>OU015529.1:36410643-38810643 GCA_907165065.1 Caprimulgus europaeus | reverse complement strand
TCTTCTTTCTCCAACACTGCTATGTATTCACATGTTTTATTTAACATTTCAAACTTTCATATTTTCCATCATTTCTCTAAATGGTGGATATGGAACCTGACTACAGCTATACCACTCCTATCAGTTTTTTACTGAGAATTATATCTGTGCTTGTGTTTTATGCACCTATACATTAACTCACAAACACTTAAGAAAATGCGATGCACCCTATTATTATTCATAACTATATATTTTCCAAGAAAAAAAAAAGTAAAAATGAGGGGTTTATAAAAGTTTCCCAAAACCCCAAGATATTGTTTATACAGACCCCTGGCCAGCAGACTTTCCTATGTTGCCTTCCACCTATTATCTCTGATATTGCTATACATAAAAAAGATGTCACTATTAGCATTTGTGAGCAGGGTTACGTACACTGTGTAGGCTATGTAAAAAGAGACTGTGAGTGTCTACCTCCTGTTTTGGCATTTACCTCCCATAAAATTGGCAGGAATTAGGTAGCTTATAAGGATCTGGGAGTAACAGTGTTGCTATTTTCCTTGATGCAGAGGAGTGGTGCCATCCCTCTAAAGACTTTTCATCTCAGCTGTACAAAACGGTCACTTTGCTCTCACCAAGCAGGCTCAGTTCTCCCTCCTTTCTAGAAAGAGTGAAAACACTGAATTCACTTAACTCTGCCAGACTGCTTCATAGCCCATCACTCCCACCTGCCCCATAAGCAGGATTCTGGAGGGAAAGGAAGAACATACTGGAGCTGGGTAAAGTGGAGAGACGAAGTGGGGAGAGGTTCTCCCATCTCCACCTCATGCTCTGCTGCCTCATGATACAAGGAGAGGAAGACAAAAAAGAAAATCATTAGACAAAGATATGTTCCTCTAGAATAGATTAAAATCTAGCACTTTACCATGTTTTGCCCAGTAAAAAAGCCCTCCTACACAGTAAGTAGCGGGGCAGAGAGGAGAAGAGAGATGTGTGTGTAGTCTAGTCTGTCCTTGGGAAATAATTTACTAAATTGCTGATATGGAGCTGCTACGTGTCAGGGAATAAAGGTGAGCAAATAATCATCCAAATATATTTGAAAGTCCAATTTCAAAAATTGTTTTCTTTACTCGATTTGTTGATTCCTCCTATCTGAATGTCACTGCACATCACTGGCAGCCTCCTCGTAACCTTAGCAACCTTCCCATCACAACTCGGGCCAGCAGCCATGGCAATCCCAAAATAAGTTCCTTTAAAGTCAACTGTAATGACTGCTCAGACATTTCCCAATGCTGCTGTATTTATGGTCACTGGGCTAAAGGAATCAGGCTACTATCTAGCTAGAGACAGTCAGATATTTCTAAGCTTATCAAGCCTGAAAAGGTTATTTTCCCCTCTTTCCTCAAAGCTGGAAGTGTTTCAGCTTTTGAGCACATACTGGGCTACGTGACAGCAAAGCAGAGGCAGTGTGTGTTCATGGGGGTAATACACCATGCACTAATCCCACAACTGACCCTAATTTGAGGAACAGTGTGCTTGAAGATTTTTTTTCTTTTGTCTAATTAATTAATGGAAGTGACAAACCAATTCAGTTACAAGAAATAAAGAACAAAGGATCTCAGATAATTAAACATTAACTCAATGCAAATCTGTTACTCCTTCCACAGTGTAAATTGGTTTACAAATTTCAGTGCCCAGCATTATTGCTTTTCTTGAGTGCACGAACTTGTAGGGCAAACCCATTAGAGGATACATCAAGACAAAAAAGCCTCATGTGATAAATTCATTAGCCACACTTTTTCCACAGAGGCATCATTATTCCAGAGCTCTGTGAATAATTAGTAAGCAAATTCTGCCTTGAGTGGGGTTTTTTTGTTAACAAATTGTTTGTAAGGTGACTGTGGAGTTCTCCCATCCCAGATTATATTAAATTCATTTATTTCTTCATCCTGAACCCAACACAGTTAATTTGCAAATACCTGGTTTCAGATAGGTAAAAATCACACCATATTGGTTAGTAACTTCAGTGAATTATTTCCCCATTTCTGGATGAAATGACTGATTCCATCTACGTGAGACAACTAAAAGGCATAAATTTACTATAGCACTTTGAACATCCGTTAGCTCTATATGCAATCATCTAGCAAGACACCAGCAAGGTGGACTTGGGGGTACTGGTGGATTAAAAGCTGGACACAAACCAGCAATGTGCATTTGCAGCCCAGAGGCCAATAACCATGTCCTGGGCTGCATCCAGAGCAGCGTGGGCAGCAGGTCAAGGGAGGGAATTCTGCTCCTCTACTCCACTCTCCTGAGACCCCACCTGCCTCCAGTTCTGTGGCCCCCAACATCAGAAGGACATGGACCTACTGCAGTGGGTCTAGAGGAGGCCACAAAAATGAGCAGAGGGCTGGAGCACCTCTGCTATGAGGACAGGCTGAGAGAGTTGGGGCTGTTCATCCTGGAGAAGAGAACCGTAGAATTGTTTTGGTTGGAAAAGACCTTTAAGATCATCAAGTCCAACCAAAAACCTCACACTGGCAAGTCCACCACTAAACCATGTTTCTCAGCACTATGTCCACACATCTTTTAAATACCTCCATGGATGGTGACTCCACTACTTCCCTGGGCAGCCTGTTCCAATGGTCAACAACCCTTCCGGTGAAGACCGTTTTCTCTTGTCCTGTTTTTTGTTACTTGGGAGAAGAGACCAAGACCCACTTCACTACAACCTCCTATGAGGTAGCTGAGAAGGCTTTGGGGAGACCTTATTGTGACCTTTCAGTACTTAAAAGTGGCCTATAACAAAGATGAGTACAGACTTTTCAGCAGGGCCTGTGGCGAGAGGATAAGGGGAAATTGTTTTAAACTAAAAGAGGGGAGATTTACACTAGATGTAAGGAAGTCATTTTTTACACTGAGGTTGATGAAACACTGTCCCAAGTTGCCCAGAGAGGTGGTAGAAGCCCCATCCCTGGAAACATTCAAGGTCAGGTTGGGCAGGGCTCTGAGCAACCAGATCTGGTTGAAGATGTCCCTGCTTGCTGCAAGGGGTTGGATTAGATGGCCTTGAAAGGTCCCTTCCAACCCAAACCATTCTGCGATTCTATAAGCTGCAATTTATACCATTTTCAGAACACATATTTTCTATATCACTGCTATTGACTGTGGATCTCAGCAATTTTGTTTATTAATTTAATTAGCTTATTAATCTAAATATTCCTCACACCCCTAGATCTTGCACTTGTAGACTAACAAAACACAAAGTCCTTCAACTTCCAGTGACAAAATGAAAACACTGGTATGCTATCAGTGTTTCTCTCATAACAAATCTCAGGCTGAAACCAAAATACAGCACTCTTCTAGCTACTAAAAAGAGATCCAGTTCTGTCTCAGCTAAAAAGCAGGACAATATTGAAAAGACAAAATGAAAATAAACAACTTGACAGAGAATAATTATTGCTTAAAAGGGACTGGTTTACAATCCAATAGCATAGCAAGAGTATCATACCGCTCTGCTTGATCACTCTGAGAGCATTAGCCTTTTTTTATTAGAGCAGCAAAGGAATAAAGCTGCTACTCTTTCACCAGCCACCAAGCACGATAGATCGACAGCAAGCAAACTTCAGTACTAGGTCATACACTCTGGCCACAGACCCAGGGAATGACCACACTGCACATTACAGACAGTAGACAAACACCTGGGCCAAGGGGGAATGCAAAGAAGAACAAACAGGTAATCTAGATACCAAACTAAGGCAGAAACGACAGAAACATTCCTTTTTGCTACTGCTCAAGATGTTTACCCTTCCTGCCAGTTCTCACTAGCTTCTGCTTAGGCTTGTAGTGACAGTTTACTTGGTTCCAGCAAGTATGATTCCTGTATAATTCTGCCCCTTTCAGAAAGTGGAATCTGTTTCAGAAACAGATGTTTTATATGACAGCTAGTAGCTGTCAGGGCATTGTAAAAAGACAACAGACAAGTGGCACAAAGTCGCAACTAGAAGCAGAGTAGCAAAAGGACAGAAACAGCGGGAAACCATTCTGAACAAAGCCAAATGCATTTTCCTATCAGTAGGAAAAGGTCCTTAGCCAAATATAGGCTAGAAAGATTCCCTTTATTTCCCCTCCACGTCTGACTCCCACTTTCTACCATCCCCCTCACTACACAATTTGATTACCATGGTTGGGTTGGGCTGTTTGATTTTTTTCTTTCCAGGAGACTGGCTGATGGAAGTGTGCTCCTGCTCCACTATGTAGGCAAAGTCCTCAGGTGTTTGGTTAGTTTATCTTGCCTATGCTCCCAAAAATAAATTCATTCTCTGGGGTGTGGAATTAAAAACTGTTGGACACAATGAAAGGATTTTATTTATGGCTGACTGGAAATCACCCAGGAATTTTGCCTCATGCATTCCCTGCTTGTGCAGCTGCCCATGACATTGGTGATTTCCTAGATCTCTTGCCTCCTATGCAGGGCACAGACATCCAACTGTGGCTTTTACTCTTGCACAACAGATTTTATGCAGAACTTTGAAGGGTGATTTGCAACAGAAGGCATTAACATCAAGTTTCTGTCTCTCCTTGTTGCAAGTACTCTGATGAAGTAATCAAAGTTATAGAGGAATTGGGTTTGATTAAGAAGTGAAAATCATAAAGCATAATGTATAAGGTGGGATTGTTAGCTTTGAGCTAGAGAACCACAAAAACTTCAGTAAGAAGGAACTATGAAGTGCTAGGCCTGCTCTAATCATTAACTCAGTATTAGAGTTAAAAAACAATGTAACTTTGTTGTAGTGTCATAGAGATTGAAATGTATTACTCTAATGCTCATAGAAGCTTGAAAACTTTTTTTTATTGACCACTGGGATGTGGCAAAGAGCAAGTTGAGCCAAGTCCTCGGGACAGGGTCATTGGGGGGTCTTTTCTTTTGGGTTGGTGGTCCGTGGTGGTCCCAAAAGCAACTCTTCGACTCATTTCAAGGATTAATGGGCGTGCGCGGCAAGGTGGAGTTTTATGATAATGATTTCTGAGAATTGTTTTGAATATGCATGATAATTCTGAGCAATATAATGATTATGTATGATTTTGTAGAATATAAACTTTACTTTGTATGTTATCAAGTATGCATGATAGGTTCAGTGATCCCCCATGCATCCAGTGCTGCAATAAAGTGCCTGTTTCTTAAGACTACATTGGTGCTAAGTAGTTCATTCCCAATTTTGGTGACACCCTGCTGGACTTGTATTTCTCCAACATGCTTGCTTGCTGTTATAGGATGGAAGAAAGGACCTAAGGAGATGCCTTCAGTTCTGCCTTAAGAGCTATGCTTTTAATTCAAGCTTCCTTTAGGTGGCACATTCTGTACTCCCACACATGAACACTCAGTTTATTTCTGCCATTTGGAGCACTGCCTGAAATTCTCTCAAAAATGCCAGAAAAGATCTGGTAACGCTCATAGCAACAGTTATGCATTAAGGTGAATTCGCCGATAGCTTTCTGCCTCTATGTTTTCCAGACCTCCCCTGACCCGCAACACTCCTAGAATAAAGAAGCATTTCTAAAAAAATAACAGGCTGGACATACAACCTGCCTTCTTTCTTGGATCCCCCAGCTCCAGCAAAGACTGACAACACTACCATAAAGATTTAACCAAAGGCACAACAGTCACGTCTGTCTTCTATTTCAGAAATGAAGCCAGTGAGTGTAAGTGGGAAAGTAGCTATTTAAAGCGCACTCAATGGAAAAACCTTTCTAAATTATTCTCATACTTTATTTTATGCAACTTAGTTCTTTAGGTAAGCAAAACAGAACACACTTTTATTTAAAGGCTCATTTTTTTGTTGTGTCAACAAACCCTTTCATCTATCACCAGAGCTGATCTTGCAGTCAAACCAGCCCTCCTCAGGGCTTAGAATTACCAAAAGCACCAAGTTACAGTTTAAAAAGAACAATTGATAAATGCAACCCAAAACTCTGAAATCTTCCATAAAAGAAATGAGAGCCCTACTTGACGAACACAAGTGTTATTGAAATTGCAATGACTAAACCAATCCTGAGCTGACAATGCCACATGAGAGGAAATTGATGAGATTAAGTCTTGGATCTAATTTGCTCTATTTAAACAGTAATTCAACATTGTTAGAAGCACAGTAAATTATTTTCGAACTTATTTATTTAACAGGTCTTAGCCAGGATTGCTGCTTGTAACAAGCTTCAGAAAGACTGAATTAAAAATACAAGACTTCAAAAGGATCAAACAGGTACTAGAAACACTTAAGGGGAGGAAAGGGAGTAGTTAGCTAAACCAATCCACCTTGGAATGAAAAGGGTTGAATCAGGACTGAGGTTTATGTAACTGGAATGATTCTTACCTTTTCCAACTGACCACTGCAACATATGACAGATCTCAAGCGAAAGAGTTTGTACTTGTTCTTTAAATTGTGTAATAGCCAAGCTATTGGGCAGGGAACGCTGGCAACACTGCTTAGCCAGGGAAGCCCAAAGCAGCAGCTCTGCAGCTGAAGATTCCCTGGGCAAGAAAGGGCTGGAGCTGTGGGCAAGCCAGGCAGAACAATATGATTTCAGAGGATCTAGACTAACTTCAGTACAGGTACTTCTGCTCCAGAAAATAAATTTTTATATTCAGTTGTTCTACATAGGTATCACAGAATTCATCAAAGACCAAGTTTTCCATTATTGCTAACAAAGGCCAAAATTGCACAGGCTGATGAAAATGAAGGGGGACAAGCCCCTACACACTGACCTGTCAGATATGTAATTTGGATTGCTGAGCTGGACGTTACCACTAGACTATTCGTCCCTGATTCAGTTAACAGACATGCTCATTGACATACTATCACAGAATCGCAGTCATTGGAAAAGACCTTTGTGGTGGTTTGGGTGGATTCACCCTTTTTGCTTGCAGCTTGCAGCCAAACACAGCCTGCTCTATCACCCTCCCCCTCCCTCACCCAGGTATAGGGGAGAGAATTGGGAAGAAAAGGGCAAGAAAACTCATGGGTTGAGATAGAAACTATCTACTAATTAAAATAAAATTATAATTATAACAACAGTGATAACAGAATTATATAAATGAGTGATAAACAGTGCTCACCATCCACTGACCAATGCCCGGCCTGTGCCAGCCAACGATCCCGGAACTGAGAGTCCTGAAAACTGAAACCCCGGAAGAGCGAGCCTGAGTGATCCCTGAGAGAATGCCCCCGTCTTTCGGTCAGCCCTAGTTAAATACTGACATGCCGGGATATGATCTGGAATATCTCATGGCACATCCAAATGCCAGTTCTGGGTTTTGCTGTTCACTGCTCTTCTCTCTCCCAGTCCTAATGCAGCTGTGAACAGCCAAACACGGTGGCCTTGAGCTCCAGCAGCAACTAATAACACCAGTACTTTCTTTTATCAATATTCTTCTCATAATAAGTCTGAACTGAAACACTGAAACTAAAGTACAGCTCTTCTAATTACTAAAAAGAAAATTAACTCTATCCTAGAAAAACCAGGACAACCTTTAAGATCACCAAGTTCAACCATAAACCCAACACTGCCAATCTGACCTCTAAACCATATCGCTGAGCACCTCATCTACCTGTCTGTTAAGTACCACCAGGGAAGGTGACTCCACCACCTCCCAGGGCAGACTGTTCCAATGCTTGACTACCCTTTGGGGGAAGAAGTTTTTCCTCAGATCCAATCTAAACCTCCCCTGGTGCAACTTGAGGCCATATCCTCTCATTCTAACACTTGTTACCTGGGAGAAAAGTCCAACCTCCACCTCTCTACACCCTCCCTTCAGGTGGTTGTAGAGAGCGAGAAGGTCTCCCCTCAGCCTCCTTTTCACCAGACTGAACAATCCCAGTTCCCTCAGCCACTCTCAACACACTTGTGCTCCAGACCCTCCCCCAGCTCTGTTGCCCTTCTTTGGAACCACTCCAGCACCTCAACATCTTTCCTGTAGTGAGGGGCCCAAAACTGAACATGGTACATCATCCATTGATCATAACTTGGAAGTGTTTTCATTATAATTTCTACCTCCAGATGAATCAAGATGAGGAAAAAAACTTCTAATAAAACCAGAACAGTACCTCTATAGCATTCCCCTGTTTCCAGTTTTTACTGACATCATTGATTAAGAATTTGCAGAAGCTCTACATTTGTTTTAAACTGGAGCTCTCTCCAATCTCACGCTGTCTTCAGAAACAGCTTAAATTCTTTAACCAGCATCACCCTGCATGCTGACCCGGTAGCTGTGAAACAGAGCACGCTAGTCATGTTGCTCAATGATGTTCTGTCACATGGGATTCAAGGTCATGGAACAGCTTTCTCCTCCTTTGCACATCTCACGGTCAGTTTGCAAAAGAGCTGCAAAACACATTCATATCAATAGGTCAGCCCATACCCTCCTGGTGTGGCACACAGTGAGAACTGCCAGTCATTTTTCACATGAGTGAAAACCCAAGATGTGGTTTGTTTCTGGAGTAAAGAGGGCATCCTCTCACTGAGCGCACTAAGGGATAAGTGAGCAGCATTCACCACGTCCCACCACAGAGCCCCTTGCGTTCCTCGTTGCGAATCACAGGGAGCGGGAGTATGGGAGTTTTGGCAGCACTGACCTTTGTGCCTTTTAGCATCCAGCTGCAAACTCCTGGTAGGGCTGCTTTAAACCACTGCACACCACAACAGCATCAGCAGACTAGTGTAACATACTGCACAACCATAGGAAAACTGACGATAGCAGTGCTGCCTCCAGTATGGCCAACAGTCACTTAATGTCCTAACATGCATAATGTCCCAACTTAAATAACAAGCACATCTGGAAATGGTTACTGGAAGTTGCAATGTCTTATAAAAACCGAGCCCACTTCACTTACATGCAAAATATGCAAATTGAGCATTTGCTGACTCTCTGGGCAGCCTTTATTAACATGGTAAGCACATACCTCTTTGCCCAAAGATCAGATGTTCTGCAATTTCTGTTGACTCTCTATCGTATCAGTGAACAAGACACTTTGTACAAACACATCTACACTTGTGAAGCCTTTCTTTAGAGCCTGGACTTGACCATGTTCTTATTGTGAAATCTAGATCCTTGCAGTGATCTTGCTCATCAACATCTTAGTCAGATTGCAGAAAGGATAGAGGGAAATGTGTGGAGTAAACCCTTATAAGACTCTCTCTGACTTGTTCACATTAAAAATAGCAATGATATGGTTGATTTTCTATAGCATGTGGAGTATGACAGATGCCCTGTGCTTTTTCTGGTATGCTCAGCTCCCACATCACAGAGATGCTGCCTTTGCTCTCAGAATACTTCTGTAATGCTCCAAAGCTGCAATTCAGAAAGTCCCCAAATGAAAAAGAGGCTAGACCTGAAGCTGAGCTGGGAGATTTCCAGAAGACTTATTTCATCAAGTGAATCGCCTTCAAAAAAATATCATTGGGAAGCATATTTGTCTACAGGGAATACAATAAAGCCACCTATACCAGCTTGCAATGAAAGCTATGTCCTTGAGTTGAACAGGCCATATAATGATCAGCATTCATGCCCTTGGACTCTAGTGATGGGTGACGTGCCTCTGCACGCGTAAATCCAGCTTTGCTGTGGAAACGGAATCATGTCTGGGCTATCAGTGGTCACTGTAACAGTAGACCAGTTCACCAAGATTTGTGTTTCTCCCTCTACTCTTCTGGAAACCTTTACACCCAATCCAAAAGCTATGACCTTGTAAAGACAAGTGATTACCATCAACTGGAGATGAATAAATATTCTCAACCTTTTTGTTTGTTGCAAATACTTCAAATACATAAATTATAATATATTCTTTAATAAATATTATAATGTATTTTTTCTGCATATTTTTGAGATTTGTCATTAAGACAAACTGCACATTTCAACTTGGAAATAAGCTATAAAATTAAGGTTTTACTAAAACCACTGAAGTAATTGAGCTACAACTCCAGAAAATATGACTTATCTATCTAAAGATGCCCAAGTAAGGGATTAACTGCTTTAGTGTTTGCAGTATGCACAGGGGAGATGATCACTGTCACAGAATCAAGAAACACTTAGAAATACAGTGTAATGACCCAGTGTTTAAACACTCCTCTGCTCGCATGACTATAGTAAAAATCACTGTGGATCAGAATAAGAACTGGCAATCCTGATGGCTGAGACAGTTCTGATGGTATTCAACTTGGCAAACTTTTTCCACTAATGCAATGTGAATAGTTGTCTTGCAGCATTTCTCCTTCCAGCCACACCAGGGTGGGGGGAAAACTAAAACTAACCTACGCAGTATTCAAGTCAAAAGACAGATCCAATAAAAAATAAATGATGTCAAATTAATGTCCAATGAATCTGCCATCCTTTTAGACTCAGTCCTTCTCCTCCTACAAAAAATTGCAGTAGTCCAACTCCGTATTCTAGAAAAAAATGCCTAAGGAGGAACTTGGCTTCACTTACATGTAAGGCTGAAATAACAGAGGTGGGTTTGCTTGTTTGTTTTTTAATAGATCAGATTGCTACTGTCACAGAAGCTTAGCATGAATTCGATTATTAATTTTAATCATCCTCTATGGAAAAAAAAAAGATTGTTAAAAATGGACAAGTACTTGAACTTCTTACATTTGATTAACAAAGCAGAAAATCACTATGGGGATATGAAATGCAAAAGCTGGTCTCACTAAAGCCACGGGGAAAGGCCTCCGGAGAAGAGATAACAAGTGGCATCTGCGTGGCATTGCTACTTGACATTACTACCTCCTGTGACAGGACATGCTGTTCTATGCAGACAATCAATAAGAAAATACAAGACACAGACAGCCTCTGTATTCAACAAACCTGGTAACTCCCTAACTACCAAAAATTGAACAGGACTGGCTTTTAAGGAAAGAGAGAAGCAGCAAGCCATTTCACTTTAAAAATACTAATAATTAAAGACATGAACTATAATGGAGATTTTTCAGTAACAGATAAGTAGGCATCTAAAATGTTTTTTCAGAGGAGCTTAAATCTGAAAAGCCCCAGATTTACTTTAATCAGATAAGGCTTTCTTGTCAGCAGATCTAAGAGTACTGTGTTTTACTTCTCTAGAAGAATCTCCAGGGGCGGATGAGGAGCAAATTGAGTCTGTGGGTGAAAATTAAGGGGCAGGCTGGTATGGGTGATACTGCTGTGGGCATCTAATACAGGACCCCAGAGCAGGGTGAGGAAGTTGATGAGGCCTTCTACAGGCAGCTGAGAACAGCCTCGCAATCACAGGCCCTGGTTGTTGTGGGGGATTTTAACTACCCTGATGTTTGCTGGAGGGACTGCTCAGCCAGCCACCCACATTCCAAGAGGTTCCTCCAGTGCATCGATGGTAACTTCCTGATGCAAATGGTGGATGAACCAACTAGGAGGGGAGCGCTGCTGGATCTCATCCTCACTAACAAGGAGGGTCTGGTTGAAGTGGTAAAGGTTGAGGACTGCCTGGGCTGCAGCGACCATGAGATGGTGAAGTTCAGGATCTCATGGGGTAGGAACAGAATTCCAAGCAGAACTGCAACCCTGGACTTCAGGAGGGCCAACTCTGGCCTTTTCAAGCAATTGCTAGGGGAAATCCCATGGGAAAGGGTACTTGAAGGTAAAGGGGCCCAAGATAGCTGGTTAACATTCAGGGACTGCTTCTTCCAAGCTCAAGATCAGAGCATCCTGACACATAGGAAGTCAAGGAAGGGAGCCAGGAGACCTGCTTGGTTAAACAAGGAACTGCTGGGCAAACTCCAGTGGAAGAGGAGAGTTTACAGATCATGGAAGGGGAGGGGTTGGCCACTTGGGAAGAATATAAGGCTGTTGTCAGAGGATGTAGGGAGGCAATTAGGAAAGCTAAGGCCTCCTTAGAATTAAACCTTGCCAGAGGGGTCAAGGACAACAGAAAGAGCTTCTTCAAATACATGGCAGATAAAGCCAACACTAGAGGCAATGTAGGCCTACTGATGAATGAGGTGGGTGCCCTGGTGACAGAAGATACAGAGAAGGCAGAGTTACTGAATGCCTTCTTTGTCTCTGTCTACTCTGCCGGAAGCTGTCTTGGGGAGCTCTGTACCCTGAAGAACCCAGAGGGAGTCAGGACAACGGAGAAGTCTGCCTTGGTTGATGAGGACTGGGTCAGGGACCAATTGAGCAATCTGGACATCCATAAATCTATGGGTCCAGATGGGATGCACCCACGGGTGTTGAGGGAGCTGGCTGAAGTCATTGCTAGACCACTCTCCATCATCTTTGCTAAGTCATGGGAAATGGGAGAGGTGCCTGAGGACTGGAGGAAGGCAAATGTCACTGCAGTCTTCAAAAAGGGCAAGAAGGAGGACCCGGGTAACTACAGACCGGTCAGCCTCACCTCCATCCCTGGGAAGGTGATGGATCAACTTATCCTTGGTGCCACCTCTAGGCATATCAAGGATAAGAGGGTCATTAGGGACAGTCAACATGGCTTCACCAAGGGAAAGTCATGTTTGACCAACCTTCTAGACATTTATGAAGACATAACCAGGTGGCTAGATGATGGTAGAGCAGTGGATGTGGTCTATCTTGATTTCAGCAAGGCATTTGACACGTTCTCCCACAGCATCCTTGCTGCCAGATTGAGGAAGTGTGGATTAGATGATCAGGTAGTGAGATGGACTGTGAACTGGCTGGTGGGAAGAAGCCAGAGAGTGGTGGTCAATGGGGCAGAGTCTAGCTGGAGACCTGTGTCTAGTGGAGTCCCTCAAGGGTCAGTACTGGGACCAGTATTATTCAATATATTCATCAACGACCTGGATGAGGGAACAGAGGGCACTGTCAGCAAGTTTGCTGATGACACAAAGCTGGGAGGAGTGGCTGACACACCAGAGGGCTTTGCTGCCAGAGAGACCTGGACAGGCTGGAGAGCTGGGTGGGGAAAAACTTAATGAAATATAATAAGGGCAAGTGTTGGGTGTTGCACCTGGGCAGGAACAACTCCAGGTTCCAGTATAGGTTGGGAAATGATCTACTAGAGAGCAGTGTAGGGGAAAGGGATCTGGGAGTCCTGGTGGACAGCAGGATGACCATGAGCCAGCACTGTGCCCTTGTGGCCAGGAAGGCCAATGGCATTCTGGGGTGCATTAGAAGGGCTGTGGTTAGTAGGTCAAGAGAGGTTCTCTGTCCCCTCTACTCTGCCCTGGTGAGGCCACATCTGGAATATTGTGTCCAGTTCTGGGCCCCACAGCTCAAGAAGGACAGGGAACTGCTTGAGAGAGTCCAGCATAGAGCCACCAAGATGATGAAGGGAGTGGAGCATCTCCCTTCTGAGGAAAGGCTGAGGGAGCTGGGCCTCTTTAGCTTGGAGAAGAGGAGACTGAGGGGGGACCTTATTAATGTTTATAAATATATGAAGGGTGAGTGTCAGGTGGATGGAGCCAGGCTCTTCTCGGTGGTGTCCGATGATAGGACAAGGGGTAATGGGTGTAAGATGGAACACAGGAGGTTCTGCTTAAACTTGAGAAGGAACTTCTTTACTGTGAGGGTAACAGAGCACTGGAACAGGCTGCCCAGGGAGGTTGTGGAGTCTCCTTCTCTGGAGACATTCAAGACCCGCCTGGATGCCTTCCTGTGTGATCTCATCTAGGTGTTCCTGCTCTGGCAGGGGGATTGGACTGGATGATCTTTTGAGGTCCCTTCCAATCCCTGACATTCTGTGATTCTGTGATTCTGTGAATCTGTGATATGCACGAAATTTCTATATAGCATTCCAAGCCCAAGCACCACTGGAAGCTGTTATTGGTATTCCTGTCTCATGAAAAACCTCTCAGCTAGATTTCCAAATATGGATGGATTTTTTTATTTATTCATTTATTTATTTTATTTTTAATATTAAAGTTGTCTCTATATGATGAAATAATTTTGGGGCAAAAATAGGGCACATTTTATAAAATATAAGCTAAGGGAATACGTAAGAAACTCTGTTCATTATAAACAGAAAAGAGGCCAAGAAAAAGGTACTCACTAGGTATTTAGCTTTCCACAATTCTGGCAAAGGAGTGTTTTGTTTTGCAGCTTTTGACATTTTTAATATCACTTTGTTGGCTATCATAACAATATGGAAATAGTCTTGCAAGGTTAGAGTCTCAGTACAGTTCTATTCTAACAATTCTGTATTACAATAATAAAATATGAACTCTAAATGTTTTCATGCCAGAATGACTTAACCTCATGAGAAGACAGTACTATCTTCCTGATTTTGTTGTCATTAAAAGCCATGATTATTATGCCTGTGTCATTAACTACTTTTCAGCTAAGTCTCTGGTTAATTGTTCACTCCACAACAATCTTTTTCTCATTCATGCATTGTTTATGAGGCTTTTAACTGGCTTCTTGTTTATTGAGATCTGACTTACTTGATTATATTCTCATCCCTTGTTTAAGAGGAAAAAATATTCCTTATAGCTGCTACCAGGCTTTGGCCATTAACTATTGCTGTGATATTACCTCTTTTAGATACCTCCCTTCATGTTATTACTTTACAAAGATTTGTTTTCTACAAATGGTCCATGACAGATTTATAGTACTTTCTGTGAAACATATAGAAAATAGAATGCTTGCAGAAGGCTATAAACACACGAAAATGAAGGAAAATAAATAATAGAATGAAATGCATTGATGGTTATGATATATGTGTTGGCCTCAATTTGGCTCAAAATCATGCAGACAGATGTAAAATCAGTGCTGGGTAAAACTGATAAATTGAGGCCAATCACATGAACAATAAAAATCAGTCTAAGTACAACAAAAGCAGAACATTTAGGTTTTCATAACAGTCATACATTTTAGGTCAACCTCAATATTTGATTACCTAAATCAAAGAGCAATATAGATAAATTTTGAAATAAAATGTTTAAATTTTTTTCTATTCCCCAAATTTTCTCTGTATGTAGGGGGCTATTTCCATTACCATATCACACTTGGTTTCTTAATGCTTTCTGAAGAATTGTGGAAAAAATGCTCTAGGTACTTCAGGTAGCTAGGTACTTCTAGGTAATTCAATCCTATGTTTAACTGTATAGAGATAAAAGTACCTCAGACTGAAGTTACATGAGTATCTCTTCAGTTGCAACATCTGACCTTGCCACTGCCATGGTCTAGGAGAAGAGTTGAACTGCAAATGCTGCCTTTTCTGGTAGGGATGTATGCTGAACGGTGTCACGGCACGATGGATTTGTGCTGAATGATCAGCTGGTAAATAGCCGCCTCTGTATTTCACCCCAGAGGGGACCAGACAGTGTTGCAGTAGTAAACGAAGCAATTTGTATGCAGGTGCGGATTATAAAGCAGTCTAGATGAGTATTTTTAGAGTAAGCACGATATTATGAAGACACAAAGTCATTCCAGATGACTTTTCACAACAAATAGCTTACCTATGCTGTCAAACTGTACTTCTTTATGTATCAGCAAACAGGTAAACCCACCTCCTGCCCACCACATAGGTACAGATTTAACCCCACTAGTATAAATTACCTCCATATTAATATAGGTGCATCCATGCTCAAGCTTATGTGTCTGGCTACAGAATGATACCTGCATCACAGCACTTCTAGTATAGTCTATAGAAAAAGGAAAGGATAAAATTCAAGTGAGCAAATCTAAAGTTTCTTGCTTCCATAAAAGTCTAACGCTTGAAAATCACAGGCTAAGCACAATGCAATGTCACACTTTCACACACCACTGTAACCAAGTCACAACCTCCTCAGGGACAGAGCGCTCACCATTTGCTAAATCACACTGGGATCACTCTCGTTCCCAGACAAAATTAAGGAAATGAGTTAGCCACATTTATTCCCGTAATGTATAAAGTTACAGATTTCATTAAAACTAGAAACAAACTTCAGAAAGAAAACAGATTAAGAAAAAGGCCTACCCTTAGCAACTCAGCTCTGGCAGGAGCAGCTGGACTGATTTCTCCCAGTTATCTGCTAAAGGCACTTAAAAGCCCTGGCTACCTTTGGGAGTGGCAAGTCCCCACAGCTGAGTGCTGGCCTGTGAAATGGACGTGCCAGAACCGGGACTCTCTCCTGCCCTTTCCTGGAAGAGAACAAATTTCTTCCCCAATCCTCCATCCTTTACCCTGCATTTCCATCCCATTCTTCAGACACGCAGTGCATTCCTCCTAGCTCCAGGGTAGCATTTCCTATTTCTAACATTTTTCAAGACTGTCATAAAACCTTACAAATTATATGTAATTAGAAGTATTAATTGCACTTGTTTCCCATTCCATTCTTAATTTCCATATTACAATGAACTTTGGACAGCAGCCATAGGTGACACATTAGTAATACCACCACCATGTCAGGCATTTAGGGTGCTAGTTCTGGATTTTTTTTCCCTACTCGGCTTTCTTCACTTCTCTTTGCCTCTGCGGTTCTTGACAGAACAGAGGTTTCTCCATCACTAATCTAGATGGACCTGAAAGCAAAAACCCATTAACAGAATATTTAATACTGTTCCCATATTTGATGGGAACAAATACATTGTATAGCTTTCTGAAGTACAATCAGGTTAAAGTCAAGTACAGTATATCCCAAATTCTGTAATTCCCTGACACTATTCTCTACGTAAAAGAGCCAGCCATAACACTGTCTTTCACTCTAGAAAAAAAAATAATCTGATTTTTGTCTCCTTTATAATACTGGCATCCAAGTTCATAATTTCCTACCTGCTAGCTACCTGTAATTAAAGCTATCTCCACCTTTCATTTTAAGGGAGATCTTGAAAACAAATCTGCAGTTAGACTCACGGAGAGAATCAAACTATCACATTTATGAAGACATTCTTTTCTGCTGAAGTAAAATTAATACATTTTGCAAAACAAAGAATTTGCAAATAAATTGTGACGCATTCTAGATTGACAAAATGTTTGCATGTCGTTCATGTTTTCTGCAGCTGTGCATCTTGTTAAAGAACCAGTTTCAGTTCAGGATAGTAGTATGTAGTATATACATTTAACTAGATATTAATGTTCTGCCCTAACGGTAGGAGCTGATGAAAGACTGACCACGTTTTGAATTCAAAACTGTTTCCTCTGAGCAGGACACTGAATTTCCATATGAGGTAACTTTCCACTGACATTGTGCTGCTCAGGGTACCTCTGTCCAAGAAAACCTCCTGGGCCTCCATCATTTAACAAGCACTACCCTCTAAAAGAAACAGGGATTGCAAATTATTATTGCAGTGGATGTGCACTGTAAACACACACATAGGTAATACTACAACATACCTCTGCACTGTCCTAGTGTCCATAAACACTTTTGCAGCAAGAGAAGTGTCCATCGTGGTCCCAGTACTAAGAGGAAGAGTAGCAACGATGGACTTCTTTGAAAAATAGGGTGAAGGAGCAACATTTTATTTTGCCAGTTCACTTAGTATGTAGCAGGCACTTTGTCACGGTTTCTTCTGTTTTGTAAGGTTTTACCAAAGTGATGCTCCCCATTTTGAACATAAAAAAGATCAGTAGCAAAAGACCAGACCTTTCCTTTTCAAAAACATTGTAAGAGTCCCTGTTGAATATAGAGCATAAAGACTGGGAAGACCTCCTCTTGCAAAGCAAAGATAAATTCAACACTCTGAAAGAAGGAAATTACCAAAACAAAGAGAGCTTCTGTTTTTTAAACACCAACAGCCACAAGAATGGCTCCTGACGGAGATACCCAGAGGCAAGGGAGTACTGGGAACTAAGGAGTCTGCAGCCCCTTGCCCCAGTAGAGGCAGTATTGCCACCGGTGGTACCCAGCCACAGGGTAACTCTGCACAGTCTGAAGACGGAGGCTTGCTTTCTCTGGATTTTTTCTGGCCTGCCTGGAGCATTATTTTACTTTGCTTAGCTGTAACAGCAATTTTTTAATGTCTAGGTGGCTTTTTATTTTTCGCTTAGCTTTGTACAATCGTGTGGTGCAACCATAATTTTGATACAGATAGTAATAGCAAATAGTTATTCCGTGCAGAATGAACCATTAATGGTGTTAGCCTAATGATGCAGTGCAGAGAAATGCAGGCATGGGTTATCGCTGAGGCTGTGAAAACAGGGGCCAAGGGTGCAGAGGAGAGATAAATGAACAAAATTACAGGTGTGGCCTTAAAAGTGGGACACAGGATGACACAGGAGACTCCAGGGATAGGAACAGCTCACCAATGGCCAGTTAGTAAGAGCTAAAGGTGTTCAAAGAAGCTGGGCAAAAATGAGTTTAGGGTAACAACAAACACCTGTTCAAGAACTGCATAGGTAGTTCATGGAGGCACTAAGATACCTGAGATCTCGGCAAGAGCGAGCTGTCTTCTCTGGGCTGAGACAACCACAGGGCACCCTGCGTTGGCTGCTGGGTCTCTGGTTGGAAGATACACAAGGTGACTCCTTCCCCTCACCCCTCTCCCTCAACCTACTGCTTTCCTGCTTTTCCCAGTTTATGAGTGCAGAAATCCTCAGTCTGTGATTAATGCCTGCCAACAATGTACTATCACATATTTCTTTTGAATATTCACACGCTAGCACCTAGAGAATATGGCTTCTGTTTTCTTTTTAGTGTCTGAACTCTACACCTCTCTGCCTGGGGCACTGATACACTCAAAGCTCTCTCTGCCTGTGATTGCTAACACAAATTCCAAGGAATGCCAACAAACGCTTTTTGTGGCGTGGATGCCTACCCTTTAGGTAAGGCACTGACCCTTTCCATTTATTTCGCATGGGACACCCAACATCCATCAAATGGCAACACCTTTTTGTTCACAAATGGTGCAGAAAGCAGATCAAAAAGTTCTTTTTCAGACATTCTTTCCCAATCCCCTCTGTTGATAAAACTTAGCATCAGCTACTGGCATCCTTTAAGAAATGTATGCAAAGAATTCAAACATCTCATTTTCTTCCATTTTCAACATTTTTCAGAAGTGTACTGAAGCTGAAAAATATAATCAAGCTATCTTCTATCTTTCTGGATCAGTGAGTCTATCCAATCCTGCTGACTTCTTTGTGTAATAGTATGTTGCAGTGCAGAGAAGCTGATGGTTCCAGGGACTCTTTTGCTAACAAGCAATTCCAAAAAGTAGCAAAAAAGTTAAGTTTCTACAAGCCTTTTATACTACTTAATATCTTTGCTTTGAGAAGCCTATGATGATGTGAAAGAATTATTTAGCATTCCAAGAAAATGTGTCAAAAATATTTTTTAACTGAAATTTCTTAGCTCACTTTTACTTTCAGCTACTAATTTAACTGGGGAAAGAAATGAGCTCACTGAAAACATAAATCTCTTATAAAATCTAAACTTGCTTTATTTTTTTTTAACAGAAAAACATCAATATCTTCCCCTTTCTACTGAAAAAAGACTGCTGCACATGAACTCGCTTAACAACTTTTCCAGTGCTACCATGAAATTATTCAAACAATTTGAGAAGAATCTTTACTGTCATAATACTCTTCATTTTCTTCACCCAGCCAAACCCCTCTTTGCTCCCCTCAGTCTAGCTGATGTACTTCTCTGATGAGCAGCTCCTAACATCGTTTCCCTGCCTCCAAGAAACGCTGTGTTGCTCAGCTCCCTGTTCTACAGCAAGGTCCAGAAAACCAAAGCACACCCTCAGATCCTGCTACCTAAGCCTATTCCTCATGCCCATCTCACACAATT
This sequence comes from Caprimulgus europaeus, assembly GCA_907165065.1. The sequence goes on along the minus strand of OU015529.1, from coordinate 38,790,981 downwards.
CCTGTTGTTACCCATCTCTTGCATCTCCTTTTGCAGAAATACAGGTAGTGTCTTGTCTAGAAAGGTATATAGATGTGACTGTACCATAAAAGCTCTTTGGAAGATGGGGTGCAAGAGTGACACACTGCATCCAGTCTGCCTGCCTAGGCTCACTGGTGTAACACAACTATACTTGGTATTTCCCACACAGAACCAAAACCAAACTACAGTGTGCCTCATGAGGAGTTTACAATTTAAATGCAGTTAGAGATCCTGGACAGTGCAAAGGGAAACCAAGGTCTTTTTCATTTTAGGTATTAAAATTTGGGGATAATTTACAAACAAATTGTGACTTCCAATGCAGAGATGAAAGATAGTAAAAGTGTGGGCATAGGAAGAGGTAACAGTAGCAAAAACAATGCAGCAAGATCCCTAGAGCACTAGATATTCTCAGTCTCCACAGACACCTTCTCAGCATGGCCTTATGACACTGGGCAGATACTTTCATTATGATCCATGCATCCACTCCTCTGACCAATGTCCTCTGGCTTTCCTTCTGCTCCCTCTAAGTAACAGTTTTCCCACAGACTTCATTCTTAGCCCTGCTTGCTTATATTAAAGTAGGATTTGGTCCTCTAAGATGTCATAACTTTCCAACTTAACTGCTTGGAAGGACCATACCTGAGAACTAGTAACTTTAAACTCCTCTTCAGCAAATTATCTCTGGGGTTAGGGCTTCTTCACAGACATTTGTAGGATACTTTTTATCTGTTTCCAGTTTGTAATGTTGATTTGAAATACACATGCAGAATTCAACATTTAAACCTGTTTCCTTGATTCTTTCTTTCTTTAATACTGTAATTTACCTTCTGAGTTCTCTACTGTCCCTGAGAAGATGTAGTAACTACTACTTGGCAGTTCACTATGAAAAGGGAAGAAAAGTAAAACTGGATGGAGTCCAGAAAACAGCAACAAAAAAAGATAAATAGCTAGAGAGACACACTAATGGGAAATTACTTTTAAAAGCAAGTATGTATAGCTTAACTAAACAATGATAAAAGAGGCTCTGATAATTAGAAATAGCTGAAGGTTGTAAACACCAAAGGTGAATGATACTTTGCCCCAAGTTGCTCAAGGGTGATACAACTATAAAGACAAGGCAGAAATTCTTCCCAGTCAGACAGAAGTCAGAGAAAATAAGTTTGTAGACAATTTCTGTCAGGGGGAAATAGGAGTGCAGCCCTCTGCCCAAAAAGGCATAGCATGAAGAACACAATGGACAACCAGAGGGGAAGAGTAAGATTGGAGCAGGCAAAGGGGGATGGACTCTGTAGCATCTAGAAGCCCCTCAGAGCTACCCTGCAATTTTGCAGTACAAGTTGCCTGGGTCCCTTCCTAACATCCTGCACAAGTACAACATAGCTTCACAACTTCAGCACTCTCTCAGTTGATCAAGATGCTGCTAATCCATTAGCTTCAGTTTCTCATCCCCCCATCTTCAGGACACAGACTGGAGCCCAGTCTACCCTTTCCCTCAGATTACAACATTATTTAATGAAACAAGAATAAACAAAATTCCCCTGACTTGAGTATTCCCCTTTATGCAACTGTCAGGTTTAAAACCTGCAGAAAGCCCTGTTATTTGATAGCTATTTTCAAATAACTTTGAAATACAGAACTTCCTTTCTTACATGTTTTTTGACACCAGACCCATGCCCGTGGATGTTCACTCCCTTTTAACCCGAGCACTATGGTCTTCTCCTCCAGTGCTACTTTCATCTCTTTTCAAACCAAGAGAAAAGTGCCTCATGTCAAAATGCATTTCCCAGCCCCTGTGCTATAGACAGTGCTTCCTCTGTTCTCAGGGAGAGCTTACAGACATTTTTTCTTCTCTCTATTCTTTCTTTTTTTGTACTTATTCTGGCTATGGCCCCTTGTCACCTGAATTTCCTAACTGTCCTGTATTAGATATCTCAACTACACCTGACTCAGCAGCAACATGTCCCTATTGGTCTCATGCATACTAAAACACAGAGCCACAAAGATATTTAGATTCCTATCTCACATTCCTAATTTTGTTGCCGTCATTATTAATCTGGCCCATAACTCTCTGAAAAAGCAAGTTTTACAAAGCAGAAATCAATCATGAGGAAGACCGAGAGGACAAATGTCAACACTTAAATAAGTATTAGGAATTTGTTAACTTCACTGAGTGCTAATAAAAGAAAGATCATAAACCAGACAAGACAGTGGTGGTAAAGTAGAATCCATAGCCCGACGAGTACTTAGGAGTCTTGCCAGGTGTAAATCAGTAATTACCTTGAAGAGTAACTCCAGAGCTAAGATTATTTAAAATATAACCAGAGGCACATCAGATTGGTATAAGGAGGTATATTATTTTTACAAAAGGTATTAATGAAATACTGTGCCCATTTATAAGTGTGTGCTTCAGAAATAAGAAAAGATAGGTGAACAAAACAAGCTTTTGAAATCATCACAGTGAAACTCCTGGGAAGCTCAGTCTGCTTCAGCTTATTCAAGAAAAATCAAAGGATGACTTGACTATGGTTTACAACAGCTGACAACACATCACAACAGATTCTATGGGAAAATAACTTCAGATTTTAGGTAGCTTTCCAGTCACAAATAGCAGAAAAAGTTCCAATTGTTGGAGGCTGAAACTAATTGCAACCAGGAAGTTTTTTTTTTTTAATGATGATTAGAAGTTAACACTAGAAAAAACCACCTCATGTAGATGTTCTGATTCTTTATTACTTAAGAGCTTCAAAACAGGATCAAATGGCTATAATTATGAGAAGCTGTTTTAACACAGATGTTACGTGCTTAGTTTGGCAGTAGCTGAATGAAAGTATCTGACCTGTTTAAAACCCTAACAGTCCTTATGCCTACTAAGTTCTACAAAACTACACATCATTTCTGAGTTGCCATCGGGGAGAAACAAACAGAACTTTGTGGCTTTCATTGTATGCTGCTTCCAGCAATGACTTATGTAATCTACCCTAATTAATTGGGTGGGTAAAAATGGCAAATACTATAAACGCTATTTTTATCTCTTCAAGGTCTGTGGATTATGGCAGCGTAACTCCGTACTGGAAGGAAATAAAACTGTAACACATAGCAGCAAGGTCCTTAAGAAACGGAGTCAAACCAGAACTATACAGCATGCATGTGTAAGACCCACAGGTCCCTTAACTCCTCCAGAACCAAACTAAAAGCCTAGGCCATTGCCTAAACTATTCCAGCCACTGAATCCATGACGTAGCTGCTCTTCACTGGAGCAATGGCAAGAAGACTTACTTTTAGCCTATTTGGTGGCAGGGCAATGCATTTTCAGCAGCAGCAGCAGGGACTTCAGTAAAACAAACCAAAGCTTTACAGCCAGGTAGGAATGTAGAGACTTGTCATACAGCCTTTCCTTTTTATCTATAGGGTACTGAAGTCTGGGCTAAATTCTAAAGTTTTCCTTGCGTTAAAAGTGTCCAAATAGCACATTATTAGTACTTCCCCTTAGATAAATGTTTAGTTCTGTCACTTTTCCTTGGAAGGCCAGGGAAACTGTTAGGGAATGGCTCAGAGAGCAAGGCAGGATGGTTGTGCAAGCAGAGCCTGTCTAAGATTTAGCAGGCCGCAGTGGAAAATTACACTGACTGCGACTTTATCTCAAACTCTGGTAAACAACCTTGAGAAAGTGAGTGTGTGAAAAATGTAGAGAATGCTTTACCGTTAAACCGCAAGTAGGAGGACCATTTTAAATGTAACGTTTAGAGCTTAAGCCAATTAGCAAAGGACTAGTAAGAATAATTATTGTAGCCTGTATAAATATGACTGAATGAGAGTAATAAACGGAACTATGCCTTATCACTCACATTAAGTCGGCTCGCATAGTTTCCTCCGTCGCTCACAGGAAACCTAAATCAAGTGGACAATATCCATTTACTCTTTCCCATTCTGAATCACTGCTACATGTTCTAGTGTTCTGTATAACATGTTTTAAAAATTCTTGGTATGCTTGATGTCTTTCTAGTGGCTATTAACTTGTATCACTTCTAATAAAAGTCTAAATTTAATAGCTAATGTTTGACTGAATGGTTGATTTTCAGGTTGCTGCTGTAAGGGGATGACAGAACATCAGAAAACGTCTCCCTGTAGACATTCACAAGTTGGAGGAGATTCTATGACATGCTGCAGATTTATTAATTCTTAGACTAATAAAGAGGATATTACACCTAGTCTGCTTAAGCTACATGTATTCATATGTCAAATGGAGTACTGTATTTCTATACTTGCCCCAGTCAAGTACATACCATGGCTCAGGGGCTGTTCCTCTCTTTCTCCACCACATTTCAGTTTCAGCAGCATGTGAAGCAGCATTCATCAGCAATGCCTTCTCTTTTAAGATCCCCTTAAAGAAATGTTCTCCAGGCATGTTACCAGTTGTACTGAATGACTGATCTGACCATCTCAGAGATGTGCTATGTCCACCAGCTACTTGTAAACTTTCTCAGTAGCTTTGTTAAAATTTTACATGAACAAAACTCAGCATATGTTCTGCCTGTAATTTTTTTGACCAGAACTAGTATTTCAAATACTTACTGTTTATAACGCGCCATCTGCACAGTCTTCAGGGTCACACAGCATTTTATCTATTCCCCTAGCAGATAGATGTAATTTACATAAGGAATTTATGAAATGTCTATATAAGCAGACTGAAATTCATATTCATACTCTTTGGAACACTTTTGCCACTAACATTTCATCTAACAGAAATTCAGTTTTCCCTCAGGAAACTAAATCCAAGGGTTTAAACACTGTTTAAGCCAATTCTTGGAGCTGGACACTCCTATGGGGTAAATTCATCCAGCTGAGCATCTGCCTGTTGTGCTTTACTTAAATAAATGCTAGAGATACCTTTCCAATGCTTAGAACAGTTAGCAAGAGAGGTAAACTAAGGGTTAAATGTAGCTCCTGCAAATTAAGGGCTGCAAAACCTGACAATGTATTGCCATCTATGATCCCACACTAAAACTGCCTGAGAGCAAACCTCCCCAGCTTTGAGTTTCAAGAACCCTTGAAGCAGAAGTGGAAAATCAGTTTAGAAAGTCAGACAGATAAGGATAATTTTTGTTCTCAGGGCATAATAAAAGATGTAATATCATTACTAGTGGTGTAGAAAGATAAAGGAAGAAATGTATATTGAGCATATACAAAGATACATAGGAGTAATAGTGCCATGGTTTTAACCCAGCCATCAGCCAGGCATCATGCAGCCACTCACTCACCCTCTCCTACCCCAGGGGATGGAGGAGAGAATGGAGGGATAAAGGTAAGGAGACTCATAGATGGAGATTTAAAAAAAAAAAAATCTAATAATTGAAATAAAATAAAATTTAAAATAATAATGATGATAATAGCAATAATAGAATATGCAAATGGGTGATGCACTGTGCAATTGCTCACCACCCACTGACCAATGCCCAGCCCGTTCCCAGCTAAGGATCCCAGAAGAGAGAAAATCCTGAAACTGCAAACCCAGAAGAAAGAGAGCGCTTCTTGGTCAACCCTCATCTATACACTGAGCATGACATTATAAAGTATAGTATATTCCAGCAGCCAATTTGGGCTTGTTGCTCTGGCTATGCTCCCTCCCAGCTTCTTGGGCATCTGCATACTAGCATAACATGTGAAGCTGAAAAGTCCTGGATTTCTTACCAACAACTGAAAACACCAGTATACTAAAAACATTCTTCTCATACCACATCCCACACCGAACCCAAAACACAGCGCTATTCTAGCTACTGAGAAGAAAATTAGCTCTCTCCCAGCCGAAACGAAGACAAATAGAAATGCTCAACTGTGAAAGGTATCCAGGAAGGTCTTTGATTCAAGAGCTTACCGGGACACGGATCAGATGCAAAATACTTTTCTCTGGTAACAGGAAAAGATGACCTGGATTTTCTTCAGAGTTAAAGTATGTTTGTATGTGTGAAGGAACATGGATGTGTATAAAGGAACTAATGTGTCTTATTTCAGTTTCAAACATGATTCATCAACTTAATACTCTACCACTTTGCACGTATCTACTGATGATTCACACCTTTAGATAACCATGTTAGATTTTGGCTGCACATTCAGTACCACAAAATCCATAACGTTCCTTGGGATTTCCTACCGTTGCATTACCACTGAAGATGACATGCTGATTCTGAACAAAAAAAAGTTCTCATTCAGTTTGGATTTACCAGAGCTAGCACAAAACTCCTTATTTCAATTAATAAAATGCATTGAATAAGATGGCTGAACACAGACCAAACTTCTTTAAAAAAATCTCCCTGCAAATCCTTTTGTAAGAACATTTTTTTCTTTTTTACTTCCAGTGTGAAGAAGCAATAGGAGATATGCCACTGATACTTCTGATACAAGCAATAGCCTGTCCAGAAAAGTGAATACACTTTGTGAGCAAGAAAAACCCAAGCACATGTAATTCTTAACAGTAAGGCTGAACATATTTCCATAGGGTGAATATTACTTACAAGATCTGTGGAGTTCAAATGCACAACCAGAAGTGCCTGCAGAAGGAAAAAAAAATAGTTAGTATTCTAGAGGAAACCATAGAGAAATATGAAAAACATTGCTCTAAGCTGTAAAATCATAGCCCTGGATGCGCTACGGTTTGAGCTTTGCTTTAACTGGGGAAAAAATGGAAAAGGAGGCTGCTTTCCTAGGTTTTTAATCCAGTTATAGTATAGAGGGGAAAAGTGGGCTTCAGGGACTGCAACTTCCTAAAAGCATTTAAATTAGGAGCAGGTAAAGACAATGTCAGCACATGTAGCCAGAACAGGAAGACAGAGCTCCTGAAAATGATAGAAATAATGAGAGTCCGATGTTAAGGCAGTTAAAAGCCTAAACTCATTGCTTTGTGCACATCAACGAGGCGCCCCAACTTGTCACAGCTGGGGAGATGGATACCAGTTGCCATTCTTATTTTGTAATTAGGTCAGCTGCTGGAATATCTGGAGCAGGATGTTTAAACAAATCCCCCATGACAGGTAGCAGGAGCTGGGTTCACCTTCCTGACTGAGGATGCCTTTCCCAACGCAGAGCTGTGTTCAGCAGAGAAACACAGACTCTCCAGATGTGCAAATCCTTTCAAGTCAAGGCAGGCACCTTAGCCAGGGAAGGTTAACCACATTCCCTGCCCTGAGGCTTGCTCAGGCACCAATCTAGCCCCACTGCACATATTCATAGTTAGCCATGAAGCTCTGGGACCGCAAGTGCCTCTGGCACAGAAGGAAAAAGGAAGCTAAAATGCCCTGGACACCACAAGGCACAACATTTCACATAATATTCAAAAGCAAAAAGCAGGACTTTATTCACATTATGATCATGACAGAGTAAAGGGGCCAAGTCAGCCCTGAAGGGAACATGTCTTACTCTATTTGTGGCAGGAAGAATCCCAAAAGCCCATCAGCTGCAGCATCCCCAAGTACACAGGCAGAGACAGGGCAGCACAGAGAGGTGCTCTGCAGTGCTGTGTCAAGGGCAACGCTGCCAAAAGAGTTTCTAGAAAACCTTACACACACAGAGTGCTCCACTCCAGGGCATCAGGGGAGGCTCCAATGATGCTTGGAAGAGAGAGGTGGGTCAATGCCCCATGTTGCTCCTAGCAAGCATGAACAGCACGCCCTGCTAGAGCCTGGATTTGCCTAGAAACCATGATCCACAGAAGTGCCACTAAAGGCGTTTTCCATCTCTCTACGAAACATCACAGTGCCCAATGGCTGAACTAACCTCTCTGCCTATTTATTTCTCCTGAAGAAATGATGCTAAATCACTTATTTTAGTAGAAATAACAAATAGCTCAGTAGGAAGAAAACCCTTAAAACCAAGAGCATTCTTGGTGATTTAAAATTGCTGTAAAGGACATTTAGAAGCTACAAGCAAACCTGTTAATTAAAGTCTCATACACATGCAGGTGGAAACAATTGCTGGCTTTGCTAGGTTTTGAAACCGGCACTTTTACAAGGGAGCACAGAACTACTCTGTATGCTTACTCATCCTAGTTTCCTGACCTCTCTTCTCATCTCATGCCAAACAGATCAAAGAAGTTTATTTTTCCTAATGCTCTACCTGTTCTCCTTCCAATCCTAATCCCAAAATTTTAGCAGCCAAACAAGTGTAAACACACCCAATTTAATCTACAATATTGAACATGCTCCACTTCTTTCTAAGATAATTTGTTGCTATGACAAGAACAGAAGAGATTAAATTTTACTTATGGTTAAGATCACATTGATGTTGTTTGTTCTTGTTTGGAGTTATGAGATACTATTTTCATGTACTACACAAAGTTGCTATACTACAAGCTCAAAAGTTTTGTATATCATCAGATATTTCCTGTTTTTTCTGGCACCAAATTATCAGAAATTTTCAGATGTTTAATACATGCATTCAGCATTAGGTGTAAGATTGACTGGGAACTGAAATAGCTCAGTACAGCATAATACATATAATAATTGGCTTTATTGTTAAGGGATTTTAATGTTGGCACATACTTAGCATGCAAATACAAATTCATGCACATTGTTAATTTCTCTGCCTCAACAATTGCTCCACATTATTAAATCTCTACCCTTAAACAGACTCTGGCAGGTTCTTGAAAGCACTTCCTTTCAAAGAAGTTGTTATTAGATGGATATCCTTGAAAAGGTTCCAGCAACATCTCAGTTATATTAATGTTCCCAGAATATTTATGAAAAAGTAACAACTCAGTGCTGGACATAGCTCAAAATGCAATTAACATCCTCGGAACTGAATTTAAAACTGTGTAAGGTACAACTATATTGCTTGAGTGAGACAATGACACGCACTTCCACTTCTGAAAAACCCCTTTTTCCTTCAGTTTCTCTCCAGGGAAGAACTTCAGTGACCAGGGAATCAGGGTGACTTTATATAAAAAAGCATCATCATATTTCAGAGTAATGGTTGCACATATCACAGAGGCAATGTCAAATTTAGTTTCCAGAGAGCCATACCAGTACTGATGTTATTAGGGACACTCTTCCAACTCTGTTGTAGATTAATGGCTTTTCTTCCAGTAGAAAGACATTAAGAAGTACATAGAGGGGTGTGTGCATGGACTGTAAGAAAAAAAAAAGGAGGCCTGTGTGTATGGTTGTATTTGGGGAAACAGTAAATGTCAAATTGTCCCTTATATACATGCATCAAAAACAAATGCAGAAGACGTGAATCTGAATCATCATTTCCTATAAAAATCATTGCATATAACTCGATAGCCTATATATCTGTCATATAGATAGCTATAACATTACTTCTGGTTGGAATGAAATGTCCACACGCAGCACGTGCACAAGAGCAACTGGAGGATCAGAAAGCTGAAAGAATGGGGTCTGCTTAGCCTGAAGAGAAAAGCGAGGAGAGGACACTGCAGCAGCTTTCTGTTAGAGAACAGGCTGCTGGAATGAGAAAAAGAATAACCAGTTCCCCATGGCCACGATGGACAGGACACAAGCAGGAAAAGGCCAAAACTGCAGATGAAAAAACCTGAAGTTAGATGCAAGGAAAAAGAAATAAAAATCCCCACAAACTTTCTGACATTAAGAACAGCAAAACTATTTCCTCTGCTCAAATGCAAGGGCTGGAAGAGTGGGGAGGAATAACTGATTTGGGCATTGATTTTTATGTCCTTTTTTTTGGCCACCACACTTTCCATGTTGTTCGTGCTTAGCTTGATGATAGCTTTTCCTCCTCTTCCCAAGATTTGAAAGACCATGTTCCTCAGCCACCATATTTCAACTTCCCACCTGTTGTGTTTTGGTTTGGTTTTGTTACTACTTTTAAAAATTACTTTTAATTACTTGGCCACAAGCCTCAACTTCATTGATTAGACACTTGGTGGTCCTTTTCATACGTATTTTTCTATGACTCCATAAATTTATTAGAGGCTTTAAGATTCCAAAAGTCAAACAAGAAATTCTGCAGAATGTTCTCAGGAAAGAAGTAAGCTCTATTCTAATCAGAAGGTTTTGTATGGTTAATGCCTTTGCTTACTATTGCAGCCGATTTACAACTATTTATTCAAGATTGAGACGTTTTATGAAATTAGCTTTATCTTTGTGTATAAACAGTGTTATCAGGCAAAATCTCTCATTTTTTATACAAAGTATCTCCAAAGTATTTTTCATTAGTTTCTCACAGCCCATTGTTTCCTGTATGATTAATGACAGCAACATAATAGGGTGTTTTTTTCCAAGAGAGATGTGCTTTAGTTTTCTGTCTTACTATCAACAGACCGTTGGCTTTAAATCACATATTTTATGTAATCAAAGGTGATATTCAGTATATTTTAATATAATTCTTAAATGTTATGCATCTGAGTAAGAGCTATATAGGAACTACTAAGCAATCTTTCACAGGAAATGACAAATAAAATAAAATCAAGCAAAAAAGGCAAAAGCTGTTGATCGACAATGAATAGTGTTAGCACTTGCTTATTGGGCTATATTATATCCATTTGTTGTCTTATACATGTCAAAAGACTTAAGAAAAGACAAGCAGTTTTGCCCAACTGCCAATAATAAAAGTACTTTTCCAAAAGTAATGTCCTTTCAATGGGAAAAAAAATTAAAATATTCAGGCTGCGTTTGTTGCTAGCTCCACATATGAATCAAGGAAGACATTTCAACACCACACCACCTTCCAGGCAAACTTGCTGTCAGTAAAGTGCAGAACAGTCCCTAGAAGGACATGGAGGAATGTAAATGTCATCTACAACAAACTGGCAACTAGTGGGGTAGAAAAATGCTACCTTAAGTTAAGTTGATATTCTTATTTTCAGCTCCCCACTGACTCCTGAAGCAACCCTCACCACCCAGAACACGTGTGTAACCAGCACCTACTGGGAAGCCATGAAAATTCTGAGATAAGTGAGACCTCTCTTCCTAGCCTTTAATTTCTTCTACCTTTAAATACTAATTTAAAAGGTCAAAGTTATCACCAGATTAATATATGAATAATAGCAAACTGATGGGGACTTTTAGAACATGTTTGCTAATGCACAGGTTAACTTCCATTTTCTGTTGAATTTTAGCTCTAGTCGGTATCTGTCTCCTGGGTCAAGAGTCACATTGGCTGGTATCAGTACTTGAGCATTACACTCATTTTATAGAAACCTCAGGGGTTAAGCTACACATGTGCTATGGGAAGGGTCTCCAGCCTTCTAGACTCACTCCCTTTACTATCAGACACGCAGCCACTGACAACATGTGGAAAGGGAATTTCCCCTTCCAAAAAAGTAAGGCAACTATTTTTCCAAGGAAAAGCCTGCTCTAAAAAAAAATTCATAGATATCTTTTTACCTTTTTTCTGAATAGAAAATCCAGAAATAATGAACAGTTTTATCTCAAGCTGCTTTTTACTAACTCAGGTAGCTCGAGCAAGGGACTGAGTATAAATCCACCACAGTCTCACACCTATGCTACAAACTTCAGTGTGCAGCTCTGTACTAGTATGGTTTATAAGTCAAAAGACTAAAAATAACACTTCATGCTGTATATAGAAACAGAAAATATGGGGCAGGGATAGGAACACAGAGGGGGCAACTGCGAAAAAACCTGACATTTCTAAATTAAAAATGTGTAAAGGGGAAGTCTTAGAACTAATGTCACCCACTCAAATCCCTAAAACTTGGTTGATACTTTCAGTGAAATTCCTCTTCCTAATAAAACATGTTCTAACATGATTTTTACTATGTTTTTCTTGTTCATCTATCAGATTAAGCCATGCTGCCTTTCTCAGGGTAACAGAGAAGGTAAAAATGGAAGGAAGATCCTCACTCAAAGATATGGATCACTTTTCAAAAAAATCAGAAATACTGCCTTTACTCTGATATTTCACCAACATAACTTCAAATGTGGGAGCTGATGCCTAATTCTCCCTGCATACATTACTCTTATTATCCAAATTAATATTTGCAGATTAACCATGACACAGATGCAAATGCTTGAGTTGCTTTCTTGCAGCTCAACTAAGATCCCTCAAAGCTTATTTGCTTAAGCACACTGGCACCTGAACTAATAACATAAACCAGAGGCACTTTTCCACTAATACCAGGAGAAATGGTATCAGATACTGGACAGTTAAAGAATAGTAAAAACAAAACAAAGAACCTCTTCTGACAAAGACAACTTAAATTCTTTAGGCAAAGCAGCAGCAGCTTCCTTTGGAGAGGTAATGGAAAAAAATAATGTGTAGCAATTAAGATGTCATTCCTCTGGAAGAATATCAACGGACCATACAAATGTAGAACTGCAGTGCTGCAACTGTGAGCAGTCTGCACCAAGTGTTAGGAATGATTCAATTTCCCTTTTTGATTTTTTTTATCCTTCTCCTAGATAATTCCTTGAGTTTCAGCTCTGCCATCCTCACGAAGGGGGATAATTTCAACAGCATCATCTATGTGAACAGGGACTGCTCGTATGTGTGATGGCGTTGAATCATCCTTCTGTACACTACTTAGTAGGTAAGTGAAGGAGAAGTCCTTAGGGACAAGCACGGAAAAATAAATAAAGAATGGCTTATCACTCTGTATTTTCATCTACAAAATGTCAAAATGTTTTCTTGCTGTTTTTTTTTAATGAAGGACAAGGAAAATAAATTTCAAATGAATAATATTTAATACAAATACTATAAAAAGCTTATTAACAATTGAACAGAATCCTAAGGATCACAGGAGATTTACAGGTGAATGGTAGGATTTATAAAGGTAAAATTAGCCCTTTGCCTGGCAGTACATGTGACCACTAGAGAAAATGAGTATCTTTTTCTTTTGGAAATCTAGTCAGTTCTGTACTAAGTCTTTGATCTGTACCAAAGGATGACAAATCCTCAGACTTCAACAAGCCATTAATATTAACAGAGAAAGGTGAGATGAAACCCGGGAGCAGTGCTGACACCTCTCTGTCTGGAGGAGGAGCTGGCACAAACACACTGTCACAGAGAGCTGCTGGGTGAGGCAGCACTGTTTTACACTCCGACTTTGTGAAGAGTCACGGTGTAATTATAAGGCAGCCCTATAAACAAAGACAAAAAGCCTCAAGGAAACATATCTTGACCCTGAGCTGAATAATCCAACCCTGTGCTAACAGCAGCCCTTTGCTTTGCCGATTTTACAGAAGAGCAACATTAACAGTGACATTCAGCTGCTTATTTTACCATGTTCTTTCATGAATTCACTGTCTGATATATTTATAGGAGCTATTAGAATTCATGACTTTAAGGAGCATGTTTACAGAGATGTTTTGCAATCTTGGGACTTGTGTCAGTGTTGTAAAAGAGCAGGAATGCACAAGGTAAAATCCTGACATTAATGTTCAGGTGAGTTACCATGCTGCCTTTACCAGGATCAGATCAGAACATGTGTTAAAATCTGTGTACTATATTAGCCTTTTAAATTTACCAACCAGAAGATATGATCAAATCTGAGCATGTGAAGTTATCCAGCCTGGCTCTCCTGTCCCCTTTTAAATCCAGCTGGCTGGCCAACAACAGAGCTTGCAAGCACTCTCACTTCTGAAATTTGCTGGCTTTTTTTCTTTTTAGCTCAACGAGCAGAGTCTGTAATATTCCATTCCCTTTGCCTTTCTTGTCCAGACACAGAGCCTTAGACAGCTATCAGCCCTTCGGGAGATATCTGCTCTGAAGGGAAAAGCTCAAGGCAGAGGACTGAATTTAAAAACACAAAATGAGAGAAACAGATTAATTTCCTCTGGCCAATGTCAGGCTGCAGAGTTTCTCTTTGTTCATATTTACAAACACATGCATGTAAATAACAATGTTCAACTCTGTATGCACCTTTCAAGAGGTGAACTAAGTAAGACCACAGAAGCCTTAATTTGAGTACTAAAATAAAAATTTCAGCATGTCTCTTTTACAACATTTGTCACTCTCCAGACCCAGGGTGTAACCTGGCTCCCCTTTGGTCCCCTCCTAGGCTTTGGGGTCTCCCTGTAGAAGTAGCACATCACATGTTCTCAGTCCCAGGGACAGGCCAGACCCACCTGAACCTTCATGCTGGCAAGGAAGATGTTTGGAAATTTATGTTTATGAAAGTTGAAAATTGGAAAGAAAACTCTTCATTCCTAGAAGATCAAGCTTAGATATTTGGTGGCATAATGTAACTCGAGATTTGGAATTGCCTAGAGAGACTATAAGTTGGAAAGGACACTCAGTTTGGGGGTTGGGGGGGGGCAGAAGTAGGCAAAGGAGGAAACGATGCATGAACCACTACAAACAAAGTCACATATCTACAATGTCTGATGCTTGACTGTCACAGGAAATTAATTTAGGTAAATCTGACAAAACAACAAACATTTACCATGTCAAGTTCTATCCATGTGATTCCTTCACATATGGGAATTAATTAACAGTTGTCAAGTTATGCTTCATTTCCAGCAGTCAATCCTTCCTACATAGTTAATGGCTCAAAGCAAAAGAGTGTACATGCTCAACTAGAGACACTTAGGAGTGACTTAATTCCTACTGGACTATTGCTCCAGACATCATCTTCACAGAGGCTTCCATTCCACTGCTATTATTCTCCCGGTGCACAATGCTATTAAAAATAATGGTTTAGATCATCAATAATATATTAAAGACAGCCTCCTTAACATGGCTGTGTTGGCAGTGTAATAAAATCCATCATTCTTTGAACATTTACAACCATACGTCTTACAGTTAATGATGTGGCGCAACGCCACCATCAAGAAATGAGGGTAAGAGAGGTTGAAAGCAAGAAGTCATAAAAGCTTGAAACCAAGCCTAGGAAAACTGCAAAAAAATCTAAAGTGTAAGGTTGCTTAACTCAAAACCCAAGCAGGCGGCAGGCTTCTTAACTAGATATCCAAGTTTGCAAAAGAGATGTCACACGAGAGATGTGGCAACACTGATGTAAGAAGTTTAGACTCAATCCTCACTTTAAAATCTGCTTGTTAGTTTAAAAGTATATAAGGATGTGTGTCACAGAGATGATAGGACTTCCTCCCATCCACAAACAAACCAGTTAGACCAAGCCACATATTTTGGCTTTCTCAGTTGTCAATGGAGAGGTACAGGAGTCTCCAGAAAGTCACCCGTCTTTGACTCCTGTGAAGGTGGAATTACTCACTGGAAATATCTCTCTCAGATTCAATGAGATTTGCCAATGTCACCAGAGAATCATTAATATGTTATTTTCTGAATAATAAACAACTGCTTTCCACCTATGCACACCAACTGAACACTGTAACTAATGTTTTAGAGTGCATGGTCCCTTAACTTGCACACAAAATGGAAATTTTTTCAGATATATTCATTAAGGTATGATCATGCATAGTCAAGTTATTCCCATTAAACCTATGTGATACCTTTTAACTTCCTCCCCTGGTAATACTCACTGCCATTTTTATTAAGTTAACTGACAGAATATCACTGTGTCTTCACTGTGCTTTCCCTAAGCTCTGCTGTATTCCAGCCACATGTCCCAAATGCAGCTCTGACAAGGATGCCTGAAAACACCATTTAAAATGTCTTCTGGTGGCCACTGTGTTCATTAGTGATACAGCATAATCAATCAGCTTACACCAACTTACTGCAAGGCAGGAATTAGAGTATGAAAACAGGCAGTGGGAACCACTTACTTTAAGAGAAAGGAGAATTCTTCTCTTCCTAACAGAGCCAAGATTAAAAAGAATCAAAGAACTTGCCCAAAAGGAGGCCTAATTCAACACTAATTCTCAGAAGGTTCAGTGAGGCATGTAGTTTGTGGTTTACTTTTCTATTTTGATTCCAAAGTTTCCATTCAGAAGTACCAATAAGCAAAACTTGCAAGACCCACTTATTTTCAACAGATAACAAAACCCATTCTTAATGAATTCCTGTAGTCTATAATCAGACGCCTCTGACTTTGGTGTCATAATAGCAAGGAACTGTATCTTAGAAAGCCATCAAGTTTCCCCTCTATTTAGAAAATCCAAATTAAGAAAACCCTACCTTTAGTTTGCCTAAAGTTCTAAAAACGTTTTTTTTTCCTTCATAAAAGGAGCTGCACACAAATATATACTAGCTGGAGCTAGTAGCAATCAATAATAAGGATAGATTAAAATATTCAGAAGACCTTTTTAAAATGAGTAAACATTGTTAAGAATTCATGTTTGCATATCTGAAACATCTTGTCTCTGATATTGGAAGAGATTTGACTGACACTAGATTCACACATATTCAGGAATTAAAAAATCTCAAATATTCTTACCATGAAAACATTAGTGGATTAAAAAACTATGTCTCAACAGTATTTTACTGATATTAAAAGGAAATCTAAGCCCGGTCAATTTACAATCCTTAGTCAAAACAGAGATTTCACTGTTCCAAAGAGATTAGCTCTGCTTTCTTCCAGGCTGCAAGAATGTTGCAAATTCATTACACCTTATACATGACTCTATTTTCAATTATTACGTTTCTTCTATACATCAGTATCCCAAAAGCAATATAAAGACTTCTGTGCGCATATTTAGTTTTGCACCACAGTAAGGATATGATGGCACTGTTCAATGAGTGACTTCACATAAACTCTGACTCATTTAGCTTAGACTTCCAATGTTGTCTTTAAGCACAAGAAATAATCTTACGACAGACTGTATGATGACAGTTAGCACTGCAGCATCTCTGGGAGCATTCCCTTAGTAAGAAGACATTAAGTAAGAGAGAAATAGTGGTTTAAAACCTTAAAAAATAATAGGTATGGTACAAGAATTTTCAACTTACTAGCTACCTTGTAGGTTCAAAGAATGAGAGATGAGATTGTTCTTTATTTCTTCATTTTGGAAGAACAGATCTGTGAGCCATGTGGTCTTAACCAAGCACTTGATGTTCTGCTGTATGTGACTTACAGTGATAAAAAGAGCCATTAGCTTCAAATAGAGTTTGTTCTTTCTAAGGGTTTCAGCTGAACACTGATACAATGTAAGAAATAACTGTGTGTTGGTGACTTGGTAGATCCAAAATATCATTTCTATGGTAGAATATCAAATAATACATTAAACTTCAAGTTTGTATTCCCACCCACTCTAATTTCAAGACAGATCTCACACAATTTTGTCACCATAAGGGCATAGAGAAGACTTAGCTTAGCCACTTTTTATTTTCACTGTCTGTAACCAGGGAAGTTGCAATACAAAGCAGAAAAACACAACTCTGTACTCTTGAAAAAGATGGAACTGCTGATGGAATTGCAATAGTGCTCTCCAGTGACACTAAATACAAGTGCAGTCAGTAAATCCAGGTGCACAGACCTCTTCCACCTCCAGCTTCATCAGCAGGGCTGCAGAGGGAAGGGGGAAGAGGTGAGCTAGGGAGTTGCTGCAGAGGAAAAGGAAGATAGAAGTGGAATGGTAAGGTCCAAGGGGGTACTGGGGGGCATAACACGAAGAAAACATGGTGCATCGGCATATCCTCACCCTCCAGGTTCACTGACTAGTTTTAATAGGTAAGCACATGAGGAAACTTGCCAAGGGAGAAATAATGGAAGAACAGTCAATGAATCCAATAGCAAAACTAGTTTGCAAACATGACTAGTCCAATTTAAAAAAAAAAAAATCTTTACAGAACCTATTCTGTCTTATATAAAGCAATTAACTTGAGATGCAGGCAGATCACTGTTTACAAATTCAGATATTGATTTTGGCTGCAGGTGTTGTTTATGCAAATGTTGATAAAACATGTTAGAACTCACAACATGCTGTGCAGCCACAAGGTCCTTTCCCTCCAACGATATTCTAACTTGCAGAGTTTACTGGGATCTCTTAAGGAAACCAGAATAATTACAAACAGACACATTTCCTGAAATAACTATTACTATGTCTGTACTGCTAGAAACGTTTCATGGAGATCAATCACAACGGAGCTGCTCATCAGAAGGCTGGTT
This sequence comes from Caprimulgus europaeus, assembly GCA_907165065.1. The sequence continues at coordinate 38,773,007 of OU015529.1, read as the reverse complement.
GTTTGGCTAGGTTAGATGCTCACTGAATCCTCTTTCGAAATACCTCGCTTTATTTTTAGGTTTGCAAAATGTATTCAAATCCTCACAGGAACAGGATTTTTTTTAAAGATCCCTATTGCTCTGGAGGGTCCAGAAATTAGGCAAGAGTTTCTCTTTTTTTGAGAGATAATAATAACAAGAGGAAGTGAGAGATAAACGTGGTATTTCAAACTTTTGAAGTTAGATTTTATTTGAATTTTCTGTATGGATTTACACCAGCAATTTTCATTAGTCAAATCTCATTTGACTTACTAACACAAGGTACTCCCTCATGGTACCAAGTTACAAATAAGTCCTTCCACTACTGCCATGTTTCTACTTCTGACTGTGTATTCAAAGCATCTGTGGTGTCCTACATCAAAACAGAGTCAAAATTGTATCTGACACACAACCTAGTAGTTTATGACAAAAAGGCAGAATCTAATATCAAAAATCCCAAGACAATGGTCACAACTAGTGCTACCTTCATACTATTAATGCCTAATCTAAATCTAAAAGTATTTAATCTTCTAAATTTTGCTACGCTGCAAAGAAACCAATTTGTCTTCTGCTCTACAATAATGACTCAATGGCTAATTAATGACTTACAAATATCGACTGATTTGCTGAGAAACTCATAGCATTCTACATAATAGTCTACTCATAATAGCCTTCTCTTTTGTCTTTCCTCAAGATTCACATCTATACCCATCTTACTGTTTTTTCCCTAGGCTGATATTTTGTTTAGGCACATCTTCCTATGTAACATTTTAATTTCTGTCCATGTTATAACTCCTTTTTCTAACGATAAGGGTGCTGAAAGGAAGAAGCAGAAAGGTCTGGGAAAAGCCACGTCCTTGTTAAAAGAAGAAAGTTTTAGATAGCTGAAGAATACACAGCTATGAAATAAATTTGCTAGAAGCACTTACATTTTCTGAATATTACACATACAGATCCCCAGCCACCACGAATTAACATTATACCCATGATTTTTGAGATCACCTGAGCATCCAATCTGTTCCCACAGTCTTTCTCTCCCTGCACAGCTCTCCAGCTGACTGCAAGGCCACCTTGGGTGAAGCCCTGTGTTTACCTCCACAGAAAGTAGAAAGCTACAAGAACAGAAAAAATATCTAGCAAATTAAAAATCAGGAGAAGGAAAAAGTGGTAATGATTACCTGCTCCTCAGGCCACACCTCCATATCTTCCATGCCAGGTACGCCTCCAGTTTCCCTCTTCTCAAGGCAACTGCACGCACGTACACGCACAAATTTCAGTAAGGAGAGAAAACCTACCTGCATTAAGGGCCCCAAGTTATCACCACATATTTTTTAGTAAAGAGAAAGAAAAATTTCTGCCACTTGTCACCAGCAGTGACTTTCAACCTGCCCTGATTCGATCCTACACCCTTAGGAGAGAAGCTGCAGGCACTGTTGGCACTGCTGTATGTATTGATAGTGAAACCATGTTTTTCAGAAAAGAAATTTTAAGTGGATTTAAGAGGAAAGGGAGAAAAGCTCCAAGTTGTTTCAGAAGCTGAAAAGATGTCTGTCTCCAACATTCTGAATCATTTTGAGAGGAACAAAAATTTTATTTTCAGGACTATTTTTATGAAGTCTAAGGGAAAAATGCACTAGTAGTATCTGGAAAAACATAGGTTCAGTTCTGCTAGACATAAAGTAAATCATCTCATCTTACCTCAGGCAAAGGAATTTTAAGCAGAAGGAGATGGGAATTACTTCCAGCTCATCACTTCATGACCACACTCAGGGGTGCCCATTTGTTTCAGGAATTTAGTAGTTTTAGGATATGATGATTCTTCTGAAACTGTAGCTCTTTTTACCACAGTCATTGCAAGCTTGACACATTCCTCAGTCCCTGATTTGTTAGGTCACTTCTGTTAATGCAGTCTTCTCGTTTACAGAGCTAATGCTATGATTTCTGGGGACATTAAATATGCCAATCAAACAGAAAAGCTGTATGGAAAATGTCAGTGAGTTTTAAAATGGGATTCCTTCTCTTTGTTTGAATAGTATTTTCTGAAAAACCTTTTCCACAAGAACACACATAGCAGCGCATCATCACTTCTAAACAATAATTATACCACAAAAACTGCAAGTGGCGAACACAGGAACTAAATTGGATGTTCTCTGGGAAAATAGAGCAAGGCAGATTTTTCCCCCCACACAAAGAAAACGTTTCTGGCAAAATGACATTCAAAGAAAAGCTGTTCTGGGACTTTCACGCCAGGGATGACTAAAGTGCCGAAAAGCAGCAATTAGTCATTGAGGGTTTTCTGATGAGAAAACCATGAAGGAAATCTGACATAAAATTTGAAAGCTGCATGTTTATTTCTGTCAAAATTTCTCTTCCTGAACAATCACCAGTCCAGAGGTTTGGGCAGAAGATGCCATCTCTTAAAGAACAAGCAATAGCAACACCTAAGTGATTAGTCGTAACAGGTCATATAACATGCACCATAAGAGATTTTAGCTCTGGTGACATCTAACAAAAACAGAATTGAAGTGACAAATAAAATACTTCAAATGAAAAATTGAGACCAGAAAGACAGCAGCCTGGTCCTGCTTGTTTATTTTAAACTGTAACTGACCTTATTTATTTATTTATTTATAAGGTTTTCTTTTATTTTGTTTTCTATTGGGTTTTTGTTTTGGTTTTTAGAAAGAGGTTTAAAAACAGTCTATACAGATTTCTATAGTTAGCCATTAAAAACAAATCTATTTCCTAGACAGACTGAACATCTCTTCTCCCGGCACTCCACTGGGTCATTTCATCTCATCCTCTTTCCAAAACCACTATTTTATTTCTCTTTGTAGTGGGCTCCACATTCAAGTTGTTCTGGACTTTCTACTCAAAACTTATCCTTCAAGCTCAAAGAGACAATGCACACAAAATCACTCATCCAATGGTAAAGTTTCTGCTGACTGGGAGCTTGCCATGAACCACTCTTCTCCAGCTGGGCCATCTTTTACATTTTCTTATGGTGAAATAAGTCAATAAGCAATTTAATAACTAGACTAATGTGAAATATGTAAACTATCACAATTATCCCAAAGGTCTAAACCCCACTTATGTCTCTCATTACCTGCCTAACCTGAAAAAATCAGACACCACAGGATCAGAGCTAACAGTGGGATAACAGAAGTAATTTCCACCTGATCCACAGAGTGAAACTCAGTGTGTCTTACTACCTCCAGGTTTCAAAGTTGTTTAAAAATCCATTGTGAAGGTATCTTCAGTAGGAAACAAAATGATCTGGTGCTTCAGAAGGCAAGAATCTGCCTGGAGAGAATTTGAAGTCGTTTGTCTCTTCCACTTTCTTTCTGTGTTACCATATGATCCTCACCAACTTACCTTCCTATACAGTCTTTCATGCACAGCATGCAGAATATTAAGCACTTTAAAATCCTGGAAACTATTTCAGAATATTGTACGTTTTGAATTATTTCAACTGAAATTACATCCAAGACCGATAGTAAAAGTCCACTTCCTTCAAATATAGCCTGCACTTGCCCAGATAAACATGCTTCAATCACACACCTGGTTTTTGAAATTTGAAATGTCTGAATTTTCATCACATGGTATAGCAACCAGTACAGTTTGTGTGCTTCAAAACTAGCAGCTTCATTATTTTCTGTCCCATTTTACCTACTTCGCTCCTTCCCTTCAAATACTCACCTCCACTATTTTGCCCTTGTAAACTTGTATTTTGTCCTTGTAAACTGGTATTTACATGAAGGTATTAAAGGATCATTTCAACAAAAAGTGACTGGTTTAGACAGCATTAGGAAACAGGTAACAATTTCTTTCCTAAAATAGCAAAAAATCATCACTTTCTTAAAATGCAATTTCACATTTTTTGTGAAAGATTTTTTTGTGTATGAGGAGTCAAGAACTCAATTTTGCTGCACAGCCTTTTGTTATTATTTTCTAAGAGGTTGTTTGGATTTCCAAGCATCTTTTTAGTTCGTCAATAGCTGTTGGGTATAGGCTTTTATTGATTTATAAAGTCACAGCCATTTTTCCTGTCTCTGATGTCTACAACAGCTAGCTGGAAAACAACACTGGCTTTGCAAAAACAGGAGGAGCTTAGAGCAGCTGAGGTTAAGATATTATTTTCTGGGAAGGGACAATGGAAAAGAAGGAAAACTGTTCCAGAGGAAAAACAATGGCACAGAGTTAGCAACACATGAGGATGTTTCAGTCAATATGTATCTCTCAGATGAATAAAACTCGATGTTCGCTTCGGTGAAATCAGTATCTGTTTAAGTATTGCTGCTCCTTGGCTCAGTCTACTTCTTCCTGTTTCTAGGATCTAAGTTTAGTGCTTAAGATCTCAAGTTGATCTTCATCCAAACTGCTCAGTGCACTTCCAGAATTTTTACCTTGGGCTCAAATGGGGAAAAAAAAAAAAAAAATTAAGTTATTACCTTCACTGAGCACTGTTTCCCTTAGTACTGGAGACTGACAGATACTCTCTGCCTAAATATGCTTGCCTGCCTGCTATCTGGCAGGCTGCCAGCAACACGCTCAACTGGCAGTGGCACACAGAACAAGTCAGGAATAAAGGCTTCACTGCTGATGTTTCTCTCTCAAGTATCATGAGAGTTTTGCAAGATATCTAGTCATTATCCACAGAGGAAATGAATGCAGCACTAAACTCTCATATGTTTGCAGGGCATCATCTGAAACTGGATTTTCCATAATTCTACATCTTTATCTAAGCCAGGGTAAAAGCAAGAGGGCCTCAGGAAGTTGTAGTACAGCCAAAAGTAGGAGCAGAAGGATTAACAGACATGTTGGTGGTCTTACTAGCCACTCACAGGCGCTGAAAAAAATGTTCTGTCTGTTAATATTCTTGTTAATACTTGGCTTTTTGTATGGGGACAAGCCTTATCAGATTGTTCTTATAAGCTGGCAGAGTGTTATCAGTGGTATCTGCTCCCAGTCCAGATCCTAAAGATCCTGAGCTTTACCATACCTATTAACGATAAAGCACTGAACACTGGAAATTCCGTCTGCTTCTTCATGTCAAGATTTCTATATTACCCTGCAAGGAAACTCAAGCTGAATACTTAAAAGTGCTCTATACCAGCACAGCACTTAGTAGGCACAAGGAGATTATCCTTTCTTTTGGAATCTGAGCATCAACTGCCAACACTTGTCAACGTATTTCTGGACTTGGGTGTTTTGCTAGCCCCTCTTACACCAGGAAGCTCATTTTATTCTTTAACTTCCCTTTTTCTTTTGTGCAACACTGTAGGAAACTACTTTCAAGTTTGCTAAACCACAGGATATTTCAGCTGCCAAATTGCATCAAGAGGAAAGAAAGGATGTGCTTTCATTCGGTCTTATCACAGAGCTGATAATAACATTATTATACATGCAAAGAACTCCGTGCTTGTTTATCTGCAACAACTGAATGACACATGCAAATATACATGTGAAAGGCCTGAATATCTTAATGATAGTCCAATCAAGAATTTTACATCCTCAAAACATATACCCAATTATTTACTTACGTCAAGTGTACTAATATCTTCCTGGTAATTTTCTGTTTTCCTTTAACAAGACCTGCCAGGTTCACTTTTTGTTTTTCAGGAAAATAATCTGCAAAGGAAATACTCACTTTCTAAATACTCTGCAGCCTTGATAATCAGAAGCCTAGTACAGACTAGGATTATTTACCATTTGTTGTGATGCAAGTCAACTATATTTTAAATATAATTCAAACTCTAAAACATTTTATCTTCATATCCACTGCCAAAATAAAAAGTTTGAACAAAGTTAACTGGTATTTAAATAGATAAATCTTCAAATCATGGCCCAGTAGAATTGTTTCCTATGGGGTATCTCAGAACATGCATTGTCCTGTAACCAAAGGTTTGTTTTGTTTTGCTTTCGAGTTCCTGATTTTATCCATATTATCTTTTTTTTTTCTTTTTTCCTTTACATTTGGCCATACCTCTTACTCACAGGAACTTACCTTTGTGTTACCAACACTAAGCTTTTAGAGTACTCTGGTAATGTATATTATTTTAGGACTCAATCCGATAGCAGATCAAGTCATTGTTGAGATGTCAGAATAAATATGCAACCTCAAATACTGTTGAGAACTCAATTGCATCTGGATTTCTCATGTAGATAGTTCACCTTTCTATTTCCATTTACATTCTCATTATCTCTTCTATTAAGAACATTTGCACCAGCAATCCTGGGGATGGATTTGGATAGAACATACTTAGATAATTAGAAGATCCCTGGAGCAGTGGGTCTATCCTAAAATAATCATCACAGAAAAGTACAATTGCAATTTCAAATGGCATGGAAGAAAAACTTACAATCCAAGTTTTAATCTTTTGCTGACCAAACACGATCCATTCAGATATGCCCCAAATTCCAGGCCGCTTGTGTTTGCCAAGGAGACCACTGGCCCCTAACAGAGGTCAACTTTCTGTGTTGGAGCTGTGGACCCACACATTCCCTGCTCTACCCAGCAGGACACAGCAGGTCCCAAAGCATCCTCCCTTTCAGGGACACAGTGGAGCAGGGGAGGGTGTCCCAAAACAGAAAAGATCAGCACCGTCAGAAAATCCGTGTCCCACGGAATGGAGAAGCATCATCACTACCCCTGCTAGCACACACCAAAAAGACACAGCAAGGGGAGGCAATTCATTTCATTTCATTTCATCAGAGTGCAACTGTCTGCAAAGTGCCCATCAGAGCGATGCAGGTGTCAAGGGCTGGGGTTCATGCCCTACGGTTGCCCAGACACCCATGTAAGGCTGGAACTTGTGACACAGGCACCCCAGGACATCCATGCTCCCTGGAACATCCAGAATAACACCAGGCACGGTGCTTACCCATCATCACTCCCCCGGGGTAAGACTCAGCCTTGCGGGAGGACTCCTTGCATTTGCCAAGAGAGATGCTTGAGTTTCTGAACAACCCAGCACCCTGGGGCAGACACCCTGGTTGTTCCCCGTGGACAGAGGAAGGCAACGCAGCCTTCATCAGGGCCTACAGAGCCTGGCACAGTACCTCTCTCTGAGCAAAAGCCTCACTTCAGAGAAGTGGCGTAGACATGGTGTTGGTGTGTCCAGGGCCTGAGCCCAGTTAATGATGAACCAAAGCTGCATACAGGACCGCATTAAACCAGAGAAGCCTTGTTCCTGGACAAGGGTAACAGCCCAGGCTCCTCCTGCACTCAGCTGGGATACTCTGGCACCTCCACACAGTGACAAACCACATCTCCAACCAAGCTGCATAAATCACCTTCCAGATGTGCCTGCCCCTTTTTCCCATCTCTGAAGGGAGCCAAGAGAACAACCTTGGCACTACAGGCTTGACTTTTACTTAGCTACTGTGAGGTGAGGCGAATCTGGGGCAGACTGTCAAAATGGCAAGCAATTCATTATTCATGCACCAAGAAGGGGATGCCAGCATTGCAAAGCAGAAAGTCTATACAGTATAGAGCTGGATTACCTCCAGCCCATTATTTTATCTTATTTTTCCTCCCGCTTCCAGTGTTAATCTTCTGTCTCTCATCCATGCCCTTCCTAGCATAACCATTTAATTGGGTGATTGGCAGGGTATGGCTCCACAGGACACGATGAGATAACGCATCAGCTCTGCTGCCAAAAAGGCTGCCCCTTCCTTCCCAATCTCCCTCCTCCTGCCTGATCACTGCTGCTGCTACCTTCTGCTGGCTCTAGGTCATAGCAAAGCCCTGTCTGAATGTGCTAACATGATGGAAAACACACATCAAGTGAAAGGAAAAAAAAAGGCAGATCATTTTCTGGCATTTCATTGTACTTGCTCATGGCAAGGTGCAGTGCAAGGCAGGGGAAAAGTCAGGGGGAGAGGTGCAGGGCAAAGCGCAAGGCACAGCTCTCCTCTCTCAATGGAAACAAACCTTCAGATGTGTTCTGCTGCCTTCGCTGTCACCAGCCCAGCTTACCCAACTAATTGCCTTCTAATTAGTAGCTTGACTGATCACTATTTAGTTAATAGGTCTAGCAGGGGAAAAAAATCAAGAGCAGCAGTGTACAGACTCTACCAGCCCAGAGAGTCCTGGCACCTGGGGAGGCCAAGGCTCACAGCACCACTCACCATCATGCTATATTCATTGGGCAAGAGAGGAGCCTTGGGTCAGAGAGCTAAACAAGTGATAGAGAAACCCATACCCTTGAGTGAGAGCCACCCGCTCTTCACAGCTTGGACAAGGACCATGGCTACTTTGGCTGAGCTCTCTCACTTTACCCACAGTGTCTCTGCTGAACCCTCAAACAAGCCTTATCATAGGTTTAATTCAAATAGGTACAATCCCATTAAAAATTTGGGTTCTGATGAGAGAGCAACTTCTTAACAAAAACATAGACCTGAAAAATTCCTGGCCAGCCCTCACCTTTGATCAGCTCTTTCTGCAAGGTGATTTGTCATTAAATGCTGAGACAAGAGGGATTCGAGGCTTTGCACAAGGTCACCCAGGAAATTTTGAGAGGTCAGAAGCTGAGTTCAGCTCCTTTAAGTACTAGGCCAGCAGCTTAATAAAAAACACGTCTTTTCTCTTCAGAGGGGTGTTGGGAACAGCTCTATGTTCATGTTTGTCTCAGTATGGGATTGGGCTTTCTTCAGCAAACATTAGTAGATCTGGGACCAGTCTGAAGCAATCCAAACCTAACTATTTCTGCAGATCTCATGTAATTACTTTCCTTTCCTTAACTCTCTCTTCTTCTTTCCTTCCCCTGCAGTGTTTGTGAACACTTTTGTTTTCCTCACTCAATTAATGATCCCTTTTACTTTCCGTGCTCTACTTTTTATTTCTCCCTGCTGTACACGAGGACATTTGTATCTGTATACTACAACTATACTATTATTTGTTAACAACGAGCTACCCCTCACCAATTACTTTGCTACAATTTTACTACTGTGTCATTATTTTATCTCCAACAATCTGCTGCAGCTTTTAGCTGGGAAGAGAAGAAACAAAACTTGCTGTATCGCTATGCCCTGGGACCCTAAATGCAAAAAGGCAGAGCTATTTCCAACCAACACACTGCCATTTCTTTCTTCAGCATATTACCCCCAGTCACTGTTACATCTGGAAAAGGCTTGAGAAGATCACTGGGAGAGCATTAACAGCTGAATTTTCAGCCCCAGAGATTGAGATAAGCCATTTTTGGTTGCATTATTTTGAGTAACACTTGCCAAGGGCAGTGAAGAGCAAGTGAACTTAATTATGAAAGAGAGGTCACTGATATGACTTCCAACAAATAAATCACTGCAGCAAGTACAGCATTCAGAATAGTAGTATTTATCACTGCACAAAAATATACCATTATTTAGTATGATGACTTTTGGAAGGCCACTGAGAATATCCCTTCCTGGTGTTTCCATCACTCATTGTCTAAATCATTCCCTCCTGCCCTTCCCTCCTCTCTCTCCTACAAAGGTACCCAGTTTTGGACCACGTCACCTCTTGAACACCAGCATCTATTTTGCAGAACAGAGTCCTTCAGCAGCACTTGCTTTGGATACACTAACCTACGTGCTTATCCTCATCTCTTCTAAAGGCTTTGAACACATGAAGGAACCCTAGCAGCACCCACACCATAGTTTTGGGATGATATACCTGAAGTTTGCTCTGTTGTCCTGTGTGTTATCACGAGGACACCAGGTCATCTGCTGGTTGGCCTGAGTCTCAACTTCCGTGCTCCAAGAAACCATCACACTCCTCAGCTGTATCCTCCTTTCTCTCTCCTTACACCCAGTTTCCTCTGTAGCACCTCCACAGAACTTCAGATATCTTCATCAACCCCTCTTTTGCAGAGGTCTGTCAACAATAACAAGAAGCATAAAGACATTAACTTCAACAGTACACCTCCTAGAAATACATTAAATATTGTCAATCTCCCTCAGTGAAAGGAAAAAAGAAAGACATCCCAGAATTCTCCGTTTTACTGTCAGTAACAAACTCCACTCTAATTGCACAGTTCCTGTACAGGGAAGTCAGCTTTCAGTATGCTTCAGCACTGGCACTGCCTAAGGAATGCCCTTCCCTGCTCACTCAACTGTTGGGAGCTGCTGGCTCTATCCAGTACAAATGGCTTAATTCAGTTTTGAGAGAAGCATCCTGCCCCATCCACAGCTGAAAATGCTTCTTCAATTTTTTCCAGCAATTAGGCTGTAAACACTTCAGTCAACTGAGGAATTCCCTTTGAGTTTATAAACTAAATGGTAATTTCCCTTTTCAAAAGGAAAATGTTCAGAGTAGAATAAATTAATTTTTTTCACGCACGGAGGGAAGAGACAGAGGAAGAAGCTCCAGTTGTCTCCTGCAAAGAAGCCAAGTCCTAGATTGCTGGGCTGTCTTTCATGTGTTAAATACAACATCTGTTCCCATGTTTTATCCATATGGAGACAGGCTGCAATAGGTGGGGCCCCATCCACCATAAAGCTTAAAAAGACGCATTAGTTAGAACAACTACCGAGCAGATGAGGGTGTGCAGAGAGGAGAAAGCAGCACTGTCATCTCCTCATCTAGGTGCAGGTGCTGCAGCAAAAGCTTTCAGAGAAAGCCCACAATAACTGAGTAAAATGGTGCTTTTTTTGTCCCTAGTGTATATTCTACCTATTGATTCCTTTAAATCCCTTAACATTTGTAAATCAAATTCATTAAGGTAAACCTAATATATTTAGATTTGTTATTTAGTGTTGTAAAATTAATCAAGGTTTAGACTAATTACAGAACAATACATAAACATCAGAGCAATTGTCAAGTGGTCTTAATGACATGTCTAGTTGATTTACACCCATTATTTTGGGGAGAAAAGGTCAATTGCTTACAATGCAACACTGAAACCGTGTTGTATTTTATTAGGGAGTTTCCTTGGGGATTGGGAGAGTGAAGGAGGAAAGAACAGATTTCAGAGAAGCTGGTTTTGCTGTGTATAAAGCAAAGGCACAGTTTCTTATTCTCTTCTACCTCAATAAGGTTTTTGTGTAATGAAATCCATCTGGAATTTAAATACTATAGTTTCTTTTGGATTCAGGGTAATCAAAAGCACTTTAAAAGCCTTTTCCTTGTCGTGCAACAACTGTGCAGGCAAATCCAGCAGCTGCTCTGCGTGCAATAATAGTTAACACAGCCTGGCACATATCAATCCATTTTACCAAAACAGGCAATGTTGGCTTAGAGAGGACATGGGCATTTAAGGGCTCCAGCGAGTAAAGGAGGCTAAAAGGACTGCCCCACTCCCTCCCACACTGCACTTGGTTTCTGAGCCACTTGCTCCATGGGTGACCCAGTTCTGCTCCCCAAACCTACTTGCACGGCATTCAGTTTGCCACACATTTAGCTTGCAAAGGATTTGTGAAAAATGAAATGACTGCTTTCACATGCATACCCCATATCTGAGATAACCTGCGCATCCATCCAAATGCCTGATCCTGACAGCAACACCCTGAAACAAGTAGCACAACATCCAAGGACAGAAGGTGCTGGGATAAATTTCCACCATTGTATTCCCCTCAGTGTTCAATATCAGAACTTTTTAATTCAATGAATTTTCCTCCCCCCACCACAAGAAGCAATGCTGCATGCATGAAAATACCACAAGTTGTAACTCTGCTGCCAGAGATACTTCACATCCGCAAAGCAAATGCAAAAACAGGCCCAGTGGAAGCTGGACATGACCACTGGTGCAAGATCTGATGGATGGAGTAGACAAGAGTCTGCCCGTGATTCTTTGGCAGTATTTTCTCGTTTTCCATCCTGCTGCCTGTGATCCCCTATTACAGACTTAGCAGAAGCTGTAATGCAAACCCATAGCCAAACCCAGGGACACCTATGAGTACAATTCTCTAATGGTATCTTAAGCTGCTGCTGCTGTCGCTCCAGTAATGAGCTAGGCAAGAGATTTCTTGCCTTGAGCCCTGCCCAGCACCACGAACTCCAGACTTCAGAGGAAGTTATGCGGGTGCTTTTGTTGGGATGTGCTTGGAGGTAAAGACATTACAGATAGAGTGAGAGCTTGTCACAGTGCTCATCCTTCTGTTTTTGTTTTGCCTCTCCCTCCAGCTTCTCTTTAATTGGATCTTCATTATCATTATCTCCTTCCAGCCTTACTTGTTTTTTTTTTATTTTTCTCCAAGCTTTTTTTCCAAAACAGTTTTCAAAACTATTCAAGAGAGCAATAACTACCTACACTAGCACAATGCGGGCAAGGTATTCCAGTGATGTCAATCACCATGCACCATTTTATGCCAGCTGAATACTTGGCCTGTCTTTTTAAAGGATAGAAACAAAATAAAAGCATGGCAAGCTTTCATTAGGATAATTAAAAGAAATACAGCACACATGAAAAAGCAAATCTGTTCAAGGTATTAAACTCTGTATTATTTCACATCAAAATGCAAAAACTTATGAAGTTCAGGATTTTCCTCACATTCTTTCCTGCTTTGGCAAAAATACAATATTCAGTTATAAAGTACCTGACATACATTGAATCTGCTCAAATTTAAGAAAAAATTATCCTAAGAGGCATAGTTTGTGCTTTTAAAACAGCTTGCTATTTTTGGCATACCCCCGAGATGCAGGTGAGCAGAAGCTGGGCGCAGCACAAGGCGAGTAAAACATGAACATGATGCAATAAATCTCTGCTCAACAGAGCCTCCCAAGCTGCGCCTCCGTACAGCAGTTTCTGTGATAGATCCCCTAAAACATGGTTGTGAGACTCACTGGCATCAGGTGGAGCATAAGTGGCCGGAGGGGGGGTGGGCAGGCAGGAAGGAAAGCAACATTTTTCCTCCATTTCAGGATTTCAGGCAGGGTTATATGAAAGCTGCAGCCTGATAACAAGCATTTACTCTGCCTCCCTTTATACAGTTACCACTTAAATTTCTCAAATGAAGCTGCTGCTGCTGCTTCTGAATCAGAGAGGAAACAAATCTCTTCAATGAAGATTTGGTTGCTGTTTTCAAATATCTGCATTAAGGCAAACAAATCCTTTCTACAGTACTTGAGATACCACTTAAGTTTCTCAGATAAACTTAAGTTACTCAGATAAACCTGTTCTAGCTTGAGCAGGGATAATTTAAGAAACCAGTTCTGCTGAAACCTATGGGGTTGCTTGAAACGTATAGTTGTCCTCAAGTCACTAAGACACTGATGCAAAAGCACAGATTTGCAGGCCTCCTCAGACAGATGTGTGCTTTTGTGAAAGAGTATAATATTAAAATAAATAATTACATACTTATTTGGAATGAAATTATAGAAAGTTGAACCTCCTTTTGAAGGGTTGAAGCTTCGCTATGAAAGAGAACCCTGTGCTTTCCTAGGGTTTTGATGTTGAAAGCCATTCCAGAAAAATTTCAGGCTAAACTGAAATTACAGCAGTGTGAAATTGCTCTCACAGAAGCATTTATACAGCTGCATACTTATTCTGACCATTTTGCTCTCTGAAATTCACACTTTTTCTCCGTCATATGAGATTTTCAGAATGTTCACTGCAGATTTCACCAGTCTGGAAATCTCACTTGCCTGCCGGTAGTTTAGAAGATCAAGAGGCAGCACTGAATGAATTCTCATAGTACTGTCTTGCTTAACTGAATTCTGTAGTTGCCCCTAAATTAAATAAAGCAAGGAGGCCAAAGCAGATGTGAACAAGCGAACAAAGAGGTCTACAAGATCTGCAGGATTTGGAAAATTCTTTTTTAAAACTTTCAATTAAGTGCCAAACTGGAGTTACAGCTCTTTGAATCTTTGTATCACTTTGTACTTTGGCTTCAAAACATTTTTAAGCTTTGTAATTGAGGCCCAGCACCTCTGAAGAAACCAGGGGCTGAGCCCAGCCCTGGGAGTCCCCTTAAACCTACCACAGTGCTGCACAGGACCATCCAGCTCTTCAGCAATGCTGGAGCTTAGAGAGCCAGAAGCAGGGCTCTTTCTATATAGATGTAATCTAGACCACCTTTGCTGTGTATCTATACCTCACCTGTATATCTGTAGCACCTTTACTGTGTATCCATACCTGATTTGGCAGCCATAAGCTTGGATTCAAGCCAGTTGCATTGCCACAAGAGCTCAGCAACTCCAAGGTGAGGCAGGACTTGGGTAGGAGGCAAGTTACCCAACCTGAAGAGAAAGCTGGCTCATTCCCCTCCAGCACAAGGATGTGGGCTGACAGACAATCCCAGAGTTGGGTTTATGCTGCAAGGTAGCACCAGGCTACCTTGGCAGGATGGTCTCATAACCCTCCTCAGGAATGGCTTTCTAAGGGTGCTGCATGTGAAATGCAATGGAAGGTGTAGAACTTCATACTTAGCTTTAGGCTGTTGGTGAGGGAAGGAAGTTACTCTGTCCCAGTATGCATTTCCAGTTGCTTCAAGCCCCCTCCAGAGGCCAAATTGCCTCAGCCACATCGGCTGCTCAAATTACAATATCTGGTTTATGCACTAATAGCAAAGCAGACAGGGAGCAAGAGAGGTGCTATAATAGCAAAAGAAGCTACACCATTCCCCAGAGGGACTGATTTAGAATTATTTTCTGTCCAACTGAAGCAGGGACCTGAAATAATATTACCAGTCCCCTAGCTTCAGGTAGTTGGGTCTGGATGTCTCCCAACAATGTCTCGCACAGAACTCAAAAAATGCTGAAGAACTCAGTAAGACGCTAATCTACAGCCCCATGTCTCAAGTTTACATCTAACAAAACAGGGGTTCATTTATATCAACTGGGAAAGGTCAAACTAGGACACATTTAAACAAATGCATCCCCAAATGCCAAAAGCTTCTTGTTTAGATACTCTAGCCCAATGTTTGACCACGCAACCCAGCCACAGTTCTGTGGTTAAGTCTGGGTGACTGCATCTTGCTGCCTACATGGAAGTCCCCCTACAAATGTGGAAAACCCTGACTTCAAGCCTTTTTCACTTAGTCTTCAGCTACAGCTCTACACTACACATTAGCTGTATGAAAGACTTGAAGTATATGTAGCTCTGCTGTTGCTGAACAGCAAAAACTTCCCTATCTACTGCTTACCCACTTTTAAGTCACAGCTGAATAAGACTGTTTTTAAGACATAAGTTATACCCTAGATGGTGAACTTAAGGACACTTAAAAATACGGATAGAATTCAATAGCAGGAGCTGATAAGAGATAAGATACTGCAACAAAATATTTTCTTTGATAGATTTTTTTTTTCTCACCTGCAATTATTCTCTATGTGCAAAACCAATCTTCAGCACGTGGATCTATCCCACTCTGGCTCAGGATCCGCATGCAAACAGTGTAATATGCATGAATGCTTTTTAAAACCACCCACCATAAATCACTAACGTAAAAGTAACTTCTCTGTGCTTGTCTACTTCCCTTTGTTCCCTGTATAGGTTGATAGCTCTTCCGGAGTGTTAACATCCATATTGTCAATAATGAGCTCCTCTAAGTATATGATAATAGCTATAGAAGTACTAGCAGTGCCATCAGTAGCCATTCATTGTTTGCAAGAAAATTTAAGGCAACTATGGCATGTCCCTGCTTGGAACAAATACAACAATCGGCAGTTTTCATGCATATCATGCAGAAACGTGGTGTCATGTTGGTTTTCTTTGCTGGCTCAAATGAAACTGTATTTCATAAATGTTAAAATTCAGCTGCAGGAGGAACATAAATTCTTTTCAAATGTAGGCCTTTTGCTTTGCTTTCTTAAATAGCAATTTTAGTTCATTTCTGCCTTGGCCACCATGAATCTTGAATACAGTTTCTTACACTGGCATAAGCCTCAGTCAAAAATGAGATATTACCATGCTTCATGAGAATAAAAAAGAACAGCCCTCGACTCTCAGGAGTTTACAAAGCAACTGCAGTTTATGCACTTTCATTTAGAAATACTAAAACTACTATCTGGTCACTGCCTATCAGGTCCCAGAGCCAACTACAAGTGGCTCAGTAGTGGTTTTAGCTCAACCAGCACATACAGAGCAGGGAGAAATGGGTTTCACACACACACGGAAATAAATTCGCACAAAACTCAATCGGCAACCATGGAGTAGAGGCTGGCATCTTGCTCCTGATCCAAACTTTGAGAAGGGTTAGTACCTGGTTTTCTAACTTGAAAAGTCCTTTAATTTAAAGCCTAATGAGCAGACATGAGGAAAAATGTATGTCTTGTAGGAAATTAAGATTATGAAAGTTTACTTTGTATTAGAAAAAAAGAAAAATTATGATTTTCATTAAATGAAATAGTAAAGTAATTTGAAGGGAATGATTTTGACAATAGTAACGGCTGAAGCAGAAGGCAAAAACAATTATTTCAGTCTCAAAATGTTGTGATAACACGGCATGGAAAACATTAGTGTGAAAAGTGTTTCTATGCAATGTTTCCATTCAACTGAATTGTTTTTAGACAGAAAGGAGATTTTTTTATCAATTTATTTCTCACATCGCAAAAGCTTGCAACTATAGTTGCATGAAATGCTGATATGCAAAACGTTGGAGCCTAGAACAATTAAGGATTTCCACAAAAATTACGTAAAAGGTAGCATTCTAGTTCAGTGACATGACTTATGCACACTGGGATTAACAGAGAAATAAGAAAAATTGCAGACAGAAGGATGCTTGGAGGCTTTTTGTCTACAATTCCCTCCTTTCCATTAATCAGGGGAACTTTTGAATAACTTTAACTACACAACAGCCCTTTTAAAATGAATTCCTGCATCAAAGCACAAGATGAACTTTGGGAGCGTAAGGCTTTGCAAGCCAGTTGGGGAAAAAAAGATTTAAAAAAACAAACACAAAAAACCAAAACAAAGAAACAAACAAACAAAAAAAGAGGGAAGGGATCTCTTGCAAGATGTAGTCCGCAGCATCTCTTCACAAGTGTGAAGGATGGTAAAATGGCTCGTATTATGGAGGTGTGCATAAACTCTTAATGACAAAGTTATTAAACATTTAACACAATCAATTACACGCTCTCTTCAGTCTTCTTAAATTACACTCACTTCAGGCTGAAATTTTGTCTCTGAATCTGAACACAAGTGTTTCCAACCTTCCCTCCCACAAGGAGGTTAGGCACTTACTCTGCTCTCCTCTCTCCTGTTGGAGATCTTGGCAGTTGGGAGACAGAGGAACGTATCTTGTGGGGAGGGACGAAGAAGGACACTTCTCCTGGGGTGGACAGGCAAGTCTAGAAGCCAAGTGCGAAAGAAGAAAGTCTGAGAGAGGTGGTAAACTGGCACAGAGAGACAATATTCTTAAACCTATTATCCTGTTTCAGCCTTTCTCATGCCACAGTTTCTTCCATTTCAGATTCCCCCAAGTCCCTGCTATCTACTTTTCTAGCCACAAACACACTGTGCTGCCGTTCCAAATGCAAACATATCTTATACAGAAGGGACTCTGTGAGCCTGGCACCCAGGGCCTGGCCTGGCTGGACAAGTCCACATCTTTTGCAAAACTGCTGTGACCAGTAAAGAGGCCAGAAGCAAAGTCTCAAAGCACCATGCTGGCAGTGAGTGCCAGCTTTCAGCCTGGCCATGCAGGTAACATGCCACGCCTGGCCCCCACCAACAGCAAGATTGCAAGGGAGAGCTGGAGCCAGAAGCTGCTCGATTTCTTATTTTGCCATTTTCTTCCCTCCTTCCCTCCTTCCCTCCTTCCCTCCTTCCCTCCCTCCCTCCCTCTCCCCGCCTTTTGTGGGTATTTCTCCTTATTTTCATTCCAAAAGCACCCTGGAAAACAACAGAAAAAGCCACAGTCCACCTCAGCTAGCTTTTCCATTTCCCCTAGCTATTACGACCACTCCTATTGTCAAAAGAGTAGCAGGTAGGATTCTCCTCCTACACCACGGCACCTTTTATAAAGCAATAAAGGCGAAACTTAACCTGAAGGCTTTCACACTTACCCCCTGCTCTAGCAATTTCCTGAATCTGATAAAAGGTTTAGGAAGATTCTAAGAAGTGATTACTTTTCAGGTTGAGCCTTTGCACTGCTGACTGCCTAGAGCTGCTCAATGACTCACCCTTCAGCCCTTCAACCTTTCTCACAGGGGAGCTAAAGCAGTGCCACTCAGGGACAGCACCCATGCTTCCACCCCGCAAAGTGTCTGACCTGAGAAAGCAAGCAGTGCAATCTCACCAGAGAGGTATGCTGAGGGCACCCTTGTACTCACAGAGCATGCCTGGCTGATGGTGGGTGTTAACCACACCAAAGCTACGCCTGCTCTCAAACACGCTCGGACCACACAGCCACCGCAGGACACAGCTCGACCGCTGTCATGTCCTGCTAACGCAATTGCAAATACCTTCTTATCCTCGTGCTCTGTGTTCCCTAGCATCTCCAGGTTATCTTTAGGGAGGACTGATGTGGCATTCCTGTCAAACGTATGTGCAGATACAACAACTCTGCGCTCACCCCAATACAAATGACATGGGGGAAAAAAAAAAAAAGAATCTTCTACTATCCAGTGCCACCATACAGCTAAGAAAGTGCTGACTTTTAAAGTCATATAAGGAGCAGTGTATGCACATCCACACCTTATGTTCACAGGAACAAGGCAGGACAGGTCCAGTGATATTAAGGAAGCCCTGAAGAACTAAAGATCTCAAGTGGTTAGAGCTCTTCACCCAGCAACAAGCACAGTTCCAGTTCGCGTTGCATCTTGGACCACCACTTATGTATGCGTTCATACTGTTTCCTGAATTCCTTACTGATACTTCCAAGCAGTATAAAACAGCCATCTCATCAGAAAAGACAAAAAGAAAAAAAATATATATTAGAAACCATTTTCAGCTACGAGTCTGGAACACATTGGCAGCAAACATCCCCTAGTCCTAAAAGACGCAGAAGCATTAAAGTAAGCTGTCGTATCCAGTGACAAACTTACTCACTCCTACTGCTGAGCCAAATTCCAATTACTTCTCTAAGCACAAAAATAGCAGTAGAGCTAGTTAGGAAATACATCTTATGAAAGCTTTTCTTTTCTGCTTTTTGACAGTTTTTCTAAAAAGCACCAATGATGAATTTTAAACTGAGCTTATTTGGACTTCTCCACACGTTCAGTGCCATACTACCCATACACTTCTGATTTAGTGCTAAGCTCATCACTTATTTTTTGTAGCTGACTAAAGATTTACTTTTTACTAAGGAAGCCTGGCTGGCTGGACAAGTCCACACCTTTTGCAAAACTGCTGTGACCAGTAAAGTGGCCAGAAGCAATGCCTCAAAGCACCATGCTGGCAGGTGTTCCTAAGGAAGGAATAATTATTCCTAAGGAAGGAATCATTAGTCTTGTAAAGAAGAGCTAGATTTTAAAGAAAAGTCAATTTCTGCTGCAACTGTAGAGAGGATAACCATATATCTAGAAAAAATAAAAATATCACATGCCTCTCTGATACAGAAAGCACAGGGAGGAGAGCTATCTGCTGACTGTATTTTGGGAAGGAAGGCTCTTTGGCATTCCTGAGGAGTGCAAAACATCCAGAATTTCTGTCCAATATTTCTGCCTTGAAAACAGACTAAACTTCAAGAAGCTCTCTGAGCTTTTTCTCAGCTTATACTTCCTCTATTTAAAATACTACTGTCCTGCAGACCTGCTTCATGGATATGCAAGACACTTGGAACAGCAGTATGCAGCAGTATGCAACTGGGCTTTCTATTGCTGGAAAGTAGTTACAAAACTTTTTCTATATTTATTATTTTCTCAAAAGATGGTTACAGGGTACAGCTAAGTGCAGAGACTTCCAAAAAACATTACCAAGGACAAAAATCTGCATTGTTTAGAGAAAGAGAGAAACATTTATGTATAGTACATGGGTGTATTGCCAGCCAGTTTGCTGAAAGCTCAGTATGGCCAAACAAACAACAGCTTGGATCTTTACTGCAAAACAGAGTAAAATAAAATTCTAATTAAAATAAAGTGTGATGAAAAAGGTGAAGTCAGATTTGTAAAGACACATAGATGATATTTTATATACAGGTCCACTTGCATAGGCACATGGCTCTCTTTGGGCACTCACATACTCCACAAACACACTGCATCCCCCTGCCATAACTGTCTTCAGATTAACTTTTCTTGCATTTCTTGTAACTTAGATCTTCTTTCCTTCTGACAATAACAGACAGCTGGACACAATGATGTGTCATGAATTTGTTTCCCAATTATGGGAATGAAGCCACAAAATATCACACTTTCAAGATGCAACTGAAACCTTAATTTTTTTCAAGATCAGAACTGCAACACTGAAGTTCGCAAACACAAAACCACAGATACATCCAGCTGATGGGACGCCCCCAGTGTGAGGGCTAACAAATAGCTTCTGTGGAACTTTGTGCTTTTCCAAACAATCTTTTAAGATTATCTTTTTCTCTCTCTCAGTCCTTGCTTCATGGTTATTTTTTCCAGCTCCAAGCCTGTAAGTTCCTGTGGTTGTCCCACAGACCACAGTTCCCTCCTGCCCCATGATGGTTAATCTTTCTTCATTAATTCATTACCCAACTGTAAGTAAGTGTAATTCCCACTGGGAACTGAACATAATCCATGCAGTTATGACTTAATTCTATTTTCACTCACACTTCTGAATAATACACAAGTCTCTCAGGTTCTTTTGTGAGAGCAGAACAAAGCCTACCACTGTTTGCCCAAAGATGCTCCTTTTGTAGGATTGCACAGGATTACTAAATCCCAGCTCTGCCTGGTGGTCCCACAAACGAAAAGCTATTCCTGGTTATTTTGTAACAAAAGATGGAGCTGGTAAATCACAAGAGCATCACAGGTACCAGGCAGACAGCCTCTCTTTTCGGTTTCCAGGCCAAACATTCACATGGGTCAAGAGAAAAGCTACAAAACCCCATCCCAGTCCCAGGAGGCTCATTAAGGCACATTTCTCCCTTATTGTGCCTAACTCTCTGAGGATTAACTTCTAAAACATAATTTTTCTCTCACTTTGCACTCTTGCTGTCTTCCAGAGGCACCTACATATACCCAGGTGGAGTAGATGGCTACAAAGAAGGTTTTACATTTTGTAACATTTTCATTTAGCCTTACACTGAGATTAAAGTTTTGAAAGGCTTCCTACTTTTTTCAGTGCTGCTGAAGAACACTGGTGGATTTGAGGGCGGGGGTTTTTCTTGTACAGAATTATCTGTTAACCTGTGAGCTCTCAGAGCTTTCTGGGAAAGGAAATGCAACTCAAGCCCACCAACACAGAGAGATTCCTTTGTATCCCACTCCCTGCCTTACAGAACCTATAAATGACTAGAATTAGCAACGTGAACGAATCTTGCCTTCTCAAGCAATGGAAACCAGTTACAACACTGGATTTACTAATTCCAAATACAGCATTTCTAATCTCATTCAATTTTACCGCATATAAATTAGCATAAGAACAACAATACACTAATATTTCCATAAAATAAACAAATTTTACTGTGTTAAAACCAAGTAATCAGCTTTATAAAAAAATTCATTTCTGATTAATTGAGGTCTTCTGTAATGTGACATGCTTTGATTAAGCATTAACCCTGTCTCTGGTGATAAACCAATGCCAGTTTGCAGGTAGCAGTATTTTTAATAATATGACAAATTTTCTATGGAACAATCCTGATTAGATGTCAAGGAATAATTTATTTTGCATGTGCTGGAATTAATGACAACTAATTAATGTAATAATAGGTGGTTGTTTCTATTAGCATTTTGACTTTCTCACTGCATTGTTGATACCCAGACTCTTCATTTTGCAGTTTTCTGTGATGCCAATTAGTAAAAGAAAACATAAAGCCATTCCCACTTCCCTCATCTTTGAAAGATTCCTGTATTTGACTGAACGGCAATACTGAAGGATATCAAGGAAACTACAGAAAATGCTACTCAAATCCCAACAGTTATGTAAAAATAACAGCAGAAAAATGTCAAATAAAAAAAATAAAGACAAAATAGATTTTAAGAAGTTATTGTTCACATCAGTATTCCAAAACCTAAAGAACTGACCTAATTTTCAGGATGCACAACTGTTGTTCATACAAGTAGTAAGAACAGGGTCTCAGCACATGGAAAAAAAAATATCTAGCCACGTATTTTGGTGCCTATGCATGGATTTCAAACTTTAAGTGCTCTACCAATTTTTGTTCTGCAGTCCAGGAGTGCACAGTCCAGTGCAGGACTGTGCTAATTCCCGTGCTAGCTCCGCTACAGGCAGCAGTATGGCTGTACCACCAGTACTCTGCCCTGACTTTTAGGGCACACCTTCTGGGTACATCCAGGCAGCAGGGTAAAGCACATAGAAGAGATTCAGTTACACATGTGAGCCATGCCTAAGGACCAGACATTTTCAAATGTGAAAAACATGTCCCAAGCCCTGAAACAGCAAGAAGAGAAGTTGAGACTTTGAGGCTGTCACAGACAGAGGCGATACCAGAACCAGAAGTGTTGCCAAACCAGAGGACTCTGGATTATCAAAGGCCTTGTCTTGATTTGCTTTAAACGGAACCAAGGCAAAGATGTGCTGAAGTTTCTAACCACAGCAGAAATGCACTGAAAAGAAACCCTGAACACTGATCCTTTCTTGAACAAAACCGATCACACTTCCTGCTGTTTTGGTGCAAAACCACCTGTAGGTTGGTCTTGCTTGTCAATGACCTCAATCACTTTACTGTATCTGACCCCACATCTCTAATCTAGACTCGCAGCCCTTGCTGGCCTCTAGATCAGGGATCTGGACAAGCCACCAGATCCAAAGAAATCTGTGACACTCACTTGTTCACATAACTCATGATGGCCACTGTTTCACTGTAATTGTGCAGCAGAAGCCTGAAGAAGGCACATGTTTTGGACAAACTGGTGTCAGCTGGCTCTCTCAGTGGGTTCTCCAGCCATTAAAACTGACAGAGGGGGATAAGAGGGGATATCCTGGCACTTGAAGGTGGAGTCAAGCCACTGACAAGTCATTCATGGAGCATGGAGTGGTGATCTAATGGGTGGAGGGTATAACACTGGCCTACAGACATGATTGAACTGGCTTCCAAAGTCACAGAGATGTAGAGTGAGGCATCACACACGCACGTCGTGCAGCCAAGAAGGAAATGAGAGTCCCACAGCATGGCTACTGGCTGTGACAATATATGCTTCACTGAACTGGCAGTCCTGCTTACCTGTCCAGTGGGAAGAAAATCTTTGTTGCAGAAGAATTTGTGGTTCCTTCTCTCATCTCAATAAAAAAAAAACCAAATTGAATGGGGATCAGGTAAGAATACTCAGCACAAAGCCTAGATCAAAGGCAGATGAGAGACAAGAAGATGCTGTCCTGTGGCAGTCCTCTTGGTAGGCAGCCACAATAAGGAAACAGGGACAGATCTCTGCAGAGAAAGTAGGTCTCAGATAGCCTTCAGCTTACCAGATCCCAGTTGGCCAAGTGGAATTACTCAGAATTTATAAGGTTACCAGTGAACACCGAATCAGAGAAAATTGTGGCAGCTGCAATCACAAGTGTAGCAGTATCATGCAGGTTCAGAGACACGAGCCATACTCATTCCCAAACTAGAGTAACTAGATCAGGATGGTGTCAATCTGACCTTAAATCTTTAAATGTATTAGTGCAGCCTCCATAAATACAGGACGAAGCACCATAAAACCCTAAAGTGTCCTGCCTTCAGCTTCACTAACTGGGTCAAAACTGAGAAGCTTTCACCAGCACCAAATTCCATTCACTGAGCAAGATTCTGCTGTAACTGAACCAACTGGAGTAGTTTTGTATTTGACTAACAGTCTAAGGACAAAAAAGAGAAAAAAAAAACCTCAAACAAATAAAAAAATGCTGTTGTCCACACCAGCAAGTTGGCTGGGCCAGCAGCCTCCAAGCCAGTTAGAAGCTGGCTCGGAGCTGTCAGGGCTGCTTTGGCTGGTGTCATGGGGCTGGACTGGACCAGTCTGCAGTACAGAGGGCCTGCACAGGCATCCGCGACACTCTCAAGCAAGCCTGCAGCACGAGGGCATCAATCACTGGCAAAAAACATTTCTTGTGTGCACAGTCCTCTCCAAAGTAATATAAGCACCAGGAATAGCAGTCCAAAGATTAAATATGACCATTGCAAGCAGCATATGTTTGAAAGGTTGATTTAGTTGAAGGAACTACTGCATGGGAATACTGCAGCACTCCAGCACAAGAAAAATTAGGGACTGTTGCCCAAACAGTAGTCAGTGCGCTGTGCCACCTGCTGCATCCTCACCAGGAGGAGAAGGAGAGGAGACACCACCTTCAACAGACGTTGCAGGAAGATGTTCTCCTGTCCCACGTAAGTGTGAGTGTTCCCACTGCCAAAATGCATCAGTGGAGTGACACTGTAGTTCAGCATAGTTAGACATTAATGCTAAGGAAAGGGATTTTAATTCCTAGCAGCTTTAATACATGAGAGGCTCACACGAGTACTGTTTCTGTCTGGATTACTTGAAGCCCAGAGTACAGACTTGGCTGTCCTCCATCTAATACAAAGTTTCTGAATAATTTGTTATAAGACAAAGTAATTTCATGGCCTGCAGTGCTGCATTAAAGACTAAGCAAATCTGAATCAGCATTTGAGGAAAACCTGTTATCAGAAAAGAGGCAGTACATACCTACCTATCAGCAAATGCTTAATATAAGAACATTTTCTCCTATATGACAGATTTCAAAACAAGAAGTGTCTTTTTTTAAAATTTATATGGCAGCAGTTAATGTTTTTCATTACCAACACAATTTCCAATGCTAACAAAGTCAGATTAATTCAAAGATGGTTTCATAAATAATCACCATCAACAATTTGAATAATGTCACTGAATAAAAACCTCATCCTTCAGAATTTTCTAGTATTTCATTACGATGCAACGGGTGGCAAAAGCCACTGGAAGTGGTAACTGTGTAAACAATATAAGTGAATAGCTTGGTCTTTCAAACAAAAATTTTTCAAAACCACTCAAAAACCCGGGGCTATGGACAACAGCCACTGAAGGAATGTGACTAGTGTAGAAAGTGTGAATGCTTCTGGAGCAGGGCAAAGTCATGGCACTGCCAGAGCCATTGCTAACAAACTGCAACGCACACGCTACTGCAAATTATTACAGAAGAATTAAAAACATATAACTTCTACCCGGTACGAGGTAGGAGAGTAGACTCCCAGTGCCATTGGGAAATTTCTATCCCAGAGAAAGGAATTTGGTCACGCAAACAGATAATAAACTGGAAGGAAGAGAACAGCAGCTTTCCTACATGCTGATGTATGTTTTTGCTGAGTAAATTAAAATACAGGATTTCTGCTAGAGAGAATATTCATCTTCTTTAAAGTGTCACTTGTGGCAATCCAAGAAATAAAGGAGACCAAACTTTCATATGCCGTATAATTAGAAGAAAGAGCAGTAAAAGCAAAAGCAAGAGGAAATTTATTAATGTAATTCTCTAAAAGTGTCAGGAACCTGGATTTCTAGGTACAAAATATAAAGTTGCATATTTTTAAATGTTCATTTTCTGAAGTCATTGTCATTCTTAACATAACCTAGTGATATAAGAAAAAGCCACGAACGTATGTATTGATCTGTGTGCTGAGGACTTTTAACCATATATATCCCTGGAAAGGGATCTTGTTCGCTTCTGCTACAGAAAACAACCACCAAGCGTTTATATAAGCACAGACAGTGCAGTTGCCATTTAAAAGGTTACTTGAGAATGACTGTGCAAACAGAAGAAAGCAAACTGCTGTGCTTTGAACTCACTTTCATTTCCTAATTGGATAAGTAGTACCTATCTGACCATAAATGATGGTAAGAACAGTGTAAACGCTACTGTGAATAAACTTTTGAGAATATTCACATAGGAAGTTACACTGAAAACCCTTCTAAATATTTGCATCAAAATTAAAAGAAAATATGAAGTTACTGCTAAGCTTCAATTCTGCACAGGCTTATAACAAACAGTTATTTCCTTAGTCAATATTTATTATTTAATTAGAAAATAAAATAAGATCACCAAATTTCATATTTCCATGCCTAACAACAAATGAAAACTCTCTCAGAGAAAATGTAACAATACTTAAATACAAACTTAACTTGTCTTATGAGCTCTTTGGGCATGAAGGCACATTAAGGAATCAAAATAAGATTTTATAATTACATGCCTGTCAACCTCCTTGCAGTGATTTTCTGTCACTGCCTGTTAGCTACTGATAAACCACTGAAGGTCCTTACAACACACTACTAAGGAATCAATAGCACCCTCATGTTTTGAGAAACTATTTCAGTGCACATGTGTACATTAAAAATACATTTAAAATAAAGATGAGATTGTCTCTACCCTAAGTAATGAAGGCCTAGAATCTTTGCATGCTTATACAGAAAATAAATGATCTATCTGGTGTGTTATAAAGAGAGTAGATGATGACTGAGTTTGTAATTCATGACAGTCCTGCACTTTTAAGAGCCTTCCAACCACGTAAGTTAATCCAGTTATTAATATCATTGACATAAGTCATGCTAACAGTAAACAGGATTTCTTAAAAAGCCAGAGATGAGAAATGACAGAAGGTAAAGACTCTCCCTTGCTAACTAAAATTAGCAGCACTAAAAAATTACATGTATAAATTAAGGCAACTTTACCTCAGTGACAAAGTAGTAAGATAAAGGAACTGCTAAACAGCGATGCACTTGTGCAGAACTCCTACTCACGCTTAAATCCCTGTCTGCACATGTGGAGACATATTTAGGGGAGCTAAGATCAAACACAGACAAATGCTGTCCAGGACAGAGGCCACGCATTACTGATTTTTAGGAAATAGAGACAGACCCCCTAAAGATTTTATCTTCTTTTTGTTACTAATTACAACTGTTAGGATCCTAAGCAGGGTATCGTTCCTCAGGCTCTTCTTCCTTATGCATTTCTTACGGCAATGTTGCTAATTTACTTGCTGTATTACCTAGATAACATTACAAGACTGAAGATCTTGCAAACATATTACACGCAAGCACCATTTTTTTTCCTAGACACGATTTCTCGAATTTCCCTTGCCCCTGATGGTCATGGCCCTGAATGAGGTGCAGGGGCTCTGCAGGCTCTTGCCCTGTGCCAAGGCTGGAACATTTCGAGTCAGCCCTGGCAGACACAGCTGGGAACCACAGGACCCCACTGCTGGGAAAGAGCTGTGCGAGAAACACCACTGAGACAGGGCCTTCTCTTCCTCCTCCCCACTTGGCTTGGAAGCTGAATTAACACCCAGGTGTTGTGCCAGTTTGTTCAGAATAGATGTATTAGATTGCTTCATTTTGGATCCTAGTAGGACTACTGAATGTGTGAGGTTTCTGCATCATTTGTACCCGTGATATTTAAAGCTGAGCTAATGTAACCTGAAAAGGCACATTTCCCTGAAATGGAGACTCATACTTGACATGTCATACAGAAAGTTTTAGTTGTCAGTACCCTCATGCTGCTGCATTTGTTACTTTAACATCTCCATTCTACTCCTCTGAGCAGTGGGCCCCATTTAAAGGCAGAACAAGCCTCGCTCACAAGCCTGAGCAGCCAGCAGGTAAGTAGGATATTTTGGAAATGTGTGATGACACCTAGAGAAATAGGGATGTTTTATCAGACAGTGCCGATCTAATTCACAGACAGAGATCAATATCAAGCTACCGTCTCCTCATCCATCTTCTGACTAAGCAGCTCTACCACCGTGCTCTCCCTGTCTTCCAAAAAGATTTAAACTTTTTTAGTCCTTACACAACCAAGACTACATTTTGCACTAAAAGAGGACAATTTTTCAGTTTATTAATAATGACATAATTGCCTTTTCAAACTTTTTTTGTTTACTGATTACACTGTAGGAAGAAGACACCCTTCCTGGTATGGCAATCATGGCAGCAAAGCATCTCTGACCCTTAAAGGTGAAAGGGAACCTTTCTGCAAACGGGACACAGTGAGGTGCCTCAAGCACCTCAAGCTGCGCTGCGCTTTAATGACTCTGAATATTTGGAGGAATTTATTCCAGGCAAGCAACTACAGTCCATCCCATTCTGCAGCTGCATGTTCAGGGTGGTATCCTCAAACCCTACAACTGGTAAAGGACTTCCAAACACTGCAAATGAAAAATTACATATGTCAGTCTCCCCCTAGGCTCATCTCTGCATTCTGCACTACTGCAGAGAGTCTTTTGCTGGTATTTCTTTCTTGCCTCAACAAGCAGATTTCGTTGCTTCTCCATTCTAATCTAACCTCTACAACATTTCAATAAAATCCTTTTTCTGTCCATTATCCTCACTGAAAGAGTTGGGTTGGAACAGTTGCTCTCCATTCAGTGTGTGTATGTGTGTATGTGTGTGTATGTGTGTGTGTATATGTGTGTATATATATATATATAAAAAAGAAAAACGTGAAGTAGCTGAACCAATACAAATCCACCTTGAGAGCACAAGCAATAAGGGTAAAGTAGTTGATTTCCTCAAATTTGGTTTGATGAATTTTGGTTGGGGCTTATCCACACCAATAAGCAGAAGGATGGAGACAAAAAAAAAAAAAAAAATCCGGAGTAAAAGTGAAGAAAAGGAAGCAAAAGAGCTGAGCTCGCTGCTGGTGCAAAGAGTCTGAAAATTCTGAACAAAATAGCCAATTTCTAAATTATTATGGCTGTTCTGTTCAGAGAGCATTCTCGGGAAATCCAATACATTAAAGATATATATGACTTCATTATTAAGTTCCTTCTCCAATAAATACCAACACCTGAACCATTAACTTTCTACTCCTATCGAAGAGTACATTCTCTCTTTCTTCTAATATTTATATATATATACACAAATGAAATACACACACACACTTTACAGACATACTCACAGACATTGTACAGTAGGTTTGCAAAGACAAGGCTGCAAAATGTAGGAACTTAAGCATCTTTAGGAAACCTTCATGGGATTTCATTTTACACTTGTCCAGCTCCCCATGCTTCCAGAGGGACTCTGCACACTGACTCCACAGGAGACTGAGCCCTTTTTTACCCTGCAACTCCCTATAGATTG
The DNA here is from genome assembly GCA_907165065.1 of Caprimulgus europaeus. The sequence goes on along the minus strand of OU015529.1, from coordinate 38,743,948 downwards.
CCACATCCATATACAATGGCTACACATGCTCCCCAAGCCTTTCCATCTGGCTCCTTTAGTCTGCTGCTGTGGCTTCCCATAAATGATATTTCCTCTTGCCTGTTTCCTACAGTCAGACTTCTACTATTTTGCTGTCATTTTTCTGTATATGAGGAACGGAAAACATACACTTCCAACCTCTAGCATAATGGTCAAGCTATTCCTGTTTTAGTCTGAGTTATATATAGCTTAAACAGACCCAAGAATATCTTAATCATTATATCAATTTTGTCTTAGCTGATTACACTTTAATTAATATCAATCAGTGCTCTCCCATTACAGAACTTCAAGGTATTGGTCTATTCTATTCTCTGCTTACAATAAAATACAGTTTATTCTGGACACTACAATACAATAATGAAATGCAAAAATTAAATGCAAAAATATCTAAATTCCATACTGGAGGCATCAGCATAGCTTATTCAACCACACAATCTAGCTTTCAGATAATTTATGATCTATGTATTGGTAACACCTTCAAAAACCCTGTTCCTCTTCATTTGAATATAAACTGGGCATGGAAGGGGAGAAGTTTGAAGAAAAAAACAATCCTAATCCCCACTATCACCTCTTCCTTCTCTAAAAACACCAGGAAAACCTCATTTTCCCAGCACTTTCTTATTCTTCACACAAGTTGTAAGGAACAGGGAAGAGTCTGTACAGAAGAATGTGCTTCCCCAAATCCTCCACCCTGTGAAATCAGCATGCAGGGGACAGTGCAGGAGAGGAAATCCTTGGATCAGTCTTCCCACTCCCACCAGAACTGCATCTGCAGCTGAAATGATCCTCAATACATAGTTTAAAACTCTTCAAAAGTACCATAAAGCTTGTAAAAGTTGCTACCCATATTACTAATGATAATTCATTCTATAGTTTCCACCATTATACTTCAAACTACTTCCACACTGCTATTTTTTCTTAAGGAAGGCAACTGAGCTGTTATGTTAACTGAAAACTCTATCTCATGCTTAGCCTGCAAGTCAACGTTATTTATTGGACATTTAGCTCAAGTAATTGAGTGCAAAAAAGTGCTTTATAGTATCTTATTGGTACATGTAAAAGGTAACAGTGAAATTCCCATTGCTTTCAAGTAGAATTAACCACTACTCAAATAATATACCACAAAGAATACCATTTGTAAAATAACAGTAAAATGTAATACAACATATACACAGTTAATCAGCATTCCACAGATCAAAAAGGCTAATGCTGCTAACTTAAATCCAATCACTGCAGAAACTGAAAATTAATGTCACTAAAATCTTGCTCATGAAGCAGAATTTTGGAATTTGTTGCCTTACTGCCAAGAAATGACTACCACCTGCCTTTACCTTTAGTTGTTCCAGTTACCACTGTTTATTCTGAAAGCAGGTTTGCTCCTGTAACACCAGGTACGGCCGCTACTCCTTCCTCACCACCTGCCTGGTGCATGCCTTATAAAAAAGGCACATGGGCTGCAACCATACACAGTGGAAAACCTGCCTGGAAGAACCCTGGTAACTAGTGAGCACCTTCCTTTCACAGAGACATTGCAAGCACAATATTATGGGGATGAGAGACTTGAAGCGGTTGCCTTTCAACAAACACCAAATCTATGGGAGGTCTTGGGCTTGCCTGTTGAGTAACAACAGGCTCTTCCACACAAAGGCTGTGTCAGCTCTCAGGTGCTTCACAAATAGAATAGTATCTAGTGAAAATGTGATCTCAAGGTGCCTGTGTGGTCAGGAAACACAGTGCTGCCATGCTCCTTGTGTCCCCTGAACCCTGTGGTGGGATTTCTGCATGCAATATTGCCTAAAAATGCCTCACATCTCTGACCCATTTGCACAGATATCACCGGGATACATCAAAACCTCAGTGGGTAAAACAAGCACCTGAAGGTTATCAAAAGAGCTTAAATCTGGAAGAAAAAAAAAAAAAACAAACCCAAACCAAAATCCTGCTAAGCACCGTGAGCGTGCAGTGTAGGCTCACCTCAACATACAGAGGCTTAAGAAAAGCACTCCTCTGGTTAAAACACATCTCTTGACACCACGTTGATGGGAACTGTAAATTACGGTTTGGAAGAAGAACAGAAGTTTTTTTAAGAAAAACAAATATTGGAGCAACCAAGTCTTAGGGATCTGAATGTCCCCAACTGTTTAAGATCAGCTAATAGCAAAATAAGGAGCACCAGCTTCATGGAAAAGAGAAGTGGGAAAGTACTTGGGGGTTAAAAGGAAGTTCTTTCAGCTCCCTAAGTATAAGACTTAAGGATGTCATTCATAAATTAACTGTCTTGGGTGAAGAATGGGGAAAGGAGGGGAAAAACACAGAAGAATCAGACAACAGCAGGCACAGATGGCAGCTGTATTGGACTTTCTCAGAGCAACGAAAAAGGCACAAATTCAAGTACGAGAAATATTCTCAAATATCCAGGATTGAGGCAATGGGAAATGGAAGTGAGTAGCACGCATAACTGCATGAAACTTGAGCTCAGTTCAGAGAGGACATCCATCTGGAGGATACCTTCCTGCCACTGAAGAATCACAAGGACAGCAGGAGGGACTGGCAGCAGGGCCATTCACCACCCATGCTGCCAGTGAACAATCTTAATGGGAGGCAGCAACACCCATCTGAAGGTCCAAATCACCTTTTATTCTTTGCATTGGTTTTGCAGTATAGTGACAGAGAGCACATTATCTGGTTTGTCTGATTCATATATAATTTTTCTTGCCTTATAAAGATTTTGAGATTTTTACTCCTTACCCGACAGGATAGAAATACGGGATAGAAAACATGCCCTCATTAGGGCACCTGACATTTTATCCAATGGTCTAATCATTCTAATGGGGTCCAAGTCTGATATCCCAGTCACTCATCTTTTTTCCTATTAGCCTCCCCACGATCTAATTTTCCCAATGCAACTTATTATTCTCACTGACTCTTGTTAATGGAGAAGCTAGATGGTAGTAATGATAAAGTGTGTCTAATTACCTTCTCATCTGGTTGGGAAAATTGTATTTTCTTTCCTCAAGGCTTGCATTTTTCCTTCTCTTACACTCACACATACAGACACAGATTTAATGGTTTGTGATGAAAGTGTCCAGTCTCTGTTCTGCACAAGAACTATAAATGCACAGCTCAAACCCAAATAGAGTGACTTGCTAAATCCCACAGTTCCTAACTAGGCCACACTCCCAGCTACTGAAGCCAACAGGAATTTTTCCAAATGAAGTCAGATCTTTGCCCAAGTACTTATTGTTAATTTAGGGAAGCTATCACCTTCTTGAAAAGCACTGCTCTCTGTTGTGACAGTGAGTTTGGAAGCTGTGGAGCAGGGGATGAGGGTCCTTGTAAAATAGCTACACTATCCGGCTGTCGTGCTGATTTCCTCGGTGGTAATTCATCGCTATCATCTGTTTCCTGGAATCATTTGCAGACACCAGCTGTCAATGGGAGTTTTACATTTAGCCATAAGAAACAAATGCATCTGGACACCAGATTTCCTATGGCTTTCTCTGGCATCCATCATAACACTTTTGGGGGAAAAAAAAAATATCCAATTAGCCCCTTGCTATGCAATTCTTTCAAACATTTTGTCTTGCACAAATTTCCATCTTCCACCACTTCTCCACCCCCATTTTCTTTTATGCAATCAGAGAGATTCTCTACACTTATAACCCATTTACTGCTATTTCACCTTAAGCTGACAGTTTTCAAATAAAATTCTCAAGGTAAAGACTGACACCAGAACCAAGCAACACACAGTTATCGCAGTGCTGTCTATAACTTTCCAAAATATCCAATTACCTTTGCTGTGTAACAGTCCATAGAGGTTTATTTTGATGTTAACTATAGCTGCCAGAAAACAATTGCTCAGGAGCCATTGATATTTGTGGGTCTGCACCGGCTCACGCACACAGATGGGGTTTCTGAGGCCTTGTTTGGGAAGGGGGATGTACACTAATGAACTGTGTAGCCCTTGAGTTCACAGACATCTCAATAAGTGCCCCATTTTAAAGCATTAGAGACTGCAAGAGAACTTCATGTTTCACTGACATGTCCCCAGGTGTTCTCAAAGTCAAGCTACTCCTAGCTTCAAGGTGCCAGACTAGCTTTAAGACCTTGATCTTGAACACACTGCTCTAGCAAATGCACCCCTCTTCGACTGCCATAACCCATCATGCAGACTCTACCAGAGCTCTGCAATGCTAAAACAGCCCACTGCTGAGTAAGTGCTCATCAACCTGTTGTTGCAACCTACTCCAACCTGAGAGGAAAGAATACGGATCAAATATCAGAGAATTTACATAAAGCCAAACAGTATCTGCTACTGTCATATGCATCCATATTTTCTGTAGGGTCAGAAGTAGATTTTGTAGTGCTCAGATGGGAGCCATCATCAGGGATAGGTCTCCATCCTTCCTACTGGCCTTCTCAGTAACCTGATGCATCCCAGAAGCAATTACAGCACTGATGACCTAACAATATCTGGGTGTAGCCATGGAGTGCCCTGCCTTTTAAGACAGCCTGCAACCAAAGCTATTACTCCTCTTGCTCTGTGTTACAAGATGTCTGACAATCCTAGGCCAATGCTCAAAATCCTAAAATTCCTCTCAGACACACACCTACCAATAAACTTCCCCTTGCTAGAAATGTCCCTAGTAAAGCTCAGACACTGCAATGCTTAGCACTGATGTCCTAGACTCAACCTGTCCATGCCTGTCACTCAGACTTGTTCCCTGAGAGAAAAAATGAAGCAATGATCCTACTGATACAACTCCTATAGAGGATTAAAATTAGGTTGTTTGGGGTGTGGGGTTTTTGGGGGAGTTTTTTTGTCTTTTTTAAAAGAAGTTAAACTATAAGCAGTCTAGCACCTCCCCTTCCCCAACCCCTGTGTAGCATTTAGAGCATATACAAACAAAAGCAAAATATTCTTGCATCTGACTCACATTCTCTTCATCAAGCTAAAAAGGTTTTGGCTCTACAGCTGTACACTCTATATTCTTCTGGGTTCAGTATGATAGCCGTGAACTATTCCAATTCCAGTAGCACTCCAACGATACAGATAACTGACCTAGAGGAAGGCACAGTCTTTCCAGCTGTCTGTTAAGAGTTATCCTGCAACACTACCCCGATAGGGCATCCACATAACATCCATGCAGAGTCCCTCAAAACTCTGTACATGCCAATGACAAAGTTAGTATGATCCATACTATGTGCATAAGGTGAGGCATAAGCCAACTGACGTGCATTTTGATAAACCTGCTTTTTTCTTAAGGGTGCAGATGCTTTTTGTTGTTTTAAGTGGGTTACAATACTGAACCAAATCACTAAGATGTTTTTGAATGAAGAAGGAGGAACATAGAGGACAGTAAAATCTGAGATTTGGAAAAACATGATCTGAAAAGAGAAGCTGAAGGAACTGGGGTTCTCTAGACTAGAGAAAAGAACATTGAGGCAAGATATATAAAACATGTAGCTATTGAACAGGAAAGAAGAAACTCTACTGTAAGTAGGACAAGAAGTAATAGTTTTGAAGTAGGACAAGGGAAATTTCATTCAAGTGTTAGAAAAATGAAACAAACTCACAGTATGGATAATGAAGAAAGACTGGTTAGAGAGGCTGCAATAACTCCAAGAAGAGACAAGAAAAGCACCCGTTGTGGATGAGAGATGGATGGGCTATGAAGTCTGCTCAGCTTCCTCACTCTCCCCCAGCTCAGCTTTCATGATATCCACAATTCAGTTATGAAAGAAGAGAGATGAGAGAAAGGAAATAAAAAGATCATTAGAGCACATTCAATGCAATCCGACACCAAAACTATGGAGGCTTTAATATACAGATGCAAACATGCTGCAGAACTGTTACAAGACTCTTAACTTTTCTGTGTTATAATTGGACTGGAAATTACAGTTTGGTATTATATGCATGAGTACAGCTCCTCTACTCCTCCTCTGGGAGCATGTTATCAGTTGTATTATTATCTTTGCCTTCTGGTTAAGCTGTGTAGCGAGTTGATGTTGGTAACTGAGAAATGAAACTACCAATAAAAGAAAAATCCAAATCTAAACATGATTTTTGTGTCTAACCCACTTTTTTCATTATCTCATCCCTCAGTCTTCTTGACAGTATTCTGCTCCCCTGGTGTACTTTAGACAGACAAGGATCTGCTTTGTTCTGGGCTTACTGTTCACTGATAAACTAATGAGTTCACAACAGGCTCACTATAAAGATAAAACAAACTGGGCAAAAAAGCAGAACGCCCACATGCTTGCTACTGTGAGTACAAGATACCTTCCCAAAGTATTTAGATGTCTACAAATGCAAACAGCTGCCCTTGTCCACTAGGTACCTGAGCAGACTATATATCCAAGTCACATCTCTCTCTGTATCTTTGAAGCTTAAACACCTTTTTGAAATTATATTCTACATACTTAATTTTATTCCTAACAAAATATATCTATTTAAGCATACGTTACGATTTAATTCCATTGACTTAAATTCCCCTGACCTCTGCAGAGATGATTTAATGAATCTCAGGACTCGTCTGTTCTGGTGATCACTCAAGGTTAACACCTTGGAGTACATTCACTCCCAATCCCAAGTGTTGCTGTAATGTGTTCTAGCACTGGGTGCTGATTCAACTCAAGTCACTTTCACAAATGCAATCCCAAACTAACTGAAACCTGGATTATTCCCTGTGCTTGCCCTGAACGCTGATTAAGGGAAAATGCATTGAAGTCTACATATAGAGCACATTTTCCTCATTCCTACGTTTAACTTCCAGACACGATGATTTTAATTATTTCCTCCTGAGGCAAGAATAAGTATTGATCACTACTGCTCAGTTGCACAAAAGGATGATGAGTGCAGAAACATCCCAAATTTGTGCCCTTTGAGCCGATGTTTAGTGATGCTGCCAGCAAGAACTTCTCCAAAGAGCCATGGCTGTGTCCATCCATTACAGGGGCCCACGTGCTAAGCCCTTACATGCCATGCATTTCTAGAGCCATTGGCATTGCTCTGACAGTTGGCTGACTTGGAAGTACTTGTATAGATCAAGTCTCTGGAGACCATGAGATCCTTTTTTAGTGTACAAAATAAGAACAATTTAGCACTTACTACGTAAGGATTTTTTTAATAAAATTCAGCAGAAGACATTAACCACATACATCTTCCTTCAGAAAAACATGCCAGTAACATACATCTTTCATTGTACATTTCTTACTTTTAAGAAGTTATTTTTACAAGAGTGTCCTTCATTTTTCCTGAGAGAAGACCATTGACATGATAATTCCACCAAATAGCACTGTACATCAGGGAGACAAATAGTCAAATGAGACTGACTACCTGTCTTTTTGTCTCAGCATCTCATAATGGAAGTTACATTTCCAATTTGAAAAAAATCTAGGGCTCACTACATGCATATGGCCATGGTTAAGTATGGACATATTTATAATAATGTGGAATTCTGAGTCCAAAGCCTATCGTTCCAATGTGTCCTTACCAGAAAAATCAGGATTCAGTCAAGTATTAGAGGAAAAACTAATTAGACAGAGGGAGAGACAGAAGGAGGAAACTTCTATTTCTTGTCAGCTACCAGCACTGGCACTCAAACAACAGCAAGTGATTTCAACCAGAACGTTTCTGTGGAAAGTTGACATTTTATTTCAAGCTTTTTCAAAGGCCAGATGCCCTCACCACTTCCTAATGAAGAAAATCCAATAAGAATTTTGACCCTTGGCAGAGTCTGCACTTGAGGCAAAACAAATTCAGATTTCTTGCTGCTTTTTAATGGAAAATACTTTCCCTCGTGCATTCCCTGAACTCACTTACAGAGCCTCACATAGTTTTATCCATTCTGTTAAAACCAGAGTGGTCCTGAAAGATTCTGAATTCTTACCAATGCAGAGTTCTGGGTCAGAGCAGTTCAGGACCCATCTGGAAATAAGTAACCTTAAACCCAGAATGATGTCCCTCACCTACAAAACTTCAAAATAACAAGTTTTCCTGTTATCTTAGGGTTAATTTCAGACAGCTGTGGCAAAAGTACAGAAAGGAAAGAGAAGAACTAGTGTGTTTAATTTATTTTTTTTTTTAAAAAGGGAGGGGGAGACAGGGGGGCTTAAGATTGGAATGTGAAGAAGAAAACTGATAGGAAAAAGGAGAGAGACATCACCCCAGCTCTGCCCGCTGTTGGCATGCTTGAGGAGCCTCTGGGGCCTGTTTCTCAGCTGAAATCCCGTCCTTTTTGTGACCTTAGAAATGAACTGAATGAATTATGAGCCACTTCATTCCAACAGGACTAGCTAAAGGCACTGATACAAGTTTAGGTTTGGCTTTATGGAGGTTTAAAGGACTCAAATAAAAGATTAAAAATAAAAGAGATTGATTTTAAAATATATCTAGTATTGTGAAAGAGCTTTTGTATCTCAATGACCTTTTACTACCTTCTATCAGAGAACACATGCGGGGCATTTTCAATTACTTTAATTACATGCCAGGGTTATTGATGCACTGAACCCTGCCAGACATTCCACAACATTATCTTTAATCGCTAGCATTTTCTTATCTCTGCTCCAGTAAAACTATTTTCAGTTATTCTATTGGATAAAAAGAGAATGAAATACTGCTTTTAGATTGAATTTTAAAAGATAAAAAGCTCAATTTTCTCACTTATCATAATAAAATAATTATCACACTGGCATTACTTACCTTTGTAAAACTTTAAAAAAATCTTTGTGACATAACACTAGGACTAAAGTTCCTGCAGTGTCTTTTATACTTTACTAGAGACCTAAAATCCCAGATATTCAAGCACCAAAGAAAACAACAGTAACACTACCTGTCCTATCAATCCATATTATCCTCAGCTGCAAGGGAGACAAAAAATTGAACTGGCTACATGAATTTCCTTAGATTTTTTCTTTCTTTGAACCATCAGAAGACATTAAAAAAAAAAAAATAGGTCCTGAAATGAGGCCAGCAGTGCAAATCAGCACAGGTCCACTGAAGTCACATTTTGGTCACTGAAATTCATATATATGATTACCAGAGCATGAAATGCTGCTCTCAGAAAGATTTCCAGGTGCTGCTATAATGGCTTCCAAAGTATACATGCCTAAGAGCACCTGCATATTGTGAAGTTGGATGGCAACAAAACAACTTCATCTGCAAGTAACTGCAGAGACTAAACAGGACTCCTGGATTGAAATGGTCCTGCCCACCTCCCTTCAAACTGTACAGAGGAAGAATTTGATAGAATAGAACAAGCTAACTGAGGAAACTGCACATTTTTATATAGGGATCAATATGTTTCTGCTAGTGAGCAACAGGAATCAAAACTGCATCTCCTGAAACAGCAGAGGGAGGGCAGGTGATGTTTGCACTGTGTTTCTGCCTGGAAAACTCACTCAGGAGACAGCAGTGCCCATTCTACAGCAGATGGCCCACAGGACACTGTCCTCTCCTCCATCAAAGTATATAGAGGATAAACAAAGCAAGTAAGAAAGCAAGCAGGATGTAGCTTGGTAGCAGTTAATAGCACAATGTCCCAATGTCTCATTTCGGTTAAGGAGGAGAAATACAGGAACCAAGCATTTCACTACAGCATCAGATTTAAACCTATAATCATGGAGGACAGTCATTGTATGCCCACCCTATATTCATTATATCTAATAAGCCCTTGTCCAGTAACATGTTTTATGGTTATTATTGTACAATGCCACAAGTAAAGCCTATTTAGGACTTCACATAGAGGTCTATATAGGATCTAGGTCAAGAACTCAAATTATTTCCACATCCTCTGAGTCCAGCCTCCTTCCAAGACCTGACCAGGAGATAATAACCCCTTGAGGGAAGCAGAATGTACCCTGAGCATAGGTGACTTCTTCAATTTCCACTCTTATCAGCTGGGAAGTCTGCTTTCTCTAGAATGTAAATAAAATATTTATGGTTTACTGAGGAAACACCAAGCAGCCAAATAATACAGCACTCTGACACACTGCTGCGGAAAAATCCTCAAACAGTGAGGCCTACCCCTCCAATAGCTAGGATCCAAAATCCTACCTCATTACGTATTCCTAAAGCACTCTGCAATATTTGTGCTATAGTGGCTACAAAGCATATTTCTGCTCCAAAATAGATTTTATCTTCTGTTATGCTCAATGACACTATTAGAGCTATTCCAGTTTACAAGGGACCTTCCAAAATAAGGAAAATATCTTTGGCTTCCTACATGGGTCAGCTGAACTACAAGTCCCTTGCTTCCATCAGCCTGTCAGCATCAGCAATCCTGAGCCCACCACAAAACCCCTACAGCTGCCAGATACAATTTTTATGATCACTTATGTCCAGCGCTATGCTGCATTCTTAGGCATACACATGTGAGGATTTTTTCCCTTTTTCCAGGCTGTCTGTCTTGTTCCCAGTCTGATGAACACTCTTGCCCTGCCAGGGGGAGAAGCTGGGGAAATATCACTGTCCTGATGACGTATCCTAGGATTCCTGTCAGAGATGAAACTAGTCTCCCTTCAGTTATATTTTCCCACCCGCAGCTATGCTAAAAACAAACCAGAAACAAAACCACAAAAAACCTCCCCAAAACAACCAAACAAACCACACCTCAATGTTCTGCAGCACAGTTTTACACAGTTTATGAGTTGAGCTGAAGTACTGGGAATAGCATTTTAACATGCTAAATCATTTTTAATATGCTGAGTAAAACAACAGAGAAAAATAAGAATAAAGCAAACAAACAGAACAGGAACAAAACATTCCTGTTGACCCTCTCAGTGCTCTGGATTTGAATGACCTCTCATGTTCATATCACATCATCTCTGCCTCACAAAATAAATAATTAAAGAAACCCCAAGAACAAATTGCCAAGCCTAAAGAATGTTGCAGACAGTATCAGTGGGAGTTTTTTCTCATCAACATTTATTTTTGTTAATAAACAAGATTTTATTTATTCTCATGACTTTTTAAGAACAATCAGTGAGGACGTTACAATCACCTTGAAGTCGTTCTAGTTATGTAGTTTGCTGATGTCTTGACATGATTTTATAAATAGCTCATGTATCCTTAAACAGAATAAGCTTTTAAACACAAAATCTTGGATGAAGCTCTGCTTTCTGCTGCCTGCTGGCAAAATTAACTTGCACAATTCTGAAAAAAACAGCAGTAATACAAGCATTTGACATTAACAACTAAAGAAAAAGGTTATTACAAACACATTTTGGTCATCAGCTTGATACAGATATGCCCACGTGCAAGGTGGCCAGCAGAAAGTGATATGCCACTGCCAAACTCAGAGACAGGTACACAGGCTTTCCCCTCCCTGCTCCATTTCACCTGTTGGGTCTGAAAACAGACGAATGAGATAAGAGGATATTTTTATACAAGAAAGGAATATAGTTCAAGAAAAAAAAAAAAAGCAAAAAACAATAGGGAGCTGCTGAAATTTGCAGAGCTGTTTAAGACTGGAATTCCAATTTCCCAGGTGCTTTTTTTCCTGGAATGGCTGCAAAATCATAGTTGTACAAACTCCTTTACATACCAGGGAAGCATAAGAGAGGGAATGAAAAAAAGCCGTCAAGAAGAGGCACGCTGTGGGGGAGGACACAGCAGCACTCAACCTGTTAACTCAGCAAACACATTACTCGGGAATCTCATTGCCACTCTCCAGAGAGCGCAGTGCAGGGAAAGAGACCTCCTTATCTTCCACAATCCTCACCAATGTTTTCCCCTCAACAGCAAATTATTATAATTTCCAGTTCTCCCAGCAGCAGCATCTTCACTTCATTTATAGAACAGTAATTCCCATCCACACATAATTAATTGCCAAAATAGAAAAGGACTGTGTGATGCAGCTGCAAACAAGATGGAACAGGAGCAGAAATAAGGAGCCAGTGCCATGAAAAAAACCTCAAGCACATGGCCACAAGAAAAAGCCAGTGTTAGACATCTAGTTAATACTCTGCAGAATGTATTTGATTTTGTAATGTCATACATAGACTGCATTTTCCAAGACATCTTGTAGATACGCTATATCTTGTAAATTTTAGGAAAAAGATCAGAGAGAGTGTGCTGTATGGATAGGAATTAAAGTCTAACCACACAAACACAGTTCCATATCACCTAGTTTGCACAAAAACTAAATACCACAGTGGAAAAAAAACCCATATATAGTTGTATATATATGCCTACATTTTCTTTCCTCAGGAAACCATGCAAGCCAGTATGTTTATAGTAATATACTGGTGCAACAACAAAAAAACAATTTTTAAAAGACTTGTGTTAATAGAAGCTTTTGGTCATTGTTTCCACAGTTATCAAACATCACTATGATAATCTGAATTCTCCTTGGAGCTATCAACACTTAATTGCAGCTGGAGTTTGAGTTTCAGACTGTTTGAGCTGGCAAGGTAAGAACATCTTGATCACATTGTCCTGGGTTTTCTTGGATGGAGTTAATTTTCTTTTTAGTAATTAGAAGAGCTGTATTTTAGTTTCAGTGTTTCAGTTCAGACTTGTTATGAGAAGAACGTTGATAACAGTGCTGGTGTTGTGAGTTGCTGCTGGAGCTCAAGGCCACCGTGTTTGGCTGCTCACAGCTGCATTAGGGCTGAGAGGGAGAAGCGCAGTGAACAGCAAAGCCCAGAACTGGCATTTGGATGTGCCAATGAGATATTCCAGATCATATCCCGGCATGTCAGTATTTAACTAGGGCTGACCAGAAGACAGGGGCATTCTCTCAGGGATCTCTCAGGCTCGCTCTTCCGGGGTTTGGGTTTCAGGACTGTCTCTGCTCCGGGATCACTGGCTGGCACAGGCCGGGCATCGGTCAGTGGATGGTGAGCACTGTGTATCACTCATTTGTATAATTCTGTTATCACTGTTGTTATCATGATCATTTTATTTTAAATAGTAAATAGTTTTTATCTCAACCCGTGAGTTCCCTTGCCCTTTTCTTTCCAATTCTCTCCCCTACTCCCTGGGCGAGGTGGGGGGGCGGTGATAGAGCAGGCTGTGTTTGGCTGCAAGCTGCAAGCAAAAAGGGTGAATCCACCCAAACCACCACACACATCCATTTTCGAATTGACTAAAAATTATAAGCAGGTGCAGGGGGAGAAAACAGAAAACCCCATCAAACTCAAAAAACCTCTTGAACTAGAGAACCTGTACACTGGCTTGAGAACGGAGGAACTGCATTAGGAAAAAAAGCAACAACAAAAAATGGGTAATGGAGAAGTAGCAAGGGAAATAATTATGTCAACATATACATAGTGAACAACTGATTGACACCACAGTAAAGATGCACCAGAGAGATGCAACATAAGAAATCTGCCTCCAAAGCAAACAAACATCAGCACTGTGTGATATAAAGTGTGCATAAATTCATTCACAAGAGACTATTAATGATGTAAAAAAATGCAAGCTAGTTTGCAAAATTAAGTTTTGCACATATTTAGCTTATTTCTCATCAAATATAATACTTAACTTTAAAACAGTAATACACTTCAGGCTTTCCTTTCCACAGGTGAAAACAATTATGGAGCACAACTCTCCCTTTCCTCTGCATTTGTGGTTACAATATGCTCCAGCCATACAGGAGTAACACTCAAGAGTTACAACCTTCAACTTCAAATTAGAAATCAATGTGCAGTAAGGAGTCTAGTCGGAGACCTGTGCCTAGTGGAGTCCCTCAAGGGCTGGTCCTAGGACCAATATTATTCAATATATTCATAAATGACCTGGATGAGGGAACAGAGGGCACTGCCAGCAAGTTTGCTGATGACACAAAGCTGGGAGGAGTGGCTGACACGCCAAAGAGACCTGGACAGGCTGGAGAGCTGGGCAGGGAAAAACTTAATGAAATATAATAAGGGCAAGTGTAGGGTGTTGCACCTGGGCAGGAACAACCCCAGGTTCCAGTATAGGTTGGGAAATGATCTGCTAGAGAGCAGTGTAGGGGAAAGGGATCTGGGAGTCCTGGTGGACAGCAGGATGACCATGAGCCAGCACTGTGCCCTTGTGGCCAGGAAGGCCAATGGCATCCTGGGGTGCATTAGAAGGGCTGTGGTTAGTAGGTCAAGAGACGTTCTCCTTCCCCTCTACTCTGCCCTGGTGAGGCCACATCTGGAATATTGTGTCCAGTTCTGGGCCCCACGGTTCAAGAAGGACAGGGAACTGCTTGAGAGAGTCCAGCACAGAGCCACCAAGATGATGAAGGGAGTGGAGCATCTCCCTTATGAGGAAAGGCTGAGGGAGCTGGGCCTCTTTAGCTTGGAGAAGAGGAGACTGAGGGGGGACCTCATTAATGTTTATAAATATATGAAGGGTGAGTGTCAGGTGGATGGAGCCAGGCTCTTCACAGTGGTGTCCAGTGGTAGGACAAGGGTAAATGGGTGCAAGCTGGAACACAGGAGGTTCCACTTAAACTTAAGAAACTTCTTTACCGTGAGAGTAACAGAGCACTGGAACAGGCTCCCCAGGGAGGTTGTGGAGTCTCCTCTGGAGACATTCAAGACCCGCCTGGACACCTTCCTGTGTGATCTCATGTAGGTGTTCCTGCTCCGGCAGGGGGATTGGACTGGATGATCTTTTGAGGTCCCTTCCAATCCCTGACATTCTGTGATTCTGTGAGTCAGGGCAAAAGGCTGTCCTGCCTCAGCACCCCCATTTCTGACACCGAGCAAGAGCAGATGCCCAGGAAAGAGCATAAGACTATCCCAGCCATATGAAGTTTTCCAGAGTTTGGATTAAGTGAAACCAGATTTTTTCCACAATAGGAAACAAAACCCATAAAGACATAGGAAGGGGACAATTCTTATTAACCAGCTGATAATAAATTCAATGATATTAACTGCAGACAGCTGACAATAAATTCAGAAAGAAGGAGGGGAGAAAAGACAACCTTGTTTTGTATTGTTTTCAGGGCATATCAAGGAGATATGCTTATTCCTGCAGCAAACAAAAAATTAGATTCTGGGCTATAAATCCTCTTCATGATTTTCCAGAGGACATCATTCCTCTCCCTTCTCTCTCTACCGGATGGTAGAGGGTGGAAGCCAAGGTAGGTACTCGCCTGGGAGAGGTGTCTGTTTGAAGCAGCAAAGACATCTCCATCCTGCTATCTCTTTTGCCTACACAAGAGTCCTCAAAATCAGGACTGTAAGAACTGCTTGGGTCAGGCCCAGACAGTTCCAGCAGCAGCAAACCCACGACAGCCTCCCCTACCCCCCAGCATGGCTGCCTTTCCATCTCTCCCGCCTCCACCTCCTTAGCCCTTTCTTCCAGCAGATGCAACAAAAATCCAGCATTGCCAATACTGCAACTGTACGCTTTCAGCAGGGCTGCTGTGTATTTCCTTGTTTGCTGCAATGAACTGCCACCTTCAGCTCTCCTTCGCCTTCCCAATACAAAGCATTTCATACACTGCCCACTTGCAAAGGGTTTCCTCCCCTCTTTCCTACTGAAGCTTTAATTTCCCACCCCCCCCAGTTCCTTGTATCTCGATCACATGCAGCACTGGTACGGTCAGGTCTCTGCCACCAGTCACTGCGGAATCTTATTTACTGCCTTCTGTGCGCAGAAATAACTGAGGAGCAGAGACGCATTTTCTCTGCTGATGCCTGACTCACAACCAGGATAATCATCAGTGGCTGCTGACGACAGAGGACTTACTGATGGGCTCTGGCCTCAGTATTTTTAGACTTCACATAAAAACTTTGAATCTGAACTGCAATATCAGAGGATCAGACCAGACTCTATGAGTCACACAAGACCTGTGGAGCTAATAAATATCTCAGACTCATTTTTAGAGGCCAGTTGGATGAATACAGCCTCTAAAAAAGCAACACACAACTTTTTCTCTTTTTTAAATAATCTTAATGATACCAGACTTGGCTCTTCAAAAGCTTTGCTGAGCCTCTAAAACAATCTCACAAAATTTGGTTTTTGTCTTTGTGAAAGAGTTGAGCACCATACAGCGGTTTAGGAGCTGGGCCACAGGATCAATAGTATATTAAAATGTACCCAAAGTATATCAACAGTGTCTGACACAATTTGGTTGTGAATTAATATAAAATGTTTTAGAGTGACTATGATTGACTATGAGTGACTACGACATTAGATCATACAAAAAAACTTGCCATGACCTGAAACTATCTTAGAGAACTTTAAAATTGATTTGTAAAAGAAAAGCTCTCAAGCCCCAGTTGTATTAGGTTTGGTGAGGCAGTTTTAGAAGAGAACAGAAATATTATATTCTGGTCAATAATGCAGTGAAAGCCAGTTCATTTGGATTAAAAGTGATTGTTTACAGCTTTAGGTTTCGATAAATAAGAGCACAAATGTGTCTTTGTTGCATCAGCTTAATCTTTACCCTCATTACGGCTATTTTCACCCACTTGTGCAAAAGTAAATATTTAGTAGAGAAGTAAAGCATGGGCATAAGCACAGCATAACTTAGCTCATCCTTGTCAGAGAGGCTCACATGCCCTGGCTAGGAGGCTGCTAGAGCTGGGGACTGGTATGAGCCCCGGGTGCTGGCCAGTGACTACCAGTGGCCTGGTTTTCGCATTACTGTCTATGCTTTCCGCTCTAGAGTACTCTTTGCTCTTTGCATTAACACCTGTTGGCACTGTCATTGGTGTGGTTTATAGTGGTAGTAATCCAGGAACCTTCAATGGAAAAAGTGAAAGTCCCATAATTTACCTCCTTCTAACAACAGCAGCATCTGAGTTAAGAACTCATTTAAAAAGTGTATGCCTCCACTTTTGGTGCATATATATTTTTATTAAAGAGATTTTTTTCTCTTTTCACATCATCCTCAGACGGTATGCTTTGTCTCACTGTTTGAACAAGCACTGGTAATAATTACAAGCAGCTTTGGAACTGCAAACAGGCACTTTCTAGACAGACATTTCACAGAGCAGTAGGAAAATACTTCTGGGTAACTATTTCTTCTTCAAATATTTTATTATACTTACAAGACACTTTTTAAAACCTTCACCTCTAGATACTAATATTTGAATTCCAACTACTGTGTACCTAATTCTAGGTGTTTAAGTAAAAAAAAAAAGTTTTTAAACCTACTCTTCCTTATGATCATGCACAGTTTCTGCTTGCATCCTACTTCCTTTCCCTTCAACAGCATTGTCACAAAGGTTCAACTCATTTTGAAACCTCAGTACCTGAAACCAAACATAACTGCCAGCTTTTACCTAAGTAAAAATAACACCTAATTAAAAACCCACAGATGTAAACCATAACCTCCATTTACCAATGGCCAAAACAGCAATGTCTGCAGATTCCATGTTTTCTTTTATTAATCACCAGAGTCACCATAATTGTATGGACAGTCTCATATCTGAATCCTCCCTTACTCTGCAGAACTTGATGTTTGTATTTCATTTCCTGTACTTTTCTGTCAGAAATAGGAAAAATAATTACAGGTAT
Source organism: Caprimulgus europaeus (assembly GCA_907165065.1). The sequence goes on along the minus strand of OU015529.1, from coordinate 38,726,457 downwards.
CACTGCTACACATCTGAACAGTCATGATCAGGTAGAGTGAAATGCGTAGTTCATCTGGGTAAGCACAGGGCCTCTTAGAGGAAGATGTAAATTAGAATGACAGAAAGACATGCATGCAAAATGGAAAAAGGGATGCAGAAAAAAAAAAAGGTTACCTCAGCTTACGTTAGATTTGAGACAAACTTATTAGATATTTTAAGTATTTTCCCTATTTAATAGGTAATGCTTCTTTTCATTCTCATGGTTCTACAAAACAGTACTGGCTTCTGAAAAAGACAAAGTTAAATACGTAGAACCCTCATCAAGCACAGGAGGCTGGCACTTAGTCTGCCTTTAAAGATGAGCATTACTGAAGACATGAGATTAGTGTTGGAGAAAGTATCAAAAATGCCTCCTGAACACACCAAGGGTCAGTACTGTCAAGATGGAGAAGCAGACAGATATGAATCTGAATGGAAGCAGAGGAGAGACCTTCCTGTGAAGTAGTCCCGAGTATATCAGACCTGCATAGGGACTGAACCCCTGATCAGGAAGGCTAGGTAAGCATCTACAGAGCTTTAGCTGCACCAAATAGTGGCATTGTTTGACAAAGTGGGGAAGTGGAAGCAGAAGGAAATTAAATCAAACCATTTCTGCTGCTTTTTCTTTAATTTAAGCAGGAAAAAAATAAACTCATGATGAAGCTGTATTTCTGAAGGAGGCAAGGCATGAAACATCCCACTGTTACACAAACTGCTCATTCTCCTGTTATTTGCCCAGCTAGCTGGATACAGAGAACACTGCAGAGAAAAACAGTCGAGAAGACTGTCAGCTAATGCCTACATCCAGTCCTGCGAGAGGTGGGAACAGCACTTCAACAAATAACACCTCCGTCTTCCTAGAACCCTGAAATAGTTTGGGGCCAAGGGCCCAGGGAGAGAAGCTTAGTAAGAGAGACTAAATTTCAGCTGATATCCTATTTTCAGTTAGCATTGCCAAGGATGCATGACTGCATTATCTGTTATCAATAGACAATTAACCAGTCTACTGTAATATAAGCTTCACTTTAGCATGTAATTAGACTGACACTGCAACAGTAATCATTTTCTCTGGCACGCCTGGCACACAAGTATAAAAAAAATTCTGTAATTTCTGGGGAGATTGTACTTATCAGGCCCTAAACACCCTCTTCTGCTGTCTATTCTTATATAGTAGGTGAACAAACAGCAATTGAGAACTGATAAATAGCGTAATTCTTTTTTACATGTGTCTGGTTGACAAAAGAAAAAAAACATGCTGAATGACTGTAACTCCTTAAGTGTCTCCAGGATATCTGGCTTCCTTAGGTTTCTGTCAAGCCTGTCATTTTCAGCAAAACAGTGCTGTGAGCAAGTGACTCAAATACTACATTAAATTAACTCTTCATAGTGGAATAAAATTCCCAGCTCATATGTAGTATAAAGTTGTTTAACTGTCTGAGTACTATGACCAAAAGAAAAAAACAAACAAACAAACAAACAAAAAAAACCCGCCTCTGAAACCTCAGGACATTTTAAGGCTACGGAAATAAAGTTATTATGCACGAAAATATGCCGCACTTAAAGAAGAGCAGTAGGCTTTTCTGTCCCGGGACATCACCAGCTCAATCATCAGAAAGATCAAAAGCAGCCATTTGTCCAAAGTAGTTGGCTGCTTCTGTAAAATTTTCACACATCAGTGATTTTGCCACTCCTACAGCTCCACTCTTGTAAACTCAGCATTTGGCCTAATGATCAATAGGACAGCTCAAGAATGGATTATTGTTTTTATATAAAATACTCAACCATGGCCTAAAATATTCAGTGTACACAGAAGTTATTTTAAAATATTTTATTTGGTCAGCAGTAAAGATAATCTTGGAATAAAAATGGTGCCTACAGCTTTTTATAATCTTGTAAGTTCAGTATTGCTTTTTCTCAGAAATGAAGCGTTGTAGTGGTAGACTAAAGGATTTCTGATTCTCCAGTGTTTCATTTTTATGAACCTCAAAAAGGTTCCCAGCAGTCGAGCTTCTTATCAAGCAGCTGCAGAAATCTACAGCTTCCTTTTAAAACTCATGGGTGTCCCGTCCCTCAAAGTTGTTTGCAATAAATCAAGATTACTGTTCATTATAATAAGGGCCAGCATTCAACTGGCTAAGAATAGTGACTTAAGTACATGGGATTTTAAAATCATTACCTACAAAGCAAAGGACAAGGTTTTTTTGTATAGTTGGAGATTAAAGGTTTTGGTGAAGAAGAGTGGGAGGAGAATATTAAACTGTTTGCTTATACAATGGGTACAGCCTTTTAGGTAAAAAGATGTGACTAAAGAAGGCATATTAACTATTGCAGCAGGCAAAAGCAGAATGGGGAAGGGATGAAAAATTAAGCAAGGTATTTAATTAAACAATTAAACTTGCCATGATGCCACAGACCACTGAGAGTACCCAGATTTTAAATATCATTCTCTTTTCATGCCATTTAAGAGAGGTAAAGGGGGAAAAAGTAAGCATAATGGGGGCTGGAAAAAAAAAGGGAAAAGTTTGCATGCAAAGGGAATAGACGCTGTTATCCAGCGACAGATGTCCAGTCCACATACTTACTGCAGGACTGCTGCAACACCAGGTTAATGTCACACAAGACTTAGAATTTTAAGCAATTTTATAAGTCATTATCCCCACAGGAAAACATATTTAATAATTCAAATGCTAACTTCCCCACAATGTTAAAAAAGAAGTCTCAAGCTACAAGGGTCACATTTGAAAGCTGTTACTACTTTGTCCCTGAACAGAATTATCAAGGCACTCAGCTGCCAGCCTTCAATAAATGAAACAATTCTGATCTGGTAGATTTTTTCTGAGTTTAGCAGAATTTTTTTTTTAAAAAGACCCCAGCATTCTCTGTCTACCATCGAAACTGCAGGTCAGGATCATTCTTCTCTAGATTTACTAGCCTCAGGTGCCTGAGTTTTGAAATACAGACTGTCCAGCTCCTTATTATGCTGGCAGCCTTGCAACAACGCATACAGCTCAGCTTCCATGAAATTCAGGTATGGGCCATTTGACGCATATTATACAGAAAGAGAGAGCTCCCCTGAAGTAAGTGTCTGTGCAAAAACTTCTTCTAATCTTGCAATTATCCTTCAGTATCTCCTCTCTTCCTTTCTCTCACAACATCACAAGATTAAATACAAGTTTAAAACCACACCTAACAACTTTTTTAAGGTTTTTGTTATCTCTCTTGCATTGTTCCATATTTTTTCTTCCAGTTCAATAATTATTTTTTCCACTTGCCAGAAGGATGCTTTACATTGTATATTCCTAAAGTCTCCAGTCTTCCTTACTGTGTGGAATTGGTCACCGTGGTACTGAATGCCTTTCTTTTTTCAGCAAAAACAAAACACTCTGCTTCATTTATTCCATTAGGTCGTTGATTTATATAATTAGCAGCAGAAGCTGATGCTGGGGAAAAGCAAACAAACAAACATTTTCCATTCCAAATCAAAAGGCATACAAAAATTTTGACATGGAAGTGCTCTTATGCTCAACTTATGCTCAAGAAAATAAATTTTCAGTTATCTCTGATGCAGACTATACTATGAAAGGCTAATGTCAAAACAGCGCAAATGGAGGGACAAGGCGGAATAAAACTCTGCAACAGCCCTACGGCTGCAAGCATACAAACTGTGCTAGATACTATCACTGTGGAGGAAAGGCTCCAAAGGAAAATCTTTCAGCTCTTTTTTGTCTTCCACTAGATGCCCACAGATCTCACAGAATATCACATATTTTTCTTTAGTTTTTAGACCTTGTGGTTTTCACTCACATTCAAAATGTGCAGGACTGATAGAAATGACAAGCTCTGCTATCAGTTCTTCACTGTCGTCTTTAAGGCCCCTTATGAGAATTAACTCTTCCCTGATCCCCTATAATTAGCTCAGCCTGGTTTGGGTGCCAGAAAATGCAAGAAAAACATCAAAGGAGCTACACATTCAGGATGTGGCAGCTCAGCACTGAAAATTAGACCCTTTTCTCCAATGAGGGCAACGGTAACCACTTGAGAAAATTTTTCACTCACTCACTCTAGGTTTTCATGTCTGCTCCTGTCTCCATACAGTACTAATCAGGAGAAGTACAGGAACAGTGGTATGAATAACCATCTCTTTTATAGTCTTTTTCAGGTTGGGAAACCAATCAGGAAAGCAGCAGTCTCATCTGGACAGTCTGCTCAATACAGACTTCAAATATCTGAAATGCTACTGAGCAATTCATGTTAACATGCAGTCATCATGATATAGGGTCACTTTCCCCATGTTTTTCTCCTTCAGTTTCTCCTTTCAAAAACTGCACATTTCTTCTTGTTGTAATTTTAAGATAGTGAAAAACATTTTTCAGAAGACATAAAAATGCAGAAATGTATTGTGTAAGAGACAGTCAAAGCTTTCCTATATGACAGCGAGTTGCCTGGGAAATGACATGTGCAATAGACTTATAGGGACTTATATCCTCACTCTTCTTGAAATACAATTATTGGTGTCAAAACTACATATTAGTCAAGGTGAGGGAACACAACTGGTAAGTACAAGCACCTAATAGAAGAATTAGCTCTCTTGAGACTTGGGACCTGTAGAAAATCTTCAGTATTATGCATACTAGAGACTGAACATCTGGGGACAAAAACAGAAATAAAAGAAGGACATTTCATTAAGACAGAGTAAGAATCTGCACACCAAGGAAGATGAAAAAGTTGAAGTACAGCTGAGCTGAATGCAGAAAACCTCCCTAAAAAAAGAGTTGAGGAAACAGTTAAATTCTTGAACTGGGAAGATACAATGCCATGGCTGTGGGTTAGTTTGTTACAGAAATTAAAAGTTCCCTAAAAACATGGAACCAGATAGCAGCTCTGGTTAGTCTGAAACTTGTATCACCATAAAACTTATTAGGACTAAATATGTTCTGGGAAAGGGCAAATACAAAACTTTTCATTTCTCTCTAGCCTGTGTGATATCGGTGCTTTTTCCTCTTAAAACTGGAACTTGATCAAAAGAAATTGTGCCTGCAGGATGCTGAGGAGTTGCACAGAATGGATTTCAGGCGGGCATCCATTCTCATCACGGCAGGCACAGCAGGGGCTGGGCTCCAGAACTGCAGCATGAACACAAAAGGGCAATTAGATCAGAAATTTAATTAAGAATCTCTGTACGTAACCTGTGAGGAAACTAGTAAGTTAACTCATAGGTAATTGTTTGGCAAACACAGATCATCTCTTTAGCTGGCTTCCTGCCAAGCTGCCAACTTCTTTTTCTCTTCTAACAGGAGACACATCAATTGTCTGTGAATTCAATATGTGAAAGAGAACTACAGTACAATAATCATATTTTCTGTAAAAAATCTCATAATGAAAGACTACTTACATTCATGTGTCTTAATAAAACAAACTCCTAATTTACACTGTGGTGTTACTGCAAGTATGTAACAGTGCAGCCTACCAATACAAGCATTTCAATGGGAAGTTTATAATAAGCAACTGAAAGCAAGAAAATTTCACTAATTATGATGCCAAACATAAGATCCAAAGGTGGCCACAAGGTCCTACAGCATTTCACTTTAGAGAAACACAGAAATCCTGATGCTGCAAGTCTACCTTCCTTTTTAGTTTTGTTACAGAGAACACTTAGTTTCATTTTCTTTCTTTTAAGTTAGAAAATAAGGAATACAATCTCTGCCACCTACTGTCATGGATGAGAGAATAGGGCTTACTAACCTACTTGGCAAAAGTATCCCAATTAACAAGAATTGACTTTTAATTAATAGCTTCCTCTGAGCACAGACATCTCTCATAACAAAAACAGAGTTGTGAGAAACATTGTATTTTTGTTCTGACTCAGTACAGAAGTAACTCTCCAAGAGACTGCTCCACAGTTTATAATTCCATCTTTTCAGGATTCTTCTTTTACCTTTCCACACAAAACATTGTATTTTTTTCTCAGTTAAAAGTAAATCCCTTTGTGGTTTAGATGAACAATTGTGGATCACTGCCAAGAGCAAAAAGGAGATGGGACGCTAACATTGCAATTTTCCTTTGAGCAGCTGTAGCTTCATACGAGTGGAAAGCTGACAGTTGTAATTACGCAGGGAAACAGACAGCAGCACCACTATAGACCTGAGTGGCCAGGCTCCGATTAGTCCTAAAGACAAACATTTTAAGGTGTTTTTGAATGTGTCCTATACTTAGGAGGAAGAGTGGCAGATCACTAGGCTGCTAGGAATTTTGCATGTGTTAGCAACTTAAAGAGCATTTGTAAACAGTGCTGAATTTTGCTCTTTGATTAATGAATTGAGAATGAAGTAGATCTCCAGAGGAAATAAATTTTCTTCAATATAAGAGCAAAACAACCCTCAAATATTTAGGAAAAAAGTTTATTGAAAACTGCTCAGTTTGCTTCTACAGCTCCTTCCTTCCATCCTATGTGTTTCACTGCTCATAGCACTCAAGTGACTAAAAGCAATATTAGAACAGGTGTAACTGGCAGGATGCAGCTTCAGACTTCTTGGGGTGATAGGAATCACACCCGGCATTTGCCTCATTCTTATGATGACTGGTGAGATGTTGCCACCTCCTCACAAGAAAAAACATGGTGATTTCTTCATAAGGCTGGAAGAGCATAAGTCACTAGTTTAACACCCAATATAAGAAACCCAGAAAAAAAACTTTTTAATATTCAGGAATTAGAATGAAGATGGAAGGTCAAACTTTCCTATGGAGTGGGCACAATCTCTGCATAAGATTTTTTCCTTCTCAGCATCACTTAATCCCCAGAAATACACATTTCTGGGGATTAAGTGTAAGGAAAGTGTGTGTGTGTGTAAGGAAAAGGAGACAAGCACACAATTCACTTTTCTCTCCTTATCTTCTAGAAAGACACTCCTCTTCCTTCAGTACAAATTACATTCTTTGTATACAAAAAGGGAATATAACACATACTGCCCATTACTTACTGAACTTGAGAATAGTATGCTATTAAAAATGCAGAAATTATTTCACTCTCATTAATTTTAGGACAATTATTCTTCTTGTAAAAGAGACTTACAAATATATTTTTTTAAATAAGTAAATCCTATCACACTTCCATGTGTCACAGTGGAATACATTTTAGAAGTTAAAATTTTCCCACTCTATCCTGCAACAGCAAATTTTCATAGGCCATTAGCTGTCAAAAATGAAAAATGTACCAAAATAGAAACAGATTCCGTTCTTCATCAAATGTGAGTGAGGCCACCACAATCCTTTCAGATGTAGAAAGACATTTTGAGTTTCTGGTTCTAAATATACAGGAAGCCATAAGCTGTGTCAATCTGCTGGAGAGGCTGGATGTCTTTATGTTTCCTCTGGCAAAAGAGCACATTCTCCACAGCTAGGAGACAGGAGTGCAGCTTAGGCTGTGTTGCTATTCATGTTACTCAAAAATCTTGACAAGGTCTTCAGTAAAGCAAAAAATAAGGAACTAGCATATCAATGTGAGTAAAAAGTCAGAGGAGAAGGGAAGAGTACATGACATGATTTCAACATGTCTTAATACATCATATAAATCATCAAATTGCCATGCACCGCTTCATACTTCACCTTTAAATCATCTCACGTTCAATTTCTTTTCAAATTTACTTTCTCCCAGCTTTCATTTGTCTTTGATATAATTGATTATGCATCTAGCAGTTCCACTTGCACACCGGAAATAAAAAGCTTCTTTACATGGTAATGTAAGCTTGTAAGTCTTCAAGTCTTGCTTGACTTGAAAAATCTTGCAAAAGATATCTCATTTGTTCAGAAATCTTAACACAAACTTGGAATGTGCTTGGATGTGTGAATGTTTCCACACATCACTCAAAGATTTAGTCATCCACAGAGGGTGTATCCCTAACTTCATTAACTTGCTTCATCTAAGAGCCTAGCATTCCCTTTCCCTACATCTCTAGCAATAGTGAGAAAGCTCTGAGCACAAAATCCGAAGAAAATTTTTACACTGAGAATTCTGACATTGTTGTGGTGTTTTTCACCAATATTTAACATTTTCTTTCCAAAATGCAAATTACTAGTCTGTGCTGACTAACTACATACTTGGAAGTTCTCGTATGTCGATAGAAAATAACTGCTGTCTTCATTTCCTTTAATATAGAAAGGAAACCCAGCGCTATGCTGAATAGAAAAGGTTGCAATACTGACCTGTGTATCTTTATCTCTCCAAGTCTCTTGATCTTTTTGCATTTCATGTATTCTTTGAGGTATGAGCACAACAGTTCTCAACTTTGAGGCCAAAAAGCCACTGCCAGCGCCAAAACTTTCTTCCAAAACATGGAGGTGAGCACCTGGGACCAGCACACTCCTACACGCTGCCCTGCAGAACATCTGCCATGGCCTCAGAAGCAAAAAAATGCCTAGCTTGGAAAATGGCCCAATCTCATTTTCTGCTGAGCCACCCTTGAAATCCCTGTGAGTGCTGCATGTGTAGCAACTGTGTTTATGACTTTATACCAGCCAGGTAGTCTGAGCAGCAAGGTGTCAGGTAAAGACAACACAAAACATGTCCTCCCAAGGGCTATGGGTTACCAGCTGCTCCATGCCAGAAAGGGATTATCCTGAATGGGCTCTCAGGGCACGTGAAACATTCCCAGCTGTCACCTACCCTGCAAATTTTGTTAGAACACTCTGAGGACTGCCAGATATCCCTCTCAAGGCACTTTAACCTCCTAGTCACAAGAGGAAGCAATATATAGTATCTTAAAATCATACTGCCACCAATCAGGTGCCTAAGTTCCAAAATTCAATTCATTCGGGTACTAAGCAGAAAGTATTTAACAAAAAAAAAAGCCTGCTAACTATGTCCAACTCAGTAATATTGACTCTAGCTTTCCACTCCCTTGCATTTCATAATCTACCTTGTCAACTCTCATTTTCATTCATTTAAAAAACCTAGCATGATATTTTAACAACTATGAAGCTGCTTGCTGCCTCCTTCAAGACAGGAAGCCTGCTCTGTAGGCTGCTGTACTTTAACCTCGCACCATTAGAAAGCAGATGAGCATCAAGGGCTGCAGACCAGAGCTTGCTTTGAAGGTTTTTAATGGTGAGAATTTCCATCAATGCTGGATGCAAGTTTTCTGCAGCTGAACAATGCTGGGAGAAAACAAGATTATGTGTGTAGCTGTCCAGGAGAGCCCCAAAGAGTAATGACTTTGTACAGCCCATGGAAAAGAAAGATCTTATTTTTTTTTCACATGACACGAGACTTTAACAGCCAGGTATTTGTCACTTTGATAAGTGCATGGTCTTCAGAGCTGTCTAGCTGACAAAACCATATCCATTAAAATACATCTAAATAAGAAGAGACACAACAAGGCATTATTCTTAAGACTGCTATGTGTCAGACAGATTTACAATAGAAATGTAATCCAGTCCCAGGCATACCTGTGACTCACTGTTAGCAAATCAGAACAATGGAGATCACACTACTGTATAATAAGAATTCAGCAATACATTGATTAATTTTTCATTCTCCTGCATTTATTGTGTCAGAGTTTCTTCTGAAGAATATAATTTAATTTCCCATTACAGATAATTGGAATGTGTTTTATCTCAATGCAATGTCCAGTTAAATGAAACACAGAAGGACATGAAAAAAAAAAAATCAAAGCACTTAATATGTTTTTCTTTCTCTGTTCACTGACATACTCTGATTCACTTTTTTCTACTTCACTGTCTTTATATATGCAACGTGAAAGTAGCTCAGGCAATGTTTACTCATCGTTTTTATTGTGTACAGTAGGCCCTAGAATGAAAGAAGTAACAATGAAGGCAGTTCACTAATAAAAATTACAAAAAAGTAATACAAATGACAATTTCACCACACCATACTATGCTTCTCCAAAGTAACATGCTTCTCAGAATAGAAATAAGCACAGCTCAAATGTTAAAATTATTCAAGCTATTACAGTGAGATTTCATCCAGCTTTATGTGGATTCAGAGTTAAACTAAGGGGATTAATTCCTTGGCCTGCGACTGTGGAGGTGAGGAATAGCATGTCTTTATCCTTGAAGCATTTTTTTTAGAGAGAAGAGTAAAATGAGATCTTGCAGGGAAGGAAGAGGTTTGCTTTATGATAAATCATAGAATCAGAGAATCATTTAGGTTGGAGAGGATCTTTAAGATCACTGAGTGTTACTGTCAACCTGACACTGCCAAGTCTATCACTAAATCATGTCCCTAAGCACCAAATCTATATGTTAATAAAATATCTATATGATAATATAGATATTATATAATATACCTATGTAATATCTGTAAAATAATAAAACCAGGAAGTTTACAAGATTTATTTTTTAAAAAAAAGCTGAAATAAAGCACAAAAATCACAGATGGGATTGTAATTTCCAGTAGAAAATGGTAACAAGAACTTCGGTCGTTTTATCGTCTACTACAGCTTTCCCTGCTCAACGAACAAGAACCAAGTCCCTACTCTAGGGAAACACCACCTTCTTCCAGAAGTTCATTTTTATACTATTCACTTCCACCTTATGCATCATCAGTATCTCCCTTAATTGCAATAAACAAGCTCAAAGAAAGGCCTGTGCATGCCTTTACTATATCTATCCATTCTGTGATTCTGTGATCTATCCATCTTTCACTTTTTTGAAAAATAAGCAAACACACTGATAGATCAACATTGATTTTATTTCAAATATTAGTTTGAAATATATTAAAATTACAATAGGATTCAAATTAACACCTGGATTTAAGCAAAATCTCCATCCACATATTTTTCAGCCTAAGGTATCTCTACCCAATTTGTTAAATCAAACCCGTTCTGGAACATTTCCAGTTGTGTCTTCTATTGAAAAGTCACTGAGGAATATTAGAAACACACTCAGGTGTGCAGCATATGCTAAATAAGAGGCCCAATCTTTCTTTAACATAAGAAGACATAATGCTGCCAACTTTAAAAAGTGAAGGAAAACATGAGAAACAAAGCACAAGCTACCAACCACTCCTTTTCTTGTTACTTTTAAATATAAGGCATTCCTCATGATCAATGTAGTTTTAGGGTTAACTATGGTCAATAAAGAAACTCAACACCAAGTACAGCATATCATTCACTGAAATAAGAGATTTTTCTAGAACTAGACAAAGGAGATCCAAGGATGCAGGGCACACCGGGAGTTTCAGATAATGTAAGTGAAAAGGCAGTAAGGTAATAAAGTCCCAATACTGGCTACTACACATGTGGTTGAGTACTGTATTTTTTTAGTATTATCTTGCTCTTTGCAGCTGTAGCCCTAGTGCTTACCTCCAGCACGTAAGGAAGATGAGGACTAGACAAAAGACAGTGTGCCCGAGCATCATTTTCTCCTTGCACATCATGTGAGATCTACAGGCTCTCAGTTCTCCTATATTTCTTATTTTCAGAGCATTCCCTCATTGCCTTAAGAGCAATTTTGGTCTCTACACACTCATTAAATACTATTAAACACAACAATAGCACAAACAATGAGAAATGATAGCCAGGCTCTTGTAATGAGATCTGTACAAATCTTGACGGTATTGATCCAACAATACTTTGAACCAATCAGTATTTGTTCAATACACAGTAGAAACCAGCACAAAAGTGCATTCTGAAGTAGTACAATACATGCTTCATTATCAAGAGTGTCAGCAGCATTAGAGCAGTATCTTTGTTTTGTTTTGTTTTCCATATGACTCAGAGTCCTTGAGTTAGCTTTCTTAACAGCTTGGATTGCTACAACCCTTCTGCTTCAGAGCCCAAATGATACTGTTCACATACTACCTGCTTCAACACACGTAAGACTCCTTATCCTTTAAAGAAGTATGTTAAATCAAAGCACTATTTTTTACTGGACATGAGGTTATTATCAACATCTGAAAATAGGCTGATTTACAAAACACTACCATTTCTCATCCTTATCATGTTTTGCAATTGCTGTTTACCTCCTTCGGAAGAAAAAAAGGCACTGTCATTTTGATTGAGGAGGAAATTTGGTAATGCTGAAACCTCCTTCCCATGACTGACTTGCGAATAGGTATGTGAAAGAAGAACTATAGACATTCAAATTCTAGAAAAATTTTAAGTGGCAATTAGCAAGTCAGAACTAAGAGGTGATGCCCATCATCACTCTAATTAGGCTACAAATAATGTAAAGTACTTTTCCCCTTCTATAAAAACCTACAGCTGCACAAAACCTCAAGCAAGCTTCTTCACAACTGCTCCAAAAACATTGGTAAAGCAAGATTTTCTTGTTAATAGCACTCATAATAACTTTCCTACAACATAATAAAAAATGGGCAATTGCCAAAATGACTATTAGCACTTCCACAGTGTAGCAAAGAAAAATGTAACGCTGACATCAGTGGAAAGTCAAGACATAAAAACATGGTGCTAAAGAATCATTTTAACAAAAAGTACAGCTGAGGAAATACTGACATTTATAATTCACAGTTATTTTGGTTTCTTTTTTTTCCACAACAAAGCACTCAACAAACCACTGGGTAGTATAAACACTACATTCAAAACTAGAACCAACTCAAAATCAGGTCTCAGATGTTTTGGCCAGACCCAGGGGTGGAGAGGAGAGTGATTGACAACCTCCCCTCCAAATAGGGAGAACTGTTTATTAAAAGAAGGAATTTGTACAACTGCTGGGGCTACAGCATGTTTATAAAGCTACTAGAAACCAGATAAAGATGAAAAGCCAAATTAAAGCCCGTAAAGTTAGTTTAGACTCTCACTAAATCACCATTAATTGCTACAGAATCTCTCTTAGTTTGAAATCCTCTGGTAATGATAAAACCTGTAACAGAAGTTTATCTTTTCAGAACCAGACTACAAATGCTTCTTTTTACACACTTCCCCATTCAATGTTTTGATATTTTGCTATAGTCACAATGACTTACAGACACAGGCAAGATAAGGTTTGTAGGTAAACAGTATTATCTACATTAGACCAAGTGATATAACTTGAAGGACAAGATAGGATTTGGGGCACAGAAGACCTTTGAAAACCAGGGATGGGAACAATTCGCTTGTCTATTCTTCACACCTTCTTTAAATTTGTAAAATATCTGCATTTCTAGAGAGTTCATAGAAGTTCAGTCTATATCCCGAGTCTTGCATTCTGACTCTTAAGAAAAAGATCTGTACTCCCTTTCAGTTATCAGTACTGCCCAGCTGACATTTCCCAAATGTTCTGCATTTTAAATTTCTTGTCTTTAAACCTAGCAAGCCTAATAACAGTTTCCTCTGGGCCCAGGATCACTGCCATAAGGTCCAAGTGGTACAGGACATCTGATGCTAAACTCTCTAGATTTGTGGTCAAGAGCACTAGAAGAAAACTGACAATCTGCCTCCTAATCACAGTGGCAGTCTTCATCCTGCTCAGAAGAAATGCATGTCTTTCTACTTTCCAGTTAGGAAAATGAGAAATCTGTGGCCCATGCAGAAAAATTTAGCTGGAAAAATACCTAACTGTGAGTTACTAATTAAAAAGAGAAACTCCGGAAGTCAGAGGTGTGGGAAATCACATGGGGAGATTAACCAAAGAGACCTCTCATAATACCTTTCCTATCTCTGTCTGTTGTCTTGTGCCTTTTAAATGAGAATACAATTTTTTCTGTTATGAGATTATGGCAAATACACAGAACAATTTACACTAGCTATTCAAAGGTTATAAAAAAAAAAGGGGTCAGAACAACAGTCAGTACAAAAAAAAGTTTAAAAGATAGCTGTCACTGATGCTTTCTGCACATTTTTTAACTCTATCCAGTTGATTTTTTTTATTGTGTGCATCACGTGTCTTGAACAAGATTTTGAGTCTTGGCCTCTACAACCAATAATTACTGTACAAATCCATTACTAATAAGAATTAGGTAGACTCACATTTCAAAATCTCCAAGATGCAGTACAGATAAGGGGTGAAGTTGGACCATAACAAAAAGAAACACTGAACAAGTCTGACAAGAAAACTCTTACATACTTTTTAGGTTCATTTTTTGCACTGGAAAACTGAGGAAAAAATGGGTTAAACTTAGATGTATGTATGGCTTATTCCAATATCAGCATGCTCGGCAGATTCCTTAGGCAAGCTGCTGAAAGTAGCTTGATAAAAAGAAGTAGCTGACCTAAGTGTGTATTTTGTTGTTTTAACAATAGCAGATAATTATATTTATTCAATTTACCACTATCATTGTAAAATAAGACTTTGAAACAAGGGAAAATTGAAATAGCATTTCTGAGGAATGATAAATTGCAGATGAAACCTACAGTGTTAAATGGACAGAGGAGCATTCAATATATTCTTGATGATAGCTGGAAATGTCAGAGAATAAAAGAAAAACAGTGTTCAAAGCATATATATATATATACACATCTTTGCATATGGTATCTTTTTACTCTTATGATGAATCACACTCAATTTTTTTTATACTGAATCAGGCTTCTGTGTGCAGTCTAGTTGGACAGCGTGCTCCCCAGTAATGTAGTGATATAGGTTACAGAAATAGAAATCAAACATAAATCAGAAAAAATAATGTCCTCAAATAATATTGCATGACATTAAAGGGAAGAGAGTATAAACATGTATGGATTTGTTTTCTTTTTTTATTTTTTTAGGAAAAAAATGGTCAAATATTGGGTAAGCAAATATAAATAATGTACTCTGACTTGTAAATGAGTATCAATGCACCAGATTCTAAAATATTTAATATCACAGCACATCTGTATATATATATAATTATATAAATGGATAAAGTTATCATAACTTTTTCTGTGTCAAGTTCTGATAGAAAATTCATGTTTAATTTCAAGATGTGGTGTTTTTAGAAGTTTATGGTTTTTCTTTTGGTCATACATAAATATGCTCCAAAACATCAGGACATGAGGCAGCATTAACCCAGTAGAGAACTAAAAAATGCATGGTGTACTGTGGATGCTTTCAGAGTCTTGGTGAGCTACATGTAGTGTTCAGTCTTATTTCAGAAACTGCTGGAGAGAAATGGCCTTGAATTACAACTACATGAAGAAGACATCACTGGTGGCAATGACAGATAAATATTTTTATTGCTCTCTATAAGCATACTAAACATTGAATTAACTATTTCAGAGCTGCTATTTATTTACAAGCAAATAAGGAGATAGTTTTAAAATAACAGACAGCAAACTACTGTTGTCTGTTCTAAAAATCATTATGAAAAGTGAAGGAGAAAAAGTGAAGGTCATGTTTTGTATTGCAGCTAACAAGAAAGAAAAAGTTATTTTATTATGAATGGAAAGGATTTAAAAATATGTATTACAAGCAATATAAAATACCATCTTCTAACAGATACCAGAACTATTTATGTATGCTCCTAGTAAATGTTTTGACTGTTATAAATAAAGAAGGTTCCTGATGACTTTAAAGGAGTGGTTAATATCAGGCACAGCAGAAAAACTTAATTTCTTCTCTCCCAAAAAGAAAAAAAATTTCAAGGTAGAGAGGCCACTGTTTGACTACTGAATACTTAATAGCAACATACCTATCTGTTAGAAAAACATAAACATAAACCTGGTTTGGTTTTCAGTTCACATACAGTACTCTATTATGCAGAACACATAGCAATAATGTGAGTACCATCTCCAACTACACAAAATCATTTGATTCACATATCGGAGAATGTTGGGTTTTGCACAAGGTCATGCCAAGGTTGTATTGCAAGAAAGCATTTGTTTTGTCTTGGAGTATGACAGAGAAGGTAATTTTTGCTTAAGCAAGTTGGCCTGAACTTTCTTCCCCCCTCAGTCAGCTCAATTCCACGCAGAGTTATTTGTGCTCAAAAATAACTGTTTCATATTCTGGGAAGCTATTTTCAGGACATACTGTTTTACTGTTTGACGATACTGATGATATGTAGGAATTTTAGCAGAGAAAATTGGAAACTGAGGCTGGAGGGAAGGTGGAAGAGGGATGTTAGTATTTCACACAAAACCCTCCATGATTCTTCACACCCATACTCCTGGCATGCAGTGAAGTTGAGTCCGTGCTTTCTCTTAGCCGTATGAAATACTGTTTGTTGCCTCTGCTACTGCTTACCAAGACCTTCCTTGACAACTGTTCATGTAAATGCTCCTGAGCCTGGCTTTTGTCAAAGTGATACAGGGTAAAGAAATCTGCCCACGAGAACTGTTTATGCAAACCCAGGTCAGGCTTCGGTTGCAACAACCACATGCAGAGCTGAGGGAGGGCTAACCTCTTTGATGAGTGGAGGTGGATGCGCAGCTGCGACCAGCAGTGTCTTCCTCACTGCAGCAGTCACGCTATCGCCCCTGGCCTCAGCCTTTTGCTGGCATCGTTTCCAAACCAGCACTTGGCAGGAGGATGCAATAAGGATCGATCATGTCATCACTCATCCAAGCAGAACAATGCCAATGTCAAATTCACATGGATACAGGGTTTCTCTGTCTTCAAAAGCCAAGATGTTGTGCCAAGATACATAGAAACTTAAGCCTGTTAATTGGGCTAAGCAAGGATATTTTGCTCACTGGCCCAGTATTTACATAAACAGAATTATGATCCCCTCTGTCATTGTAGGGGACACCGTCTATCCTTACCGACTCTTCCTTCTGATGCCTTTTGCCAGGCATCCCAGAGAAGGGATCAGTTTAGTTTTCCTCATGAGCAGTTTAAAAATATTATTGGAATGTATTTCTGGAAGACTAAAGGATGAGTTATTGGTGACTTCTCATCAGTCTCTGCCTTCTGGAAGTCCAGTTTAAGGTGCTGTTTTGATTTGCAATACACATGTCAAAGACAGGACATTATTTTTGCTTCTCATGATCCCCAGAAACAAGAATTAAGCACCTTAAACCAGTGCAGTATTTACAGTAATCTAAAACTTCCAAGAATCAGGCAAGGTCTCTTCAGCTTGAGGCAAATTCACAAAACCTATCTGGGTTCTCAAGATAGCAAAAGAATACTGCAGAGATTATAGAAAGATGTTGATTCTGCTCTATACAAAAATATATCTCTTAGCTCTGTTCTTTACAAAAAAACGTAATATTCATTATTTTTTATATACTCTTAGCATAATTCAATTAAAAGTGTAGTGCTGTAAATTTTTTAAAAAAATTAAATAAAGATATTGTAAAATATGCTTCTCTGAGAGGAAGCAGCAACAAGAGCAACTACATCTATTCCAACCATCAGTTTGTATTACAACCTCTAGTAACAGTATCCTCCTGCATTTAATCCCAAGTGTCAGTACAGCATGTGCCTACAGCTAGCTCTGGGATACAGCAGGACTTGGAATTGAGAAGACTAAGCCTAGGACAGGTACTGAACAACAGTGTTATCACATTGAAGTATTTAAGCAGACAAAATACTTAGCACAACCCATTCAAACTAAAGGTAAAAGAGATTCTACTGAGGCTGTTAGCACTGTCATTGCAGATATTATATTTATGATATTTAACAATCACAAACAGTCCAGCTCTTTACAGTCCAGCCCTCCTGTCCTTAATGTAAAAAAAAAAAGAAACAAACTAATCTAAACCAAAACTCACTGCTTAGCATCATTAATGGAATTCGTTCACTACCATTCCTGTCTCCCTAAGTTACCTATATGTAAAATCCAATACTGAATCTTTTTTCAAAAAACATCCTCATCTTTTTTCTGTTGAAGTTCAGATAATGACTGAATCTAATCTAATTGTGACATCTCACAAGGTAGTAACACAGAACACAGGGAATAATTACACTACAAATATAATTTAAAAGATGGCAATATTCATAGTCATTAGCTTGGTATTTGTCTGAGCAAACAAAGAAGTTGCTTACAATACCCAAAGACATCCTAACCTTCCATAATTTATTCCCAGGCTGGGATACAGCAGAGGAGCCTGCTAAGACCTAGAAATGCTAGGATTAAAAAGACAGCCAGCGTAGCTAAAGATCACTTACATGAAAGAAACCACTAATATACCAAAAGGTATGAGTACAGGCCTTTGCTAGGAAGAAGTCACCTACTCATCAGATTTGTAAAGTAATCAAAGTGTAAGAAACTGATTGTTAGTTTGACACCACTTTGATGCATTGGTCTGTCTATTCTGTTAGCAAGGCCACAAGTATCAGGGGTTTCCCCAATTCCTCAAAAGCTTCCCACAGCTATGGCCAATGCCAGCCCAAGCCCTGCTGTTACAGAATACACTGCAGTATAGGGATATTGTCCTGGATTACAGCATACTGTGGAAGGAACACTAGTCTAGAGTTTTAATTTACTCCTCTCGGCCCTTTGCTCCTGGAACGTCATTCTAGAAGAGGCAGAACCTCTCTGCTTTCTTCTGACAAAACTACTGAAGATTTGCTGCTGTGTCTCTTGCTACCAGCTATTCCAAAGTAGCATTTTTTGGTGAATGTTTTAGAACACTGTACTTAAATATTCACTGACATTTGCTTTGAAACTGTAGGTATTCTTTCATCTGTCTAATTATTGCAGCATACAATACACAGGGGAAATTAAACTTCTGGGGTTTTTTTATTGCCAGCTGTAAACATATAAATTCAAATTGCACTACTCTCTTGTAAATTTTTCTATGTCATACCAGACTGCTAAATGAGTTGGATTACAAACCGATTTCCAAGAGAATAATTCTACTGTTTTAAAAATCACAGATCTCATTGTGCAGCAGGTAAGGAAAAAGCCCTTACATTCCTGTACTTATTTCACTGTTTCCAGCTACTACCTCATGCCTTGTGTCTCCATTTGAACAACCGAGGAATTACCCAGGTCTTCTAATCTACAGTGCCTGGTATAGCACAGTACTGTTGTAATCACTGGTTAAGGGGGTCAGGTTAGATATTTAACTCACCGTTTTTAGTAAGTGCACTTTTTGCCCCAAGTATCCAACACTGCTAGAGAGTAATTCTGGAGAATTAAACATTTTTGCATACATTTTACAAAATGCTATATATGCAAAATAGACTTTGTTTTAAAAAAGTGAATGAAACTATGTTAGCAAGTCAGGATAGTTTTCCTCGCGCTCCTTAGCATTCTTAGTGGTTCTGCTTTGAATTGCCCTCATTTCCCTTTATTCTTGGGGTTTGCATTTGTGCAGCTGTTTACCCAAAAATTATTTCTGCTAAAAAGTTTGTGCCTATATGGGCATCTCCCCAAATTCTCACAGGCTCCTCGGCTTCCCTATGTTCTACTTTCCTGCATCAGCGCACTCTCTTTTCCTAGATCTAGGTCTGCTAGAGAAGTACCAGCAAACCTCCCTGAGCTGCACTAGTGCAGATGAGTATTTGGTGTGTGGATGTGGACTCTCCATGCTGTTTCCAACACACTTCCCAGGCCGAGCTGGGGCAGCCTGGTTTGGTGTACTGGAACTGGCTGTTCACAGAGATACCAACCTTTCTTCCTAATTAGGGATCACAGAATCACAGAATCACAGAATATTAGGGATTGGAAGGGACCTCGATCAGACATATGTTTCCTTCCTGGCTCTACTGTGCATCTTCAGCTTCCAGGGGTAATGCCAAACATCATGCCTTCAGAAAACTGCCTTGTACCTATCTCTTTTGCTAGGTTTATGCTAATACAACCTCATGCATTCATTGGTCTATAAAATGAGGTTAATGAAGTTGATGTCATGGCTTAGTTAGGCTTGTGCAGGCTTTTGTGGTGCCAGGAGCAATCACAGATATATTCTCTACCTTACATGATAGCACCCTTTTGTACGATTATCTGCTCAGCAAATCTCCCCTACTCAACAAATGACAAAGCACTGTACTGCACAAAATCAACTTTAATCAACACAAGGGCCTCTAGGTAGACAGTAAATAGAAGACAAGAAAATACATCACTTGTATCCTTTTTGCCAACATTTTTTCCTGTTGACAAAACAAAAAAAAAGCTAGAAAAAAATCTGAATAAACAATCTGCCTTAGAAAAGTCAAGCTGCATACTGGAAACAAGGATCAAGCCCTTTATTTGCATACACTAAAAGAATATTTTTCAAAGGCATTCAGGACACTGCACCATGAAAATCAAAAGACATGGGATATTGATGGTAAAGAAGACAATATGCTCATGAGCTAACCCTGAACACTGGCATACAATTCATGCTCAAATATCACAAAAGTCTAGGTATGTCTTGTCATACAGTTCTCTGACTGATTATTGTGGAGCTTCCTAGTAGAAAAGTACACAGTCCTCAGGTTTCTCACAGCAAAAAGAATAATAATCCACCTGTCTGTGGAGTGGCTGAACGAGACATAGGACAGCAGTCCTATTAAAATGTTAATTTATCAATTATGTGTACAACAGAAGAAAGGAAAAATAGACATTTAAAATTTGATTACTGTTCTATTCACTCTGAGCAGAGCTGGCTGCAAAATCCCCCACTATGCTTCAACTTAAAAGAAAATGTTTTAGAACTTAAAATAGATTTGCTACTGTAGGCTACTGGATCTTAAATTTGAATGTAAATACATCTATTTAAAAATACATGAACCAGCATAAAAGGCAGCTAATGCCTGAGCTTCATTAGTACGTCACTTTCAAAAGGTAAAGCTGTTACAACAATTCAGAAGCCTTCTGAGGCAAGGAGTGAAAAGTGTTGTTATTTTTGTAAAGCCACATTCATCAGCTGTTTACAAATGGGCTGTGCTTCCAGAGACACACATTGTGGGAATGTCTAATTTATCAACCTGCATCCAAAGCTGCTGGCCTGAGGCCATGGCTTAGCATTTAATTAACCAAGTATAAAAAAAAAAAAAATCTTTAATTAGCTGATCACATCTCACTGGACAGGCTTCCTGAGACAGCCCTCTTGATGCTATCTGTCCCAGGGCTGTGAACTACTACTGCAATCAAAACCACAAGCAAGTTTACTAGCTCAAAGCTCATCATTTATCTGAGTTACCTTCAGAGAGTGGGTCTCTGCTGACCCCATGCTGCTAAGCAAGTTTCTCTCTGCAGGCCTCTGTGCCACAGCCATCTCCACACCCCAGGAGGCTCCTGTGGTAGCACAGAAATCTCTCCAGTTACCAAAACATTGCCATTAGCTTTGCCTGACCTTCAGAAGGGATCCAGTCACTCCTAAATCACTCAGCTGTCCAATTTGCTAGTCTGAAACCAAGCTGACTGTTCCACACAGATTACTAGAGATGTTACTCCAAAATGACCTAGCCAGAGGTTAACAGTGAAATCCTTCATAACCACATCAGCAATACACAGGAATTACCAGCACCCAATGGTCTTAAGGTGCGATGACGCACACAGAGTGGGTGATTTAACACCAGGTGTCAAAGCGTGTCCGGTCCCTTTTTTATTAGGCTTTTTAACCTAGCTGCAAGAATTGACACATTTTCTGATCCTCCAGCAGTCCCAAAGTAAAGCAGTATCACTCTGCTTTCTTGCCAACATTGAGAGACGTTGAAAATTCTTAAATCCCAAGTGTTTAGGTAAGTTTAACTACATTTTTTATGGAGTCTCTGCTATCCTCTGTATTTCACATGGTTTTTACACACCATAAATTCACTCAATATTAGCAATAATGAAATCTAGTTTTGGTTTCATAATCTCTGATAGACAGTCTTAGCATGATTTCCTAAAATATACCCCCTGAATCTTCAAATAAAGGACCTCTGCTAATGATGAACACATCTCCCTTCACATTATAGGTTATCAACACTACTGTTCTGTCAACAGACCATTGGCTTTTATAACTTCATTTGTCACACCAGTCTTACAACCCAAAATCTCAGCCCTGTAACTTGACAATCTAAGCCCTTTTGGTCAATGTAGGTAACACCTCTTGTATTTGCTGTGTTGTTTCAACAGAGAATAAAGTACTGTTTGTTCAGTGGGATTCATACATCTTACTCAAATTTAAGATAAAATATTCTAGTAATTTTCTTGCACTTACATACACCATCCATTGCTTTTCATGTAACTAATAATCTGACTAGAAGACTTTCATTTACTTATTACACTCAGGCTTTCAGTTCTTTGATGGACAGCAAAGGTTTTGCAGGACAAAGGAAAACCTAAGAACTCTACCACTTTCCTAGTCACATAAGACAGATTGTTGTGTATCATTTATAAATAAAAAAATGCCAAGAATAAATCAACTTTAGAACAATAATTTCATTCATTGTACACACACGCAAAAAAAAAAACCCAAATATATAAAAAATATCTGGACAAATAAGCAAATAAGTGGTGATTAGCAACATGAGCTTCAGACCATCATTTCTTAAACTGGACATAAAACAAGATTATTTGAAATTGAAGAAAAACATAACCAGAAGCCTAAGTAACTTGAAACTTGATTTGTGCATGACACTGAGTATTCAGCGTGACATTTTAAGCTCTGAAAGAAACACAATTCTTTTTAGACTAGGTGCCAACTGTAAATTCAAGTAACTATTTGATCTAGAATTTATAACAACGACCAGCTGAATAAATTCTTCTGCCTTAGCCTCAAGTCTTTTTAACACATTTAACAGGTTCTTGTCCTTTGAGTCTGGATAATGTAGCTTGCCTGCGTGATGGAAAGGAACAGGAGCCCGAAGAACATAATTTGGTTTTGCCTGTAATAGCTAAGGTATTCCAAAGCACTTTGGAAAATAATGAATTGGATTCCAGTGCTGCAGTGACCATAAGTAACTATATTAGCACTTACATGCCTAGCAGGAGTTCTCAAACACTATAACAGTATAAACAAATAGAACAAAACATTACTTTGTATTTCTGGCATTTGGGCTACATAACATCTAGTCGGCATGTTGTATTTTTGATAAACCTCCCTCAATTGCATTTTCTATAATGTTATTTCAGCTATTTTTCTCTCCCTATTTGCTTTGTCCAGTCACTTACATGCATTCACCCTCATGTGAGTGTTAGTCATCTTGGATGTTCCTCATTACTGTTCCCCAAGACAAAAATAATCTTTATTATTTCTCTTGTTTTCATCAGATTCCATCCATTACTTCTGACTGGATCTGCCCCTGGTGTCTCCCTCAGTGCTTCACAGTAGATGGTTTTCCATTTGGTCTGTAAATGACCTTGCCACTTGGAAGCACTTTACAAATCTAGCACCGATACTACCTGTTCCCTCAGATTTGATCAATACAATCTAGTGGAGTGCAGAGTGTGAACCTCTTAATTTCAAGCCTATTCATCAACATTCAGGATAGTCTACTCTTTTTATACAATGATTCTTAATACTTTCTAAGACACTGCTTTTCAGATTATCTCCTTTCCCTGTGATTCTTTTTTTAGTCTCTACTTTCTTCTATAGCTTTGTTGTACACTTCTGCATTTCGAATTAAATAGCATGTTTAAATTTTTCCTCTGTGCCAGCCTGCATTCCTACCTGATAAAAGCCTGTTGTTTTTTTTTCACATTTAATTATGCTACCCTCTAGCTAATGTGAGTGACTAAAACTGATTACAAAACCACTGGCAGTATCTCAGATCTGTGTCACCACACTTAGCAAGAAGATCCCTCAGGGCTGAAATAAATGAAGCCCAAAGTCTGGCTGAGCAAAGGGCAGCACAGAGACATACAAATCATGATTGGCTCGCTGGCCAGAACCTATGTATAACCCTCTAGGTTGCCGATATAATTATCTAGGGTTTTGACAGAAAGTAAACATTTTTGAGACTTCAGCCTACTGCTACAGTTAGTCAAAAGATTCAAAAGCTATTTGGTGCTGGCAGAACAGGACTGATAGCCAGACATGAAAATATATGCTCATAGAGCACTGTTACTGAAAAGCTATTTCTTAAAGAAACCAGGCTAGAACCTCACTTTTCTTTTAGCTTTTTAGATATAAAGGGTCACTGTATTCTTCTGTGACCCTGTTTCCTAAATCTGGCAATGGAAACTTGTAGTTATTGGGACTTAAGCTGAACAGGATCCCATTCACATCAGCATAAGGCTGAATTTTAATTTTAATCGATGTAGCCTGGAACACCCCTGACCTCATAACTGATTTTTTCCAGTTTTAACCCTCATGCATAATCTCCCTTCCTCAGATTATCTTGAAGACAGAGTTTCATGACAATCCGTCCTCATAAACCCTGGGCTATGAAGATGCCCCAGAGAAGCTAACAAAACTCCACTGCACTGAAAAGTAGTTTTTTCCACTTGGGTTTTGTGGTTTTTTGGTGGGGTTTTTTTAAATCAACTCCCCAAATTTTCTCTTCATTTTTACAGTTAAAGGTCACAGGCCTCTTTCAATTCCAGAGCAAGTAGCTTCAACTGATGGTTTCCTCGAGCATTTACAGTGAGTAACATTGTTTACTTTTTATTCAATCTTGCATTGTTTCCTGTAGTGTTCGAACCACTCTTACAAGGATGAATTATCTCTTCTTCTAGTTGTTATGCATTATTTATTCTAATGTCATATACACTCTGTTCTATTTTCTGTTTTATCTTGGCCACAGTAATTTTATTTACCCACTGGAAAATTGTGTCTTTGTATATGCCTCTTTTTAATTTTGTACAAGACGATTACAGACTCACTAATTCTGCACTGGCAGTTCTTCACCATTCCTTCTAAATCTGTCCTGCTGTGTTATATTCACACATCACCTTGACAGCTCTGAATCTGATTTTCTCCCAAGCAGCACCAGCATCCAGGGTCTGGTGCAGCACTCCCCAGACAGCTGTGGGAAGGGCAAGAGCAGCATTTCACTAGGAATGAATATAATGACTCCTGGGCCATAACTAGGCAGCTGCTGGGTAATCTCAGGATTTAAGGGAATAATAATTACTATAACAAAAACAGCTACCATCACTGGTCTTCTTTAATATGCTGTCTCAGGCTAAGGACTAAACAGCCGTTAGACCGAGGTATGCCAAAAGGAAAAGACCCTCATTTCTAGTTAGAATTATGTGGGGCATTATGGCATATCCACATAACAAAACAAATTCATAAAACTAATCATCTTTTCGCAGAGCATCTACACACATAATCGAAGAGATACTAAGAGCCCAGGTGAAGCACATTTTCATTACACTATGAGACCATTCTTGTAAAATCTCCACTTCCATAAAGAAGAATTAAACTTTATTATTCAAGGGTAAAGTAACTGATGGCCTAACATTTGCAGCATTAGGATGCATTAGCTAGGTCTTTTACATGTTTCCTGACTTTATTAAGTTTTATTACCAGACCGTGATAAAGTTTGCAAACCAGTAATTTTGATGATCTACAGCAAGTAATGAAATGAGAAGAAAATAATCTTAAAACAACATTAAAAGGGAGAGTCATTCTTAACTGCAGAGAGTGGGAAGCTGCAAGCAAAATTCCCATTAACAGTAAATATAGTAGATTAAAAAAAAATCCCTACATATCTGCTAAAACAGACTCAGTGAGATTTCCTTGCATTAAGGAGGACCATAAGAGTTCAGGTTATTTTCTCTTCCTTACTGTCCCAGGCTTACCTGCTGTTGCTCACTTTTATGATTTTCCTGCCATTAACACATGTGACGTATGTGTACACAGTGAATTGCAGCGGAGAGTTTATTATCTGCCTGAAGAGTATTTGGGAATGAGCCCTGGGCCAAATCATTAATGAGACTGCTTTACAAAGCTGACTGCTGAGTAATTTTAGAAGCCAAACAGAAGTTCTTCAACTAAAGAAATCCTGAGATGCACAGAAAAGTCACAGAATCACAGAATGGTGGGGGTTGGAAGGGACCTCAGGAGATCATCCAGTCCAAGCCCCCTGCGAGAGCAGGTTCCCTACACCAGGTTACACAGGAAGGTGTCCAGGCAGGTTTTGAACATCTCCAGAGATGGAGACTCCACAACCTCTCTGGGCAGCCTGTCCCAGGGCTCCGGCACCCTCACAGTAAAGACGTTTTTCCTTAAGTTTGTCTGGAACTTTCAGTGTTCCAGTTTGTGCCCATTGCCCCTTGTCCTGTCACTGGGCATCACCGAAAAGAGCCCAGCCCCATCCATTTGGCCCCCACACTTCAGGTATTTATAGACATTGATCAGATCCCCTCCCAGTCTGCTCTTCTCCAGGCTGAAGAGTCCCAGCTCTCTCAGCCTTTCCTCATACGGGAGAAGCTCCAGGCACCAAACTCTGTTTTAAACTATATTATGTTATGTTCAGACAAAAGAAAAATTAAGGTGACCTCTTGAAAGAATTATTACAACGTTCACAGTGTACTAAATTTCGCTGAAACGGCCAATCCTGCTCTCTCACAATCACTATTTACCACTGCCATTTTCTTTTTCCTGTGATACCTACAGTGTCATGCATTTTCTTTTCATTTCCAACCATAGCTAAAAGCTAAAATGTTGGGATGATATTTTTACGAGTCTGAATGACGCCAGAGTCCTTCCGCTACACAATACTAGAATCTCATTAACCAAGAAGAGAGCCTAACAGTCACAAAGGAAGAGGAGATAAAATCACCAGACCTGTGGGGGGAAAGAACAGGGCAAGGGGGGGTTGGGGGGGAGAGTAAAGGTAGACTTTCAGGTATAATGGACTGATATGGCGGCTGTTCTACTGTCTCACAACGATTCACATGTTCCTCAAGTAGAGACAAATGCAATTCAACATTTGTCATAGCAATGCAAACGGAAAGTCCCGAGCACAGTAATTTTGGTTTTATTACCACAGAAGGGAACAGCATGACAGCAACCATGTCCCTCACAGGCTATGAGGCTGGAAATCAGGGTGACCCTGGAAGAGGCAGGCTTCATTACAGAGGCTCCACTCACAGACAGGCAGAGAATTAGCAACTTGACTTCACATATATATGCCCTTAAACACAATGTATCCCTTTTTTCTCCCTGCTTTGAAATTATCTTAGTTTGGACATCACATGAAAAAAGAAAAATTTTGGATATCTAAATGCCTCATTCCAATTGAGTTCCCCAATTCCTTCATACTCTTTTGTCACTAATGTACTTTTGAAAACACCTTTTAGCAGCAGACTGAAACAATGATTTTCAAGCATGCCTCTGCTTTTCTTTCTTTTTACGTACAGCCGTGCTTAGTACATATATTCAGCTTCACTCTTCATAAAGAGTGAACATCACCTCTGCCAGAAGCCAGAATAACTACACAAATTAAATTCCAATTGTGAGACTGCTGAGCCCTTGGCTTCATGCTTGCTTTCCAAAGAGCAGCGACTTTCACATTAAATGAATTTTCTGATAAAACCCTGATCAGCAGACAATCACTTCAGATCTGACTCCTGACAAGGATTTTTACTGACAATACAGAAGATGACAAAAAAAAGTCCCTAAGTGTCATAACAAGCCATCTGCCACTGTACACTGAGACAATTAGTTATCATGTACCGTTCACTCTAATTTTCAGCATTTCATTCCTACAGAAATATTCTGACAGTTCTTCTTCCATTTTATTCATGGGTGAACAAGGTTAATATTTTCTGAAGACAAAAAATAATCTCATTGTTCAATTTTCTATATATTCCTTGACACATCTTTCAGTCTAATACCTAGGGTTTGTGTAATACTTCGAGCCAAAAATTCTTGATTAGCTGGAACGATCCCACAGCTTCAGAATGAATAATGTGAGAATGAGTTTTGCTTTGTTTTCAAACTACTTCTTAAAAATTCAAAGGACAGATTTAATTAAAATGTAGAGTATTTTCCAGAATTCCTCATAACCCTTATTGCCAACCTACCCCATGCACATAAATTCTTGAAAAATTCACTTCCCTTCCCTAGCAACATTTTAGGGAAAATACTTTGTTAATTAATTAGTAAGAGTGGCACACATAATAGGCAAATTTCTGGAAATTAATCTTCATTTTTATTATATGCTTTACAAACCTAAATTCTCCAATTCCCCTCTGAGTTTGCTAGCTTTGTTTGTGGCAATACACAAAAACAAAGCCATAGTTCTGGAAGCTACCAAGACCTGCACAAACACAGCCCAAATTTACTTATGTTATATTACTGAAGGTAATATCTTCCCTTGCATCTTTCTCAGTTTTTAGATCTGTAGAAATCAATTTTCATAGAGAATATTGAACAGTTCTTGAGTAAATTCCTACCTAGGAATCCAAAGGCCATGTATTTTTTGTGCTACTTAAAATGCTTTAACGAATGTAAATATTCCTCACATGATCCACTCCACAATTATCTCACCACAGATACCTGGTTGAAATTGAAAGAACAAGGTTTGTGCCATAAGCAAGATGTAGCTTAGATGATATACAAATAACCTTTGCTTTCAGGTAAATCACGTACCTTTAGTTGCCCCCAAGTTCTCTGAGATCTCTCTGCAGTTGTAGTAATTTTCCTCAAGAAAACTGATGTATAAAAACACAATCGTACATAAGCAGGACAAGACTGAGGAGTGTCCTCAGCACTACTGCTCCAATTAACGGAAACAAGATACTTTCCTGATCTAAAGATCAGAGCCCATGTCCCACCATGCCAGCCCTCCACCAGCATACACACAGTATCACTCCAACAGGAAAACTTGCACAAGAACTAATCCAAGTATTACCCTTCCCCAGTTCTCCTTCAAGTGTCTCCCAGACTCCAGGATCCTCCACCAAGCACACTACCATGGTGGGGAAACCTGGCCCTTCCCTGCAGAGAGCAACTCCATAGGCTCCATGCTGCCCCTCGAAAACACAACTGCCTTTCAGTGTCTGCATCTCCAAACAGGGGACATCTGAAACATGAGCAAACTTGTCTGTGATGCTTCTTCTCAGTGTTTACAACCAAAAAAAATTGAACAAGCTCTTTTATGTTATGTCATGAAGACACTTGCTGCTTTGATTTTCAAAGGCTTCTCTCCTTTCACTTCATTTCTAATCTTGTAATGTCAAACTTTCAGGTTTTGTGGTCACAAATTTCTTTTAAGGGTATTGGTTACAGTTCCCTTTCATCCCCAATGCAGAACAGTTGTTCACACACCCTGAAAAATTTATCCCACCTGCAATGTCTGTGAATCAGAGGTTTTTTCAACGTCAGCACAGACACAACAGCAATCTCACCTGTATTTGTTACACATTAAAAAAAAAAAAACCCTCTCTCTTCTGAATAGTTTTTGGTGCATCAAAATGAAGAGGTTCTCTGAAGAAAACTGATTGAAGACAAAATGAATAGCACTTTCTTGTTCCAGGAAAAATTACATATACTTTCCCTATTCCAGCAAGCAAAGGTGAGGCGAGAGAATACAAATGTAGGGACATTACCCCTGAAAAGCACTGCTATTTATCTGAGCTCAGAAAAACATTCTCAGCCCTGTTCCAACTCCTTAAAACGGGAGCTGACATTGTAAAGGAGCGATAGATGAAAGGTGGGGAGACTTCAGAGGTCCAGAACCCATGGGATTACAGTAATAATTCAAGATTACAGAGAGCTTTGCATCCAGGTCACTCCAACCTGAACAGCCGTTCTGAGAGCTGATCTGGAACATCTGCCAGAGGAAGCTCAATATTTCTTGAGAGATGTCAGTGAAGAAAAAGACAACTTTCAGGGAACTATGTGCAAGCATTCAGACAGATTTCAGCTCATGTGCAAGTTTGGCTGACTAAGCCTGTGGTCTTTCTGAGCAGCAAACGAGTGAATTTCTCTTTCCTATCTCAAGCAAACTAAGATATCAACCAATTGCTCTTACTGCACTGGCTCCCATTCCAGTGAGGGGACTCCCAGGTCCCCCCACTCCAGTGAGGGGACCTGGAGTGAGGCCAGTTGTCCCATAAACTGGGATGACTGGACAGACGATGTGTCTGCAGTGAGCTAGTATTCCCCATGGACCAGTTACTGCCACCTCCTCTAGCCCTGCTGTTTCTCAATAAATCACATAAATAAATCATCTTAATGGTGAAGCAAAAGCTGCCGAGTTTGCCTAGTTCCAATAGTAAATCCACACTTTCAACTTTCTTATTTCAAAAGGATGAAAAGGTAACAAGGAAACTGTACTATGACACAAGCACAGCCAAAAAAGCAACATATTTAGAACCACGAGAGAAAATAGTCTCACACGATGTGAAGAAGAGGACTCTGACTTCTGGTGATCGCTTCTTCACAGTACAGAAATTAGTCTTTCTCATTTGTTGAAATTATCTGACAATCTGACAACCCAAACTCAACTTGTGCTAATTCTCAAACAGGAAAAGGCATAAATCAGAAACTTATATATTTTATGACCTTATAATCACCTCTACTAACTCTCCCACATCACAACCAACACTTTTTCATTATTTTTGCAATTAGTCAAATTCCATTTGAATTAAAGTCTTAGGTCTTTTGAAAAGACATCTACAGTCTTGATTCAGGTGCTTCCAGTACTAGAAAATCTCTAGCACCCCAATGTATTTACACAAATAAATTCGTTTCAATTTGCACCTTTTTTCTGTTTTTAATTAGGCCACTTCAGTTTCAAGTTACCTTATTTTTCACTCTTTTGTCCAGCTCAGTGAGAAACCCTTAGGCTGTTGACAATCTTCTCCTTTTTTGTTATGGTAATTTGAAAGAGAAGACTCAGAAAGTGAAAAAGCTAAAGGACAATTCCTACTTTACAGCACATTTCTAAGGCTGTATTTCATAAGTAACGCTGTTCTGTAGCCCTGTTGAATTTTCCTACATCTTTTTAAAAATGTGACTACCAGAACAAGGCACAAAATAAGGCTTTTCTTCATAGAAAATACAGCAAAGATGAATTAAATAAAGATGTGAAGATGAAGGATACTGCATCTCATTGTAATCTCTTAAATGAAGAAGTAAAGGGGTTGTCAGTCACTTCAAGTTAATCTTAAAGCATCTTTACCACACATCTTAATTCATATCTACTTTGCTGACTGTTTCCCATGGAAACAAATTACATTACAAGTCATGCAATGCCACCAATGTCAACCATAGCCACAAAATATTTATGCCTTAAAAAAAAAAAAAAGTACAGTTTGTGTCTCATTTGAATTCAGCAGCATTATCCTCACCATCATGGAAGTCTGTGGCAAATAGAGGCACTGAGCTTGAGAGGGAGGAAGAAGAGTGACATTTGCTAAGCAGTACGAAGACAGAGCTTCATCAGTACCTTCAGCATGCAAACACACTCAATCACCAAAGAATGGAGAAAGGAAGAAAAGCAGCAGCACTTTAATCTTCTGCCTCTCAGTGCCAATGCGATAAATCAAGGATGTTGCAATAAGGTGGGGAAATGTGGAAAAAGAGTCTGTAATATCTGAGGAAAAGTTTCAAAGTAAGTTTTAGATTAACTGGATATAATGTATACACAGCAACATAGTGGGGAGGGGGAAAGGGTATCTCCTGATACTCTATATTCATCCAAACCACTTTGGTTGGCCGTTCTCTGTTGGGTTAACCAACAGGAAAGTTAACTACAGGCACCAGAACACAGGCTAAACCTACTGTTTATTAACATATCATGTACATCACTTGGCCTTCACAGGCTGTTTCAGTAATAGTTTTAGAATTGTTGAAGTTTCAGTCAGAGAGAAAAAGCCTTCCGCTTTCAAAACAGAAGGTAAAAACAGCAAGGAAGGTAATGGCATGAACAAGCCAACAGAGACCATTTAGAAAGCACTTGTAAATCCTCAACATAATCACATATTCTCCCCTTGATCAAACTCATCTCTCCCATTTTCTCCTTCCCTTCTCTGCAGTTTTTTTGCATGGCC
The DNA here is from genome assembly GCA_907165065.1 of Caprimulgus europaeus. Next base: position 38,694,759 of record OU015529.1, on the reverse strand, counting down.
ATGGTATGATTTTATACGAGGAGTTCTCATCTTTTCATGCTGCAAGAGGATTCCACACTTATAAGGATTTAATGGGGATTGAGAAGGAAAAGGGGAAAAATACTGGGAATGAAAAGGCATCTTCAGGAACCACAAAGGATGGAACAAGCATAAGCAAAGCCACTTTGAAAGAACAGCCTGCTAGGGCTGCAACCACTGCTGCTCCAAAGCATGAGCTATAGAGAAGAGACAGTGTTTCAAGAGCTGCTCTCAAAGGGGTTGGCTTTTGGTGGGCCATATGGCAACTGGCAGGAGCTCATCACGTTGGGCCACAGCAAAGAGGGCAAGACTTCAGGAAATCACAGCTCAGTGTAAGCTTCTTTACCAAACAAACTTTAAAAGGATTTATGTGGAGTGCACATTTTTTGCAATGTGACCAAAATATTTTGCAACTGAAAGAACTGCAGTTAAAAGGATAGTGAGTTACAAAATAAAAAGCCATGAGTTAACATTTTTTGTTAAAATTGACAAAGAGCTAGTTTTGCTTCATTTATATATAAATTTTCAGCACAAGTGTATTTATTGGACTACTATATGCTGTAGATCACTTAAAACTCACTGACCTTTAGAAGCCTTAAGGACTTCATTATATCCTCTTTGTGTGGCAATCAAATTTAGCAGCTTATTTGTAACAATGAATGTCTAGCTTAGTCAGAAAATCACAGTTCTTGGAGCAATGAACAAAATGTATCCCTGCAGTAATGGAAGACTAAAAGAAACCCCATCCATTTCTTAATATGATTTCACTTGGAAAACTCTTCAACCTGAGTGCTACTTGTGTCATTTTAATTTTCTTACCTGTGTATTTAAAAAGAAAAAAAACCTAAACAAACACACTCAAAACACTCTCCCTTCACACATACTGAAAGCACTTACGGTTTTTGTGCTTACTGTTTTTTTCAGGATGGTGTGTTTTTCATGTTTACACAAGAATTTACAATGGGCAAATTTGCAGCTAACATAACAGTGAATCAAGTGGCAGATTATCCGACAGGAGAAAGTAATATCTTTCTTTGTATCCAACTGCACTAACAGACGTGCTATAAGGCAGCTTTGATCCTGTTTTCCATCCATGTATCTTGGGTAGCTTGTAATTCGCATCAGCTTCTGAAGCCTCTTAAATGAAGGAAAGAACTCCGCACACAACAAAGGAAAACCTGCGCAACCCAGCTGAGATTTAAGTGAAAGAGGAAACCCTGTCAAAGAACATCAGCTGCTTTTTCACTTCAAATATTTTCAGTAAAAAAGCTCAAGTTTTATGGTCAAGAATTTAGATAGTTTCTTATTTCTGTGCTTTCTAAATAAACACTCCTTGAGAGGTGGTTTGTAAATATGACTGTGCACAACCAAATGCTGTTGCAGGGGGTCAATTACTACAGAAGAATCGGGTTTATGTTGCGCCTGCATTTTATTAGCTTTGAAATACTTTAATGGAGCACCAGTTCCAAGGCCACCAAGCTGCCTGACTCTCACTGTATCCAAGATGCAGGGAATTTCTCTACACCATAGGTTTAGTTTAGTGGAACACTGCAAATATTAAATAACTAAGCTTAAGCAAATTGAAAAATACACATTGAAGTTCAGAGTCTTCAGAGAAAAGGTATCATCCATCACTCCACCGTATTAGTGTTCTGCAGACAGGATAATTTTGCAGGATTTTTTAAGGCTCTAATATGCTAGTATTTTGTTTTCCCAAAAGAAGGGCTACAAAGTCAAGTTAAGGGACCAAATCACCAATCAACCATACAATCATACCCATGTTCATAAACACTAACAATTACAAGTTATTCCTGTTTCATCATGATGCTGGTCATCAAACCAATGTGATTTAATGTTGAGAACTTAGTAAAAACACATGCTTTGCACAGCTGCTGCACCTCTGCAGTATGAATCATGTCAGCATGGATCAAGAGACTAAATTCAACAGCCTCCAATGAAGCCTATGGCAAATACCCTTTAGCTTCTAGGGGGCCAACCCTCACAATGTTTTTTTTCAGAGGTTTGGGGAACTCATGACTGGGAACTTCAGGTGCAGTTGTGCTGCAGAAGAGTTGATCTCATCTAGACCTTCAGAAAATTTCATGAGAGTCTGCAAAAAAATTAGCTTGTTAAGAGTTTTAAAGACGTCAGGAGTAATTTCTGTATATGTATTTAATCAATTTCAGGTGACTGGGATTATAGCACTATTTAGCATTTGTCATAATGAATCATTCAGCTGAGCTGTATATTTGCATTGAAGTTTTCTATCCTAATGAAATATTGCATCAAACTTCATATATTTAAGAGACACAACTTTTTAAAAGTGCAAAACAGTCCTACAGGAAAAAAAAAAAAAAAAAAAGACTGTGAATGGTCCTGCACCTACCTTCCTTCCGCATGAAAACTAGCAGCTGCAAAGTTTTCTGCCATATGATTTAGGAATATGTTTCAGTATTTCAGTTAGAAGTATGTTCCAACATGAAATTAACTTTCACTTTGCTTCAGAAAGAACATTTCTGTGCTTTAATTCAAACCAAGTATTTGAGTTTTAGAGGTCATTTATTAGACCCCCATGGCTATTCAGAAAACATGGGAGTAAGGATGGCTGAGAGAATTCATCTTCAGTGCTTCTAATTACAAAATAAAGGAAGGAAAAAAGCAAACAACCTGATCATCAGCTCTTAAGGGCAGAGTTTTTCTTGGTATCTAATAGCTTAATTTAACAAAGATACTCAGAGCAAGGCATATTTTGCTACCTTTGTATTTTATTATAAGATGCTTGAAGAAAAAGATACTTAAGCTCCCTGCTGCATTAATGCTATATATTCATATAATCACAGAATCACAGACTGGTTTGGCCTGGAAGGGACCTTAAAGATCATCCAGTTCCAACTCTCCTGCCATGAGCAGGGACACCCCCCCCACTAGATCAGGTTGCTCAAAGCCTCATCCAACCTGGCCTTGAACACTTCCAGGGAGGAGCATCTACAGCTTCTCTGGGCAACCTGGGCCAGTGTCTCACCACCCTCACAGTGAAGAATTTCTTCCTAATATCTAATCTAAACCTGACCTCTTTCAGCTTAAATCCATTTCCCCTTGTCCTGTCATTAACTGCCCTTATGAAAAGTCCCTCCCCAGCTTTCCTGTAGGCCCCTTCAGGTACTGGAAGGCTGCTATAAGATCTCCCCGGAGCCGTCTCTTCTCCAGGCTGAACAGCCCCAACTCTCTCAGCCTGTCCTCATAGGAGAGGTGCTCCAGCCCTTGGATCATCCTCGTGGCCTCCTCTGGACTCGTTCCAACTGGTCGATGTCTCTCTTGTGTTGGGGGCTCCAGAACTGGACCCAGTACTCCAGGTGGGGCCTTACGAGAGTGGAGTAGAGGGGGAGAATCCCCTCCCTCGACCTGCTGGCCACGCTTCTCTTGGTGCAGCCCAGGACACGGTTATTGGCCTTCTGGGCCAACCTTTCTTATTGTTAATACAGGAAGCAGTTCAATTAAAAAGAAACTCAATAGAAATGCCTTGTATTAAAGTTCATACATTTAGGAAAACAGGAAAATCTAACACCTTTTTTTCCTTTGAATTTTTTTCCCCTATAAACCTTTGAGAAGAATCATCCAAATTCTATTTCTTAGCAAATTCTTTGATTCATTCAGCACTACAGGCAATCTTACCTGTTATGTTCAATAATATTTATGCTAAAGGAAAGCCTTATAAATAATGTGTCAGTTATGCTTTCTATGTTTACTTGTTCATTTTTATTAGTTTGGCAATAGAAGCACTGCTAATAGTCTGTTTTCCATTTTTGGCTTGTCCCTACTGCTTCATTATGTGATTTTACGATTTCCATTAATAAATCAAAATAAAATTTAAGCAATATTATAAATGTAGTGAGCAACCATCTGCTTTGCCTTAATTACCAAAAAACTTTAATGTGTCTGTGTGTGCCTCTTTTGAATACCAATATTCACATTTCTCTGTTTAAGCTAACTACTATGAAAAAACAGATCAGAAAAGGTGATTCTGCTCAACAATAAAAGGTATGGATCTAATCCAATTGTCCTTTTTTTCATGCTAAAAGTTCCAATAAAACAAAAAACTCTAACTATATATGTGGATTAGTGCTTTAATGAAACTAGGAAAGCAATTGTTACATACTGCCATATTCAAAATAATTTCACTATATCTCCTCAAATTACAAGTTGCAGACTGGTGACTATTTGCAACCCAGTCAAGCTAAGTACAAATCCTTTTGTTCACTGAAGACATCTACATTCAAATATTCTGCAAACACTGAATTTTCTTTCTAGAAGATATCTATCATTATTGTGATCATTTGTAAGTGTTTAGCTGCATTGCCATATATTGATTTTTCCAACCAGTGACCAGGCCAAGAAAAATAAGTGAAGTAAGAGGATATTTTAAAAATTTAACTATTTATTAAGCAAACCAACCAAAGGACAAGTTTTCAGCATACTAATCTCACATTTAAAAAAGCAATTTTCACAAAGGAGAAAAGCTTCTATAAGAGAACAGGGTAAAAAACCCAGCATTTATTCAAAGTAAACAGGGAGAAACACAAAGAATGTTGTAGCTGTGAATTTCACACATTCAGAAATTATTTTCAGGCATTTTGGAACAGAGATCATACGTATTCAGACATCACTGAAAGCAGCAGACAAGCCTATTTAAACAATACATTTTAGGTCAAGTAATACGTTTGAGGCACCACTACAATTTGTATTAACATTCCAAGCAAAGGAATAAGCTTTGAATAATGAAAGTAAAGTAGCTCACAGGAGAAGATTGCCCAACAGAGAATGTTAAAGAAGAAAAGTTAACAATGCAAAAAAAACCCCAAAACAAAACAAAAAAAACACACACATGTAAAATGTCTAGATTATCTATACTGCCTTGAATATGGACGTGAGACCCAGCGCTATTATATCAATATCTAGGTGCCAAAATAGGTGTCAGAAGTCAACCTAAGCAAAACACATGCTTTCATCATGCAAAAAATCCACAATAGTTGTAACATACACCCACGTGTCCACCGTATCTTTTAAATATGATTCTTCCCATTATTATCAACTAATTAACACAGTCTACATAGAACAACCAATTAAAAAAATGTACAAAAAGCCCTGAATTTGAAACATACTAGAAGGGCAACAGGGAGTGGGGAACCCAAAATGAAGAAATGTTGACGGAAAAGTAGTAACTGGTGGGCTGGAGATTCAATAAAATGTTTATGCCATATTTATCTTAGCTAGTTTCGGACTAAATTATGAAAAACTTTCAAACAAAGACAAGAAAGGTTAGACTGCAATTTGAAAGGAAGCCAACAAGTTGACAGAATCTCAACTCTTCTGTTCAAATAATATTTTGGCATCATTTCTCCAGGTGAATGGAAGAGAGAAAGTTTGGAACTGTTTACATCAGAAACAGTGACAGAGTCAAAATAAGTCACAAGGATGCAAGAGGATTTTTTGTCTGAATGGGTAAATGGACTTGTATTTCAGGGAAGTCAGCAAAATTTAGAAATAGCTGGAACATGCTAAATAATTACCCAGTGTTATCCATGGAATAAAGAAGTGGAAGAAGAGGAAGCTCTGCCTCAATTTTAACCACATGCATTTCAGCATAACAACTGAACATCCAAAACAAAGTGGTAAGAAGGTCCAAGGTACCTTCTCAAATACAAGATAGTGCATGACATAAAGCAGTTTATGCAGATAAAATTACCTAGGAATAGAATGAAGCAACAGATGGCCACAATACCAACCTGAAGAACACTGACAGAAAAGAGCAGAATTATATACTTTATCAAGATTAATTCTTTAAAAGTACTTAAACTACATAATGGGATCCTGCAGGTCATATCAAACTTTCATATTAAACAGCAAAGGATAATTCAAAAGTCAATAATTGTATGGCTTCCATAAAGAAAAAGCAGCATAAGAAGGCCTCAAATTGTACACCTTCCTAAAATCTCACTGTCAGACTCCAAAAATCTACAGCTTACTGCGACTTTACTTGACCGAACTGGTTAGTCAGCCAATAATTAAAGGTACCAAAAACATACCCATTACTATGAGCTTTTTAGAATGCAAAAAATTCTGCCCATATTTTTCCATTCCACCTTCCTTTGGTAAGGTCTTTGAACCTTTTACCTAAATACTAATTTTATTAAAGTGGGGGTTGTGTCTGTCCACCCTCCTCATATAGCACCACTAATCTTGAAGGACAAGAAAGCCTATTTAAATAAATTGAAGTGCATTAGCATGAAAAAATAATGAGTTGTTACAGCATTCTAGTTTAGGAAGGTGCACTTAAATTAGTTATAAACTCGCTGTCAAAAAAATCTACCCAGACAGGAATCTCTTCAATAAAAATCTGATTTTCACATTTCTGACAAAATTGCCCTACTGGCATCAGTTTTATAGGACCTAAGAAGCAGTCAGGAGCCAAAAGCCTCTGTATTTTGCTCCTCTGCTTCATGCTCCCTTCTTCCTTCTAGCTATCAAAGAATTACTCTGTTCTCTCAGGCCTTCACACAGAAATTGGCTTGTTGTGAGGTCAGAAAGCTGATCCAAAAGTACATGTACTGAGAAGCAGATGTTACCAACACATGGGGAGGACTCTCAGAGGTGCATCGGCTGAACACCTCTCCAGTCAGACAAGTTTGAGGGGCATTAATACAGCATTTTGTATGAACCTTTGAAAGTAACCTCCCTTTTTTAAGTCATCTGAAGTATCAACTCAATGAATAGAGAGAACAAACTGAGGTCTTGTTATCAGAAGGCAGGGGTGGGAGAAAAACCTACTATAACTAAAGCAGGATAGATGAAAGAAGGATCAAGTTGTACAGACATGTTTTTCCCCCCAGACTGCCCCCCAGGATTCTCAGTAGTTACTCTGAAGGTCCAAGGCTGTGCCAGGAGGCCATCACACTAGTGTGTTTTTTTTCTTTCTTGTGAAAAGTGTAAAACCTCTGTAGGGACCTACTCCATTAAGACGTAGACCATATGAAAAACTTCCATCCTAGCTTTGTGCAGTTCAGCCACCCTTTCAGAGCCAGACGTTTGCAGACTTTGCAGAGCCAACTGTACCGAGTACCACAAGGCTGATTATTAATGTAAATTGAATAGCCCTTAAGTATTGTCAGTCAGGCAGTCAGATGGTTTAGACTTGGGCAGACTGAAAGCAAGTCAGTAGAGAATATGGAGGGAAGGCAGGAGTTATTTTTGCAGGTGTCTTCCTGAGGCAATTTATTTCAGTAGGTCATTGCTGTGAGGTAAAACTAAGACCTGCCAGCAGATGATGGCAACATAGACCTGGATGACCAGTAGTAGTGACAAATGACAAAGACTTTCTGCATGGGGTGGGGGGGAAGAAAGAAAAAAAAAAAAAAAAGCCAAAAAAATCCTCTGCAGAAAGCAAGAAATGTGAAAACAGGAAAACAAACTAGCTTGGTTTGAGGTCTCTCACAGAACAGCAATAGCACAGAAGTTTCCTTCAGGGTGCACAAGCATCATTTCAGTAGTACAAAATTCACCAAACACCAACCTATTTGCTCCTGCTCTGTAGCTAATGACCAGTGGTGCTGGCAGATAACATGCCAGCATTATATTGCTGGATTATATCCCACTGCTGAAAGTTCAATGATGCACAAAGGTTATTGCTAGATTTGCAGGGTTAATTTTCTGAATCGTATTTAGACCACTGATAGATCTCATTTACTTACTAAAAAGAGAGAGATTTTTCCAATGAGTACGAGTCATAATTCAGGAAGTTGATCAGCATTAATTGAGCATGACCTAGCACTGGAGTAGAAAAAGGGAAAACAAATAAATGAAAAGGAACAACTGCTCCCAGAACTATTAAAGACAAAGCCTGAAAGCTAGATGTTGAGATGAGAGGGAGTTAACGAATTCTTATTTTCTGGCTGCAAGCAGAAAATAAAACAAAAAAAAAGAAACAAAAAAAAACAACAACAAAAAAACCCCAAACCAAAACAGGCAGCTACAGAAATAGAAAAAGCACTTAGGACTCTAAGCTTCCAGAATTAGAGGCTGACAGCATGACCAGAGCTAGCCAGAGGGTAACATTAAAACTAGTAAGCTAACACTAAAAAGATCAGTTTTTAATTTACTCTCTAGTCTTTAATATCCTCTAGAACTTAAAAAAAAAAAAAAAAGAAATAACACACTTTTCTGAATTGTGTTTGCTTTATACAATTCTATTACCACAAGATGCAATACAGCCCATTCCCCACTCAGCCACAGTATACAGTGGGATTTTGCTGCACGCTAAACCCTCTCTGCCTAGTGTTTCTTGTGGGAATCCTCATGTGTATGAGCAGCATCACGTTCAATCAGCATTCCCTTCTGAAGAAGCAAAGGTAGAAGCACAGTAGAGTCCATTTTTACAGAACTGTCGCTCTAACCTGGGTTACCAGATAAGAGGAAAACCTGTCCAAAGAATCCAAACTTCATGTTTTCCTGCAATAAATTCTCCCAAGAATTGCCTATAAAATTATTGTGATATTTGACCTATAGTCTTCAACAGTTTTATTTCTGTACCAGTGGAAACTCCACTAATAAAGTTTGGCTTCAAGTGGCAAAGGACCTTAAAACCATCTCCTACATAAATAATGTTTCTCTCTGGAAAAATAGATATGCAACAGAAGAATTATTAGTGTTGACTTCAAATCTAAAGGAGAAGGTGAACAGATTTCATATGGTGAACATTTACTTTGTTCACAGTGAAACTGAACATACTCTCACTCTGTTGGAGCATAATGAATGCTTACGATCTAAGTCATCTCTGCCCTTCTCTTAGGCGAAAGGAAGTCACTCCATCACGACCCACCTTGATTGCTTTTTCTGTGAAAGGATCCAGACCTTTTTTATTTAAATTCCAATCAGTCACCAAAATAAGATGGAAAATGCTTATTAAATCACAGATAGGGATACAATAATAGACTGGAACTGTGTCCCCTATTCACAAAAAGGATTTTTTCCCTTGAGAAAAATAATCTATTGAGTGCTTTTCACGAATACGTTTTAGTTTAGCTTTTTATCATTTGCTGCTTTGCCACTTGCCATTTTCACCTCTTCTAGACTTTTCCCTTTTTTATCTCACACTGAATAGACGCATACTTCACATTGTTTTCTCAGCATGGCCCATGCACGCATAGAGATCACTTCAGCAGCTTCAAGAACCACTCTGAATGCATTTTACTCTTGAAAGGTCAGAGCATCTCTACTAAAAGGCATACTTTGATGCACAAGGATCTAGCATTTCATTGGGCTCCAAAAATTCTTGGCTGCCTGCTGTAACTTCTTCAAAAGTCCTAAAATTCTCTGGGGAACTCTGGGCATTTGTTCCTGGTTAACACAGTGTCCGGAACAACATCACCTTCATCTCCACCTGGCAGCATCTGGTGCTGCTGCTGTATTATTCAATATATTCATAAATGACCTGGATGAGGGAACAGAGAGCACTGTCAGCAAGTTTGCTGACGATACAAAGCTGGGAGGAGTGGCTGACACTCCAGAAGGCTGTGCTGCCATCCAGAGAGACCTGGACACACTGGAGAGCTGGGCAGGGAAAAACTTAATGAAATATAATAAGGGCAAGTGTAGGGTGTTGCACCTGGGCAGGAACAACCCCAGGTTCCAGTATAGGTTAGGAAATGATCTCCTAGAGAGCAGTGAAGGGGAAAGGGATCTGGGAGTCCTGGTGGACAGCAGGATGACCATGAGCCAGCACTGTGCCCTTGTGGCCAGGAAGGCCAATGGCATCCTGGGGTGCATTAGAAGGGCTGTGGTTAATAGGTCAAGAGAGGTTCTTCTTCCCCTTTACTCTGCCCTGGTGAGGCCACATCTGGAATATTGTGTCCAGTTCTGGGCCCCACAGTTCCAGAAGGACAGGGAGCTGCTTGAGAGAGTCCAGCGAAGAGCCACCAAAATGATTAAGGGAGGGGAACATCTCCCTTATGAGGAAAGGCTGAGGGAGCTGGGCCTCTTTAGCTTGGAGAAGAGGAGACTGAGGGGGGACCTGATTAATGTTTATAAATATTTGAAGGGAGAGTGTGAGGAGGATAGGGCCAGGCTCTTCACAGTAACGACCGATGATAGGACAAGGGGTAATGGGTGTAAGCTGGAACACAGGAGGTTCTGCTTAAATTTGAGAAAGAACTTCTTTACTGTGAGGGTGACAGAGCACTGGAACAGGCTGCCCAGGGGGGTTGTGGAGTCTCCTTCTCTGGAGACATTCAAGACCTGCCTGGACGCCTTCCTGTGCGAACTCATCTAGGTGTTCCTGCTCCGGCAGGGGGATTGGACTGGATGATCTTTTGAGGTCCCTTCCAATCCCTGACATTCTGTGATTCTGTGATTCATGGAATGCAAGAAGGTTCTCCAGCAAGATTAAAAGGCTGAGCAATGACCCTTCTAGAAGCTACTATTAGCTTTGAACGGGTAGACAATCTAAAGTCAATTCGTATATCTTGTTACCACGTCAGAGGGCAAACGCATTTTTCCTGCGCTAGATTTTGTTTTCAAAAAAATATAGGAAGTTTCGTATCAGATACCATTTTCTTCCCCTCTTAAAAAAATATTTAGAATCTGTATTTTTAGCATACAATAAAATATAAGTAAGGTTGTGTTTGTTTCTAAGGCTACAGCAGCAGCACCTTAAGACACAGCAGTGCCTGCCATCACCCTTAGTGCCTCATATAAGATGAGCACACTTTAGGCAGAGGATTTCCTGTAGGGACATAGCAAATGAGGCAGACCGGATCACCAAATTACATGAAAAGACAAACAGTGCAAAAAGGACATAAACTACAGAAACCTGGGGACATGTGCTGCTAAATCTCTCAGGAGCCATTATACCAGATGGCCATTTACTCAGACTCTTCTTTACAAACCAATCCTTCTAAGACATTCAAAGCAGCTTCTACAAATTCTTAAAACAGCAACCTGTGCAGTGAACACAAAGTACCTTACCCATGCAATATACCTTCCTAAATTAAACTTTTTTCTGCACATTCTGCTTACTCCACATATCTGTTGTTTCGCAAGCTACAGCATGACATATGCAAGTACATGAATTACGAAGTCGGGGAATAAGCTTGGCCGTATATTGTAAGTCCTGCATACAATTTATACTTCATAAGTAATTTCTCTATTTCTCCTTTGCCTCCTGCTACACAACTTCTAACTGTAGTCTTCTTAGACCTCATTAATTAGGTACCTTAACTTTGCATAATGACTTTGATGGGAGTCCAATATACTTAAATTAGTTGTTACAAAACCAGAACTATCATTCAGTAGGTGGTAATAAACCATTTCTCTGCAACTCTGGAGGCACATGCACTTGCACCATAATTTCAGACAGTCTGCTCACATAAAAGGTGATGGGAAAAGAAGTGAAATCTAGACTCAAATCACCTTCAGTTCCCAGAGATCTCTTCCACTGAACTAAGACATCTGTTCCAATTCCCTACATGCTTTCCATCCTTATAAATAGCTCTTAAAAAGCAAAGCCATGGCTGATGGAAATAAAACAAATCTCTTCCTTGGAGGATGCTGACACACTGAAGCAGGAAATCAGACTGCCACCTTTCAGGAACATTCATGAAGAAAAAAAAGAAAGTGTGCTTATTCCAAACCATCCAGTATCAGACCTGAATTCAAGTGATTGCTCCAAATTACCTGCATGAATTTTGGTTTCCCACATCTTACGCACACGTGATGATAAATTTTTTAACAAAAACTTTCCCGACCAGTTCTAACCAGCAGACTACTAAGGACAGGATACAAATCTTTCTGCATGCAAACTCTCTTGCTTTCCATTGGGAAGACAATATTCCCAGGATACATGTTGAGAAGGAATGACTGTCACACAGACACATCTTCAATAGAAGGGGAGGAAAAATAAAGTAGAGCTTTTAGGTATCACCAGAGGGGATGGATTAGCAGGGTAAAGAATAAGGTTTCAAACATATAGTCTCCCTGGAGCTTTAACTTCAAATTGAAGTGAGATACAAACCAATCTTTCATCTTAAAAATGGAGAAACTGCATCTCCTGCTGTTTGCCAGTGTCGGATTTCCACCAAGACCATAAACACTGAAGCCAGTTCCATTCCCTATGGACACTAAAGGACTTTAGTCTAGTTTTTGTGAGATACACATGCTCTGCCTTTGCTGAAAAGACAAGGGTTTTGTGAACAAGTGTTACTTTCCCCATCCCATAAGATCACTGTAAGTCAGACTGTCAGGGCTGTGTAGGGAAGCCTGCCTTGTTACTATACATGGCGCTCAACAAGAAAAAAATTTGTCACTAGTAACACTTATCTGCTACCCTCTAGAATTACCACGGAATTCACTTAAAATAGAGCCAAGAGCATTAAATTCTGCTGTGCTCCAGCTTCATTATTCAGTATACTACTAAGCATTCTGCACCACCAGAAGTTTCTAGATTGATTTAAGATATAGCCACAACTAGTAATCAAGTTATGAAGGTGTAAAACATGGATAATGACAGCAAGGCCTACACAGAGAGGAAAAAAATAGTTATAACCTCAAGGCCAAACTAAGGTGGAAAGCGCTTTTTTAAGCTCATCCACACAAACATCCAGCCAGCCTTAAGGCATAGACTTGCTTAACTCTCAATACTTACCTCAAAAGCACATACTCCTCAACGATGTGAAATTCTTAATTTCCCACTAGTTACCTTTTATTACATGCAAATACTATGGTAATCTTTCTAAAAATTATCTGGAATTCACTTCTATCACTAAGCAGCCCTGAGAGCTCTTAAATCAAGGAGAACTAAGTAATGTCATCAGAGACCAACCAAACTCAAAATTCTACAGTAGAGAAATACACTTTCATGTTTCTTCTAAAAACAAACAAAAAATACTGTTGTATTCTCAAGTGGTGCACATTTAAAAGGAAAATACCTGTGCACAGACAAAACCAAACATTTTGAGTTAACTCCCTTTTTTTTTCATCTGCAGCGTTTCCCCCACCCCCAAAAGTATAAAAGTATAACAACAGACAAGAGCAAGGGATTTTATCTAATGAGAAGAAAATAAAAGCAATGTTTGACCTTACCTAAAAGCCAACCAGATGCTTTGGAATAATACTAGAATGACCACAATTTCACTGTATTACAGAGAAGCTGAATTTCAGACTTAAGAGTGGTAAAATTAACACATCAACTCTGAATTATCACATAAGAAATTTTTATTTGAAACACTTCTCTTTAAAGAAATTTTCATCTGCATTTCATAATATTTTATCAAAGTATAAATATATTGTGAGAATAGTCATACATACCTAATCTAAGTACTTAGCTGCATGAAATTAATACTTTTCCTTACTCCTTGCCAACAAATCAACAGAGGTGGCTGAGATATAATTGAAAACTGACATAATAAGTTACAAACCTTGTTATCTAGAAGGAAACTGAAATCCCGATTTGTTGCAGAATAAATTTCTCCCAGAAGGAGAGATTTTTTTCAGCTTATGTTTTTCTAAACTTCTGCATTACTGAGTGACAGCCATTGCTGCTATATACATTTCCAAATCATACCCAATGGCAAAAGGCGACTTGAGCTTTACAAAAATCCTCAGTAAAGATCAGGCTTATAACTGATAGCACACAAAGACTCCTGTCATCTCTCCCGTGATACTTAGTTCTCCTTGGTTCCAATCACGCTGAACAAAGACAGACGTTTTCCATTCACAAGACTCAAGGAGCATTTCAAGGGAACTTCTGGGAGGTGAAAGAAAGTACATTCAATCATTACGAAAAAAGTACCGAGATAAAGGAGGAAAGGGAGGATGGCATCAGGAAGCTTTCATCTCCAACAGCAGCCTGTGGGGAGGAAAACAATGCAAGGATCCCAACTTTTATCCTTCCTCCTAAATTGGTATGAAGCAGGAATGAATGAACTCACCACAGCAGCTTGAAGATGCAGTGTGTCATAGAGGGTACAGAGGAGGGATGCAGACTGCAGCTTCCTCAAAGTTTCAATAGCCCTCAAATCCTTGCAGAAAAGTCTGAGTAGACTGGTATCTCAATAAGAGCTGCTCCTTCTTCAGGGAATCTGTCAAATACACCGGCAGCTTATTTAAACAATAGTTTAAGAAGGTGGAGGGGAAAAGAACTCCTAGCATACAAGCAGTAGCATCAACATGAGAACATTCCTTCTGGTGTCATGACATTGGTCTGTTAGGCACACATGGGCAAGCAAAAACAATAGCAAACTACAAATACTCAGAAGCAAAGTCCTATTCTCAGTTAGCCTGAAAACTGTACAAGCTGGCAGCATATACTAGAGGCAGCATGCCCAAACAGTGAGGGACAAGGTTATGGCCTCAGTCCCTGAGTACTTGCCAACATTTGGCAGCAGATGCTCAGGGAACACATGCTTCCCATTACAACAGCAGTTAGAGGATACATTAAATAGCATCCTGCTCCCAGAACTATCAAGCATTAGCACAAAGCACTTATGATCAAGACTGTCAAGGCAGAGGGGGCAAAGCATCTTTTCAGAACACCTCTCTTCAGCTGCAGCCATTAAATGCATTCCAGTTGATTACACTACAGTAGCATGTGAAACATAATTTCTTCTTTTTTTCTATACATCTTACTATGTTGATTATTTTTCCTGTATGTGTAAGAATCTGAATCAGATAAAATACAAAACATTCACTTCAGAATACCAAATACAGCACATGTCCGCTCCTTTAACATTCATTCATGACTGAGTTTACAGAGAAATTAAGATTATTTGGTAGAACTGGAATCAATTCTAGGAGTTCAACCTAAATAAACAAGCTTGTAACAGCTGAGCGGAGGAGTCTTTTTCTTAGCTACCTCTATCCCTAACTTCAGCAGGCAGCATTCCCATAAATACTGGTGGAAGGCACGCTACTGTTTGGTACACACATCACCATCATCCTCTGCATCGAATGAAAAAAAAAAAAAAAAGACAATCAGATTTACAGAGGCACAAAAATGCAGATACCTAAGCACTTAACCCCCATATATACACAGGCTATAAATACACATCCAAGAATACAGGAAATATTCCAACTACACACAGGAGACAAGCTGAAGTTAACAATCACTTGAATTCTGAGACATGCAGTGATGAAAGCCTTGACTTAGTTCTACACCCTACCATTTAGACGTTATCTCCGCAGTTGACTGAAAATAATAAAGTAACTGTAAAAATGCATTTTCTATCATTTTAATTTACAAGAACACTCAATACTTGAAAAGAGAACATTTCATCAACAGTTTTCAGGCATCTGACAAAAAGATATTAGTGTACTGAGCTCTTATGTCATTTTTCTTTTCATTTTCATTTCCTTAATCAAAGAAAAAAGAGGCAGAGCAAGTACCATTATCGAACAATGTCTGTACAAGAAAAGGACATTAACAGACACAAGAACAGTATGAGACCTGTGGTGCACAAAAGAGCCTTTGCTAAAATTAGAGCTGCAGAACAGCAACATAGAATTGTTGATGGGTGGTCAAAAGAGGGAAGAGAAAATGACAGATAGTCTACTCCAGCCCCTATTCCAGGATGTACCTGCATCAAGAAGACTTGGTTTGGCTATCATTTTAAAAACTGACTGAGAATAAAGGCTGCATACTCTGCCTGGCAATCTCTGCTGGTACTTCACTATCTCTAGCTTATGTAGTTGTTCTGAATGCTTACCTGTACCTCCTATGCCAAAATTTACACCTGCAACTTCACATATCCACTGAGCAAATATAAATAGCAAGGTATATATTTCCTATCTGCAGCCTCACTGTATGTTTGAAGACTGCTACACCCCTTTAGTCAGCCACTGGCTCAAGAAAATGATGTGCCATGGCTCCAGACTCACTGCCAGTCTTCACAGTACTCTGAAAAAGTACCAAGTTACTCTTGCCCAGTTTCTACACTCCTCTCCAGGCTTCTGCTGTGGGCCACCATTAAAGAGAGTTCACTGGACCAAGCTGTGACCTACTGCAGTTGTTCTTACACTACACATTCTCTTTTCTAGACTAGATAACTCAGTTCCTTCTGTTTGTGTTTTCCACACTTTCCACAGTTCTACGGCTCTCTTCTTGAAAAGTTTCATCTGATTCATGCTTTTCTTAAGGTATGTCTGTGACTAGATACAGTACTTATTAGTCTTCCCAGTGCTAAGGAGACCAAAGGGACAATTTCTGGGCTGCTTACAGGAAATACTCCTGTTACACTATATCCTAGTACAACTGTTGCCTCTTTTCTTAAGAAAGTAACATTACTGACCCATACTTTCCTTGCCACTTTTCTGCACAACTCTCATGACAGAGAGTTCTCCATTGTGTTTTTCTGTGAGTTATTCTTCTCGCTTTAGCCTGGAAGGTTGTATGTGTCTCTTCTGATGACTCCTAAATGCTTTCTGAACTTGGGCAATAACATTTTGGATTCCTGTGGGGTAAAGGAGACAAAGCCTGTAACACTCAAAAAATCTGATTATGTTCTTAGGAGTAGAGTCAACAGGTCAAAAACCTCCATTCTCCCTGGTGGGCTACAACCTTCCCAAGACAAAAGTAATGCAGCTTCCCTAATTTACCATCACCTTCTTAGGACCCCCACTGCATTTCAGGAAATGCAATCCTTCTAGAATTTCAGCTTACAGGAAACAGAGTGAGAGGAAGAGTGCATTTCCTACGTGGTAAAGTTTTACAGAACTACATTTTAGTGTTTGGGGGTTTTTAACTCAATTCATACACCTCAATACATCCAAACATTTAATGTCAATTCAATAAAGCAAAATATTCTACATCAGTTTTTGAGACTGGGCAAAAATATTGTCAGTCATGAGATATGTGGCAACATTTTCCCATAAGAAAGTTTCTGCTTTGTAGTTACTTCATTTTCTGTTAAAAGTCATTCCTCCCAGGTGCTAAGCAGGACTCTATGCTAGGGAAACATAACAGGAGGAGAGTGTAAACATGGGGGAAGTAGAAAAACAGTGAAGAAGTGAAACTTGATCAGACATTTGACATAAAGGAAGCTTGCATTAGTGATCCACGCACAAACTCACAGCGGATGATGACTTTTACCCTTATAATTACTGTTTGGCAACTGCCAGTCACATATATGGTCAATGGTTTAGTAGGTACTATTTGGTTTACAATAGCGTTACTTGAAAAGCCAGAATATAATAAAAATAGGAAAACAACTGTTTCTTCAATATAGCCTATTCTCCTCAAGACATCAATTTTGCATTAGTTACACCAAATTTATTTACTCCTTTAGTGCAGGTACACTATAATGATCATTTTCAACATTCTACAATTCTTGTCAGTTAACAGTCCATACCTTCCTTATATTAAATTACTTGGACAAGAAAGAGAATCAAAAGTGCTCCATGCAGCAATGAATGGGAAGAACAAGCCCCAGAAAACCAGTGGAACAGCCTACAATCCTCAGAGCTTGATGAATCTTGGGCCACATTTCAAGATTCAAGCTGAAAGTAAAGCATATTTAAATCTCTTTAGCTGCCTCCCTGACTATTCACTATCTGGCCTCATATCCTATCTGTTTACCTCATGTACACAGAAGTAAAGCTCCTCAAAGTACACACTGATCTCTTGCTTTCATGTGTCTCTGTTCTGAAAGCCACACTTTCCTGGCTGTGATCTACCAGCTATTTTCAGAACTGTTACCAATTATACCATCAAGATAAGAAAGTTTCTAAAAGAGCATTGTTATTGTGCTATTGAGCACAACAGTTAATAACTATTTGCTGTCAGACTTTTTAAGTCACTTATTTTACAGAGCTGCTTTGCACTCCATACCTTTCTGCATGCTCATTTGGAACATGAATTCTTTTCAGCTGTATCTCATTACTACACAAAATAAGCAGATCACCCCTCTATCACAATTACTCAAGTTCATCCTCCCCTTCTATTATCTTCAGTGACAAACTGACAGAAAACTTAAATTTTTCGGGCTTTTATTGTGCCAACAGTAAAATAAGTAAACCACAAACGGGTATTTCAAAGGGTCCTGAGGGACTGCAAGAGCCATAAATGCCTCAAGTTTTAAAGAGCTGTTGCCTATTTCTTGTAGAGCCCTTGAAAAAAAAAAATCTCATCAATGCCCTTGTTTTAATAAATGCTCAATCACTCTGAGTAGTAATTCTCCAATAGATTTTGATTAGCAACAGTTTGAATTATGATTATTCCATATGTGCTTTAAATACTAGGAAAGTTACCTAAAATTATAATTACAAAATGTTATGTTTTATTATATGCACACAAAAAAAAAAGTACAGTGATATCTGAAGACTAATGTTGTAGTTCCACAAATGTACCACAGATGTTTTCACTTTTTACGGGTTTTTTTTAGTTAAGGAATCATTTTAAGAAATTGCAGGTTTGCTTTTCTAGATGCTTGCAAGAAACAGGTTACCAATGAAAGCATTTTTCATAGAAAATCATGGAAGACATAAGGACCACATCAGGATAGACACTCTCCACTGGACACAGATTTGGGGATGAAACCAGAGCCAGATCCCAGATTGCTGGGTAGCAGCACTGCTGTAGCACACTACAGCAGCTATGGCAGTGTACCGCAGCTCCCTGAGGCACAGCCATTGGGCATTTCTCTGGCACACCCAACGCCACACAGCTGCTAGAAGGGGAGCTGCTTTCTTCACCCACAGCAAGATGGGGCCGGCCTGTGCCCCAGAGCAGGATGGCTGAGGGAGGGGCAGGCTGCAGCCACCGCTGTCCTGAGCCCACACAGCACAGGTACAGCAAAAATACAGTGTTACTTTCACCAGTGTGGGAGAAAGCCAAAGTATCCTAAAACAGAGAGCAGCATTGTCTATTTTAATGGCCGAGCTCCCCCATGCCTGTTGGCTGGCTTCTGGCTGAGAAAGCTGGCCACCCTATTTAGCTTGTAGGGGTGATTTTATCCCTCGTGTGCACCTGAGGGGAAAAAAGGAACATAAATACACCAGTACCAACCTGCTAGATGAAAAATTGAAGCAGTACATCATTGTTATTCCCAGTGCTCAGAACCACCTCACCAAGAAAGCTACGTGTGGTAGAGACCCAGCAACTCTGGGGTCTCCTCCCATAGCCGCCGCCATCTTTTTAAACGACGCCATCTTCCCGCCCACCTCTATCTTCTCACCCCTTCCCGCCCTCTACCTCCCGCAGAGGCACCGTGGCGCCGCGGGGCCGTGCCGGGCCATCCCCTCTCAGGACGTGGGGGCGAGTGCCGCCGGGCTGTAGGGGAGCACCGTGCACCGCTCCGTTTCGCTGCCGTGACAAGCCTCGCGCGGCAGCGCTCACCCGTCTCCTCAGGGCCGCCGGCCTGCGGGGCCAGAGGGAGGTCCGCCGCCAGATGCGAGAGAGGGCGGGGGGGGCGCGGGCGCCTGCGCCGCTTCAGCCGCGCCTCAGGCTCGACAGCTGAGGGGACGGCGCTCTCCTGCCTGTGGGTTTCGCCCTTTGTCGTACGAAGTCAGCCCCGTGGGGCAACCTCTGCGCGGCGCGGGGGCTGCTGCCTTCTGGGGAGCCGCGATTCTCCTTCCTCCTCCCCGCCTGCCCCACCCCTCACTATGCTCTATGCGCCGCTTCACTAATAGAAAGCGGCATTGCCAGGCGTCTGGCAATAACCAAGTCCATGAGAACTAAAACGCCATAAAATTACATACTAATCGTTTAGATGAGGAAAGATGATAAAAATCTGACAGCCTCCTCTCTAAATTACAAGTTTTAGCATGGATCTCCATGAGGAGTTAAAGTTGTCTCTTGAATGTCTATCTTTTATTAAAAATAATAGGATCTTGAAAGATTTATCAAAATATCAAAGGAAAGCGGGCAAGTCAAATTGATTTCTTTAGCTTGTGAAATGCCTGATACGATGCCATACCACATCTTCAAGACATGGGGGCTTTTTAGGATTTCATGTAGTACCATTCTGTCTGTGAATTATTTCTCAATGTAGTACTGCTTTTGAATTTCTTATGGCTGTGGGGCTATTTTTAAAGTCACCTCATACTGCACTTCACAAGCCAAAGTGTCCCAGACCAAGGAGGGAACCTCATCATCTAAAAGGAGGAATATTTTATAAATCTATACTAGCCACAGACAATTGATAACAAGCTCTTTTTAATGAAACTGAATAATCTTCCATTACTATTTGACAGTCAGGTACAACCAGCAAGTGTACAATGAAAATACTTTCTAGAGGAGTACCCGATCCCTCCAGAACACAGCCAGCAGGCAATTTTATCCGTGTTCTGGAAGGGCTGGGCCTTCTCTAATTCTGCTTTAGATTAGATTTTTTTTTTTTTTTTTTTTAATTAGGAAATTTCAAACATCCCATCACAATAATGCATCTAACCATCATTCTTTCATTTTTGGTCAACATTCTTCCTCACTTTTAATGCTAATATTTAAGAACATTTTCTCATTGCTACTCGCTTCCATCAAAGCCAGTCACGCTCGAACAGCGAGAAGAAATCGCAGCTTTGCTTGTTGTTAGAGATAATCATTTGGCACACTTCCAAAGCAAGGATATAGAAGAGGAGGAAGGATTTCTTACGTGCCAAAGGAACACAGCCTTACCGCTTAACTGCATTTAATTAATATTGTATGCTTCCAGGCTGACATCGGCAGACAGTCAGTGGTTTTCATTACACTAACAATGTCTTGATCTCCTCCCTCCTACAAACTGCCCAGGTCACCCAACCAGTAAACACATGTGGTTGCCATAAATTTGGATTCTCCTTATAGGTTTTCACCAGTAGGCTCAGCAGAAGAAAAACAGTTTTTTTCGTTTCTGTATTGGATACAACTGAACCTTGTTCGCATTTGAAGATGGGTTACTACTTACTTTATATTATTTAATTTTAAATGTGGAAACAGACAACACTTATTTGCAGTCTACCTCCTTTCAAATGGAAAAATTCTCATCAGCTTCAAGTTAAGGGAAACAAGGTCAAGTGCAAAGAAAACCAAACAAGTACCATCATTTACAAATATTTATGACACCATCAAAGCACTGAAGGCACTCTTAATAGTACAACTCCCACATCAGCTTTACAAAGACTATTATCCACAATATATACCCTCATCTGGATGATTAAGAGCCAAAGCTCCATGAAATCAGCATGAATCTTACTAACGCATTACAATACATGCTGAAAATCTATTCATTTTATCCATGCAGCCAGTTAAAAAAAAATCAAAAAGACAGCTTTCTTGTTCTGGGATTCTCTCACTTTAGTTTGCTTTGGCCTACATGTTTGTACTCCCCAACAGAGAGAACCACTGCTGTGTAAATACTTGAGACAGAAAAACACAGCTAGAGAAACAATTGCAAACCTCGGCATTTCTGTTTCTCCCCACTGACAAAATACACGATCAGTTCTCCATAAAGAAACTTCAGTTTCTGGATTCTTTTAAAGTTCTCAAATGTGTACAGTGATTTTCTTCCCAATTATCATTGCTTATGCATACAAAGTTTATAAACTGAAAGCAAGCCATAAAGTAGAATCATAGAATAGAATCCTAGAATGGTCTGGGTTGGAAGGGACCTTAAAGCTCATCCAGTTCCAACCCCCCTGCCATGAGCAGGGACACCTTCCACTAGACCAGGTTGCTCAAAGCCTCATCCAGCCTGGCCTTGAACACTTCCAGGGAGGGGGCATCCACAACTTCCTTGGGTAACCTGGGCCAGTGTCTCACCACCCTCACAGTGAAGAATTTCTTCCTAATATCTAATCTAAACCTACCCTGTTTCAGCTTAAAGCCGTTTCCCCTTCTTCTGTCATTAACTGCCCTTATGAAAAGTTCCTCCCCAGCTTTCCTGTAGGCCCCTTCAGGTACTGGAAGGTCACTATAAGATCTCCCCGGAACCATCACTTCTCCAGGCTGAACAGCCCCAACTCTCTCAGCCTGTCCTCATTGCCCAGCCTGTATTTGTGCTTAGGATTGCCCCAACCCAGATGCAGGACCTTGCATTTGGCCTTGTTGAACTCCATGAGGTTAGCACAGGCCCACCTCTCCAGCCTGTCAAGGTCCCTCGGGATGGCATCCCGTCCCTCCAGTGTGTCAACCGCATCATACAGCTTGGTGTTGTCGGCAAACTTGCTGAGGGTGCACTCAATCCCACTGTCCATGTCACTGACAAAGACGTTGAAGAGCACCGGTCTCAATACTGACCCTTGAGGGACACCACTCATCACCATTTTCCACTCGGACTTTGAGCTGTTGACAACGACTCTTTGAGTGCCACCATCCAGCCAGTTCCTTATCCACTGAGTGGCCCATCCATCAAACTGAAGTGTTTCCAATTTGGAGACAAGGATGCCATGTGGGACGGTGTCAAACGCCTTGCACAAGTCCAGGTAGATGACATCAATTGCTTAAGCCTTATCCACCAACGTTGTAACCCCATCATAAAAGGCCACCAGATTGGTCAGGCACGATTTGCCCTTGGTGAAGCCATGATGGTTGTCACCAATCACCTTCTCATTCTCCATGTGCCTTAGCATAGTTTCTAGGAGTATCTGCTCCATGATCTTGCCTGGCACTGATGTGAGACTGACCGGCCTCTAGTTCCCTGGGTCTTCCTTGTTTCCCTTTTTAAGAATGGGGGTTATGTTCCCCTTTTTCCAGTCTGTGGGAACTTCACCAGACTGCCAGGACTTTTCAAATATGATGGATAGTGGCTTTGCAACTTCATCTGCCAGTTCCCTCAGGACCCATGGATGCATCCCATCAGGTCCCATGAACTTGCGCACCTCCAGGTTCCTTAGGTGCTCCCAAACCTGACCTTCTCCTCCAGTGGGCGGCTTTTCATTATCCTGGACACTTCCTTTGCTTTCTAGGACTTGGGCAGTGTGGCCCGAGTCCTTGCCAGTGAAGACTGAGGCAAAAAAGTCATTGAGCACCTCAGCCTTCTCAATGTCCCAGGTGACCAGATCTCCCGTCGCCTTCCGGAGAGGGCCCACATTTTCCCTGGTTTTGCTTTTCCCCCCAACACACCTATAGAAGCTTTTTTTTGTTGCTCTTGACATCTCTGGCCAAATTTAATTCTGTCAGGGCCTGGGCTTTCCTAACCTGATCCCTGGCTTCTCGGGCAATTTCTCTGTATTCATGCCAGGTTACCCATCCTTCCTTCCACCCTCTAGAGGCTTCTTTTTTGATCCCAAGTTTGTTCAGGATCTTCCTGTCCATCCATGCAGGCCTCCTGCTGGTTTTGCCTGCCTTCATCTTTGTTGGGATGCACCACTCCTGGGCTTGGAGGAAGAGATCTTTGAGTATGATCCAACTGTCCTGCACCCCTCTTCCTTCCAGGAATTCATCCCATGGTACCTTCAGGTCCCTGAAGTGGTTAAAATCTGCTCTCCTGAAGTCCAGGGTGGTGATCTTACAGTGCACCTTCTTCACTGCCCTGAGGATCTCAAATTCCACCATTTCATGGTCACTGCAGCCAAGACTGCCTAAGAGCTTCACATTCCCTACCAACCCCTCCTTGTTGGTGAGAACAAGGTCCAGCATGGCACCCCTCCTCATCAGTTCCTCAACCACTTGGAGAAGGAAATTATCCTCCACACATTCCAGGAACTGCCTGGATTGTTTGTGCCCTGCTGTGTTGTCCCTCCAACAGACGTTGGGGTTGTTGAAGTCTCCCATGAGGACCAGGGCTTATGAACATGAGGCTGCTCCCATCTGCCTATAGAGAGCCTCATCTGCTCAGTTTCCCTGGTCTGGCAGCCTGTAGCAGACCCCCACTGTAACATCCACTTTCTCTGCCTTCCCTTTAATCCTGACCCATAGCTTCTCAGTTAGCTCCTCATCTGTCTCCAGGTGGAGCTCCATACACTCCAGCTGGTTGTTGACACAGAGGGCAACACCCCCTCACAATCTCCCCTGCCTGTCCCTCCTGAAGAGTCTGTATCTTTTCATTACAACAGTAATGGGAGTGTAAAAGCCTTCACTTTACTCCTGCCTGAAGAGGATCAGCAGGCTTGTAAGTTAAACAGCATCCCATAATTAGGGCTCACTTGTTTTTAAATACTTCTAGTTACAGCAGAAGACAGGCAGCCCTTGCACTCCACACAGTCTCAGCTTTTATGTGTGTTCACTGGCTTCTTCACAGACAAGAGAAGAATATAATTCTTTTCACTTAAGTTTGCATTCCCTGCAACTTTATCAGTACTTTGCTTGTTCTGCATTAACAGTTTCAAGCATTCATTGGTAAGAAACCACAGCATCCTAAGAGTCGGATGAGAGAGCAGGTAGAAGTGTTTGAACTCACACTATCCAGTTTTTGAATCTCTGAAGTTTATGTTTTCATGGGTTTTCTTTTCAGCACACATAAGGGCTTAAAACTAAAAGCAAAACTTTCAAAATTACACATTATCAGCACAAAAAAATAGAGCTCTTCAGGTTATCAGAAGCTACAAAGAACAGGTGCAGGCAATATTTTGGGAGTTGCCAACGCTTCACTGCACAGCTGAATACTTGCTAATAGGTGGGAAAAGGATGAAAGTATTCCCAGCTGGGAGAAGAAAAGGTGATGAGAGGAAAGAACCAGTGCCTTCAGACAAGGGCAAAACAAAAATACTTTTCATTGTCATCTAATTAGGTCTTAGGGGAAATTAGTAATAAATTTAACGTAAGTTGGAGGCATGCAAAAAGTGATTTGGTACAATGGTGGCAAATCAGACTTACTAAAATGCCTTGTATTCAAGTAGAGAGTTAGTTTTTTATATTGTGTGATTATTTCAAACAGGGAAACAGCTTTGTTTTTGCAGATTGATGGCCATAGAGATTTTCTATGTTCTGAGCAGCTAAGACTATTCCATTTCAGTCAAACATTGCTAGATCCTGTATCTGCAGTATACTTTGCTTTAAATATGCAATATTCTCTTTGGAGTCTATTCAAAATGCTTTCACAGCTCTATTGAATATGGCAATCCCTTAACTATGACTAAGGCCTGTTCATCAATACTTTCGGCATGCCAGGACAACATAATTTTCTTTCTGTGGTATATCCATAGAGATGTTTCTTTTTCTTCCATGTACTTCTCTTTTGCATAATAGAAAATCTCAAGTTGCAGCAGAGGAAGCTTAGATTGGAGATCAGGAAAAAATTCTTCTCCAAAAGGGTTGTCAAGCACTGGAACAGGCTGCCCAGGGAAGTGGTAGAGTCGCCAATACATCCCTGGAGGTATTTGAAAGACGTGTAGATGTGGTGCTTAGGGACATAGTTTAGTGGTGGACTTGGCAGTGTTGGGTTCACAGTTGGACTCAATGATCTTAAAAGTCTTTTCCAGCCTAAATGATTCTCTGATTCTATAATTATGCCTTCACTATGACCACTTAAGGGTCAGCATACTAAAATGACCCATTATAGGGGTTTAGGAGATTTCAAGACATTATGATGACCTTGCTCTTCTTGTTTTGCTGGGGAAGGAACCAGGTGATCCCAGGGAAGCCCTAGCATTCAAGATACTGACTTTTCTATGCTAAACTGCACTTTCTGAAACTGGAAGAAACATTCTTCTGCACTGTATGAGAACTAGTCTCCAAATGATTTGATAGTACAGTGTGTAAGTAAGTGCATTATATTACATTCATGTAAATACAAGGTAACATGCCGGGTAATCGCACTCACCCAGGCTACCTTGAACGTAAAAAAAACATTATACATTTATTTCTTTTCAGTGAAGACTGATGTGGGTGAAATGTTCACATTGGTGAAAAGGGCAAGATTCAAGAAGCCAAAAGCAGTCAAGAGGAAACAAGGGTTGAAAAAGGGGAAATTAGGGCATGAAAGCAACAGAGGGAAAAAAAGACTGCAGTAGCCCCAGGTATATTAGGTATGATCTCAAGCAGGCAGTGGTAGCAGGAGGTAGAAGGCCAAAAGGGACATACAGGAGGTTGAAAGCAAGGTGAGAGGCAGATGCACTTTGACAGTGGAGACTGCATGTAAAGACCCAGGGAGGAAAGGAGCTATAGGCTGTCTTCCATGTGTCTGTCGAAAAGCTAAGGGAGCTTGGGGAAAATGGAAAGATAGAGCCAGGAGACATCGCTTATGTCCTGGTTTATTCAGGTGCAAAAGAATAGGTTAAGGGATTACCTTGTCTGAACTTTTGAAAAAGGTCCTGCGATGTCAATGTATTCCATTCTTGCCATGAACTTAACATGATCCCTTGCAACGTCTGTGAAGCCTTTGGTACCTAGTCAGTGTTTCAAAGTGAAATAAATGCTCTTTTTTGCAGCTTTATGCACCAAAAGGAAACTTCAGCCTCAGTCCCCAGAAGGTCAGTAGTACTAGAAAAAGTCACCAATTTATGCTGTGTGATTTGAAGGAAAAGCACCATCCAACAGACTTAAGCAAAGGTCTGGCACCAAGTCTCACATGACAGAAATTCCACTTTATAACATGAAGATGTTGTGCGGTGCTGTGATTGCGGCACAGGGTTTTCCACTGAGAAATTAAGTATCTGTAATAAAGTATTTCTGTAGGAAGCCTGCCTGGGAAAACATGTGTATATTTAATTCAGTGGAGAAAGTGTTTAGTAGTAGTTCAGCCTTGCAAAAATTATTGCCCCGCGGTGTAAGTAAGGTCAGCAAGAGCCTGCGTTATCCACCACATAACAACCCATCAGCCTTTATAATCCTGACAGCAGCTTGGTTTTGTTCTTCTCCTGAGAGTGCAGGAGATGTGTTAAGATTTAACATGCAGTCTGTTTTATTAGTTCCTGGAAGGAAGGATAATAGTGCTGTAACTCCCTTTTGTAGAAATTTTTATAATGCTCAATGGTTCTGAATGGCTTTGTTAGTCACACTGTCCCCGCAGGGTAAGAAGGGACATATTCTTCCCATTTACGTGCAGACAGTAGAATAGCATTTGTTTTCGAGCTACTCAAGGTTACAACCTGTGCGTAACCCAATGAAGAACATTTTTGTCAATCACCTTTTTACTGTATATCTTGCACAATTTTAACCTTTAACTATTAAATATTCATATCATAAAAGGTTCTTCATGCCAGTCCTTTAGCAATTTTTCTTCAAGAAAGAGCTTATGAAATGTAGAATTCCAAAGTAGAAAAGAAAAAGTTTATAATTTCAGCTTCCCACAACAGCTTGTACAAGAAAAATGCTACAGATGATGCAGCATGTGCAAGTGGACATTTTGAGGAAATTTACTTATCATATTAGCAATGTGTGCACATGTGCATGCACATTTTATGTAGGTATTTGTCCTTCTTTCTCACAGTGGGATTATTCAATATTTTAAAACCTACAGAAAATACATTAGGAAATGGATTCCCATTTCTGAAGTAAATAAAAAATTGCAAAAAGAAACATTTTATCTACACTCAAAGTGCCCTTTTTTCCCTTTATTTTTGTGGAGGCAGAAAGGATAACAGCAGAGAAATTATTAAGATTCTCCCATTATTTTCCTTTATGGTACATTTTCAGATTTTTACATGGAAGATGTAAAGAAGAAACAGCCCCACATTCTCTGTTAAAGTGAACAGTTATTTCACAGCAAATCCGTTGTCACCAACTTGAGTATTTACTCCCAATTATAGAATAATAAGACTAGTAGGAGGCATAAAAAATTTCATAATCTTCTTCAGTTGAGCAAAACTGAATTATCCTGAAAGAACCGAACAACTTAATGGTAAATATATATTCACTCACAATACTGCAAATGTCTTTAAGATTCTGTGTTTGTCCAACAGCCTTTTTCTCAGCACTTTATCAGCATTATTTCCTCAGCATGATTAGTGGCAGACGGCCTTGACCTTCCATTTGCAGTCACAGTGGCATGTCCTTGGCAGTCCTCGAACAAAGCTTGCAAATACATTTTAGTGCATACATAAACATGAATCAATTCATGCAGGATAACGTATTTTCTCAGTTCTCTGGTGCTTAGGACTGAACAAGTCAACCACGCTAAACAGCTTTGGCTTCTTTAAAGTCGCTTCGGAGCCACCATAAGGTTGCCAGAAATAGAGGTAAACAGATAACAGAAATGCATTCCATAATGGGATTAAATAGATGGTGAGCCAAAAACACTTGTGAGATTAAGAAATTTCGTTGTTGCAAGGCCAGCAGATAGTTTGGGGTAGAAAATACATGAAAGTAAATGCTAAATTGCAAACCCTGTCTTGGCACTAGACACACACAGCCAGGATAAGCAGCGCTGCTGCCAGAGTGCTATGGATGCAGGAGTCAGTACTCAGCAGTGGGACATCAGGAGAGACACAAAGCATATCTGCCTCTCTCCTTCTCTGTGCAGGAGCAAAGCATGTGCAACAAGCAGCTGCTGGCAGCGCTGGCTAGACAGCTCATGGAAGGTGAAAACACTTCTTCTGAGGGAGAGACCCAACACCCTTGCTTACTTCCAGCTGCCTTTTGCTCTGTAAATTACTCCTGGGAACATCTCTCCATCCACTAGTGCACACAGTCAAAAGTTTAATTGCCTGTTAAATCTGAATTCACTATTTTCTTACTCTGTTGGTAGCCACAACTCATATTCAGATGTTTTATAATGACACCTGCCAGAGCTGGATTTGGTGCTGGTCCCCGAGCTGGAAACCTCTCACCATTCAGCAAGGCTTGTGTGCAGGCTGCCTAGTGTGATGGAAGGGCAGGAGAATCAGTAGTTGGGCATTTCTCCTCACGCTTGCCTCATCAGGGGTCTGGGCCAGCACTTCTCCCATTCTGTATCACCACCACATGCTACGCTGGCATCTGCCCCTCTTCTCCTAGTTTCCTCTGACCTCTTCCAGCCATGATTTGATCAGAAAGTTTCTAAACTGAAGTGTTAGGAAACAGGTGGGAAGGATCATTCATTGCAGAGGGACCAACAGGGCCAGGGAGACCTGAAAATGTTGCTTGCCTCCAGCACCTCCATGCAGCCCTGCAGGATTTCCTTTTCTTACCCAGATGATGTCCCACATGAAGGCTCTAGTATAGAAAACTTAATGAACTAGTCCAGCAGAGCTGGGTTTGGTGGTGCAAACACTGGGTACTAGCTTCAGGAGAGGTATTATTTCTTCTCTTACATTTACTGGAATCCAAGGCAAGCGTTTTTTCCCATTCAGAGATTTAAAATTCATAAGTGATCTCAGAATAGTGTACTAGGGAGCAGCAAAGAAGAGGAATTATCTGTTACTGAATAGTTTTCAGCACAGCAGAAGGTGTTGCAAGCTTCCTTGCAGCACCCATGTCCCCAGTAGGAGGGGTACAGCGTGAGAACACACAAACAACTGAGTATAAAGGGGTAGATAATATATAGCCACTTATTAGCCATTTGGGTGTGTATTTTTATTGCAGAGCTATAAAGAATAATTTTTAGGTAATTTCAGCCCTTGAGTGGAAGTGGGGTAAGCTAGCTCAGATTTGTCTCGGGGGCAGGAGGCATTCTAGCTGCTAATTGCAATGAAGCAGCTGTCAGGTGGGAGCTTGTCTCTTGCTTTTGGCAGCACCATCCCTGGGTTTGTGCAGTGACCCAGCCTGTCCCCCCTATGATGTGCTGTGAGCCATGCACCATAAGGACTGCAGCTGATAAAGGGGAGTCCTCTTAGCCCTCCTCCACATCCTCACACTGCTAAATTTCCAACTGTCTGTATTGGGTCTGGCTGGGATGGAGTTGATTTTCCCTGTGGCAGCCCTCAGAGTGCTGTATTTTGTATTGGTGGCTGGAGGGGTGTTGATATCACACCAGTGTTTTGGTTACTGGTGAGCAGTGCTCGCACAGCACCAAGCCTGGCTCTCCAACATTTCCCCCCAGTAGGCTGGGGCTGGGGAAG
Source organism: Caprimulgus europaeus (assembly GCA_907165065.1). Next base: position 38,664,870 of record OU015529.1, on the reverse strand, counting down.
GTCTGGGGAGGAGACACAGCCAGGACAGCTGACCCAAACGGACCAAAGGGATATTCTACACCATGTAACATCTGCTCAGAAATAAATGCAAGGAGAACAGAGGGGGAAGGGGGCGCATTCGGTACTTCTGTTTGTCCTCCGGGAACACAACGCGTGTGAAAACCCCGCTTCCCGGGAAGTGGCCAGACATCGCCTGCTGATGGGAAGTAGAGAATTAATATTTTGTTCTTTTGCTTCTGCGTGCACAGCTTTGCTTTGCTTCTATTAAACTGCTTTTGTCTCGACCCACGAGTTTGGGGCTTTTTTGTGTTCCATCTCATTTTTGTCCCCTCCACATCTTGCTGAGGAGGAGGGTGATAGAGTGGGCTTTGGTGAGCATCTGACATCCAGCCAGGGTCAACCCACCACGCTGTCCAATATATAATTCCTGGTTTCAATCTGCTATAGCTGATTTGCATCGTGTGATGGGCGCAGAGACTGCTACAAGTGCTCTAGGGAGGTTTTGTTTCTTCAGTCCTGCCATTTTGACTGTTTTCTCTGAGCTGCACAGCTCTGCTGCACACATGCGCCATTAACATCCTGCACAAGCACAGTCAAGCAAGACAGACTGCTAAAGGGAGGCTGATATACTTGCAGCCGTACATTTAAATTCATCACTGTGAATGACACAGAGAACACAGTAAGTAGCTGAGTAAGGGGTAGGAAACATGCTGTGTTGCATGGTGACAGGTGCACAACTAATAAAAAACTAAAAATGGCAATTCCGTGTATCAAACAAAAAACTTCAATGCAGTCAAGCAGCATATAATATCAGTTGTTCACAAAAAAACTTTGAAAAACGAGAGAAAAATCATGACATGCAAGTTCCCAAGAACACCACCACTATGAATTTCTCTACAACTACAATCATGAGTGTGGCCAGTACTCCCTGGAGCTGTGCTAGAGCAAACACTGTTATCATCTACACAAAAAAATTTGCTGACTATCACCAGTATTTTATTGGTCTACCAAAGCTCATGCAGATTTATCAGGGCAAATAAGTAATCCTTTTTGACATACCATCCAACACTACCACGCAAGCCCCCACTCTGTCCACTGCCAAAAAAATAAACAGAATCACTGTTATGCTGAGGAGGGTCTTAGCAAATGGAAGAAAATTACCCCCATGTGTCATACATAAAGGAAAGATACCTTTGGCAGATGTCAAGAGAAAGGAAACATGGCACAAAGTAACATAGGACTGGGGACATATGTCTAGAAGAAGCAACCAGCTGACTTACTGAAGTAGATGGCGATACTTTGCTCAGTGCGTTTTGAGGGCACAAAACAGAATGAGTCAAGGAGGAATGGAGAAAGGGAACACTGGTCTCCTTATGGCTTCTGGAGCATGAAAGCAACTGGGTCTTACAGTAGCTGCAAACATGCTTCAACAACCACTGCCAAGAGCAGCAGAGACACATTTGCCAAATCCAGGTGACCTCCAGACATCTGACTGGAACAGGAGAGAAGAGGAGAGAAGCACCCAGCAGTCCCACACCAAGAAATGCTGCATTTCAAACCCCAGGCAAGAGACTGACAATAACTTCTGGTGGGAAGGAAAGGCAGAGGAGGAACACTATGCCAAAAGGAGGAGGAAATGTTGAAAATAGTGACAGACACTGGCTCAAGCCATTTTTCCTCTGATTTTCAGAATCAGATTCCCACATGCTTTACTGTCAGTTTACTTTGACTTTGTATTAAGGGCTTGGTGTTTCTGAAGAGCACAATTACAGGTTGTAAGGTTGGGATTATGTGCCCTTCTCAGGATCCTCTCCAGTCCATTTCCATCTTAAAATGTACATCCATGTTAGAGGACTCCCTTTTAAAGTGCAAGCCCCTATCAGACCATCTTACAGTTGTTTAATATTTTTTCCAGTGTGCCTTTGTACTTCAGAACAGCAGGAGTGCAGTTTAGCCCTATTTTTCCTCTTACTGTGACTTTCATTTAGTATTTTCTCCTGCTGGTGAAAACAATTAAGACAACAGACTGCCCTATCCTATTTTAAGTTGTCATTTTACCTGGATTGTTGCTCCCATTCCACTATTTCTTGTCAGTCAGAGGAGCAGTGGCTTTGTACCCCCGTGTCCACATTAGTCATGTATTACAGTATTACAGCAGCGACTACATACCCAGCACATTTACTGTGCTCATGCTGCTGGAGTACAGGAACCATCTCATCACCAGGGGGTTTTCTGAGGGAAAGGAAAGGTAGAAGCAAAATGCCCATACAGAGGCACGATATCCATGAGCAAGAAAGTCATCCTGAGAAGTACTTCGTACTTGTCCTTTTGGTGTTGCACCACCCTGAACCTGGCATCCTTTCATATGTGTGTCACTCAATCTACCCTTTGTTCCCACAGACTAATTTTCAGGCTCTGGACTAACCCTCTCTTCCTACCATGGTATCCATTTTCACAGCTCATACACATCCAGAAATTAATAGCAAGCTGTTACAAAACTTTTCCTACTCCTGCTTTAAATAAAAGACAAGAGAATGCATCAGAAATAATAAATGCAATTAATTATTGCCAGCCCTTTGCCTTATCTCACAACACCTATTTCACAGATTTTGTTATTTTGTGCCTGGAGTATAGCTCCCTATTATCTTTTCAGATTCAGAAAACTGTTGTCATTCACATAAACTTCTCACAGTTAATACAAGCAAGAACTGTATCTCTCTCCACTCCTCCAGAGTCAGAATGGTAGAAATTCCTAACAGACTGTAAAAATTACACCTTGGATTTACTAAATGATTTCTAAATCATTACTTCTGCCCTTAACACCTGAGTCAAGTCAGCGAGACCTGAGAACACAGCAGTTAGCAGAAATAAGTTTTGTAGATGCAAAATACACCTGTTCACACTGTAAAACATCAGCACAGGTTTATTGCAGATTCAGTGATTTAGCAGGCTTAAAACCAGAGTGGATCAATGAGAAAACCTAGTGCCCAGCTGGGCCATGTTGCTTTCTGGAGGTCTGGATCAGAGGGAAAGTCATGCTGATCTGGCCTGCCTGCTACCCAGAGTCAGTCAGGTAAGCAGAGTAGAAATTTGGCAGAAGATACAAAGCCTTCATTCCCCATCCACACAGCCAGAGATCGCCAGCAACTCCTGACCCTCATCTAAAACCATGGGGACAAATAGGATCAGGGTCTTCTCCCCTTCGTAAGCTCAGCAATGTAAGCTTGTTTTATCCCAGCCTCTTGCTAAAAACCTGTAATGACTCTCCTGACAATTTAACTCATACGTGTTCATGCTTTAATTGCAACATTTACAGGAAGTATGAGTAGAGACAGAGAGGACCAGGCAGTCAGGTGCAAAATGATATGGAAAATTAGAGGAAGTGAGGCATAAAGTGATTCTACAAATCCCTGGCAATAGGTGCCCTCCAAATTAGTGATCTTGAAATCAGTTATTTAAATTATCTTTCTAGAAAAGTTGTTTTGGTAGTACCTGTGGTAATAAATATATTTTTTATATATGTATAAATTTGTATTTATTATATTTATGTATGTGTGTGTGTTTGTATGTATATAACCCTATGGTTGCTCTAAAAGCAGTAAACTGCTCTTACTGTATTTGCAGAGCTCTCCACACATCTGCAGAAGATGGACAAGCTGTCCTCAAGCTAATGGACAAAACAGAACTGTCGTCCACTTGCTGGTCATTGCACATATCTAACCTCCGCTGTCTGTTTTTCATTCACAGTCGTACATGTGCCACTTGACCCCAGCCCAGCTAGAAGCACGAATATTTTACTGGCCATTCTCAACTGACTGAAACAACCATCCAACCACCTCTGGATCTCTTGTGATCGCAGCTTCCACACTACTTTAAGCTGAAAACCTCACTGCAGACCACAAGGATAACTGTGAGTCAGATATGTTCTACCATGAAAAGGCTTTTGATAGATGTAAGTTAAAGTGGCTGAACAGCAGTCCTTACACAATTTTCAGAAACTGCCAGCTGGCTCCAAAATTTCACTTGCATCAATATGTAAAACCCAGTATTTTCACTTCTTTAAAAATTTACACAAACCAAGCGCAACACTGACTGGCCCAAGAAGAACTGGGACAAATATTGCAACACCAAAGACAGAGACTGGTTTGTAAAATAAATCTCATGAATCGTGAGAAGTTCACAGCAGCCCCATGGTGAGACACATAGTAACAAACAGGACTCCAACTAAAACAATTTCCTATTTGGAGACCAAAAAAAAAGTTAAGTGTTTCAATAAAACCATTCTACATTGCAGAGTAGAGAAATGGGTCAACTGCAGAACTTTTTAGCTTCTTGAGAGCCCTGAACACTGAGTAGTTTAAGGATAATCAATATCAAATACACAACCAAACTCTGAAAACATTTAACGTGTTCCACCAACAGAATATGAGTCTGAAAAGCCCTTTGAAGTTTCATTAAAATGCTGTACTGGCCTTCTATGAATTATTAAGCTATTTTTTCAGTGATAATAAATGACAGAAAAGAAGCAGGTAAACAAATAAAAATACATATGCATCTCCACAATTAATTTTGGGGAAAAAAAATATATCCATCTCAGCCAGTAAAAAGTATAAATAAAAGAGCAATTACAACTTAACACTAGTGCAACCTTTCCTGTAGAAAAGAACAACTGAAGTGACCATGCAAATAAGAAACAAAACACTTTACTAGTAACTTACTTGTATCCACATACTTTTAGGCAGTATGATGAAAGCCATTAGAATACCATTTTCTGTAATAATGTTTTTTTAAAAACCTTTCCTGTAAAATAAAATCGTGTGACATTGAGTCAGACTTCATCTGCAATGGACTTGTTCCAATTACAAGTAGATTTAAATGCCATGTGTATTACTTAAATATGTCTCCATATTTAAATTGGCTGTATCGTAACGGGAATCACTTTATTCCAGGACTGTGGACATTACAAGAAATATTAATCAACAACAGGGTTTTTGTAGTAAAAGAAGTGTGAAGGAAAAAAAAAAAACAAAACCAGAAGAAAGGAAACCCCTGACACCTACTGCATTTTAAAAAATGTTGAGTAAAAAAGAACATTAAAAAAAGTTATTCTTTTATTTCCTTTAAAAATATCTTGCAGGGGATTTCAATTTTTATTAGGAATTTGCTCAGAAGGGAAAAAGGGAGAAAACAATTTTCAGCTACTCATATTATAAAATGTTGACTTACTGTCAACATCACTGACATTGCAGTTAGCAGTCACAGAGTTCGAGTAGCGCTATCCTTGCAAAGTTAACATTTTCAGAATAAAAATATATCTGCAATATAATTTTGCATTCTAACAAAGTCCGACAAACAAAAAGCAAAAAAGTTCTTCTCAATGATTTTATCTGCCATATGAAAAAAACAGATGCTCATAAGACACAATGTAAAGCTATTTAAATCCATCCAAATATATAGCACTTCAGCTAGATAAAGTGAGAGCAGAATACATTTCTTACTATCAAAACTATGGTGATAATTTCAGCTGGACGGATATAAATGCATTACAATTTATCTAGCAAATGTTTAGGATGTTCTTTATTACTTCTGAGTGACTGTGCAAGTTCTCATTTTGTTCTCCGTAGTGAAGAGCAAAAGGGAACATGGTTTTGTATTTCACTGAACAGCAGTTGAAAGAAAGATCTCTCTCTTTAGAGATTAGCATTAGTTCAAGATAATGAAGCATTTATTTGGATAAATGAAGAAGTGACATGAAGTGACAGTCAAAGAAAAAAAAAAAAAGGCACCATTTGCAGGATAGTCTCCCTGACCAAAGTAAAAGGGGGGAGAATGATTTTAGCAGTAAAGTGTTTTTAAAGTGTTGGTTGCTACCAATAGGGAATGCAATTCCCCACTCTCCCCTTGTCGTAGTTGGTGAGGGGTAGGTCTGGTGCTTCACTGTCAATGCAATCCTCACCAAGCCAGAATGTGAGGGATGAAAACCCTGCCAAAAAACAGTGCTGCTATCCCTTCCTTTCTCTTAAAATAAAGGGGCCATCATACTTTCGGCTACAGAAAACGGCTTCTTCGCAGTTTATAGCAAATAGGCCTTTAGTAATTTAAAAAAAAAAAAAAAGTTAAACAGGACCAGTAATGATACAGACTGAGGTGAGATTAAAGATAATCTAAGCCTGGTTGCACAGATCCCTTGCCTCAAGTATCTGTAAGAAGCTTTACATTGTGGGTCAAAAGAGGAATAATTAATGGAAATGAAGCATGGAAAAGGAAATGACCAAATGGGAGAGAAGGAAAAGGCAAAGGGTCTCAGAGTGATTAAAAACTCCTATAAAGATGTATTCAGAGATCCTGAGTTCAGTTCTGGTCAGCCTTCTAAGAAAGAGGAATCAGACTGGAAGAGACCTAGAGGATGCTATGGGGATGAATCAGGGAAAGGAAAGCTTATGCTGAGAGGAGATGGCATTGCTCCCCACAAACACATCATGGGTAAAAAACCTGACCAGGTGAAAAATGGTAAGAGCATGATATAAGCTCTAATTCAGTGTTAGCACCATCATGCTCAGGTATACAAAGAGGTGAAGGACACATAACTACTTCCAAGAAGGTGGCATTCTCCTCTGGGTTAAATACTTGCTGTTAAAACTGACGTATTACCTATACAGGAAATCAGGGAAATAACAGAGGCACAACCATCTAGGTTAAATCTATAAATAGGAACCAAACAAATCTGCAGAGCTGCATAACCATTCGGCTCGTATGTGAGCCTGAATGCTGCTCAGGTCTCCTGGTATCACAGTGGTAAACGTGGGGCTTTGACTGCCACGGGGTATATGTAGTCTCATAAATTACTCAAGTATTACCACTCTTGAAATATCTAATCCGTGCTATACCAGGCTTGTAAAAATCTAAAACTTAAAGCCTTAAGACTGAGGAATTTACTTTCTTTTGTTTAAGGAGATGATTGACTAATGCAGGTTTACCTCAACATAAATAACTGCTCTGCTGGTGCTTTATGTGGATCAAAAGTTTAGTTCATTGATACGTTCAGATGCATGTTCAGATAAATAGACTGCATTTTCCTAATGGAACTGTTTAAATTTTGCTGATAAATGATAGGAAAAAAATAACTTGAAGTTCTGGATGCATATTTAGGTGTAAAATATATAATGAAATAAAAATAATTTCATAATGAGGAAATATCTATCTTTTCCACTGATAAGTTTTATATTGTTTTGCACATACATACACACATATATAACACATCATTAGAGTGAATAGATTCACCTCCAAAATATTCTCCTTAGTTTTCATTTTTTACTAATCAACACTAGGCTTTCAAAGCCTTAAAGGGTCACAGGAACCCAGTTTCCCTTGTGAATCAGATTCACAATTCCAGTTTAATCATATGGATTAATCATAGGATCATAGAATCCTAAAATGGTTAGGCTTGGGAGGGACCTTAAAGATCATCTAGTTCCAACCCCTCTGCCATGAGCAGGGACACCTTCCACTAGACCAGGTTGCTCAAAGCCTCATTCAGCCTGGCCTTGAACACTTCCAGGGAGGAGCATCCACAGCTTCTCTGGGCAACCTGTTCCAGTGTCTCACCACCCTCACAGTGAAGAATTTCTTCCTAATATCTAATCTAAATCTACTCTCTTTCAGCTTGAAGCCATTTCCCCTTGTTCTATCACTACCTGCCCTTGTAAAAAGTTCCTCCCCAGCTTTCTTGTAGGCCCCTTCAGGTACTGGAAGGCCGCTATAAGATCTCCCCGGAGCCGTCTCTTTTCCAGGCTGAACAGCCCCAACTCTCTCAGGTGATTAAACCTCACCATCATCTGTTTCTGCCCATTTAATTCCTTATGATTGAAAAACTGACACTGCTTGCAGAGCTCTGTATGAATACTCTCTAGATGTATGAGCAGAAGGCTAAACTCTGCTCGTAAAACCTTTGTTATGAACCATACTGAGCAAAGAATTTATCTGTCATTCATTTAACTCTGCAATTTAGTATTTTTCGATATGTTAATATATTTCACGAACTGGGCATTTATCCGTCCAAAAACTCTCAAGTATGCCACTTGAAGTAAGACACCAGCATCATGTGTCTGGTCATTGGCAGATAATTCACTGCAAAAGCTGGAAACCTACACTGCCATCACAGGGTGCAGAGTACAACCAATTAACTGATTTAAGTGCTCACACCACGGGCTGCACAGAACTGCTCTGCAATGGCACCACCATGTAATAAAAACTACTTGGAAGTTTTTTAAGGATGTGAATGACAACAGCATGTAACATTTTCCCATTTATAGCCTCCATTTTCCTTGTTCAGTATTATGAAGATAGAAGTCAGGCAAAAAAGGTTTCTAAATGATACCAAACATATTTGAAAAGCATCAAAACAGCAGAAAGGTTTAAATTACTACCTTTGCTGGTGAATTAGGATGACAAAATACATAGCAGGGGTGTTTCATGATGAGAGTATGCTCATCATCTCTATTTTAAAAATGACCTGTTAAATGAGTTTCCATCTTCTTTTGCTTCTGCAGGATCAAGTAGTGCCTTTGCTTCTGACCAGGCGCTTTCTTCTCTCCTTAGGAATATCAGAAAAATCAAATGGAAAAAAATCCCCTTTCCCTGGTTTAGGATCCACAGGGGAAGTAGATATTTCTATATACATTTTTAACACAGAACAACAACAAAACAGTTTTAAATAACCCACTGTCACTTGCCTTTAAACCTAATAAATCTCCATTTGTTTTCGTAGTTGTAACAGGGCAGGTACTAAAACAAATTCTCCAGAAGGCTTAGGCAGTAGCAAAACATGCAGATAGATTTTTGAAGAGCTCGCAGTTATCAGTGATGTTACAGAGCAGGACTTCACAATAGGAATGTCATACACAAAGTTGCCCTTTTGCCTCAAACAATTTGACAACAGCACATTTTTAAAAGTGGAGAATGATGCTACCTAAGCACAAAGTTTTCTTTATTTTTTTCCTAATTACAAGTACATTTCAGTGAAGTTTCTAATTCAAGAGGAAAACATTGAAATACAGATAAGCCAAAACCAATGTGTTTTATAGACCAAGAAGTGACTGCTACTCATGTCTGCCTTCAAAGGTAGTTTTTAATGGCAGGAAAGTGAATGAATATGCTTTCCACTCAAAAATGATATTTTCAAAAAAGCATCAGCTAGACCTGACAAGACATTTGAATGGTACAAGGATGCTACTGAAAATCTTATTGTAGCATGTGTCAGACTGTGACAGGGTGCCAAAAATTTCATTGAATAGAAAAAGGAAGGGTCTTCATTTCCCTGCTAGTTCCACTCCACATTTCAGCTGCAGAGCAGCTGGAAAGGCTCCTGGGTTTCAGGAGAGGTTCTAATTAGATGGTGAAGAGCCTGAAACCCAGTTTTAGCAAACACTCATCCATCTGGACAGAAGGTTACTTTAAAATGAAATTTTCCCTCAGATCAAAGAGAGGGAGGCACCAAAGAGGGAGAATAACTTGTTCAGAAGTACCCTTGGGGAGACTTTACATCCAAGAACCACAGGCCTCTTGTACAGTCTGGCAGGCTCTCTATTATTTATGTAAACCCTTTGTCCTTTTTACACTGCAAAGGCACTACAAGAATGAACGTTTAGTGAAATAAATAAAGAGCAACAAAAGGCAAGGCACATGACTGATAGGGAAGCAGTGACAAGGCTCAGGAAAATGAAAGGTATCACGTTCATCACATGGGCTGTTCATCAAGATCACCTTGATGAACCAGCATGCCAACACCAATAAAAGTCAAACACCCTCCATCACAAATTTGTTAGGAGTTCCTGATTATTCCAAATTTTAGATCATCCTCATAGATCAGCTGGAGAAATAGTGTTCTTGTGGAGCAGGAAGTTCCACAGTCATCTTGTATCTCAATGCCCAGAGCATACTTCCAGATCATACGGGATTCCCTTTTGTTTATTTGTAAGTTAGAGTCTCTTACAGTAGTGTATTGGGTTTGCATGGCAAGGTTTTGGTTCCGAGGTGGGGGGGGGGGGCGGACATGGGGTGGCTTCTGTGGGAGAAAGGACCCATGCTGGAGCAGTTCGTGAAGAACTGTCAGTCATGGGGGGAGGAGGTGGAAAATTGAGGAGGGGAAGTGATAGAGTGGGCTTTGGTGGGCATAAGACTTTGATCATCTGATAAACCCACCACAGTCTTTTTGGGGGTAGCAGGTAGTAGTACCTGTCCTCTCTCAATTACTAGCCTTATCTCAAACTTCGTAAGCTCCACATTGGACCCCCTCTTCAACTGGGCAGGGGGAGAAAATTATATGAAAAGGCTCGTGGGTGGAGATAAGGATGGAGAGAGATCACTCACCAATTACTGGCACGGGCAAAACAGATCCGACTTGGGGGAAAAAACACATTTAATTTATTACCAATCAGACAAGAGGATAATGGGAAGTAAAACCAAATCTTAAAACACCTCCCCCATCCCTCCCTGCTTCCCGGGCTTAATCTCTTTCCCGATTTTCCACCTTCTCCCCCCAGCAGCACAGGGGGACAGGGAATGGGGTTGGGGTCAGTTCATCACATGTTGTTTCTGCCACTTCTTCCTCCTCAGGGCAGGGGACTCCTTCCCCCACACCAGTATGGGGTCCCTCACATGGGAGACAGTCCTCCACCAACTGCTCCAACGTGAGTCCTTCCCATGACTGACAGTTCTTCACGAACTGCTCCAGCCTGGGTCCTTTCCATGGTGTGCAGTCCTTCAGGAAGGGACTGCTCCAGCGCGGGTCCCCCACGGGGTCACAAGTCCTGCCAGCAAACCTGCTCCAGTGTGGGCTCCTCTCTTCACGGACTACAAGTCCTGACAGGAACCTGCTCCAGCACGGGCTTCCCACAGGGTCACAGCCTCTTTTGGGCATCCACGTGCTCCAGCATGGGGTCCTCCACGGGCTACAGGTGATCATCTGCTCCACCATGGACCTCCATGGGCTGCAGGGGGACTGCCTGCCTCACCATGGTCTTCACCACAGGCTGCAGGGGAACCTCTGCTCCGGTGCCTGGAGCACCTCCTCCCCCTTCTTCTTCCCTGACCTTGGTGTCTGTGGAGTTGTTTCTATTACATCTTCTCACTCCTTTCTCCAGCTGCAAAGTGTGCAGCTTTTTTTTTTTCCTCGGTTCTCTTTTTTTCCTTAATTCTGTTATCACAGAGGCGTTACTGATGGGCTCGGCCTTGGCCAGCGGCGGGTCCCTTCTTGTAGCCGGCTGGCATTGGCTGTGTCGGGTCAGACATGGGGGAAACTTCTGGCAGCTTCTCTCACAGAAGCCACCCCATGTTCCGCCGCCCCCCCCACCCCCCGCTACCAAAACCTTGCCACGCAAACCCAATACAAGTAGTTATTTCCTGGAGATAAATGTTCTTCCAACGTTAACAGGCACCTCTCGAAAGAGCTGTATGATGGGAAAAAAAAAAAAATCCAATGTTAACAAGTGATTTTTTTATTGGAAGATCATCTCATCTTCTCCAGAAACCATTTTTCAGTTTTCTAATATGTTATCTTATTGATTTATTTTCAGTTACCTCATATTTATATGCTTTACTTTTCACACTGCAATAATATGAGGATTAAAGAGCGTGAACAAGTTTTCCCCTGTTCAGACTATTTAACTTCAACAAAATGAGAACTGGAAGTGATTATTTTTGACAAGTCTTCACTCTGCAGGCTACCAATAGCTAGATAACTACCCCTGTGAAATAAATGTCAACACACAATTTATATGCATGACATTTTTTCTGTCCAAATGAAGATATCAGCAAGATCTAAACACTTCAAGTTAGTATATAACAATTAATCTTGGAGTTAGTAAATTTAGCTACCTAAATTATGCATGACATCCATGGTGTAGACCATCTTTATTTATAACGGAAAAATTAATCATGTTCCTATAAAAAACAAGAGACCAGCACTGTAAGCCAGAAGTTCTGCTCAAAGTTTAGAGGACTGTACACTGTTTAAGACACTAAAAAGTTGGGAGAGGTAAATATTTTCTTTTTACAAAATAATTTCTGTCTTAAAACACAACAGCCAGGCACATTTCTGTTGTGCCTGTGGCTCTGCATGGCTGTCGCTCACTTTTTTCCCGGCAGCCCAAAGATTGACACTAGCCACAACACACACACAAAGGGCAACCAAGTGCTCCAGTAGCAAACCCACACCACCATCCCCAGTGTCAGTGCACAGGGGTTTGTCCGTGAAGCACTAGTAGCATAAATATGATTGATAGTGACTTTTGTGCCAGAATCCTACCTGTACTTACCCAGTTGGTCAGCTCTTTGGTTCACATGAATTTCCATAAAGTTTACAATCCTTACAGGTAGGTTTCTCTGTCTTTCTCCTTCCTGGACACACATCTCTCAGATTTGCCTGTTTTATTGGTGCCCTTCTGCATGCTGTGCTCTCTTAACAGCGGGGTTTAGTCAGCCTTGTACCATTACTTGCTTCCACAAACTACAGCTTTAACTTAATTAAAAGTAGCACCATCATATATCAGCTCTGTGGCCTTCTGGAGAATCAGCCTGCTTTTTCCCAAATTGCTTCTTTCTAGTCAATGCATGCACGTGTGTGTATAGATACAAATGCAGATATGTGCATATGTCTATGCATATATAAAACGAAGTCCAGAGTCAGCAGCCTTAATGGTTTGCTTGGACCTGCGTTATACAAAAGCCCCAGCTTTTTGACCCTCCCCACACCTTTTACTCTTACCAATTCCATGACCCATGTAAGGCCGAACCTATCCTTCATCCAGAAGCCCAGGTTCAGACACCAGGGTGAGTTCCCACACATCTACAGGTTGATGGTATGTCCTGGGCAAGATCTCAGCCCACATGTCTCAGGAGGACAGGATGTGTTTCACACATCCCTGAAGGAAGAGTCTACACAGGGGGTGTTAGAGCACAGCAGCTCATGTCGGGTGTCTTCCTCCTCATAGAGAAGGTGGCTTTAGGCTCTGGTGGGCTTCCATATTTCTGTTTATATTGCTCATCAGCATGATACTTGTCTCATTCCAGTAAATGATATAAAAGCCCAGGGACTCCAGAGGAAATCTGGAGAGTGGATAACTGACTGATTTTAATTACTCACAAACTATGTGTGAGTCATGAGCCACAGGCCATCTATCTCCCTGTTCAGGCCTGATTTTAAGCCATTTGGGTATCTTAAGTAAATTCTGCAGTCTGTGGCCTTGCAATTTATCCCATGATGTAGCCCCTTCATTCATGTGATGTATTTGCCCATGAACAGAAAAGGAAAAAAAACAGTGTTCGTATACACGTGCTTGCGTGGGGCTGCCTGTGTGGGCAGGCATGCAGACACACAGACTTGCTGACTGACTATGAACATCCAGGCTTAGAAGAAATTACCTTGGAAAGGGCAGCATTTCCAGGATAATTCTCAAAAAGACCACAAGGCTGATAGACCACGGAGCAGTTTAATTTATATAGATGTGCAGGCATTTCTAGGGTACATAAGTGACACAAGTATATCTCAACTTGCTGCTAAACACCAACTCATTTACAGATTTACAGAGTTTCATAGCTATGCTGGGTTTTCTGGCAAAAAACAAAACCACAGTGTGTCTCCTCTACAATTCTGGTTGGATTTCCCTCCCTGCCCTCCAAACCATGCTACTCAAGTTTTTCAGCATTAAGCAAACTTCTTGCAGAGAGTGCTCTGGAGGCCAACCAGCTGAAATCTATTTGCAAAACCTTCAACCCTTTGCCAAAGAAGCCTAAAATGGCCAGTGCTCAGCCAAGAGTCAGTAGCAGAACTCAGTGATCCCGGCCAATAAATCACGGCAAATACATAGTTGGAGGCTGGAGGGAAAGTGCTTAAACCAAATGTGTGGTCACATAGAGAACTCTAACTCAAAATCACTACACAGTCTTGGACACAGAAATAAACCAGAGGCCAACACAGACCACAGAAAAGCCTGAAAATTCCTGTGGCTGAGACTTCTGTGCAGAAGTGGAGTGCATCCAGTGTTCTTACTGCTCATCCTTTCTCTTTCCCCAATTAATCTAAGAAATCAGCTGGATATAGGTCCAACCCACAAACTGTGCATCCTCCATGAGATGTAACTTCTATAGGCATATATAAGACATATATTCTCCAGATGGAGACTACAGGACTGTGATCATTTCCCAAGGAAAAATTAGGTGCTTTTCATCCAGGATGTTTAAAGCTGAACCGCTGAGCATTTGGGAACTGTTCTCTCCCTTGTTCTGCCACCATACTTGTTATATTTACATACATTATATTGAATTAACTTACATACTTTAGACATCCAGTAAAAAAGTATTTAAAGACCCTATTTTTCTTTCTCTTACTTAGAACACCGATAAGTTCTATTTCAGCACGCAAGGGCTATGTTCACTCAGTCTTACAACAGCCTAGAAAATTTCAATGGCAGTCTTTAATTTTTAAAGGAAATCTCAAGTGATCTCTCAGTCAACCTGCCATCGCAATGAGAGATGTCTCCCTGTTCAAGCTGGCTGAAGGAATTACAACATGCTGTCTTGCTGCTGACCACTCCTGCGGAAAAGCCACAGGGCTTGTTTGGGAGAGAACACAAATCCACGGCCATTGCCTGTTAGACAGCACATGCAAGGAAACACCAAGAACATGCCAATATTTAAATGCTACAAGAAGTTACCTGTATATTGGAGAGCCTCACCAGAGAAGTACCAGCAGCAAATCTAATGCTTCAATCACCCCCAGCAGCTCCTACACTTCACAAAGAATTTGACTACTAACTTAATCTGTTCTCCCAGTTTTCCACAAAGAAATGGAAATTCTTCTGACTGCTTCACTAAGTGAAGCCTTTTGGTCCCTCCCAGCCTTTTACAAAAAGCCATTATATGTTCCTGGGAAGGATGCAGAGGCATCCTGCACCCTTTTCTCTCCAAGCTCATGCCCTGGCACCAGCCCCTCAATGTTTTGGTGCCCACAGGCCCCTCACTGCTGAGTTAAGTGACCAGGCTCCGCTCCTCAGGATACTTTCTTAATGGCTTAGGGACCAGGTCTCTACTGGGAATATCGAATGTATAGCAAGGACAAGGCACCTCACCTGGAAACAGAGCAATACAACCAGCCACAGCTGCTGTTGCTCTTCCCTCTCTGCCCTTCTTGTTCACTGTGGGGCTAAATACAAACTAGGAAGTGACTGGAAAATCAACAATGCTTTGAATGTATTATTTATACACGAGCACTCACTGGTTCAGAATGCTACATTAAAGAGATAACTCACTAGTACTTATAGTAAAAAGAAAAAATGTTAAGAGAAAGCACATAAGTATAGTCACACAGGTAAAAATATGATTTCCACATTTTTATTTGCTTATTGCTTTCAGTTCTCACAAAGTCTTGGAATATAGTGGCAGACCTAAAGAAATGCTTCCAAAGTCTGCTGCTAAAAGTTTGTTATTTGTTACTTTTTGTCAAAGCTCAAATTCACCCCCCCAGGAAGCAGTAGCAATGCTACAGATGAATACAGGCCATTTGCAATTTGTGAGGTATCCCTGAGGTGGTGGAAAATAGCTCACAAAGTCAGCATCACTTAGAGTGTTTGTCTATCCCAGCCACAAAACAAATCCTTCTGAATAATTGTATCACAAGAAATGAGGAGTAAGTCCTGGACAAAAAAGTGTGGGGCTATGACTACTGTGCTTCTGGAAAAAAAAAAAAAAAAAAAAAAAAAAACACCAAAAAACAAACCCAAAAGAACAAGTATTTTTGGCTACAGACAAGGGCTATCAAGGAGGAACAAGCACATTTACAGAAGTACCTTGAATGAAAAAGAAATGCCAAAGCATAGGAAGAAAATACAGGTCACTACTATGGGAGTAAAACACTGAAGCAGAGCCAAACTTTGCAAGATCAAATTTCCCCACCAAAAGACATAGCAATAGATTATTTCAGTGCCAGAACCTGAACTGATAGGATGTTAATTCTTGCACAAACACTATGGCCAGTGTAGGGCAATTTCTCAGTGTTAGTCATTGCTTTTCTATTATGGTGAAGAACATACTGGTGACAAAAATACTTGCTGAGCCTTTTTTGGAGAAGTTTATATGTTGTACCTCTTAACTGTCCTGAAAACCCAACCAAATGAGAATCAGAAAATCACAGGCTTAGTACTGATAAACAAATTTATACCTTTCCAATCACTCCTTCCTTTTATTTTTTTGAAAGTCCTATATATTCTTTCTGTGCCCACCCTAGCTCCTCAGTACATGGATTAACCCATTTAAAACTGCTGATGGTCAGAGAAAACAACCTAAAAAAAAATCCTAGGTGAAACCCTTAGACCAGAATCCTCTGAAGATTTATAGGCTGTGTTTAGACAACCTTCCCTATGCCAATAAATCTCAACAAGAGGCCAGTATCCAGGAGAAAACCTGAGTGAATTTTCCATGCCCATTCACCTCCGCACTGCAAGTGCCTGATCAGCACCAGCACCACTCTGCCCTCAGCCTAGGAGCAGATCTCAAGCAACAATGTCATCTCCAAAGTATCCCAACTGCTCCCCTATCCCCTTCAGCCACTTGAGTCTCATCCTTTTCTGCTTTCCCTGTAGATACAAAGATGTCAGCATGAAAAAACGCCGATGCTGCCAGTGCTATGGGTGCCCAGATCTCTAGAGAGCTCTACAAAACAGCTATTGCTGTTAGCAAACATCCTACAAAAATATACACTTCAAGTAAAAAATGCCTTCACTCTTCCAATCTATCTCAAAAGGAAAGTCATTTCTCCTTTGCGCTCATTCACTGTTGTTCTCTCTGCCACATAAACAAGCGCTACAGGGGAAAAAACACAATAAAGATCCCACGTTAGAGAGGCAGAACAAACTCCTTCCTTACTGCAAAGATTTAAAAAAGAAAAAAACCTGCACACAGAACAACAAATGAATTAAAACAGTAAACAAAGCATACTAATGTATTTTTCTGATTTTTCTATTTATCCTCTAAATGTTTCAGTTGCACACAGAATTTTAAGCATTGTATTGTCTTTAAGACATAAGGATCATCATAATTAAAAGATAGATTTGATTTTCTGGGTAAGGAAGCAGCACTCAGCATTTGAACATGGATGCTTTTCATTTAACAGATAATTGAGTTTGTAAGTCAAGTTTTAAAGTAGCTGGGTCTTCAGGGCTGAGGATCTGAATTTAGGAATTAAAATGACTTTTTTATATGTAAGCACCATTATTTCTCTAACAGCATGCTCAAGGCAGCTCCTTAGCCACTTAGCAGCTCTGAATTCAACACTTTTAGGGCATGACTATCTTTCCTAAATTCTCTGGTGCAATTCTACATTCAGGGGCAAAGGACAAAGACAGCAATAAAATATCAAATCAAGGATTTAAGGCCTTGTTCTGGTTTTTAGCTGGGACAGAGCAGGTTTTTTTTAGTAGCTAGAAGAGCGCTGTGTTTTGATTTTAATACGGAATTTGTTAGGAGAAGAACACTGATAACTTACCAGTGTTTTCAATTGTTGCTGAAAGTCAAAGGACTTCATGTTTTGCTAGTCTACAGGTGCAAGATCTGGGGAAGGCAGAGGTGTGAGAAATATTAAAAGTAATAAGCTAGATTGGCATTTAGATATGCCAGTGGGATATTCTGTATCATATAACTTTGTGTTTAGTATATTAATAAGGGTCTCTCTGTTGTTGGGGTTAGCTCTCTCTCTGGCTCTCGCTCTTTGGGTAATGCAGTTTTGGGACTGTTGCTCTTCTGGGAGTGCTATCTGAGAACAGGCCAGGCTTGGTTCGAGGGTGGTGAGCAATTGCACTGTATATCACTCATTGGCATACTTTATTATTGCTATTATTATTATTATTTCAATATCATTATTATTCTAAGTTGTATTTTCCTTCAATTATTAAATTATCTACAAGTCTCCTTACCCTTACCCCTTTAATCCTCCCCTCTATCCCCTGGGCAGAGGGGGGAGTGAGTGAGCAGCTGTGTTTGTCTGCTAGCCAAGTACTAGCCAAATGAAACCACCACAGGTCTATTCTTGTCTTTGGTACTTTGTCACTGTAGCAGTGATCACAACACTGATTTTCTTGCACGGCTGCCCATCCTTCATGAGTCATGGGGCACTCACCCACAGCCTCGATCTGCTCGTCTCATGGGCAGAAACCTGACAGCAGCCTGGGGCTGGGCATGAGATCCTGCAGGACTCATCTGATGCCACCGTGACACAGCAGCAGTTTGTGGTACCTCTGTTGCTGTTTCCGAGAAATAACAGAACACCAGAGTGACAAGTGAATGCCATCCACGGTAACATAAAGTCAAACCTTGACAAAGGTTTACAAATTTTGCAGCTTTATTGGCCAGAATTAGTTATAGTCTTAAAATTGTAGCTGTTCCACCACATAATGAGACACCTTATCTTCTAATTAAATATAAGCTACTGTCTCACAGAACATGTAGTAAGGAGTATTGTGTTCCAGGAAGAATTAACCCCAAATCTTAAAAAAGAATATAAATTAAATGGCACATTTTTGTGTAGGAAGTGAAGAAGACTGGCATGAGGGAAAGGGGGTGTAATAGCATTTTCAAATTAATCCAACTTGATAGAGTTTATTATTAAAGACAGATAAAATTTAAGCTATTTTAGCAGACTAATTGTTGTCTGATTTTAAGGGATGGTCTTATATCACAAAATTTAAGTCAGATTCATGTACTCAAATGAATGAACAACACTCAGAAAAGCTACTGATACAATCCTATAAGCTGAATACATGAACATTCGTTTCAGGTACAGGTATTTACCATCAAGTTAGTTGCATTTTCTTTTCTAGCAGCCTGAGAGGAGCTACTATCTAATAGCTATATACTATCCATATAAAGTCCATTCTTCTGAACTTTCTAAGACCTTGCTGCTGTAATATCTGAGCATTTCAAAGCTTTCAGTGCATCTGTCTTCACAGCAAACTTAAAAGCTTTAGAAAATCTCATTGTCTAGGACAGACAAGAAAATGGAACTCGCTATCCATGGAAAAATAAAAAAGAGAATTTTTTAAGCAATCCAACTCCAAATCAATGCTGAGACAATTTTTTTTTTTTCTACTTCTTGTTTTTGGAAGAAAAGGATGCCAAAGATATCAATTTCATGAGAATCAATACAGACTTTCTAGCTTGCTAGGCTTCTGAAAGCATCCCCAGAATATTTTCCAGGTGGGCAGTAAGAGAGATACATACTCAGTTGAAAAGATGACTTCTGGATTCACTGAGTACTTTAAGTTTTCTGTAAAGAAAACAAAAGCATCCTCTATTCCACAAGGCAAAACAAAACTTTTTTCTTTCAAAAATTCATTCCCATTCCCACTTCTCTTTCTGGGGCAGAAAGGGAAGGCCCAGATTTACAGGACTCCTTAGGTTTGGATCACCTAACTTTGAGCCTCTGGGAGTAAGCCTTGCCTAATTGCTGAGTGCTGACTTTTACACTCCTTATATACTAGAGTCAGAACACCAGATGTGAATCAGAACTACAGCAAGCAATAGAAATGTGGTGGAAAGACGTGTCTCAACTCCCAGCCCTTTCTTCTTGAGTTTGGCCCTGAACTCCAGCCCTCATACAGCTGCTATTATAAAATCCTGACCCAACACCAGAAAGCCACTCCTGGGCTTCTGCACTACCATCAAATATTTGACAACCACTAAGTAAATCACAGCTTGTTTCTGGCAAGGATGGGAGTAAAGAGTGGAATGAATGCACTTCGCACAGTGATTTTCATACAAAACACAGAAATTTTCCCTGGGAATTAGGACTTTGATTTTCACTGGAGCACCCATGTGAGCATCCAGCAGCGAGCCATGAAACACATTTCTTCTTGTTCACCCTTTTTCTGGCCCTGGAGCTCCCGCTGCAGTTGCCTTACACAGAGAGCAGGACATCATGCTTTCCTCCAGTGGCCACAGGAAGAGTAAAAACAACAGAGAAATGGTGCAGAAACTCATGGCCATACAATTTACAGCACTAAATTAGATCTGACATAAAATACTGTTGGCCAGTCCCTCCTACTGTGCATGGCAGCCAGTGATTCCCCAAGACCTTTTCTGTCTTTTTTCACTGTCACTTTGGTCTCCCTCAGGACAACCTGGTATCTTAGATTTCATTCCTGGATTTAGAGGTTTTTTTGTTAATTCGCTTTCCAACACTGCACTGAATTTATATCAGAACATATTAAAGCTTCACTTAACGTGTTCTTCTGTTTTGTCGTTGCATGTTTTCAACCTTTTTTTTTTTTTTTTTTTTTTTTGCCTCCAAAAGAACCCCACAGTGGCAAATCCAATCAAGTTTCAGTACTGCAATCAAGCTTTATTGCTGTTGCGATTCCAGTTTGTTCCCAGGTGCAAAGCCATTACTGCATCCTCTTTCTAATACTGCATTGCAAGATTTTCTTTTAATCACTAAGAGCAGAGTGATTTGATTTGCTCCTTTGATAAAACCATATGAATGGGAGAATGCTGGGAGCTCCTGCTCCTCTATTAAACTTCTTAAACATCACAGGAATCTGGGTAATTTGCTTGCTCATTGTTTGGAAAAAAAGCACAAAATTTCACCTTCATTTTACCATTTTCTGTTGGAGCCTTGTGACTTGTTAAAACTGCTGGTAGCAAGTAGACAGCTATGAATGTCAAACCGGCTTCCCCTCTGTGTATTTGCTGCCTGCTCAGAAATCTCTAAGCTAATTTGATCCATATATTCATGGTTTCAGATTAGTTCTTAATGCAAGGCTATCACCTTACACACTCACAAAAGCAGAAATATACAAGAGTTCACGGCTTTTCCCTCTGTTGTATTTTTTGCTATTTTGTCAGACTTACACATAATTAAATTTCCTTGACTTTAAGAGAGTGCTCAGATCCAGCACTGATCTGCCCACACTCACCCCCTCTGCCAGATGAAGGCTGCAGGAAAATGCATAGTCCCGAGGACTGAATTTTGTGCAACTAAAGCAAAAAGGCTCAGTAGCGCTTGTCCTGTAAACATGCAGGGAGGTGAGAATGACCGACACTAGCTCTCGGCACCCTTCCATGCTTGTCCGTGATGATAAAAGGCTCTTACGTTTCTAACGAGCCCAGCAGCCACCTCCAGGTCAAAGCTATCAATCATCACCAGCACAAGCTCCATGCAAGGCTTGCAGACAAAACTGAAGAGCCCTAAACCAGCAAGCCCAGCTTCACTAATTATTTTCTCTTTTGCTTTTACATCCATGATAAAATGAGCCTGTGAAGCTACCTAAGCCATAGCTCAGGCTTGGGCATTTTCAATATGTGCCTTCCAATTGATTTGGCTCAAAATAAACACCCAAAAGACCAGAAAATATCTTTATTATTCTGCAAAATAAGGCTATTTCCAAGTGGCTATTTTCTATTTTCTCTGCTATGTAAATGCTAACTCATCCATATACATTATTTTTTTCCTTCAATTAATGGTTGTGTATAAATGGAGGGAAGAGTTCAAAAATTTCAATGCTGCTGTTAGTGTGAGAAGACTGTATTAATAGTGATTTTACATATATATATATATATATGTCTGTGGAGTGCTTAGAGACTCCTATGTGGAACAAGCCTGTACTATGCTAAGTTTTAGAGAAACACCGAAAAAACCTTGTTGCTGCCTCACAGACTTGTAGTCTAGTATTTTGTTCTTTTTATTCCCACATTTATATTTGCTGTCATACTGCTGCTGTCCGTGATGACAGTTTTAGCCTCTCTTACAGTAGAGTAGAAGTTAGCAGAAAAAAACCCTTGCTTTTAAAGTTACTAGCAACTACCACTAACAATTAGTTGCTGATAAAAAACATACTTTCTGCCTTTTTTGAAGATAGAAGTGATTACAGGAATGTCTAGAAATGGTATAAGAGAGATCAAACAGAGGTATTCTCTTATTTCTAGACAAAAGTTATTTGAAGCTATTGCATCAAAAGTTGTTCATAACCAAAGTATCAACTGCTCACAGTATCATTTCCCAAAAGTTTGTGAAATGACTAAGAATATACTCCATCATTAAACTTACAGCACAAAGCCACATCTTCTGCAGCAAAATTAAATCTGGCTTAAATCAGTTTATTTCTCCATACCTTACATTTTTGCAGTCTGAAATGCTCATTTTGTGCCTCACTTTCTAATCAGTGCTGTCAGCTGAAGCTTTCATATGTCACACAGTATTTAGTCCACAGTGGGGATTATTTCTTTCAAGTATTTTAAGCAGAAATAAGAACAGCCATGGTTCAGACTGCGTGAACGCAAAGTAGAGAGTGCAGTGTGTATTGCCTTGAACAGGCTGAGATAACCGGGAACAGGCATCTGTCGGGTAAGCTCTGGGTGCTCTCAGGAAATAAGTCTCAGACCATTACATCAAGATCTGCTCCTCTATGGGGCTGCCCAGGTTGATCAGCCCTACTAGGTCCTCACTTTGGTTTCTCAGGTCAGAGAAGCAGGCAGAGAGAGATGAAGTAATGCTATTTTTGGTAGCAACCATGAAAGATGGCATGACTAAGATATGACTCTTATGTAAATGCTTTTATCCTGGTTTAAGGAGTACCTTCCCCTACTAACCCACCAATACCAAAAGTTTATGTCGCATTTGAGCCAGGCACTTGGTGGCAGCTGTGCTGGAGTCTAAATGTGCTTTGCATCCATCCCATGTAGCAACAGGCCCCCTCCCCAGTGTAGATGTGAGCCAGTCCCTTGGACGCAGCACACCTATTTGCTCTAGGGACAGGCTGGACATGAAGAAGTGACAACCTCCCTAGAAAGGAACTGGACTTCACTGGCTGCAGAAACTCCAGAAAAAGCCTTCCATTTCTCTGAAGTGCCTTCCTCCTCCCTTTAAACAGTCTGCAAAGATTGCATGCTATGGAATCACCATTTTTACCTGGTTTTTAAAAATCATATTAAAAATAATGGCCAAGCACTCCAACTATTTTTTGGTACTTGCATGACATTAACCTACTGGCTCAGGTTTTGGCATCAAATATGAATATCAGCAATGTTGTTCCAGGCAAACATTGCATGAATTCTGCTGCTCTCTGGGAAATTCAAGAATGCTTCTCTGCTGAGCTTGCTGTCTCTTGCAAAACTTATACCTTGTTCACTTAAACTTCTATGGTACATGGAATGATTTTGGCTCTTGGATAATAGAGGTGACAAAAATGACAACCCAATAAGTAACAGTTCTAGCCCTACTAGACGTGTCATGGGAGCATTAAAGAAAGGAATTTTCCTTTTGAAAAAGCAGTGCGTTCTGCTTCTGCAGCATTGCAAAGACAGAATAGCACTAGGAACAAATGTCTGCTCCCATTTCTATTTTGGATCAGGATCCTCTCTGTAGGAGTTTAAAACAACCACCTGGAGCTGATCCAATGTCTATTTGAAAACCAATGGGAGCTTTTACACCAGTTCTGGTACATGTTGGATCAGCTCATTGGCTCCCAAAACACAATTGTAAAGATGAAGAACATCCAACACTAACTCATAGTTTTATTGATTCATAAACAGGTTTTACTATGCACTCCAAAAATGCTTATGGTACCTTTTACTTCTTTATCTGGATTTTCCCATTTCTTGACATACTTAATTTTCTGCCTGAAAAGCAGAGCATCAATGACTGAATCAACAGCTGCACTTCACTGATAAGGGATCAATTAACAAATTGTGAGGACTGTTGCCATTTAGCTTTTGCTAACTAAAGTTCTGCAGCCACGAAGGGAGTTCTGGCCCTGTTAACTCCAACTAGCCATGGTAATACTTCATACCGTGCATTTATGGAGTTTATTACTACTTCTTTAATTCTGAGGCAGCATTTGCAAAAGAGAGAAAGAAAAGTTTGTGCTCACTGATGTTCTTTATTTTTTTCAGTATGGCCCAATAAATACCAACTGTTTCAATGTATATTCAATCTCTATATTCAACTGGTAAATGATCACTGAAAAACATCATAAAACATATTTGCAATATGTGCAACTGCAAGCTGGGGAGCTGTCTCTTCCTTCCATGACAAGTGCTATGAGTATATACCAGGCACTAATCTACACTCTTAGATGCTGAGATGCTTAGAGCAGAAGTATGCAAACCCTGATGGTGTTGCACATTGGAAGAATAATATAAAGCCACTAGTCTCGACTCATGAGTAATCTCAGCACTATCGTAGGCTGCCAGAAAAACTGAAGTTGTAGAGAAACACTATGTTCTGGACTAACTTGCAGATCCTCTTCCTGAAGCTTGACTGAAGGCTGTTCAATATCCTGGTGAAGGCTGAAATGGCCTCAGGATCTTTTTTCTTGCAGCATCTGCCAGAGTCTGTTACATACCTGGGGACAGTCAGAACAGCCCAGATCCACACAGCAGAAAAAGGGGAAAACCCATGAACCTGAGACATGGCTGAACAATTTCACCAGCCTGCTGCCCTGAGGCAAGAGCAACACAGTGACATACTTTTGAAACCATGTAGTCTACATCTATACAGCTCTATACTTTCCCCCTTCATCTTTGTCTCTCCTCAGGAGAAATAGCAATAAAGACAGAGTGTGTCCTGCAGGGGAAGAACTTACACACATACATGCTGGACTACGAATGGAGATCTATGGAGTCCTCACACTAAGCCATGACAAGAACACCACCAAATATTCCTTATCTTCATGACTATTATGTTTGACACTTCTCAGCTTATCATTCAGCTGTACACTCATACAAAGAGACTACTCATCATCTTGTAGGACTTCTCAGTTCAGCCAGACACACAAAACACATTTTCTCCTTTTTTTTCTGAAGGCTTTGCTAAAGTTATTGAAGCTGGAGAAGTCCCAGTGCTTGCTTCAAGGTGAATTCACTGACCCATTTAATCACGTTGGAGACAGAGGTGTTTAGATGCAACAGATCAGTAAAATGCTACGTGCCTGCGTATCTGCTTAGACACAATTTCTCAGGTTAGATTATGGATATTTACTTAGAGGTTTCATTATTAAGGTCTTTTAGGGATGCTCTGGATTCTGATCCACCACCAGCAGAGAATTGTAACATTTTTATTCCTACCAGCTAGACACATTAAGGTCATTGCATCTGGGGACAGAGACAGAAGTTTGATTTTGCTTTATATTGCTGACTATCCAGCTACAGCTATCGCTCTTTTTTCTGTCATCTCCATACAAAGCTGGAACCTACAGAAGTTTCACAACAGCCTACATTGGGTATATACCTCTCTTCATAATGAAGGGAAGCCTTGCAAATAGGGTAACAACACATTACCACCAAAAGTCACTTACCACTTTGAGAACTTTTACAAGCAGGAAGAAATTTAAATAAGAATGAATAGACAAACTTGATATGTTGGATCCCACTAACACCATAACCAGTTGCACTCATTTCTATGTCTCTTAAGAAAGGACCCCGCTTACAGCATGGATTGCAGCCATGCCATATGATGCTTAACCATAATATATCCCACTACCACTAAAGCAGAGCAGTATCTGTTTGAGTAAGAAGCAGAGATCCAGATGAATAAATCTGGCTTGCATGTACATACACCAGATTTATTTCCAGACCACTCAGATTTTCAAACAGAAATCTGTGTAGGCAAAACACAGTAACTCCTTTTCACAGCTTCTCTGGCACAGCTGAAGACTAGAAAAGTAGAGGAGAAGCAGCAAAGGATTTTATGCAGGTTTTTTTGTTTGAAAATGTCCACTCCTCAAAATGTACCTGCCAGCTTTGACAATGATAGGGTTTATCTTGTCTACATGATAGCGGTCAGTAAGAGAGGTACTGTAACTGGCAGCCATGAGGCTATTGCATTCTCTTGCCCTCTCAGTTTGTTCACTTTAGAGATCTGTAATCTTCTTCAGTTTTTAGGAGGCAAAGCATTCAGTGGAACAGAGGCAGAAGGACCCTGTCTCAAGCTTGAGCTGGAGTCAGAGCCTGTGTTCCTGTGCCAATGAACCCTTTAAGTGTCTCTCACAAAAAAATAAATAATTTTTTTTTTAAATCCCCAACAAAAAAAACAGTGGGGTACTGCAGAACAGGCAGCACTCTATCTTGTGTAAATACAGAAAGTCTCCAGCAGCCACATGGCTAAGGTGAGCTGTGCAGCCTTCAAGAAAGACATCATCAGAAATGCAACTAACTGGCTGCCTCAGCAAACGGCCAAGAATTGCAAAAGCAAGGGCTCTCTCAAGACTGTCCTTTGTGCAACTGGTCAGAAACAGGAATTGGAGCAGCTGTGGCAGCTCCTCGCTGTGCTGGATATCAGAGAGGCCAAGGGAGCTGCAGCACACCCATTAGCACAGCACCCAACAGTGCGTGCCTCCATACACCACAGACATGCCCAAATCAGGCCAGCACAGAAGAGAAGCAAATGTGATGTCACCAACAACTAAAGCCCAACAGCCCCATTTCTGTCAGGGGCCCAGAGCAAAGGTGCAAGTTGAGTCCAGTCATTTAACATATAAAAAAAAATAATCTGATTTTTCAGCCCATTCTCAAGACCTGAATCTGTCTTTGGCACCGCCTCTGGCATGAAGCTCTTTTTTCCCAAGCCGTTGTGTTGTTTTGACTAGTAAAAATGCTCTCTAATGTTTGACAAATTACTTCTGGCACATGTGTCAGCAAACTCAAGGCAAAGAACTGATTGGATGTGGAAGTTAAAAGCAAACTTCACAAAAACTTCTTCTATTGGTGCATTATAGTCATTCTGAATCACAGTTGCTTAAACTGTCTCACAAAGGACAGGAAAAAGCTTTTAGAAGTGAAAAATTTCTGACATAGCTAACAGATACAAAAGGAAGTGATAAAAACTAATGGCAATTCAGGAATAAATGGTACTAGGTTATACTGTTGAATAAGATATTTACTTTTTTTAAAAAGAGCAGCCCTGCACAACACTTTTTCACTCTCATCTGTCTTAAGATCCAGAAATATAGAGCCTAATTAAAGGTGTCACCAAAGCATCCAGGCAATGAAGTTCTCTCATATATGCTTTGTCCAAGTACTCAAGGAAAATGCTAAGTTGGAAAATGCCTTGGCTGACTTCATTGGTGCTGCTTTTAATTTTATATTTCTGCACAGACTTCCTGTGCTTTGTACATGTGCAGAGTCCTTCTGGCTGTACAGTGAAGCACAAACTAGTGAATATGTCTCCTAGCAACATTAGTCCTGTTTTATAATTCCCAGGGAAAGGAGTGCTGATCATTCTTTTTCCTCCTTATGATCATTTGCGTTACTGGGATGAAGATAAAGAACAGAGCAGCACCCTAGAATTAAAAAGATTATGAAAGTTGATCAACCCTTGCAGTCATTTTAAAAGATGATTTCTAATGAAATCTTTCCTTCGGTGCTCACACTTCATTTCTTTCCTGCTGTAGCATCCCTCCCTTGCAGGAATACAACAGCTGTATAAAAGGACATTGCACATGCTGACACCCCTGATAAGGACTCCTGGCATTGAGTGCCAGACTAACTCCAGACACATCCTCCAGCAGAAACACAGCAAATGTCTCTAGGCTGGCTGGAAACAAGGGCAGGAGGTGGACCTGGGTGTCAAGGAGGAGTGGAAGGCTTCTGGCTTCTAGGTTGGCTCTGCACTCTCCTTCAGAGTGATCCCCTGCAGGGAGAGACCAAGGGTAGTGTAAAGCCCTTTAAGCTGGTGATATACACTGGCATCACATTCATAATGCAAGGACTGAAGAGCCTTGAATTCAGGGACACTACCAGCAGCAACAAAAATCATGTTTCTGGGAGCTGGACACTGTTACATGGCACCTGACACCCAGAAGCACAAAGGTAACTGACTGTGGAAGGGATGGATGGGGGACATCACACTTCTCCTTGTGCATTTGTCAGGGCTTTCTGTTGGAGTGGTTTTCCTCGTTTCTGAACTTCATGCATCTTTTCCCCTGCAGCGAGAGACTGCCAATAACCCGGCAGCAGGGCTGAAACTAGTACCGAGTCAGTCAGACACTATATTCAAGTGTGCGCAAAGAGAGAAAGTCGGATGAGAGAAAAAGAAATTCCACATCTGTACAATCTGAGGCTTTTGGGGATAGGTGCTGTCTACTCATTGCTAATCCCAGGAGTTATTCAGCAGCTCTATGAGAAGTCGACAATCGTTTCCGTGTAGCAAAATGAGGAAACACCACTTACTGCAGGCAGGTTGAAGGGTTTAAGCATTTGAATTTTGGGAACATGAAAATTATGTCCAGAAAGATACTGTTGCCCTTCTCTTGAGCAACAGCAGAAAACAAGACCTTTACAGGTCCACTTTGAAGGAGAGGAGAAATCACTTTAAAAAAGAAAAACTCCTCCCTATGAATGCAGTTTGTTTCAGTCTCTTATACCAAAAATCCTATCGCATACATGCACACACTTACAGGCACCAGGGTAAGGAGCTGTCAACATCGAGTAAGATCCCCTCTGGCTCATATCTCCTCTGGCTCATATCTCCTCTTTTAAGACAAAAAATGTCTTCCTTAGCTCTAAGAAACAGCCGTGGTGAGAGATGCTGCTGTGATCTCCCCTGACTTAAGCTATAGTCTGTGATGGACGATCATCTTAAAGTCTCTATTTATCTGGATTTCCTAAGAATTACAACTATCTCCTTTTTCTGGATTGATTTCTCACCTTTGTGCCTTCAAAGAAAAAAACTGCAAACAGTGAAACGCTGGAGTAGCCAGACCAGGCCACACCAAAACTCAGCCTGGTGCAAGGCTTGTGCCTCACAGCAGACAGAGCACAAAAAGGCGGTGAGCATTCAGCAATAACGCCTTGTTACACTCGCTCTGCCTCCAGCTACCTGTGGCTCAAGAATTTCCTAAGGGAGAATCACCATCTTTAGGTTTAATAAGGAATGATCCATAGAAGGGCAGAAACCAGAAGACACAAACAAGTATCTTCTCAATAAATACAAGGAGGACCCACCCATGCTGGGTGTGGATTCTGGACAGCTAAGAAGCACAGGGAAGTGATCCCTCAGCCATTTGCATGACAGTCAGACAGAGGAGGAAAAAAAACACAGCCAAGGCCACGTTGCAGTGAATGAGGACCTCACTGCATGAGAAGCAGCATGATGTGGATCACAATGAAGAGCAGATGTGATATAAGAACAAGCAGAATACTCTGGTAATGACCCCTGCCACAACTTTTTATTCCTCAAACACTCTTCTACCTGTGATTATCTTGGCCTGGGGTACTGGAAAGGGTAATGCTGTTCTTTTAATGACAGCTCTTCCACAGACTTAAAAAGGTCTCAAAGTAAAACTCTGCATTTTTAGTTACACAAACAGATAATGATATAAAAGGGGAGAGGAAAATTATTACTTTCTAGCAAGATCTACTATTCAATTCCAGCAGACAAAGCTATGAATAAAAAAAAAAAACCCTCTACTTCAAAACTCTTAGAAGAGAACACTTCTTTCATGGTTGCATTAAATGCCAATCTTTATATAAGACAAAATTTAACTGCAAGAATTTCATAGCTTTTAGGTAACTAATTTTCAAACTCCATGCTCTGCAAGACAACTGTGAATTATTACTAGGAACCTGACAGAAGGCCCTCAGGGCCCAGTAGATCTCCTGGCAAAGCTCTGATTAAAGCCATCAGCAAAGGACCCTTTTTCCACAACTTGTCCCTGTGCCAGACCAGCCCCTGGGTGTTTTTGGGTGACCCCGGGCCTCACATTGGGGTGCTGGCAGTAAGCCAGCACCTGGTATGGAGAGCTGCTGCTCCTTTAGGTGTGCAATGCCTCAGTGTCTCACAGCAACCCCAAATCACTGCCACACTGGACGAAAGGCTACATACAAATAGAACTTCTCTGCAATATTCAAATAAAGGCAAGATAATTAAAATTGGTTTAAAGATGCACAAAATTAAATAAAACCCAGGTTTGAATCTCTCTGGACTCAGCAGGCTTTTTGTGAGTGATTCAGCTGCAGAAGCCACACAGCTACCCAGTCCTGAGGCCAGCAATCCTGATTTTACATAACCTTGTCCAGAGCTTTGCCTTTCTACAAGGTAACACCAGCAACACCCATGAGACCTTCTTGTAATTAAACCTTTTACTCCTTTCTCTCCTCCCTGTCTTACTTGATCCATAACTTATTTAATCTCATTCTAACACTGTTCCTGTTGGGCTGCTGTCCCTCTCCTCCTCACTCTGGAATCAGTAATGTCTTGTAGATATGGTGGGGCAATGCCATCTCCTGACTGATGGTAAAAGAGTAGGTGTTTGGAAATCTGTAACTCAAAGAAACCAGCAAATGTGGTCCCCCGCTGGGCAACACACAAGTGTCAGAATAGCAGGTTTTTCCATGCACTGAAACAATGTTTGATACTGCGTCCAGTTCTGGAGCCCCCAACACAAGAGAGACATGGACCAGCTAGAACGAGTCCAGAGGAGGCCACGAGGATGATCCGAGGGCTGGAGCACCTCTCCTATGAGGACAGGCTGAGAGAATTGGAGCTCTTCAGCCTGGAGAAGAGGAGGCTCCAAGGAGGTCTTATAGCAGCCTTCCAGTACCTGAAGGGGCCTACAAGAAAGCTGAGGAAGGACTTTTCATAAGGGCAGTTAATGACAGGACAGGGGGAAATGGCTTTAAGCTGAAAGAGGGTAGGTTTAGATTAGATATTAGGAAGAAATTCATCACTGTGAGGTGAGACACTGGCCCAGGTTGCCCAAGGAAGTTGTGGATGCTCCTTCCTGGAAGTGTTCAAGGCCAGGTTGGATGAGGCTTTGAGCAACCTGGTCTAGTGGGAGGGTGTCCCTGCTCATGGCAGGGGGGTTGGAACTGGATAATCTTTAAGGTCCCTTCCAACCCAGACCATTCTATGATTCTGATACCAAAAGATGGACTGCTAAAAGAAGGGCTCAATACTCCAGCACATCACAGACCAGTTGTAGGTCCCAGCTGAAATGAGATATGACAGCAAACAGTGACTTCACATTATAAACCCTGCAGGAGGGAGGAGGATGAACAAAAGACTCTTAATTTGAAGGAGGTTGAGTGGTACCATGGAGACTGTGTTCATCAAAACACACTTAGATACACACCAGAAAATATGAGGACAGCAGCTGCTGGCTTGCTTTTGCAACCAAACTGAAAGATGGCATTATCAGCCAAGCCCCAAGCGTGCCACAAGATACTGATTGAACTCCCCAGCACTTACTGGAAAATTTGGTTGTTTCAGACATAGTCCTTCCATTCTTCTTTGAAAATGTGTTTTAATGTCAGAAATAGAGGTATGTCAGCATCAACAGTGGAATAAAGGTGGCAAAGAAAAATCCCAATGTCAGTGTGGTTTTCAGCTTTCCTACTGAGCTCCAGACCGTCACTGGGGACTTCCTTTAGCACCCATTGTTGCACCCGGGCACGGCTAAATCAAAATCAGGTAAAGAAACTCTGCTATACCCTTTCAGTGTGGAAAGTAATAATAATATTGTTATATTTATTTCATCCTATAACTCTGCAGTACACAAAAAAACCCATCTGCATAAAAGAATGATCTCTGCCACCCAAGGGCCTTTTCGGATGAAATGCAGTGACATTTTAATTTAGAAATGGGTAACTTGGAACAAGAAATGAAGAGTGTTGTAGCCCCAAGTAGAATATTTTGCTCTAAATAGGAGCTTTGACAATGTAGGAAGGACCACTGCAGTGAGATTTCCTGTCACAGGATTTCCGCTGTTGTTGTCACCTATCCAAACTACTGCCAAATCCCTGATGAAATAGAGTAGTTCATAAATGTTTGCCAGTATTCAACAGAACAAGATGAATTCAGCAGTTTTATTTGCACATTTGTTGCACTATTAATCTGAAAACAATCTCTTTAAATATGGAGAAAGAAGGTTTATGGAGTCCACTCTGGAATCTCTGCCAGCGCTGAAATAACCCTGAATGCCCCATAATTTAGTTTATCATTTCTGAAAGTGCAAATAACTAGGTGTTTTGCTAACAAAGTGTGTGTTGGGGGGGGGGGGGGGGGGTGTTGGGGTTTTTTCCCCCAATATTACTGGCTTTAAGTGGCCTCTCACAAAGAATGTATCTAGCAGAGGGGTTGTTTTATTAAAAAAAAAAAAAAAAAATCACTCAGAGGAAACATTCTGGCAATTTTCAAAAAAATGCTGCAGTGACTTGTACCTGAAAATAACTGTTGAGTTTGGTAGCCACCTTCCCCCATCCACATTTGCTCATGTCACCATCTGACCTTCACAATTTCTCCCCTTCCTTCCTCAACAGCCAATTCTGTCCCCCTCAAGCCCCTCACTACATCATTACCTCCACCATGATGCTGTCAGTCAAGTCTATCTCATTTTATGACATTATTCTATTGGTGACCAGGAAATGGAAGCAACTCCTCATCCCTCTTTCAGCTCTGTGTTTCCACATAGACAGCATTATTGATGAGCACAGCAGACAGGTCTGCACCTCTTGGGTGCTGCTGGGATGTACTATATTTTCTTCTTGCAACTTCCACATACCTGCAGTTCCTTTTACCAGCTCTACTGTTGATGCATTTACATTTAGAATGCAATTCAATCCTGCATGCAAAAAAATATAATAAAGTGTGCAACTTAATGCTCACTGTGAATTTAAAGTGGTTGCTTGTGTCAACCACAAACTGAAGTATTTAAATTAAATGCTGTATTTCCCTACCTAATGCTATCCATATGCTAATGGAAAGAGATTACATCTTGAGTAAGATTTATTGAAGTAAACTCAATTCATTTCAGGAAGCATCTCAGTGCTGCCTATCCGAAGTGATACATCCTGCCAAATAGGCAGTGTATCAAATAAAAGCTCCTAGATACTGAACATACTTGTGGCATTTACCAAAAGTAATATGTCTTTTGAATCTTACTGATTTAATTTGACTTATCATTCCAGCCTGGTTTTTGAATAAAACATTTGGAAACCGTGAAGTTCCCTGACGCCATTTTAATTATCTCATTTCTAATTCCATGCTAAAAGAAGACACTCTGTAACAATAAAATGTCTTCAAAATTGATATAAAACATAGTTAGGGTCAATCTACAAGGGCAATGAAAGTAGCTAAAAACAAATTTATATTTTAAATCTTGTAATGATAGCAAAACATTTTGAGCACACTGACATAGACGCTGATCAACAATACAGTAAAAGGCATCCTGAGGTGAGTTGTTCTATGGCTACTTCCGATAAGTGTATGTCACATCGTATGTGCATTCAAGACCTAAAATATATTCTGAACATCATAAATACACATATTTCTATGTGGTGCAGATCTGCTGAGGAAAAATACAGGTGAGCAAGTGAACTGCCGCCACTCTCTAAAGTATCCTTCTAGTAACACTACATTGTTCCACTCCCTCTTCTTCATCACAACACAGCTAAACTCTGCAAGTTAACTGGAAATAAGGCAAATCATGACCCCTACAATTCCATGCAAAAATATTCCATTCCAGGTTTAGACACATGTATTGGGCTCTGAGTCATTAAAGGAGAGAGCACAAGACAACACCTATCTTCATAACTTTAACAGCAACCAGACAAAGGTATAATTCCCCTTTACACTGAACATCCACTGAAGCTTTACCTTACCCTGTCAGCCTGTAAGACCATCACTGTACTTTTGGTGGCATTTCCTCCATCAAACAGATAAATAAATAACAGTCTTACTTTTAAGCAGAAATTCACCTTAACCTATTAATCAAAGAACACAAGTGTCAATAAAATCCATTTATATTTGTAGCTTAGGCTTTTTTTTAAAGAAAGTTGGTTTTAGCTTAAATCAGATGAAGGAGTTACAATAAAAAGAGTCCCCTTGGGAAAACGACAGTGACACAATACCAGGCTCATACTGTATGCATAACTGTGCAGTCTCAAAGGCCATTCACACCCCAACATCTACACCACTGTAGTTATGATTCCATACCACTCTTCCAGTAAATGCACTCACTATCACCTCTTTCTGTTCCTACATAGAAAAATAACTTAACTGTCACAAGTTACAGAACCTTATGAAGTCAGACTGGGCACAAAGCTTAGTTTCAGGCAAAAGCATTTGAACTTAGGGGTCTGGGTGCACACCGTGTCTTAACGGTTGTGCTGTGTTCCACCAGCCAATACAGTCACTGGTGCCCAGAGACCAATTCAAATGACAAGGCAGTTGGGGTGGCCCCTATTTGCCTAGCACCATTTTAGATGCCCGAGGTTATCTCCTGGGCCTACAGCTGAAGGTCCAAAAGGACACAGAACCTCCCTGAAGCCCCTCAGTCCTGATAGCTGCATGCAGATATTGCAGATTCTGCAGGGCATCCCAAACAGTGCCAGACAGCTGTGTTGATGCAACCAAATCTCCTGCTTCAGTGCCTATTTGAGGATGAGCTAAAGGGTCTCCTCTCTCTAATGAAAGCTGACACGCTTGATTCTCAAGTAGACTCTTACTGTGACATCTATGATGTTCCCTGGGGTGAGTCCCTTGGGGTGATTGCTGAGAGAGGTCCTGATGCATTCCTGAGAAGCAGAACAGCATGAACAAAACTCAGAACTTTTCTGTGCAGACTCCAGGATGAACTGCCTAAAAACTGTAATAATGTTTTATTTCTTGAAGCTCAAAATGCGTTTTTCTCAGTCTCATTCTCTGAACAGGTTGAAACAGATTACAACATCCCCCTCGGCTACTGCCCTCAAAAATGAGATCACCCTTACAGACATGGCACTGCCATTTTCAGAACAAGTTCTGATTAAAGGGTGAGACCGTGATCCACAGAAGAAAACAGGTTTTCTAGCATACAGCCGTAGGCAACTACAACTATTTGAGGCTCCATTTACAGCAGAATGGAGAGTGCAACTTCTGTAAGCTGTTAGTATACTCACTAGTGATCATTAAAGCTGATTAACGCTCACCATTCAACAGCAAAAGAAAATGCAGTTTTGCGAGGCTGTCACATCCAAGAGGCATATATATTTCACAAGACATCTGGTGCCCAGCATTGCAAAACAATTTGCAACACCTCATCTAAAGGGCAGAGTATCTCCTACAGAAGTGTTTTGTATGCTGCAAGCTGGATAATGAGACAACTACATACTTGTAAATTAATTTTTAATAGGTAACTCATTAGCAAAATGCTGCACAGCTGAATTCTGCTTTCCAAACACAGATGAACTGCTACAGTTCCCTTTACCTGCAATTTCTCCCTCCGACTTACAGAGAAAATATAGCAAAATGGGTCCCCTTTTTCTTGCCTATTCATCCTACAACGTAGTGCAGTACACCTACTTCCAGTCTCGCCTTTTATTTTCTGGTGTTAGGAAATTCAGTATTTCATATCTATTACTGATAGAATGAAATGGGAAATAAATCCTATTAGTCCACCTGGGAAGGAAATCCTGCACCTGAGCATGTGCACGTGTGAACCCGAGGTCTTCTGGTGCCTTGGAAATCCAAATGACAGTAACAAGTACTGCCTTTTGCATTTGCATTTCTGATGTAGTTAGAGAGGCAGAACTCACAGATTCCAATTGCATACACGCCACGAGAGAACCAAATGAACTGTTTCTGCTCAAAATTCTTCCTAATATCCCAGCAGGTTATAAAATCATAGCTAGACACTTCTTTTTGCACCTGAACTAACCCTTTACTGAAGTACAGCTTCAGAGCTTGCTTCTCAAGAGACTCAGAAAAATATTCTACAAAATTAAATCTCAATTTCCTACTCAATATGCTAAAGAATAACAGTTCCCAGTCAGGTTTCCAAACATAAAAGAGGAATACCATTGGATTGTCTTCCTTGGATTTACAGCACTTAGAGTATTTTCTGTGTGGAGGAACACAGCACATATAGCATTTATAGTACTACCACTGAACAAAATGACCAGAGTGCACGTATTGGAGTTTTGCTTATAGGCTTTCCATCTTTTCCAGTTGTGGTGCAGTTTACATGTAGTATTGAGATATCTTCATATAGATGCAACAGGTGTGTGTGTAAATCTTATACATCCCTGTGCAGTCTCTATAGAGAACAGCTACTGCCTTTCTAGGTGCCATGGTAGGTCTATAAAATTATTGCAGCAGACCAGATGTTATCTCCATAGAGGACTGCTCTGGAAAGCAAAGTTAACAAAGTTTTGCCTTTAACCCAAATCAGTGGGGACAGAGATTCAACTCTCAAAGTCAGCACAGCCTTCAGACCTCTGCTGATCAGTCCATCAGACTATTTTCAAGAGACATTTTTACACCCTTACAGTTCCTCAGTTCTTTGAGGGTACCTCCTATGGCCACCCAGGATGTTTACCCATAAGAAAAACACTCCCTGTAGGCTGATGGGAAATAAAGGTCTGGGTATCTCTAGTTGTTGCAGTATCATGTTTGATTCTTGATGCTCCGAGGCTCTTCTAGATAAGTATGTTTGAATGTGCCAAAAGGAAGCCACTACCCATATGCTTAAATTCCTGCCCATGCATTAAGGCTTTGCTGTGCTAGCTACAGGAAGAACACAATTTAAAAGATGAAGAAAAAAAGCTTAAAATAAAAGTAGCAGGCTACTATAATTGGAGACACTGAGTCCTTTGTTGAGATGCACAGATGATATAGAGTATCTTCCCAAATCTCGTTCACACTGTGCCCAGGCAGCCTGAAAGGCACATGGTGACAGCGTGCTGTTTTCTATCCTTCACAGAGCTATTTCTGCTGCATCTCCCTCACTGTGCAGGGCAGAGAGGCACTGTCTGTCTCCACACCTTCTCTGCTACACCATGTGTTTTAGTCAATTATAAGCCTGCCCAGGTAATAAACCTGGTGCACTTTATGCACTCTCTCTGCTGCACTTCGCCACTGAAATGCCAATATTTGTGTTTTCCCTTCAATTTAGCAATATATATCTTGGCTTCTTTAATAGAAACTATCAAGCATTGCAGCTCAAGCATGGAAACTCAGGAATGCTTAATTTGAAGCCAGTGGTTCCCAGGCCTGATATCTCAGCAGCTATTTGGGGGTTTCGGTTTTTTTAAAAAAACATGTGTTTTGGCAAAACTTATCAAAGCACAGAGAAGAAGGATTTATGGGGAGTCTTATTCAAACACCAGTACATAGAGGTTATAACCATACATCTGCTACCATCCTACTGAGACTGCACAGTCGCTGCTGGAGAGCACAGCATGGGCAGATCCTAACTGCTTCAGTGAGCAGTATCAACATTTAAATAAATGGGTGGAACAGCCAAATTTTCATGCTTCTGAATGAATTTTTCATCCATCTGAATAAACCTCAAGCTTTATTCAGAATTATTGTGTACATATAAGTATACACATACAGATGTTGAAGAGCTGGCAGCCAGAGAACACAAGCAATCTATTGGAAGGGCACAATGCATTTTTGACAGCTTCACTAATTTTAAATATATTTAATTAGCAGTTACTCCTACATGGTCTTGAGTCAGAGAGAAATACTGCAGTGCTGAATTCTGTATTTGGGGAAGTTTGATCAGAATTACTCTTTCAAACATGGCTACAGAAAATAGCAGGCCATGGAGTGCTCCAAGAACTGAGAAAGACTATGAAATTCTCTATTAGTAGCAATCAGACCATGCAGCCATTTGCTGTGAACAGCAGTCAAATTGCCAGCTTGAATACATCCACAGGCTGCAAATAAAACAACTGTCCACAAGTTTCATTAAGACCAAGTAGCTGTAGCACTTACTTTTGACTATTTTTGTGTCAGTCTACTCACTATTGTGCTTCTGATCTCTGTGCTGTTTTTCTTCGGATGGCTACGTGCTGCAAGAGGAAAGCCATATTCCCACCTTCTGCCAAGACCACAGTCCTGTGCTTTAAAAGGGGAGATCTTAAATATTTTTGTTGTTGTTGTTGTGTTCTCCTTAAAAATTGAAAGTAAGCACTCCAGCTTTACAAAGCAGCAGAGAATTGCTGAGCAATGTTCAGAGGACTTTCAGGGCATGCTTCGCACGCAGACCCTGAAGGGGAGGGCTGAGGCATGTTTGTTGGAGGTAGTAGACTAGGCAAAGAAGGAAGAAAAGACTTTTAGAGCTGTCTAGTGACAGAGACAGGATAATTAGTCTTCCAGAGGCCCTGTTGCCTCGGTTCTCATTCGAACATTGGAAGGATTAGCAATCCTCTGCTGACTGCGTGTTACAAGCCATCAAGCCATGAATAGCAGTTAGCTTTTTGTGGCTGAATGTACCTCCTCAACCTAACCAGCAGTAAAACACCACATGCATGCAGCCAAAAAGGTGGTAAATGCTGTTTGAACTGCAGTCCCCAGGGTCCAGGCAGGATCTATCCTGTTTTCCAGTTAGTGCCAGACAAACATGTTCCCACACAGAAGCACTGTGACTTTGTAAATAAATATCTTTTTTTTAATCACTTCAGATAAAAACATTTAAGGAGAAGAGGAAAATGCAGAAACAGTTAGCAGGTTTTGATTTTCAGACTGGTTGTCCCTTGGAGTGCATACATCTGAGAAATAAGAAATATCAATGTGCAAATGCATTTTATTTAAATTTAACAGGAACACAAACCCCAAAGTAATACTGCTGTCTCTACTGGTTTGCAAAGGATGGAGGAAATAGAGCAATATTGCAGCACTTTGAAGTTTTGGCATCCAGAAACACTATCTAATGAAAGGTGCTAAACGAATACAGTCCCTGTTGCTTCCAATGTATACATACCTTAATTTGAGTTTGAGTGGAGGCAGGAAGAGAGCTTTTGTCAAACTACTGGCATGCAGTAAAAAGACAGGAATTGCACATTTGTGGACTCAGGAGAGCATTCAGTGCTCTCTACACCTCTTGGGTGCAAATCCCACTTCCCAAAGTGCCTTTGGTACTTGCTATACTGCTACCACTCATCAGAGGGCACGGAGCCCCTGAACTCTGCAGTCAAAGCAGGCAAGTCATGTCAGGACAGTATTGCAGCTGAGCATCCAGTGGTCATGTCCTCATTTGTGACACTGATATGTCAAGGACACATGTGGGGCACTAGAGTCAGTTTAGGGATTGATCCCAACCAAACTCAGTCCCTTCAATCTCTGAACTGCCTTCAGAGGCACAAGCTCTTGACATAATGTGCTGCATCCCTCCACCTCCTCTGCTCCCACCAAGCATTCACAGCTCTGTACTGTGATCTGAGGGATCAGGTCAGATAACCAGACAATCTGAGGGAGGAGAAAAAGGTGATATGTAGCTCTCTTCCTCCTAACCAGACCCTGTAGGTAGTGATTTCTTTCTAAGGTGGTTTAACATAACAGCCGATGCAAAGAACTCGTGGTATTCAGTTTTGAAGAGTATTGTTTCTATTGCTGAATGAAAAACTGTCTATCCAGCCTAGGCTGTCTTTTCCTCAAAGCCGATACCAGTTTGCTGGATACACTGCATGACCTCTTCTCATAAGTCTTGTCTTGCTTAACAACTTCTCATCACTTTAGGACAACACAGCTACCACTCTCATACAATTTTTACTAGGTGTAGTCCACCTACAGTGAGGTGGGTCTGCAACTCAAGAGAAAGTTTTGATCCAGCACAGGTACAAAAAGTTTCCAGAGAGCTATATATTCCATACTTTATCACTTAAAAACAACCACTGCATCCTAGTGAACTTTGTACTTTTAAGATGCTTATACTGGCATGAGACTAGAGCAAAGCTATTCAAATTGCAAGAAGGCAGCTTCTCAATTCATCTACTACTGATAAACTGTATATCCTACCATAACTGATCTTGTTAAACTGAGCAAACTTATTCTACTGAACAGCAGTGATGCCGAGTTATTTAATTCACTTTCCAGCTAGGGAGGCAATTGGCACCCAAGGTGCTTGATGATGGTCTCAATCTGCCATCTTGTCTTCTCCACATTACAAACACTCCCACCAGAGACTCCTGATGGGAAGCAATCCCAAAGAGCAGTGAGATATGGGAATCCAGAAAGCTCTGCAGCTCTGCTTCAGTCTTGTTATTTCAGACTTGAGATAATCTTATCTGCCGGACTGAATGTCCCCTCCTCAAATCTGTTCTTCAGGCCACCTCCCTGGTTCAAATGTCAAGGTCTACCCAGGGTTGCAGCATACTGGTGTATGTTTTCTCCAAAAGCAATTCAACCCATGCCCAAAAAAAACCCTCCCTGAACCAAGCCAGCACTCAGTACATGGAGACAATTAAGGGGAGTTTCTTCAAAACCGCACCACCACTCTGAACCAAAACATTTTGTATTGGGTTTGCGTGGCAAGGTTTTTGGTAGTAGTGGGGGAGGGGACATGGGGTGGCTTCTGTGAGAGAAGCTGCCAGAAGCTTCCCCCATGTCCGACCCGACACAGCCAATGCCAGCGGCTACAGGAACGGACCCGCCGCTGGCCAAGGCCGAGCCCATCAGTAACGCCTCTGTGATAACATCATTAAGAAAAAAAAAAAAGGAAGGGAGAAAAAAAAAGCTGCACACTTTGCAGCTGGAGAGAGGAGTGAGAAGATGTAAGAGAAACAACTCCGCAGACACCAAGGTCAGTGAAGAAGGAGGGGGAGGATGGGCTCTGGCGCCGGAGCAGAGATTCTCCCCGCAACCTGTGGTGAAAGACCAGGGTGAAGCGGGCTGTCCCCCTGCAGCCCCTGGAGGTCCATGGTGGTGCAGATGACCACCTGTAGCCCGTGGAGGACCCCACGCCGGAGCAGGTGGATGCCGAAGGAGGCTGTGACCTCGCAGGAAGCCCGCGCTGGAGCAGGTTCCTGTCAGGACCTGTAGCCCGTGGAGAGAGGAGCCCACGCCGGAGCAGGTTTGCTGGCAGGACTTGTGACCCCGTGGGGGACCCGCGCTGGAGCAGTCCCTTCCTGAAGGACTGCACCCCATGGAATGGACCCAGACTGGAGCAGCTCGTGAAGAGCTGTCAGTCATGGGAAGGACTCACGTTGGAGCAGTTGGTGGAGGACTGTCTCCCGTGAGAGGGACCCCACGCTGGTGCGGGGGAAGGAGACCTCCCCCTGAGGAGGAAGCAGCGGCAGAAACACCGTGTGATGAACTGACCCCAACCCCATTCCCTGTCCCCCTGTGCTGCTGGGGGGAGGAGGTGGAAAATCGGGAAAGAGATTAAGCCCGGGAAGAAGGGAGGGATGGGGGAGGTGTTTTAAGATTTGGTTTTACTTCTCATTCTCCTCTGATTTTGATTTGTAATAAAGTATTTTTTTTTTTTTCCCCCAAGTCGAGTCTGTTTTGCCCGTGCCAGTAATTGGTGAGTGATCTCTCTCCGTCCTTATCTCCACCCACGAGCTTTTCGTTATAATTTTCTCCCCCTGCCCATTTGAGGAGGGGGAGTGATAGAGTGGGCTCTGGTGGGCATCCGGCCTCTAACCCACCACACATTTGCTTTGACACAGCCATGGACAAACAGCACTAGGCACTACTCACAAGCTATTGCTGGAAAGCTTCCGTAGCTATACATTTGTTTGTCAGCTTCTGCACAGAAAAGCAAAAATCCTTGCTCTGCTGTATTCTTAACATAATTTTGCTTTCCTCCAACATCTCATCATTCAAAAAGGAAGATTAAAAATATCACATTATATAATATAGAACTTTCATCATAAAACTTTAAAAGTTGAAAAATCAAAGCTGGAAAATGAGAAGTTGGACAGAATAACTTTCTAACCACTTTAGGAAAAAAACAAGCCACAGAGAAGAAATCTCTTGTCACACAAAAGTCCCATTTGCTTCCCAACCTGTCACTGTAACAGCTCTCCTTAGTCACGCCACACATCACAGGCTTGCTAGTAGCTGGGTAGGAAGGCTAAATGAAAAAGCCCAAACTACCTTGGGAAAGGAGTACTGATAATTTTTTCTTGCCATATCTTTTCAGTCACCTTCAGCCCCTCACATCAGAGCACCACAGCCACAAAAACTTTTTTATACTTATATTTATATATTAATACTTATTTATTTGATATTTAATTTTATATCCCCCTCTGTCTACACAACTACCTACTTCAGTCAACAATAAATACTCCA
The DNA here is from genome assembly GCA_907165065.1 of Caprimulgus europaeus. The sequence goes on along the minus strand of OU015529.1, from coordinate 38,622,833 downwards.
CCTGTGGGAGTTTTGCCTCACTGTTACACATACCCCTCCTTATTCCCTCAAAAGAGCAATTAGTTGCTTGCCCTGAAATTTGGTTGGGCGGCATCTGCATGGCCCAGCTGTTCCTCTGTATGTGCAGATAGGTGCATACATCACCTATTAGAGCCGAACTATGGCATAGGTCTTGTATATAAATTCCTGCTGTAAAGAGGCCGTGACGCTTCAGTAATGAATTAATACTCCTTTACTTAAGGCTAAGTAGGAACCTGGATATAAGTATCCAGGTGACTGCAATCACCCTGACAATTGGAAGGCTCTGTGCATGGGGATTGGGGTCTGCATCTGCATCTACAGTCCCTTGGAGGGCTTGAGGGAGCAATTAGGGGTAAATGATTGTGTCATAGTGTCCTGGTTTTTAGCTGGGACAGAGCAGGTTTCTTTTTAGTAGCTAGAAGAGTGCTGTGTTTCGGTTTCAGCTGGGATTGGTTATGAGAGAAACATTGATAATTTACCAATGTTTGCATTTTTGTCACTGGAAGTTGAAGGACTTTGTGTTTTGCCAGTCTGCAAGTGTAAGATCTTGGGAGGGTGAGGAATATTTAAAATTAATCAGGTAAATAGACATTTGGCTCATGGTCAGTACATTAAAGAGGATCTCTTCCTCTCTCACTCTCTCTGGCTTTCACTCGGGCTCTCACTCTTCCGGGATTGTGGTTTCAGTTCGAGATTGTTGCTCCCCCGGGAGCAACAATCTCGTTAACAATTATCATTATCTGAGAACGGGCTGGGCTTGGTCAACGGGTGGTGAGCAATGGCACTGGGTATCATTCATTCATATAATATTGCTATTACTGTTCTAATATAACTATTATTTTCAGTTTTATTTTATTTCAATTATTAAATTGTTCTTATCTCACCCTACGAGTCTCCTTACCCTTCCCCCCCAAATCTCTCCCTTATCCCCTGGGCAGGGGAGTGAGCGAGTGGCTGTGTTTGGCTGCCAGCCACGTGCTAGCCAAGCGAAACCACCACACATGGTATTCAGGCATTTCTTTTGTTTGGGGTCCTGGCACATAGTGTATTTGACTCAAGCACAGCAATCCTTGCCATTTGAGTGACAGACAAGCACTTGTTCCCTGTGCAGCTGGTGTCAGGTGTCTCCTAAAATGTCCAAGCTCAGCTATTCAGAGGCTACTGAAAGAGTGCCTGTGCTGGCAGAAGGACAAGATCAAACTTGAATGCCAATAATGCTCATTTCACCAGAAATTTACAGGAAGCATATTTCAAACTCATCCTTTTGATTAGTTACAGCAGAAGTTGCATTTAAGAATAAAGCATGGTGCCCATTTAAGACTGGGTCTTTTTTTTCTTTTAGATATTGAGATATTAGCAATTTTAGGTTCAGATATAATCAAACAAGTATAGAGTTGCATTTTCTAACACTTTCTGAAATACAGACTAAAGCCACCTATATCTCTGTGTCAGTATTTATACGCACACACAGTATAACTATCATTAGAATAGATTGAGATGTCTCCAGTTAAAAGGAAAAGATGCTGTAATATAACACAATAAATTAAATAAAGTCTTCTCAGAGAGACAGAAGGCACTGATCAGCTCTGAAGATTGCATTTAGTCCCTGTCAAAGATAATGAGATGGCAGACACACACAAAGGTCATCAGATGTCTGAAACGCCGGCTCTGGTCTCCCGCCTCCTAATAAAAGATGCATGTTCACTTGTTTTTTCTGGGGAAGCTATGCTTGCTGGTGAAGTTAATTGGTAGCACTTGGAGTTTGTTTTCTCTATTGACAGAGTAACAGATACTAATGGACTCAATGCTCAGCCGTGCTGAGGATTAAAATCAGCCCTTAGTAGCTTTAATTTGCAGTGACTTTCAAACTTTGCTAGACACTATGCTATGTAATTTTCCAAGAATTTAAGAAAATGTCAAAATTGAAATATGTCCTTCCTTGCAATTTTTCATCTTTACATACAATTGGTATGATTAAGTGGGATTGCTTTTACCACATACAGACAGGCAACAGAGTTAGATTTACAAAAATTGCAGTCAGAGCTGACAAATTAGAAATGAAAATTCTCCCCCATCTCCTGCAGATCCAAGCTGGGCTCAAACAGTTCCAGCACTGCTTGGTGCAGGGACCAAATCTATGGCTTTGTGTTCCTCAGGGAGCCTCCTGTGTCCTAAGGGCTTCCCAATAACATATGTTAGACCAATTTTGAGGCTATCCTATTGACATAAAAAATTATTTAAGCTCAGGAGTACCCTAGGATCACCTCTTTCAGCTCAGCCCTATGGACAAAACTTTGAGGAAATCATGACAGCAATTAAGAACACTGGTCTCACCAGGCTAAGGCTAATGAGTGGATCCATGGATACTACCCTTCAGGAGGAGCTTGCCCAGCTCTGCCATTACATACAAGCCAGGAGCCGTTATACTTGGCTTGCTACCAGCCACACATGCTTCAACCACTTCTTTGTCAAGGGCACTGATGTCGGCATCTCTCCTCAATTGGCCAAATGCTTCAAGGATTATTGGGAAAAAAAGTGATGGGAAGAGGGCCTAGCTCATGGGACTATCTCAAAAATCAATTAGGGTAAGAAATCAAACTATATCCTTCAAGAAAGGAAGAAAAATAGAGAGTAAGAGGTAAAAAACTGGGCAAAAAGTGACAATGATGAACTTGTCTCCCTTCTTCACAATGCAAGGCTGCACAACAGGATGAGTTTGGGCAGTTTAGCTTTCTTATTCGCAGTATCACACCTATCCGTTTTTCTCAATGGTAAGCTTAAAATTATTTTTGGCCTGAAAATTGCTACTGCAAGGCAGGCCAAAGGAAACTATTGCATTTACATATGCACATAGTAGAGAGAGGAGATAAATAATACACTTTGATTATCTACCTAAGTGTTCTGCATAGCTCTCCTGTAAACAAACCCCCTGATGTGGCTGAGCTGCTCAGCTAACCTGGCAGTCCCATTGTCCTCCCTTACTCTCCAGACCTAAAATGCATCCCCAGCCTCTGCCACGAGCAAGCCCAACCCCTAACCTGACTCAGGAGCAAAGGGTGCTCAGGCAGAGGTGGAAATGAGCAACTGGGATGTGGGATTCCTCCTCTGTTTGTGATTTTCTTATAGGAACTGTCATCCGAAATTAGTTCATTATTCCACAGTAAAGAGGACTTGGTTTTGGTTTTCCCAGAGTTCTTCAACATGGAATATGCAGCTCTTCTGTTCTTGCTACACAGACAGAACATGCTATTTTGTTTCGTGATTACAATTATCTTATGCTTCCAATTAATACCACTTAAGAGGGTCCTTAAAAATGTTCTCCGTATGAATGGCGTATCACAGATAACCCTGGCTCACTGGAATCTTTGCAGTGGGAATTCACTCACTAGATTAATGGGCTTTTATTTTCTTTTACATTAATGGGACTTGATAGTATTCGGTAGCACAAAGTTTTGGGAGATAGTCACAAAGCATTTTAGAATGAGCAGAAGAACAGCTAACAGGGACCAAATCTGTGCTCTGGGAAGATGGACTTTAGCACGCCTCCCCTTTGTGATCTACCCACCTTTAAAGCAGGCAAGCAAGCAGCAACAGTATCAACCCTGGCTTTGCTTACAGCCGATAACCTGCTTTCAGACAAGGAAGATGCATCCAAAGACTGTCCTAGCACAGAACTCCAGATGCCGTGTTACTGTTTTTCATGCTAGAAGGAAGCAAGGGTCAGATATTAGAGCAAGGTTAAGCATGAGAAAAATTGCAAAAGGAAATAAAATACAGTTTAAGGAGTGCATACCTGACTTAATGGCTTATGGAAGAGCAGTTTCCAAGTGTCTGTCTCTATTTACAAACTCCTGTGCACGTTGACCTAACTGTGAAGGAAGGCAGTCATGTAGAAACCAATGCTTCACAAATTATCCATCACATTGCTGTTTTTCAGGTAATACAGAAGAGGGGGAAATCCAATTTGCGCAGATGGTAAATCCACAGTTTAAATTAAAAGATGGTCCTTTACTATCCAAGGTTTAAATTGAGGCATTAAATGTGCAGATTTAATAAGCTCCCCCACAATTTTACTGTCACACTACTTCCACTGGGGAAGAGCAGGATTGGCAAGAGGGAAAGGAGAATGGAGTTTGAAAGGTAATACAAAGCATCGTATTTTTTTCTGAGTGCAGCAGATAAAATTCCTGCCAAACTACTGACCACATCATTCCTATCTGAAAGGACACAATTCCTACAAATGCAAATGACTCTACAGAGTAACTAGACAACATGAAGCTACATACATCAGGATATCACAGATACATACAGCATTCAAAATCCTTTTTTTTTTCGATGAAATGTTGTTTTCTAGCTACTTCTGTGAGAAAATTGCCATAAACCACACATATGCACAATTCAGCTACCACAAAGCAAAGACCTTTTAAGCCTGAAAAGAAGAAGGATACTTCTGATACATCTTGTTGCAGCAGAAGCTAAAATGCTTCATTGCCTTTTGAGGGGTAACTCATTTTGCCCAACTCTCTAGTACTATTTTTTGAACACTGAATTCAGGGAGTCAGTTGCTTCCATTTTCTTGATTACAGATGATTGGTAGTCTAAAACACATCACCACATTTATAGGCTGGGAGGGAGGGGGAAGCATGATATTTTGGCTGTACTGGCATTTATTGATGGTTGGCCTGTAATGCTGCATTGCTGGCATTAAATAGGAACAGTGCCACTCAGTTCAGAGACTTTGAATCAGCATCTTACCCAGGTCTGACTAATCAAAAACGCAGCATGAAGCTGAATAACACCTCCAGGCAAGAGAAGTGACACTGTAAGTCAGAATACTGCAGAGGATGATGAACACAGGGGAGCAGGGGCATTGCTGTGCAACACATACCACCCCACAGGAGTGAAGCAGCAGTCAAGAAAATGAGAATGAATAAGGTGGGTGACTGAATATGGGAAGCAGAGAGTTTGGTGTCCACAGGAGGTGGATAAGATGAGGTGGGGTAGGCTCAGCAGAGAATAGTAGCAGTGGTAAAGCACTTTAGAGAAGAAGCAATAAGATAGCTCACTTACTTGGGGGAAGAGGGGGTTGGTACAAAACAAAAATTGATGCTACCAGACGTTTGCAAAGCAGATGTAATTGGTGATATATCTTTAACATCAAATAATCCAGAGAAAATCTATGGTTAATCTTATGGATGAGATTAAGGGTGGACATAATGTCTGTTAAAATAAAAGAAATGCAGTTAATCATGAGGACTTTGGCAAGATAGATGGATTGTGCCTGGTTCCTGCCTTTAAAGACTTACCTGAAGAGCTGGAATTGTTACTGTCTTATGTTCACTCTGACTTTTTAGAGGGACAGAACAATTTCAGATCTGAACTGGCTGAATTGCTCCTTGAAATGTACACACATCCCCTTCCCTTGACTATTGTAGTGATTAGATGTCTCAGTTAAATGCATTAAATTCATTGGGATAAATATGGCTCCAGGTTTCTGAGATGTCATCTATGCCCTCAGATATTAAACCAAGTCATAAGAGGCAGAACATGGGTAAGGAGCTAGAGCTACTCCCCACCCTGGCAGACTTCCCCATCTCCTTCTGCTCTCAGGAGTCTCTAATATTTCGTCTGTGTTTTGTTTTAAACAATTCAGCTGGTTTATGCAGACTAAAATGAGGCCACAGTCCTTCTTCCAAGCCTTGATAACCTGCTGTTACAGCTTGCTCATACTGAAACTTTGGAAGAGATTCAGCCACCACAAACAATAACAGCAGGAAAGTAGTCACCCAAACAGCAAAAAAAATTGCCAGATTTTTCATGCTACCACCAGGTGATTCCATTAAGAGAGCTGTCTACAATGATAGATGAAGACTTAAATGTCTCTGTGGTTCCATATTCAAGCTAAAGTTACGCCAGGTAAATTTGAGGGAGGCTTATGAGATAGATTTAAAGCAGCAAGGTGACTTGCAATGTAACTGCTTGAAAGGTGATTAATTCATTCTGGGCGTGTCAGACAATACTTCTGCAGCAGAAGACAGAAAAGTGAGAAAACTTACAGACCTTAAAAAAGTTCATCTAGTGGGTAGCAGTTCATTATGACCAAAGCTCTTCGTATTTTTCAAGATTTTATAGTAAATGTGAGGCTTTGAAATGAAAATTCACTGGGAATGATAACCATGTATAATGCTCTAGCATATAGCCTACAATTCAATAAAGTCTCTCCTTTATAAAACACTGCTCCAAACTTTTCTTAAGAAATTAATAATGACACTTCTAAAAAAAAACCTCTTCATACAGAAATACCTTGTTCAGGAAAGCTGATATGAATAATAAAATGAGAAGCACAGAATAGCTGTCTGTAAAGAGGAAAAAAAAAGATCCTTTATTGTTTAAAATATAGGTGCTTAATGCTGTCTCTTCACCCGCCACATTATCCATCTGCTTTCTGTTTGAGAGCATGCAGGAGAATACCCAAAGCAGAAATCCATCTAGCTCGTTTCTGGGGACTACTGGCATGAGATTTCTTTTACCATTTCAGCTGAGATATTCAAGGTTCCACGTATATGTTATTTAGCAGCAAAATGCTTCTTTATTCCCAAGGCTTCAGAAGTAGCATAACTGATTGGGACAGCACCGCATATTTATGTATGGAAGAATAATTGCGTTCGCTCTAGAGCCATCAAGGCTGTAACTCATGTGAGGGTTTCCGGCTGACTCCATAAATTGTGATAATACTGGTTCCATTGTTTATTATTGTTAGGAAAGCTTCAGGAATGCATGTAGCTTAGCACAGCAGGCACTGCACACTCACCTGTCCCAGAAGCTGCTTATGCAAAGCATGTAAGCCCTTCACATTACTTTGGGAAATTCCTCCATCCATACCTCCTTCTTGTAGAATACTGTGTACATCTTGTGTAGGTCTTCAATGGACTGTGAGCATTCTGTACTCCAGTTCATCATAAATGCTCTCAAATTCACCAGTATGCCACATAAACAGCTACCTCATTTGATTTTCTAGTTTTCAGGCCTGCATAGCCTTGCTTTAGTGCATACACAACACTATATTTGGTTGTGCTTTAAATACATGCACAACAACCTAGTACTGTCCTCCTCCTCTGTTTGCACCCTCTTGGTAAGCTGTACACCACGTGTCCAGTTGCGCAGCTCCACATTCCACATTTGTCTTCTTTTGCCCTTTTAGCTCCCTGCCTTTTTCTTCTTAGTGGGATAAATTGTATCAGTTAAAGGACACAGAGAGACAAGCCTTTTATCAAAACGGAGTAGAGGCAGGAGAAGACAGCAAGGAAAGTGCTTGTCTGTACATCCAGACAGAGAAAGCTCAGGCATGTAGCATGGGAGTTTTTACAAACCTCTTTTCTTACATGTAGGTAAACCCACAGGCTTACCTCTCCCCATGGTACGACATAATAGTATAAAACCGTCCTGACCGAGGAAGGATGGAGTTTTAAAAGACAGACATTTTCCCTAAGTCACTTGGAAAGTAGCTCAGGAGATGCAACATGACTTAACCATAGCAGGCTTCTGGAGGCTAAGCACACAGGCAGGGGTTTTCCAGTTCCTTCTGAATTTTGAAACTGGAAATGTTTATGATGGAATATACCTTCTGCAACACAGAGCTGTGGATTCAGCTGTTGAGCAGCACTTCTCTGCTGCTGTCAATCACCAACCTATATTGAGTCAGGCTACCACTGATGGCAGGAGTCAGAGAAAATAAGAAGCAGGGACTAATTTCACACTCCTCCAAAATGAAAGAATTTCAGCCAGGCTACAGGAGCTAATGATCACTGATGAAGACTGGCAAAAAGTGAACAACTTGAGAACTTGACAGTTTGGCAGAACCCTCCGGTATTTTCTGAAGTCTGAGCCGTGTTCATGTGGCGTAAATCATTCCTGCCCGAATGTCTCTCACTTAATTAGCCACTTGGCAGGAACAAGAAGTCACTGCAGAATGTGTGCCATGGCCAGAACGTGCAGCTCCATCTGTCTAAAAATAGATACATGTAAGATAAGAGATGCAGAAAGAACTAAACAAACTCCTCTCTCTCCCACAGCCAGACTCACCTGGGAAGACAGACTGACATCCTCCTAAAGAGAAGCCTTCAATCTAGAATGCCCACTTGCGCTCCAGGACACAGCCTGTTGATTTATCAGTAATAGTGTGCACCTCTTTAAATTTATGTTACGCAGTATCTCAACATCTAAATATGTACTTAGCCACAACTAGTAAATCAGTAGTTACAAGCAAAAAGGAGATGGGTTTTTACAGTCACATTGCTGCAGTCACAGTTGTATTCTGGAAAACATGAAATAAAAGTCTTTTGCCCAGATTCAGCTATTCAGTGAAGACAGGCTGAGTGTATGGGGAGGGGGAACAGCAACAAATTACAATTTTTACCTAGTTCAAGTATAGGTCTCTGCATAAATTTAAGTCCTTCTCCATCATACTAAATGAGTATCTACTCTGAATTAGTACAACATACTCTGTGCAACAAATACTTTAAGATTAATAGTAACTAGTCGAAGTATTCTGAAAGGTTTAGCACACATAGCAGAGACAGGTAAGTTATTACTGGTACAATCCAATTTAACTAAAAAGCAAATTGGAGAGACACAGCTGTGCACAAAAAGGTTAATGTAAAAAAATAAAAAATAGCGCTGTTACTAAACATAAAATAGTAATATTGATGCTTGAGCAAGGGAAGGTTTTAGCACCGACTCTTTAGCCAAACCAGACACAAGGAGAGAAGAGAGAACATTTATTTTAGGCAAAACTAGTCAAGTTTTTAGCTTTTATCTTGATTTCTTTGGAGAAAATCTCCCCAGTAAAAACAAGAGACATGATGTTTTCACAGAGACTAGGCTCATTTATCCTTTCTTGAAATGCAAGCATCAAAAAATCACTATTAAACCTTGATTAGAATCCATGGCAACAGGCTAAGCCCTGAAGAGCACAATGCCACTCTACTCAAAGCCAGGAAATTGAGAGCAGCTCATATACACAGCTTCTTAGCAAGTACTAGGAAAACTAGGAATAATATTGTCCAGAACTAAATGTATTTTTTCCTCTACAAACCTCACCCTTCAAGAAACTGAATTTACTGCAAGTAATTTCTTCATTCAAGACAGAGGCTGAATCCAAAGTTCCTTCCCGTGCTCTATAATTTTATTTTATTGTTTATTATCTGCCTTTGGCCCCAGCTCAGTGCTCTGACAGCATAAGCTGCCCAGGCAATAACCACAGTGAATTCCCATTTAGTAAAGTTTCAGTGAAGACAAACATTACACAGGCACAAATTTCAGACTGGACACTCAAAACCAATGTGACTTATTTAGGAAAAGTAAATAAAAAGAAGAATAAGCTTTTCAGTCCTCAAGTTGTTAGTCTAAGTTTTAAATAGTACTGTGTCACACCTCGAGTCCTGTGTCCTGTTTTGGGCCCCTCACTCCAAGAAGGACATGGAGGTGCTGGAGCATGTCCAGAGAAGGGCAACGGAGCTGGGGAAGGGTCTGGAGCACAAGTGTGATGAGGAGCAGCTGAGGGAACTGGGGTTGTTGAGGCTGGAGAAAAGAAGGCTGAGGGGAGACCTTCTCGCTCTCTCCAACTCCCTGAAAGGAGCATGGAGAGAGGTGGGGATGGGTCTGTTCAACCAAGGAACAAGTGACAGACAAGATTAAATGGCCTCAAGTTGCACCAAGGGCAGTTGAGATTGGATGTGAGGAAGAATTTATTTCCTGAAAGGGTTCTGAGGCATTGGAAGGGGTTGCCCAGGGCAGTGGTGGAGTCCCCATTCCTGGAGGGATTTCAGAGTTGTGTAGACATAGTGCTGAGGGTCATGGTTTAGTCAGGGACTTGTCAGTGTTGGGTTAATGATTGGACTTGATGATCTTAAAGGTCTTTTCTATTCAAGGCAATTCTGGGATACTGTGAAATACTAAAGTTGCAAGCCTTGATCAAGATACACCAATACGGAAATTTTAGGTACTATGCTTTTGGGAGTATCACAAGTATCTATCCAAGAACACCACAAAAACCAGCTCTCTAAAACACTGGCATACTTTGGAAACTAGCAGCTCGCTCATTCTTATTTCCACAGCCTTAGCTCCTGCAGACAGAACAGACAGTTTCTAATCAGAGCCTGTGGCTATATTAAAAAAGATATTAAAAATTACTGTGTCACGAGGTCACATGCAAAAACAATTTCCAAAATAAAGGAGCTGAGAAAGTATCCATAGCCTGTGTTATGAGAAAGCTGTTAAGAAAAGTCCTTCAAGCCTCATCTCTGTATTTCAGTGTTCAGATAAAGGGGCAGAGCATGGAAAGCTACAGCAATTATCAGTCCTCTAGTGCCTACCAAAGGTATAATCTGTATCATTGTGTACCAAAGTCAAGCTTTTCCAGGTTGATTTGCTCTTCATTATATAAATACAGAGAAGTTAATTTGTTTATATGGGACGACTGTTACTCACAGCACTCACATGCACAAACATTTGTTTGCACGCCATAACTCAGTTGATCACAGGACAGAGAGAACATGAAGCACTGTCTTCTCAACAGAACCTTCCATTTCTTGAGCTGCAAATATACCCAAAGACTCAGAAGCAGCTACATAACTGTTTGCAAAACTTTTTATTCAGCTGCCAGTATATCTGTGTTGTCCCTAATAGCTGAAGCGTTCTCTTTGTCTTCTTAATTTCCTATCTGTGGCAAAACCAGGACTCTATCCCTGTTTCAAACCTTGCTGTATCATTTCATTATCCCACATGCTCAGGACTGTGAGAGATTGCTACTGATTTAAATGAAAAAGGATTTCTGCTGAACAATTTTTAAAAAAAGTTCTTCTGTCCTAGCTATAATCTTCTAAAAAAAAAATCTGTGGAATATGTAAAAATAATACTCTGCTTCTGCCAGGAAAGAACTGTAAGAAAATACATGTTCATCTTCAGAACTGAATTTTTTAAGTTGAATATACATGATAAGATAATACTCTTCTGCCTGTTACTCCCCTGATGGGATCACAGATGGCTTGAACTCTTTAGTCAAGTCTAGAAAAAATCATCCAGTTATGACAACTGCTGCATTTGTTCACTATATCTATCAGTTGGGGAAAAAACCAACCAAACAAACAAAACCAACCTCCCTTCCCTCCAAAAAAAAAGAGAGAGATTGAGAAAGAAGAAGAGAGGGAGGAAGCATCCTTTACAGTTCTGCTTACAGGTGCTGTGAACCTCAGCTTACTACCTTACTCATTTCCATGCTACAGAAGGCAAAAGCAGCCTTGTCTACATTATTTGTGACAGATCTTCTGACAAGGACACTCTCTTCAAGTAAACACATCAGCTGGGTCATCTTCCTTCATTATTCCTCTAAATTTTTTCCTAATACTTTTCTCAAATTGTTTTACTTATCCCAGCCACCTTGGACATAGCAACAGGCTCGTCCCTGACTTGATACAACAGCCTTGAGGGGTATGGTTCCTTCCATTTATGGGTTGGTAGGTTTGGCAGGGGGGTGGTCGTTATTGTCACCTCACCTGCTGTCCTTTTTTGTAGCTCCTTATTTTTAATCCAGAAACCTCAGCGGTTTGCATCCATTTTTTCAGATGTGGAGAGAAAAAGATTTAAAGGCAGCTTGTCCACAGAATGGGAAATTCCTTTGCAGGCACCACAGAAGAATTTTACTTTTCTCCCTGCACCTGTAGCATCCAGGGTACCTAGCCAGCTGCCCTGCTCCGAAAATCAGAGATGTAATGCAATAGATGGCACAAACAGGATGACCAAAGTTGATCTAAGTTGATCTCTTCCTTTCTGTTTTGCAAGCAAGCAAAAAGCAGTGCTGTTGAATTGGAGAGAAGAACCCTTATTCTCTTGAAGTTGTATTTTTTTTTCTCAAATTGGAAGTTCAAGGAGTTTTAGCCTCATTAAAATGGGCCAGTTCAGCTGGATTAAGTCACGTGATATAAAGCTGTCAGTACTGGCACAGTTCTGGAGTCCAGAAGCACTCGCCACTGGTTGTCCTCTCCTTAAGGGGCAGGTAGAGTCCTGCACCAGGAAGGAAGCAAGCAGGTCTTCTTCAGAAAGGACAAAAGGCAAGAGGCACATGCTGAAGTGAGGAAAATTCTGACTAGATACTAGCAAATATGTTTCAAACAGCATGAAAGGTGCCCAGAGAGGCTGTGGGATCTGCACACTTGGAGATGCTCAAAACTCAACTGGACATGGTCATGAACTACCTAATCTAATGTTGAAGCCCTGCTTTAAGCATGAGGTGAGACAAGCTAATTACCCAAGGCCCCTTCCAATCTAAATTATTCTATGATTCTGTAATTCTACCAAAAGAAATCCACTTTCTTAAAGTCACTCATGTGACTATCTCCAGAGCTGCAACATCACTACAAAAATACAATGAACTGATAACAGACTAATTGCATAAAGATAACATGAGGTAGTAATGATTTCAACTAAATTGAATTTAAATTATTCATTTCTTTTCTGACAGTCCTGAAAATGGCCTAAGTCTTCTTTTTTTTTTTTCTTTTAACTTCCACAAGGCAGAAGAGGTCATCTGAGAAAACTGTCCTGTTACTGTTCTAAAAATCCAAGCTCTGACGTACCTAAACTTGCCTAATCAGACTCTGAATAAAGAACATGTCATATGAACAAATTAAAGGAATAAAAAAAAAAAAAGGTGTAATGGTTACTGATAATAGTCAATATTTTATATTAAACAATTCTATTAAATTTACTCCCTCAAGGAACCTACATTAGTAAATTCCTCCTTTGCTATAATGAGATCATTTCTGGAGGCTGGCAAATCTACATTCAAGATTGGTCACTGCTTCTCTTGTTAAAAACTACCAGAAGTGATACAGATACAAATAATTTATTTGATGGACTTTCCCCTTCGTTCTTCCTTCCTGGCATGTACATGGAAGTGAGCTTCACTGCCTTTGAGACAAAAAAAAACCCAAACAAACAAAAAAACCACCCCAAAACCAGAAAAGGGCCTTGAGAGACCAGAAGGTATTTCTCTTCCTGAGCTTGGGTCACCTTCCACAGCTAAATCAGTACTAAAAGGCCCTGAAAATAGTTTATTTCATTTACAGGGAAAGGAGGTGTTCTGCTAAGAACAGTCGTGCATCTCCCATGGGAGTCACCATCAGGCAGCTCGAAATACAGCTTTCTTCTCCAGAGGTGCTACCAAGACTCCACACATGTAAGCAGCAGATGCAAATCCAAGGGACAGCTTCCTTGTAGTAATCTACTCCTTCAATGAGGCACCACGGTGAAACCTTTCCCTCAGGACTTATAGTTTGTACCATCTCTTCAGGATGTTGAAAATACTCCTTTTCCAATCACTTTTACACACTCCTTCACCATTCATGGTTGAAGGCTACAAACTAACTATACTGGAAACTAGCTGTGATGGGAAAGGCTCACTTGGCTGCGCAGATTTAGGTACAGTAAGGAGAGAGCATTCCCTCCCTGCAATCACATATGCTCAACAGGTGACAACTGGAGAAAAACAAAAGCAAAGTAAGGGCAAAATTTTGGTTTTGTTTTTTTTTTAAACTTGAAAATCTCTTTACAGCTAGCACTGACATAAATAAGGACCTATAGCTTTTCAAAAAGCATTTCATTTGTGCATATGACTAAAACCATAGGAGAGATTTAGAGCACAAAAGAAAAAGAATACACAGGAAGCTGTACTAAGGCACAAAAGAAAAATAATATACAGGAAGCTGTACTAAGCACAGCTTCCCATTGATGTCAAAACAACAGCACAAAAGACCATAACAAAGACTTATGAGGGGAAGGAGGAAAATAACAGTCATCTTCATCAAAACTCTACTTAGAAAACTCCAGAAAGTTGCTATGCCTATTAAAATCAGCCATAGGAACCAAAATCCTTTAATTTACTTCCAAAAACACTTCCAGTACAGGAGGAGCAGATTTAAGAATGTCAGACTATGCTACCAGCTGAAGACCAGCTGTATCTTCCAGACCCAAAGTCATCTTCTGGTCCTTGACAAGCTCTGTAGAGCTCCTTAGATTTAAGGCACACTTTTAATTAAACAAGTATGTTTTTGTCCCAAGGTATACCACCTCCTACTTTTTTTTTTTAGGTATATCTTCCCCCATCTTAATTTATCATTAATTACAAGTCCAATAAATTATTGTAATTATCCAAAACAATTTATTTTTTATATAATCTTTTCCCGGGAACGTAGCACAAAGCTACTAGGCAGTTTCCCTACAAACCCCTGTAGCACTTGGGAATGTTTTGAGAAAAAGAAAGTACATGTTCATACATAAAAGCAAATGACCATATCCACTTGGACAGTCAATCTTAGTTGTGGGCACAAATATTGTTTGCTGGGCTGGCAAAGGGTGACACTGTGCCTGAGAAAATGAACCCACCAGAAACCCACAGTACTGGGGAGTACAGTGCAGACACTCCTGCTCTCTCTTCATGCTGTTACTGAACTTCATACTGCCCAGGTTTTATTTATTATCAGTGATTTTGAATTTTCCCATGTGATAGGGGAGTGCAGCCAGCCCCCAAAAAGCAACCAAGTAGCTTTTCAGATACTTCATGCAGACTGAAAACAAGAACAGAGGATCAGCAACAGAGCTCAAAATGAAGCTGTCCTGTAGCTTGATGACTGCAAAATTATATAAGCAATTTATTTTTATAATGCAATGTAGTTACTAATAACTAATTTACTAACTTGAAAAGCTCTAAGAAAACAGCATGAAATAGAGATAGCATTTTCATTACTAACCTTAACTTTTCATTTCCTGACCTTGAGTACCACAGCTTTGTGTTGCACACAAGCTATTCTGCATGACCTTATGTCCTATAGATTAAATCCAAGAGAAGCTTTTTCAGTGAAAAGCAGTCTGCCACAAACATAGGTTTTTATTATCACAAAACGATTCGAAAATCTGTGTTAAATTTGGTTGAAGACTCTGGATGGGGGAAATGAAAACAGAGCGAAAGCAGCAGGTGACTTGCTTAAGTGGCTAGCACACTTATGTAGGTTGTGGAAAACTTGAATTTCACATCTTTTGCTGCCCAGAACAGCCAAAGAATGGCTTAGCTATGTGCCTAGAGGGCTTCCCAGCCAGGAAGACCAACACTTCTGCTGATGCATAACTAAACAGCTGCTAGGGCTGGAAGGGCAGCCCACACACCCCACCGAGTAGGCTGCAGCATCCTTCTTGCTGTCTGTATATGCAAGTAAGCTGTGCCAGACAGACCGCTCCAGCAGTGTGGACTGAGGGGCACATGTGGTGATAAGGAAGCTTGCCTGAAAAGTAGGACTTTGATTCACATCTCTGCCTGAAGGTTGGCCATTACAAGACTTTCCCCTTCAGAAGAACAGTTGGTCAATCATGAAGGAGACCAGACCTCTTGCTGAAATTACTTTGGTTTCTAACACTCAGACAAATACCCCTTAAAAAGAAGTTGGGCCCAAGGTCTAAAAATTGATTTAATAAACATTAGCTCTATATTTTTTATAAGCTCTATCCCTATTCAAATAACATTAAAATAATAATACAAGAACTTCTTGTTTAACAAATTACAATAGCAGAAGAGTAAGGAAAAACAGCCCTGCTGATGAATGAGGGAAGGTAAATACGCTGCAACTGCCTCTAAATTTTATGGTGTCCCCATAAACATGATGCACAACAGTAATAAAGTCAGACTGATATGATTTGAAAAGGACAGTTACAACAGTACGAAATGGTCAATCATGTACCTGGCCTGACAATTTTATTACTTCAATGGGTCATTATTATAACAGGACATTTTAGCTCACATAAGATATTTCAGGGAGAAAAGATGACTACAGGACAAGGCACTAGTGCAATAATTACATCCCACAGTTGTATTTCACCAAAAGGAAAAGACAATAACATGTCATAAGCCAGAGTGACATCTAAACCTTTCTTCTGAATCACAATAAGCCTTTTGACATAATATTACAGGAAGACTTTTGTTTCTTCTAATTCCCTGTCACAAAATGTGACTCTATCTAATTAAAGCACCTATGCAGAAAATGATGCCTTTATTTGCCTGGAAAGAAAAGAGTTTTTCTGTGATCCTTTTTTTACAGATACTAATCTTTTGCATGTTACACAGCTTAGACAACTCACTGCCCATTTTTTAATCTATTATTCCCCCAGTCTGTTACACTCTGTTACTCTTCATGACAGCACTTTCAAGGTGGGAAAAAAAAAAAAAAGGCAAGTTCAGAAGTAGATAAAGAAGAAACCCAGAACTCACATGAAGATCCTCTGTATAATCAGATCTCCAAAATCTGGTCTTTTCAGAAGACTCCACTCCTCCTTTCCTTTCCTGTCCTGTTATGTGAGTTTGAGTTTTCTAAAGTTTTCTGTGAGTCAACACACATTATGGAAGAAAAAAAAAAAAAAAAAAACCTGACTCCTCGTACTAATCTAATCCTCTGTGTTTTCCCAATTACTTCAATGATCACCAGACTAAAAAGACTGAAAAGTTTTTTTCTCCTGATTCTGCAGGCATTCTCATGATGAAATTTTTATCCTAAAGCAGGGTACCATATATTTATCCCTAGCTGCATACCACAAAAGGGAAGAAAAGAAGTTTTGCAGTCTACTGACAAGCATCCCAAGCCCAACAGCATCTGTTTGCCATACACTTGTGCTGAATTAGTACTGTATAATGCTGTACGTAAGGGAGAAGGAAAGGGTAGAAAGGAATAAGTGAGGAAGATTGAAATTCATCCTTGAATCATTTAGTTGAAGTCAATACAACTATTTCAGAATGAATTTGATCCTCTGTGAGTGCTTATCAGTCCTCCAGGCAAGCAATAACTTTCTTTTTCTCGAGTAAAAAGTACAGACATCTGTATTTCAGTGTGACAAACCAGAAATACGTTACTAGATTCTCAAACACTTTGTGGCCATCTCTGAAGTGGTCAGAGCTTCAACTCAAGCAACCAAAGGCAGCAAGTATTCACTGCATAACTCCTTCTAGAGAGATATCTCAAGGTACATGAGCATGCATGCTCACTCAGTATTTCCCACACAAGATTTTAATTGAATGATATCCTGCGTATGTTCTGAGAAGCAACTGTCTCATTAAAAAAAAAACAAAGGAAAAAAACACATTTTATTAGTATTTTTATAGCTTTGTCTTTAATAGAGAAAGATAAAGTATTGTAAAGATAATGTGCCCGTGAAAAAATTACAACGGTTGGTTAAAAAGAAAAAGGTGGCTGTTTATAATGGTATGAATGTGAAATATTGAGATTGTATCTGATGAAGTTTATGATGGATCTCTGAAAATAGTATCTTTTGGCTATGCTCTTGCAAGCCTTTTTGAGTGCAGATAGTTTTCACATGCCTAACATAGTTTAACTTATTTCAAAATCTTCAGAGTCCATCGTCCTCCAAAAAAACCCAAACCAAACCAAAACCCAACCTGTTATGGGCTGCAAAGCCATAGAGTAGATGTTCCCCTGGCTGAACTCTCTTTAACTGGAGACACCTGCTCTTGGGAACTCTTCAGTGCCCTGGAGTCACCTCATTGCACCTTGCTACAGCAGCAGGACCAGCTACAGCTCGTTAAATCCTGCTCTCTCCAGGTACATCAATAACTTCAAGCCAAGCAGAATCATGAGGGTTGGGGCTAGCTGGCACACACTGCCCACTTTCTAGAGACTTTGGGGCCTTCTCACCATGTGCTGATACCCTATATACTGTATTGATGCATGACAGGGACAAACCTATGAGTCTGCCTAACACTCCCCTTCCCAGAGCAGCATCTCAAGACCACAGAAACAGAGTATGGGTGTTCTTGACATGGAGGCAAGCAGGGTGATTCGCAGAGCCAGAAATGAATGTACAGCTGGGAGCATGTATTGGGTCTGGCTGGGATGGAGTTGATTTTCCCTGTGGCAGCCCTCAGAGTGCTGTGTTTTGTATTGGTGGCTGGAGGGGTGTTGATATCCCACCAGTGTTTTGGTTACTGGTGAGCAGTGCTCACACAGCACCAAGCCTGGCTCTCCAACATTTCCCCCAGTAGGCTGGGGCTGGGGAAGGTCTGGGGAGGGGACACAGCCAGGACAGCTGACCCAAACGGACCAAAGGGATATTCCACACCATGTGACATCTGCTCAGAAATAAAGCAAGGAGAACAGAGGGGGAAGGGGGGGCATTCGGTACTTCTGTTTGTCCTCCAGGAACACAACGCGTGTGAAACCCCGCTTCCCGGGAAGTGGCCAGACATCGCCTGCTGGTGGGAAGTAGAGAATTAATATTTTGTTCTTTTGCTTCTGCGTGCACAGCTTTGCTTTGCTCCTGTTAAACTGCCTTTGTCTCGACCCATGAGTTTAGAGTTTTTGTGTTTCATCTTATTTTCTCCCCTCCCCATCTTGCTGAGGAGGGGGTTGATAGAGTGGGCTTTGGTGGGCATCTGGCATCCAGCCAGGGTCAACCCACCACAGAGCAGGCAAACACGATGCACAAGCCCACCCATTGGGTGCGTGGGCATTCCATCCTAGGCTGCATGGTTCAGGGTGAGAAGCTAGAAGCCTTGAATCCAGTGCTTTTGCACACAGACACTCCCCCTGGTATTGAACCTAACATAAACCTAAGCAAATGGAAATTTAAACAACTCTAAAGAATGACCGGCTGCAACTGAAACAGGTGAAATGTTGTCTTTCAAGTAAAGCTCTAGAGAGGGATAGATTTAGTGATTTCCTACCTTTGTGCCAAATATGTTTAATTGTGTTCTCAAAGAATGACAATTGCTCAACTCCTTTAGTCCAAAAGGAATCAATGACAAAACTCCTGATGACTTCAAGGACTGAAATTTTCACTATATGAAGTGAAACTACCTAAAGTCTGCACTCTGGAGGACTCTTCCTACAACTCCTCATTGGCCAACTTACTTGCTTGGATGGGTAACAAACATCAGATTTTAGTATGTTTGCTCTGCCCTACTTAGTGACAAGAATCTTCTGCCCTGTTAGGATAAAAAGGACATGAAGGTAATGGCCACTTCCTTGGAGGCATGCAGGATTTCATAACAGCAGAACAGAAAATTGAGCAAAAAGGAAAAATATTGCTGTGCTAAGATATTTCCAGACACAAACCAAAAATCCTCCCTTGAGCAAGTTGTTTCACCACCCAGCTACGTCATGATTTACAGCATTAGGAGCTATTATACAATACAGCAATGCTTCCAATTTTTAAAGTCTGTAGAGGATGTTTCTGACTTTATAAACTGTAAAAGGAATACACAGAGATCACAAGAGTGAATAAATGGCATCTTGGTAGACTCAATGTCCACAGATTCCTGGTAGTGAGTCCCATTTCCCCTAAGCAAAGCCAATAGCTGGATGCAAATGATAACCTTGCTGATCTCTCTAACAAATATTTCAGAATCAGGCTCTACATCCTACATGCAGCTGAAGCCAGAGTTTCTAACAAAGTGTCACAACCTTGTAAACTCCACCATGGAGAGAGGCCTTAAAACAACCTACAATAAATCATGTCTATAAAATGTTTCATTATTCCATGCCTAGGACCTCTAACTACATTCTACCTCATAGACACAAGAATGTGCAGCAATAAAAGTGATTAAAAATTATAACTAAATAATCTGTTTGAATCCCTTTTAAAAATACAGATATATTGCAAGCAAATTTACCCCCTTCAGCAGTTTTCTATATATTCCCCTTTAGTGGAAATCTTCTAATCGGAACATGGAGATCAATTTACTTTTAAGTTCATTTACAAAAATGGCAGACAGCCTCTATAAAAGCATCAGTCAAAGCAACAACACATCTCTTTTAATGAACTGCTATACCATAAAGCAAAAGGCTGTTATCACTTTGAAAGCATCAAAACATATTTCTGCAGGGAAAAATTTAGTCTCAGAGTATACAAGATAACTGATTTCAAATGGTTTTATGTTTCTAAGACAGTCAGATGAGATTTCACAGGAAAGCCTTTGTGCTATCCCACAGCATGCACTGAAGGACTAGTCTGTGTCTTCCAGTCTAATGGGCCCAGGGTTGACTTCTTAATTGTGTTTCTAGCATGTGCTGGCGGTGAAACATGAACACATACCATAGTTAATTATATTTTGTGCCTAAAGATGGCAGGTTTTTCTTACCATGAGAACAACCACTTCAGCACTTCTCATGATTCTTTTAACACTAGGCAGCAAAATGTTTGAGGTTTTTTAGGTGAACTCTGGGTATACGCTGCTGGAAGAAAGAGAACTGAGAGTGACTCAGATCTTACTGTAAAGCTGATGGAGGAACTCACATTTATTTGGAGCTGCAGCAATTCATTATAAAAAGAATTACATACATTATTTTCTCCAAGGAACAGTATGTATTTGCTAATCTAATATGAAACATCACTGCAAGGAAAAGGAGACAGACATAGTTGCCATCATCTTATCTTTTTTCCTACAGATTAAATCGTTATACCTAATTTGCAGAGCTTTATCTTGAGCAATCGACTCCACAAATAGATGAGACCAGCAGGGCCTTTATTTGGGCTCCTTTGTTCCATGTTGGCGAAGCACAACAGTCATAAACCCAGCTTAAGCATCAATGGCTGCTTTATGCTGCCCAAGTGATAAAAATCACTTAGAGCTTATCAGTCAATATACACCTCAATTTATTAGAAGATAATTTATTCTAGTTGCTAACCTAAGTGACTGGAAATCAGAAATCTGTAGCTTGTCTCCTTGTGCATATCAGCTTCTTCACTTGAAATGTTTTTGTTCACATGTTGTTGCAAAGTTTATTTCTAATTTTATATCCGCCTGAGGAACTTTGAGAAATCTTTGTGGGGAAACTGCAGCATAATTGATGTATTTGTTAAAGATGGTAAATTATCTTTTATTATGCAAAGATTTTACTCTGTATTAACTTTGAACATGACCTTTGGTTTATGCTATAGTCACCATACTGAAATAAGACTGCCAGGTTGTAAACTCACCATGAAAATTAGCCTACTGCTGACTGATGGTTGTGCTCAAGCCAGTTGCCAGGATGCACTGGGAGTACATCAGAGCGTGGTAGTCATGGGTCAGCCAGCAAGGACGGGCATTGCTGGACAACTCCTGAAAGCACCAGTTTTCTGTGTGTAAATTGAAAGGCACCTTATCAGAAGGGATCTTACAGCAGCAAAGACTCTTGAGATACACCAGGCTTAGGAGAGAGCATGATCTCCAAGGAGAGGTAGCTTTGGAAACCCAAACCTGTAAAAATTTGGTATCCCACATGTGGGATCTTATTATGAAAGTGCACAAGAATGCCATTGATGGGAAAAATCAGTCCATCAGTTATTCCTCTAAAAGGGCTTGAAAATACACAGCGTTCAAATTTAAATACATTGAAATAAACAACTCTTCAGTAAGATGACGAAGCCATGTTGCAGTAGAAGATGGTTATACATTGATGAAAAGTGAAGCACTGCTGTCTCCTCTTTTGCTGTTTCCCAGAGAAATCATAATGTAAAATTTCTAACTGAAGACAGTTGAGGAATGAATTCCTCTACACTCCATTTAAATATGTTGGTCTGGAAAGCTTTTGTAAAATCCAACAAGGATGGCTACCATATACTATAAAAAAATACCTACTTTTCCACTGTTCATTTATGAAATAACTTCATAATTTCATATAAATCCATCTTGTTATGGCATTCTGAATATACATATTTTTAAAAAACATTAGCAAAGGCACTTTTCTGCATATAGGCACTGTCAAAGCTACATTCATTGAAGAACTGTTACACTAAAATTCAGGAACCTTAAAATATTTTCCAAAAATATTTGGGTTTCAGTTTGTAACAGAAAGAGCAAAAAAGGAATTTCATCATGGTTTATATTTACCTAGGAATATTTTGCCTCAATTACTTGTGCAAATTAGGATATTTTTCTTTTATTAAAAAGATTTGCATTGACACAAATATCATTATAAATATATCAGAATGTATAAATCCAGTAGCTATAAAATATTTGAATATAATTGAAAAAATAGTTTGCATTTGAAAGCTCAGAAAACTGCGTATTTTAATCCAATTTTTCAGAAACTCACAAATAAGAAATTAATCAGGAGCTATATTCACCAAAAGTATCTGAACGATATGCAAACAGCTATGCTGCTTGCTTCAAAATTGCTGCCACATATTGCTGCAAAAATATTAACATTTAGCCATTGTACAGCCACTATAAATAAGGAAAATAAAATTTACAGTTTTGAATAACCATGACCTTCCGTGTCTTTTTCAGGTCATAAACATCTAGAAATTTTTAAAAACAAGATCAATAAAGCTGGATTCTAGAACATGTTCTCCCGCCAACCTAGCTAAAATTATAAGTCTCAAATATGGAATGAGCTCAAAATACACCGAGACAAATCAATACAGGTGCCACCAGAGCACAGCTAACTTCTCTGGAAGGCAGCACAACTTCTAATAGGCAGAGCCCCAGCAAAGGAAGGCAGCAGGAGCCGTAGCAAAGGCAGAGCAATCCTGGGAGAAAGCTTTAGCCCCAACAAGCTGGAAGAGATATGGACTCACTCTCTCCATTTCACACTTTTTCTCAGCAGAACTCTGGTGCAAATTAAATCTGCAGTTTGTGCAGCAGTGGGAGAAAAATCAAAGTAACATAGTAGAAGAAATCCCCAAAACACTCGTTTCAGGTATGAATCCCAGACAGAACTATTTCACTTGTTCCTTGCAAGTGCAAAATGTAAATTCCTGTCTAATTGCTGCAAACATTAAAAATGCTGAAAAATCAACTATTTCATGAAATGAAAAGCTTCAAGCACACATACCCTTGGGTTCATGAAAACAGCCTGGCCACCAGGAAAAGTGCCAGGCACACCAGCGTCAGACAAACACAGCATTACAAAGACTTTGTTAAAATCTCTCCTCGCAGCTTCACAGCGTATCACATCTTTTTATCAGTGGCTGAACAATAGCTTCTCACACCTCCGCTTTACTGTGCTCTTCTCAGACGTGCCTTTCTCCTACATAAGCTTCCAGACAGTTTCTAGGTAGAACAACTGAATGGCTAAATCATAAAAAAGGTTTTAAAACAGGAATAACTGCAAAACTTTCTTCTGATTCAGGGTGTCTGACAAGATCTCAGTTATATATGAATGCTTTTACCTACACAAGTGATCTGGTGCTGTTTAAACTGCAGGACTCAACACAGACATGCAATGTTTCTCCAGGCCCACCTTGGAGGTTATCTTCTTGGCAGGTCGAAAACTTGAGTCACAGCCTCCATTATGGGGTGACATTATGATTCTCAGAGCAAAGACAGTGAAAGCCTCTTTTAAGTTGCTTGCACATGTCCAATCATACTGTAACAAGACTTGGATGACCAGGAGTAGTCAGGTCTCCCTCAATTTTTATGCCACATGTTTCTAAAATGGTGGCAGAGAGAGATTTAGAATAGCTATTTTCCATCAAAAGTTGGTCAGTCAACATGGTGGGTCACTCCAACATCTCCTCAACACTGATCTATATCCTATTACTGCACAAGCTGCACCTCCTGCCTTTATTGATGGCTTTTAGGAGGTTAGCCAGAGGGGTGAGCACCTGAAGGCAGCCACTAGCAATCTGTCATGTATCAAACAAGTTCAGAGCATCTCCATAGACATGCTAGCACAGCTGCACCTTTACAGGGTGTAGGGGTTTTGGAAGGCAGTGCAACACTATCAAGCACATTAGTCCCACTCTGCAGTGTCTTTCTGCTTTCCAGGAGACTGCAAAGAACAATCAGGAGAGCCGAGCTTTTCACTGATGGTGTATAAATAAAAAATTTGGCAACAAATAACAAAGTATAACAAGCATGGGTAGGAGAAGAAACAAGTTTTGTGAACAGAAGACTCTCCAACAGCCAGTTATTATCACCAAGTCCAGCATAATAGGTCTTCACTTCTTCTTCCTGGTGTTTTAATTTCCAAGGAATCCTCTGTTATGCATTCATTTGAGAGGGGGCTGAAATTATGGGGAAAAATTACCTTTGCTTCCCTGAAATGGGGTTCGGGGGAGCCTTACAACTGTTTTCTTTCTCTATACCTCCTGGAACAGCCCATTAATGCATTACCGAGGGCACTGTAGTTACGTACAACATGCAGTCATCTCCCAGATTAGTCTCAGTGTGAATTGGACATGGCCACAAGTACTGCTCATAAAGAAACAAGGAACTGAGGAAAGAAGGATGGATGAAAGTGCTACTCAGTAAAGACTGTGTCTCATCTCCTGTTTCTGGACAACTTTTTGCCTTCTTCTGTCCTCTCTTCATTCCCAGTTACTGCTTTTGTGAGTAGAGAGACATTTTCAGGAGGCATTTGAATGAAGCAGAGTGGTTCACCACAAGCTTGCAGGAGAGTAAGTGTCCATGCTCAGAGGTAGTTACTGGTGAGGCAGGAAAGAGGGATATGGGGAAAAAACCAAAGGAGGACTGGAGAACACCAACACTGACAGGAGGCACGGGAAATGACATGGACAAGTGGAACAAGCTGTGATCAAAATGAAGGGCAAGTATGAATATTTGTATATCAATGTTTTGGCTACAGCATAGCTTAGCTGGGTTAATAACATCAACAAATAGAGATGGAATAAAAATAGAGATGAAATAGCTGGGACTGGAAATGCTTGGATTCCAGTTAAGAAATTTTACTGAAGAAAGAGAATGTAAATTTATAAATTCTATTCAGCATGTTGTGACAATTTGGGGTGCTCAGTACATCCTGTACTGGTAAATTAAAAAAAGCTCACTTTTGCTACCTGCCACTCCAAGGCTTGTGTCCAAACAGCCCCACTCTTAATATCCCAGACAACATAGTCATATCTAGTTCGCTGGCTGGGACCACTCTCTGGGCTATGCTAACTCCAGAGACCAAAACTAAGGCAGGAATTCTGCCAACATTTTAGTAGAACAGATGATTGCAAGGCCTGCCACTGTTTAATTTCCTGCATGACTCAGATGTGAGAAAAGAAGGAAACACTGGAGATGAAGACGATTAGATCATTTACCTCGATCGTGAAGACAGTGGTGGTAACATAAAACATCACAAACCAGGATATAATAGAAAGAGCTTGGGCAGAAAGATCATGAACTCTGATTTGGGAATGGCAAACTTGAGAAGACAGTGAATATATATGAACACAAACAGCCGAGAGTAAAGCCTTGCCTAATCCTTCAGCCTCCTTCCTTCACTAAATTTTGAACATCAGGGGCTAAGACTTAGCTGAGGTCATCTAGTCTGATATCAAAACCAGACGATGTCTTGAAAACTCATATAACTGTTAGAAATCTTTCTTGAAAGCAAGAAAACACTGCACAGGCTTTTATGAACAGTAGTCTGGTTATCTGGCTAGCTTTACAAGTATTCTCCACTGTTTCATTGACACCAGAAAGTAACAGACACAAAGCATTTGGATTCCGCAAATTTTCATTTTTCTGCACTTTTTGCTGTTTCCCTCAAGATCCAGGCTGTTATATGAAAAAAAAAAATCCTTGTGTTTATATGTATTTACATTACAAAGATCCTTCACAGTAAAAAGCATTGCCCTTTTTTAAATTTAGTCATAGATATCTTCCTGGAAAAGAAGAAAAAAAAAAAGGCATGGAGGGATGGTATTCCTCCTCTCTAATCACATCAGTGATGTCCTAATTTGAAAGATTGGTAGAGACTTTGTAAAGGATATTGCGCTAAAATCTTAGATTAAACTGTTAGAGGGACACCTTTATTTAAAAGGTAAAAAGATTTTTAAAGATTTTTAAAAGATTTTTTTAATTTTTTTTTTTTAAATCTTCATTAAAAGATTTAATTTTTACCAGGGAAGATTAAAATAAGGACCAATCAATGTAGTTCCTTCTGAAAAAGCCTAGTCAAACTACTTAATTTGCAATTCAGGCATATATGCATGTTAACAACAGTAATTAATAATACATTCCTGCATCTAGCATAAAACACATTTAGTTCTTTGTTTCCTAGGGACCAACTGGAAAAATAATGAATTGATCTTAAGAAAAGCCTTTATAAACAGTACATACAGGTTATCATCTTCATTGTGCACAGATGGATTAATTTGATCTCTGCATCATTTTGGACAGCATTAACAACTATTGATCATGTATCAAAAAGAAAGAGCTGATTATCATGATAAAAATCAAGGAGGAGGAAGGACCTGTTTTTCCCTTAAAAAGCCTGGCTATTATAAGTGTTAAAAAAAACAACAAGCAGGAATGTGCAGTTTGCTGACTATCCTTACGCTGACTGTGCCTATGCATGTGTTAAATCTCTTCTATATTTCCAGCCTACACTTGAAGCAGCATCCCTAATCCTGAGTATTGACAGAATTAAGACGTTTGCCTCCATTTCTCCTCCCAAATGTCTTCAACTGCAAATATGTAATATTACAGTTATATGTAACAACTACAAACCTGTAATACACAAATACACACATTTGGAAATTAACAGTCAGGTTTTGAAAGAGAGCACAAGTCAAACTGCAGCAAAAAAAAGGTGGTCTTTACTCACAGGTGGGTTAAGCCTGCTCCTTAACAGGAATCCAAGGTCCCATAATGCTAACAGCTCAGGAAGAACTCTGCCTAGCTATTTTCCATCTTTGAATTAAAAGGCAGATTTGCAAGACTCAGGTGAGCAGTAGGCAGCTCTGAAATCCCATGGTCAATAGCTCAATTGAATAAAACACTCTATGTACTGTTTCTACCAGGGAATGGGTTTTTAAGAGCTGTTTGTGCCAAACGCCCCCGAAGCTCACCCAGCATGCCATTTCAGTCACCTTAGGAAACTTCTATTGCAAGAAGCACAACCTTGCAATATGGTTTTGCTCAGCTTGTGCTTCCACAAAGCAACTGGTTCTGCTTCCAAAGATAGTTTTGATACATCTTATGCTTCTGACAAATTAATAAAAAAGCATGAATTCCACCCTTTTCAAGTGGCAATACAGCCAGATTCCTCACTGTGGGTTACCTACATAAAAACATCCTTGAGAACAAAAACATTCTCACCAAAAACAAACGTGAAAAACCTGCCAAATGAAACTATGTTGGTTATTTCTGAGTATTTGCAGACATTCGTTTTTACTAAGTTCCAGTGGTTGATGACTTACTTGTAGTCTCTTTGCTCACTGCAGAAGTGAGTCTGTGACACTGCTCTCTGCTCCCCAGCTGAATTTTCAAGCTTCCCTCCCCCTCCAAACTGACCCACCACACTTTTAAAGGTCAGATTCAAGGACTATTTAGGGTAATAGGAGATATTTGACTCTGAGATAAACAAACAAGTAGGAAAGAGGACAGTATAAAGTCACTTTGCTCTATAACCACATGTGACAGTCTCACCATTGCTACAGGAAGCAACTTCAGGAATAGGTAAAGTGGTCTGAAAAGGGGAGAACAGCAGTGAATTCTTCCTGCTTTTAGCCCTAGAAATCTAGGAAACAGGAGAAGGGACAGAGACACAAACAATGCACACCCACACTGCCCAAGCACAAGATTTCAGCAGCAAGACAGCATAATTTTTGAAATCTTCACTCAGCTTATATTTACTCCTTTGGGGAAACAGTTTGCAACTCAGATCAGTCAAGCTCCTTCCCCCTCTGTTCCACCATACTTTCTCCCTGGATATTTTACCCTAGTATCTCTTATCCCAGAAACAGTGATGGACACAATGCTGTTGGGCACTTGGAAGGTGAAAAGTAATACAGAAATAGTGCTCCAACTAAATGTACCTATTTCCTTAGTACCTGTATGCTCTATCAACAACACTAAGTACATAAAATTTTCAGTGCATGGGTAACCTTTGCCTTTTTCAAATTTCTCTGCAAAACACTCACTTCCTGATAAAAACAAAACAGCTGCTGTGCTGCACCTCGATCCACGCACACTGGCCAGATAGCTTTAAATAACTTGTGACTGATTACTGGATTGAATAACCAAAAAAAGCCGAGGCTGCGAGTACAGCCCTTAGTAACACTCCAGGCTGAGTGTTACAGCTTAGCTCTGCTTAGAAGGAAATGCAGATGAAGATTAACGAAGGATCCAGATAACGGCACAAGCCATTCTGTAGGAAGTTCTGTAACATGAGCCTGTTATTTTCTGGATTGTAAGGGTAACTTCTGCAGGACATCTGATGGCATTCTGAATCCCTGTACTTTTTACAAAATGATGTAATTGGAATCATATACTCGTAGCACAGAAAACCATTTCACTTTTACAATACAACAAAGCAAAACATGTATATTGATCTGTCCATACAACTCTAATAAAGCAAAACTCCTTATACAGTGTAATTTCTCTTGTGATTGTGTTACTCTACGTTATTACTTGTATGTCACAGCTATAATATTCTACTCATTCAGTGACATTAACAATAACTCTACTGATAGGGAGCACTATGCTTATGTTGTCAATTATGTATGAGACTGAGATCCAGCAGTTTTATATTAAGATATTCTTACTTGTTTCAGGGAACAGTTGAATTATATGTTTCTTATCTAAAGAGATTTCAGATTATTAGCTCAAGAAACAGATTTTTCCAAGAACTTTAATTCATTTACCTATTAAAAGGCTTTTTTATTCTTCTGAAAACTGGAAAAAAGTCCCCAAATATATGTGTGCAACACTTTCTCTGTAATACATTAACCAGCTCACAGGCGCACTAGCTGTAGATACTATAGCTAGAGCCAAAAGTATTCCTCAGCACACAGGTAAAGAACAGCAAAGAAACATGTAGCAGGACAGAAAAACCTTTCAGGCAGAGATGATGGGAAAGGCAGTTCATCCTCAGCTTTCAGCAAGCTTTATGCAGGGACGTCCCATGGAAACTCCTCTGGGGGTCTGGGGAGGGCCAGTCACAGGGATGGGAAGAGAGCGGGAAAACTTTGCAGGCCCCAGGATGAGGCAGAGTGCCTCTGACAGTGATAAGGGGTGAGCTACCAGCCCTGCCAGGTGGCCTGGGGTGGCAGAGCAGAGACAGGACAGTGAGAAGAGACTGTACATCTGCAGTCCCTGCAGACAAGACCAGGATGCAGCCCTCAACTTTGCAGTAGGGCCAGTCTGGTCCCATGGCAGGCAGTACAGAGAAGACAAGGAACTGTGAGGAGACACTGGTAAAAGGAAAAGTAATCATTAGCAGCAGCACAAGTGGGAACATACCTGTGGTCATTCCACATTTCATCAGTCAGTATTATTTTTTTTTTTCCCTGTAGATGCAGACCTTGAGCTTAAAAGCCTTTGAAGATACTTCTCTCTTCAAATAGTCACAAACTTCCTCCTGTTGAAAAAAAAACAACCTGGATGGACTACATGCAGAGTGTTTCCTCTTCTTCTAAGCTTGCCTACATAGTGGATTGACTGTGGCTGGCTGCCAGACACCCACCCAGCTGCTCTCTCACTCTGTCTCCTCAACAGGATGGAGAAAAAATAGAAAGGAAAAGCTTGCAGGTATAGATAAAGACAAGGAGATCACTTACCAACTGTCGTGGTCAAAACTGATTCAACTCGGTGAAAATGAATTAAATTTAGTGACAAAATAGAATTGGATTGTGAGAAACACAGACAAAAATTAACACTCATCCTCCTTCTTCCCAGGCTCAGCTTCATTCCTCCATCCCTGACTCCTCTCGTGACCCAAGCCGGGCAGGGGATGTGGAATGGGGGTTCCAGTCAGCCCATAACAGCCCTGCTCTCCTCCTGTTTCTTCCCCACACCGTTCCCCTGCCCCACCATGACTTCCCTGGAGCTTCTCCTCACCCTCCTCTACCCCACCTCAGCACGGCAGAGCTGTTCCTCACACATTTTTCCTCACTCCTCATCTTTCCAGCATTTTTTCCCTTCCTTATGTTTGTTACCCACAGGAATCACCAGTGGGGCTGAGGAGCTGGGTTGTGACCCCACCTCAGACTTAGATAATAAATTATACCCGTGGCTGTTCATCAACTCATTAATAGCCACATCTACAGCTGCACAAGGGAGACACTGCTTTAGTTAACAAAAGCAGAAGATGAGGATATAGCCCAAACTTTCACAGGAGCTGACAGTCACCATGCATAACTTAGCTCCATCACAATGAATAAATTGTGGGAAGGCACCAGTCTCATCTGTTTTCTGCCTCCATTCTTCTGTCAGGTATTTCACCAGATGATACAATGAATCACCTTTAAATGTGAAATTTCCCTTTTTAATTGAACTCTAAAATTGCATTAGTCTGCATTCCTGTTATCATTAACAATAAATCTGTGGGGGTTTTTTTTCCTCCCTTATAAAAGCCAAAGCTGCTAATCCAAAAATAGTTGCTGCCCTTTAGCCTGACAGGTTTTACTTGTATATTTTTCATGTTATCATCTCATGCTTTTAGCCTCAGTAATCTATTCCAGTAATTAGATACAAACTGGCATGCAAATTGCTAGTAGTATGTTCCCCTCAGTTATCTCATTTATAGCATGATAAAAATTTTACTTCCAGGAAAGTCAAAGGCAATGATGGAGAAACAGCTCACAACACACCAAGCAGTGGCTGACACACAGCACGATGCTCCGGCTGTGCGGTCCAAGATCACTGCTTCAAGTTAAGGCTGTTCCATGCCAAATGTTCATCAGCATTGTCAAAGCACATCATGGGGGTTGCTTATTCTGACAGAACTCTTTCTGGTGTCTCTGTCCTTTGCTTGCCCAGCATCCCCTCTCCAAAGTACCAATACAAATGTTGAACCTCTTTCACACTTTACTGATGTGGGGTTTTTTCTGGTTAACAAACCCTAACATGTCTATAATCCTGCACCACAGCAAAATTGCATATCTGCAGAGCTCTGCCCTACAACCCTATTGCAGCTTCCTCTTCTCTGGAGCTTGGGTTCACTTTGAGGACATACCAGATATTCATGTGTTGAGGACATTCAGATATCATATCAGATATTCAGATATGTTCCTCTCTTCTCTTTTTTTTTTCTTGATGATGTTGTCACAGAGGCGTTACTGATTGGCTCGGCCTTGGCCAGCAGCGGGTCCGTTCTTGTAGCTGGCTGGCATTGGCTGTGTTGGGTCGGACATGGGGGAAGCTTCTGGCAGCTTCTCTCACAGAAGCCACCCCATGTCCCCTCCCCCGCTGCTACCAAAACCTTGCCACGCAAACCCAATACACTTGGAAATAGGGTGATATCTCCAGGAAGCCGGGCTGGCAGTGAATTACCTGTTCCTTCTCCCAGGTGTTGACAATGCTTGTGCAAGCAGGAATAAGAAATTCAGGAGACATAAGTGATAATCAGCCAAAAGGCCCATCAGACTTCCAGCACACAGGATGCCATTGTGCTTCCCTAGTTTCTTTTACTTTTCGTTGAAGGACTGGTTTTCCTTACAGGTCACATTTGCAACTGGTTTCTGTATCTGCTGTAGCAACTACTACAAACAACAGCCCAGCCCCAGGGAAAGGGCAGAGACGCTGCAGAGTTAAGCAAAATGAGCCTTGGGAAAAATACAGACTGTGGGGGAGACTTCACAGTGACCTCTGCAAAGACAGTTCTCTACTTGTATGTACGCCTAATTTTCTTCCTCTCACATAAACACACACTCTACATGCCACTTGTGAGGTTTTATTTGTTAATTTTCTAAAGTCCTTTGAGATCCTGATGTTTGATCAGCACAGTTTCAATTGTTGATATTGAGCTATTAAATTATTTGAAATAAAAAAGTGTACCAGTACACGGTAAGAAAATGAAGTATTGCCCCTCTGAATGAGAGAGCGGTGTGACTAATGGCAGTGTCAGAAATCCGATGCTCTCTGAAACTAGTGCTGTATATTAAAACAGCCCTTCTGTACTGATAACTTTCAGAAAGGACTATAATAGCATCCTTTCAACTAGAGCTTTCCATCTCTCCAGATATTTCATTGCACTCCTAACTTCAATATCACCTTCCTTTTAATAGCAAGGCTTTGCATTATCATATCTCCTGTGCTTTGGCAGGGCCTAAAAACACCAGTGTGGTGGGTAGCAGAGACTAAGTTTAAGAGTCATCAGAAATTTCTCCTGAGAACTCTTAAGCAGACATATACTTTTGAAATAGAAATTTTTTTTAGTCTGAAAATATTACACTAATTGCCAGCAGAGGGGACTTTCTTTGCCCTTATCAAATTAGAAGTGTAAATAACAGTTGATAGGTGAGAGGGTGGGGCGTGGTTTGTTTGTTTGTTTTTAAAATTAAAGTGCATTTGAGCTCATTAACTTCATGAGTTTTCACAGGATGATTAAAATCTAACACATGTGCCAGGCAGCTGGCATTTTTTTTCTAGGAATAAAAAAAGGAACAACAGAACAGAGTACTGACACGTATCCCATATATTTTAAATAACTTTTGCATGAGGATTCTCAAAGAAACTAGGAAACTGCTTTGCCGAACCACGTGGTGTATCGAAAGAGGCAACACACAGGTAGCAAGCATAGTGCTGCTAGGTCAGTGACTATACCAGCCCTAATCACAGCTCTGATGTCACTTTGGATATACTTCACCAGCTCCTTATAGACTGTCTCATGCTTTCTCCTATCTGTTACCATGCTACATATATTCCTTATCATATTTTCCTGCTTTCACCACAAGCTACTCTATCTATAGACTAAGCACTTGCAAAAGTACCAGCCAGACTAGCATTACCACCACAGTTCATGCTCATTATCATTAAATAGGCTTTATATTATGTCCGGCTTCCCCCATCCTGCACAGACTGTCATTAGCCCTCAGACAAATTATGGCCACTCTGCTCCTCCCCCTGGCACCTTGCTGGAATGCCCCATTACCTCGGCTGCATGCTAACGATGATCGATTGACATATTTTTAGGCCTCTATTGGCATTACTACAGAAGGCATCCCTGCAATTGCCAGTGAGCGCATTAACAAGTGCTTTTCTGTACAATACAAGTAAATTTTGGAACCAGGAGTTCCCACAGGAGGCTGAACAGACCAGCAGTATAAGCAAGAACAAGTTGATTCCCATTTGGTTCCTGTGCAAAGGGCTTTTTTACCTTCCAGCCCAGCTTAGCAGAGGTACATCTGGTTTTTTATCTTCCCCAGTGCAGCACTTTGCAATGATTTGAACTTGTATCTGCATGAAGCAGTGGAGCAAACATCTATCAGAGGAGGCTGAGCTATTCAGCCAGGGCAGCCATTTGGTCGACACTGTGCTAAAGTAGAGTAAGTTGCAATTACCATCTAGAAGCTGGCAGCCCCCAGCTGTGCCAGGCTCTGTTGCAGATCAGTCTAACACTGAGAATAGTGGCCTTGGAGCTGTTTCAATAGGAAAAGTGGCCTAACACTTACCAACCATGGTAAACATCACCTCCTTGCCACAAAACCCAGAAATTGATATGTACCCAGGCTGAGGAGTGGTAAACACTGGTCAGCAGAAACCATTTAAACAAGGATGGGAGAGAAAATAACATCTGGAAACTTGGTGTCACAGTTCCCACACCTGGAGGAAATGCTGCCTGTGGGACTCCTCATGCACAGTACACGGTGTATTGCCTGGCATTCAAGGGCTGAACATAAACCAAATAGACATTGATGGGTTTCACCTGGGATGAGAGTAGTTCCACCCCTGTACAGAGAAGCAGCATATTTAGGGCTTATACTTGGCATTTGCACTTATGGCTAGTTTATATAATTCCTCTATGATCCTTGTGGGGCCCCAGCACTGCATCGCCACCAGCCCACTGTTCAAATGCATCCTGCTCCCCAGTGAAGTCACATTCTGCAAAATACTCATGACTTGTCAGTCAAAATCCCATGTGCTACCCCTGCAAGCCAGCAGCCCATCACGCTTGACAGTTTGTTGTATTGTACAGCTGGATCAATTTGCACAGATCAATTTGCAAAAGCAGTCCAACATATCATATCTCTGCTGCTTCCTCGTTCTTGTATATAAAATCCTTCCTTATTCATGCAGAGTAAACTTTGGTGGGTTTACCTCCTCTCCCAGAGTGTCCAGAATGGGCTTAAAATAAAGGATAGCATAACTGCCTCCACCAAAGGAACTTTGTTATTTTTCTGTGTTATGCAAATCAGTCAGCACATGCACAGCAACTTCGCCCCTAAACAGCCAGTATGCATCTATGTCAAAGTAAAACCATGACCGTGAGCAAAAAAGCCACAACTTGGCAAAAGTCATGTTTTACCATGTGCTAATTGCATTTGCAGAGATCAATAAGCTCCAGGCAGCATCTCTCCCTGGCTGCCAAGGGAGGCAAATGGCAGTGCAGAACTGGAGCTATGCCAGGAAGGTGCCTCTACCACAGGCAATATTAACACAGGCGTAGGAGACTAAGAGGAATGTGAGTTTTTTCTCTCCCACACAAGCAGCTCAGAGTTCACTGACCAATCTTACCAGGAAAACCAAACCGGCCTCTCACTCGGCAAAAACTGAACAGCCAGGAGGATCACCGGGTGCTCAACCTCCTCAAGGGCTGCATGAGCAAAGCAAGAGCAAAGCAAGGCTGAGCCCTTGCTGCTGCAAACATGCTGTTAGGAAACTTCTTCCCACACACACACCAAAACCTCTTTTCTCCAAATTCTTCCTGGTATTTGCTAGCTTGCATAGAGCACAGACTGATGTTTGCCTTTAAGACACAAGTGTCCTGTGGTTAGCTCACTGCATCACATCTTCATTAGTACCATGAGGGGAAACAGCTCCAGCAGAGGGGATGTCTGTCATCATAAAAGAAAACATACTCATTAAAAAATAAAATAAAATAAATATATTTTCCCCAACTTTTTTGGATGTCTTATTCCCTTTTGACTGTGCTGGTGAGTCTGAACGTTTCCAATAACCAAGCAGTTTGAGTAACTCTAACAAACTCAGCAATAACTTGGCAGTAGATACAAGTAACTGTTTCAAAGGGCCAGCCCAAATTTCATCAGTTTCAGTGAATCTTACAGAATCCATAAACATTTTCTAAACACAAGCTAGAAGCAAGTAGACATCTTGGTTTTTTCTGTGATAAATTTATTCCCTTATCTTTATTTCTTTATTTGATTGGGGTTTTTTAGCTTCTCTCAGCTATCCTTACTTCATCTTTTGTGACATCCATCTCAAGCGAAGAATGAGGGGGTAGTGTATAATATAATCTGATGTAGCAGAAAAACCCAAAACAAGCCAAAGGACAAATCCACATATTAAAATCTCCTCCCCCTCCATTTGCTCTCATACCTTCACCACCCAACTATAAAAAAAATAACACTAGATACTAACAATTCCTACGGCGTAAGACTTCAGCCAGCATTTAACCTGAGAGTCCTCTATTAATGCGAATGGAAATAAGTGAGGTTTTGTCACATCCTGATTCACATTACAGCAGAAATAATCAGCTGTTGCCACAAAAGCTTTCAAAAAAAAAAAGACTCAAACAGAAATCAGTGAGATAAAAAAGCCACTGTAGAAATCATATTCTTCTTATTAATGTTATGCGTTTTTATTTGCCAATATCGAAACAGCATACTTTGTGTGTATTCAAAACCAACAGTCATATTCTGAAATGTTTAATTTACATGCAAATTAGATTCAGGGACCTACTACTTGCAGATATTGCCTTTCAGTCATAAACTGGCCTTTAAGCCTAAGTAAAAGA
The DNA here is from genome assembly GCA_907165065.1 of Caprimulgus europaeus. The sequence continues at coordinate 38,587,122 of OU015529.1, read as the reverse complement.
ATAATATTATGGCAACAAGATTATGACTGGTCTCGTAAAAGTTTAGCTTCGAAAAGCCATACAGATTTGATTCAGTGAACAGGAATCATGACACAGAAGAAAAAAGAAACATCATAACAATGAAAAGTCCAGCTCTCCAGAGCAGTAAAAGTGAAATTGCTTAATTTTAAAATAAACATAATAAAAAGAAGATTTTTTGAATTATACTGCTTTCTAACATGAGAATTGTCTAGCTGACAAGGTCTGTATATCACTTTTATTCTTACAGAGAAAATAGTGACAGTTTATACTGCTTGGTCGACGATCTCTTGCTTTAGCCCAATATATTCCAATAATGTACTACTTAAAATGGTTCCATGGTGGTGACTGATACAGAAGTAGTTTAGCAATAGAAGGCATTATTATCCAAAGCCTGATGAAGTGAAAGGAAGAACTCCATAATGCACTTAACCACAACAGCTCTGTCCGGTACAGACCTTGAAAAACAACTCTCCAGAGAATTATCTTAATGCAACTTTCACTAAAGCACTAGATTACTCAGGAGCTGCACTTTGTGAGAGCAGTGGTATAGTATTTAGCCTTGATCATCACTGTAGCACATAAAAATGTTATTTGATGGAAAACTGCATGTCCTGAATCCAAAACAAAATAGAAATATGCTTTTTCTTAGTGCTTCACATTAGGTTAGGCAAGTAGAACATATTAGGGAAAAAAAAAAATTCTCTTTGCCTGCCTCTGGCTCAAGAGGTCTAAATGGAACAGCTCTAAAGACACCTTAAAAGCAGTATATTAAAAAGGTGCACATGTTCACATTTGAGCCCTTTCCATGGAAACAGAGGGCTTCAGACGTCTTGCAAAACCAAGCCTTTTCATCTGTGAAAGACTAAAGTCTTGTGACTAGCCCCTATTTCAAGGAGAATAAAATTATTTCATATCATTCTCTCCTTGCAACTTTATTATACATAGAAATAATACATTATAGTATCATTATGTTGTCCATGGGTGTGATTACAACAGCAATGCAAACCTGCAGAGAGCCCACAATGGTTTTATAATAATACAAGAACATAATAAGAAATTGTTTGGGAAGTGGATGAAAATGCCATGACAATGTAATTAAGAGTCTTTTGAACTGTGGTGGGAAAACAATTTGAATGCTACTTGCACAGAGGTTCTTATTACAAGGCTTTCACGCTGGAAAATTAGTTTAGCAAAATGATTTCCATGCATGGCTGCAGAATTTTCACACCCATGCACAGGCCTAATTTCTACCCTCCTGTGTGGTGTACAGCTTTCACTCAAGTGTAAGACGTTGCAAAGGAGATCTCAATCAAGAGTGGGCAATTAGATACTTGTTTCAGTGTCACCCTGAAACTGAATTGGCAATAGTTGTTTTATCACACAGCTGGAGAAGGAAATCTTGCCCTTGTGGTGATGGAGAAAGATACTGTAAATTAAACTAGGAGCCCAGGTGAGTCACATCTGCAGACACAGGCCTGTCGTGCTAGTCATTTAAGTAGGGCTCTGCGACAAGGAATTAAAAAGTAGGTAAAACTCATCCGTTCGGGCTTCAGGCTGGGCAGTGACAAGTTAAACGCTCCAATACCGAACTCAAAATAGGTTAACGTGCTTTGCTCTCAGACACTGCTTCTCTGGGAGATGAGGCTCCTAAACACACCCAGGTCCCGGCTTCCATCCACCAGGTAACATTTTGCCAGTGCCACGCACAGCACAGTCAGATGGAGAGCACCTAAAATTCCCTTTTTGCCAGGAATGACATGGAAGCGTGCCTGGTCTCCATCTGCAAGCACTCTCCAATGCCTATGGTCACTGCTATCCTGTAACCTTCTCATGACATTGGCGTTCCTTTGGTCTTAAAACAGGGAGAGAAAAAATCACCTGCACAGAAAAGTCCTCATATATAGGAGAAGAAAGAGAAGGAAGGAATCCAACCACTTAAACACAGGCAAGTCACTATCCCAAAATCTCTGTGACAGCAATAAAGGGCACTTAGTGTCTGCCAGACAGATGGTACCTGTCTTCTCCTGTCCTGTGCTCTCTAACTCATTTTCTTCAAACATCCTCAAGCATACCATGAGATTTAATATAAATGTCCTTAGGTAGTTTAAGTACTTCAACAATTTCGCTTCTTAATTATGCTCCAGGCAAAAAAATCCATTTTTCAGTCTTTCCCTGGATAGAAATTCCATCTGTTGTCTTGGCTATTCTATTCTATCATTATTTTGTTTTTACCAGCTTATTTGTTTTGTTTTGTTTTGTTTTAAATTGGATGACCAAAACTTGACTCTATGCTCCAAACACAATCTACAAAGTACTTCATACAATGTTAGTACAATACCTTGGAGGTAGTAGTTTTTGCCACTTGACCCAAACCAGGATCTTATTAAATAACTTGCTACTGCTTATGCAATAGACTGGGGACTTAAGTGTGACACACCTAGTTTGAGTTCCTTGACAAAGACAGAATTTGACTTCTAAGCTTTCTAGGTGTCCCCATGCCTGCAAATATTACATATGTTAATTTAGAACATTAACTTAAAAAGCTGGGGATATATGTGAATGGCTGTGAATATTTTATGGTGGTGTCAGGGAAATATTTGCAGCGATTTATGTCAGGAACTGCAATGCTAGGGTTGAACTTTCATTCTGTTCCTTTCCATATACACAGTAAGTGATAATCATTCACTCTCCCCTCCCTCCTTTTCCTCAAATAGTACACTATAATGGAATACCAAGCTTTCTCTCTCTAGCTGTGCTGACCCAGCTAGCAACTAACAGTGTTACAGGTTTGTGCACACCAAGCAGAGTCCGTAGAGACCATGGACATGAAAACCCCAACACAGGGTGCAATCACACACTATAGATCAAACAGACTACGTCAAAACTGTACTGTGAGCCATCTCTGATTCCCTTGGATGCACTTTGCAGTAAGAGCCTACACCCAAGCTCAGCCCATGAAGCCACTGGGCTGCAGGAACTCATCCAGTGTGAGCTGGTGACACCTGGCTCTGGTGCTGGCGTTGCTGCTTTTCCAGCTCAGGACTGGAGCTGGGAAGAGCAAGAAGGTAGGAAGTGCTTGAGACAGTTCAGGTGGGATGCTCTAGAAGGGTTGTCCTCTGCATAGGACAGAAAGTGAATTTACTACTTCTAAAAAAATTCAATGTCCTGCTTTAAAATCCATCTTGAGGCCAGCATGATCATGTCATTTCATGTTATCTGAAAGGTGAAGCTTTCTGATTGAAATTAACTGTTCCCATTAAAAACGTTCATAATGCAGAAAGCAGAAATTACAGCACACAATTCAGCTGCCTCAAAAGGTGGTAACACACAGCCCCAGTTATAGAGGGAGGCTGGTGCTTCCTTGATATATATAATCATTTTTTCTCTCAATTTCTCTTCAACCCTCAGGGAAATGGGGATTTTCTTCACTAAAATGTTCCCTACAGGTATCTTTGTATCACTATCAGTTCTTTTTGTCATCATTTAATTTCCTGAATAATTTCACAGCCCACTGCTCTGACCCTCTCCTAGTCTTTCCATTTTTTTTCAGTTGGAAGAGAACTACTGCATTACCAGTGATTTATTAGCATTTTATCTATGGCTAATTATGACTGATTTCAATAACCTGTTTTTCAAGCTCTCACAAACTATTGATTAGCACACACATTCTTTAAAACCCTTGCCTCAGATTCACACACTACATTAACTCATTAATGATTCCTACAAAAGACAGATAATAATATGATAAATCATTCCAAATGCCGCACAGCTTGCACGTGCAGCTCTTAACCTTATTCTGCTTGGTATTGTACAGGAGACCACGTAAATACAGTTCACTGTGCTAATTAATCTGTTGTGTTCTCTACAGAACAAGGTAATAAACAAGCCTAATCAGGCAAAAAGATCTTGAAAGGCTCACGTGCCCACTTTGATACGGTGAACGTTTCATAACGTTGCCATTTACACAACTGTGCCTGCAAAGCAGGAAAGGAAAAGAAATAATATCATCTGTGCATGTGTTCTACATATACATGTAGATGTATGAAGAGCATCTTAATGTCTAACTGGAGTTTGTTGAGAGGATTTCTTTATGGTCCATGGAGGAAAAGAGGCACTTCAGAAAAAAATTCTTCCTACCTATTGAATTTTCTTGAATGGGATTTGATTATGGGAAAGACTGGACAGCTGGATTAAACCAGCTTCCAGACACTTAGAGGGTTGAATTTGGTTCACATAAACCTCATTCCCTATGTATAACTTAGACTGTGTGGGCTAGGCCTGTTCCTACATTATCAATGCTGTGCAAAGTGACTCTGACAGTAACAAACATTTTTTTTCAAATCAGCTCCCAGCATAAAAAATATTGGCTATTAAAATAAATATAAAGGTGTTATTGTTATTTTTAAAAAATATTTGAAAAGAAAAACTTCTATACCCTTTTTCTAGATTTAATCCAAATATCCCTGGATCTTGCAAATGCTTCAGCATCTTCATAAGCTATAAGCCAGCCTGAAGCTACAAATACCTGTTTGACATATGGATGAATCTGGGCCTGCACATTTTACTCAGCTGGCCTTTTGCATTATGTCCTGTTTCACAAGTAGCACAGCAAAACAACACAGTCACCAGAAAAATAGGTTTTGGTCTAACATGAAAGGAAATACCTTTTTGCAACTTATTACAGAGTACTCCTACTGAACTAAGGGGAGGGAAAGTGAAGCACAAAACAAAACAGACCAGCCTTCTTACTGAGTTTTACTCCATGCAACTCAAAATTGCTCTTCCTCCAAGAATCTCTGAGTGTATTGGGCAATTGCAAACAAATTTGATAAGACATGGAGGCCTCAGAAGTTTTAAAGTTCCTACAAGTTTTTGAACACTGCTAGTGGGATAAAAGCATGCCCCTCAGCCTGCCTCTTAGGTCACAGCCTTTTCGTAAGTAGAAAAGTAGGTCTCCACTTACAGAAAGGCTGCAGACTAAGTTCAGTAATTACAGGGCACTGCCAAGTGGTATTCACGTGCTGCCAGTCATCCAGCATCTCCATTCCTCAAACCCAGCCACAACACTTCCTTCCTCTTCTGCAGAAGTCAACTGGAGATGTGGGAGGGAATTCAGGATACAATGGGGAAACTGGAGATAACTCAAGCGAGAGAATTATAATAGTAGGCAAGAGCCAAAACTCTTATAAATGGAGGTCCCATTCCTTCTGCCATAAACATAAGAACCTGCTTATCTTTTAACTGCAAAGATGCTAATACAAAGTTGGAACTCCTAAGAAGATACACATCTTTTTATGTTGCTCTAAATAAATGTCAATAGGAGCATTTACACAGTAAACATAATTACTAAGGCTGGATCATAAAAAAAACCCAAACCAACAACAAAGTTTGAACTTGGAAAACCACTTTTTTGTGGTTAACAGAGGTGCTAAAGAGCTCAGACTACCTCTAAGTGAGTTTTCTCTGCCTGAGGCTTTCTTTCAGAAATCACGTTTCAAGTGCAGAGCTGTTACCTACCATTTATACAGATATGAACCAGATAAAACATTATACTATAGCAGAAACCACTTTGGGTAAGCTGGCAATGAAAGTTATTATCACTTAACAGCTGTTTAGTAGCCTGCTTCAAATGAACTTGTAGCTCCAGCTCCAGGGGGACACGAAGAAAAGCTCCCGAAAGCTTCGAAACACCAAACCACAGCCACAGCTCTGCCAATTCAGGTATTTTTTTATTTGGTCATGCTTGAAATTTTTAAGGTACAGTTTCCTTTCTTAGGATGGTTAAACCCAGATGAGCTTGGCCATCTGTTTGAGGGTAGCTAGAGCTGAACAAACGTAATCACCAGGGAAATGTAAGAGACACCAGCAGTGCTGCCACATCCTGGTGGCACTGGGCATCTTTACATGATGTTTCAGCTACATGGCCAGGACACTGCCTCAATGTCTGTGCTTATGCCTGTGGCTCTGACCCATCCGATAGCTTTTACAGATCTTCCAACCCACCAGCCATGCCAACTGTTCAAGTACTACATGTAAGTTAACCGTAGATCATAGCTCTGAATGCTCCCAGGCATGGGTAAAGCAAAAGTGCAAGTGCAAAGATAGTGCCAAGTCCTTCCCCTTAGGAAGCACCAGGTGTAGGCATTCCCTTTCCCTGGGAATGACCTGCTCCTCTTCCCAGCCACAGGTAACATACAGTATTAGAGACCCTTGGGCTTCACCTTCCTCTTCCTCCTCACCATTTTTCATTTGTAAGGGTCAAGTTCACCTTTTCCAAGTGGATGTGCTTTTTGCTACCAGCTGGGCTGGCACAGGTTTTTACCAAGCAGGATATTCAGCTTGTGTACACCTGCTCTGAATACATACATCACATCTTGTCTGTCACCTTATCCACCTGAATTACCAGCCTCAAGATTTAAAACAGGAAGATAAAGGGCAGCATATTTGCTCCTTCAGAACATGAGGTTGATGTTTTCCTCCAGTTCATCCAAAATTCTGCTGCATTGGGAACTTCTTTATTTGAATCTAAAGAGTATATTTGTGTGAAACCGAATGAACTTCAAATAAGCACAAGGAAATAAAAAAACATATGACATATTCAGATTCATGGGGTTGCTATCCTGCTTAATAAATCTTCCTTTACTTACATTTTGATAAAAGTATTGTATCCTACAGGGATTTTAATTTAATGTCTCAAAAGGAGGTTAATATATTAGCTTTTACTGTATACTGATTAAATGAGGACTTTTGAAAATTCTCAAACTTATCTGCTCAGCTAAATAAATTTTCTGACTTTGCACTTGGGGTAATTGTAATAAAGTTTTTGATCCCTGGGTAGACGGATGTAATACTCCTATAAATCCCACATTTTCAACATTGTCAAAGACTATAAAATTGTTTATGAGATAATATGGTTTTAGAGACATCTGGTGGTTATATAATCCCAAGGAGAGGAATCAACAGTGAAAGTATTAAACATGAATTCTACTTTTTCAACAAAAGTATCCTGTAAAGAGAAAACAAGATTAGCTTATTCACTGTCTCTCCGCACACTGAGGCAGATAATTTGCCACAAGAGGCAGTCTTTTTTATGGCAACTTGGCAGCTTTCCTCACGTTAGAAAAAAAGAAGAAAAAGATAAATTAACGTATGTTTCTTTCAATAGTATTTAAACTTATCACAGTTTAGTTAGAGTATGACAGGGCAAGAAACTGGAGATACTGAACATTTTAAATCCTACTGCTAGACAAAAATCATTATCTCTGCCTGCATCTTGTCAGCTTGTCTTTTGTTCTAATGTCTGGAGTGCTTATTTTTTAAAACAAAACAAATAAAAACAAAAAAACAGTAGTTCACCAACTTTCCAATATACTTTTTACTGAAATGCTTGCTTACAACTAAAACAGCTCAGAAACAAAATAGAATCCTCAACTTGTTAGGCTCAAAATATAAGTACAGGTACTCTAAGTAAAAGAACCATACTTTCTTATACTCATTAATAACATACATTAATGATTATGAGAGTGATTTATGTGGATTTATAATTTAAGTCCTTTTTAAAACTTCAAGTATTCAGTGCCACATTTAAACCTCCTCTGTATTCCCACAGATCATCTACTAGGAGCTGAAGCACAGAATTACTCGTTTGGAGACATTAAATCAAATCCTGCTCTCAGTTACACTAATGTAAATCCAAAAGAAAAAGTCTCCACTTCAGTAAAAAAAGAAATCACTTTAGATTTAAAAAAGAGTAAAAAACCTAAATTGGCCTAACCTTCTGTATCTAAGATTACAGTTGTGACTGTAAGAGAATAAAAAATTCCTCACAAGCTCACTCTATAATATGGATTCAAAGTATTTTAAAGCAAAAAAAAAAAAAAAAAAAAAAAAAAAGGATTGAAAATGCACAGCTTCTGCTGTCTGGAAGGGTAATTGCTCCTTTTGTTGGTTCAGTGGATAGGGAGGCCATGTGCTCCCATCACTTTGGTGTTTCCAGCCCACTGGCAGTTTTCCTGACTACTTTAGGAGCATCTGTTTTATCAGCCTAAGTGTTGCACTCCTTCAGTCTGAACTCCTTCCCTGCTCATCGCAGTGTTGTACCCTTTTTTGCACTCCCTTCCTTTCCTTGGTTACTGTACATTGCAGCAAATTTCTATAAGACCTAGAATTGGCATCACAAAAATGTACTTGTTCTCGAAGGCGAAAGTTTCTCTGGTTGTTTTTTGTGAAACAGTAGGGCAACACACTCGCAGGACACAACCACCTCAGATGTAACAAACTCCAAAGCAAGACCTCAGAGGACCAGAGCAAGGAGCAATCATCATTTTGGCAGCATTCCCTTCCCTAATAACAAGTCAGGTCAATTTTTCCTGGGAGCAGCTCAACAATTCTGCATCAGAAGACACACTCATAAACTCCAATGCTAATATCCAACACTGCTCACCAACTATATTAGCATGCTTATTTTCAGACAAGACATGAATTACCTGGGGAAATCCAAAATAGATCTCCTTTATTTTATTTTTAACTATCTGAGCATGAACCAGCAGAAATTCTGATGCTAAGGAGGGGTTTCTCGCACACATTTTTCCATCCTGATCATTCAAAAGCAGTTCTCTCTTAAAAGTTTTAACTTTCAACATAATTTACAAGCAATGAGCTGCTTTAGTCTTTCATTATGTTTGAGATTATACATGTACATAATTGAGGATATTTAAAGTCATAGTTGCTGTAGAAACCATAATTATATTTCTTGTTAAATCATTAAAGTTAACATCATTTATGAAATTACAGAATGTTATGCAGGAGTAGGAACATGACAGTGTAAAGCCACTTTACAGCTGAGCTCTATCCATGCACACATACATGAGGAAATGCAAAATTAAGGCATCTCCCAGGACTCTGAATAATGTAAGGAGCTCCAGTCCCATCTCAGACATAATTTGACCAATTCTGTCTATTGCTTTCTAGTCACAATTTGCTTTCATTTAAATGTCTTTTGGGGCCAGTCGATACACGGACCCACTTCAAGGTCCAGCAGGACTAGTTTTATTGGCTTTGCCCTCATTAGGGCAGTACCTACAGCCTGCAAAACAAGATACAAAGCAGATAGAGGAAAAATGTAAACTGACATTTCTTTATCTCCCACTTCGATCCCATGCAGAGCTTCCCCTTCCCCTCCCAAACATGTCACCATCCTCTGGGAAGCTGATGGGCATCTCCTGGAGCTCCCATCTGCTACCCAAGTGCATCCCCCAGCATGAACAGGGATATTTTGGCACAGCTTGGAAGCGGAGCTCAGCACATGAGTCCTTGTGGGATGCTGGAGACCCCTGCGTGGGGCGATAGTGCTCTGAAGAGAGCTGCGAGCACAGAAATCACTCTCTCAGCCAGACTCTCACCACTGCTAATCATTTCACGTCCCTGCACACCTGGGAGCAGGGACACGTGCTGCTCTTGGCACACTGCTGGAAAACACAGTCCCTCTTTGTGGATCTGACTTTGCTGACAGAATCCCAGGACTATGCAGCAGAGAATAAATACCTTTAAAACTTATACTCTATCACCTCTTGAAACATATGAGCTACTTTCCAAACAGGTGTGGAATTATTACTGGAGGTGACTTAGAAATCTCTATACCTACATCTTAAGAGAAGGTACAGAGTGAAGGAAATTTTCAGGGTAGACTGTACTTGGTATGCAAGAAATCTGTTCCACGGTAGTTCCCAAGGTACAGCCTGAACCTCAGAGTTGCTGACTCCTAAGAGAAACAGCCCAGAAGGTGGGGCGGAGTGGAGACACCATGGCCAGGCTCTGTGCAGGGCAAAGGGTGCTTGTATTGGGTTTGCATGGCAAGGTTTTTGGTAGCAGTGGGGGAGGGGACATGGGGTGGCTTCTGTGAGAGAAGCTGCCAGAAGCTTCCCCCCATGTCCGACCCGACACAGCCAATGCCAGCCGGCTACAAGAAGGGACCCGCCGCTGGCCAAGGCCGAGCCAATCAGTAACGCCTCTGTGACAACATAATTAAGAAAAAAAAAAGGAAGGGAGAAAAAAAAAGCTGCACACTTTGCAGCTGGAGAGAGGAGTGAGAAGATGTAAGAGAAACAACTCCGCAGACACCAAGGTCAGTGAAGAAGGAGGGGGAGGATGGGCTCTGGCGCCGGAGCAGAGATTCCCCCCCCAACATGTGGTGAAGACCATGGTGAAGCAGGCTGTCCCCCTGCAGCCCATGGAGGTCCATGGTGGTGCAGATGACCACCTGTAGCCCGTGGAGGACCCCACGCCGGAGCAGGTGGATGCCGAAGGAGGCTGTGACCCCGCGGGAAGCCCGCGCTGGAGCAGGTTCCTGTCAGGACCTGCAGCCCGTGGAGAGAGGAGCCCACGCCGGAGCAGGTTTGCTGGCAGGACTTGTGACCCCGTGGGGGACCCGCGCTGGAGCAGTCCCTTCCTGAAGGACTGCACCCCATGGAATGGACCCAGACTGGAGCAGCTCGTGAAGAGCTGTCAGTCATGGGAAGGACTCACGTTGGAGCAGTTGGTGGAGGACTGTCTCCCGTGAGAGGGACCCCACGCTGGTGTGGGGGAAGGAGACCTCCCCCTGAGGAGGAAGCAGCGGCAGAAACACCGTGTGATGAACTGACCCTAACCCCATTCCCTGTCCCCCTGTGCTGCTGGGGGGAGGAGGTGGAAAATCGGGAAAGAGATTAAGCCCGGGAAGAAGGGAGGGATGGGGGAGGTGTTTTAAGATTTGGTTTTACTTCTCATTCTCCTCTGATTTTGATTTGTAATAAAGTAAATTTGGTTTTTTTTTTCCCCCAAGTCGAGTCTGTTTTGCCCGTGCCAGTAATTGGTGAGTGATCTCTCTCCGTCCTTATCTCCACCCACGAGCTTTTCGTTATAATTTTCTCCCCCTGCCCATTTGAGGAGGGGGAGTGATAGAGTGGGCTTTGGTGGGCATCCGGCCTCTAGCCAGGGTCAACCCACCACAGTGCTGTTGAACTGATAAGCCACATGGTTGCTACCCTGAGCCAGTAGTCCCATCATTTGCCAAAAATATGTCCTCAGTGTAACTTTGCTCATTATAATGTCATTATAATGCTCAACTACACCTATATCCCAAAAGCTACTTGCCTCCAAGGTGTGAGCACCCCTCACTGAGCATGAATGGTCTGAATTTCTTCGGGTCTAGACCTTTTAAAGCAAAGCGAGGACATTTTACACCAATTATAATAAAGGTATGTATAACTAGAGTCACTCAAGCTCCACCTGAAAGTAAGAAAATACCATTAAAATGGCCTAAGAGGGAGGGGATGTGAGGGAAAATACTACTGCAGACAAGTTGGGAGGATCCCATCATGAACCATTGCTGACTTCTGGGACCAGTTGACAGGCTGAGCCTCTCTTTCGCCCCACAGGGATGCACAGAATCACAGAATGTCAGGGATTGGAAGGGACCTCAAAAGATCATCCAGTCCAATCCCCCTGCCGGAGCAGGAACACCTACATGAGATCACACAGGAAGGCATCCAGGCGGGTCTTGAATGTCTCCAGAGAAGGAGACTCCACAACCTCCCTGGGCAGCCTGTCCCAGTGCTCTGGCACCCTCACAGTAAAGAAGTTTCTTCTCAAGTTTAAGCAGAACCTCCTGTGTTCCAGCTTACACCCATTGTTCCTTGTCCTATCAGTGGTTGTCACCGAGAAGAGCCTGGCTCCATCCTCCTGACACTCACCCTTTATATATTTATAAACATTAATAAGGTCCCCCCTCAGCCTCCTCTTCTCCAAGCTAAAGAGGCCCAGCTCCCTCAGCCTCTCCTCATAAGGGAGATGCTCCACTCCCTTCATCATCTTGGTGGCTCTGTGCTGGACTCTCTCAAGCAGTTCCCTGTCCTTCTTGAACTGTGGGGCCCAGAACTGGACACAATATTCCAGATGTGGCCTCACCAGGGCAGAGTAGAAGGGGAGGAGAACCTCTCTTGACCTACTAACCACAGCCCTTCTAATGCACCCCAGGATGCCATTGGCCTTCCGGGCCACAAGGGCACAGTGCTGGCTCATGGTCATCCTGCTGTCCACCAGGACTCCCCGATCCCTTTCCCCTACACTGCTCTCTAGCAGATCATTGCCCAACCTATACGGGAGCCTGAGATGCCTACGGGGTGCTATCCAAACCTTCTCCAGGAAACTTAGAAAACATCTATGGAATTGTTTTTCTTTTCTTTTCTTTTCTTTTCTTTTCTTTTCTTTTCTTTTCTTTTCTTTTCTTTTCTTTTCTTTTCTTTTCTTTCTTTTCTTTTCTTTTCTTTTCTTTTCTTTTCTTTTCTTTTCTTTTCTTTTCTTTTCTTTTCTTTTCTTTTCTAACTTAAGGTGTTTGTAGATTTATGTTCTGAAGTACCTACACTCATCTTTGCAGACTGTATATTTACCACTGGCAATCCAAAAGAACCTGCACTTTGTTGCTTCAAGAAACTGCACCGTTACCAGACTGAAGGTGCATTGCACTACCAGTGAATCCAGTTGTGAGCATTCTCATTAAGGCAACTGAGTGGCCGTGCTGGTTCATTTGAACGCGGCTGGACTGTCGTCCCACAATGTTAGCACATCAGGGGCTGTGAGAGTTCAATATATTGAACATGATCGGACTGATAGCACCGGATTGGGAATCACTCAGAATCAAAGCCCAGCCACCCCCGGCCCCTCTGACATCTGAGGATAAGCCAGAACACAAGGGGGTTTATTTTCTGCCAAATCTCTCTGCCCTTTAACACAACAACAGGAAACAGCTGTGGGCTATCATCTGGATCCTTTTAGTCACATGGAAACTGCCTAAATTAATCATATCTCACATTCCAAGCCATAATAGAATTAGCATTCAAGTGCACAGCACCTAAATCATTACTTCTATTATCATCATTTGTCAGACAAATCCGTCCCTCCCTTTCTAGTGATATTCCATAGTTAATTTAAATGGTGTGTAATACAAAACCTGTATCTTAAAAATTTTACAACTCTCATATTAAAATGTGCTACTAGGTCACCCGTATCAAGACATGTGAGTCTCCTCTGGTGAAGGCCAAAAGTTATTTAAGCATCAGGTTTATATACTTCATTAAACTGTAGTTTTCCTTGTAATTTCTGGAGACTTGCAATTGCATTTAAAAGGCACCTCTACAGGGAATAATTATTATCTGCATTGACTGAAAAACAAATGGAAGAAGATTCAGAAGACAGAAAAAATAGCCAGCACATGGCTGCAGGTAGGATTCCCTCCTCGAGACCCTGTGCAGATAAGCAAACTTCTTAAATACAGCCCTTTCAGAGGCCAGCAACTTGGGAAGCAAAGTACAGTCCTCCTCGGAGAGAGGAGTGGGAGAAGACGATGAAAAGTAGAATACTGTTTCTTCTTCCTTCCTGCAGCTGAGGGATAAGAAGTAAGAAGACTTGTATTTTATCAAACTCACCAGAACTAACACCAGCTCAGGAGATCATACAGACCTCTCACAGCTGCAAGATGACTCATCTCTCTTTTCTTTCAGCTCCTGTAGCTCATCCTGTGAGACAGCCAGGCCCTTCTACTATTTCTTTTTTTTTCTTCTGCTTGAAGACTTTGCACATATAAGCATGGTGGGTTTTGTGACCTGGCTTTACCCAAATAGCTCTATCACCTCTGTAACCATTAAGTGATGTCTTTCAGCACTGAGGCCCAACCCTCTCCCTCCTATTCTGCCACCCATCCCCATGTGAAGTCCAGTGCTGAGAGTTTTTCATATTCTTTTCTCCACTGAGTTGTTTGCTCCAGACTCAAGGCCCTCAGAGGCAAGAAACAGCTTTTTGCCCTGTTTTTGACAGCAGAGTCTATGCAGTCTTCCCCCAGAGCTACTACACAACACAAGCTACCAATGAGTAATCCTAAATGCCAGATACAATGATAATAAGAAACACAGCCTGGACTCCTCACTGCTCTCTGGAGCAGAATTTCAAGCCTATTTCTCACAGAGAACCATTGTGCCACCTCAACATGTATCAATTGCCTATCACTGTCCATTGTCATCCTATCTTTCATAGACCTGTGACTAGTGAAAAAATTAACAATAAGACACAAATACATCAAAGTGCTTGCACTAGCTACAACTAGCTGGTTTTTTACCTGATTTATGTGCTTCAGGAGAGAGAAAGGTTTTAATCAATATGTGGATTGGCTTTTTCCTCTGTCTTTTAAGAGCTTTCAACTCTTAAGCTCTTAGTATCTCCTCAGCCCTTTGTGCACAGATTTTCATGAGACTTGAAGCACCACAGAAGTCAACTCTTCGTCAGCTTGGTAGGGAAGGACTACCACCTACCAATTCCCTGGGATTGCAGTGGGAGTCTAGACAGAGAGCTAGCGGGACTTCAGAAAGTAAATACTGAATGGGGTGAATTTGTAAATGCAGGAGCAGAAGGACACGGAATAAAACCCAAGGAAGGTTGTCCATGGATAGCAAAGTCAGATTCTATAAATCAAGCATATACCGTTCCTATGCAAGGATTACAGCACTCAGTTCTGGACTCCTTCCTAACAAACTCCATCTAAAATAAGTACATGTGAACAAGAGGCTGCATTTCTCTTAGCTCAGAAACCTGCTTCCTGCTCATGCTTCCTTCTCCCTCTGATTAAGAACAGAAAAATCACCATGAGTTGACATAAACATCTTCCCAAAAGGCAGGTCATCTCTTGCTGCTTGCTGATAAGATAGGGACTTCAGCTTGTTCCTACTGTTAGTTATAAAATCTTTAAAGATTTACTAGAGCACAAAGTTATTAAGGCTATCATGGTACTTAGCTGTTTGCACTAGATAAGATTCAATTGAGTCTTTCAGGCAGTGTCCCCCAAAATCTGATGTACCATCTACTTTCTATCGTCACTACTAATTATTTCTGATTGATTAACTTCCTTTACTGAATGACTTTTACACAGATTAAATCAGAAGGATTAGCAGACAGTCAAACTATACCTTTGAATATGAACCTATTACAATTATAAAACAAACTCAAAGGTAACACATATTACAGAGAATTTAGGAGCAATTCATTGTCAGCTGTCATTCAGATTTCTGCAGTCTGAGCTAGTTATTTCAAATTGGGAATGTATCTGTCAGAAGTGTAACTGCTGATTTAATTAGTCATTATAGTGCTTTTAATGTATTCACTTCAAAACTTTAAACCATGTGAATTTCACCAAAATTTGCAACATTATTGCAAATTCAAAACTAAAATCAGATTTATCAAGCATTCTACTAACATTCTTGAAAGTCTGTAAAATTGAACCCAACAAGAAAAGTACTGAAATTTTTGCATCATACTAATGACTAATGACTAATAGTCTCACCAGATTTTATTCAGAAGTTACACAGGTAAACTAACATGGTATGTAGACATTTTTCTAAATATATCAAGTTCTTCTAGATAAATTTAAAAAGAATAATAATTAAGAGCTCATCCAAAGGCCACTGGAGTCATTAGAAAAAGGTCAACTTCAGTTGTTTTTGTTTTTTGTTTTTTTTATTATTCAAGTTTACACATGAACTCCAAGACTTGGCCTTATATCAGTAAGGAACTTATTTTTAAGTTGGAGAACAACATGGGAGAATGAAGCTTGTCCCTGAAGATCTGCATGTGGTAATTCATATTGTAGAGATCCATGTCTTTATTAAAGGTTAGAATTTTTCATATACTGTTCTGTGGTTTCCATCAACACCGCCAGTCAAATCTTCAAAGTTCTAAGCAAATCACCAAAGATTTTCATGCTTATCTGATATTTCATGACCTGATAAAAGCGTACCTAGCTCTCTTTAATATAAAAAACTGCAATAGATTTCTAGCACTTTCGCTTCCTGGCAAGGCTGGAATGAGAAGCTGGTTTGCTATTTAATTAAAGCATTTTTTTTCCCTCCCCCATAATATGTGTAAAAAAAGAAGGGAGGAGATGGGAAATTGTACACTTTTTTTTTTTTTTTAATTCTTCTTAAATTACAGTCCTAGGAACTGAGGGAGGACTCCTTTTAGAATAGGTAGTAATTCCACCGTGTCGCTACATGCCAGTTCTGTAGTCATCTGTAAGTTTTATGCTTTTAGAAACCTCTCCTCTTGCCCCTGAGCAGGTGAGGCCTTCAGATGTGTGTTCCCTGAAAGCGCCAGCACCAAGCAGATGGGAAGTGCATTTCAAAGCCTATTAGTTAAACATTACCTCTCTTTAATCACAGCTCTGCTGTATCTTACTGTAGACTTGCTTTTTAACATTGATTGGATGACAACAAAATTGCCCTAAAAGATTCAGCTAATAATAAAGTTAATCCTTTAAATATTTTTCTTATTGTTATGTATTTATCAGTTTTATTTCTATTTGTACATAGGTGCCCTGATTTTACTTTCATTTATCTTGCTCCTTCAGCTTCTTATATTCTTGTGGGTTGTATAAAGAATATATGGGGGAAATGACAACAAACTAATTTTACAAATGTAATGCATAGAGGGGCGGCCTACAAAGCTGTCCCTCCTCATGTATCATTGCTTCTTATGGCATACTAATTTTGATGTTCATTACTGGATGATGTAACTCAAAAAAGTAAAGTACATCATTTATGTAATTTCTTTTTACCTTTTGCAAATTTATTGAGTTTTTCTAATCTATCAAGCAAGATTTTATAACCCAAAGAGAAAGAAGAAAGAATAATTTACCCATGCATTTCAGTAACAGTTTTTCATGGCTTGCCAATGGAGAAAGAGGACAGATCATCCTCATGTTACCTCAGCAAAAGGAACTACATCTCTTGGTCAATAGCTCTGCCAGACACAGCGTGCAGATTCCTGTGTTCATCATTTCTTAGGTTTGTGCTTTAAATATCAGCTATCCTTGTCTGGTTTGGATGGGTCTTCAGGGAACTGCCCCCTCAGCAACAGCACTCTTAAAATTCACTTAAAAGCATCAGCAAGAAGGCAGATAGCCTGCAAATCCCAACAAACCCTAACTGCAGCTGCAGAGGAAAGCAACATCAGAGAGATTAAATCTCCTTCTGAATTGGTTCATCAGACCAAGAGCCTTTTCCCCTGCCTAGCAGTTTTTCACCACCATGCTGGAAACCCAGCCCATGCTCACAACTACGAGAAGCCACATCAGCTTCTCCCCAAAAATGCTGCATGGGGTGATATGGCAGAGGGAAAACAAGAATGTCCATCAAATGATTACTGCTACCATTTCTCTCCCACACACATTTTCCAAGACCCTTTTCTGCCCACATTGGCCAAGTGACCATCTTCTATTTTCACTTGCTGGTGCAGAACAATTTTAGGAACAGTGCAGAAAACAGCCTTAGTTTGCCTGTGTGGACTTAATGCCATCTGACTACAGCCATCACATACGTAGGGTTCTAGTCTAAGGCACTCATCCAGGACATTCTATAGTCTAAGAGAGAGGTAAACCTCAACGAACGTGGACAATCCACTTTCTTACACAGCACTCTTACAATGGGATACACTCACCCCAGAGACATTTATTCCTCCTCAAACAGTAACATTTCTGTACTTCCAACATGGTAATTAGGGCCATAAAAACCTTTTAGAGAGAACAAGGCATGTGCTACAGCCTGTGCTGTGTTAGGCAAACCAGAAAGGAACGAAAATCAAATTCTTTTAACTTACATGTAACTACTCATGGCATTTTGTTAAAAAATCACTACAAATGGCCTGTTCTGATTATGCTTTTCCAGGTGCCCCTAAGCATTGAGTTACAGGAATTTATCTGAATTGTCATTTATTGTGGGCAACATTGTTGAAAATTGTCTATAAAATAAGGGTTATGAGAAAATCTAGCTATGTTAGAATATAAGGGAAAACAGGATCTTCTGCATGTCTGTATTCTTCAAGGCTGTAATACTAGCTAGGCCCCTTTCGGCTGTGTGCTAGTGAAGATAACAAAGGTATGTGAAGGACTTGTGAAAGTAATAAACATCAATTAAAGGAAGATGGATGCTGCCTGAGAAGATCAGGAAGTTACACCGAGGAAGTGAACCCGAACCGAGATAAAAGCGAACCACTTGGACTGAGAGGTCATATGTGATTAGTGTTATTAGCCAGTGGTAATTAGCTTCGTAGTGTCTGAATACATGTACGGAAGTAGAAGTGTATATAACACGCAGCTTTCTAATAATAAAAGAGAGATTTGCCGACATTACAGAATGGGCATTTCTCCCGTCGCCGCCGACAATTTATCAGTGAATAGTCTACCCTTCTGCATCTTTCTGAACATAAAGAAGTGCAGGCCAATGAGGAAGGAGTGGGTTGGGGATAAACCCTTTTCCTTCTGGGCTTGGTGGCACATTAGTTGCATAAGACTTTGTAAAGCAAGTCGAGGTTGGGTTGTGGGGTCCTGGTAGAGAGTCAAATTCATGGAGTGCAGGCTAGATGAACCAAATCTTTGCCCAGCAATATCCCATCACTTGCACTCCTCACTAAGGTACTCCTGCTCTCAAATACACATTGCACAGGCAGTGGGCAGCTCTGCACTCTTCCTCCCCAGCTGTGCACACTGGTTGTGTAGCATGGGAACACGCACCCCACACACTCAAGGGACTGGAATAGATGCAAGATATGCTCACTACCAGTGTTATCCTCTGAAATACGGAGTCAAGGAAATCACACTGCACTTACACAACTGTTTTATTCTTAGCTTGCATACATTAAACTGTATTCTGTCATCTGGCAGAACACGACAACTTTTTCCTACATTAATAATTTCAGTTGTGTTAATGACACAGAGCAAGCCTGAAATGTGTGATGCCCTGCGATGACTTCTCGTTCTGCCAGCACATTTCAGATTATGGCGTAGTTCCTTTTAATTTTAGTTTTCAAAATTTCCCATCAGGACTTCAACAAGAAATGTTAACACAATAGAATTTCATACAGTCTGCATTA
Source organism: Caprimulgus europaeus (assembly GCA_907165065.1). The sequence continues at coordinate 38,568,156 of OU015529.1, read as the reverse complement.
GGTTTCTCATCAATTCTAAAATGTGAAACTTAAAACAGAAAGACTTTATGGCATGATAAATTCAATGAAAAAACTCTGTTAATGAAAATGTGTGTATATATTGGCTGTACAAAAGAATTCTCCTACTCTTGCCTTTATTGAGTTTTTAAGCCTTCTTGTTATTTGTTTCAGAGGAAAACTGACCTTTAACCAGCTAGAAAACTGCAAAGCTTGGTTCTCCTGTCAGTTGTTTGAGGAAGATGTTCTCATACTGACTTTATTTCATAAAATTTCTCTTCATCTCCCTTGCATCATTTTAAGATAGACTTTGAAGATGAAGGTGTAGATAAGGAAAAGTTGCAGTCAGTGTGATCTCTGGATATTGAGATGTCAAAATTAACCTCATGAACAATGAGAATGAGAAGTTAGCATAACTTTAGTTTGTCAGAATCCCCCCTCAAAATGTTAATATCAGAGATATTTTTTAAAAAAAACCAAACCAAAACAAAACAAAACCAAAACCACACCACAACAGACTGATCTCTTACATGAAGATCTAATAACTATCAAGCTGGGAAAAGTACATTTTAAAAAAAGATTTAATTCCCAGTGTTAACTCAAGTATTTTTTTCTACCAAAACTGCATATGCAGTAGCAACTGCAACTAGGGGGAGAAGTACAAACTTTCTGATATTGCAATACACGTATGTTTTTCCTCTATTTCACCCTCTGTAAGGCACTCCACAGCCTGGACGTGACCACAGACCAGTATAGCTGCATTATCTATCACAGTGCACTACACAGAAATATGAGGCAGGACTACCACCAGTGTGCCAGGAACAGTGAACCTGCAAAAGTGTCAATGCCTCCGTTTTCTCTTTTTCTGGGAGAGCCTCTGTGTTTTGCAGCACACTGCAAGCTGTGCCACCTCTGCATTCACTGCTTGCTTCACCAGTTAATAGGATTTTGGATAAAACCAAGGGCTCTGGCACTTCTCTAACCAAATCTTGGGTTGGTGCCCTGTTCCTCCATCCAGTTACAATTAAATATTGAATCTTTTCCAAATGTTATGTTCTGAAATCTTTTGTAGAAATACCCATGAAGTGGAGATAAGCTCATTGCTGAAAGCTTTGAATCTCATCTGTTTACTTTTTACTGCTTCTAGCTTTTCTCATAGTGATAAAATTCCTCTTTCTGGCAATACTTTGATTTGTGCTCTAGCACCCAACCAAAACCATTAGCTTCCAGACACAAAGTACTCTATTCATCTTTTGCTGCACAACTGTCCCCTGCTCCTGTGAAGAATTCCTCCAAGCTATCCCATCACCTCCTTGATACCAACTGCTGTCTTCACTTTTTTACTAATACTCATTATTACGTTGGCAGGATGGGGGGGCTGTTTAATCCGTTTACCTTTGGAATTATCTTCTAGGTTTTCAAAACTTTTGAGCTTCAGCTAGAATCCTAACTTATGCCCCTTCCTGGGTTGTTTTTTGGGGTTTTTTTTATTTGCTGCCACCTTTACAAATTCAAATCACTGCCCACTATCGGCTTCACTGCTGAGTAACTACTCCTTGATAAACTCTCACTGTTCTAGTGAGGGTTAATTTTTTTGTCTCAAATAGTCCCTTTCTGAGCATCTCGCAGCCTTTTATCAAATACTCAGTTCTCCTTACATTGCAAGATGGAGTTTTCAGTCTTATACAAGTTGCAAAGGCTCCCAAGTTTCACCTTTCTTCTCACACTTACCACATAAAAGCATTTCCCTGATATTTTTCTTTGTTATTTATATCCTAACTCCCCTCCAATTTCTGTAACGTACTGTCCTGGTTTTGCTAGGATAGGGTTAATTTTCTTCTTAGTAGCTAGAAAGCACTGTGTTTGGGTTTCAGTGAGGATTGTTATGAGAACAATGTTGGTAAGGCACAAGGACTCTGTGCTGGGGCAGCTTCCAAGAACAGAGGACTGGAAGGGGGGAGTGGAGAAGAAAAGTGTAGTAGTCAGTAAAACCCAGAACTGACAGTTGGATGCCAGTGAGATATTCCATATCATATCACGTCATGTTCAGTACATTAACTGGGGCTGACCAGAAAGGGGGGGATTCTCTCGGGAATCACTCGGTCTCGCTTTTCCGGGATTGAGGTTTCGGCTTCAGGGTTCCTTTTTGCTCCTTTGGGATCGTCATCAGTGGGTGGTTAGAAATTGTACCGTGCACATCACTCATATGTATTTATAGTTGTTATCATTACTACTCTTCTTATTATTTTAATTTTATTTTTACTCCAATTATTAAATTGTTCTTATTTCAACCTACAAGTCTCCTGACCTTTACCCCTCCAATTCTCTCCCTGATTCCCCGGGTTGGGGGAAAGGGGGTGGGGAGGCTGTGAGTGGCTGTGTCTTGTTTGGATACCAGTTAAGTCAAACTATCACATGTGCTTTCATTATTATTGTCATCTGAGTTAACCAAAAAACAGTAAAAAAAAAAAAAAATCACAGAATGGTGGGGGTTGGAAGGGACCTCAGGAGATCATCCAGTCCAACCCCCCTGCCAGAGCAGGTTCCCTACACCAGGTTACACAGGAAAGTGTCCAGGTGGGTTTGAACATCTCCAGAGATGGAGACTCCACAACCTCTCTGGGCAGCCTGTCCTAGGGCTCTGGCATCCTCACAGTAAAGAAGTTTCTCCTTAAGTTTGTCTGGAACTTTCAGTGTTCCAGTTTTTGCCTATTGCCTCTTGTCCTGTCACTGGGCACCACTGGAAAGAGCCCGGCCCCATCCATTTGGCCCCCACATGCGGTTACTCCTCCCCAGGTGCAGGACTCTGCACTTGCTCTTGTTGAACCTCATCAGGTTCCCTTCTACCCAGCTCTCCAGCCTGCCCAGGTCTTGCTGGATGGCAGCACAGCCTTCTGGTGTGTCAGCCACTCCTCCCGACTTTGTACCATCAGCAAACTTGCTGAGGGTGGATGCTACCCCTACATCCAGGTCATTGATTAAGATGTTACACAAGACCGGACCCAGTACCGACCCCTGGGGAACACCACGGTTACAGGCCTCCAACTAGATTCAAGAAAAAAAATTGAAATCAGCAACTGCAAAATACAAGGCGACTTCCAAACATCTCCCTTCTTGCTGGAACACAGCACTTACAGACATAAGATGAAGCATGGTTTCCAGAGGGATTCAGGTCTGATGGGGCTTTTAACTCATTTGTTTTTCCAGTTTTCAGAATGTTTTATTGTTTTGCTCTGAAAGGAAGAAAAAGACTATCAGATAGAGTTTTCTTTCATTCAGCAACTAGTTGAACAGCACTGCATAAGGACTGCCTCATACCAAACTTCTACCAAATCCTGCAAGAGCCCTTTACAAGTCTGGCTCCTCCAGTAAGAGGACATCCATTGGCACCACTGATTTTGCTGACAATGCATATTTCCCCTAGAATTATGCTTTAATATCCTGGCTACCATTAAAATGGTTATAGAAAGGCTTAGGTGAAGCTGACAGCAAGGGGCATTTGTCCTGTTTTAGCCATGCCAGCAGTTACAGTGTTTAAACCAAAAGTGAAATATGTCACAGGTTGAAAATTTATTTGTCCCTCCTGATCCATCTTGGATGACAACAGTTGGGTGAGAGAGGAGGGAGGGGCCAGGAAAACTGGAGAGCTTCCACCTCTAGCTGCACCTGCTTCTGTCTGAGAGCAGGTTTGCTGTAGGAGCTGAAAAAGAGAGTTCTCCAATGCCTCTGTAAAAAGCAAGACACGTACAAAGGCTGGAACTGAAAGAAATGAAATACATTGCAGATACCACAGTCACATTGTACTGGGGCTGACCCTTCTGTTGGTAGCCTTGATTAAGAGTTCAGGGTCTAGGTGCAAAGGCTGCAATGCCCTCACCTGGGAGCAACTCCTTCCTAATAACATCATGTCATTTTGCATCTTCTGGCAACCATGGAGTTTTATAATGCAGCTTTGTGGGTGCAGCTGCTCTGAAGATCAAAGGATGACCCTTCAGCCGCTGACACCTTTCTTACAAGTCCTTACAATTGAAGTAAAAATACACTAAAACAGAATGTAAATCAAAATGTTGACGTACATACCCGTGACATTATACTGGGATGCTGACCTATATGTATTTAATATTTTGTGATCCTAACAATCCTGAATAAGCCTTGATGAACACAACTAGAAACCATATTACAAATCTAAGTAGCAAACATTACTAAAAATGCATGGCTGATGATTCCTGTGCACAAAATCTTGGAAATTCTGAACCATGATTTCTAGAACAAACCTATTTAATCTCTTTTGTATTCTGAATTGCTGAATTACATAGTATTCGCTTTTATGCTTTAATATTTCCACAATGTTACTAAGTTACAGTAATGTGGAACAATGTTTTATCTGCCTTCAGACAGATCCTGGTCTCAGACAAGAATAAATCTGGAGTAACAAAATTGTTCTAGTGTTTTGTCAGGAGTTATACTAATTTAACTAACAAATGTCTCCAGACCATTGAATTAAACTGCTTTACAGGGCAATACTTTAATGTTAATATTCTTTAAATTAATATAAACCTGTCTTTCAGTTACATTTTACATAGGATTCATTTCAAATGCACTACTTCAGTTACCTTGTTTTATAGATACTGAACTTTCAAGTAGGCTTTTATCAGTGCCAGAAAGCCAGTGGCAATTTCGTACTAACAAAACTCATAGCAAGACAGAACTCTAAATATGCACACATTTACATTTGTAAGCTGAGACTTCAACAATGAAAATATAATTACTAAAATTCCACAGACTTGGACAGAATTATGTTCTATATATGAGGGATGTTTTATGCACCTTTGTTTCAGCCTGCAACCTGCACATAGCAAGTCAAATCTTGCTCATTCTGAAATCAGCATCACTGAGTCCCCATTTGCTGCAACGGGAACAAAATTTGGCCTACATTCTGTTGGTTTGTTCAGGCTACGTTCCTACATTCCCTGGGAGAGCTGAAAGAAATGCAGCATTATGCACTTGTTTGACACAACTTTGTTACCTGAAAAACTTCTTTTTCAAAACACACAGAAGTACTTCAGTTCTCACTGAAAACTTAATCTCTGTATAAATTCACCAACCAAGAGAATCACTTTTCAAATCTCCAGTCACGCAACTAGGATCGGAAAAAAAATTTAGAAATCCTGCTTCTCATTTTTTATGCAACTTAATCCCACCCTCCTACACACGGATAAGTAGGAAGAATAAACATTCATTTGGTTTAAATTCACCATACAGTGGAGACCAAGTTCTTTGGATCACTAATGTGCTGAAAGTACATCTGCACTTAAAGTCAGTGCGTGAGAGGGACAGGGCTGTTGGCAGCATGCAAAATCAACACCCTCCAGCATCACAAAGTGCAGATGCTTGGAGCAGGTTATGCTTTTATCCCTCAGCGTAATCTTCTACAGAGGGCCCCTAACAGTGAGTACAGAGGGGGAAGAGCTCAGTGTCAAAGTGAGATTTCTCTATCTGCTCCTGTAACATTTTCCTCCTCCGGTTCTCCATAGGCGCAGTTCAGAGACTATCACACTTCACAGGAGATGTCCCACTAATTTCACAGGACTTAGACTCTGCTCATATTGCAACCCCCTGCATCAACTATTTAATCCCTCGGTTATCTCCTTTTATACATATTCAGGAATGGCAATAACAAAGTCAGTAACTCTAGAGGTGCCAGAGACAAACTGAGAGACTGAAATATTGGAAGGTAGTGGTACATTTCCATCCTTTTGTCAGTGAGCACCGAGCTGTGAATAAAAGCTGCCACATCTCCTGGGAGAGCAGAGAGCATCCAGCCTTCAGCTCCAGCCAATAAATATTCAACCACAGCATTTTCTTTGTGATTATGAATCAAATCTGTTTCCATCTGGCCATCAAAGCTGAAGCAGCACTCAGCCAAAATATCACTGACTATTTTTCAATGGCTACATTGCCCTTTAAACATTACCTAGGCTTTACTTACATATAAAAATAACAGTGCAGCCAGTAAGTAGGGGAACTTGGAGTGTGATATAATTTTAAAAGGACTGGCATAATATCTTCAAATAAAGTGGTACAAAGATTTGTGTGTATTTAGTGTCTTATAAAAAGTTTGTGGAAAAGTACTGATTGTTTCACAGTAATGTCCTTGAACAGTATTTACATACAAATTATCAGGAAATCAATAATCATTGTTTTCAAACAATTACATTTCAATTTTACCCTCTAAACACCATGCCATTAGTGAAAAGAAGGAAGAAAAAAGAAACAATCCACAAACGCAAGATCAAATCATTCATCCATCCAGCCTGAGACGGAAGTTTTGGGATTGTCTCTGAGTTAACCCTCTGAATGGGAAACACATGCCTGTACCTGCTGCTGGGGACCCTGCTCAGTTAGATAGAGCTACAAATACCTCTGGACCACGGCACCGAAGAAGACGATTCTCTGCCCACTCAGATTATCTTCTATCTTTCCCCTCCAGCTGTATAAACACGAAAAAATGTGGCTCATGGAAACTAAATTGAGTGATGTTTTCTACCAGCCAAGGATCTCCTTCTGGGTTTTGTGCAATAATAGAGATGAAGTTCATTATTCACATAACTGCTGCAAAAATATTATTCCAAGGCCTAATGTTGCCTTTTTGTTCAAGCAAACCTCACATTGATGTGAAGATTTTTATTAATGTTTGTATAAGAACACAGAAAGAGTTATTTTTTTATTTATTCTCTAAAGCAAAGAAACAAACAGTGAACATTAAAATACTACACAGGTTTAGAGATTTCAAACCCCAAAGAGATACATTTTAATAGATGTGTATTTTTTGGCTGTATAATGAAAGTTTCTAAATATACTCAGATAAAAGGAAGACTATTTACCTTTTTAATATTTAATACTTGCAGCCATACATATGGAAACAATTTACCACGAGTATACTTCTGGTGAAAGAAAACAGCTCCATTACAAGGCTGAAATGTAGCTTTGATTGCAAAACCTCTGAAACACCCATGTTTTGCATCTCAAATCTCAAATAAAATACAGCCAACCCCAGAACCTCAAGATGAACTGTACATAATCTAGCAAGTGCAAAATATGATTTAAAAACTTGCATAGTGGTTCCTGCCCAGATCTATTTATTTGCTGATATACCTCAAAATTATATCAGCTGGAACTTCTGCCTCCATCTTAATGCCCTGTATGCATCATTTTTACAAATTATGTTATTTAAAGGGTCTTCATTTCAAAATGCCAACAATTGTGATTTTCACATCATCCCTTAAAATCCCATCACCCATTTCTTTGATGCAGCCAAAACTTACAGTACGTAATGCCATTTCTTAACAGAGCCATAGTCATAGACTGGTAGACAGGACAAGAGAATTACTGGTGGGACCTACAGAAACCTCCCAGGAGACCTGTGCTCTCCACAGGCAGCAGCAGGAGGCCAGGCAGGGCACCCTCCAGCAACTAAGTGCCTATTTAGACAACTGAACCACGTTCTTCACATCACAAATTTATAAAATAAATAAATTGTTTGTACTATGTTATATTGATTATATATTACATTATTATTTTCTCACGTAGGTAAATTTTACTGGAGAAATTCAATGATTGTCCATCTAATATTAAAAGTTAACCAGATTATTTGATAGTTTCACATGTTTACACTGCTTTTCCATACCAAAAATTGCTGTTGAATACACAGTGAAGGCCAATGTTAATATAGAGATAATTAATACACTCTAAGGGTTTATTCCCCACCTCTTTGTTCTGTATATCACCTGCAAAAGCCTCTTCTCACAAACCCCATAAAAATAATCTTTATCTAATCGGGTTTTTTTTTTTTTTTTGCTTAATTTTTGTCTATTGTTTTCTTAGAAAGATAGTAAATAACACATGATTGCCCACAGGGAATTAAATCCTAGAACTCTATGGCTCAAGTTAAAACCTTGTAGTTTATCATTTGAACAACAGATGTAAGTCTACAAATCCTATACACAAAGCAGTAACTATGTGCAGCTTTTTATGTGTGCATCTTCTATATGGAAATGAGAAAGTTCAAACCTATTATAAATTAAGCCCGTGAAAATGGGCAACTTTCTGTTGTTGTCTTTTATTTAAGCCAGTGCCCCTGTAAGGGTTTAATCACCATACGCCCATCTCACAGGGTTGCATGTGTATTGGGAAGGATAAACGAGTCCCTGAGAAGAGAAGAAGGAGGGCCAGGACCACCCACCAATCTTGGTAGCCAACAGAGCTCAAGAGGTCCTGCTCAACCATGGTGAGCCTCAGCTCCTAATTCATTTTCCCCTCCACATCCTGCAGGTGCTGACAAACTCTCCAGCCAGCCATGAGATGAGTGGACATATTCATCTGCTGCCATGCAACTCTCACCTGGATATCCCTCCTGAAGATGGGAGCTCGTTCTGAGACTCCTACTTCCCTGGGCTTTGGGGCTATTTTCTCTATTTTCTTTTTTTCTATCATTTTGCACACTTAAACATGCACAGCCAGTTACACTCATTTTATCTATTCCTGCATTACCAGTTTCTAAATGGGCCCTGTTCATCCTTTCCGTTTTGTCAATAAATCATTTTGGTTGCATGCAGATGCTCGCCAAAATAAGAAAGATTCATGAGACTGAATTACAAGCATTTACTAATTACAGAGATTGAGGTGTCACAAGTACAAAGCACCCATACCACACAGAATGCTGGCAAACTGTCACTGTAGTGCACCACTACAGCAAGGAGACAGACAGAAAAAAGCAGCATCTCCACAAGGCATGTCTACTGCTCTACAAGTCCCTATTACAGTATTAAATTTCCAATCTTTGGGCAATGCTGTCAGGTGGAGGAACCCAAACCACACATTTTTTTCTTTTTTTCCCTTGAGCCAGTGCAGCTATGTCCATCCCACTCTCAGATTATTTGTACTGGACCTTGAACACAGCACTACCTTGAAAATATTGGATTATAGAAATATTCCCCTGTACAAATATTCCCTTGAGCTTGTAGGAAGCAGCACAGACACGGATCCCTACTTGCATCACGGTACTTGTACAGGTACCACCTTGTCTTCAGCCTGGATGTCAGCACCATTTTGCAAGTAGTAAGCACATAATTGAACCACCTGCTTTCCAGGCCTTCTGATGCATATGCATTATTTCATGATTTCAAGTGGGTGAAAGCAAAAGAGAATCTCCACAGTGAAACTGGGTATTAATAACCCATAAATAAACAGTCATGTTGAGAACAGGAACAGCTTGTTGGGTGGATACGTTTCTTCTCCCCTAACAGGAACAGGGTGGAAGGACACACCAAGTCTTCATTACCTGTGCTAGCAGAGTGAATCTGTCTCCAAACAGATAGGGAAGATTTCCCAAGATACACCTATTTCACAGAGGAGAAGCTCTCTGTGAGCTGCTAATAACCCTGATTCACTGCTAGCCACAGACATGCTAAAAACAGTCACTGGCTAACACAGTCCTGCAAGCATGAAAGCCAAGAAACACATCCCCTCCACAATACAGACCTGCTCCTAAAGATGAAATATTCCTCAAGCTCTCTCCCACCTGCACAGCCATCAGTCTGCTTGGAAGTTTCTTTTAAGAAGTGGTGACGAGAAATATATTCTGTTCTAAACTTTTTGCTCTCATATATTCAATATAACTTCAAATCCTATTCATTTTTGTGTTGTTTTATATCTGCTTAATTCACTTTGCCTCTCTAGGGCACAGAAGCCAGCTGAACATGAAAATGTAGTTAATGAAGCAATTCTCTGGTATCCACCTCTTGTTTTCTATTAGCCTTTCCACTTCCAGAAAATGCCAGGTAGTAGGTGTCATGTCCAGGGACTTCAAACAGTCAATACAGCTGTATTTCCACTATTGCACTTCCCTCTGCAAACTCCAGCACTTCTTTTAAACCTTTCTGCCCTGGATGACAAACTGCTGACAAAGGCAGAAGGTGGGATACAACCACCTAAATGAAGAAGTGACAAAGTCATCAGCAGCTCAAAGAAGGGGTTTTGTTTGCTCCGTTTCAGCCTGCCACCGCATCTTGTTTGGGCTGGCTCATTAAAAAGCCATAAAGATTGCTCAGTCGTGCTAAGGCTACAGATTTCCATAGTCATGTTGCTTCTAAATATTTAAATAACCGTCTTGCAGTAACAGCTGAATGGTTTCCAAGGTGCTTACCTCCACAATAATGGTTTATTACTAAAACAGCCAATTCTTGAATTTAAATTTTAGCTGCTGAACTGCCTACTGGACAGGGAATGTCTAAGCAGGTGTTTACACCTTGCACATTAATGGAACAGGGGTCAGCACATGCAAGACCTGCCAAGATAACAGAGAAGGATTTCGTACAATTACAAGTCAAAAAAAAGTTAAATTTTTATGAGCAATTTTGAATCTGGCCTGTTGCTGCCACCCTCCTTTCACTTATCCATCAAACTCTCGCTCTGCATACCCATTCTAAATCATTTTTCCTTATATCTGGTCTCCTATATGAGCTCCAAATCTCTGCCCGCCCCTGCATCATATAACAAAGATATGAAAGAAAACAACTGGATCTGTACCAGTAATGGATTTATAAGCAGTTACTGCTAATCACCACAGAAATAACAGCAACTACCAAACCACACACTCAACCTTGGCATGCACAAGTCTTAACTCACCACCATCAACATGAGCTGAGCTGGTTTCAACTATTTCTATAAAAAAGCCATGGGCAACTTGTCTCATTTTACCCAAAATGTGTATTGCACCCTTGTTTTTGTGCAAACACCAGATAGCTGGAGAACACAAACCTATGCAAGTTGCACTGCTGCAGCCAGACAGGGACATAGAATACAGCCTGTCCCCTCCAGCATCCCCACTCAGAACCAGGAGCAACTGGAAACATTTTCTTCTGCCACCATCAAGGCTAACTCTCCTATAGCAAGTCATCCGCATGGGCCAATGGTGCTGGCATTTAACGATCTGAGATGTAACAATGCAGCATGGGCTGCCTCCCCATTGCTTTTTTTCCCCAGGATTGCCACATAAAAAGCAAGAAATGCTGCTTTTTACATCCTACTGCTTTTAAAGCTCCTAATTTCTCACCAGCTGTTGGGGTATTACCTATATTGCAGAATCTCCTTATGCAGAATCCGAGCTCTCTAGGCTTATAATTTTAATACACAATTGAGATGTCCAACCCTTCTTCTAACAAGCAGTGATAGATAATCCCAATTAGATATCTGTAATCAGGCTATTTGCCCTTCTCCTATAATTGGCCTTTTCCACTCAAAGAGAGAGGTTTTAATCTCACCTATATATTTATTAATAATTTTCTCTCCTGTGTTAACATTTCCAGTGCTATTTGACATTTCATTTTCAGGATTTTCCCTTCCAATTATTTTTTATTAGCTGTGATTTTGTATCTTTTATTAGAAGTGGAGAAGGCAATCTGCCAGAAATTCAACTCCTACTGCTGAAGCCTTGTGTCAACATCTCCATCTAGACAAAAGTCTTGCGATTAAAAAATAAAAGTAAAAAAAAAAACCCTACCAAAAACCTAACCTATTCTTCTCCCTCCTTGCCCTGCTTTCCTGCCTGCTTGTTGTTGGGGTTTTTGGGGTTTTCTTTGTTGGTGGTGGTTTAGTTTGGATTTTTGTTGGGTTTTTTGGTTCTTTTGTGGGTTGGTTGTTTTTTTTTTTAGAGACTGAGTGGTATCTCTGAGTTCAGGTAGGACCAAGCCTGAGTTACTGGGAAGGGGGAGATGTGGGGGGGGGGTAGAAAAAAAGAGGCTCTGCTAACATTAAAAAGCCTTGGGGTCAGTTCATCACACTTTATTTCTGCCCCTCCTTCCTCCTCAGAGGGAGGACTCCTCACACTCTTCCCCTGCTCCAGCCTGGGGTCCCTCTCACGGGAGACAGATCTCCACAAACTTCTCCAACATGAGTCCTTCCCACAGGCTGCAGTTCTTTATGAACTGCTTTAACATGGGTCCTTTCCATGGGGTGCAGTCCTTCAGGAAGGGACTGCTCCAGCGCGGGTCCCCCATGGGGTCACAAGTCCTGCCAGCAAACCTGCTCCAGCGTGTGCTCCTCTCTCCATGGGGCTGCAGGTCCTCACAGGAACCTGCGGCAGCACAGACTTCCCACAGTTTTATAGCCTCCTTCAGGCATCCACCTGCTCCAGTGTGGGGTCCTCCACGGGCTACAGGTGATCATCTGCTCCACCATAGACCTCCATGGGCTGCAGGGGGACATCTGCTCCACCATGGACCTCCATGGACTGCAGGGGGACAGCCTGCCTCACCATGGTCTTCACCACAGGCTGCAGGGGGATCTCTGCTACAGCATCTGGAGCACCTCCTCCTTCACTGACCTTGGTGTCTATAGAGTTGTTTCTCCAATATATTCTCACTTCTTTGGTTGCTGTTGCACAGCAACTTTTTCCCCTTCTTAAAGAAGTTATCACAGAGGTGCTACCACCATCACTGATGGGCTCAGCCTTGGCCAGCAGTGGGTCCATCTTGGAGCCAGGTGGCATCAGCTCTGTTGGACAGAGGGTAAGCTTTTGGCATCTTCTCAGAGAAGCCACCATTGTAGCCCCCCCATAAACCTGGCCACACAAACCCAATATGTTTAGCAGCATAATTGTTTTCCTTTATCAATACTGCTTTAAAAAAACCCTATTTTATTATTAATTCATTTCAGGATCATTTTAATTACTGATAGCAAAGCTACTGCACTCTACCAAAGCACCACTGTATTCCTCACCAGCAGAGCACCAGCTGCAGTCATCTGATCTGGCTATTGCAGAGTAATTAGCTGGACCATCGAAGGCCTGACCTGGCTGGTGAAGACACTCTGACCTGCAGAAGTGTGCAGCTTCAGGAAAGACCCTGAGGCATGACAGAGCAGTAGCAATTTTGAGATCACACATTTGGGCATAACCTGAGGAAACCTGACTTTTCCCTTGTTCTCATCAAACTTCTAAAATTTCCTCTTAAAATATTGCAGCCATTAGCCATCTGACATCAAAACAAATGTCTGCATTACAGACAGCGTGTACACAATCTTTTTTTAATATATTTTCCATTAGAGGTCACTTTTATCTAACACTTACAGCCTTTAATGGAGCCATGCATTTACCTTCTGTTGAGTGCTTTGTGTTGGTTACATTTTTATTCAAACTGAGAACCATCAGAATTGCCCCGTTATTTTCTCTCAAATACTCTTTATCCATTTTCACATTTTGCTCATTTGCTCACAGTCCTCCAGCTTGCAATTTGAATGGTTACACAGTTCTTTCCTCTAATCGAGCAGTGACCTGTTAACTTCCAAGACTATATTATCCTGCACTACCTTAGGTTAATTTGCAGCCTCTTTTGCTGGTGAAACTGTATTTGTTACATTATGTGGAGGGGCAGGTTCTTTTTCTGGGACTCTATACCAGCTCCTTTGTCTTCATCACCTGCTCCCTTTCCCCTTTCTAGCACTAGCTGTTTGGTGTTAGCACACTGTTAAATCTCAATTCTATTGCCATTTGTATAATTACAGCTGGGCACCATCACATCAGCAGTTTGCACCAGAGCCAGAAACGCCAGGAGCTAGAGCTCCAGCTTAACACAAGCCACAAAACATGGGGAGCAAGGATGCGTTGGGACCCAGAGGCTGCCTGAGATCCAGGAAAACCCAGTTCCTCCAGCAGCACACTTGGCTCATGGAGGAACACCAGCACACCAAACATTTAATTTTCTATTTGCCTGCACATTTTCCAGCAGCATGCATTGTTCTTCCTCTCCTTCCTTCTGGGAAGACTGTTCCAAGATCAGGAGAGATCTTAGCTTCAGAAAGGTTGCCTGCAAGCTCTCGACATTTTCATTGAATTATCTCTAAACCCAAACATCTTTTTCTTACTCAATTCTCCTCCAATTCTACCTTTAAACAGACTGCAATTTTTCTCAGTCATGTTCCTCCAGACTACCTTCCTGAATTAACATGTCATCTTCATAATTTTCAAATTAGTGGAATTTAACATCTCTTGATTCCTTTCACATTATTGCACGGGATTTTTCTGCTGTGAAATGTGACAGTGGTATCTGAGCCATATATTAAAAGTGGATTAATGCTTTAGAGTCAAATCAATTCCTGATAGGTTCCTATGCCGTGGATACAGAATTTCATCAATTGTATTAAAAAATCATTTGGAAATTTTTTCTTTCATAATTTTGTACTAATCAAGTGAGAATGACTTCCAGGAAATATCAGACATTGTCTTCTTTCAGTTTTCAATAGTTTTAAGCATTAGTAATAGGACACCTTGATAAAAAGGTGATAAATGTCAAATTCTTACAAAGAAAAACAGGCAACTATTAAAACCACTTTTGAATATAGTGAAGAAAAAATGGCACTATAATTAAAAGAATAACAGGAAATTACACTGTGATTCAGCAAGGTACACAGAAGGTTATCCAGCTTGAAGCCAGTGGTCTTCACAAGATCACTTTACTATGACTGAAATGAAGTATGAACCTATATAGTGCTGATTAAGGTCATACACTCATAGGCCTTATCACATCTATTACTTAGGATCACTCTCTAGAGAGGTGCAGTGGTTATCCAGATGTATGTCTAAAACTTCTGAGTAATAATATTCCATTTTCTTCAGTCCTTCACTGTTGATTACAGGCTAGTGTTCTTAACATCCTGCACTTGCTATAGCATAAAGTTATATCAGAGTTATATTACAAATGTGTTTTCAACCTTTAGATTTGTTCCCTCCAGAGTTCATATAGACTGGCTAGTAGCAATCGCAACATTTATTTTAATATCTTCTTTACCTATGGATATTTTATTAAAATTCAGAGATTGTATTTTTATTTGCACCTTTTACAAGATATTTTTCTCCTAAGTGATGCTTAACATCACAAGATCCCTGAAGGTTTAAGGATTTGTGTTTAGAAGAAATTTAATCTCTGAACTTTTACTTTTGCAAGTGATTTCAAGCCACATTATCTCTAACTTTCATTCTTTTAAATACAATAGAAGGTTTTTCTTGTTTTTTTCACTCCTATTTCTACTTCACACCGTAGAGTGAGATGGCTACTAGCACAGATTTGCATAGGTAAATTTTTCAGGTTTTTTCTCCTGAATCTTCCCCTTCAAATAATTTGCTGACCTGTTCATTATGAGTCACAAGTTTTGAAGAGTTTTTTGTTCTAAGTATATTGCACCTGCAACTGAGTACATTGCAGTAACCTCACTAGTTGCTTGAAAATTGACTTGGTTTTGTACATTTTGTTTTGTTTTCTTTTCTATAAAAATATATTGGTTGCTTTGCCACTTACATCAAGTTCTTTTTGAGATTGCCTATGCTTTCAGTCTGATCATTTGCTTTACATTACATACCTTCACTTTCTCTGTACCCAAAACAATCATTGCTGAACAGCCATACATCCTCGTGGATAGAAGCATCAAGTCAAAAATTTAGACCAAACATCACATCAGTACAAGTATTCCTAAGAATCCAAAAGTTATAAAACAAACAGTGCTAACAAGCCTTTGCATATTGGGCTAAAGCATTTTATTAAAATATTTTAAAATCTTCAGATATGCTCTTTCAAATTCACACACAATGAATCACTCTAAATATCAAAAAAACACATTGATTTTGCACTTATTTCCTTCTCCTGATTGCATTTAAAATCTTCTAATTACAGAAGGTATTCTTGAAAAACATTTAATATAGCACCTTGAACTTCATTTATTTATTTCATAAGCTGCTGTCCCTTTGACATCTATCAAAAATTCTTTAATTGCACCTCATCACCATCCTTTCCACTCATACTGCAAATACCTGGAATAAACAGTACAACAGACCTCAACTGTTTAACTGTTTTCAGAGGGTCCTAGGCTTCTTCTGACTTTCATATTATTTCTGTATGTTGAAATTATTACTAATGGTTCAAGACAGCACAAAATACTTATTGAGAATAAGATGGAGGTCAGAAAGATGGGGGAAAGAGGACAATGACAGACACAATATTTATTTTGGAGTTTGAGCACTCGGCATTTAAAAACTAAGGAGGGGGAAGAATCACTACTGTAAGCTGTTAAAAGAAGTGGGATATAAAAGCTGATCAACCATGGCATTATTTTGGAAAGCCCAGGGTGGTCTCTGATAGTGGCTATGAGTAGAGGCCTAGGGAAAGGACACAAGAAATAGGCAGCAGATGTAGGGTGATACATCCTGTTACATAAAAACTCCCAACTGCAGTAGGGGAAGTCCTTATTTTGATCCCTAAAAGAAGTTGCAAACACAACTTCCATTCACATGCAGTTAGTTAGCACTAGTACTCTATTTGTGTTATCTTAACTCTGAAGTATCTGGTGATGGATTCTGCTGCGATACCCTCACGCAAAAATTGAGCAAATGGAAAACTTTCATTCCCAAAAGCTTACAAACCAAGTGAAAAAGCAGCTCGAATCAAGCAAGCGCAGGTGCATAGCGATGGGAAGTCTCAGTCAGAATTTTGCCAAGTCATCAATAGACATGTTAGAAATAGAGAGGACTATGAATTTCTTCCCTAAAGAAAAATAATATGACTTGTTCCCATAATGGTGAAGATGGTACATTCAGCTAAAAAAAACTGGCGAAATAAAACATGGGAGAACAAACTTGCCATGGAGGAATCCACCTCAGCCACAAGATTTCCATCTGGGCTTTGCTGGGGTGTGAGGACACCACAGCACCACACTGGAGAAAGACAGCAAAGTGGGAAAAAAAGTACACAGTTAGGAAAAAAATTATGCTTTACTGAGATTAGTTGGGGGGAGGAAGGAACTTGTTGGCAATGTTGGGCTAAGCATCAAAGAAAGGCCAAAGCAGGCCAGGGTCAAGTCAGTGCAGGTGATGGGCTAAGTGATAGGACTCACTTGGAGGGTGGGGGGGGAAATCAGAGTAACAGGGCTAGATGAGGACCAAGTCAAGCAAACAGCCCTGCCATGGAGTGAAACAGGTGAAGCCTTGCTGCAGGTCAACTGAAGGGGTGACAGCAAAGACAGATGGAGCTAAGAGATAAGATGGGACATCAGCATGGTGTGCTGAAATCACTGATAGCAATTGTGGGAGTCTACGATGAGAAAGGACACAACACACTCTTGATGGGAAGGACATACACACATAGTAACATGAAACAAACAGCACTGAACGTTCAGCCAAAATTCAGTGTTACCAAACTGATGTGAGCTGCCTACCTTTGGTAGTATCTAGGCATTGCCTTCCTGTCGTGGACTTCAGTAGCTCCTGAATCTATTTTAGTACTAGCCAGGATGAAAGGCAGCACCATTAGTATATATTTTTGTTACAGTTTTTCCATTGTGCTCTCTTCCAAGCTGAATTAACCAAAGTTTAAACTGATACCTTCCTCCTAGAGGAGGTTTTAGATTTTCAAAATTGTATAAAAACAGTGAAAGTGGGAGGTTGCAATGGCACAGGTTAGAGATCTCTGGAGAGCTCTGGGGTAGGTAAAAGGTGTGGATCCTGGTTATAGCTTTGGCAAAGTAAATACCTTAAAGTTATAACAAGGTTATGTCAGATGAAAAAAGTCATTCAAAAGAATCTTTTCTACCACTTTAACTGCTGTAGTGAAAATTAAAATAATAAATCATTCTTTGACAGGAAGTAATTTTAAAAAGCAGTTTTAGATCTGGACTCGATGACCATCATGAGCTTTTTGCACACCTTCCACAACACAATTTAGTAGAATGACGCTTCGTATAAACAACAGAAAAATTAAGGGGTTTGGTGTGTGCTAGTTTCAATCCACAAGAAGAGATCAGTGTGGTTACTAAGATTTTAAAATAGATTAGCTTGTCTATTTCTGCTGAATTAACTACAAAATCAGAAGCACTTTCTATCATAAACATACCTCTGTGGACTAGCTGGAAATGAAACCTATGGATAGTTTTAAATGTACCCAATTAAATACAGATAGCCTGATTAGTAACCAGGAAACCAAAACACTGCCTAATTTGCAGCTATTATAATTAAGCACATTACAGATGCTCTTATTTACATATCAGTACAATACTAATAAACTTGGCTAGCAGCTTCCATACTGCATTATGAGGCATGAAACAAGAGAAAATAGCAGGCCTGGCATTATGTTATATGTTCCCTGGCAAATGATTTGTTCTTTTGTTTTTTTTTTTCCCCTAACCTATTTTCAGACAGCAAGCCAAGTTATAAAATAATTCAGGAAACAGCATCTATAGGCCCTTATAAAAAGGTGGCTTTAGTTTCAGGAAAACCCTGCACTGAGAGAAAGAAACCTCTTTCTCAAACTGTAGAGAGCAGTTTCATGAATCTAGGCAAGTAAATTGCATTTCTGTGTGTCACTAGTTTGCAAAAGTTGGTCTGCAATATTTGCAGATAGGCATGTCCCTAGTCTGCAGCAAATGCAAAATATTCAGCTTCATTTCTCCCAAGAACAGGTCTAGTTTAAATTAAGCAATCATAGTGTATGACAGTGGTAAATTGCTACTGTTGGTCTGATCAGTACTAAGTTGATGATGCACCTGACCAACTTTGTACAATCCAGATTCTATGGTATGGAAGAAAAGACTGAGAATCAAACAGCCCAACCCAGCCATGGGAGCCAGCCATGCTGGGCAAGACGAAGTCTTGTCTCATTCAAGAGACAACAGTATGTATGTCCAATTTAGCAGGTTAGATGTTGGTTTCATCATACACATTCACTGTTAATGTGTATGTTAAGTCCAGTGCAGAGTCCAGACCCTGTGGAAGGATGTTCTACAGCAAGCAAGGGGGGAAGAGAGACTTCGACATCTCATCGAAGCAGAAAGCTGTTTTCACAGAATCACAGAATGTCAGGGACTGGAAGGGACCTCAAAAGATCATCCAGTCCAATCCCCCTGCTGGAGCAGGAACACCTACATGAGTTCACACAGGAAGGCATCCAGGTGGGTCTTGAATGTCTCCAGAGAAGGAGACTCCACAACCTCCCTGGGCAGCCTGTTCCAGTGCTCTGGCACCCTCACAGTAAAGAAGTTTCTTCCCAAGTTTAAGCAGAACCTCCTGTGTTCCAGCTTACACCCATTACCCCTTGTCCTATCAGTGGCTGTCACTGAGAAGAGTCTGGTTCCATCCTTGTGACACTCACCCTTCATATATTTATAAACACTGATAAGATCACCCCTCAGTCTCCTTCTCCAAGCTAAAGACACCCAGCTTCCTCAGCCTTTCCTCAGAAGGGAGATGCTCCACTCCCTTCATCATCTTGGTGGCTCTTCGCTGGACTCTCTCAAGCAGTTCCCTGTCCTTCTTGAACTGTGGGGCCCAGAACTGGACACAATTTTCCAGATGTGACCTCACCAGGGCAGAGTAGAGGGGAAGGAGAACCTCTCTTGACCTACTAACCGCAGCCCTTCTAATGCACCCCAGGATGCCATTGGCCTTCCTGGCCACAAGGGCTCAATGCTGGCTCATGGTCATCCTGCTGTCCACCAGGACTCCCAGATCCCTTTCCCCTACACTGCTCTCTAGTAGATCATTTCCCAACCTATACTGGAACCTGGGGTTGTTCCTGCCCAGATGCAACACCCTACACTTGCCCTTATTATATTTCACTAAGTTTTTCCCTGCCCAACTCTCCAGCCTGTCCAGGTCTCTCTGGATGGCAGCACAGCCCTCTGGCGTGTCAGCCACTCCTCCCAGCTTTGTGTCATCAGCAAACTTGCTGGCAGTGCCCTCTGTTCCCTCATCCAGGTCGTTGATGAATATATTGAATAAAACTGGTCCCAGTACTGACCCTTGAGGGACTCTACTAGACACAGGTCTCCAACTAGACTCTGCCCCATTGACCACCACTCTCTGGCTTCTTCCCACCAGCCAGTTCACAGTCCATCTCACTACCTGATCATCTAATCCACACTTCCTCAATTTAGCAGCGAGGATGCTGTGGGAGACCGTGTCAAATGCTTTGCTGAAATCAAGATAGACCACATCCACTGCTCTGCCATCATCTAGCCACCTCGTTATGTTTTCATAAAAGTCTAGAAGGTTGGTCAAGCATAACTTCCCCTTGCTGAAGCCGTGCTGACTGCCCCTAATGACCCTCTTATCCTTGATATGCCTAGAGATGGCACCAAGGATAAGTCCAGATTGCTTAATTGGTCCCTGACCCAGTCCTCATCAACCAAGGCAAACTCCTCTATTGTCCTGACTTCCTCTGGGGCCTCAGGGGTACGGAGCTCCTCAGGACAGCTTCCGGCAGAGTAGACAGAGACAAAGAAGGCATTCAGTAACTCTGCCTTCTCTGTATCTTCTGTCACCAGGGCACCCATAAACCCACTTGGTTTTATGACCAATTCTGCTATAGTAAAGATGTGTTTGAATCTGTATGGAGGGGAAAAAACTTCAATTCTGTTCTTGGAGACTCAAATCAGATCCTAGTTATAAAACTGAGATACTCCACCAAGAAGAAGAGAGACATCAACAAAGCCTATGCCCTTATAAGCCACCTTATCCAGGGAATAATGCCTGGCTGCATCAGGGCAAGGGAAAAAGCAGCTCTTTTTATGCAGCCTTCCAGTGGGAAAAACAAGCATGATTGGGGGATTTTTTTAAATCGCTTCACTTTGAGTGTTATAAATAAATGCATGTATTTTCACTCCATTGAAGCCTTAAACCTCACTTGGTGCAAACCTGTTAGTTAGATAACAATGAGGCCTTCTCCATCCAAGCATTTAGCAAATCTGTTGGGCAAGCTCTTGCAGAGCCCTCAGCTGCCAGGCAGCAGCGGCAGGATGACTCGTGGCTCATAATGGAGCTGGTGCCAAGCCCAGCCATGGGGGCCTGGGGAAGAGGATGCTCCCCAAGGGAGGCACAAGTGTCTTCCAGAGTGTGCTGGGGCTGGCTGGCATGCCATAAGTCTGGGGTACTGCCTGGACCCCAAAGGTGAGTGCCATGTCAAACAGGATCAACATCTCAAGCCATCTGAGAAGAGCTTTTTGAACTGATCTTCATCTGAGAGCAGGAGGCAGGGAAATGCCTTTTTGATTAAATGATCTTTTTTCACAGAAAAATTCCAGAAAGGAGGGATGAACAAGCCGCAGAGCAATGAAATTGTAGTGAGGAGCAGGGAGTCAAGAGAGGTAGGATTGCATGGCTGCAGGAAGAAAAGCTGGCCAGGGAGAAGAGTTTGCTGCAATCCCAAAAGGCACCAAGGCAATTGGACTCATGTCTGGAAGCAGTAACTGACCTGCAAGGATACCATGGGTAGGAGGAGAGCTGGGTACTAACCCTTCATATCTTCTGTTTAGAAAAGCTGTTTATTCTAATGGGTAATCTAATGAAACATGGCTTTTTAAATTAAAAATCCTTTTAAGTCTCCTTTGAATGGCTAAGAGTAAGGTGTAAGTACATCTGCCTCAAAGGTTTGGCCAATAAGAGACCTGTCACAAATCCTAAAGTACAATCCAATACAAAATTTAGGAGAGAAAAAAAACTTTATTCATAGGTCTCCCAGGACCTTACGTTCCTCATTCTCAGCTACAATGGTTTCAGGATATTTCCCTTAATAAGCAGTCTAAATATGCTCCATTTAAAGTCTCTAACTCATTGGTTTTATTCTGCCACAAGTAAGGAAACATTTATGCAAACATTATAAAACTGTCAGCAACATCAGCTCTTCTTTTACCTCAAACATTTAAGAAGTTGATGGGTTGTAGTTTTCTGCATAGTATAAGTAGAGTTAAAGTTTTACTACTTTTATAGTCTGATATTGCCTAATAGCCCGCAGCCAGTTTGATACAGTAAAAGCCATAAAATCTGAGTTACATCATAGGAAAAAACTTTCCACTCAGCACAGTCACAATTTTGAAAATAATGCAGAAGTGAATAAAGACGAAGCAAGAGAGAAAACCTGCACGTCACTGTTATGAATAATGGGGACAAGAGGAGTGAGATTAATTCACACACTCTTTACTTACAGTGCCTTATAGCACTATTAGAAAAAAATCTGCGGTTTTCAAGTGTTTTAAAAAAAAAAAACAGTTGCAGTTGCTTCAGCAATATGGTGAAATAACCAAAAGCAGAAAATACCCACAAAATAGACGCTCCATCACAAACGTAACCATGTATTTAGCACGTGCTGTTGCATGCTTATTCATCCACTTGGACATGCAACTACACTCCTACACACTTGCAGCTGTCGGATACATGTGAATCGTGCAAAGATTTGGGGACATACCATTACTACCTGCCTTTCTTTTCTTTGATGTTTGTAGGCCACATTCATGCCTAAGGTCTGGTTGCTTTGCTCCACTCTAGTGACTCGCAGCAATTGTAAACCTTGCTCTATGGCTCAGCTAAATTGTATTTGCTGCACCTTTGAATCTCCAGAGCATGGGGAAGCATCTGGAGCCTACCAGTAAACCTGGCCTTGTGCTTCCCATAAAAACAGTATGTGCACCAAAGATGATCTGCTTACACTCTGTGTAGTGTTCTTGCCATCGCTCTTCTCTCGCAAGCTGCCTTTATTTAAATGCCTTTACATTCTCTAGCAATATTTTACTCACCATACAAGTGAAATCTTTTGTCTCATTTTTGCTTCATCTAGAGATCTTTCAATTTATGACAAATAATATTTGTGAACTGATAGACAAACCCATGGCTATGAGTACTCAGTGAAATACCCTGGTGTACCACCTGGCAGCTCTTTAAATTATTACAATTATATTATGACTCTGAGCCGAACTACCTTGGGGGAACTTGCTTTTTCAGTGAGAATCAAATAGCAACTGCTAATGCTGAATTGTACCTGTGAATTTCAAATAATATATTTTACTTGAAATTCATTGTTTCCAATAGTTTAGTCCAGCTGAAAGCAGAATTAAAAATAAATTAAGAAAAGCTTCAGTATTTAGGAGGGGAATATCCCATATCCCATGCTATTTTTCCCTTGTTCTCTTCTGCAAGCCAGTTCCTTGTGCACATGCCCTAAAGGTGCCAAGGATTCAAATCCTTGCTGAGCATTGTATAAATATAGCTGTGGAGTAGCATGCCCACATCCTGAAGTGTTAGCACAAGTCCTCAAAGGCACAATGCCAAGCTAGGAGAGAAAACACATTATGAGAACTTCGCTTGTGCCCCTGCAGTTCATATTGACATAAAGTTGACAAGGCTGAAGCATGGCCCAGCATGATATGATCAGTTTTGGAAAATACCCCACTAGTACTCAAAATTTTAGTGCATTTTGCTGCTGTATTATTTCAAATCCATTTTTGATAGTTGTTTCTTGAGGGCCTTTAATAGATAGTTTTCATTCAATAAACTTTTCTCGTATTACCTGTGAAGATCAACTATGTTCGGTGAGATCACTACATCAAATACAACATGCCAAGAAGAGAGAGCAGCTGAAGCTTTGAATGAGGGCTGCCACAATACTATCAGCCTTCTCAAGAAACAAACATTTCATGTTTAAGGTGTGCGACATTTTCAGTAGCACCACTTGAGTACTTTTCTATAAAATTAAACTACTACTTCTACTCATTTCAGTACTGATCTGTAGCTGCCCAGCCCTGTTCAGTATTTAGCTCTTATAAAATATTTACAGCCAAGAGTCCCCCCCCACTAATAAATTACACCACTTAAAATGTCATCAGCCTCTACTGCTTTACACTCAACATTAAAAATAAAGGTAAGGATTGGCACTGAGATACAATGTTTATCCTCGCAGCTTACAGGTGAGGACTGGAACAATAACTCAGGAGAAACAAAGTCCTTATACTTTAATTGAAAGCTTTGTTGCCAGACCAGAAAAGAACGTTCAATGACAGTGTCAACAACCTTGTTTGCTTATACATTCAGATGAAGAAATAGAGAGGCAGCTGTGGAAAAGAATAAGGTGAGCTGAATGGCAGAGTGACCTTGCAATATAGACTGAGTCCTTGAAAAGGTCCACTTTTGAGAGCCTGAATAGCAAAGCATTCAACTCATTTTTACTTTTTTTTTTTTTAAAAGTCATCCACACATCTGTAAGCATAGCACACATTATGAAAAGAAAGGAGGGTGTCAAGACTTAAGAGAATTAGAGTCAACTAGGCCTACATGATAAATGGCGAATTCTTGGGGGCACTGGGGGGTTGAAACCTTCATCTACATTAAACTAATTACAGAAATATTTGTGAGTATTACATCTTGCCTCCCAAACCAAGTGGACACCTGTCTGGAAGTGATAACCCAAGAAGTCATTTGCTCCATAAAGAAACGAGTTGTGCACTACGAGTAAGAACGCTCCCACCAGGTAAAAGGCTCACTTTCTCTGCCTATCTCCTCCTCATCTAGAGAAGGTTACTATTAATAAGAGCGCTGAAGAATCATTCAAATAATTTTCTTTAGAATTTCATGATGCATTGTTTTAGCAGACTGGCAATAGGCAGTGCCTCATTTAGTACTACTAGATTAATTAAATCCTAATTAATGTTAAATGCTCATGATAGTATTTGCATTGTGCTTCAAAATATTTGTTGTTTTCATTCAGCATCTTTCCCTCTCTAGCCACCAAAACACCTCTGAATAGATCATCTTACCAGCTCTGCTGCCCCTGTGAGCCAGAGAACACAGCTCCCTCCAGGTCAGGTCATGTGGCTCCCATTCAGCATTTTGTAATAATGAGGTCTCCAATTAAAAAGGTGCCTTTGAGTGATGAATAGATGATATAAAAGAAGTCAGCATCTACACAGAAGAAAAATTAGATTTGCTGCAATGAAAACCCTTACTTTGTACTACTTCTTTAGAAAAATTAAAACCAGTAAAGGCAAAGTAAAAAAAAGATATTCATGACTCTTCTGGATCTGCTTCAAATGTGTAAGAGTATAACAACATACCACATTTGGTTGTTTTGCTCTGGATCATTTATATCCAGAGTAACTCCCATCCCAGGCAGAATAAATATTTACACATAACATACAGTGGCATATATAGCTTCTAGATATATATCAGCCATAATATTAACTTAAAAGCAATGTTTTATTTTATTACTGTATGCATCAAAATACAGTATTTTCTGGAGGAAATGAAAAGCTCTGCTTTGGCGCTCTGCAGTTACATTCAGTAGGAACGTTATAATTGACAGAGAATGCATTTAAATATCCAGGGATAGGCATTTTTGGCGAGATCAAGTAGTTGGATTCATTGCAGATCAAGCTGAGCCAGCTGAAGAGCATAAGACAAGACCCTCCTCTATCCTCATCAGATTGAGGAATCTCTTGAGGAATGGAAAGGACTTGTAACAGCATTCAGGCACAGGGAATGTGTTTAGAATCAAATGCTATCATGCACCTCTCTAATGGGCTTTGTAACCTGCTATTAGCACATACACTGAAGCATAAGACAATCAAGCTAATTATTTTTCTTGCTTTACATCATCCTATGTTTTATACTGCTTTTTGCAAGAATTGCTCAGAGATTTTAATCGGTACTCTGTGTACAATCACACCTTCCCAAATGTTCCTGCAGTCTGTTCAATCAACTTAAGCTTCTACTTCTGTTCCGCCCAACAGCCTCAACCAAATAATCAGCACTGATTTCCTAACATCCTTGATGTAGTTCAAACATATTGGTCCCATCTCCTCTGAGCTTATTCTCAGAAATAAGTAACTCCAGTCTTGTAAATGTATTAATGTCTATGCACCCTCATACCATATGGTATGTAAGTTTCCCTAAGCCAAAAATTAAATGTCTTGTAGTTTATGATTTGGAAGTAAAAAAAGAAAGTCAACATTTTGAGAGACTTTTTCCTTTAAGCACTGGGTATAACATAAATGGTAGATACACTGCTACAATTACATTTCCAATTCAAAGCTATATATGTATCACTCTTTGCCTGCTCCCTATATCTGATCAGTGGCTGTACTTACACACTTAAAATTCACAGCTCATATCAAAAAGCTTCAGCATATCCAGAAAAGACTTCAGCTCAAGCTATCTCTTTTCTATTAACAGTATAATGAGGACCTAATATCTGTCTTTTTTATCGCCACGGATCTCACAAATGCGAATTTTTATAAACACTAACCTTTGGAGACGCAAAGTCTCACACAAGATATCATCATCTTGAAATGTATACAAAATACCAGTATGCACATTTGGAAATCTCATCATGTATAATAAATCTCAGTAAGATATTTTGGTTAGGACATCACATCAGATGAACAAAATCCTGTCGGTACCACAACATACTTTTACATAACTTTATTAAAATACAAAAGTTGCCATATTTCCACAGTCAGTTGTAATTTAGACTAGTGCCTCAATTAAAATACAAAGTCTTTCACTTGCCAAGGTTTGGTAGAATTTATTTCTTATAAATAAATTATATTTATTTACCACGGCAGCAGGTACCACAGAGCATTCTCCTGTCAGCACTCTGCAATAATTGGTGTGGACCCCACTAATTGACAATCTGTTATCATATAAATAGAGGAAATTTATTAATTCAATACCTCAGAAGGGTCTATAAAGGAGAAATGATGACACTGACTGGGATATGTGAACCTCATATAACACAGCAGGGCAAGTGAAGGAGGGAGATCAGGGCAAAAATTTGACAGAAAACTCTGAAAGAAGAAAAGAAACCATTTTGGAAGTCCAGGGAAGATTTAAGAGGCTAAAATTCGGTTATTTTTATTCAAAACGCAGTACTCTGCTTCTAATGACCTGTCCATACTGTCATGCTCTGAGGGTACTACACGAAGGAAAACAACAAACAAACAAAAAAATCTACTTCAAAACTTTCTACAGAGGATGAGACAAAGTACTTGAAGGTTTCCACTGATGTTGACAAGTCTGTGCTTGGTCTCTGGAAAGACTTAAGGACATGTGGGCAGTTCCTGTTGAACCACACAGCTAATGGCCACTGGTGCCTTTCCTCCCTGACCTCCAAGCACCCTTTCTTTGCAGAACCAGTCTGAATATTGCCCTACTTCAAACCTACCATCAAATGGCTGTTGATGTTGAAAACAATCCGAGATTATGTTGCTCATTCCTCACTTCGTTCATTCCAATTTCATGCAGCAGTACTGCTTTTCAAGGATTTATTTATGTATGGCCATATATATTATCAGATACCTGAATATGTCAAATGAGAACAGTTCAAAACAAATCCTACATGCTGACCTCAAACTGACAGAAAAACCCTGCCCAGTGAATTTCTGTATGCATTGGAAAATTGCTTTTCACAAGCACCACAAGTGTTAGAAGACAGCCATCTCCAACACTTGACTTGCTCTCTTCGTTCTGTTTTCTACAACAAAAGGAACAGATTTTTGAAATTCTCACTTTATTCAAGCAGTTCCCCTGAAGTCACCAAGGTGCTTCCAATACATATCACAGCTGCACAATTGTATCATGTAGCTTTGAAAAAATGTGGAAAGTGGCAGGAAATTTCAGAATTGAGCAGAAACTAAGATACATGCTTTTTCAGCAGGCAAATTAAGGGATAAGCAAAAAGCAGAAGCATTATGGTCAATCTAATACCAAATGACAACTTCTTCACAGTGATTGGTAACATTTTGAGTGCAGCCAAAAAGCCGAATACTTGGGGGTTTTATGTGTTTTAGCTGATGATAGTTTCCTTACTGAAGTGAAGCATGTACTCCTTTATATTTCTCTAAATCTTTCCTTACTGCTCGCCACTTCCACAGCACATATACAATCCTTTTGTGATTACAAGTAATCAGCCCTGCTGGTATCAGCAGCTTCAGCTTCCTTTCTCCACAGCCTGTGTTAAGGCCTAAGCATCACTCTGCTCCTTCCCCAAACAGCAACATCTCCCCAAAACCTGTCAAGACTTTATGGACTTTCCACTACCCAACCAGTGGTGTAGAAACAACCGCATCCCAGGAAGATGGTAGAGCTTCAGGACACAGCACATGAGGCTCCCATGCCAGCCAACACACGCAACTGTATAGTGAAGTGTAGAAAATGGGCAGTTTTTTCTTATTAAGAGAATGGCAACAGCTTATGACAACACTAAGGAACTTGTCAGCTGGTAGGTACATATCTCTGTAGCTGGACAATCTCCATATTGGAGAACATCATTTATGAAGTGCTGCTGGGTTTGTTTGCCTTTTTTAAGGTAGTAATTCTATTTGAATTGTTGTAACCTGTGCAATCCCACTGTTTCAAGTGTGGGTTTTTTTGTTTACACAAGTCACATGCACCAGTCCCCAAGAATCTATAGCATTTGATATATTATTTGCATAAGGAGATAAGCTCAGCTCCATTACATCTATCTGACTCTTCTGAAGGGCTGAGTGGTCAAAAAGGTGAAAAATCTGGGAGGTAATATAGTCAGAATAACTTAAATTTTCCTCTTTTAAACTCACTGCTGCATAGGCAGAAGTTTAGGAACACAGATTTAGTTACAGCTTAAAAAAAGATTGTACAAGTTCACAAGTCTTGTGAAAACTAAGATGCATTTTACATTTTCCAAACAATGAATGAACAGAATTAGGGGATGTAGTGTTGTGCTGTGTTTGCAGCCTGTCTTGATCTCTGCATTGCCAGAGATGCTGCAGCAGTAGCCTCACCTCAGATAACTTTGTTTTGTCAGCTTAGGTGGCATCCACCAACATTGCAGGCTTTACTGTGCACAAGTTGTGTGTCCAAAATGCTGTGCTAACCTCATTATTCATTGAAATCTGATGCAAATTCTCCAATTCCCAGACAGTTAGACACATTAAAAAAAAAAAAAAATCCCAGAAGGTGAACTTGTACAATCTCTGTCAAAGCACACTGGAAACATTCACACCAGCTGTATGCACGCTCATCCTCAACCAGACAGATGAAGTTGGCCTGCCACTTCCACTTTAACCAGCTAAAGCTGTCATGGCAGATAACCAAAATGAAGGTAAATTAATTTTCCTCCTAGTTTTGCAGTCATATGGTGGCCCAGGTCGTCCCCTCCCAGAAGCTTCGTTGGTTACAAGCTTCATAATCTGTATTTATATGTTTTCAGGGAAAAAAGTAGATGGGAAAGGAATGCTTTTCAGGCAATCAAATAACTATATCCATCCAAACATAACAATAAAAAAAACCACTTAGTTTGGTTTCATTCCCTGTGTCAGGATGGGGACAAACTCTTCAAGAAGCAAATTTCAATTGACAATGTGTAGGACAAATACTTTTGCTTTAATTCAATTAACATGAACCGTGACCAATTTCTGTGATGAAGCATCTTATGTCCTTCGCATTTTTTTCATTATTAAAAGGCCACATAAGCTTCTTGTTAGCATATATTACCTTTTACCTCAAACCCCAAATTTTGAGGAACACAAACATCTCTTTTCTGTTATTTTAACTTCCATTTTACCCTTGTATACAGGAGGTGATTTAGAGCAGCAAATTGCTATAATTGCATCTGCTACTGTTGCATTTTTCTGCTTTTCAAAGCTGATTTCAGCATTTTTTGATGGCACAGGGTATAACATCTTTTTGACCAACAAAAAAACATCCTGAAATACATTTCCATTTCCCTCATATTGATTTAAGTCAAGCCTGGCAATCATTTAAAACCAAACATTTTACAGTCTGCCAGAACAACCTGAAACACACAACAAGAAAAAATTTTGTGCACAACTGGATGCATGAAAGGCTTGAAAAGCCACAAAACAACAAGCAGGACCCTTTTACTCCAAACTCAATAAACAGGGTCTCATCTCCATAGCATCAAATCTCCACAACCTATCAAAGCACACAGATGAGTAAAAGGCTGGAAAACAAGCCTAAGAGTAAAAGATTTGAGGAGATCAATCAATTTAGTTTACCAAATGAAAGGTTAAGTGGTGGCTTGATCACAGATCCTTGCTATCTACAAAAAACTGACAATCCTTTAGTCCAGCATTCAAAAGTATACAAGGCAGCTCAACAAACCAAAATTAGAAATAAAGGTGAGCTTTTAAATAGTGGGGCAATTGCCAGCTAGAACGAGATGCCACAGGGTGAGGTGGATTTTCTGCAATTGGGATGGTCTCCAAAAAAAGAAGTGCTCTTAGTCAGTGGCTTTCAAACTTTTTCAGTTTGTGGAGTCCCGAAAAGTTTGGGGAGAAGATCCAAAGCCGCCCTACGGATAGTTTAAGGCTGCTGACAATTGTCAATATATTTGTGCTTTTTTTTTTTTTTTTTGTTACCTTTCTTTGGTAACTAGATGCAGTATTTGGACCTAAAAATGGTGTGCAGGCCACTGGAAAAAAGACATTGGTCTTATTCAGGAGTATTTAATTCAGAAAACTTAGGTGACATAAAAGCCCACACTATCAGATCACAAGTCGTCTCTTTGCCATTGTACGCTTCTGCATCAACATGAGCTGCTAAAAAGAGCAAGACACAAAACCATGTCTCTAGAGACATATCAGCCTCCAGGGATACTAAATACTTCAACAGTTCTTTGGAGGTACCTGCAACTGGAGAGTTAGGAAACGGAAGATGCAGCAGGAGAAACCAGAGAGCAGAGAGCACCAACTCCCATCAGAATGTTCCCAAATTTGCCAAGTGGCAACACCTGCTAAGATGAGGTACTTGCATATTTTCTCACTTATCTAAATGCTTTTCCCTGCTTGATTTGTACCTTGTATGATCTACCTCTCCCACTCCTGCTTTTACCAAGTGGTAAAGAATACACTAGGGAAAGATCATGCATTGAAATTTTTGTCATTCTTACAAGTGAAGCCAACAACGAAAAACATCTTGCATGTTAATCATTTTTGAAGCCTCTTAATTTTTTTCCAATGAAAGCTGATGATGGTGTGATAGCTCTCTGAAGACACATATTCAGCAAAATGACTCTTTCCTATTGCCTTATACATAAACTATAAGCCTGATGAACAGCCCCATACTCTAGGAACTATTTTCCACACTACAAGTGAAAGTTTGTATCTTACAAAAAGTCAGGTTTATACCATGCAAAGCTCTAAGCATCACAAGAGCACATGCAAGGCTACACATTAAAGGGAAACCCCTGCTTCCTCCTTCAACGTCTCCTGCCCAAAACTATCAGTCCATACTAATGGGGACAGAGTTTGGCTTACCTCTGCAGGCATCACATTCATCCAACTTGCAAAGGGCTGGTATTGGCTACATGAAGATATTTGGTATTTATATGAAGGCATTTTACAGTAACAATTGTGTTCACATAGAAGCCATTCCTACACTTAAGAGTTTAATCAAAAAAAAAGCATTAATTTCTCTAACAGACATAAAAATCTGTTTCTTATACACAAAATCTAATCAAGAATCTAAAAGTTTATTTCAGTATAGGAAAGGTTATACAGAGTAGTAGCAATGAATATCATAATACATTAATGTCACTTTAATGGCTGAATGACATAGCTTTAAGTGCTTATGGCATCAACTGTCATAAGATCACATTTGTGAAGTCAAGATACACCACCAAATAACTTGAGAAGTTCATTTTTAAGCTGTGGTGAAATTCTGCTGTTAAAGTTAATACATATGTAACTCTTCTTTAATGTTAACCAGCAGAATAAGGCATGTTAAGTATAAGGCGCACTACCAAGGTACAGGGTGTGAAATGTGCACATAGATTGGATAGTTTTTACCTCTAAAGTTTCAAGTGTGAGGGTTTTGTTCATTTAGAAGAGCAGCTATTTTGTGAGATTTTTGCTGTTACTGCCTTGCTTCTCTTAAGCCACAAGGTCTCTCAGTGTGATAATAAGCTATTAGGGATCACTTGGTAGATGTATGTCTAATCTCAGTAGTAAAGACTGTCACACATACACTCTACTGCTTCCACCACAAAAGCATAAAATATTTCCTACAATAGCTTCATGGGCTATTTCA
Organism: Caprimulgus europaeus; assembly: GCA_907165065.1. The sequence goes on along the minus strand of OU015529.1, from coordinate 38,536,271 downwards.
AAGTGCAGGCCCAATTTAAGAATAGGCCTTGTTTTTATCTTGTAGCCTGTGCCCAGGTCCCTTTAACAAGCATTTGAACCTAGGTCTGCAGAAGAAGCTGTAGCAGTGATTGGAGGGTCACTTTGGGAGGGGAAAAGGCACCATTGACCCAAAACTGGTCAGCAGGTAGCAGACCATGTGCAGGAGAAGAGTTTGCAGGCTGGCAGCACTCTGCCATGTTACTTGGGTACAGCTACCAAAGGAGGTTTTTCAGCTGGATCCAAGCATAGCACAAGCAGACTGCTCAGGGCCCACATACACCACCTACCTGGACATCAGGTTGTCACAATGGCTACTAATTAAAGCTCCAGCAGAGAGATCATCTGCAGGGGCAGCTGACAATGACAGCCTTCTCATCTTTACCTTGAGCTGCTAGGGCACTGTTTCTCAAACCACCCAAGGCTAAATGATTGCCAATACATGTACATCAGCTAATTGTTATTAATGACTGTAGCGTGCAGGGGTGTTGATTCCATGGTGCCAGATGGTGCTTTGAAAATGCTGCTGACTCACAGAAGAAGGGAATAATGAGATACTAAGCTACTAATAATTTAACTCAACTCTAAATCCCAGAGTTCTATTGTCTTCCAATAAATATCCCATAATACCCATCAAGGAAAGAACCAGCCGGCATATAGCTGAGTAGCAGAAAAGCGCATCATGACTACCTAATGTTTTGTGCTTTTCATCAAAGAGATATTTTATATAACAGATGTGCGGAGGAAAGGAAGCAACATTACTAGAGAAGAGGAAGGAATATTCACTCTCCTTTTTGGACAGCCCACAAACACATGCAGGTCTGGACCAGTAGCATGTGGCATTTTGTGGTATTTTGCTCTATTTGTGGTAATGCAGGTCTCTTACTCTCTCCACTGCAGCCACAGAGGCACCCACCTAGATGCTCAAATTGTGTTTCATTTTAGCAGCCCCTGAACAAATCATCAGGTGCTGGTGTATCCAAAATTTCATATTTAAAAGAAACCAAACCAAAACAAAACTAGATTTCAATCCCACGGCCATTTTCATGAGTTTAACTTTAGTGTGCAACTTGGAATTTGCTACTGTTTTGCAAACAGACTTTTGGAGAACTACAATATATTTTCTGAGCCAGTCCTCTTCTGCAGTGTCCATTTCATTCAAACATATTGAAAGTTTTACTCAGAAGTTTTTGGCTACGTGACCAGGCTCTGAGCAACCTGATCTAGTGGAAGGTGTCCCTGCTCATGGCAGGGGGGTTGGAACTGGATGATCTTTAAGGTCCCTTCCAACCCTGACCATTCTATGATTCTATGATGTAGGTCATAACCTAATCATAATTTTACTTCATTGGGCTTTTTTTATAGGTATCTACTTTATATTTTAAACATTTGATAGATCCTGCACAAGCACGTGCATTGTCAGGGTTAGGATGTTTCCAGTCTCTCCAAGGCTGCAGTGTCAAAAATTATTTTGCTTTTCTGAAGTTACGGGAAACCCAGTAACACATTCCTATGACTAGATGTGCAATCAAGTTCAGTTTCAGCAGCACAAGTAGCTTTTTCCTTTCAGCAGCTTTCAAAAACCCAGGAATGACACTGTTTTCTATCTAAAATTGTGCCCAATTTAAATGAGTGATTTATTACAATTAATGCAAATGGCTTAAAGCAGATTTTAAAGACTATTAAGCATCTACACTAAGTCAAATGTACTAATTATTTGAAGACCATCTAATTATTTGGACATGCAAATAAAAGTTTGTGAACATACAGACTCAGAAAACTGAAAATCATCTTCCAGATACAACCAAGTACTTAATGATATTCCAGAACAAAATGAAACTATTTAAAACTAAACAGATTTCTATTTAAATCTCAATTTCACTTTCTGATGGACTATACTATAAAAGAAATTGCTCACATTAACAATAAAGGAAGCATTTAGAGCAGAGAAGTACTCATAGGACAATTAGTAAATGTAATGATAGTCTCAGTCTTGTAGAAAGTGAAGAGGGAATTTTGCCTGAGGATGCCTGGGTTAGACAAGAGATATTTGATACAGCTGCCTCCTCTGCTGGTGTAAATCCAGAGAAGCCCCGAAGTCAGCTCACTGTCTACTTCTGTATTACAATTGCTCAAAATAAAAGCAGAGAGCAGTTTGTGGCATCAAATTTGGTAGAAGTGTAGTTTTCTGATACCTGCACCACAATTTGATGCAGGCAAAAGACTGAAAGAAGAGGTCTCAAAAAGTGGGCTACTACAGAAATAATGTTCAATGAGGAGGCAGTTTTCTCAACACAGAGAAAGTATCAAAGAAATGATGAATGGCTGAGATCACTCCAGACCTCCATGAGCATGGATTTCAGTCAGTCATGTTAAGAATGCATTTAAGTGCCTTGAAAAGTAATGAGCTCTCACCTGTAAAGTCCTCCAAAAATGTCCTCAGCCTAGAAAACCATTACTGTTATGCAAGAGTAGTCTCTTTTGCAAGGGAAAGCATGCATCATTTGCAAAGAAATCTGAGAATTGTCCTCACCGGTGTTGTCCTACTTCTTCAGTCAAATGGCATCATCAATAAAATCTTGAGAGCAAGGACCACTCAGAAAGGTGGGCAAATTACCTTTACCCAGAAGTCTCCCTGGCAAGGAAAAAAAAATTATCTTTAGTTTTAAGAGTGAACATATACTGACATCAAGTGGTGGAATAAATCTCCCTTCCCTATTCCCTGTAGAGTTTCCCCACATTTGAAACAGCAGTCTGCAATTTGTGCCATCTCTCTGAGGGTAACAGCCATTTACTGGGTACTTCACCCACCGCTCCTCTGCTGAAGGCTTCACAGTTTGCTCCAATCAGTGGAAAAATAAAAGTTAAAGGATACATTTATGTATTTGTCAGGAAAAATGTGCTCATTTGCATGACAGCTGTCTGTCATAACTCATAACCACAACCACAGTAATGGCTAATGTGCTTTTTGCTCATTTAGATAACATTGATTAGCTCTGATGATTATCAAGACGATGCATGAGTTAGGCATAAGAGAGGCTAATCAAACTGACACAAACTAGGGGTATCAGATTTAGGAGCGTATCAAAGTGAAAGCTTCTAGGAAATAACAGCTTTTTCAACCTATTTCAATTAACACCATGGGTCCTGAATGGAGATCATTCATGAGGCTCTTAATTACTTGACAGAGCTATAAAACAAAAATTTCCAAAGTACTTGCTAACTGTTCAGAGGAAGAGTCTTCTTCAAGATATAAACCAAAGCCAACATTCAAGACTAAAACACTCCTTAATTGTGATAGGAATTCAAACCCCAAATTTGTGTTCAAAAACATGAACTGTGCATCTCTTCTGCACACACCAACAAGCACCTTGTTCAAGCCTATACATACCAATGTACACAAACAGACAGCTCTCTATAGAGATGCACAGTATTTGGGCTACAAGATAGGATGGAAATTTCTGGAAAAATAGTCTCAGATCCCAACATCATTAACACCTGGGGCCTTCATTATCAAAATGTACATCTTCTACCAGAAAGGGATTGTTCCCCTCTATTTTCCTGCAGTGAGGCCAAATCTGGAGTACTATGTTGTCAAACACAGGAACCCCAAGAGGTTGTGAAATTCCCAACTTTGGAGATGCTCAAAACTCAACTGGACATGCCCTGAGCGACCTGATCCAATTTGGAAGTGGGAGAAAACTTTGAAGCCAGCCGTGCTTTGAGTGGGGTGTCAGGACAGATGATCCAAAGATCCCTCCCAAACAAAATTATTCTGTGATTCTGTTATCTGGGACACAAATTGCAGTGATAATTTAACACTTTCTACTACACTGCTACTGCAGGTGTTTCCCTACAGAAAAGAAAAATAATCTAATATAGAAATAAATTAGCAATCTGAAAATACGATATTTTAGGTAAAGTATGAAAATTAGGATTTATAGATCCCCATACTCTCCAAGATGAGGAAGAAACAGTCAACTAAACTGTAAGGAAATGTATTATACTGAAAATACAGTCTCTCTCAAATGTGAGTTACATTGTCTGGCATTTAATGTTTGTTGGGGGTCTTAAGTACCTTTTTTCTCTATGCTTACACTGGAGCTACAGATGAAATATGTTAACATACCTCAGAGCTACATCTGTTTACACAGAATCCACAGTGAAATAAATTAATCTCTGGCACTATCTCCTGTGTGTAATGACAAAAAGGATTAATACAACCCAAGTACATAAAATTGCTGCAAAGCCAGATGCGCTCCCTTTTGAGTCTCTTCTTCCCTAATTTTCTTGCCATCTTGCAGCTGTGGGGCTCATGGTCAGGCCCCAACTGTTGAACGACATTTTCCCCAGAGCTCTGTTTCACTCATATTTCATGGGTTTTCAAAGTGACACCCTGGGGACTGTAGGAGTTGCTTGGCCTTAATTTCAGCTTTCGCACCAAGTTCAGCTAGAAAATTCTTGTTCTTCATATCTGTATCACCTCAGACGTGCCAAGTTTCTTATTACAAAAGAACTGACGTCAAAGACTCTGTTTCAGTGGCAAGGATTGCAAAAGCCACAATTAATGGCTGGAGCCATGGACACGCACCACCTGCTCTTATAATGCATAATTTACCAATAGCAACGATTACAATGGACAGTTTGCTGCTCCAGAAACAACATATTTTAATGCTGCAGCTACTACTATGGTCTTTGGTATGCGTGCTGACTCCTCAATGATGAGTACTTTTCAATATGCAATTGGTAATGCAAATAATGGCTTAGTTATATGCAGAAAATCTTTTCAGCATAATAAAAATGTTCTCTTGTGCTCCCAGAGTAACAGATGTCCTGTTTCATTGCACCTGAAATGTGGAAATATTTAAAGTTTTGCATAATAATCAAAATATAAACTTGTATAATAAGCAAAGTAAATGCCACCTTCCAGAAACAGGGTGGGGGAAGAAGAAGGGAAACGAAAAAAACAAACAAAGAGAAAAACAAAGTAGAATGCTTTATATCAGGGTACAAAGTAACTTTTTTTCCTTGTAATCATGAACAATAAAATATATTACTGCAAATATAGGAACTTCCACGTCAGCATTCATGAAAGAATACAGCAATATATTATGCTAAATTTGCACTTACGTAATTTGTGTCTCAACTCACCCTCACCATAAAATAACAATTTAAACTACTAATACCACTTATCATGATTCTTAGACCATTTGGATAAACTTTCAAGACAACCAGATCACTTACACTTCCTATGTAGTTCTACATTGTATACAGGCACATAACACTGTAGACAGAGAAAATATCATACAAGGGAAATCAAAAGACACTGATTTTAATCTCAAAATTGTCCATTGTTCAATTCTTTTCATAAATTACAATAAGTAATAGCTATGCCATTCAGAATTCCCTACTGTAACACTTTTATTTACTCCAAATACAGCTTCAAACAGAAAATATTTAACTAAAAACTAGCAAAGAAATGCAGCCAGAGTGCATTTAAAAAGGCAGCTTCTGTAAGAGGAATGACCTTCCTCATTCAAAGCAATTTTTTTTTATTATGCAGATTCCCAACCACATACTGACATTCTACAGCTTAAAGCTAATTTATTTCCCTTTCTGACTGTATTTTAATGAATTATTTGAAAACTTGAAGCCTGCAAACCTTACTAAAACTGCTTGTTACAACCCCTTTACCTTCCCTTCTCACTTACACAAGACACCAAATAAATTTTTTGGTTTTGCTAACAAAATGACCTTCCACATGTAATTTGAAATTCTTCACATCCAATGTCTCAAATACCACAACACTGGGTTTTACTCCTCTGCAACACCCAACTACCATCCCTGCTTTCACATGCATTGAATAAAGATTGTAGATCCTCACTGAAAATTCCTCGTTAGTGACACATGGCTTTTAATACTTTTTCCTACTCTACTCAACACACTCCTTAGCACTTTTTTCTAAATTTCCTTCACTTCTATCACTGTCAAGACAGATGTGCCAGAAGTATGTGCCCTGACATTCTTTGCTAGCTGAATAAGCTTTCTTCTCTTAGCCTAGATCCTTCTCTTGTCAGATAATATGATATTTGTGTATTAAATCTCTAGGATATGAATAATTTCCTAGTACTCCTTTATTAACAGTACCAGCAGAGCTTGAAACATTTCCCTTTAGCACTAAGGAAGAGGCCCATAACCACGTAGACTTAATTCCCGCCAAAGATAACTAACATTTGCACATCTGGTTACCCCAAAAGACAAGCCATGGTTTACTTCCATTATGTTTGGATCATTTAGACCAAAAAACAAATTGCAATTTCTATGAGACAATACAAAACCATGAGCCCCAAGAAGCCTAGCATCCATTTATCATCACTGGGTCAGCCTCCTCTACAGCAGGCCACCAAAGAGGATGAGGAAGGCCTGGGACCTCATCCTAGGGAGTAGAGCACAACCAAGCAAGGACACCACATGCCCAACCCTCCAGGCAGACAGAGGGGCTACCCTTTCTGCAGGAACTGAAAGCAGGTGCTGGTGAGCAGGTAAAAAGAGGACACAGGTAACATGTTGTGGATGGTGATAGTCCTAGAAAGCTGCAGGGCTACACCTAAGTTTTTCTCACAGGCAGCAAATCTGCCATTTTGCAGCTCAATGCATGAAGATCCAATAGGACTAAAGAAAAGCCTTAACCAGCGATAGCTGGTGTGTGTTGGGGCTTTCTAATGACCCATTTCTTTCTTGGGTACCTTTGCAAATGGACCTAGAGGCTGCCTCAAGGGAGGTGCAACTATGGTTGCTACACCTGCTTTTCTCATCTTACATACAGCACTGCCAGAGCCCGGACATGGCTTTGGTAAAGGCTGGCCGTTTACAAGGCAGCTGCACTCTCACTTCTGCTAACTGTCTGTCTTTCATTCCCAAGAGACAACTGGGAATGGAAGTTGAAAAACAAATTATGTAATCTACATTTAGTAGAACAACAGGGAGAGTATCCTGTCTTAAAGCACTACATAGTCATTTAGGGATGAAACTTCCAGGATTACCATGAATTAACTACATAAATCTCTACACAGAAATAAAAAGAGAAAAAATTCTTAGCTCTGCTAGAGGAATCCCAATTCACTTACCTGAAAAACGTAGCTTGGACTGGAAGTGAAGTGTGGAAGGGAATGGTTATCATTTTTTAAAAGATATTCTGAAAGCTGCCTTTAGGATTTATTAGCTCTTCCTATGTAGGGAAGAAAATTGCTGGAAGGAGCTGGAGGAATTATGAAGATTAATAAATTAGACTTGATCAAAGGCTTCCACAGCACAGCACCAAAATTTTGAAGAAGGCCCTTATGAGATTTTTCTCCTTGGGACTCTAAAAATGGATGGTTCAAAGCAAGCTTGGGAATCGTCAAATAGTTGGTAAAAAACTGGTATTTGAGCAACTACTTACACTCGTCAAGGTGTTAACACTACTCTCAGTACCTGAATACAAGAACCCAGTTACTACTCTTCTTTTGAGCTTGTAAGCCACTTTTCTGTGGTTTAAAAAGAGTGTTTATGGACATCTAGCATTCTCAAGTATTTTTGCATCAGGTTAGGCCCATCTCCATGAAAACATCCAAAGATGGCGAGGCTACTGCTTCTCTGGCCGACCTGTCCCAGGGCTGCACCATTCTCCTGGTGAAAAAGATTTTTCTGACATCCAACCTAAATTTTCCAAGCCAGTTTTTGGCCTTTGCTCCTCGTTATATCAAATCACCTCCTGAGAACCTCAGAAGAACCTCAGGTGCCTTCCTTAAAGACAGATATAATTTTAATCTTTTTCCAATCATCACCTCAGTCAACTCAGTTTCTAGCTGTGCTGGATCAACCCTGGCAGGACAGCAGGCACCCACCAAAGCCCACTCTATCACTCCTCTTCTCAGCTGGACAGGGGAGAGAAAAATATAACAAAAGGCTCGTGGGTCGAGATAAGGGACAGGGAGATCACTTGGCAACTACTGCCACAGGGAAAACAGACTCAGGTGGGGAAATCAGCTTAATTGATTAGCAATCAAATCAGAATAGAGTAATAAGAAATTAAACAAAATCTTAAAACATCTTCCCCCCCACTACCAAAACCTTGCCAAGCAAAGCCAATACAATAGTTGACAGTAATGTTGCAATCACATCAATCTGCTCTTCTAGCATCCTTAGGAATATGCCACATTCCCCCAGATTTGAAGACATCCATCTGCTTTACGTAGTCCCTAGCCTGCTGTTCTCCCACTGCTGGCAGCATCTCTCCTTCCTGAAGCATATTGATGGACACAGCAGCCTGGGAATAGGCTTTACCTGTGAAAACTAAGGTACAAAAAGGCTTGGAGTACCACAGCCGTTTCTGAATCATCTACAATTAGTTTGCCTCCCTCGTTCATGTATGTACAAACAGCTGCCCTGAACTTCCTCTCCCTACTAGCATACTTGTAAAATCCCTCTTAACGCTCTTTTTGGCCTTAGTTCAGAGCTCCAGCTGGTCTCTGGACTTTCTGAATGTCTCCCATAGTGCCTAAGCAATACTTTTCAACTCCTCTGTTGCTTATTATTTTTCCCATTTCTTGTATGCTCTCTTTTTGCATTTTAGTTCATGGTGAAGCTCCTTGCTTAGCCAAACCTGCTGGAACTCCCCGGTCTTCCTGCAAAACAGCAGTTCTCAACCAGTTTTCTTTAAAATTCAGCCAGTTCTCCTGGGCACCATTCTGCTTTGTCTCTCCTAGCAATTTCTTAGAAAAAGTCAAGTCTGCTTTCTTGGAAGCCAGGGTCCTACCTCTGCTGCTCACCCTCCTACCCTTCCTCCAAATCCTCAATCCAGTCATCACCTTATGGTCACTGCAGCTCTGGGTAGTGTCTTCTGCTTGTGACCAGTAGCATGTCAAGCAGAGCATTACTGTGGTTAAGGCTACAGTTTCCCCTATTTTTGTAGCACCAGGTTGGACCTTTGAACCGGAACCCTACAGCCTTTCCTATGTAAGACTGTCCAGTGTGTGAAGTGAAAACAGATCAGCACTAAATTAAGTTGTAGTTTTCCTTTGCTTCAAGAGGCTTACAGCTTGGCCCAGTAGCTCCCAACGCATTTATCAGACACAATCCCCCCATTTCAGGACTTTCAGTTCCCTCTGTTAACGCACAACAAAAATAAATCAGTCCTGTATGTTCTGTATTAAATACAAAAAAAAGTAAATCCAAACAGTAGCCAGACTCCGGTTAAGGAAGGTTTAAAAGTTCAAGGTTTGTTACACTTTTTCTCCTTCTCCAAATGGACTCCCTCAGAGAAGTAATTAGATCTAAATGTATCATAGATCAAGGGGGACTTTGGCTGCTGAATCATATTTCTGATGGATATTACACATTAGAAAGCAGTTAAACAATTGCATACCAAAAAAAGGAGATTGTTTTCTCATTATATAAAGATAGCTGCTGGAAATCTATTGTACCAAAATTTCTTTTGTATTCTAGAATAGTCACCAAAATTGGTAAGAAAAAAACTATGGCTCATCCCCAATGTTATTTGCATGCTATATAGCAACTTAAACAGATTTTCACTACTGTTCATCCTTCAGGACAGAAGATGAAAACACAAATGGTGACAATATTTTTAAATGCAGCAGAGGTTTAATTACAAAGGACTTAAAGTATCATTAGAATAGGAGTTCATAAAGAAAAATGGTTTTTAAACTTTAATGCAAAAGCTTGACTTCTCTTTACTATAACCAAAAGCAACATGTTAGAGGTCATGAAGTACCAAATACCTTTTTTTAATTGCCAGTGATCTTGTATAAAATCTTCATCCTGATCTACAGTAACTGGGCCCAAAGTCCCTTTAAGCTAATATCAGAAATAATGTTTTTATGGTTTCTTACAAAATATTACATTTCTTTTCTTCCTTACCTTCAGCTTCTGCAGGAGAGTGAAATAGAGAAGATGCTAATTTAAAACCAATTAAAGATCAGTCACTCCATGCAATCAGTAATTGTACTCTACTGAGGCGGCATTTGTTTTCCAACCTCATACAATATCATGAATATGGAAAAGCTCCAAATTGTACTTTGCTGTAATGATAGGTTTTTTAATACTGGTACACAAATGAAGTGATGTGATAAACAAATCACGATTGTCAAATAACATTTTTGTGCCTCTGAGCAGCCCAAGTTAAGTAGGTTTCCCAAAGCTAGAGGACCTTTACAATTAGTAGAAGGATCACAGGTTGCTTTGCCTTCTCCCTTTACATTACAAGATGTCAATCCTGGATCAGCTGAAAAAAAGATAATTACCTTTCCCCCTACCCAAAGTAACAGGATTTTCAAAGGATATCTAAAAAAAATAATAAAAAAAGTTGCTGTTGATTCCAAGCAAATTAAACACTTAAAACTGCCTTGCTTAGCCTTGATGTTGTAGGACAAGCATTTAACTCAGAGGCTAATTATTTTCCTCCTCATGGACACCACCTTCTCTTTCTTCCCTCCCAACACTCCAGAAGAAGATGAGTCTCATGCAGCCTATGGGACTAAGCTAAAATACATTCAATGAATCAGCTACGCAATGCTACTGCCACCTTGGGCGGTCAGACTCCAAGATGACGAGGTCTCAGAGAGGGACAATGGTCAGGGCTAAGCCCTGGTTTGGGATTCGAGTCTCTGGCTTCAGCAGATTCCTTGTCCTGTGCTGGAAACAGTGTCTTATACGTCTCCATCTCAGAGTTTGCCATTGGACAGATGGGCACAGCACAACATTTCTGCCTGGCAGACGTCAGGAAGATAAATACATTCCTCATCTTGATGTAAGTTGATGCTTGGAACTCAAATTCTGAATGTGAAGCCTTGTTTGTGATGCTGAATGCAACTTCAAAAATAAGGGACATTAGCAGAATAAGTGAAGGTAAAGAAGAAAGTATTTAGGTTTTACATTAATAAATCAAAAGATAAGTGAAACAAGATTTCTCATACTAAAAGCCTATGTATCTGTTGCCTCTGGGAAGACTGCAATCAATCCATCTAAAAAACTCATTCCAGCTACAGTTAACTACAAAACAGAACCTAGATGCATATCACACAAACATATAGAGGGTGCGAGCACCTCTGAAATCAGCCCAACCTTTTGAAATACTGGAGACACTTTTCCTGCAAAGTCTGATAAAGGAAAAGCCTCAATTTTTAAAAGTACAGATAACAAGATAATCTATATCACTAAATTCAAATCTTTGAAACAAGAGTCTGAATCACTGCAGAAGTAGCAAAAGCAAAACAAGTTTCAGCTGAAGACTTAATGATTTACAATACTTATGCAGCTTTGTTAGCAATTGTGTTCCAATGCAAAATAAAATAAAGGTAAATGGATTTGAAACTTATTTCTTTTGAACTCTTATTTCAGATAAGTATTTCAATAAAGCTAACAGAATTAGGAAAAGATGTAGGGATGTTATTACTATGACTGTTCCTATGCATATGAGGTGCTAAATCTACACATGACTAACAAGGCTCTCAAGTGCAATAACCATTGCTACCATGCATCCTTAATTTCCAAGATTCCAAGAGACACTAGAAATTATATCAGAGTAGATAATCAGAGATGTCCTTATGGTGCTTGTGTGCGATTTTTTTTTCATCCCCAAGTCTTTTGCCACATGAAGAAAACATTACAAGCAGGCAAAGAAACCAAGAACTTGCAACAAAACAGGGTTAATTTCTGTAGCTTGAATGATAGTTTCTACAAACTTCCTCCAACACATTTAAGCCTATCAAAAAAAAAAAAAAAAAAGAACATAGAAGATGTGCATTGAGTGAATCATTTGGCAGCATCACTGTGGAATCAGGAAATGACAGTGCAAAATAAAACAGAGGCCAAATACTTCTTCACACCTCTCTCACACCCTGACCACCCCAGGGAGCCACGGGGATACCCTACACTTCCTGGCTGAACTGTGCTAGAGATGGCTCAGCTTCTCTGGATAGGAAATTTCAGACTAACTCCTCGGGGGGCAGGTTAAGTAAAAGTCAAATAGGGATGAATTTCCTGAAACATCCTGGGTGAGATGCCACCACCTCGGTTTTGCTATCACCAGCAGTAAAAATCTTGCTTCTTGCAGTCTGCAATGCAGCTCAGTTTTTTCTATTTGAAATTTACAGACCAAACTCTCAAGACAGCTTTGAATTTGGTAATTTATTTTTTTAGGATATCTTGAAAAAAAGTATGACTTTCCTTTTATTACTTTCTTCAGTAGTTCTCTTCCCCTCCTGTGAATGCTTTTACTTTTTATTCTTGCTATACTCTAACACATTGCTATTTTCTTCCCTTTCTTTCCTTCCTTTGGGTTAAAGCAATTAATAATAAAAGTCACATGAAAGGCAGAACTACAGAAGAAAGCCCCATGGCCTAAAAACTGTGCTTGGAAAATGTGTTCTTCAACTGGGCAGCGTCTGGTGGCCTGGGGAGAAGACAGCAGGTGAAAATAAGCAAATTTCTCAGTATCTGCAAAGATGAAGGAATCCTGCTGCTTTCCAGGCATTGGGAATCAGTGGGGCTATACCGACAGGAGATACCCACTGGAGTGATACCCTTATGTGCCTTTCTTGGTCTTTTGGAGGGGCACATTTTCACTGAATTTCCTGAGACCATTCTGTCCCAGGTCTGCCTTAAAATACAAAACCTGGAAAAGCCAAAACGCACCACGTGCAGCACTGCTGCAGCTCTCTGCAGTCATTAGCTACCTGCTACCTACAGCAGCTTTCACCAACGGGGGCCAGGGGAGAACAGTTCATCTGAGCACTCCTCCATCAACCAGGGGGACCAGCAGCTTCAAAGGCCTTCAGAGACCCAAAAAAGAGACTTTGTCCCCAAGCTAGGGACCCCCAGCCGCACCCCTTGATCACCAGGATCCAGGACGCACAACACATATACCCCTTCAAATACAGAAACGGTCCTTTGGATTTTTTTTTCCTGGTTATTCATAATTTAGGAGCAGCTACTCATTGCTGTCTGTACAAGTCTGAGACTCTGCTTCTGGCTTTGCATTATTACTGACAGTGTGGGTAATAATTCACACAACTTTGCATTTCACAAATATTAACTAACTAATTAGCAGTATTCATAAAACAGACCTTCTGCTTTCCATTTCTGCTAATGAATGGGTACATGGGTTTCGCATTAGGTAAGAAGTTATGCACAAAGCACATCTGCTGCTGTATGCTCCAGTTTCAGTTACAGCTGGAGTGTTAATTGAATACCCCAGCCTATTCTCCCTGCATAGGCGTTGCATCAGGCTACAAGTAGTACTGCATCAGCATTTTGACTTGAGTTTATTTTTAAAAAAAAACTGCTATAAAACACTGACTGCAAAGAGAAAAACAGCTTTAGGGGAAAATATTTAAAAACAATGTCCCTGTTGAGATCAACAAAAAGAGTTCTATTTTAACAGGCTCAACAATAGTTGTTTTCATATTTCAGCACATTTTTACCAAATTACTCCTTTATTATTTCCTAAATTTATAAGTTATCCTTGTCAAGAACTGAACAACAAAAATCATTAAGACCACAATGATATGGAAAAGTCATCTGAATTAGACAGTTCAGCCCATTTTATTTTTTTTAAGAAGACATGTATTTTATCCCGTATCACATTAATGTAGAAATACCTGTTCACACTTCTTACTCATTCCTAAAATCCTACTAGTTTGCAGAGTTAATAAGATTTCCCCTGCCCTGAATACATAAACTGTTATTATACTACCAGTGTTCCCACAAATTCTCAGGTATTACCAATTTTATATTTACTGGTATTTCCACTGATATCTGATTGCTTGACTACACAGTCATTAGCAGGACTGGGCCCACAAAAAGTAATCTAATTTTACAAGATTGACAAAATTTTAATTAAAAGTGCCTTGATTGGAATTCATCCAAGCCTAATCCAAAGCAGTTAAATCAACCTTTAAGGTCTGTCCCTTTTGACACATAAACAAGCTACATGTCACACCTCTAGTCCACATCATGTTCTCTCTGTAGCTATTAGTAATTGCTGGGCACCTCAGTAATTGCTGGGAACAGCCACAGACTTCCTTCATGCACATAGGGGAGCTGCTACATCTCCTGCTTAACAAAACCTGACAAGACAACAAGGGACCTACTGCCTATGTCAGTGTTACAGGTCTTTTGCAACAAGGTTCAAAAATAGGGCAAACCCTGGACATGATAATGCTGAAAGAAGATGGCACTAAACCAGTAACACTCACCAAAAATACTGACCCTTAAGTCTAAATGCCTACACAAACTATTGACACATACTGCACACAGCCATGACTGCGCATAAGGGTATGGGTGGCTACTGGAGAACTACACAATCTTAGGGAGCAAGTATATTCACATTTTTTAAGCTCTTTGGTTTCAAAACTAGCTAAATCCCTAGCAAACTACTGAATTCTTTTCAATGCAAACTGCGTCTGAATTGTAAGTCAAAGGAGGAGAGGAACTTCTTCATGAGGGAGTGGTTCCAGCCTTAGACGTTTCAAAGAAGGGGAGTGATAAGGACTTAAAACCTTCTCAGTCCACTCACCGACAGACATACGAAAGCAGGAGACTTTGCAGTTTGCCTCACAGGTACAGCAATGCTTTCTGCTGCTATGAGTAGTGGGAACACACTGCTCTGTGCTGTTAGAGGGCAAGAAATTTCCCATTAACAAGTGGGACTGGAATAGTAAAACTTATCAGCCTTCTTTCTAATGTCTGCAGACAGTAGTTAGAGGCAATATTAGGACTTTGCTGATCATCACTTATTTTTAATTTGTTCTCTGTCTCCAACACATTCCCTTTAATAAGCATAACCACATGCCCAGATGAACTCATCCAACAACTGGTGCGAGTAAGCACAGCCTGTAGAAGCCACCTGGCCCTAAAGGTAAATTTAAAAGCTGAGATTTTGTAAGTATTCACTGATACAACTAGTGCACCAGGCAGGCAATTCCTGACCCAAGAGAGTAAACTCTAGTATGGATTAGATAAGTGGAAATAACTTCTCATGCCAAGAAGGTATTCTGCATGCTACCTAATAAGTAATCTATTTAAAATACAATAGGATAATAATTTAAAACATCCCATTAAAATTCAAAGAGATGAAGCAAACAGTAATGTCAAATTTTGAAAGGAGAAATTAAAAGAAACAGAAAGTCAGCCAGCATGGCTCCAAAATATTTTTTCTAAACATCCTCCATTGATTGAGACCTTCAAAAAATGAACAAAGAAGGATCTCAAGACAGAGCCATTTCTGTCCCCTGGGTGTTCGATGGGATCCCAGATCAGCAGGTAGGATGCAAATACAAGTCAACAGAAAGTGGCTGAAGAGTGGGTTGTATGTATTAAATACACTACATTTTGAGCATTGAAAGTTCAAAGTTCTTCATATAATAAAACACATACAAAAAGTAAAAATGTAGTATTCCTTTACAGCAATAAAGTCCTCAGCAATTACATCAGAGGGGTACTTCAAATGCCCAAAGGAACACAAGCAAGCAGCAAAAAGAATAGCAGAAGGTGCAGTTAGTTTCCCTTATCTTGTTGAATCACACCATCTCAAACTCAAACTAGGAACACACTGAGTCCCCTCTAGTGCCTTCTCTCTCCAAGCAGAAAGCTGTTTAAAGAAAAATCCCCACACCATCAGCACAACCATTTATTCAATATCACATTAATACCTATCAAAGATTGCATTAAGCTTAACTTACAGCTTAGTGTAAAAGCCCAGCAACTTTCAGCTGCAGTTCACAAGGTACATAACTTTAAATACAAGCATTGATTTCAGGATGAAATACACAAACTGTGAATTGAACTACAACTGTATGGCAAATATCAGGTAAGACATTGCAGAAATTTGTATAGTGTCATCCAACCATTTAGCATTTAAATCTGAGTGGTGACTTGCCTGCTTATACTGCAGCAAGAACTAGGCAGACATTGTTTCTAAGCCCCTTAAAAACACCAGCAAAACAGTACAAGAAAATGAACAGAAATATCAGTTTGCAGCATGTTTGTCATTGTTGCTTTTGTGGGATAATGACAACCCAAGTTCTTGCATGGGATGGGTTTTTTTGGTACAGTTGGAGGTTGATAAAGAATCCCAATCCTGTGTGTGACACACAGTCTTTTTGGCTATATTGAATTTTGAAGGCTTTCAGGAGTTGAAAAATTACTACACCTGCCAACAGCATGTTATATTTATCAACTGTGTGTCTTCAGGAAAATTAACTTGCCATTCTGTCAGAAATTGTCTGCTTTGGGAGGTGTGATTAGACTTTAACTATTGGTGTAGAAATGCCATTCTTTCTTCTAGTTCATTGCTTTCCAGCCCAAAGGTTTATTCATGGACTACAGGTTATATAATATCTTAAAATGAATTGTGGGTGTAGCAACTGCTTATAAAAAAATCAAATCTGATTGCATGCCTTGAATAAAAAATCACTTTTGCATGAAAGTCTGTGTTATGATAAATCTTCATCTCACTCAAGCCTTAAAAGGAGAACATGACTGGTGAATAGCAAATGAATTGAAACTCTTGGTTTGCATTTTTATAAGGTGTAAGAAGTTTGCAACACATAGGAAAGTCCATAGAGATGCCAGAGCAGCAGAAACAATACAAGCATTAGCAAGAGACATCCAATGGAGAAATCAGGGTCTAAATAGGTCTCAGCCTAAAAGATAAAGGCAGGCTTCAAAGTTTTGTGATCTCTATTTATACCAGCTTACCCTGCATAAAAGTTAAGAGCTGGGACTGACTTAAAGGTCAAGGTGAACCTTTGCTCAAGGCCAGCAAATAAAAGTACATTTGAAACCATTTAACATTTAAGATTGACCCATAATTACTGTGGTTTATTCTGTCTGGCAAAAGAGAGGTCCCCATCCCTCCCAGGCATCATATGAATTGGAGGAGTCATCTGGGGAGGCTCGATATAGACTCAAAACAGACTTCTCTACAGAAAATAGAAGCCAGACCTAGGGAGAGTGATACAGACCATGAAAGGCTCAACACCTCTGCCGACACTTGAGGAGCTCCTTTAGTACCGTCTCTGGCAGTGCTCAGCCTGTCACCATCTGCTCAGGCCTTTAAAAAGTTGCTAAAAGAATGTTAGGTATTAGAGATACAGAAGGGGCCCTCCCCATCACCAAGCTGTATCAAAAGAGGTTAGTGCTGCCCCCTATAAAGTCAAAACCTGGCTGAAGGATTCTTACTTGTCTTGTTGGGTGGCATTAAATGATTTTGTTATTTTAATTAAATTAGGTGCTACAAATAAAACATAGAATGGGCCATTGTAAAAGATGCACCATAAATGTTCCAAAAGCAGAGGGTGAGCAGGAGGGAGCACAGCACAGGTGGCATCCCTGTGTCCCACTCTTACCTGGTGCAGAACTTATAACGGTACACAAAGCTGGACAGGCCATCTGCTACTCAGATTTTACCAGAAATGGGTAACCACAGTGGGGAAACAGCTGCCAGTTTATGACAGTCATTACTCTTCAGTACAGCTCAGATCTGGGGCTATGGATTAAGGATATGCTTAAGCACCAAATTTTCAGAGGTAGCTTTTTCCCTCAGATAGTACAGGAGAAGGAGCAAGCGAGGGAGACAGGAGGCAAGGAGGCTGGGGTGTGGCAAAGACACTGGCATTACCCTTGTGCTACACACAGTGCAAGCAGCAATTTTCTTTTTAACAAGCAATCCCCATTTCATGTGTGAAAGCATGTCCTGTGCCAACACAGGAGGGACGCACTCACTGAGACCAACACGGCTGCCCTGAGATGTAGCTGTGCAGGGTTGGCCCTACTACAACTACCTTAATTCAATTACCTCAGAAAAAGCCTTTGTCCAGAAGCAATGAAAACTACAGAAAAGGTAAAACTGGTTGGAAGAGCACATTTCTGTGGGAAACACACCCTCAGGACAACAGTTCTACATCTCAGCTGCATAACAGGCCAAGCTGCAGATACCCTGCAAGGGTGCAGGGAGGAGAAAGGGTGCAACGGGCTACCCCAGTCCCTCTTGGATGTCTGTTTAGGAAACCACCATGAAGAGCTTGTGCTCCCATGGTCACACACTCCTCATCAGAATATGTTCTTGCCGTCTTCTATGTTTTTGTTGACATCCAAGCACGGACTTGCAGTTCTCCCCTACTTAGCTGTCAGACTCAGACAAGCTCTGGGAGGAGTTGTCACTATGGTTTTTGCCAGAGTTAGAGAGTATTGCTTTTGAACTCACATCATCAAGGGCTCCTTGAGGCATCACTCCACTCTCCAGTACAGCAGAGACTCTACCAGTGATCAGGCACACCACATCCCATGGCCTCCTCTACAAAACCCAGATTGTCTTTTCCTTATTCCATGGAAACTAATAGGAAAAAAAAATATTCTCTGCAGATCTGGGGCGTACAGATCCCAGTTATGAAGATGCCCATCTCAAATAACCAAGGAGTAAAATATAAAAAGGCTGGAGTTATTAATCTGTCATACACTCTATGACAGCTCTTGAAGATATTGTAGCATAATTTATTTCCCATCACAACAGCTAATCTTTCATAAGGCTAACACCTAAACACTAATGTTTTTGTTCGGCAAAAAAAGACTGAGCCCTGTATGTATTACATAATCTCTGTCTTGGGATGAAAGCAATGTGATAGTTTTCATTAACCTTTCATTCTTATAAAAGGGCAAAAATCAATAACAAATTTATTCAGGCAAGTGAAAGGCAATTTCAAGCAATTTCACAAGAGATTTCATTTTCATCGCTTTTTTCCTCCCACAAATTCTAATAAAAAATAATATGATCTGTCCAAATGTAAGATAAATACAGAAAGCGAGATACTGTCAGCTCCTCAAAGACACAGAATGAAACCACCTTTTTACAGCAGGAGAATTGTCTTACTAAAAATATAGCTTTCTTTTGAATCCTAAGCAAATCTGCAAGGCAACGTCTTATTAACAGCGTATGAAACACTTTGTTCCACAGTACTGAGCTGGTCTTTTAAATAAAGCACCTATGATACATATTTTTTCCTATGACAAATGAAGCAATTTCTTTTTGGTGCACTTTGCCCTTCCATGCTATGAACAGAGGTTTAAATTACATAGATTTTGATGCACTTTCCAACTTTGCTATTCCTGTCATATATTCTACAGCATCTCACCTTTTAAAGAGTTGGCTTTGAATTCACCATCTGAACATCTGACAAAAGCAAATGATAAAAAGTAATCATCACACAAAGTAATTCATTGGCAACTCCATTTTCCACAGAGGACAAAAAAAAAAAAAATGCTGAAAAAGCACAAGACATTATTAATAACTTTAATTTAATCTGTGACTTCATCTCTTTCCACAAGTTCTCTGTGTATCCTTTCAGTGTTTTCTGTCACCGTGCCGTAAGGCCAAGGGATCCCCTCAGGGATGGGGAGGGAGCAGGAGGCATCTTCAGCCCAGGGCATCAGGCCCACTGTTGCTCTCACAGTCCCTGAAACTCCCAACGTGGTGTCTTTCTTTTGTTATAGCAGCCTTTAAAAACATCTTTAGAGGTAAAATTATAAATTATTTCTATAAGCACCCTTATACTATAGGTGCATCTTTACCACAGCTGTTCATTTTCTATCGATTTTGGTTCCTTTGCTCACTGTGACACCACTGGAGAGCCTGAGGACAATCACAACACATTTCAAAAGGTTAAACTTCTGGAGAACCTTGTGAATTATTTGCACTATTCAAAAAAGATCTAAGATATTACATAAAGTTTAGCAGAATGCGAATGCCAAGCTACCACCCATCAGCACAGGTGTTTAAGATGAGATCAGCTCCTTCTGTGCTGATTATCCTTATCCAGTTAGTTCAAACGAAAACTTCATCCCACTTCCAGTGGCTGAAATTAGGCGTACTGAGTCCACTGAGGGGACTTCCTAAATCCCTCTGCTGTCTTCTGAGGATTGCCATTCCTGCAGCTCTTGCATCGCACAGGGACACGCATATCCTCTTCCAGCTTCTCTGTGCTGGCACAAAATAGCTTGAGAAATTTGCCCAGTGTGTTTGCTTTGAGGGCAATGGAGATATTCAGTTTGTTACTTGTTCCATCATGTTTTCCATGGGGGGATGGAGCTTGTAATGTTGGGAAATGTGTAGTTTTCCTGTGATTTATTAATGGACAGAAAAGCAAGCCAAAAACTGCAACATTGTGCTGAAGCCCTAAATCAGCAATGCATTTGGGCACATATTTCAGTAAGGCTACGCCCAAAAATAAACAAAAAAAGATGTAGAGATATACTCACTTTTACAAGAGGAACAAATCCCAAGAAAGGCCACTCAAACTCAAGTAAGAAAGTACAAAAGACTCATAAAATCTTCCAGAAACATCTCTAGGCTACATGGCAGCTACTTTATGCAAACCACCAGCAGAAAACCTTCAGGAATACTTCAAATGAGATAATGGTGACCCTAGCATGGTAGCAATATTAGAGAACAACTAGAAATGTTAATAATTCAGTTTGCACAGGAGCTCAAAAAAGCCCATAATCAGTATTTGGGTTTATTCACTGTAAATTAAATTATAACACACAAGAAAATGAAAGAAATATTATAGGGGACAAAAAGCTGCCAGTTAAAGGGATCTAATTCCAGTAAATGTCTTCTTTCATATAAAAAAAAAAATTACTGCATTATTATACTACCATGTTATTAGGATGCTATGTAATTCACCATCACATAGAAGTAGGAAAAAAATAGATAGCAAGGGAATATTCTGGGGAAAACTGAAGATGTTCTGTTCTTCATAGAGTTTTAAAAAAGCAGGGAAACAGAACGAAGTATCTGAAGGTGCAGAATGCACTTAAAAGGTTTCTCATTTCTCTCAGCAAAATGTGAGTTCCCAGGCGTGAAGGACCTGACTTTGACAGGCCATCAATCTACAAGGATGAATCCACAGCTAATTCCAGTTAGCTCGGTTAATCATAGAAATACCTTTTTTATAATATTTTTATTTATATAATAAGTTTATGCTTATAGGGTTATGCAAGTCACACTACGATTTTCTCCATAAGATATGACAACTCATTTTCTTAGATGAAGAAGTCAAAGACCTCATCAATCTATACATCAGTAAAACTTGTAATCTGGTGTTTTGATACCTTACAAAACAAGAAACAGTTTAGCAGGAGATCTGCTAGACCACACAGGTATATCTCCTCTGTAGACTTTGGCTGGGGATTCCTCAAAGGGATTATACAAGCCAGACTCTGCCCTAGAAAGGAATCAGGGCCACTCACCCTCCCATCCCATCATCAAATGTGTTTGACGGCAACAACTGCTATCCAAGGTTGTCCCAAAAACACAGCTCTGAGCTTCAGCAGACTTGTACTGCCTGGGAACAGCTGAAGTCCAGAGAATGAGTGGAAGTGTTCGGCAGGAGCTGAGCCAACATTCAAACCACTGGTTTGTTCAACCCTCATTTTCACTCCCAGATTTTTCACTTGCATATCACGTAGGAGGATTTTAAGGCAACTTTGCCAAAGCATCAGAAATTTACCTTTTACCAATCATTTCAGGCTAGTTAGTTCTGGTCACTTTAAGCTTGTTTTCAAATTAGGAGGACTAAGGACTTTATTTCAACCAGTATGGTACAAACATAGGACTGGAAAGGATCACAGACGATCACCAAGTCTGCCATGACCCCATAGCAATGCAGGATGGACAATATTTGTTGTCCATGAAAGATGTTAAACTAGTTTATCCTCAAAGAACTCCGTAGCGATGGAACTGCCACATCTTCCCATGTCAGTCTATTCTAAAGCCTAATTTCCCATACAGCCAAAAAAATTTTGCAATTAGCTAGCCAGAATTTCCCTCTCTGTGGTTGAAGCCCTTTTTCTCCTTGCGCTACCCCTTGACCTAGGAGAGCACATTGATATTCACAACCTTTTAAAACTATTCAATAGTGTTCCTAGCCCAAACAGATGTCTCCTCCCTCACTAATCATAGTAAAACCCAAATTTTTTGTAGTACTTACTCACTAGCAGGATTTTTTGTTCTGATGCAAGGAGAGTTTTAAACTCCACTGGGAAATTCCAAAGCTTTTGAAGTAATGATGCTCTTTCTGGCCTGATGCTAATCAAACTCTCTAGTCCATCCGGGTTTCTGTGAAGAGTACTGCTTACTTATCCTGGAATTTTGTCATTACAGTTAAAAAAAAAATTAAAAATCTAAAATTAAAAAAAAATCCCACCATCACAAAACCCACAACTCATCTCCCCTGGTACTTTGGGCAGGCTTTTGTCCTACTGTTTTTTGTTCTTAGTGGTTCCCTGGCAAGCCAAAAATGCCAGCTAGCTGCAGCCATGCCAAGATCAACTGAGCTCAGCTCCTTTTCTGTGCTTACGTCCTGCTGCATTATCCAATTCCTTACACTTCCATTCTTCCACATATCCTGCAACTGGCTCAGTTGTGCATTTAAGTGTCTGCCTTCCCTTCTGCTTCATGGTACATTGAATACATCACAGAAATTAGTTTTGAGGTCCTCCAGATACTGCTGTAGCTAATCTCAGATTATCCAAGCTTTTCAAAAGCTCCTTTCTCCTTGTGCAAAACCTTCCAGTGAATAGTACTGAAGCTGCTGCCATTCCCACCATTTGAGTCTCAAAGCTTCAGACTGATGTAAGGATATAAGAAATACTCCAGCAACTCAGTGTCCCATTGCTCACGGCAGCTGAAGTGCAAGGGAGGGCGAGTGCAAGAGGAGACCACACATACCACGCTCTTTCCAGGCAAACTCCCAGCATTTCTGAGAACCTAACTTATGATTCACTGACACAAAGGACAGCGTTTAATACTGATTGTCAACAAGGTTTAACAAAACTTTTTGTTTAGATTAAATATGATGTGTTTATATTCTTTTCAGTGTAAAGCAGGACACTGGGACAAGCTGATTTATGGCCCCTCTCATTGAGCCTAAAGTATAAAGTTACTTTGCTTGCACTGTAGTCAGTGGACATTAATGGGTTCTTGTTTAAATAAAGAGAACAATTAAATCATTTTATGAACAGAGCATAAGCTGAGCTTCTTTCCTCATGATAAGATGAGTAATAGCTGGCATACAGAATTAATCGATTATTTCTCCTCTTGCAGTTATGTTCCAATTAGTTTTCTTTTTTCATTCACTATTTTGGGGAGAAACTAAACTCTCTAAACATCCCTCATACCATGTCCAGAAGCAAAGGCAGTTTAACACTGGCATTCCCTCAGAGGCAAATACAAAAGAATGGAAAAGAAGAGGAGAACATGGGACCACATAAACCTCCTTTAGCTCTATGCCTGTCTCCATTCCTGAGCCAGGAATAAATTGAAGCACTGCAGTAAATCTAGCTGTATGGAAGCCCTCTGGATGTCCCTCTCTTGCCATGCCTAGCTCACATTTTGGTCTTAACAGAGCTCTCCAGCAGCTACAACAAGCACTGGAGCAACCTTCAGCTGCAGCGCAGCCCTTCCTACAAAGGAGTTCCTTTTCACCAACAGAAATTTTCATTTCCAGACCTATGGAGCAATTAAATTCCCTTCTTTAGAGTAGGTCCATATATAATGCTCCAGAGCACATGGATTATAAACACCTGCCCTTAGCAATTCACAATAAAATCTCTGAATAACATATTCTACTCAAGCACATTAATTATGGTTAAGAGCCATATTTTATCCACAGAATTGCCTTTGGAGCTAATAGAGGTAGGTCAGTAGCTATTCAGGGAGAAAAAGGCTATGGTTTTGGCTTACAGGTACTCCCAGAAGAAAGGTCAACTAAATATCAAAGAAACACAGTTCACTAAATAGGCACAGAAAACAGAGATTGAACAGTGTCCAAACTCCCCTGCATCAAAAAGCCATCAATTAGAGGCCCAGGGTGCAATCAAAAAATGCCAGTCGCTGTCTGTCAGATGCTCTTGAACACTGGCTTTCTTACCCAAACAAGGAACCTGGGGTTTCAGGGGGTGGGGGAGAGCTTCCCAAGATGGTGATGCATTAAGGCACTGCTGGTATTCAGCACTACTGGCACTGTAATATCTCTTCTCTAAGTTCATTCTTGTTGCAAAAGACAAATACCTAAACTTTTACTAAACTTTACTGAACTTCTGCCCATCTACATTTCCCATTCCTTGGATTAAAACTTACTCTGATACAAACGTGGTATAGACAGATTTTGAGGTGCTTCTCATTTTAAAGTGCTTTACAAATATATTTATATAATATGAAATATAAGTACACATTATAGAATAAATATATTCATAATGCTGATTTATCCACATCTTCTGTACACTTTTATATGTAAAAATCTTTGCAGAAATAAAAGAATCTATTGACTGAAGTGTAGGGAATTTGTGCATTAAATCACCATGTATAGGTAAAAATATTTTGCCGTAAGGAACAAAAGCCTTCCCATAGATGGGGGAAAAAGCAAGTATTCAGGAGAATTAGAGTATTTTGGAGTTCATACTAAGCAAAGTCTACTCAAAAAGGATTTGGACAATACCTATGCACAACACGCTCCAAACGAAAAGTCAGTAAGTACATCCGTAAAACACTCTCTGTCATGGGTGAGGACGATTTTCTCCTTTCACTGAAGTAGCAATGAAGGTCAGGCCACCCAGAGTACAGGCCAGGCCAGCCATGTCCCATATCCAAATCACAGAATCCCAGACTGGTCTGGGTTGGAAGGGACCTTAAAGCTCATCCAGTTCCAACCCCCCTGCCATCAGCAGGGACACCTTCCACTAGACCAGGTTGCTCAAAGCCTCATCCAACCTGGCCTTGAACACTTCCAGGGAGGAGCATCCACAGCTTCTCTGGGCCAGTGTCTCACCACCCTCCCAGGACAGAAGGAGCAAGATACCTTTGGCCAGAGCTAAGCTGACTAAAGGTATCATATGATGCTTAACACCAATTTTAACTTCAGCTGCTTTGCCATGGGTTTGAGACCATAAGCAGTGGTTAATTTTTAACCATATACAGGATTTAAACTATGCAAAAAAAAAAAAAAAAAAGCCCAAAATACCAAGATTCAAGCCAGTCTCTAGTCTGAGAGCAAAAAAGATCTTTTGAGTTCCCAAATGTTCAATAGCCAAAAAAACCCTCCATGTTTGTTCATTTGCCAGTATTTTCCACATCTTTCTTGCTGTCTTGCATTGTGATGTTGGCTCTTATAGGAAATTCATTAGGAAGTTAATCTTCTACAAAGATATGCCTAAGTTGGCCCTTAATTTACTCCCAAGTTATTTATTTCATCAGCTACAGCACTACACTTTGTTTGCTTTTGAATAATCTCAGGTACAATTCAAATATGCTGAATCCCACAGGTAACACAACATACATGCTAACCCCAGATAGGAAAACAATATTTTAAAACTGAGATATGCTACAACATATACCACAGTGGAAGGACTTTATTCTAATTTGCTCTTCTTACGTGGATTAATTGAACTGCTACACAGCATTTTTAAATTTATAATAACTTAACTACCCATGTTCCACTATTGGAGTTTAGTTGTTTGTACATCTTACACAGTGAACTTACTACATTTTTTTATAACATACTTGAATTCTCTCCATATTCAGCCATGGGCATATTCAATATATTTTATATTTGTAAGCTTTTTTTAAGACACACTTTGAAATTGTCAGTGCTATAAAGCTTCAAAATTTTTAGCCAAAACATCTTGACATTTATCCCTTTCTAGATGTACAATTGCTAAAAAGGGCTTCCTAATCCAAGATATTTCTAATAAAATCTTATTATAAGATGGCAAGAGGCAGAGAAATCTATCATAGCACTTTAAAAAAAAAATCAAGTGTTTTTTTTCTCCCTCTTGAAGAATTTTGACTCTTATATCATGTAGATTTACATACTGAATATTCAGCATCAGTTACACATCTTTCTCCAGTGTCAGAAACAGATCATTAACTTGCTTTTTTTTCTTTTAATTATGAAGTTAGACAAATTTATTTTCTGCTTGCTTTGAACAAGAAAGAAAAAAGTGACCAATTAACTCAGCATTCAGACTACATCACTGTCACTGAGCTTGAAAACTTTTCCAGGCAGAATGGCCGGAGTGTGACCAATCATTTTTCCAATTGATAGACCTCATTGTACTTGCTCAGATGAAGGCACCAAGGTACTTTGGAATAGGCATCCACACATGGAGGCACTTAAACTATTTCCTTATCTACACCCAATATTATTACAAGAGAGTATCATTTCAGCTGATCTGTACTGAGTTACTCGGTATGAAGTTGCTCTATTGCCAAAGCAGAGCATTTGCTGCAATTGTCAGTAGGAGCAAGTTTCTTCTGCTCTATATTTTTCACCTGACACTCCACTAATCACACTTC
This sequence comes from Caprimulgus europaeus, assembly GCA_907165065.1. The sequence goes on along the minus strand of OU015529.1, from coordinate 38,509,844 downwards.
AGCTTGTTCTGCTCCTCACACATGAGTTATGTTGAATCTGAACTCATTACTATCACTGAGTAAAAAAAGCAATATACTGCAGCACTAATTGCCTTCCCTTTCACGTTATTTTTTGATCTCTGCATCATAAAATGCTCTGTGAATTTACTAAATGTGTTTCATTAAAAAGTGTTCATCTATCTGCTTTGGTATCAGATTTAAATACTTATATGCCTTGCTTTTATTTTAAGCAACTGGAATACTATTATTAATTTCATTGTCCAAAAGATGAGTGAGCAGTGCTTCTGTAGAGACTAATTTGTTTTGGATGTGGGCAGCCGGCCAGCCCGCCCGCCCCCCCCGCCCCCGCAAAAATAAAATCATCAGGTTATAGAGTCTCCCAGCGCAGTCTGAGCATTTTCCTGCGGGACTCACCACAACGATCAGCTTGGTCCAACTCATCTGCCAGACTGGCTTTTCCTCCTTTTTCCTTATTAGAATAATCTAATATTCCCAGGAAATTTTCTGTAACTTTTGATGATACAAGACCTTAACACTGAAGATCTCACATGAAGATTGGGTGATATGCTGCTCCTTAGGGTAAAGCAAACAGAGCCATTTTAAAGTTATCATAGACCGCTGGGTTTGAACACTAATGCTGTTTTACAGGTTGACCATGCAGACGCATGAGGACAGGGATTCTGCCATTTCCCATAACAGTAGCAGATCTCTGGGGAAGCCTTCAAAGGTTGCTTCAGGTCCTTCAAACACATTGTCAAAACCAAAAGTGGAATCTATCATACCTCAGCACTAAGGGAGGTGAATGTTTACATCAGAGGGAGAAAAAGTATAAGATCTTTAGTAATACTAATGAAAAAAATACCAAAAACCCCACATTGTATGCATTTAATGATCCAACTTCCTGCTATCATGCTTAGGCTCTGAGGACATTCAGAGTTTAAGACTGCAAATCAGCCCTTAACCTCAATCAATATCTCAAATACCAGCTCTTCTCCCAGCAGTCCTCTCTTGCTGCTTTTCAAAGGTCACTTGGGGTACAGTGCCAAGAACATGCATAACCTTACCCTCCTCCCTCCCAGTCCTCCTCCTCCTCCCCGCAGCACCATCCTAATGGTAACAATGGACATAGAATAGTCCAGCAACACATCAGCATTTTATGTCATGACTTTTTTGTATTCAAGATGCTGCTGTAAAGGTACCCTTCACTTCTTGGAAACAGCTACCACTGCTGCAGCAACTCAGTAACAAGCCAAAGGCAGTACATACAAAGGCTAAATAAAAGGGATTTAACACAACTGTTTGGAAGAACCAACCTATATAAATCCAGAGCAGTCTCTGTTCTCCACTGCCTCTAGCAAATATATATTGGGGTTCCAAATGACAAATCCTGAGGCTGTGATATCAGATTCTCTCATGTTTCTTTTCTACCTACTTAACACAGCTGACTGCAGTGATTTGCACTGGTGCTCAGATGTGAGATCTTTCATTTGTCCATCTGCCTGCTGCAGAATCCAGGCAATACCTGACAGGTGAACTGAAATTTTAAAAGCAAGCTTTTCTGCACCCTGAAAACCACGGAGAGGTTTTGCTAATCATTCTAATTTCCAAATTGACTATGTGTAAACAGAAGCACAAGCAGTGAAGCCTGCAGTAAGCCCAGGAAAATCAGGCAGCTTTTCTTCCCTACCTCTGAAACTTCAGTTGAGCTCATACAGCAGCCTCTCTCCTGTAAATACCTACAAGGACTGTGAAGGAACCATAGGTTTTGAAGTTCTCTCTCTCTCTGGTCAGCTTCAGTCATTGAACACAGCTGCCAGAGATTTTTTAAAAACTGAAGTCTAACATAATCCTGGGAAAATGTAATGGCAAATCTGAGAAAAGACAATCAACTACCTTAATCAACCCCACTTCATGGATGCAAGTAACACCAACTAGAACAGACAGATGCATTATAACATCCAAGATGACCAGCATTTCCTGCAGCATTAGGAGGATCTGTTCTCCAGGTCTGTCTTGCCTTAAGTGACCACAAAGCAGGTATTGCCTCAGTTTTATATCTTCCATCTCTTCCAGAAGAAAATACCCTTTATGGAAGGCACACTAGGAAATACTGGTTTGGTTTTAGTACTATCCTAGCTAAGTCTCTTTGGTCAGTCAGGGGTACAGCTTTATGTTCTGGCTGTAAAAAAAGGGATTTCTGATATTTTAATACTAGATAGTATTAAACTGGATACACAACTCTACAACAAAGGCATTTGTTTTTTTGTTGGGTTTTTGTTGTTGTTTGGTTTGGGTTTTTTTTCATCTGATGGGTGCATAAGAACTTGCCTGCAAGGCAGTCAAAACCAGAAAGTAAGGCAAGAAATATGGCCAGAAACTGAAACCTACATCTTCTGTTTCCTACTTCCTTAAAAGAAATACCACAGTATTATTTGGATTGTGCCTGTTATTTAATCAATTAATCCATAAAAGAGTGAATTAAGCTAGGGTGTCAGACTCTTAAATAACCAACAATCAATTTGTGCTTTAAAAAAGTAGCGCAGATGTGCTTATTTCTCAGCATCAAGAAATCCACCCTAACTGATAGAATGAAATTGCTGCTGTCCTCTGTCAGCAATGCCTACAGCTCTATTTAGTCCTTCAAAACACAATGAATATCCAGCTATTACTCTGAACATTTGAACAGTAAGACAATACTAACCTTTTTGACTTAAATGCATAAAGGTAACTATTTATTATATAGTCAGAAAGAGACTGTTTAAACTCAAAAGCACATGTGTGAAAGGTGGGATATTATCCAAGCCTCCCTTCAAATTCCCTGAGCTACAATGCCATGCTAAGATATTCTATGGTGCTCACAAGAAAAGTTACAAATTTAGTACAAAACCCATGTTTTGCATTTCTCATCCTACTTTGTATCCTGCTTTAAAGCATGACTTCAGAAACCTTGAGGTGGAAATATATCAAGATGTTGATGGCATGGATAATATTGATGGCAAACACAAGACCTGAAGGAGAAAAGAGGACAAGAAAAGAGGTCATATAGCAACACATCACAACATGTCTCAAGAAAGGAGGAGGTGAGGTCTTGCAAGGCATTAATGGACAGGACATTTGGCTTTAGCACCCTGGTTTAGCATCTCTCAGGAAAAGGAACTCAGCTCATTTTGTATCCTCCCTTCCTCTTGAGGAGGCAGAAGGGACAATGTAAGGCTAGAAGGCAGCAACTTCCATAAGCAAAGCAAGAGATTCATTTCAATATTCCAGTTTAACTGGGGTGAATGAGAAGTAAAAGCTAGCTAACTCTTCAGTCCAATCGTATCACTGGTTTTGTTGCTGCTGTGCAAGTGAAATGCTACACACTGATCAGAAGCATCTCTGCATACTATAGTACATTACAGCAAGTACATTACATGTCAGCATTTAGTACATTCTCAGATTTTAAACTGGGAAATCCACAGATGAGTGTGCAGGACAGAAGCCCAAATGTACCTGATGAAATATCACTTTTCCACATTCAATTAAAAAAATAAACAAAATCTATAATTTAACTGTCAATGTTTTTAGAGATATATCTATCTCTCCCTCATTCTAAGCCATAAATTCTCAATAAATTTTATCATTTGACCTCCTTGTGGAGGATTTGTGGCATTTGAACTATAAATCAATAGTGTGCTATGAAACACTGACTCACTGCAGAGATTCTCTGAAATGACACATTCAAGAAAAATTGGATTTGCTAGAAAGACTCTCTATTTTCCTTTCTGGAATAGATACCATCTAACATTCAGCATCACTTTCTGTTTAACCAGAGCAAAGAAGCCACCAAAACTCTCAATGACAGCCACAGGAAAGCTGTATCTGAAAGGGAGGGTAAGACAAAAAAAGGGAAAAATTTAAGGAAACATATTTAGACCCTGGAAATATAGAGTTTGGTTCCTGTTGTTGTTGCCTAAGACATCTTGCTGGACACGAACAAGCCATTTACCCTTCCTGTGTCTCTGGTCCTTTCCACACAAAGGGACATACTTAGTCTTTCTTTTTTAAGACTACAAACTGGTAGATGAAAGAATAAAGCCTCTTTTGATAGAAAAGTCTCTTTTTAAGGAGCACATAGCATTCTGTCCTCAACATAGCAGCTGTATTTTTCAAAAGGGAAACACTTATTAACAAGAAAGGGGATTTTGACTTCTTTAGACCTGAAAGCATTTTTTTGTATTAGTAGCAAAAGGTGTCACAAACAGCGTGGTTCATAAGAAAGTTATAAATAGTTTCATTAGATGCTATCTACAGCAAAAACTGAACAACCTTTTATTATTGGACTTCTTTCTTGTAAATATCATGTTCGACATCCAAACAAAAACACTGATAAAGTTTCAGTCAACTTTCCACTTAAAGCTGAAAATCTGTCACTAACTAGTGCTGGTAGTGGAGAGATCTCCTGTACAAGATAAATTATCAGCAGTAGAGCAGCCAAAAGCTCAGGCAATTCTCATTAACATAAATACTTGTGAAAAGACTTCTCAGATACGCTAAATACCAAGTAGGTATTAAGTTTTAATAGTCCAAGGCAGCAGCTAGGAATCTGCTGGAGGTGACCTGAGGGTATAATAATGTCAAAGTTGACCCCACTTCAATAAACAGGCTGCCAGCAACTCAGCACCTTTCATGAGCAGTCAAGAAAAAAAAAAAAGGAAATAACCAGGTTAACAATGCCACTGGAGAACTCATTAGAGTGTCTTTGCTTTGTCTTTTTTCATGTGGGAAAAAAAAAAAAGAAACTAAAATTTAAATTCCGATGTATGAACCAATAATTGTTGCTTTGTGGAGCAAGACCCTGCTTCAAAATATCAAAAATCTCCTCCCCAGCTTATTTCCCTCCCTGTTATTTTCCTCCAGTTCTTTTCTACCATATTTAAAATTTATTCAATTATTTTTCCGGTAAATTTGCATTAGGAGTTTTCCAGACTTGATCTCACCATGTACATCCTTGCACTTTATTGTCTCGCTGACTGGGTCTTACCAGTACTGTCAAACAACTAAACAAGAAGAAATGTTTTCCAATGCTTTGTTTGAGAGCACAGCCATCAATATAGCTTACACGCAATTTGCTACTCCCAGAGCTCCTCTCACCAAACCTTTAAAATATCAAGCTGTTGTTTCCTCAACCTCTCACATCATTTATGCTCTCTAACAAATGATTCATCCATTACTCATCTTCCTTTCACTCCCATCCCTGTCTTTTTTTACCTGGACCTTTATCTGTCTGTAATCTTCCTGCTTCTTCCATATGCCAAATTCATAATACTTCCTTCACATTCAGTCCCATTGCAGAGACAGCTGCCACATCATGTCCCCAACTGCTCTCAGCTGGAACTGTCAGTCAGGACTGAAAAGTCATTTTATAACTCAATAAAATAAAAAAGCATATACAACTATTTTATCTGTGGTGACTTAGTTTCATTTCCTGGAGAAACAAAGCTTCAACAAGCATCCTCACAGAGCTTACAAGCAGTACATTGTGGCATATTGATAGGAGCTCCTGTGCTGATCCCTATGGAATAAAAAAGCACATCTTGCAGGAATACATAACCTGAATGGAAAAGAATGAGCTCTAGTAAGACCAACTTAAACCAGCAGAGAATTTAAACACTTTTTTATGGTGTCCCATTAATTTTGTTTTAAAGAACTCATTGCCTCCATTAGGCCTCTTTTCCCTGCACAAAACATTCATATCAAAAACTCTCCAGTAAATTGCTCATCATTTTCCACGCTTCTGCTCAGCACTAAAGCAATGAAATAACAGTCCATTTCAGCAAATAAGCATTTACTCGCCATAACAACAATGTGCTACAATTTGCCAGGGGTTATATTTCCAGATGGCAAACCTGTAACTCCACATGCCAACTCTCCATTATCTATTCAGAGATTCCTCAGAAAAAAAATCAATTTGTTTCTTTTCACATTTGGAAGCTTTTACTAAAAGAAAATTCAAAGGTGATGCACAAAAATCCTACTTTCTTCTTGGAAGGAAGCTGCCAATGTTCGCCTGAGCTAAACACGCATTGCTGGCACAGCAGGGAAAGGAGCAAGAGCCAAAAAAAGCCTAAGCCACCGAGAACATCCTGGCACCCATTTCTGGCAGTCGTGGGAAGCTCATGCATCACTGCTGGATTTCCACTCCCATGCACCTTCTGTCAGTACCACAGGCTCTGGTGTTTCTTCCCCACCCTCCCAAACCTGGCACTTAGCATCAAGTCAGACTGAAGAGCCGAGGCACTTTGCGCCAGCTCTGGCAGACAAGTTGTAAGAGAATATGCAGACTTAACGAGCATATTGAAGGATTGATAAGGTTAAAAGCTCAGTAATATCCTGGGATTTTCTCTTGCTAATGTTTAGACATGTGTCATACCTCTGCATGCTGATAAAGACTCACCAATTTCTGAATCACATTAACCTGATCTTTTCCTTACATAAATAAAACCAGACAGTGGCACACAAAGGTACTTCTGCTCTCTGTGGATAAGCTCACTTTTTTTGCTGCTTTTGAGTTTAGTGGGATTTTGTTGTTTGGTTTGGGGTTTTTTCCCCCAAAACAATAAACTAGAAGATCTGTTAAAATTAGTAGGAAAATAATTACAGTTACAAGGATATGCGAATGGATTTGGATTTAGCAGTGTTGTAATAAGTTAGGCAGGCATTCAAATGCATTTGCTCATAGGCATTTCCAACTGAAGAGAAGTGCAGAGTTAGAGAAGTATCAAGCTAGGCATAAAAGTCTTTTTTTTTTTTTAATGTGTCTATGTGTGTGTACAGATATATATTTATATATAACACCCAATATGCAGAAATGGTCTGTGATTAAACGTTTTCATACATTTATAGTAGCCCAGAGTAACGCAATATCTTACTTGGTGACCTATCAGGTTTTTGCATGGATTTATAAAAACCCAAGGATATGCAAAAACCACATACAGATTTAAACAACTGAATCTGCTTGGAGATTCCTTTCAGCCAAGAGAGAACCCTTCATACTCTCAGTATTTTCTAAATTCATTTAAAGAGGCATCCTGGACACAGGATAGCCTGAAAGTACCTCACAAGTATAAAACTTTTACAAAAATCAAGCAAAGTCCTTGATTCCTCCCCTAGTTTCAGAAGTATAAATACTAGTGTTGCATTTTAGCCTACAGCATTTCACAGGGAAACCATGAAAAAAGGGGCAAGGTTTAGAAGACATGGACACAGCCCCTGTTTGATGCAGACCATAAACGTTGCCCCACAGGCACTGCTGCTCATGTGGTACAATTTCAGTTTGTACCCCCAGGGACCTTACATACTGCTTCTAGTAGAGTTCACCACATGTTTACCTTTACCTCAGATAGGCTTTTTCGACTCAAGGCTGAGAAGGTGACAATTCACTGATGTCTAGCACAAGCGATCCTAGTATTCATACAATACAGTAAAGATATAACACTGTCCCAAGAATCTCTGTGTATATACAGAAGTGTGCTGCTGGCTTCCATGGCTTTTAAGAGTTGTGTGCAAAAATCCTCCTTCTGCACACAGGAAAACTTTGACATGAGAGCTGTCATGGCTGTTTGTTTTTAACTAAGCCTCTTATAAGGGAACCTATACAGAAAGCAGAGTCTTGGAATCATTCAGAAACCCCAAAATCTCCAAATATAGTTCTTTAGTGTCCAAAAAATTGCACACCATTTCTCAAATATTTGACAGTCTAGAAGCAATCAGACCCACCAAGCTAATCAAGACACTGTTCCCCTCACCTCTATCTATTGGATCCAAAAAGCTGTCCTGTTACATAGGTCCTTTGATAGCAAGGACCAACAGGGGCAGGGGTGGAGGATACTAAAATAAGCGTTCAACATGTGGATCTCAGTTCTGCATAAACTGTCAGTTATTACAGAAACAATCATTAGCATGCTTGGAATCAAAGCAGGAAGAACATCAGTGGAAGTTTTCTGGTCTTTATTTTGGATATAAGGTGTCAGAAAGTTTCTCCTTTCTCTCTCTCCTATTTTGTTCCAATCCATGAGAAGCTGATCACCTTCACTACTGAAGTACAGACATCACAACAAATACCTAAAGCAAAATGGAAATATTTTAACAGCTATGTCCTGACCAAATATCTCTCAAGCAAATTCATTGATTCCTCCTCTAGTTTCAGAAGTATAAACAGCTAGTGTTGCATTTTAGCCTACAGCATTTCACAGGGAAACCATGAAAAAATCCTTACACTGCGAGCACATGCATGACATGGGTTGAAAATGCAATGTGTTGGTATCGTGACAATTTGCTAGAAGCTGCAATACTGCAAAGGTTAGATAGTCCCATGATAAGGAGAGAATGCTGAAACCCCATAGCACCATTAGGCCTCTGGAACAAAGCTGCCAAAGCCCATGCACAAAAGCAAGCTGCCTCTTCCCGGATGTTTCAAATACACAGCTTACAACAGCAAGATTCAGCAGCTGTAAAGCACTGGAATTGATAGCAGCTCTTTTGTCAAGCCCTCCCCAGGAATCGAACAGCGCTGATGCCAACCAGATGGAGCTGGCACAGCCACAGCAGCAGTGTTTCCTAAAGAACATCCACTTTAGGAACTGTCTCCTCCTCACACAGAAAGCTCCAGGGATTGTCCAAAGGAGTCTACAACAGACAGGCAATTCCCAAATAAATACTGCAGCCATTCCAAGACAGGGAATACAGTATATATACTAAGTATGCACAGTAAATCAAGGCTCAACACCTATTTCAGGGAATTTTGCTCTAATTTAGGGAAGGTTTATAAGTGATGTACACGTTTGCACATACTTTTTGCTTAATATAGAGGTGTGCAAGCTTGACAAATGCAGTATGAGCTCAGTCTTGGAACGGACATCAGTGCACAGAGATCTCTAGGCCAGTACAAGCCAGCCAACAGCAAAACCTACACCAGAGAGGAGACAGGAGAAAGGAACCAGGCTAGCACTCTGGGAATTTTTGCTGAAGTCTGGCTCTTTGAACCTAGCAGACCTTGCTGATGCACAGCACCCACTTCCCAGTGCAGGTGAGATTGACCAAAATCTTCACTTCAATCTCAAACACTCTTTTACCCACCACTAACATCTAATTCACATTTTCAGGCTGGGCATGTGTCTATATAACATATACATTATGCAGATGTACTGTGCCTATCTGTATCTCAATGAAAAGTATTGAATGCAACAAATGCAGTCAGGCAAATGAAATAAATAACATCAACCCTGCTGCATGCACCTGGCAAGCACCTCATGCTTTGGAAGAAAACCCAGGCTGCTGGGCACACAAACCAAACGTGTTATTTGTGGGTCATCCTAAAATAGTTTTTGGTCTGGATGGCAGTTTTAAATTAACTATACATCCCATGTTAATTTGTGTTGATTTCAGCAAATAAGAACTTGCATAAACTCAAAGGACAGAAAATAAATATTTTCCTGCTATTTACTCATTCTTGTTCACTTATCTGCAGGATATAAAAATTAAAACCAGCTACAACAATAAAAAGTTAAAGGCCATTTCTTGGCAGAACAAGGTTTACATTCTCATTTGCTGCCAAGGAAGAAATTCAGATGCAAGCCTGAAGACTGGCAACGTCCACCTCATTCCCACCCTTTAGGAGGCAACGAAAGCTTTCTCAGACATGAAATATTTTGCAGAAAGTCACTCAGATCACGGGCTTTCACTCTGAAATGTGACCCCACTGATAGCAGAGGCAGTTTCGAGATACAATCTCAACCCCAAGAGGAGAATGCGTATCACAGAATCGCAGGTGGGACTAGAAGAGCTCACCTAGTCCATCATTCTGAACTGATCTAAACAGTAAATCACTTACAGTTAGTCCAGGGGGAAATCAGCCTTATGCTACCACCAACTCCATGGGAAGGCAACTTCAGTATTTGGTAACTTTGTGTGTTAACTGTGTTAACAGATATTTTGCTGCCTCTCAACAAATAAAATGTTCTTCTCTCTACAGCTTTAAAACAGAACCTTTGCAGTGATTTTTCCTGATCAATTTTTCAAGATAATACAGAAAACATAATTTTGCATAATATGAATGACCAAGAGAGTGCATTTTTAAATGATCTACACAACTTCCAACCCTCAGAGCACACATATCTAATTAAGCATCCACTTCCAGCCACGCTGCAATGTTACACCATTCTGGTGCTTCCACATCCTTTGTACATCAGTCTAACACTTGGGTGCAATTACTGAGTCTGTAACACCATGCTACCCATTGCATACAGATCATCATTCTCTCCCTGAGCCAATAAAAGAATTACCCAGGAGGTTGAGATTGTTTTAAAATTAGTGCATCCCAAGAGCTATCACTGCAAATACAAGAGGAAAAAAAATAGCATGGCAGGATCCTGACTTGTTCCAAGCTTTTAGGATTTGCCTAAACTATCTCCTTACAGTGAGCTCCCTATCATGATTTATTTTGAATAACAAATTAGGAGTTTTTTTAAACAGTGAAAACTCAAAGCAATCAGCAAAGACAAAACTGAAACAAGGTGTATATACAACCCTTGACCACTGGATCCCTGTAGGTGGGTCTGTACTTCCATCCTTGGGTTCAATTAGCAAAGTGACCTGCAGAGCAGCACAATGTCTGCTCAGTCCTTGCAGGCTCCTGCCAGCTCGGAGGCCAGGCTGGCTGCTCCCAGCATGGGTGTGATCTCCTGTTAATGACATCCTGCTGCCTCTCAAACTTCCTCAAGCACACAGGAACAGGACTCAGTTATGAACATAATGGGAAGAAGAACAAAAGCTGGTAGTCACCAGCAGCACCAATGCTTCAGAACAATTGAAAACTCTTTACTAACATGCACCAGGGCTTGGAAATAAAGCATAGAAGCTCACGCACTCATCTGCTTGGTTCCCTTGGATGCTGTCGGCAGTTTTACATGAGGCCAGAAAGGATAACAGGCACCACAGTGCTAAGTATCAGACAGCTGCTGCCTACAAGCAGTAGGAGAGCAGGACCAAACAGGCAGGGGAAACATTGGTATGGAACAAGACTCCCAGCTGTATAGACATTGCTCTGTTAAAATCTGTAACACAAGAGAGCCAGGACTCAAGTGTCTCATGCCTTGAACCCTCAGATAGCTGGCAGGCACACAGCGTGCCTCTCAGAGACACCATCTCCCGGGTTTCCCAATGTTTCTATTGGCACCATGAAGACTCAACACTGGCATGCAGCATTGGAAACCTTCTTTACGTGAGCAGAGATTAATCTTATCCTCCCCAGCACGCACACTTTCCCTCCTTCACGGCTAATACAGGGAGCAGTACCACAGAGGTTAATTTCTCCTTTACAGCCAAATCATGGAATTATTTTTTTGGCAGTGTTTACAGGAAGCTTTACTCTGCTTCAGAGAAATTAGTCCCATACTCAAAATCAAAAGAATACAACCACAAGCTTTCAGTCTCCTTGCACTCACCCCTCTTCTAAAGCTATCCCCAAAAGCAAACTCACCCTCTTGCATCTTCTACAGCTGCATCAGTGTTACCCACAGCCTGCACAGTTATTTCTGCAAGTCTCAGTATCCCTTCTGTGGAGGTTGGGCTCATACAATATTTATTAACCTTTCACTAGTAAGAACTATATATTTAATTCAAGAATTGAATTGCATGTTGTGGATTTCAATAGTACAACTCAAATTATAGCTTTCTTAAATTCCATGAAATTTTCTACATACTCTGGAAATATCTAGACTATATATATTACCTGTATTCCAAGATACTTTGGAGTAAAGCCCTTTGGCAACTCCCTAGATAAAAGAGTAACTGGTTGGATTTATAAACTACATCATTTTATCTCTCTAGAAAAAGGGTAGATAAAGACTGACTTGACAGAACAAGCACAGGGAGCAGGTTGTGGCAAAGCAGCTCAAGTTAATTCAGTCTGGACTTACCTTCTTTTTGAATCTATGAAGATACATGAATTTGTAACTGTCTTTCTAACATCTTAAAATATCAGCAAAGGTAAAACAAAGCCAAAAATGAGGCTGCAAGTTTGACAGACTGTAAAACTTTCATGAGTTTTACAGAGTTTTCTTCTCATTAAATATTGTCTTGGGAAGTGGAAATATTTTGAGAAAACGAGCTGGTAGATGGCTTTTTCCTTAAACATAAATAATAAAAATGAAGTACGTCAAAGCAGAGCCAGACATTTAGCCCTAACCCCAGCTCCACTTCATTGGTGAATTCCCACTGCCCTCTGTCAATGCACACCATCTCTGTTCCTGGCTTTAATGTGTAATTTTATTTGGAATCTAGGCCAAAACAGAAGCTGTTTGTTGAGTTTGTTTTACCATTTTACCTGCTTCATTTATTTAAAATAAAATAAATCAAAAAAACAACAAGCTATTCACTACCTTTTCCCCTCAATGACACTAGGACCAAACAGCTTCAGGAGACAAAATCCCCACTGATCCAAGCCCTGTTCTGGCTCCTCCAGCAGCACCAGTGATCCCCAGCACTGCTCAGCTGTAGGACAGTTTTCTTTCTCATTTCTATCAGAAAAACCTCACTAAAAATTACAAATTTGCCAAGCTGCAAGGAAAGGTTTAAAGCTCTTGCTTGCATAATCCTTGCTACTATGATGAGTCATTTTTAAAGTTTTTTTGCAAGAGGGTACTGAAACAGAACAAAATACAGTAGAGAAGTTATTGTAGCACGAAACAAACTCTCCCTGGTGTCCTCTACCTAAGAGAACCAACATTTCTGAACAAAACTGCTTCTCTCCCTGATTACAGAATATATTTACAAGTATGACTCATACTCAGAGAGTAAAACTTGTCCTCAAAATCTAGTGCATTGTGATCTGCAGCCCAATACTTGTTCCCTCAAGGATTAAGTTTGGAATTAATGCTAAAAAACCCCTCTGAGGACAGCCTCCATTAATGTCACGGCAGAGGCTGATGAAGAGCTCCTGTTGGCTGGCCCCAAAGTGCCAGTTTTTTCCATTTCTTTAGTGCAGACTGAAATTCCTACTTCCAAAAGGAGCGAGCACAGAAGAGACAGTTTAAACCCCCTATTCTCAGAGCAGAAAATTTTGAAAACCCAGGAACTGCGAAGAGCGGTGAGACAGAGCCCTTGTAGCTCTGGCTGCTCAGACGCATCTTGCTCCAAGAGGCGGGCACACTTTCCCAGTGACACCAGCCTTTCAGGATAAGACACCATAGACATGCACTTAATATATACAACATAGGGTACAAATAACCCTGAAATTATATTATTTCTTTACAAGGGAAAACTATTGGAAAAAAATATACTTTAGAGTAAATCTATTATCATTATATTATCATTACACAAAATAATACCATGGCATTTCAGACATCATATAAGTTACTCCAGAAAAGACAGTTATTATTCAACTTGAGAAACAGCAAACAGGATCTTCACTAGCATCTCTCTTCCTTCAGTTTAAGACAACAATGTAAATTTTGCCAGTTCTAGCAAAATCAGGGGAAGAGAGCACTCGGCAGCCCAGCACACGCGCTGTATGCTCACATTATGCCAATTTCACAATCATACCATTAGCATTCCTCCTTGCATGTACACAGAGAACTGTACTACCGCATACTTTCATCTATGCTTTCTCAATTTAAACACTTACTACCATTTAAGTTCACTAAAACGTAAGGTAGCCAGTATTTTTAATCAAAGAAATGGAAATTGCAAATGTTTGCACAGAGCCTAAAACCCAGCTTTAGCCTTAAATCAGCAAAACACTGCATTCACTACAGTCATTTATACAACTATAAAAATAATGCATATTATAAATGATGGAAATAGGTATGCTACACTTTGAGTTTTGAAAACACCCTGTAGTTTTGTAGGGCAGCACAGGGAGAACAGTAATGGGAAAGATATAGCTTTATAACCCTTTTAAGTTTTTTTTGGTTGCAATCAGGAAAACATAAAACAACACATTAAGATTTGGCCTGGGAAAAATATCAATTCAGACACAATAGCTGTTTGCACTGCTAAAAAGTTGCAATTCTTTTAAATGAAGTGTAACAGCAGTAATTGTGTTTCTCTGAGTGAGCTAAGAGGCAAATGGTGCATGAATCAATAATGATGTGGCTTGTACACCATTTATCTCTTTACATGATCCACAGGAAATCCAATTGCATAATTACATTATTCACAGCCTGTCGAGAGCACAGAATAACTGATCATTTTAGTATGTACATTTACCCACAAAGAGGGATCTGGCTGGCCATCAGCCAAAGCTTCCACTAATAATGGGATCATACTCTTGGAAATTATCAGCACTGCACAAGGGAACTTAATTTCTACTACCAGTCAGCCAATTAGTATAAATATCTTCAACATTTAGAATTTCTTTTGAAAACTTCAAAGTCTTTAGCTACTATAAAGCTGTTACAGTGAGTGCTACCAGTGTCTGCTGACTCCAGAAATCAGATTGATAGGAATTAATTAGGACACTCAACCACGGGTACTTTTGACACAATTATAAATCCTCTATTTAGACACCTGAAGAAGCTGCAGGTATAGAAGAAAGTTTGCAAACATAAGTGCTAAAATAGCATTAAACACCATTTACAAAAAGAGCCTCTAATACAAGAATGGCCTCTAATGGATGAAATTTAACGTTGGTGCTCCATAAGTGCATGCGTTCAATAATTTCTCTCCCATCATCACTGAAACACACATTCACAGTGTTAACCAATTTCTGCTGCATCATTTCTGAATTCCCATTTAGGCCAGTCTGGGACTGGGACAGCAGTGCCACACCTGGTGACAAGCCCAGGATGGCAGTACACATTCTTAAAGGTTTTTTTTCATTCCCCAGTTGTTTCCCAGACAGATGGGAGCCCAGGAAAGGTTGCTGGTCCTGATCAAGCACACAGCCCCTTCCTCTGCTAGCTGGCCAAACAACCTCCCCTCTCCGATCTTCTGCTGCAAAATATTCATCTCCTCCCAGTGTAATTTATCTTACTCTGCAAAATTTTGATATGAAACCACAAGAACCAATCCCACTGACCCAATTAATTTAATAAACTGCAAGTTTCTACTCATCCCTTCTTGATTTGGAGAACACTAAAGCCTAGCAGACTCATGACTGAGGCACAAGGAGTTTGCAGTTGCAATATAAAAGTTGAGCTTTTTCAGCTCAAAAGAAAGTCTCTATTTCAGCTAGTTGCATTTTCAAAAGAAAAAAAAACATTGAGAGAAAGAAGTAACATCTAAACATAAGTGATTTAGGAATAAAAATTACTTCATGCTGCAGTTTTACTGTTTGTTTTCTGTACAAATTGCCTGTTTCTCTACAATCCAACTTAAATGGAGCAGTTACTCACAGATGTATCTAAAACTCCAAGAGAGTTTCTTAGCCAGGATGGATGCTGAGCACTCCGCCAGGCTACCCTCCCTCTCCTCCAAAGTTTTCCAAGCCTGCAGTCAGAATTTCAGAGGGCATCTGCAGTTCAAGCCTTTTTGCTGAGCTGTGCTGCCTGCTGTTCCCTCACTGTATCAGAATCAAATAAAAAGTAAACCTGAAAAATTCATTACAAATTATTTCCTTTATTCGTCATAGAATAAAAGTATCCCCAGAGAAACTGCTGTACCACAGGCGAGTAAATGTCTCCTCGAGGCACAAACAGATAAGCTACAGGTCCTCCATGTTCATGGAACGGGGAGAAATTTATTGCCTCATACATCCTCTTCTGCCATGGGATTATCACTTCAGTAGTTGACCTGCTTAAAAGCGCTACTGCAGTTTGCTGTGGCTAAAAGGTAGTTACTTTTATCAACAGGATGGATTTGAGTTAGATGGTTTTCGATATGAAACCAGGATAAGAACCAAACCTTATACTGTGACATTAACCTGGTTTTATTACTAGCCCTGAAGGAAAGATAGAAAATGGAAAAATTCGAGTAAACAGTAAAAATTTGTTTTAAAATAAACAGCAAGTGTTAATGGACAGATGAGACTTGAAAAAAAATTAAAAGCTGAACACAGCAAATACTTTTTAAAGACATCAAATTAATATGTATGTATTTTTAATACAAACCTAGTTTTACCACAACCATCACTTGCAAAAGAGGAGTTGAACTGCTCTGCTTTTCAGCATATTATAAATTAAAAGAGACCCAAGATCTTAGAATCACAAGCCTGCGTATGAGATGGTGGAAGGAACCAGAAATTTTGTTTTGAGGTCTTATCAAGAATCCCCTTCAAAAGATCATTTCCCACATGAGGATCCATTTCAAGATGAACTATTCTTCAAAATAACACAAATTCAGTGAGCATTTATCTATTGATAATGACGTCTGGACACTGCTACTGTAGGCTCTCTCAGAACACACCCCCAGATAACCTCTGTTAAAAGGATGCACAGGGAACTAGGACACACGTAGAAGACAAATGTTTCTCTTTTTTTTTTGATAGCTAACAGTATCAATATTAAGGGGAGGAAAACATAACAGGTAGCATCTTACAACAGGCAAGGTTTTTCATTACAGTCCACTGAGGTTACAAAATAAAAAGTAGGGGACAAAAATATCAAATATGGATACTCTGCACTGCTCGTACTGAAATGCCTTTTTTTTTTAAAAAAAAAAAAAAAAGAAAGAAGAAACCAGTAGCCCTTTTGCCACAGATTCTCTTACCAAGATTTTTACATAGCTTTCTTCTTAAATCAATAGATTCAACCTTCATTACTAGTGTAATATAAAGTGATCCATATCAAGAAGTCCAAAAGTTGATATAGGAGGTTAAAATTTGACAAAGTTTACAGAATTATTCAAATTTATATGTAAAAGTACACACATCCTTTATCCCAGCATACAGTACCACAGACTGCATCATAAGGAAGTCTTCAAAAAGGAATTTTATGAGCAGCAAAAGAAGAGTCATACATAATATAATACTTGTCTGTGGACGTGTTCATCCTTCCCAGCATAATTTGAAATGCTGTCTTCCCCAAAGCATTGAACTGAAATGAAACCACACAGCTCCTCTTGTCTGGCCCCAGAGTGAGCCTGCTGTTTAGATCAATATTCAAACTTGCAGCTCCCAAAGAGTCCTCCCACTTTCACTGAAGGTGAGAAGGTACTCAAGGCTTCAGCATTCCCCAAACAATAAGCAAAAATAATTGTCCCAGAGCCAGGTCTTCTACAATAAAAGCAACAAAAAAACCTGAAGAAATGGGCACCAAGAAATAATCGCCACTTCAAAGGAAGGAGATCAAAAAGACCAAACTGCATTCTCCTGAGTAAGATGAGTGAAAGTACATCTCTGTCTTAGTAAATTCTGTTTGTAATACACTATGGTTTATCATAACAAGCATCATGATGAACATTCTTGTTATACTTGCAGTGCCACTCTGGGTTGCATTAGTATTTAAAACAATATTTTGACATATGGCCATTACAAAAGCTGTAATTCAACCACAGATTTCTAAAACACTCCAAGAACCAAAGTTTGCTAGATTTGTGTCATCACAGCTCCACTATTAACTTTCAGCCACATATTCAATGTTGGCCCAAACATACTTATTTATAATGCCTATAGTGCTTAGGGAAGTTAATTTAAACAAAATGAACCCAGATGCACTGATGTGTATAGTATTCAACGGTAACACATCTTCTTGGCACAAAGCCAAATGAAATCATGGAAAACAGATTGCCTCCAAACGAGAGTGTGAAGTCAATATAAATAGCCTGCTATGCTGCTCACTCTTTAGGATGAAATACTGAATGGGTGCAGAATGCTACCAGTATGAAAGCACTTGAGGACCACTCCTCAAAGACCAGCAGTAACACCAACCTCCTACGTAACAGAAGGATGAGAAGGTCCTTCCTACCATCAAAATATGGTTTGTGACAAGGGTCATTCTGCTGAGAAAGGTGTGGATTTGGAGGGGGGGTTCTTTGGAAGGAGGGGGCATACCATAGTTTTTATTCTTACTTATACCCAGTATAACTTATTTCCTTTAACAATTTGAAGTCCAAGACAACTGACTGTGATACAGAGCAAGGTGTATATGCGAAGATGAGATTCATGGCATTAAAGGAATTACTCTCATGAGAAAGCTGAAATGGATTTTATATGCAGGAGCAACCCTCTGCTCTCCTAATTTCATATACTTCTCAACTCATTTTAGAGCCAAAAATAAATACATGAAATAACTCAGCCCCCTCAAAAGTGAAAGATATTCCTTGCACCAAAGGAAGAAGCACCTGGCCAGCAGTAACTCAACAGTTCCCACAATCCTGAAAGTCCACAAGCTCTCAGTTGCTCCTGGCCAGCATCAGAGGGAGGACATGAGGTTAGACAAGCTTTTGATCTGAGCCAGCACAATCATCCTTAAGTTATTTTTGTATGCCAAGCAGGGGACATTGACATATGTAGGACTCGACTGCAAGTACACAAAAGACAGCATCGCTCGAGGCAAAAAGCTAATGCCGATATTACTCACTCAAGCGCGTATGCGTGTTGCAAGTTCTGCGCTGTGCCAATCCCCTTGTGCTGAGAATTTTTACAGCCCATGGCTATGGAGTGTAGGCTCTGCAGCGCAAGCTCTAGAAGCAGCATGTCATTTTTCAGGTTATCGAAAGCCCAGCTCAGCTAGCAGGTCATTTATACGTAGCTCTAAACGTGACAAGGCTCAGTTGCTCAAGGCTGTGCAGACAGAGCACCAGACCTGTGAGAAAGATAACATTTTAAATTATTTAAATCAATGCGGAGGAGAGTTTAGAAGCTCCTGAAAAAGTTACAAACAGCACATGTCCAGCTTGATTTCAGACATGCTAAGTAAGACTAATATGAAACGAACAGAAAGCAGCAGAAGTGAAAGCTGCAAACATGAGTAGCTCCAGAGAGACAGAAACAAGGACTTTTACTAGCAGAGGTTAACAAAAATAAGACGTACTTGTCCAGTACAGATGCAAGATAAGAATGTTCTGACACAGGACTCCCCTTCACACTGACTTGATTTTCACACTGAAGTTCCCACCCACAAAAATCACCCAAGACCTCCTTTGAGGTTAGGGTCCGAATCTCAGCCAAAGACAGATAAAATCTCTTCTTTACAGAGCACTCTTTGCCTACCTATATGGCATTGCTCTTTATCTGCTCACTGTGCCTAAATTTTTAAATGAAGCTCTAAGTCCCCAGTGTGGAAGTCTACTATCTCAGGGACATATAGATCCCTGAAGTTTTTGGGTTCCCAGTTCATGTTTTCTTTAGCAGAAGCAGCATACAGCCTATGGATTAGTGTGTTTAAAGGGCCCTTTCTTCTTATCAAAGTATGTAACATCTAGAGAGACACAGCTGAAACCGTAAAGTCCTTTTAGTCTAAAGTCTTCTATAAAGCCCAGTTCCATTTTCTTGGGTATTAACCAAGCAGCAATCAGTGCACAAAAAGGGGAGAGGAGGGACGTTTTCTTAATATCAAAAGTTCCTTCAAAAACATCCTCACATCAACTTTTTTTTTTTTTTTACTTCATCAGGGAATTCCACAGCACAATTCCTCCCAACCCTGGTAACCTCAGCTCACCTAGACCAGGATAAATGATACTGCAAGACACCTGGGATATTAACAGCTACTCTCTTAAAACAGCTTATTTAAACCCACATGGACAGCTGGCAATCCACAGAGATCAGATTCTTGCCTATGCCTGCACTGACAGAATGAAGTAAGGCTTGTTTTGTTTTTTTGCAAAATTTCTCTAGCTGGAGATAAAAACTGACAAAAATCCATTCCATTTGTAGTTATGTTCAAAGAACTTCAGAGAGAAAAATTGTACTTTGTACATACAATGCTCAATTACCGAAGTACAAAGTTGCTTAACCAGACAAGTAAAGGAAAAAATATCCAGGTAAAAGAGAAAATAGAGGATGGAGAAAATAAATATGGCATTTTGCCTTTTTCAAACCCATGCACATATTTTCATCTTTTGTGAATTTAACCACAAGTTTTCCATATGAAATCAGTGTTCATCACCTGAACCCACACCATGTGGATAAACGAAAGGGCTGATTGCATCACATACAGCCACTTGGGATGAAAACCTAGCAAAGAGAAAAGCTCCTGATTAACCACATCAGTGAGAGTGATGGAAAACAAAGTGACAGAATCTGAAGTCAATTACTTAACAGAATGTAGCAAAGTACAAAAAACACTCTTTAGTGGAAAAAATCCCAATATTACACTGCATAATAGCATTGTGTGCTGAAGATGCTATTGCATTGTGTTTTCACTATGGGAACATCTGACAGGTATTTAAGGGATTTGAAAAACTGGAAACAGCTCCTTGAAGAAAAATAGGATGGCATTGTGGTCCTCAGTGTTATAATCAAATGCTGAAATTCAAGCAACAACACAAAAAAAAAAGGCGGTGTATTCTGTCAGAGGTATCAGATCAAGCTATTTATCTGCCTACCTGTACTGTAACAAAGCAAGAAATAAATTATCTTTCATCTGCTTAATCTGTACTAAAGTGAAGAAGGAGGTGTGTCTTTCTGCTTTAAAAATATCTGGACAGTTAATGTTAAAAAGAAGTCCCTCTAACACCAGAGGACAATTTACCCAGAGTACAATGAAAAGCACAAAGCAGAGTAGACATTTATCTATTTGGAAGAGATAAACAGTGCATTGTGCATTTTAATTTTCTCTTCATCACCACATCTTCCTTTTTCCTTTGTTCTTCACCCAGCATATCTGCATGCTGAGCACAGTTGTTTAAGCAGTGCAGACACAGGTATTACCGGTGCCAGGAAAAAATGTACAAAGCTACAGTTACAACAAAAATACCTCTAAACATTTTTAAGCAGGTGTTTGTATGCTAGTTGGCAGCAATCCCAAACTACCATGTTCTCTTAAACTTGCCTTTGGCATACTCACATTTGGGTTCAGTGTCTGTCCATTCCCCTGACACAGGCATGAGTTGAATCCCTATCTCCCCAGAGTCCAAAGGCCCCCACTCCCCAACAGCAGCTACTGCAATAGGCGCTCACTACAAATCCCCCACTGCTGATCCATGTTGCCATTTCTGCAGTGAGGACAATGACAAAGCTCACGAAGCAGCTCACAGACTACTGCAGTCTACAGCCCAGCACATAAGCTGAAGATGTGATTTCAGTTCACCATAACACACCAAGCTGGAAATCATCACGGGTCCAGAGCTAGTACTGGTGTGGCAGTTTCCACGAGGGGAAGCAGAAAGGCCATGGGCTTAGGTGGTGAAAGGGCACCTTCAAGTCATCCAAGAGCTCTCAACCCAAACACTGGCAGCATTCATACCTTGCACAGCTGATTTAGGACTAACTTTGTGTTACAGTATTTGGATATTACACTATAGGTTTTCTACATGCCTACAAATACCTTCTGGCATTCTGAATTATTGCTCAGTAATTTTACTAGTTATATGCACTGAAGTCAACACATACATTCATCTGTATGGATTTTTAATTGTATAGCTCTTAAGCTGTGTCCAATCTCAGTAACTACTTACAGTAACTATATTAAAAAAAACAAGAAAATAACTCAAGTGGACAGCAGAAGCTTTGTATCATTATTTTTATTCTTACTTTAGCTTCCTAAATTGTATTTGAGATTAGAGGACTGCATTTATTTTCATTATCACCTTATAAGAGAAGTTGTGACATAATGCTATTCTACTTTTAGCAAATTATCTTACAGAAATCCGCTTAACTGTCACATTTCTTCAGCTTCTCTTACTTAAAAGCATCATTTGCTCTAGGATGTTGTGGATGCTGTTTACAGGGATTTGAGATGAAGCATCCAAGATTTGTAGAAGAGAGCCATGAGCATTAGAAAACAAGAGAAGCTTATTCAGACTTGGAAAAACTTTACTCAGGAGTCAGAAAGCCAAAAACAGTTGCACATGTGGGGAAGGTGGCGGGGACAGGAGAGAGGAGGGAGAGCATTTTTAAGCTTTTTCTTACCCTCTTCCCAAGGTGGCTGCTTTTGATCACTGTTAGAGAAAGGGTCCTGCTCAGTTGTCCCACATTGTGTTATCTATCACAGAGGCATCAAATGTTTGGGACAGTGAGATGGATTTTCCCATAATATTAAGGCAATTGTTAGTTAAAAACTAGCTTCAGCTGCTACTTAGGATTATACACAGAAGAGAAAAAAGCCACAAACTAGGAATCAAAAGTTCAGTCACATTTTCAAAGAACAAAATAGATTTACCTTGCTTAATTGAGGAAGTGACTTGTTGCAAAGGTAGGTCCCTGGTTCAAATACATGAACAGAAATTCATTCTCTTGAAATTCCTCTGCCAAGAACATCTCACACAGGCTGTGCTGATGTACATAGCATATACACATGCATACTGGAATGATAAGTGCAAGCAGCACTATCACTCAGATGTTAAGTGTAAGGCTGTATTATTGCCCGGTTCTCCATCACAACCTTTCAAAGAGATCACTGCTACTGACCCAGAGGTTAAACATTCGACTGATATTACATTAAAAACCACTTTGTAAACTTGGGCCTTCTTTCGAGGTTCCTTCCAATCCCTGACATTCTGTGACATTCTGTGACTGGGCACTGTTAGACCCCTTAGTAGGTGATACCAGTAACCCTCTGGAAGATCTGCGTGGGTTAGATGTGCAAGTCTCACTTATGAAAAGTGTCCAGGCAGCTTCACACAAAGGACCTATTCAATCTACACAGCACTGAGACCATCAAAGGCAAACAGACTGCCTCTCCAGACCACCCTTGCTTAACTGACTCATGTATTTAATGTTAAGTTTTTATCTTTCTCTCCTGACTGCTTGTGAAAGAACACATTACATATATTAGCAAAGAGGCATGAGATTTCTCCTTTGGTTCAGAAGACCTATGAAAAGTAAATGTCTCCAAAATCCCTGTGCATGAGCCTTACCACAACCCCTATAATGAAACTGCAGGCTAAACTCAATTGGATACATGCACTCAGGAGGTATTTGTATTGCCTACTGTAGGTATTCACTGTGTGTGATTCACAAGACAGCAGTGGGGAGCCTAAACACCCCTCACACTTTGAAAGAGGAAGATTCAGCACAATTAAATTGGAAGAAAGTAGCTGAAGGCTACCAAAATCTGTACTGAGATGGGATGCTTTCACATCTCAAGAAACAGACAGTTCAAAATATTTAAAAGACAATATTGGTGCTTAAAACAAACAAACATGTTAAAAAAACAATATTGATGTTTAAAAAAAACCAAAACCAAATAACGCAACATTTACAAACATTAGTAATAGGAGAAGGGAAATGCCCACGTTATTTCTAATGTAGGCCATAAGACACACTCCCAAAGAAAACAGCTGCAAATCCCATAGTCAAAACCAGTGGTCAGCACCATACCCAGGCACATTAGGGTGGGCGTTAATGTCTGCCAAAACCACATCCTGTGAGTTACGGAGCGTGTGTGGGGACAAGAGGAATGCAAGGGGAAAGATACACATATACCTTGATGTACAAAGCTCGATTCTAGGGAGACCCCTGCAAAACGAGGGTTAGCCCACCTTAGGCTCAGGTAGATATTCGTCTGCCTCAAATAACCCCCCATTACATCTAAAAATCACCTCCTGTCTGAAATCTTGCAACTGCAAATTCATAGGTTTATTTTGGGTTTTTTACCAGGTAAGAGCACTTGCCCAGGCACTGCTTACATTTTGTTCACTCTTGCTTTCCTTCAAGTGCATCGATATGAAGGATAAATACAATCTTTAGGGAGTATTTGGGAAAAAGTACATTAGAAGGGTAAAATATCAGCACTGTGGACCTTTCACAGTGCCAAGTATTTGTCACACTGCTGAATCAACAATAGACAACAGAAAATTGCTGATAATTTTGCACCTAGCTTCAGAACCTCTGAAGAGTAATAATCATGAATAAACAAACTAGAAAAAAGTCAGCCTCTAAAATTAAAAAAATAAACCACAGGCTATTCATCGGGGGAGAAGAGGAGGGAGGAGAATGAGACACAGGATAATCATGAAATGCACATTTACAAGCAGAAAGGAAGGAGGCAAGTAATCTTTCACAAACTCCTACTCCTACTTTGCACTTCAAAAAGCTGTAGGTATATAAATCAAGACAAAAAAAATATTCCAGTGTCTATTATTTGTTTCTAACACATTGCATGGTTCTGTTAATAAAACTCTTATTCGCCAGCAAAATCTCATTAAAAGTTATTCCATCTTCCCCATTTCCTGGATAAATCAAGTAACATCAGCGATAGATTTCAAGTGGAAGTGGTTGATACTCAGTGTTAGCACCAAGGATAGGCAGATTTGTTCAGATATAAAAAATGCTGACTTAAATACAAAGAAAGAACTTTATATTTGTGTGCTTGACAGGGACTGAACTGATAGAGGTACATATGAGGTACATATAGATATACTAGATGTTCTTAAGTGAGAACAGTTTGCTCCTCCTTGTTCCAACCCAGCTAGGCAGAACAGCCGGGCAATGGTGGAAAGGCACTGACACGTCCAAGGGATGTTTTTTGTGATCCATCCAGTCACATTAAAATAATGACTAAGCTCAAAAGCTCATTTCTACACAGGCCTCCAAGCACCCCATCAGATAGTAACAACATGCATTCAAACTCTAACTACCTCAGTTCATAAAATTTCAATTGCAATCCCAATTATCAAGTTACTGCAGTCAGAAATACGATTTTTTGTAAATGTCTGCAAGCTGCTCATTACCTGGTTTTGTAAACTTGACAAGGAACAAGAGCAGCAAGAATTTTCAATGAGAAATAAATTTTGCTGAAACTTATTTCTAAATTTTAAACCATCCTAGAAGGAAAGTGGGGGTTTTTTTAGAAGTTGAGAAGCATATGAAATTTCAGATCCTAACACAGAAATTTGCTAAATATTTAGTTTCAGAAACTTCTTATGAAATCTCTATTTTATATATTCCCGAAGACAAAATACATTAGGTAAAATGCATGTCAGTTATCACAGAGACACTTTAGGCTAAAAAATTTACTTTTAATTAGTGTTCAATTTTCTCCTACCTGTTGAAGTAAATTCACTTCCATTTCCTATGATCAAGCATTTACACTATGCATGAAAAAGAACAGATCACAATTATCATTAACTAATACTGTAGGTATATCCAGGTTCGTATCCTACCTGCTGCATGTAGGGTTATTACAGATTCTGTGACCTTTCAGCTCATGTCCTAGTGGCTCTAGAAGAAATGAGATTTGATGAATGCAATAAAATCTTTCACCTTTCATGTATGGCTCAAACTATTTTAGAGAGAGTGCTATAGCAGGAGGGCAGCTGAGCCCCAGGACCGACACACAAGTATGTAAAGCACTTGAAGATAAATTAAATGTCAAAGATTCCCAACATGTCTAAGGGCTGTTGGAAGAGAAGACACTAAAGGATAAAAGCATTTTTAACATACTGGAAAATACTATGAAGACCTAGAATTTGAACCAAAGAATATTATTTAGCAGCAATATGCTCTGTGAGGCTGCTCACTGAATACAATTGCCCTGCCTCTGAAAACAGGGAAATAATGGCCTGCACTGTTCATTTGCAGTTTGTAGAATAATTGCTTTATTATTTTTTTTTTTAAGTGCTGAAAGGACACACCACTTCCCTCGGATCTGTATCTTGACATTTGCCAAGATTTATATAACAATTCAGCTCAAAGAACCAAAGATTGACAGCTGAGTAAATTGCAAACAGAATACTTCAGAAGAATCTGAAAAATTACACCATTCCCAAAATGCAAGCTGGTGACTTTGGAGAAGTTTGAGAATAAAGATCATTAAGAGTACTTCTAAGCTGGCAGGAAAATAAAACCATAGATTCTTAGAATAAAATCAGGCAGTAATATTGCACGCCAGACTTCAAGGGCTCTTTTTAAAAGAATTACATGCATGTTCCTGCAACGACAGTGATTACATGTTCTGAATTGAAACTAGGAAGCCCCTAGACCTCTGTTTGCCATATCACTGTTTTTTCAGATACAGACTTCCTGGTTAGTAGTAACATTGTCATGTATTAGGTGCCAGAGTTTTCAAAGCAAGATATTTTTTCCTGAATCCCCTGTCTCTAGGAGCTCTTATCAAGCAGAGGCAATGATTACAAACTCAAAACATAAGCTGATATTCATCTTATGAAGATACACTTTTTCTTTCATCAGATTTCAAGGCGAATAAAGAATAACAGGATTTAACTACACAAGGCGTTCCATTAATGGCTTCTCCAAGGATAACAATGAGGTTTTCTTCAGCACAGAAAGTCAGCAATAAACTTCCAGCACTGTGATGAATTTAGCTGCTGTTTTGTGCACTTTATGCCAGGTCCTTATCATACAAAAACAGAAGCAATCAGGCCAAAAAAAAAAAAATTACACAACTTAAAAGGCTTAATAATCTTTGTTAGAGAGCTCGTTTGGTGCTATTGGCATATTAATTGCAAAAAGGCAAAGTTGGTTCTGAGACTTGTCTGTAGGATTCGTTTCAAAAGCCACTTGTTCCAGATTAGACTCAAACGGGATTTTTAATAAGCAACTTGACTGTTTAATAACCACAAAAAGAAAGAATTATATTCAAACCTACCATTGTGTTTACTTTGTGTTCCTTCAATTCCTCAGTGGCATTTGGTCACTGAAAAGAAAAGAAAAAGAATTAAGTATGATTTATATCTTAGACCATCGCTTCCTTCTGCACTGGTCAAAATCCACAGCAGCCCTTGTAAGATCAGCATATAAACAAGATTAATACCAGATGCTTTCAGATAGATTTAATACTCTTCTGGGTGGATAGAGGGTTTCATTTGCATAATATTTTATTTTTTAGCCTTGGAGAAAAAAAACGCAACCACAAGCAAGCTAGTGATTGAGATGAAAATGCATTTGAACCTTTTGCCATGTAATCAAAAATAATAAAGGTCTAATTACAATTTAACAAGTTTTGTGACAATCAAAATACATCAAATTTTAACTACAGTACTTGCAGAGAAAACAGTCATTAAAATACACTAGAAGATACACCTCTCCATTCCATTTAGAAATCTGAAAACAACAAATTAGGGATGCCATAATGAAGGAAAAGTTTATGGTGTTTTTATTAAATCTAAGAGGCACTCAAAATTATATTTGGTCTCAGTATATGCATGTAATTCTATTATTTATCCACAATTACTTAGTGATTTCTGAAAGATATAATCAGATTCAGATTTCTGGGGTTTAGATTTTTTTATCCATTTATTTGTTTTTAAAACATACCTTATTTAACAAGTTTAATACATATGCACTCCTCAGTTGGACTGAAGATTTACTGCTGATCTACCAGTCTCTGCCCTCAACAGATTCAGAGACT
This sequence comes from Caprimulgus europaeus, assembly GCA_907165065.1. The sequence continues at coordinate 38,482,455 of OU015529.1, read as the reverse complement.
TCCAATTTCACTTGAGGTAGCCTATTTCAGAGCAGTTATGTGCTGTAGCTAATATTACACTTAAGCGCCACTTTTTCCCCCCACTGAAGTTAATGAAAGCAAGTCACGCTCTTTTTGTTCATTTCATTCAAGTTTCTGGTTGATTCTAATAGCTTTTATGATAGCAAAGAATAATATATAGAAAAGCCAAAAGACAGAAGCTGGTCAGAGCACTCAGACACTATACAATATCCTCTCCCCAAAGTACACTTTGTGTCAGCTGTGTAAGTCCCTTCACTGGTTGACAAGTCCTGAACTGTCAAACAATCACCGTAGTTACTTTTTAATACCCAGAGAGCACACACTGTCCCACTCAAGCTTCCAAAGGGCTCTTACTAGTAAATCATAGGATTTTCATCTCTATAAATGCAAGTCTGCAGTCGGTGCCCTCAATCACGTACAATACTTTACCACAGAGACCTGCCATCCAGTACAGCATTCTCAAAGACAAAATCCAGAGAGCATGGAAAAAGATACCCATTCAATGCACAACACATCAAGCAAACCACATAGACAATACAGGATTAACGAGGCGTGTTTTGCTTGTTGCCTCTCCGGAGGCGTGACGACCTGGTTCAGGAACGGCACGGCGACCAACCCCAGGTCGCTCGGGTCATCAGCTCACAGACACCAATGTGGTGGATGGCAAATGACGTTTATTGGTGTGTGACGCAACATTATATACCCTAGGTTTGTGATGTCACTTCCTCATGCTTACATCACAGATCAAATGCTATTGGCTGTCGGGAGAGGGGTCTCATCTTTCCGTACATCACGAGATCTTCCGGTCGCCAGACCCTAGCTAGCAACATTTCCCCCCTCCCTATGCATTATTAAATTAAGTTATAAAAAGGTTTTAAAGAATATTTACATCATAACTGAAGGTAAAAAACATACTAAATGCAGAATTTTCTGTTTCTGTTTTACAACACTGTGAGAAAGTACCACAGACCTGGATAAGAAACATAAGGCACATTGAGTGAGGTAGTTAAAGGGTAACTGGGAGGAACAAGGTATAAATAGGAATAGAAAAGGGAAATTCTGGGCAGGAGTGTTCTTAGAGCAGCTGTCGACGTTCTACCAGCATGATGTTGACCTTCTCTAGCCGGCTCTTGACAAACGATGCGAGCCTGTTTAGTATGCAGGGTCCGAAGATCAGTGCTATCACGATCATTGCGATTGGCCCCATAAGGGTAGACACTAAAGTGGTTAGCCATGGTGACTGGTCAAACCATGATGCAAACCAATTTTGTTGTGCCTCTCTTTCTCTCTTGCGTTTTTCCAATCCCTCTCGCAATTTTGCCATGGTGTCTCTCACTATTCCGGTGTGGTCTGCGTACACACAACATTCTTCTCCTAGTGCAGCGCACATTCCCCCTTGCTGTAAAAACATCAGGTCTAATCCTCTTCGATTCTGCAGCACCACTTCGGATAGTGATCTAAGTGATTGTTCTAATGCACTTATTGACCGTTCAATTCTGACCAGATCTTCATCTACTGCTACTCTTAAGGCGCTAAATTCTTTATTCTGCTGCACCAAGGATGCTACTCCTGTACCCACTCCCGCACCTCCTAAGATCATTAGGGTAGCTATTGTCAGTGCCGTGAAGGGTTCTCGTTTTGATAGATGGTGTTCTGGGGTAAATTGTGAATCATATACAAAGTTTTCAGAGTGATAAAAAATTTTGGGGACTATGGTTACTTGGACACAATATTCTGAGGAAGCATCAAATTGTTTCAACGACAGACAGGGTGTGACTCCCATGACAGAACAAACCCATTTGGTGTTGTTGGCCGGTATTAACCATTTCGCAGGGGTTTTATCTCGTATTCTGCTAGCACACAGGCGCTCTTTGTGTTTCGGGACTTTACCTACACATACACCACTTCCAATTACTTGTGCCAAAGTGATCCCTTGATTTTTTATGTCCCAATTACACTGGGTAGGATTTGCATTGTTTACTCGTGTGGGCGAATCATTTACTGCTACGGCCTCATAAAAGGGTGGTTTGATTCCATAACACAGCCAGCAGTGTTCTGTAAGATTTGGATTAGTTTTGTTCAGCATTCGGTAGGTAGCCCGCATCATTTCCCAGAGAGAATTTTTGTCAGGGGTTTGGGTAGCACGTGTCATAATTGATGTGATAACTCCTATATCATTCATGGAGTTTTGTGGAGGGGATGTGGCTATTTGTGGGTTAGGGACCGGTTTTGTCGGATTGAGAACTTGGTTAGGCCCAATTGCTTGAGGTGCTTGTGGTACGAGTTTGATAATTTGAATGACTGCTCCTGGATCTGTAAGATCTTTGTGAATGAATACTGACCACATTTTCCCTACTAACCAACCTGTATTGGTTGGGCGTAGGATCTCTAAGTTCAAATGGGTACAAGTACCTGTATGATATACGGTACCGTCGCTTGCGAATTTTGGGTGGTCGCACTTATCTGGTCCCCAGGTTACTTTCAGAAATTCATCATCTTTTTGTGGTCTCCATCTATCACTTGTTACAATGGTTTCACATCCCCAATATCCACAAAACCAATATCCTGGATAATTGCAGTAACTCTTTCCTGGGTTTGAGCTAGGGCACCAATATGTTCCCCATAATGATTTAGATTCGGGTCCTCCAACCCAGGGGAGCAAGTCACCAATTGTAACTGTAAAAGTCGGAGCACCTGCTGTTGTGTCCTCCCTTATCACTCTGTCGTTGTCTATGGGGTCTCGTAGGACCCATCTGAATGGCTGATGGGGATGGTGTTCTGTTTTTACCTGTTTTACCATGGCAAGTCCCAAAATCAAGAGCACACAAAGATATTGCCGCCTACTTCCATGGAAATTACATTGCCATTGATTGGATTCTGACAGCACGGACCCTTCGGATGCAGATGGGATGTTTGCAGACTCGCCATCTTCTCCTGTCACTGAGGCGTGCGGGTTATGAGGGCATCCGATGATCCGGTCCTGTGGATAGAAACTCACAGCTTTCATTAGTTTTATTCTGGAGGTCTGGTTTAATAGGTGGAGGTGGGTGTGCGGCAGTGGCCCTTAGGGTAAATTTGTAACCCTGGCTTTTAATAGAGTTAAAGCGTCCCTTTTCGTCGGGCTCCGGCCCCGCCTGCTTCCCTTGCGGGCGGGCTGTTCCCTCCCCCTCGGCCCGCCCCGTCCTCCTGGATTCGCCCGTCCCTCTGGGTCCGCCCCACCCTCCTGGTTCGTCCGTCCCTCGGGGTCCACCCCACGCTCCGCCCGGTGGGATGTTTGCATTATAAAGGCACTCTTTCGAATTGCCACCCCACCCTCCCCCCGGTGGGATGTTTGCATTATAAAGGCACTCGTTCGAGTGGCCACCCCACCCTCCCCCCGGTGGGATGTTTGCATTATAAAGGCACTCGTTCGAATGGCCACCCCACCCTCCCCCCGGTGGGATGTTTGCATTATAAAGGCACTCGTTCGAGTGGCCACCCCACCCTCCCCCCGGTGGGATGTTTGCATTATAAAGGTATTCTTTCGAGTGGCCACTCAGACTGGCTTTCCGCCCTTCGATCACGTCCCCCTCCTCCTTCCACTCGCCCCCGCCGCTTTTCCCTTTGTCGTTCTCTTCCCCCTCCCGTCCACGTGCGCTTGTTGGTGCTAGCGCTTCCTCCCCGTCCCCGCCACGTGCGTTTTCGCCCCGCTCTCCCCCTTTTCTCTCAGCTCCATCTTGGGGAGCATATGGGGGTGGTTTAGCCCAGTCTTCCCCAGATTTTGACTTCTTCGCGGCGCCAGGTTCCTCTGACTTCTTCGCGGCGCCAGGTTCCTCTGACTTCTTCGCGGCGCCAGATTTCTCTGACTTCTTCGCGGCGCCAGATTCCTCTGACTTCTTCGCGGCGCCAGATTCCTCTGACTTCTTCGCGGCGTCTCTGGCTTCCTGGGCTAAACCACCCCAAAAGGTCTCAACCTGTTTTTGCCCTTCTACAAGCGGGTCGGGGTTCGGGGGTTGAGGGGACGTATCACCCTCTTGTAAACTTTTTGATTCAGTAGAATCGTTATCTCCTGGTGGGTGCAAAGTCTGTGTGGCTGCCCCGACTCCCAATTTCGGGACAGCCAACAAGCAGTTCCTTGCTGCCCTCCAGGTTTCCTGTTCCTCTATGGCTTTTTGTAAAGCCTGCACGACTTTCCCCCACGACTTAAGGTGCTTGCCAGAGCCTGAGGACATTGTCTCCTCGGCAAGGGCTTTAGTACACCTATCCCATACTTTAGGGTGGAGAATATCCACCGGCCGGTCAATGACCCCAATCTGTAAAAGCCTCGCAACTGCGAGAGTAAAATCTTTATGCTTGCAATCAATCCCCCATTGCTTATATAATTCTGATACGACCTTCACAAGGGTTTCCATCTTCCTTGTTGGTCCTTCTCGGGAGCGTCCTCCCCGCCGGGCTAGCTTTTAGCTGCTCCGACCGCCGTTCACCCGACTCAGGCGAATTTCCCGTCCCGGGTCCCCCGTAGTTGGTTCCCGGGTTTCGGCACCACTTGTTGCCTCTCCGGAGGCGTGACGACCTGGTTCAGGAACGGCACGGCGACCAACCCCAGGTCGCTCGGGTCATCAGCTCACAGACACCAATGTGGTGGATGGCAAATGACGTTTATTGGTGTGTGACGCAACATTATATACCCTAGGTTTGTGATGTCACTTCCTCATGCTTACATCACAGATCAAATGCTATTGGCTGTCGGGAGAGGGGTCTCATCTTTCCGTACATCACGAGATCTTCCGGTCGCCAGACCCTAGCTAGCAACATTGCTTTGGCAAAGCTTCTCGTTTATTCTATGTCCATCTGAACTATTGTATTGAACTATGGCTGAACCACTGAGCCCAGACATATTTATCCTTATGTAATGCACATTGTTATTAATGTGCACACTGTGTAAACTCCTACTTGTGCTAGGAGCAAATAACAGCATCCAAGCACTACAAGATATTTTAGTGGTTTCATTATTCTGCACACTGCAGTAATAATTTAAGAAATTCATTAGTAAACTATGTGCAGCCCTGTAAACTCCGCTCTGGCAGCCACAACCACAGAAGGGTATGTTAGTTTACTTGGCATCAGCATGAGTTTAATACAAAAGATGCTATTTCCGTAAAAGCAGAATAATGAAGACAGCAGATGACAAAACTGAAGCACATTAAGTTTACACCTTAACCCCCTTGCTTCTGTTAAAATGGCCCTATATTCTCTACTTCTCCAAGAAGCTAAAGGGGAAGTCATCAGAACATGAAGCTACATCACTTCCTCCTCCTCCTGTTTGAAGGCCTTGGCCTTGCCTGTTCACCTCCTATAACTCCATTAATCAGCAACAGAAGGCAGAATCTCTCTGCCCCTGTTTGCAACCTCTAATTTACCTCTCCTGCACTGTAACTCTCAAGCTCAGGTTGCCTCAGTCTCCTACTAGTTTTTCAGAAATATTGTGGAGAGCATGACAGGGGTATTGAATGTGCAACCCCTCCCAGAAACACCACAGGGAGACAACACCACAGGCAGTGAAAATAGGAAAGGAGCCCTTCCTTCTCTACACTCCTCCAAAAACAAACCAGCAGCAAGGTGCATCCCTCCTGGCATGCCACACATTGCAAAGGCAGTAGCCAGCATGATGCCTCTACCCTAACAGCTCAGTATCTCCATCCCATCGTTGCAGCTATTTACATTACCTAATCTGATATCTATTTTTTTGGGGGGATGTTCATTTTTACAATTATAATTAATCACCCAAAAGAGCAGTAAATTAATGGAACTCAATGCAAAATTAGTAGGTATTGCAAGGTTAGTCAAAGAAGTGAGAAGAGATCTAGGGATGGAAACAATGCCTGGAATAAAATAAAGCCATCACTGGAAAGATGCAGAAATGCTGTTTCTCTAAAATCAACATGAATTTTGCCAGAATTAAGATTATTTCAGTACATAGTGGGCAACAATTTGTTTTACTTTGCAGCATTGCTTACTTTAGAGATGAAAATAAGCTAATCAAATTCAGACTATGTCTGCACAGGCACTGAAGAGCACTGAAAAGAGGAAACAGACTGTCACACTAACCCAGTACAGCCAAACCAAGGCTTTCTTGTAATTCTCAGCATTATTTCCAGGATCACAACTGCTCTGCAAGGTAATGACCACGCAGCAGAGACTGTAGCATCCGCTAACACTAACAGAGACACTAACATCCACTAAGCAAGATTTTGTTGCTTCATGGTGTACTAATATAATTTTGGGGGCCATCAAATGAAGACAACACAGGAAACATTTGGGACTCCAAGGAAAGCTTTGTGATTATGTAATCTATCAGGCATCAGGAAAGTCTCATGAGAAGAAGCTGCTGAAGTCCCAAAACTTACATTTTCTGTCCCAATTGTTTCAAATGCTGCAAGAAAGGACAATATATTCTCATTTTTCTTAGAGGCTTGTTTGCCTAAGTATACTCCAGTGTCCTTCTACATCTTTAATTTGCACAATTCTTCAAGAAGAGGTAGAGTGAGACACAGGGTGAAGACAGCTGAGAGACACCACAGGAAGGAAGGGCATGGGGGAACAATAGGAAAGAACCAACTAAATTCAAGGGAAACAAAATTGAAAGTCTTGTTTGAAGTCAGGTCTACATCTATCCTACACCGCTGCACTGTCATTCACAGCACAACTGAATTATGTGGTGCTTAGTGCTTAAAATTTACAGATCTTTTCTGCACAAATAATCAAGTTTTTGAAGAATTTTTGAGAGTTGCCTTGAGAATTTATGATGCACTTGGCAGTTTGTCTGAATCCTCAAGATAGAAGCTATGGAACAGAAAAGGGACTTCACTAAACAATGTCATAAGTCAGGTCTGCTTTTCTGGAGGGAAAAGAATATTTCTAATTTATCTTACCATGTTCAGACTTGCAGATAAGACCTTAGAGAAACAAGCAGAGGAAGTCTGGACTGCTGCATTTTTCACAACTGCAGTGATACCGAGAGCAATTCCTTTTTTCCTCATCCTGAGCACCTCGGAATAAAGGAGATTGCAGAGAAATGTGCAGGCAAATTTCACAGGAATTTAAAAAATTTAATTCATTTTAATAGAAAGACATGTTGCCTAGAAGTAGAAGGAGAGTTAAGTGTTCTTTACCATTAAGTGTTTCATTGCTAGAGTCCCCTTGAAGTCTGTACAACTGGAAACACACTCAGCTCATACAGAAAAGTCTGCAGGGCAGTATCCATCTCCAGATTGCTGCACTGGAGAATGCATTGATGATCCAGATGAAAGAATGCACCCTACTATCCATATATGCCTCCCCCAAGGCAAAGTTCTGAGCACCTCTCAAACTTAAAATACACTTCTTGCCTGAGACACCTATCCAGATGAGCTTCTCAGAGTAATAAATATCTTCAAAGTCATGAAGCTGAAAGGAAATAGCATGATCTTTCCATCTGACACACTGCACATTGGATTTCCCAGAATTAAAACCTGTTCGTGTTAGAATCGTATCTTGTAGAAAAATAGGGCAATTGGTCTCTAAAATAACCAGTGTCAGAAAATCCTTTACAGTAAAGAGTTACCTTAGTTATTCACCCAGTAGGGAAAAAAAGTCAAGTCTTTTTTGCTGAACTGTGTTTTGGGCCCCTCATTACAAGAAGGACATTGAGGCACTGGAGTATGTCCAAAGAAGGGCAACAGAGTTGGTGAAGGGGCTGGAGAACAAGTGTGATGAGGAGCAGCTGAGGGAACTGGGGTTGTTTAGTCTAGAGGTTGAGGGGAGACCTTGTCACTGTCTAGAACTACCTGAAAGGAGGGTGTAGAGAGGCAGGTGTGTCTTTTTTCCCAGGTAACTAGTGATAGTTTCACCAGGGGAGGTACAGATTGGATGTCAGGAAAAATTTCTTCACTGAAAGGGTTCTCAGGCACTGGAATGGGCTGCCCAGGGAGGTGGTGTAAAAGACAGGTAGATGAGGTGCTCAGAGATATGGTTTAGTAGTGGACAGGTACAGTTGGACTCAATGATCTCAAAGGTCTTTTCCAACCAAACAATGCTATGAATATCAGTTCCCCAAGAGACAATTACAAACTATCGTCAAGTCACCCTTCAAATTCCTCTTCATTAAACCAAGACTGAGCTGCTTGAGCCTTTTAAAGACAATCCTTGCCAGTTCTCCAAGCAACCCTCCTGACCCTGCTCAGAGCTCTCTCCGTTTCCAGCTTCGCCAGAATCACCAGGGCAGAGAGCAGATGCACAAGCGCTGCGCTGGGTGACACACAGGGCAGCAAATCCTTCCCATTCCCATCCCACGGCCTGTGCACACAGCAATGGATCACATCAGCTTATCTTTTGCTCAGTTCACATTTAGTGAGGTACATTATTATACCCAGTTTATCAACCAACCCAAACTGCACTGAACCAATGATCTCATCTTATTGCCACCACTCCAACTTCCACCCAGATTAGTTTACAGATAGTGGCTATTTGTGCCATCTGAAAATTTCTGTTGCTATTGATCCTACCAGGATTTTTTTTTCCTCCTCAAATCACTGATTCAACAACAAAAAAGCGTGGAGACAAGGTACAAGTCGTGTGAAAACCTGCCAGGAAAACCACTCCAAATCTACAGGTGGATGATGATTGTATTTAATCACAACCTCTATAGTCCCACTGGTTAACTGGCTTCTAATGCATTTGGTATTGGATGGTATGGTGGGTTGATCCTGACCAGAGGCCGGATGCCCACCAAAGCCCACTCTATCACTCCCCCTCCTCAAATGGGCAGGGGGAGAAAATTATAATGAAAAGCTCGTGGTCGGAGATAAGGACGGAGAGAGATCACTCACCAATTACTGGCACGGGCAAAACAGACTCGACTTGGGGGAAAAAAAACAAATTTACTTTATTACCAATCAAAATCAGAGGATAATGAGAAGTAAAAAAACAAATCTTAAAACACCTCCCCCATCCCTCCCTTCTTCCCGGGCTTAACTTCTCTCCTGATTTCCACCTCCTCCCCCAAGCAGCACAAGGGGACAGCGAATGGGGTTGGGGTCAGTTCATCACACATTGTTTCTGCCGCTGCTTCCTCCTCAGGGGTAGGACTCCTTCCCCCGCACCAGCGTGGGGTCCCTCTCACGGGAGACAGTCCTCCACCAACTGCTCCAACGTGAGTCCTTCCCATGACTGACAGTTCTTCACGAACTGCTCCAGCCTGGGTCCTTTCCATGGGGTGCAGTCCTTCAGGAAGGGACTGCTCCAGCACAGGTCCCCCACGGGGTCACAAGTCCTGCCAGCAAACCTGCTCCAGTGTGGGCTCCTCTCTCCACGGGCTACAGGTCCTGACAGGAACCTGCTCCAGCGCGGGCTTCCCGTGGGGTCACAGCCTCCTTCAGGCATCCACCTGCTCCAGCGTGGTGTCCTCCACGGGCTACAGGTGCTCATCTGCACCACCATGGACCTCCAGGGGCTGCAGGGGGACAGCCTGCTTCACCATGGTCTTCACCACAGGCTGCGGGGGAATCTCTGCTCTGGTGCCTGGAGCACCTCCTCCCCCTCCTTCTTCCCTGACCTTGGTGTCTGTGGAGTTGTTTCTCTCACATCTTCTCACTCCTCTCTCCAGCTGCAAAGTGTGCAGCTTTTTTTTCCCCTCTCTTCTTTTTTTTTTTCTTAATTCTGTTGTCACAGAGGCGTTACTGATGGGCTCGGCCTTGGCCAGCGGTGGGTCCATCTTGGAGCCGGCTGGCATTGGCTGTGTCGGGTCAGACATGGGGGAAGCTTCTGGCAGCTTCTCTCACAGAAGCCACCCCAGGTCCCCCCCCCACACTGCTACCAAAACCTTGCCACGCAAACCCAATACAGATGGATAGTTTCTTAATCAAAATATCATGACAGCCAAGCTTCCATCCCACAGAAAAGTATATTGCATCAACATTTTTAGTTTTATCACCTGCAATATCATCAGTTTTACAAGATGTATTTTCTACACCTTTGTTTTGTATGAGATCAACTCTTTTCTGATCTTATATTTGTCATTCAAAACCTGTATCAGTATTTCACAGCCATAACCAAGATCAGGATAAATCACACCTACAGCAGCTTAAATCATGTTTGCTGTCTGTTCAGCTGTATTCACAACATTAACATTCAGCCTGTTGTATTTCCTTCACATTTCAACATACCCTAAACAAACAAAATTAAAGTCAATTCAAACCAAAAGTGTCTTTACCCACTCTCTTATAATGCAAGTCATCAACTTAACAAATTACTACCTGGTTCTTAGTGTGCTTCTGGTATCTGGCTGTACAATGACTGGTAGAGGTAAGTTACTGTGTGAAGTTTAAGTAATCTGCATTAAGTGCCCAAATACCTCAATCCCTTCAGACCTATACGAGGTGATTTACTCCTAAACAAAAGACTAGTCAAATGCAGAAAATCACCACTGAGCAGCCCACACCATCCAGGCTCACCCAAGGTCAGCTCACCGTAACTCATCCATGGGGCCATAATACTGGTACAGCCAGGCTGGGGAGGCGTTAATCGCCACTTTCCTTTGACATGACCACATCACCTGGATGTTTCCCAGATACAGTTCAGAAGTACTAATGAAGCACATACTTCTGCATATAACCGCCAAAAACCATCCTTGCTATGTAATAATACAACAAGTAGTTTTGTTGCCGGTAGTTTTTCTCTAAACTTGAAAAAAAATCTTTATTATAATCAGTGTTGGCAACTATGGTTATTTCTTGTATCCTGTTTCTTCCTTGACCAGCTTCTGCTCCTATTATCTAAAAAACACCTCTTACTATCCATTTCCCCTTGCAGTTTAGGATGTTTGTGAATTTTATTGTCACAATGTGCTTTATATTAGACACAGGTTTAACAAGGCATTTATTTTATGAGTAGATGTTTTCTTGTTGACTGTGGGCTTGAGGGTGTACAGTGAGATTCGTCTGGCAGTTCCAAAATATCATTTATTTTTTCCATTTAGACATCATCTTCCTACCTGGCTTGGCTAATAATCTTTGCAGCTTTTAGAATGGGCCTTTCAAAGCACTAAAAGTGAAATTGGTTGGATTTCATTCCACGCACATCACACATACAATCAAGTTGCGATCATTGTATCTAACCTAGCCTCAATTTTCAATTCCACGTTTCATTTGTAACCTGCCAGCACATGGTCTAATGTAGGTTTTGCCCTTGTAAGGCATAGGAGAAAGTTTTGCAGCTCAAAACACATTGTAAGGTTTTTTTTTATTTTAAGAAGCATCCTGCCTTGCACAAAGAAAACCATCACCAGGGGCTTTAGGAGAGCTGGGCACTGCAGCCCTTGCCCTCATACCCAGGGATCAGTCCCCCAAAGGAGCTCAGCTTCTTCCTTGAGGAACAGTCTCCAGGCTTCTTCTGGGCTCCTGCCACAATGGGAAAGAAAAAGACAGTCCCAAGCCCACTATTGTCAGGGTGCTGGCTGCTCTGTAGTTACCCAAGCTAGTATTTTATTTCTGATCAGAGCCTCAGAAGTTGCTGTGCCTTTCCTGACAGCAGCACTCTCATTCCTCTCTGTCATTCAAACTTTGCAAAGTAGGTCAGGCCAAGGGGTTTTGATATTCTAACCATGCCAATGTTGACAGCAGGTTTCAGCAATGCAGTCACCGCTATGCTCAGAGAGCGGCTATTCTAGGCCCTCCTGCCTATTTTTCCAGGTTCATGGTACTGACAGAGATCATTACAAATTTTCTTCTCTCCATACCCTTTTGTGACTCAACTAATTTTGCTTGTAACATCTTAATTTTGCACTAAACAAACACTCATTTTTTCCCTGTTTCATCCTTCCTTTTTGTGCAAGTTTAACACCCTGCTGTCTCTTCCCTTCCTCAACTGCAAAAATTTACTTTCTGATATAAGCCAAAGGCCAAACGCACAATCCTCTTCCCTAGAGTAATTTGTGACCACAGCATAAAATTCCCTCTGAAGATTCACATGCTCCTTTTCTTGAGGGATTTCCAGATGTTTCTTACCTAAATTGCTGATACATCTCAGACATTTGGAGATCTTCCACAACATCCATCAGAGCAGCTCCTCAGTAGCTGTCCTCAAGAGCAAAGGGAAATCACAAGCTTCATTAATTTATCTATCTTTTGAGCTCCATAAAGGATTTTTCACATATTTATACCCACAAGAGCCCAGACACAACTTTGCCAGGATTAGACTCAACATTTCATTTTTATTCAAGGATAACCAAGGAGAAATGGAGCATTCACCCAGAGCCATCTTCTTTTAGACAAACACTTTCCAGACTCCATGGAAGTAATCCCTACACTGAGCACCCTGCTTCATCATCTGTTTGACAAGATGATTTTCTTTTGAAGTTATAATAGATCTTTCATAAAAGTAAGGCTTGTGTGAAATGTCAATCCAAGTTTCAAAACAGATCTGACCTTTTCCAAATATAGAAAATTTTTAGATCTAGAAAACTGAAAACTGTTCTGTATGTAATTTGCCACAAAGGAATCCAAAATAGTTGAGCAGTTTTGTATGAAGTTGCATCCTCATTAGCATTTACTTTTAGATCTTCACCATTAAGCCACAATACAGCTGGGGAAAGGTCACTGGAGTGTTTCTGCAAAGCATGCTTTAAAGTGGTTTTATGTAGATAAAGTCTTACACTTGACCTACATTGCTTAGAAAAGCAAAAACTTAGCTCTGATAGTGAACATTGAATTAGAAGAAAAAAAACAAAACAGTAAGGGTGGCCAGCATTTTGCCACAGGACCTGCCCCAAACCAAGACATGGGGCAGCATGGGGGACCGCACTGTTATTCATGCACTAACTGCAGTGGCAGCAAAGCAATGAGCCTATCTAGGGGCTCCAATTTCACGTATGTCTCACTAGATGGTGGGAAAATTGAACAAGAAAAGTGCAGAATTTGATCTAAACAAGTGATGGACAAACATCTCAAGGTGCCATGGGGTAACCTGACAGCTTTCACCAACCCCAGAGGGAGAACAGGAACCCCAGCCACCTCTCTTGCCTTGTATCAGACAAGGGCTATAAATCCCCCATGCTGCTAGAAGCTTTCTAGCTCTGCTCAGAGAGATTTATTGTCCAATAGGGCCTTGTGCAAACCACAATACTGGAAAATACTGACTTCTTCCTTGAAGTTTGATTTAACTCACTTCCAGGAGATCTGTCCAAGGCATTCAAATCTTAACACAAAAATAAAGGGTGGCCAAGGCATCACAGTGACAGGAAAAGAAAAACAAAGCTAACCTCATGGCTAAGTATATACTGCAAACTCTGACAATGAACCTATAGTGTCTAAACTTGCCCAGATTTACATTCTGCATTTATATATAAACCAAAAATTTACTATTCAGGTGACTTCATTTCTCTTCAACATATAGATTTTGGAGAATAAAAAACTAATGAAACCTAGAGAGAGAAATAAACCATAAGCAGTAACAATGTGGGAATACAACAGCAATCTTGTCTCAGAACTGAATATATATAGACTGAAAATAAGTTAAGGGCTCTGCTAAAAGCAGCAGTCTATAGCTGAGAAAGGAAAAGAGAAATAGGAAGAAAAAAAAAAAGGATTTACAGCATATAAAGAACTATACTGTTGTTTCTTTACTGCAATATACCAACAGACTGAAGGAGGAAGATGAACTACATATGAAGAGACACAGGCACATTTCTGAAGTCACTGAGACTACAATAGAAGATGACTAGTTTCAACAAAGATGATAGAGATAGAGAACAAAAAAATGCCAAAATTAGTAACAGGGACAGGGTTGGGGGTTTTTAGGGAGGTTTATTTTTTAAGAAAAAAAAAAAAACTATCTTTATGTACTGATAGCAAGTGCTATTGTATAAAACATATAGGGACATGCAGATGAAAAAAATTAACCCAACCACTGAGGTTTAGTTCCTCTCCTTCTATGCTCAGATATGCTCTGAACCACCAGAGACTGGCAGACTCCCCTGTGCTGGGGAATTAAAGGCAGATTTGATGAAAAGCCTGAGCATTGTTAGTAGCTGCCACTGAGACTGACAGATTACTTCCTGGGTTGCAGAACCTAAAACAGGAGCAGCTGGAGGTGCTGGGCTTGCTGCACTGCCTCTCACAAGCTGCTGTGTTATATGCAGAGCAGGAGGACAAAGCCAGTCCTGCTCACTGAGGTATCCCACTATGCTAATTAGAAAGCACAATAAAAATTAAATTCCTTGTGCATTACACCGCTCTGCAAGTCTAGGGAGGAAGAGATCTTTCATTTAAGAAAAGGAGGAGGGAAGAGGGAAAATTAAGTTATTTTTTCTTTACCTTATTTGTGTTAAAACACTCTATCTGTATGAATTAATAATGCTTATGTAAATCAGGCTTCATGATTTCTTATTGCATTAAGCTGCCAGTGTGCTGCTAGTAATAGATTCAGAGCATTCATTTATTTTGCACTGAACTTAATTACTGGCATTGTAAGGGAATATCCATTTTTATCAGGAAGAAAGCTAGCATATTGTTCAGCAGAAGAGTAACATTTATTTTAGCTTCTGTGTGTGAGCCATCTTGGAAAGACAGAATTTGTTTCCTCAGAGTATATCAAAATCCCAGATTTCGGATCCTATTTACAGCATTACAGACTTAGGGCTCAATCCTTGCAAAGCTTTCCTCCATGTGGACTGGCTCTCTTCTAAATTTCAATTGCAAGATGAAGACACAAACACTCAAACAATTCTGACATCACAAAATACTTCTGGAAAAAAAAAAGAGTAGTTATTAAAAAAAAAATTGAAATAATATTTCAGGAGACTGTTAAACCTACTGCTTTTATTAACTAGAAAAACATTTTGCAAACTTTTTGAGCCTGTGAGCCACCTATTTTTTTTTGAGGGGGAGGCAAACAATCCCTTTTGTGGTGTTACAATAATTCCTCATTTACAGGAAGCTAAAGCTTTAGGTGAAACTTGGCATCTACTACCTTTATTTTTTTCCTGTATTGTTTATTTTCTTGCTTACATGAGAGAACAAGTAGAGGGGGAAAAGGGTATTAAAATACTTTTCTACAGTTTCACAGTTTGCCTCTGCTGTTGATGGTGGATGATTCATCAGGCTGAAGAACAAGTTAGATAGCTGCATTAAGCTGGGCATCCTTTCATAACTTCAATTAATTAGGATTTACTGAGCTGACCCTCTAACTTTTGCTGAGTACAGCTTTCAAAAGTTTACATTACCCTAGAGATGAGCAACAGAAACTTGAAACCTTTTTCCAGCCTAAACTTGAAGGAAAGTTTTGGTTTCTTTAAAAATAAATAAATAATGATAATAAAATCTTTGAGATAGAAAAAACAAAGGGTAAACAGAAAACTTTTAAGATACTCCTGATCCTGAAGAAAGCCAACCAGGCAAAGGTCAAATACCAGAAACATCCCAAAAAGTTAAGAAAGGGCTAACCAGGACAATTCCCCACTCACAATGGCTGAATGAAGTGCAGCTCACATTCTCATTTATATGATTTCTGGACAGATTAACAATTCAAACAAGGTGCCAAAGTGCTACAAATCTACAGCTGTGCTCAACTTTATTGCCATGGGTAAAACATGAAATTAATGGAATAATTTTTAGAAATAAAGTTAAGTACTCACTTCAGGATCAAGAGTCTTAACTGAGGTCAGCCCAAAACGAGGACATGGGTACTACCTACCCACAAGTGACGTCTGCTGATTTCCTTAGGCTTTCTTGATGTATAAGTGGATGCACTACTCAAATTTCTGAAGCCTCCTTTAGACACTCTTTAATTTGCTACCATGATATGCAGCACTAACTTCCCTGCATTTCTTCAAGTGTACTCTCTCATACACAGGGCGTTTTTTTCTTAGAATAAAGGAAAAAAGGGGTTTGTACTAAACAAATTACTTTTGAAGTCTTTTTTGCATTCTTAAACTAGCTATTGGCTAGTCAGTCATGCTGGGTAGCAGCTTCTTTCGAGCTGGTGTGGAGGCAACACTCCTGTCCCTCTCCCTACCACAGCATTTGTCCAGCTCGGCCCTGAGCTTTCGGTCTGACATGAGCTGAACCACCTCTCAGGAACAGGAGACATCCATCTCAGTCTGCCTTGCTTGTAGAATAAATGAATCAGATTTAGAGTATGACTCAAGTTGTGGAAAACTTTTTATCAGTTTCACAGCAATTAAAACTGATAATTGCACTAAACTCATCCTTTCCCACTTCATTTAACACACTGCTGCCTGAAGTGACCTACCTGTGTACCACCTAATTAATACCTGAGGAATTCCATCACAACAAACCTCTTCAAAGCATTTACAGCCATATCTTTACGGCACAAGACCAGATTTTTTGTTTGTTGGGTTTTTTTGGTTGGTTTGGCTTGTTGGGTTTTGGTGGGGTTTTTTTGGTTTTTGTGTTTTGTTTTTTTAAAAAAAAAACACTGTTCTTTGCTATCCCTTGCCTGGAACTAAATTAAAGATTTGGCTAAAGAAGCAGAGGAGCCAGTAGGGCAGTAACAGAAGAGAACATGAGAGGCAGGTTCTTGATGACAAGGGGATAAGATACTCCTCCTGCCTTTTTTGTTGTTGATTGCTGACTTGATTGCAGTGTTTAAGTTAGCAAGGGGGTCTTTTCAGGGTCCAAGCATTAGGAAGAGGCAGAGGCTTTTTAGCTGACAGCTGACTGTGACAGAAGCTTTGCTTTTAATCACTGTCAGGTGACAGACAACTGCTAAGCCTCATCACAAGCCCAGCCTCAGTTAAAAGCTTTACAAGCCCACAGAGCTGTCCGACAGACACAGTGAGGTAGGGAGACTATGCTTGAGCCTTTAAATGATTGTTTTGGGGATTTACTCTTGGCACTGGAAGAAAACAGTAGGTGGGCTTTATAGGCACAATGAAGGCAGCTTAAAAAGGGTAGGGGGAAGAAACAGCAATTAATGTTTCCAAACAGAAGTCATGGGCTTGCATTACTTTCTAATACTCCATATTAATACCTGAAGAGAAGGGAATGAGACCTGGAGAAGCAGCAGAGAGGGTGCCCTGGGGCACCTGGAAAGTCAGGAGAGTAATGCAATTTCTAAAACATATTAAATATACAAGCCAATGAAAATCAGATAAAGAAGACAGGAATGGACAACTGGGCAGGAGGATAAGACAGTAAGAAGAGAGGAAACATTAATGCTAAGGCACATACCCAACCCCTGCATAGAAAGAAGGGCTCCAAGAAGAAGGATGTAGTAGAGGCTATGTAATGCATTAGTAACAAGTTGTGTTGAAAAGCATTAAATGACAAAGCAGCAACAGCATAAAGAAAATAGAAATGGTCCCATTCAAAAGCACTTTGAGGAGACATGGTAAAAGATGTGGTGAAAGAGGTGGTGCAGTGCTGGGGGGTTGGCATGGACTGAGCACTGAGCCAGATGAGGACAGGGGCTGTGGTGCACACACATCCCAGAGACAGCCAAGGGAAAAATTGTGATTCCCCAGGTCAGTTATTTCTGGAGGAAAACTAGAGTGCTGAAGTAGAGTGAGGAAGTTTTCTCAGAAGGTGTCTAATCCATGCTTAAATCTACCACTTCAAAACAAAGCTCACAATTTGGCACTTTACAGGAATGCTCAATCCCTAAATATTCACCCACAAAGGCATCCACTTAACAGAATGACCTTGTCCCCATTACTTATCTTTCATAAGTATTAAACCCAGTCTTCTGATCATGCAACATAAAAAAAAAAAAACCCACACAAAAAAAAGAACAAAAGAACAAAACAACCAAGAACAAAAACAAAACAACCAAACCACACCACAGTTTTTTCACAGCTGCATGTGGGGAAGCAAACCAAAGTCTTACGCTCTTCCCAGATATACCCAGGCACCTGCCAAGCCTCCAACAGCAATTCTGACACACAAATTTGCCTATTACTTTTCTCATCTTGAAACATCAGTTACATGGTCAGTTACATGGCTCATAGTTTTTAGACTAGCAAAGAGCTCTATTACACAGCTCTACTTTCAGCTTTTTTGCTACAAGTTGTTTTGCATAGCAAGATCAATGACAATATACAAGTTAGTGTTCTGACATCACTTCAAATGCCAGCCAAAACCTGTGTTTTACTGTTTGACACCATATACAATACTTAGAGGAAATTAATACTTCCAACCAACAGTTAGCTACCATTAGGCAAAGTAGAAATGCAAAATAAATACAAGGATCATTCAAAAAATGGCAAGTACTAGCTTTTTCAGGAGACTACTTGTTAGTTATTTGGTAGTTGTTTTTTGCTTCCCTTTTCAAAGAAGTAGTGTATGCAGAGTTTCATGTCACATGGGTCAAATTACTGCCTGCGATTTCATTGCAACTTGGACACCATCATTAAAATGCACCATAAAAACATAAAATAATTAAGAATTTTATTTGGGGTTAAAATTTCTAGCCATTGCAGAGATGAGAGTCCAGGTCTCTGCCATGGAATGCTTGTGCATACACCCAAAGTCCAAGGCGCTTTACCTTGGACATACAGGGCTGGGAGCTGATATCAGTTACCTGCTGGGAAAGTTTCACAAGCCAGAGGATGATATCAGATTTTCCCAAGGATAATAAGGGTCACAAAGATAACCACACTGCTACAGACAGCAAATATTTATATACTTAGATATTTATTCAGGCATCCTCTCATAGACCTGTCTGTGGGAACATCCCTCTGAGCCAGGAATACTGCTACTATTTTTACTGGCAGAAACAGCAATGATCATACCCTACCTGATGCTGCATTTTTTCTGAGTACTCGTGTAACATGTTTTTTCTACTTGCACACCAGGACAGAGCTGAGTTTATACCTCTTGCACTAGTTCACTGTGCCCTCAATCAGAACTCTAACAAATAACAAATCAGAGCAAAAAAAGCAACAAGTTCACTACAGTGCCTCATCCCCCCCCTCGACTTCACCATTTGATTTATGGAAAAGAAAAATACATTTTTATTGCAGTAAGAATATCTGATGTAATTCTTTCTTAAACAGAACCATGGTGAGGCATTATTAAAAAGATATTTGGTTTCTTTTCCACAGGATCCTTGAGAGCTTAGAGAAAAGGCTAAATTAATTCACAAAGAGAAGCCACAGCAGCACTCAAATAGGACCAGAACTTGTAGGTTGTTAGGAAAAAAAGATTTTTAAAGAGCTGGGTTTTGTTTTGTTTTTTTCTTTACAGTTTCTTATACTTCTCAGGAGTTGTGCAAATGTGTTGTGATTTTTCAGGGGTTTTTTTGAAGTTTGGATTGGGGGGTTGCTTGGGGTTTTTTACAATCATTTGTTATCCAGTTATCTTTTTTTTGTTAAAAATTAGTGCTTATCTGTGGTCAGAAAAACAAAATATTACCCATCTCAATAGATATAGGCATGAATGTAAGGAATTTTGAGTTCCAGGAAACACAGAAGATTTAAAAGCATCTGCTGTAGCTCCTTAAAATCATGAACCTCAGCTAAGGGTATGTCACCAGCATGCAGGTGACATGCAGAAACCAGAGGTAACACATCCTCCCTAGAAAGCAGGGACAGGATAGAGAAGGCCAGAGAAATCCTATTATGGGTCTTTTCACAAAGAACAGAAACGTACAGTAGAGTAAGGCTTCCTTAAGTGTAGCTGAAAAAAAACAGAAGACTATTTTGGACTGACTTTTGTACTACATTGAGAAACTTCCTATTTTTTGTCTGCTGATAAACTTGTCAAGGAAGAAATCCTGGGACCGAACTCAAATATTTGACCTAAGCCAGTAAATCTGCCTTCTGGATTTCAGTGAATTTAGAGGAAACTCCATTCCCTACCTTCTGTATCTTTTGTATCTACACGCTGTCACAAAAGGCTTATACTAAGTAACTTTTACTAAAAGTGGTTCTCTATACTGTAGTGCAGACTTTTATATATATATATTTAAACAGAAGATGCTAAAACCTACTTTAATGAAAGAAATTTCATAAACAAGTAACCAAAGATGTGCATATCCCTTAATATTTGCAGTAGTACCCAGACTTCTTGCAAACACTTCAGATAGCTGCTGCCTTATACAAGATTTTCTTGCTGTGATACATAAAGACATCAAAAATTGACTATAATTCCAAAAGTCCTTTCTAATCCACTACAGGTATCACAGAAACATTACCACAAATACAGAAAGAAAATTGCTGTCAGGACAGAACTCACATTTTAACAAACAGCCAAAAAAACTAGCACAGAAACTCAATACCATTTAATAAATGGCATATTGACACCTGCTTCTAGCTGGCTGGCCAGTCCGACTGTACTCCTGATCGCTACTAGGCACAACTCAGCACAGAGCTGGCTGAGTACTGCAGAGTTCTTGCAACCAAGGACTGAGTATTTCTTAAAAATACACACGCGCTCATCTCGATGATCACTACAGACTACATTAAATAGCCGAGCTGAGCTCCTGTGAGCGTCCTACAGAGCCAGTGGCGCAGAGGCAGTTTGGGTCCCTGCTCACGTTAACTTTCTTTTGCTTAAAAATCTATATTGAATTGACAATCCTTCAGTAGCTGTGGGTAGTTTAATGAGCACATAGGGAATACACACACATGCCCCAGCAACGCTGTTATAATACCTTCACCTTCCCGTGGACAAATTAATAGACAGAAGGGGAAATTTTGAACAGGCTAGAAGAATTTCCTTTGTCTTTCTGGTTAAGGGTCTCAAATGGACCAGGCTTGCTCTTTCTGTTCCCCTAGAAAACATACTGAAATCCTTTAAAAAGGCTGAGCTGGTTTGGTGATCAAAAGAAAACAAACATTTCCATTTCTGTTACTCCTATGATGCATGGGAGTATAATCACACAGTATTTGCTTTAAGTGTGGTGATACAGTGATGAATTTGGACCAGACTACAGTTCACATTAATAATTTGACCCTAATGAGTAGATAGTACTTATGCCAATCAGAAGTGATGACAGAAATCTCCAGAAACTCATGTTTTCTCATTAGTTCCTCATGTGATGAGCTTTTCAGTTGACAAATAAAGGCACATCACTTCAAAACAACCACTTGAACAAACTGCAACAACCTCTTCTGCATACTTTTACAAAATAGTAAGTCTAGTTTGACTTATCTTAGTATCTTTAACCTTGAATTACAAAAGCCCTCAAAACACTCTAAAAAATGTTTTATTGCAGCAGGAGACATTATTACTACACAATATCCCAGTCACTGTTATAAAAGAAGAAAGTCTCATTATTTTTGAATGTTAACCTTTCTAAATGCATTTATAAGCAGCACCAGAGTAGACTGAAAATGAAGACATTGATAATAAAGATTTTGTAAAGTGATGTAGAAAAAAAAAACAACTTCTGGGCTTCCACGTATAATAAGTCATTTAGATAAAGTTTTATCATGAAACTGCAAGAGAGAATTCTGTTTAGGAAGGTAGAGTGAAATATTTCATTATCAAAAAAATATCAAAACCAGCATGTACCTAATTATGGATTAGTTTTGGAAGTGGCACTGGGAAAGAGCCACATCTGCAGCCACAGTCACAGACAGCAGAAGGGGTGGGAGCTCCTTGTGACACAGGGATGGAGGATCAAGGGCAGCGAGGACTAAGAGCTATAAGATCATCTCCTTAAATACGTTCCCCGTATGTATTTGGGTTGTTTCTCTGAGAGCAATTCAAACTTTTTTGCTCTCTATAAACCCTTACTCCAAACCATTCTAAACTTCACTGCAAGTTCCTACTCCTATAGCACAACAAGGCAAAAATACTTTTAGGAGGATCATTACCCCTGTAACACTTAGGAGGATATTTTGGGTTGTTTTAATAAGCTAGCTTTTAAAAAGCAATTTGAAATGCAGAATAAAGCAAGCACTGCAGAAGTGGTGATGACTGTCCCAGTTCTTTGGGCTACCTGGTGGATGAGTGGATCTAATAATACCACCTGAGTTATAAGTTTCCATAACGGATTTTCAAAGTATATCCTGCCCATGAAGTTTCAAATCACATTC
Source organism: Caprimulgus europaeus (assembly GCA_907165065.1). The sequence continues at coordinate 38,460,419 of OU015529.1, read as the reverse complement.
CAATTTGATACTAAATAAAAACACACACAAAAATACTGTAGATAAATCTTCACTGCAGGTATAATTGACAAAATGCCACCATGCAGAGATAACTTTACACAGGACTTTTTTTTTTAATTAACTATACATAAAGTATTATTCAAATATTTCAACTGAAATGTACTTTTTCCCTTCGGAGGTGTTTGAAAGATCGCACAGGAGGAGAGATTGAATAATTTGGCATTGCTTAGCCCCAAGAAAAGGAGATGAAAGAAGAACAAAAGGACAGAGTACAAAAAAGCTGTTGCACAAAGGCAAGGAATAATCTGTTCTGTGTCCTTGTGGATAGGGACAGAGATAACCCACTTCAATTGGGGCAAAGGAAATCTAAGTCAGGTAAGAAGTGAAACTTTTTAAAAGCAAGGACAAGATAGTACTGGGTTAGGCTTCCTGAGCAAGCTGTGGTATCTCTGACACTGGAGACCCTGAAGAAGCAGCAGGGCAAACATTTATACTGGAGGAACATAGGTGCAGCTGATCCTGGAAAAGAGACAAAAGCTGGCATCTTTTTTTGCTGCCATGGATTTCTAGAGCTGTCTTCATAACCAGTCATACCAGCGCCATGAAGCAGCAGTCCCTCTGCATCTCCTATCATCTCGCTAAGAAAATCACAGCACACAATACAAATGGAACAATGGTTGGAAGGAAATAATCAGTTTAACCTTCTCTTGAAAAGTAGCAGCTACTAAAGGGGCATATGACAAGGGTTTTTACACCTTATCCAGTTTCCAAAAGTACAGCAGAAGGGGTTTGACACTGCAATTCAGAGGTGTGATTAACAGAATCAGGAGATCTACCTAGTTTGGCTTGAGATTGAGTAGAAGAACACAGGTTTCAGCACATGCACAGGCTGAAAACCCAAGTATTCCCTAACTTGACAGCAAAAGCCCCCACTAACAGCATCCCCCAGGCTGAACAAGTGAGCATCAGCTCAGAAACATCCCTTTCAATAGCTGGAACAGCTCAAGCACTCGCTCTTGTGAAGAGGCAAAAGTCACACCAGGCAAAAATAAGCTCAAAGTTTACCTGCTGGTATTCACTGGGGTTGTCAAGGCATATGATCAGGGCAGGGCTGCTCCTTACCCAAAAGGAGCACATAAATAATTATTTATGTGCACACATTGTAGCTGTTTGAGCAGGACTTACAGTTCCAAGTCACAAGATTGTCCCACACCTGCTTCTAAAAATATCAAAGTACACTGTCAGGATAAATAAGGGGACACAGAGCAAAGAAAAATGAAGGGGAACAGACAAAAGACAGCCCTTTCACCACCTCAGTTTATAGAGTAACCCCCACCAGGGACTGAATCCTTCCTGACCATTTACTACCCATGACAACAAAAGTCTTCCAACTTTACTGACAAAGTTTTTCCCAGTGTAACAGAACTTGTACCTTCTATTTGTTCTGGAATAAAAATAAGCTATTTCTCCTTTGACTCAGTTCTAAAAATAAAAGTATGAAGCTATGTATCCTAAAGACATTTATCGCTGTAGATGCTTTTTTGGTGCACTGTTTAAAAATAAGTAGTTTCCTGCTATCTTCAGGTACCTCTTGCTGCTGAAGAGGAACATGGTGACTCAATACCTTCACAGTTCAAGATGCCCTAGTTAGGTCGGCCATTTGCTATCACCTTACTTACAATTAACATAAAATGCTTGTGTTCAGTTTAGGAAATTAAATTACTGTCCCCCACAGCTACCTCTCAGGATAGTAGCAAAAGCAACTCTTTTAGCAAGGATGGAAAAGTCTAGGCAGACTCATAGGAGATGGTGCTGTAGTTATTTATTTATTTATTTATTGTCCAGTAGTGCTTTTACATATTAAACCAGATTTCCAGGCGCTAAATATAATAGAGACAGCTAGACTCCTTGTTTGGGCTTTTTTGGTGGTGGTGGGTTTTTTGCTCCCACAGTATACACACACACACACAAAAAAAAAAGAATCAATAACAGCAGTACTGTATTTCAAAATCTTACATTACACAAAAACAGCTATTAGAAATGTAAAGTCAAAGTCAAATTGCACATCTCTTACATATTCTCTTCTCTGAGAAGTGAAAGAAAAAAAGGAAAGATAATAATTGAAGCAGAAGATAGTACAAAAGAGCATCTAAATTGCCACTGACAAGGGATTTAAAGCTTGGCTAACAGTGTAAGTCCCTCCAACCAGAAGCTGCTAATGGAAGATGTGCAACACTATAGTAATAGAGACACATCTGCAAATGAAGATTTTTAAAGAAGCACCTAAGGGAGGAAGACTTGCACAGCTCAGAACCAGTTAAGAACAACATCTGGAGCTTGACACAGTATGCCAATCCAAACCTGACAGTCCACCACCTGGAACAGATAAAGACAAAACAAACAAAAAAAAAGCAACAGACCACACAATATAAAGGGGTGTTGAGGCACAGCAGCAAAGCATCCCAGTGTGAACAACCACGGCACAGCAAGGCTGGAGCACCACACTGTCAGCACCACAGGGCATGATAAATGGATTATCTGTCAGAGAAAATTGGCCATTAATTACCTTGAAGTTGGATGCAAAAGGCAGTGGGCTGCTAGGCACCATGCCTGGCATTAAAAGGCAAGGCACTAAGTGGTGGGATGTAAGTAGGGAACATCCTGAACTCCACAGTTGAGCTCCAGAAAGAAATATGTGATTTGGCTATATGGGTAAATACTCCCTGAATTTCATATGCTTTTTAGAGAAGCAAGAAACTACAAAGGAGCTGGGGAAGCACTTACAGACACCTTCCAGGGGACAGGGACTGACAGGGGTCAGACTCTTCTCAATGGTGGCCAGTGATAGGACAAGGAGCAACGGGCACAGGCTGGAGCACAGGAGGTTCCACTGAAACATGAGGAAAGACTTCTTTACTGTGAGGGTGCCAGAGCCCTGGGACAGGCTGCCCAGAGAGGCTGTGGAGTCTCCTTCTCTGGAGATATTCCAAACCTGCATGGATGCCTTCCTGTGCAACCTGCTCGAGATGGACCTGTTTGGCAGGGGGGTTGGACTGCACGATCTCCTGAGGTCCCTTCCAACCCCCACCAATCTGTGATTCTGCAATATCCTGGACTCTAAAGGCAGGGATGGGGCAGAACTGACAAGAGCCAATCCAATATTTTTTAGTATCTTCCAAAATTAGACCATTCAAGCTTTAAAGTGTAGTATCATACCATTTGTAGTTTACAGAGTTAAAACAACAGAGCACGTTTCATTTCATCCAAAAGTCTATCTTTCCCATTCGGTGCTTTAGAACTTGCTTTCTCAGAAAATATTTTGAAAGTCAGTCATTTCCAGAATGGAATTTAAGAAAAAACTTGAAACTTTAAATCTCCAAAATCTAAATTTAATGGTCTGAGAAACAAAATTTCTACTTCCTCCTCTCTTCTGCTTCCACTGACTTCAATATATCCAGAACACTAAATCACATCTTATATGGACGAACTTTTTCTTCTCACTGTAAGCAAAATGCTTCAACTGATCATGATTTACAATCTTACACCATAAATATTCTTGATTTACAAAATTTGACCCAGGTACTGCACAAAAAATCCAAGTCTAATGAATATATCCAGCAACTTGCTTGCAATTTTTATTCTTGAATGCAAGGCTTGTGCTCCTTCCAAATGTCTCAAGAAATATGCAAATGTTAAACTCAGAGTAATAAAAGTGTAAAATGGGCTGTCTCAAATATACTGTTCCTATAAGTTCATGCTTCAACTTACATTTGTTATCCTTGTTAATATAAAATAATTGTAAAAAAAAAAAAATAACCTCTTGTCTTTCTAGCACTGACTAGAGAGTGATTCTGACTCTAACCTTGTTGCATTTCTCTTAGAAAACTCACTCATGTATATTTGAGGAGGAAGCTGAACTGCAAAGAAATAAAGGACATTTTTCAAAGTAGGAAGCAAGACAGAAGATAATGTTATCTTCTATCAAGGAACGTTATTAAACACATTATCTGACATCGAACTCAAAGACAATCACAATTCTTCTAAGGATAAAAATCAGACATTTATTTTGCTTCTACAATTTCAAGAATCATATTTAGCAGTACTGATGCAAACTACGTAATTTAACTTGCATCAGCAAGAGGTTGTGTCCCTGCTGTTGCCTCCAAACTCACTCAGTAGCTCCATCTAAAACCAGTGGCTGATCAAGAAGGGTTGAACCCAAAGGTGACACTTGTCAAAAACCAGTAGGGCTAAAACTAACCATAAAGCAGCTGCAGGCCCCAACCTGGCAACAGTTGGCAGCAATTTCAACACACCTATGAAAAGCATCATTAGCTTCAAGTCTCCATGGGAGGCTGCAACCTAAGGACCTCCCCAGGTTTACAATTACCTTCACATTCTGCTTTCCAAAAAACTTATCTTACCCACTCTGTATTTTGGGGCAAGAAACACATTTACAAGGAGATGGGAGTCCAGTGCCTCAGCTAAGAAAACACCCAGCAAGATTTTACCACCATTGTTTAGCAATGCATCAGAGTTGCCAATTGTATCACGATTATTTTAGTTAAAAAACTTATATAAAAACTGAAGCTAATAAAATGCAAATGTTGTCTCAAATAACAACATAAACAGGGGATATTTTTTTTAACATAGCCAACCCCAACAAAACCCCTTCACTGACTGGGTACCTAACAAGGAATTTTCTGTCTGGGACCCTTTCAGAGTAAAGGCAACTAGACAAGACATAACAGCTCATCTGCTAACATTGTTATCTTTGTCTGTGTAAGGAGAAACTTACTTTACATCATTTGCAGGCAAGTCTGTTCCCTTCTTTGGCTGCATACCTATTTAATCTGTGCACCACGTGCCTGGGTTTGCATACATGCTCATTTTTGCCAGATCCATTCACAGTACAGGCAACTGAAATCAGGACTCAAATACATGCAAGTTATATCTTTTTTGTTACAGTAACATTTTTCTTCCACAATTCACTATCCTCTATTTATCTCTGCAGAGCCCCCTCACCATACCTCTGTGCAAATTTATTTTCCAAGCTTATTTTTAATAGCATTGCCTTCACACTTAAAGCATGAAGTATTTCTATCTAAACTGTAACTATAGCCCCAACCAACATGTTATAAAATGATGTTGGAATCATACTGCACATACCAAGAAACAGCTTTGTCTCTGGTACCATGCCATCAGTGTCTCTTTCACTGAACTACAACAGGTCTCATAGAAAATTTAATGCATACAAATTGCTAGTGTTGCTATTTCTGCACTAATGTATCTTATTATATTTATCACCATTAGTTAATGACTCTCTGTCACCATTTACATATTTATTTCTTTTTCAACAGGCTTTCACTGAAGGTGCAAAGGTTTCTCTTTTGTCTGGTAATAGTAACCATCGTCTCTTCTTTCCTATTACTCACACAATTAATGGAATTTATTGCTAGTAACTCAATTACTATCACTTCCACATAAACATAGTCCCACTGTTTTTTTCTTCTCCTGATACACATTTTTTTGCCAGATATCAATTATATATTAATAAAATTGAGTACTTTGCTGGATTAAAATCAGCTAAAGATTCCTTTTTTTTACCCTCTCACTCACAGAAAATGGTTACACCTACTCTATTAAGTTTTCCTTTTATTTGATGTCTCAGTACCTCTAGGGTATCTTCATTAATCAACCTCTTCTTTCCTCCTCATTTGAAACAATTCCCTTTGAGCAACTTCTTTGCATCATCCCTTGAAGAAGGTCACTACCTTAGAGGGCTATAGAGAGATTAACCTGGAGCTCCAACTTAACTCCTTTCCTATTGATCTAGAAATGCCTTCCCCAGTCCAGCCAGCCTTCCTAACAAATGGGTGCTTCTGCGCAGTGTTTTGGCACTGATAAAAAAGCCTTCTGGAAATCAATCTTAGTGAAGGTCACAGCATAAGCACACCAAACTCCGTAGCACCACGAGACAACAAAACCCCCACCAGAGCACCTAGCATTTAAGAGTGGAGTGCTGAGACAACAAATAGGCTTAGTGCAACTAAAAGAAACCCAAACATGCACATACTTATTTTCTCCTTTTTATTTTCAGGAGGCATATGGGAAAGAGACAGACAGAAGAGCAAGACACAGAGCTCGCCCACTGTCAGCTTGCAAGGTGCCATCTGCTCTTCAGGAGAAAAGTTATAAACACAATAAATTGAGATTTAGATTTTTGACACAGTTAAAGGCAGAACAATATCAACACACACCTCTTTAGGCCACCTCTGGAACCAGCCTTTTAAACACTATATTTGTGAGACCCAAAGTAGTTTTAAATCTGCCATGAATTTATATCAAAAATGTTCCAAAAACAGACTCCTCAAAGCCTTTTATTTACTGTGCCACAAGAAGAAGGTAACACCAGTAGCACCATTCCCTATAACACAATCCATCTTTCCCCCTTTTGCTGAATAGCAGCTTTAGGCACCAGAGACACCAAGGACCACAGCAGGTCACTAAGCTACACTCACTATTAAGAATCAGCTGCAGTGATGCAGTTTGAGCGTGACAGCTGACACTGGGACTGCACAGGCTGGGGCGGGCCCACGGGCAGAGGTGCAGCTGCCAGCTCCCTTCTCCCCACTTCTCTTTAGAGGGAATTATTGACAACAACACCAGCAATAAACAGTGAAACCTGAGAGACCAGGGTCACTGAGAAGCACTTAACTGTAGTAAGTCATAGGCCTCAAAAAACGTGTTATGTGCAATTAACATCTGAAATGGCTGTCTGGTCTCACTTCCTGACAGTCACCTCATGGCTGTATTGTTAGAGGTCATTAGCAGACAGCAATGCAGAAGATACTGCACAGACGTACATGGGGTTTGTTTACCCTTATTAAATGATTCAGAACCACATTAACTATGCCAGGAGAGCTTTTAGATTTGTTAAATCCCTAATAAAGGCAGAACACTCCATTCCTGGCCTGTCTCTTTCCCTCCTGGTATAAGGAGGGACTTCCCTGCCTGACCTGACCCTGCTACCTTAGGTGTGGGCCCACAGGAACACAGTCACCCTGTTTCCAGATTTATCACCACACAGGGTGAAGAATGCCTGCATGACACTAAGTTTGCTTAAAAATAAAAAATCACATAAAACTTAATCATCTCATTGAGTTAAGAGCTACACATGAACAAAAAGCATTTACTCACAACATCCAAATCAGACTGTCATTATAACTGTTTGTAGAAGATACATCTATAAAATAAGAGAAATAAACCTAATTTAGGGTTGAATCAGACACTTCTCTCTCCCACATTATTTTCCCAGGCTGGTTTTCTACAAGCTTTTCTTTGCAGTATATTCATCTCTCAAGTCTCCTTTCATACCTTGGGCTGCAGGCTGAAACTCTTAATGCTTTTTATTTTGGCCACATGCACTACATTTCGGAGCCAAACTCCCTCAGACCAGGGAGTCTGGACAGATTACATCCCTTCCACTGACATAATTTTACTTCCTCATATCCAGAAAAGGACCCAGCTTTCTTTGGAGACATAAAACTTTAGCTTTAAGCCAGGTGCAACCCCCAGTGCCGAGCTGCCCGATGCAGAAGTGAAAGCCTCTTTGCTAAAGCTTTATGTTCTGCATCAGCTCATGCATCAGCAAACACACTTGTTTGGCACATTATTGGCTTCAATATAAGGTTGAACACAATGGTGTTTAACCACTTTGTGGTGGCAGTGCTTTTAGGGGTGGTTAAACTCCCTTTCCCTCTCCTAAATATAGGGTAATAAAATCCTAACCATAATCCATTGAAGTGCTTAAAATTATCTCGTAGTTTACTGGGTATATATTCACAACCACCTCCTATCATTTAACCAAAAACAAGATCCAGGCTCCAACTTTGGTCCCTTTTTGTTCCTTTCATTTTCACATTAGTATTAAAAAAATAGGTCAGGTTTAGTAGGTGTAATGAAGATTATATTAGAGTGCACTTCATAGCACTGCCTACAGACATTATTACTGTCTTACTTAAAGTATAAAATATAATCTATTTCAATACATCATGTAAGACAAAGAAGCAGTGCCTGAAACATCACCTCAAGTTAGACACCTTTATCTTACACAGATTGATACTGTTCTGTGATACCATTTTGCAGTTTCATATACTCACACAATATACCAATATGCCTGGAGTGAGAGGCAGAACTGCTCCCAAATATGGTCCTCCTCCTCCTCGTAACCACAATACCACTAGTTGGTGAGACACTGAATCAAAGTCATTTCTTCAGCTGCTCTCCATGTGATTTTGAGGTGCAGAGGTGAAGTAGGTTATTGAACTGAAATTTTAGGGATGATTTATTTTACTTGCCCATTACTGAGAATTTAAACACTTAGTTCATACTTTTTCCCCCCAATTAAATAAAAGGCTTTGGTGACAGAAAGAATTAAATAAATATAAAGTCTGTTTCCTTATGAAGAACTGTTGTAGTACTGTGCATGCCATGTATTGCTTACCTGTAAATTTGCTGTTACGGATTTACATCATTAGGTTGCATATTATAGATTAACAATAGTAGCAGTAAGCAGCTTTACAGTAAGTAGTTTCTGTGCTTGTCCAGCAGTTTCTTTATAAATTGTGTATCTGTACTATTTAATCTGAAGACTACAGCAAGCACCTAAAAAAGCTGGGCATATCTATTACACCATTCATCTGATTTAAACAGCTTTTTGCTCCTCGGGTTCCCAGCAAGCAAACTGCACTTCTGTAATGCGTAGAGTTGAGAAGCAGCATAAAAAACCCAAAGTGAACTATTTGCTGTGCAAAGTTTTGCTGGTCCTAAAAAACCCCAATAAGAATCTTGCATTTCTACGAGCAAACCTGCAAGTACACAGTGACCATTTCATTGGAGGTTATATTCACAATTCAGCTAACCTGAAGTGATAATGTATTTTTAGAAAGGGAGTTTTAATCTAATATTTATTGATGATAATTCAATTAAAATGTTAGTTCAAAGATAAAAGCTAAATGCCAAAGCTTTGCATAACACATTTAGTCTTAAGGGTTGTATTCTATCTCCTGTTGAGTTTAGAACACACTGGGTAGAATAACTGTTTTCTAATAAGTTTGTTCCAACCATTAAAACATCATTATAACAGCAGCTTACATCATTAATTGTCCTTTTAAATGTAGAATTAATTTTACTACATGCCCATTGAAACAAGTATCCCTGACATTGCTATTTCAGCTGTTAATGATTCATTATTATGCTCATTTCAGAAATGATTTTCCAGTAGTTTCTTCTGTTTTTTCCTAAGTGAAATATAACAAAAACTTTGTACTGTCCAGAGGTGGTAGAAATAATCATTACTGATGCACTAATTAATTCACTCGAAATAGTCAGGAGTTCTCCTTCCCTGGGGATGGGAGAAGCTGGGTTGCACACAATATCAAGATGACAAACATTTAAAGAGTTTCATCAATAACTGTGCTGCAAAACACCATCCTAAGTCCACATTTAGGCACAGTAAGATATTTGACTTGATCTGATTCACTGAGACAGATGAGCAAAACATTTTGATCAAATTCTTACTGAAGGAATCAGGTCAACTGAAATTATTCAAATTATTGTATTTGTTTACAATTAATTGCATTGTTTGAGAAAAGACAAGATCACATTGTGGGTTTTAAAACTTGAGAATTAAAAAGAAAATGTTCTTTCACTTCTAAAAATATTCAATATCTATATTCGCCTTTTAAATAAAACACTTTTTTCATTTCAAATCACATCTCGCCTCAAAATTCAAAATGCTATTACTTTTGAAGTAGAAATATTTTTTAATTTCTTTTCACTTAATTCTTCCCTCAGCCTACAATTTGTTTCCTCTTGTTTTGCCAAACTCAACACATCAGTTTATTCACAGCATCCTACTGACACGTCACCTTTGCAACCCTGCCTGTAGGGATTTTCCTCCTTGCCCTCCAGCCACTTCCATCCTTCCTCACATCCCTGATGGAGGTCTCAGCCTCCATCAACTGTCTTCAGAGGGCCTGATCTTATCCCAGCTCATTTCAACGATCAAATTTCCACTTCAGTCTTCTATAAGACATTTGATATTCTGTCTACCCTCTCACCTTCCTGATTTTATTCATTACCCATGTCAGCAGTCCCCTGACCTACTCCTTGACATTTCTTAATTTTCCTGAACTACCAATAGACTTTTTTTTGCCACAAGAGAGGCATCACAAGCAGCTAGTGCATGAAACAATACTGAGGGAAAGTCTAAAGTTTGAAGTAGGAAACCAGATTATTCATTATGCATTAAATTAGAAATTTCATATCTACTCTGAAGATATCACATCAAAGTCTCCAACAAGAATGGTTTCTTATTAGCCTCTAAGTAAAATTTTTATCCTGTATTATCACAGCAAGTGGCTGAAACCAAAAGAATTTAATAAGCACCTACGAACCACAGGTCAGGCTCCTCACTGAGCCCTTAATTGGAATATAGTAGATCCTGCAGATGAACAGGCTCTATACCAAGGACATGTGCATTTTGCCACTTCTGCCTTATTAGGGGTGAAACATGCCAAACTACTTTCACAAAGTTTCAAATGTATTTGTTCCTGAATATCTAGAAGGGTTTTTCAGAAAAACACCACCTCATCTCCACCCCAACTAATTTAAACCATCTCTCCACCATTTTTAGGCAAGACTAGTGAAAAGTCTTACAGAGGTGAAAGCAAATAAATACACAGCAACGCAGTAAACATTTGTTTTGGAATTTCTACTGCAAATTCTTACCTATAGCCATCTGCAAATTGTGGCATAACTCGCTTTCCAAAATAGGAACTTGAAACCAGCCCATGTTCAAAACCAGCTGGCTGAGGAGGGATCAGCAATACAGTGGGCAATGTCCCCCCTAGTTCCATCAGCCTCTTTCTCTTCAGCAGGGGGAAATGCTTCTCTGGCTGCTGCAACCCAGGAAAGGGCTCCAAGGACATTCTCTCCTGACACAGCATAGGAAGGAAACAACTTCTGACATTGCAGAGTTTTTACATGCCTGAGTCATCCCTTGGAGCATAAAGCTATTTGTAATAAATTTAGATACAGTCAAAAATAGCATTTCTGTTATCCCACATGAACAAAAAACACTGTTTATTAAAACACAAAAGCCTTGGGCGGAGGGGAGGCGGAGTACAACTCAGCCACAACAGTCCCAATTCTGACAGTCAACCACTCAAGCCAAAATTCTGTTAAAGAAAAAAAAAATCTCCAAGGAAACAGGCAAATATTGCAGTTCTCTTTTCCAAAGATAAAAAATTCTAGGGGAAAACATAGGCAATCCTAACTTCAGAACTAGATTCTCCTTCAGGGGAATTTTACAGGAACACGAGGGGGCAGGGCTGAGACAGAGGAGCTCAGAGGATGCATTGGACACATGACTCTGCACGCTTGGGTCTTATGGCACCACAGTTATAGGGGAAAGCCTGTTACTCCTGCAGGGATAGGAGGAGCAAAGCTGTCCCAGCGCCAACCCAGGGCAGCCTGCATCAGCAGCAGCCATGCCCACAGGTTCCTCTTTGGCATCTCAGATCCTATGCATTACCTGAACACCCTGCAAGCAAGCACCAGGTGGGTTTCCCCACACCATATAGAAGATAACTTGTACAGCATATGCAACACATTTTGAGGATTAAACTTAAAGGCATCCTTTATCTGAAATACACCCCTAAAGGAGACCATATGGCATCCTCTTCACTAGTGTTCCCTCAAGTACTTCTCTGGAAAAAGTGCCTATAGCTGAGGACTGAAAAGAAAATATTGACAAAGTGTCTTTTCTGCACAGAATTAATAGCCAGGAGAAAAAAAAAAAAATCACCTCCTGCAGTTTTTAAGACTAGATTTGGATAATGGTGAATCTTCTCCTTTTAAAAAGCCTGCATATTATGAAGGAATACATGCTGCTGTCCTTGTTTTGCCTCTGCACAAACTCAGAATTACATGATGTTGGATTGTTGCAGGCAGCTTTGGGTGTGCTGTGGTAGAAGAGCCTGAAGCCCTTTTCTCACCCCACAGCCATCTCTCTCCTCCATTACCAAAACTCTGCTTCAGGCAGAAGTGGACTTTTGGAGATGCCCTTTTTCTACTCTGGCACCTCACAACAGTAACCTATATATAACAGCCACCTTTCTGTTATATTTTAAACTACATCCATCTCTAATTTGCCCTTTCAAGACCATTAGTAGCAAATCTGCAAGTATAGTTCATTCTCCCTAGGTCACCTTACACAGGCTGTTGGCCCCATTCCTGCATTACCTGGGCTTCATACACCTAACAGTTGTTGCACTTCGTCTGGAGCACAAGCAGACACTCATTTTGGGATCCAGCTTGCTGAATTACTTCCAACACATATAGCCTGAGTTTGCTTACCTAAGTCTGACAGCATGCGATGTTACTTGCTTTTTGCTCATGTAGCTGACTCACCTTTCATGTGGTGTCATACACTAAGTTTTTAATCCTCATTTTTGGGGCCACAAGAGATAAGCACCAAGTATCATAGAAGTTTGTGTGAGGCTCACACAAACAAACTGCACAAACTGGCCATACTGTATGCAGATCTGAGCCAAGATTTTCTTTCAGGACTTAGCAACTCTTTTTCTATTTATATCAGGCAGCAGGCTCCGAGGCTTTACTCTTTTGGACCTGGATTAGCAATTCATTAACACGGCAAAGTCCAAGTCATTCAGCACATAGAAGTTCTTTTTATTTCATATGTCAAACTGTGAAGAAATCATTTCCTGCATTGCGGAGGTTCTTTTAAAACAGCAGTGTTGAATAACCATTAAATCACAGCTAACAGAGGCTTTACAGGAAACATTTTTGTACATGAATACAACATTGAAGGGTAATGGACCTCTGCCGAGATAGCAAATTCTGCACAGGTGAGAGAGGTGTCTTATCAAGACAAATGAGAGCTGCCAGAACATCATTTTGAAAGGGAAAACAACAGAAATAACCTCGATAATACAGCACAGAGACTGTAGCATCACAGGGATCCTTGATGTGACAGAGAATGAAAAGGCAGGTGAGCTTCACAGCGCTGCGCCATTGCCACACGACGCCACGCCACTGTGACACAACACAGGGGACATCCAGTCCCTGGTGGGGTTTTGCTAAAGAGCCACATTACCAAATGTCAGCCTGACCCCACCAATTGCCACCTCCTCACTAAAGACTGTAAGAGCCACCCTGGTGAGTGCTCTGCATAACCACAACACAAATAACTTAAGCATTTTTATACCAGGGAAGGAAACCAGTATTTGTTTCCCCTCATACTTTTAGCCAAGCTGAGCTTTGCTGGCCCTAATGCTACAAGAAGAGACAACTCTTCCTAGTCAATAGGCAGAAGAGGAAACTTGCACAATCAAGCTGTCGTTAATGGCTGATGTTAATTATAGAGACAGTTTTAGTAATGCAGTGTTTAACATCATGAAACAAGAGCCAATGCAAAATGGCTTTAGGTAGTCAGGACGCCAGGAAAATACTATTTCTATGTATTCATTCTGATAAAATAGTGTCTTACTGAATTTTAAATTGCTGTTTCTGATGATTTTTTTTTTACCTAACGTAATTAAATTCAATCTAACCAATTCTTACTCAATTTATTTAGAGAAAAACACCAAATTAAGGGGACAGATTAATTCAATTTTCACTTCATGGCCCAGTATCCTAGACTGACTAATAATAATTCTTTTCTCTTAAAAAAGCCATTAGTAGCAACCTTGTTTTTTCCACTATGCTCCCTCAGAAAAAATGAGTTTTCACTTCTGAGGGTGATAATTCAGCATTTCCTCAATAATACAAAAGTTAAGAGCTTAAATTTTCCCTTCTATACCTGCCTTACCTTATTAATTCACATCTTATCTTTCAGTGAGGAGAAGACTTAACTTAGCAATTTCCTCTGAGCACTCTTACTATCACTTGATGTTTTATTCACTTCCTACAGATCATACTTTTCTTAAAATATTTTTTTTATTTGCAGTGTTTCAGTACATTTGCAGCTTTGCTACAATTTCTCCTTTATTATGCAATAGTTTTTTCCTCAACACCTGTCCCAACTCCAAAAAGATCTAAAGCCAGAGAGAAAGAAGTATTTTGCAAGGGGACCAGAGTGACTGGGGCTGCCTTGGAGAAAATTAAATCAGCGTTCCTGCAGCAATCAAAAATACCATGCTAGTTATGGTTGCCCAGTGCAAAGCAATTGGTTTTTCTCCTGCTGAGCAGCTGCTATTGCCTTTGCTGCACTGCAGCCTTTTGTGTCTAGTACATCCCTGTGAGGAGTTGCACCAGGATACATTCCTGGCAACATAAAGAGGGAGCACATGCTTACAGAGAGCTATAGACCACTGGTTTTTGTTTGGTTTAGGCAGTACTGCACAGGGCATTAGCTACACCAAGCCTGTGCAATATGAGATGAGTCCAGAAACTGGAATGTGGCAGAAAGCTGCTAAAATTCCCCACAAAAAACCAAGATGCTCACTAGAAGAGTGAGGAGGGTATCAATCAACCCTAATAGCAGTAAGGGCTGGCCCCTAGGTCTCAAAAACATGAGCTATTTTCTCCATTATAAAGTTGTTCTGTTGGTTTACTTTCCAAATCTCCCATGAAGATTGGGTCACACTCTGCTAATTGCTGTACAGAAACTTCAGCACAGAAACACAATCCTTCTTCCAAATAGGTCATAATCTTGATTGATTCGATACCACAGCAAATATCAGAAGAGCTGGCAGCAGAAAGACGAACATGTAGCAGCATATACCCATGCTACCTGCTCATGGGTTTGGATGGTTCCATAATATCACTTGGAAAATAATGTTAACACTAAGGTATATGAAGTGTTGCCTTAACACAAAAAAAATGGCCTTAGAAAGTCAGATATCTTAGAATGACCCTGATATTCTACAGCTTTATGTTGTTATCTGATGTCTGAGTTTTCCAGGATAAAAATGTTATGGCTGCTATATTCCACTACAGGCTGAAGCCTTGGGAAAAAAACTTAAGATACAAAAAAAGCAGGAAAAGTGAAATCTTTTCCCATGCAAACATTCTTTTTCCTTTAGCAGTAAATGATGTTGTTTTGTTCTTTTATAAAGCAGCCAACAGATTCACTCAATCTTTAAGACAGTAAGAGACAGCAGCAGCTGTCTTTTTTTTGAAGCAAGGCAAAAGTGCAATTGAGATGGAATGAATCTGCTGTTATGACAGTCCGTGCCTGCTTCTTGAAAGAAAGACATAACAAATGAAAAATCAAAAAAAGAAAAGCAAAAGGAAATTGAGTTTCTGCTTAAGGCAAGTTGCTTTCTTACATGCAGCCTCCTTCCCAGAGGACAGCAGGTACAGTGCCTGGGCTGAAACTCACTCTGAAACCTGGACAACTTGGACCAAACAAAAGCATTTGGGGCACTGTTCTTAGCTGCTTTATTGTCATAAGCTCATAGCAGTGTTAAAAGCAGCTGTCGGGATGTTTTAGCAAGAAGTCAAAAGAGACAGACCAAAGGGAAAAAGAAATAAAGTGGAAAAGGATGAGGAGATAGGCAGGGTCAGAAGATGAGAGGCAGCAGGTTTCAAGAAAGTTCCCTGCTGCTGATTAACATCACACAAACACCACCTTTTCAGCTGCATGGAAAAACAGGAAAAGGGCAGATTACAGAAGAGTTGGAGAAGAAGGAATGGGATTAAGAAACAGCTTATGTATCCACAGAAGACAACAGGGAGGAACACAAGTAACCCATGGCTTGCCAGCCTGATGACAGGTAAGATAGCAGTGACGTCACCTGTGCCAGAGAGCAGGACAGAGGTTCAGGTGGTCAGCCTTATCTGTATTAAATTTAATCTGACAGAGAAGTATCCAAGGAGAAATGGCAGAGGTGGATGAACTGTTGGAAGATGACAAGCAAGAAAGATTGAAGTGCAAATAAACCTTCTCTGGAAGTCAGCTGAAGCCACGCCATATGTGTTCCACTATCCTTACTCCCAAGAACATTTTCCCAACACCTACCCTTAGCATCTCTGTCTGTAGTTCAAACCCATCACTTTTTCCCTCTTTTAAAGCCAGTTCCCATGCCTCATGCCCATGCTGAGGGTGGGTGTACCAGTGAGCACAGGCACCCACACTTTTTTGTAGTGTCTGCAAGGCACACCACTGAATAGAAACCCTGCACTCCAACTGCAGCTTTGCTCTTTTATATATATATAAATAGTGTATATATATATAGTGTATATATATAGAGACACACACACACATATATATAAGTTTATATAAAATATAAATGTTTTGTTTCAAAACTCCACAAGGCATTTACAGCTGCTACACGCAACAAGGCTGATACAGTCCTAGCACCACCACAGCACCTCAGAGCCTTCAACTCCTCTTGTCACTGTACAAATTTGTGTCCTAAACCCAACGCTATACTAAGATAATTGCTCAGCCAGACGTTTTTTATTTTAAATGATGACATAACCTGTCTAGTGATATGAAATCACAGTTAATCTACAGATTTGCACTGAAACTATTATCCTACAATAGTGATTTCACATTGTAATAGCTTCATTAGCACAGCCTCCAAAGAATCACTCAAACACTTCAGTGTAACATCAAATTGTAACAGAATTGTAATGATATTGGAATAGGCTGTCCATATATTTGCATTGAAATTGGGCTGATATAATTATCACCATTCATCAAGCCATTTATGCTGAGTCTCTAAAAACTTTCACAGAAAATTTTGTCACTGAACTCCAGCACCACACAGCTTTATAACAATATTTTTATTTCTGGGTTCCTATGTTTATTCCCTCCCCACAGTCCAGGTGGAAATCTGGGTAAGACTGTTCAAAACAGATGTTTCCAATTCCAGTGGCAAAAAAAACATATCTTGTAAAGTAAATGTAACAAAGCCACTATGTTTCTCACTTCCTCATTATATTTTCAGCTTTTATATGACTTTTCACACCACTGAGTTCCTCCTCCACCCTGTTATCCTCTTCAAGCAGCTTTCAATATTATTTAGGTCAATTTTTATCAAGAAGCTAGAGAAAAAAGCTAGATCTATGGAAATATTATGATATGGCTAGTTTAATAACCTGTACTGTTTATTTATCTTAAAACACTACATAAGCAAAGAAATTCTAAGCCATAGCAGCTTGACCACTGCGTTGCAAATACACAACCTGCAGCTTTTCATAATAGTGCTAAGAGCAAATGCATCAGCCACCAAAATGTCACTAGCAGATGGGAAGCATCTTAAGGGCAGCAATTTAAGCAAACACAGCCAAAAAATCTTTGCTCCAAACTGCCAAAAATTAACTTCTGAAAAAGTTAAGCTCATATATATGCTTGAGGAATTTTGACTTATGTGGCTACAACTGGGGCTTGGTGGTCTCCAGACAAAGTCATAGGGCTTAGATGGCTATAAGGCAGGGGGTCTATGTGTAGCCACGTTTCAGAGGGGCTGGCAAAAGTAACACCCTGAGACACTGCTGCAGAACGGCAGCAAGGTTTGCTCCATCTCCTAATGACTTCAGTCAGCTGCACTGATGAGACTGTTTAAATGCACCATTAGCCCCAAACTGGATAATATTATTTGGTTAGCATCACACATTCACATTCAAAAACACACAGTTAAAGTTCAAAATCCATAGTTGATGCCAAATACAGCCGCTAACTCAGTTTTCACTTCGGGGAAATGATATACAAATTATTCCTTGTGCCCAGTGCAATCACTGACACAGAGACCAAAAGCAAAGAAAGGTCCAGTTTCCACAGCACAGAAGTAGATGGTAACCAGCCTCCTCCTCACAGTTTGACTTGCAATAGCATTTGCTAAGCAACTCCTGCATTTCATTCCACAAACAGCAAACCACAAGTACCTGGGAAGATCAATGTGATGAAACCAACCTTCCCCACATGATTTCCTAACTAATTGCCATTTTCCCAGTGGGATTAATTTGCTACCTACCACCAGCTGCTTTTCCAGAGATATGGCATTTTATTCTTCTGACAGATTAGATCTGGAAATACTTCTGCATCATGAGAGCAAGCTCTGGCACCTTCAGAGACCACAGAAGATGGCACAGCCATCGAACACCGAGGGAGCCAAAGAGTACCTAGAAGTCCTCCATTGCCTCTCACAGCTTGCTCTGTATTAACATGGGGTGGGTAACAACCTCCAACACTGAATTTAGCTGTTTCATACACCATTCTTTCCTAGTGACCATATATTCAGAAGTGAAGCACTGCTCCTAGTGAGCCAGATATCACCTGACAGGAAAGAGGGCTGTGATTGCAGGTCCTCAATAGCAGAAACAAGGCAAATCCCAAAAAAGCAAGAGGAGGGTAGGGAAAATGAGTTTAACTTGAGGATAAGTTTTGTTCCATCCCAATCAGACAAGGAAAGAAAAAGCAATAAGAAAAGAGATTTGCTGGTCGAGGGAAAGAGAAATTTAGGATTTTCTGTCTGCAGGTGCTGACAACTACAAGCAAACTCAACAGGACTGAGGATGACAGTGGTTAAATTAGGGACTATCCAGCTATATCCAGATAACGCCTTTTATACCAACGCACATGACATTTGCATATTCACACCTAGGCTAACACCTTTATCATTTATAATAAAACAGTTATTTTCCTTAAATTTCATTTTTAGCCTCCCAGTTCCAACTTTATTTACAAAAGTTGTTGTCAAATGAATCATTACCTAACAGACAGAAGAGGGAACAACTGCAAGCCAGTATACTCCTGGATTTTATTCCCATCCCTGTCACTGCCTCACTACATGACTTCCAACAGTCAATAAATCTAACTGTGCTTTAATTTAATAACCTATAAAGTGGATGTATTGCTCACTTAGCTTCACTGTCAGCCAGTGAAATCAGTTAATATTCAAAAAAGTACTTTAAGATTCACAGATAATAGGACATACTTCAAGTGGTCTCATCTGAGTGTTTAAACTGGAGTTCTATCAAGGATATTTTCCATAGTAACAAACTCTGTCCTACCTGATCATGACTAAATCTGATATAGATTAAAAAACCTTAAACAGTGCCAAAGGAATTAGCAAAAGTGGCACAAGCACTCTGTGATGTTCATGTAGATACGGAGCACCATCTAGTGTCACACAGAGCCGTCTGTCTCCCACCTCTGTGCTCCTCTGTAGCAGTATTTCTGTTCTCCTTTATTTGTACCATGGTAACAGCCAGGGAGCCAGACAAGAACCTGACCAAAATGGATACCTGGACAACACATAACAGATGTCTTCCTTCAATGTATCGCAGTGAATGAAAATATTGTCAAGGGCAAAGTTGCTAGGTTACTCATTTAGTTTGTTTTGCAGAGAACTGCCCTGAAATCTGTTTTTTATCAACTCCAATCAGAAAATAGTTACAGATTTCAAAGGAGTTTTTTAGCTTCTTCCCCACAGGTACACACACAAATACATCTACCACAAACACCAAAGAAAGGAATCATGATGGGGGCAGGGCGGGGAGAGAACGTTAGACCCCCTCTAATGAAAGCTTCTCCTACAACAACATAGCAGAGTAGCACATTAGAAGTGAAGCACTAATGGACCTCCACAGCAGCTGCTGAAGGCCATGCAGAAGAGCCAACGCACCATATCCTGAAATGGCAGCTCTGCCCCACACAGTGGCAATTACAGCTTCTTCCCGCAGCAGGAAAGGTGGGTCTGCACCGGGCACAAAGCTTGCAACACATCACTTCTGTGCTGCTGTATGTATACTAGTCCTTCCCAGAGCAAGACCAGATGCCTATCTCAACCTGATCCTTGCAAGCTTACAGGAAGGGTATGGTGGGAACAAAAGAGGGTTCCATTCATCTTCCTCCAAGTCTCCAAAAGAATAAGAAAACAAAACAAACAAACAAAAAATCAGGAGGTAGAGTCAGGGGGAAAAGCTCAAGCAAGTCATTTAACAGGTGTTGCAAATGTCTCAAAGCTGAGATATTAAAGGGCTGAAAAGCTTCAGCTGTCAGAAAAGGTTATCAAACAGCTACCAAGAGACAAGTAACTTGATTACAGCATATATGTACTTTTATAAGACACTAGTCACTAAATTAATCTTTAACAGAGAAAAGTTGAGAACCAGCATGTGGAAGCTGAAGCTAAATTCAAAGTGAGGCAACACAATTTAAAACAACTAACAATTAGCCAACCAGGGTGGAAAAAACACTGTCCAGGGAACTTGTATATTCTCCACCTTTTTGTGTTTTCCAATGAAATCTCAGTCTTTTTAATATGTTTTCATCAAATGCCCATCCCTGAGGCTCAGTACCAAGAGTACACAGGTTAAATGCAGTGTCTTATGTTCAGACAACAGAATGAATGAGGTGAACTAGGAGCTCCCCCAGCGGTAACACTGATCAGTCCCTGAAGATGTCATCCATTGCAATGAAATGCCATTTTACTCATCTCTTGCTGACATGCTTCACTCTGCAGCCCAGAGGCATTCCTGGAGCACGGCAGCTCAGCCATCTCATTCCTCTTGGGTCTCCATTTCCTCATTTCAGCTCAGCACTTGTGCTGAGCTATCCACCCAACACTGAAGAAAACAAGCTGAAAGAGGCAAGCTTCATGCCTTGACATAAAAAAATAAATTGTATATTGTTCAGTTGAAGCACAGTGATAAGGCTCAGCATGTTGAATTTTGCGAGGATTTCCCATTGGCATTTTGCATTGTTTTAATACCGAGCTCTTTTTTTCACCCAGATCACAAAAACATTAGTGTTCCGCAGGAATCCATACTTCCAAAGAGATCATACTTTCTCTCTATTGTTTTAACAATTTAACTCATAAAAGCTGGCAAATTGAGGATAGGCATCACCAAAAGTCTGCCAACATGACACCTCTGCACAACCTTCTTGCACTGAGACAGATACATGGAGCCCATCTGATGCAAGTCACATCTTTTCAAAGACAGCCTCTTGATTTATCACATTCACAATGTCAAAACAGCTGTCCCTACCACTACTACCCCTCTACAGACTACTTAATTTTTCTGCCAGTCATCATCTTAGGAGACATGGCTGCACACTCCTTGGTAGGGGATACTCCCCAATGTACTGAGAAGAGCCCATGAGAGACATAACCACAGCAAGCCACAGCTCCAGCAATGTCCAGCTAGAGGATGGGAAAATAAAATGAAACACCATACAGAAATGAAGCACTGTTTTTCAGAAATTTGGGTCCACGAGCACCTCTCATAGCAGAGCCTTGAATGGATGCAGGAGCACGTGCACAGACATCCACATGCAACAGGACACGTGCTCCACGTGCAAAAGGCTTCAGCATCCATAAGGACGGACTTCTAAGGCTCATTCACCAAGGGACTGTCAGGGAAAATGAGAAATCTGCAAATGGGGGTTTT
The DNA here is from genome assembly GCA_907165065.1 of Caprimulgus europaeus. The sequence continues at coordinate 38,438,987 of OU015529.1, read as the reverse complement.
CACTAAGGAACAGAGAGGCCCTCAGCTGCTGTAACCAAGGCAACTTTATCCCATCACAACAGCCATTTTCCAGCCAAAAACGTCTGGTCAATTCAGCCACAATATGCAAATACCAGGGTAAGCAACAGTGGATGGGAGCATTGAATTGTCTGCACACGTAAGTAGCATTTTGGATTGCCTGCGGGCCTGTGCAGGGCTGTGCAAGTGGAAATGTGGGAAATCAGAGAAGAGAGGCTGAGAATCCTCATGCACATACATATAGAGCAAGGAAAGCCTAGACTGGAGGGAAACACCTGATACTTTCCATCTGAGACCCCTTCTTCTCCTACAGCTACCACAGAAAGGAGGTGGGAGTGGGACTTCTTGCCAGCCTCACCTCGAAAGCCACATCATTTTAAATAACCTTTCCTTAATAACCTGGAAAATATAGTCAATGAAGGGAAAAAATCTACCAAGCTGTGGTGTGTAACAGTGCTCCAGTCCCAAATTTTACCTTTTGGCACTGCATCAAGAGAAAGTTTCTAACACCAGGCCCTGCTTTAAGAGCAAGATTCTAAATTTATGGGATGATTAGGCATCAGCAGGTCCTATATGAGATTATCCTACAAATGAAAGCTCTCAGTCTTAATACCTCAGCATCACATAGGTATTTGGCCCTTGATGTTAGATTAAACACTAAGAAGTGAGAGAAAATAGTCAGTGATCCGTGTTCCATCCTCCATAACACATTTGGCTCTTGAATCCCTTTTCTGTTTTCTTAACCTATCAAGTGAATTATTGAATTTATGAGAGTTAGGCTAAGTAAGAGCTAGTGATCAGTGAAATTAACTGGGTATAGGCACTGCACGGGAGAGAAATCTAGCAAAAGGCAGCATTGCTCAAAGATTATAGAAATCTGCTGCGATAACATTGCCAAATGACATGCACTCGGGTGCATCACATGCAAGGGTCCAGGCTATTTTAGGAAGAGAGGGAGATTTTTCATACAGAGCAAAGTGGTACACATAAAAAAAATATGATGGGTTTGTCAGGGAGTTTAGAGTCTTTTTTAAAGGTTCATCTGTACAGCCATCTCTGCTTTAAAGACCTGATCTCATAGATACTTCATGCCAATTTGTTACAATAAACATTGCCAAGTATTGCCCACTGTTTTAATGTCCTTACAAACTGTTTCCATACACACTGTTTACATACAGCACTGTAAGCACTGTTTACATACAGCTGGTCTTGGGACCAGCTCTGAAGAGAAGGACTTGGGAGTGGTGGTGGACGAGAAGCTCAACATGAGCTGACAACGTGCACTTGCAGACCAGAAGGCCAATAACCGTGTCCTGGGCTGCATCAAGAGAAGCGTGGCCAGCAGATGGAGGGAGGGGATTCTCCCCCTCTACTCTGCTCTCGTAAGGCCCCACCTGGAGTACTGTGTCCAGTTCTGGAGCCCCCAACACAAGAGAGACATCGACCAGTTAGAACAAGTCCAGAAGAGGCCACGAGGATGATCCAAGGGCTGGAGCACCTCTCCTATGAGGACAGGCTGAGAAAGTTGGGGCTGTTCAGCCTGGAGAAGAGAAGGCTCTGGGGAGATCTTATAGCGTCCTTCCAGTACCTGAAGGGGCCTACAAGAAAGCTGGGGAGGGACTTTTTATAAGGGCAGTTAATGACAGAAGAAGGGGAAATGGCTTTAAGCTGAAAGAGGGCAGGTTTAGATTAGATATTAGGAAGAAATTCTTCACTGTGAGGGTGGTGAAACACTGGCCCAGGTTGCCCAAGGAAGTTGTGGATGCTCCTCCCTGGCAGTGTTTAAGACCAGGTTGGATGAGGCTTTGAACAACCTGGTCTAGTGGAAGGTGTCCCTGCTCATGGCAGGGGGGTTGGAACTGGATGATCTTTAAGGTCCCTTCCAACCCAGACCATTCTGTGATTCTATAAGAATATGAAATCTGAATCTGGCTAGCTCAGTATCAGTTGGTATTTTGGACGTTTTCATTTTTAGTTTAAGGAGTATTTTCATTAGCCTGCTCTGTGTGGTAGGAGGTATGGTTTGGTTTGCTTGTTTTAAGGCAGGAGAGCAGGAGCTAGTGTTTCAAAAGGTTCATAACTAGGCTGTGTATGCTTCAGGTAAGGTATAATAAGGACTTAAGTGTGCATGGCACATACATCTGTGGCTTCTGAGCAGCATGAAGCCAACACAACCTGTGGCTCCATAATGGCCCTTCCACGGTGTATTTCAAATATACAGGCACACAGAGCGCTCGACTAGCTGCCTGCACCAAACCACTGCACTGGAGAAGAGAAGGGTACATATCATCCCCTGGCAGACACCACAGCACACATCAGGGAGGAGGACATCCCTCAAAATGCACTTAGAAGCACTAAAGCCACAAACACAAGACTGCAGGCATCGCAAAGTTCCACTGCAGTGAGCAGAGATACCCAGCTCTCTTCTTGCAACAGCCATGAATGCAGTACAGTCCTTATGCCATCTTAAAACAGGAATTGTTTGAGATTTGCAGGGGCTTCACTCCAAAGGCCATGACTTTCTGACAGCAACCCTGGTTTAGCTCATAGAATAGCCTCCTTGGTACTCACCCAGGCAGCTCCACATTTACATCAACTCTAACAAGTCTTTCCAATCTAATTTCAGCTTTTGCCAATTTTAAAGCAGATATGAATTTTCAGGGGGCATGCAGCTGTGCAAGAGACACTTCCTACTTTCAGAAGGGCAAGTGAACCAACATAGCTACTCAAAAAAATGAATAACAAAATATGAGTTTTAGAAAGTAAGAAAAAAACACTACAGTTACTAGCCTGTCAGTCATAGAAAACCAGATATTTTTTGTTGCAGCCTAGAACAGATCAGAAGTGTGGAAGGATTTTCAACACTTTGGAAATATAAAGTTTGGGTGTTAGTATAACTGTAATATAACAAGGTAATTCCAGCCCCCCAGACAAAGTGCCTGTAACAATGTGGTAAAGTTTTTAACACATGCACAAAAGCTATCCTATATCAGTTTTCCACTTATACATAATATGTGGAGCACTGATCTCCTCATGTTAAAACAGAGTACTTGAGCATATCGGTATATCTGATAAACTACCAGCACAACAGCAGGTGGGTAGAATCTTGCATTTCAGGACAACATTCTTTTGAAGTGTAGTCTTTGGCACAAACACCAAGTGCCAGTCACAATCCCACCAGAATATCTGAAAATGTGATTGTGCCAAAACCAGCAGAAGTTTCAACTTCCAACAGGTTTGTATTGGGTCCCTCTCGCAATGCTAACAGGCAATTCACTCTAACTGCTTCAAAAAGCATTTTATCATCACAATTTGTTGCGCTGTGACAACATGCAGCACTTGGATTCTAGAATTTCCTTTGATTTTTCAAGGTTAGTGTGGTGGGTTGACCCTGGCTGGGTGCCAGATGCCCACCAAAGCCCACTCTATCACTCCACCTCCTCAAATGGGCAGGGGGAGAAAAATATAAAGGTTCGTGGGTGGAGATAAGGACAGAGAGAGATCACTCACCAATTACTGGCACGGGCAAAACAGACTCAACTGGGGGGAAAAAAAAAATTTACTTTATTACCAATCAAAATCAGAGGATAATGAGAAGTAAAAAAAACAAATCTTAAAACACCTCCCCCATCCCTCCCTGCTTCCCGGGCTTAATTTCTCTCCTGGTTTCCACCTCCTCCCCTCCAGGGGACAGGGAATGGGGTTGAGGTCAGTTCATCACTCGTTGTTTCTGCCGCTGCTTCCTCCTCGGGGGGAGGACTCCTTCCCCCGCACCAGCGTGGGGTCCCTCTCATGGGAGACAGTCCTCCACCAACTGCTCCAACGTGAGTCCTTCCCATGACTGACAGCTCTTCACGAGCTGCTCCAGTCTGGGTCCATTCCATGGGGTGCAGTCCTTCAGGAAGGGACTGCTCCAGCACAGGTCCCCCACAGGGTCACAAGTCCTGCCAGCAAACCTGCTCCGGCGTGGGCTCCTCTCTCCACGGGCTACAGGTCCTCACAGGAACCTGCTCCAGTGCAGGTTTCTCACATGGTCACAGCCTCCTTTGGGCATCCACCTGCTCCACCATGGACCTCCATGGGCTGCAGGGGGACAGCCTGCCTCACCATGGTCTTCACCACAGGCTGCAGGGGAATCTCTGCTCCGGCACCTGGAACACCTCCTCCCCCTCCTTCTCCACTGACCTTGGTGTCTGTGGAGTTGTTTCTCTCACATCTTCTCACTCCTCTCTCTAGCTGCAAAGTGTGCAGCTTTTTTTTTTTCCTCTCTTCCTTTTTTTCTTAATTATGTTATCACAGAGGTGTTACTGATGGGCTCGGCCTTGGCCAGCAGCGGGTCCCTTCTTGTAGCCGCTGGCATTGGCTGTGTAGGGTCGGACATGGGGGAAGCCTCTGGCAGCTTCTCTCACAGAAGCCACCCCCATGTCCCCCCCCTAGCTACTAAAACCTTGCCACATAAACCCAATACAGGAAGACACATATCAAAGCAAATATAAGCAATACTCTATCCTGTAAGTGGGTGTGTAAGGAAAGAGCAAACAAAATTACACAGGAACACACATGAGGACACTGGAAATCAGGTTATTTGAGGAACAGTAATACTAGGCCACCTGTTAGCAAGTACTTTTCTGCCATTCCTGGCTCAGAGATTAATATTTCCTGAAACACGATGTGAAAAGTGTTTTCTTTGAGGTCTCTTCCATAGACAGATGCCTCACAAAAGATCCTCGCCAACTCTGGGCTGTAAGCTGCTCCCTTTGGTGTTGCTACAGTGGCTTGCCCAGCTGCAAAGCACAGCTGTGAATACAAGCCTTACCTTCACAAGGGGGCTGCTATAGGTCCCTCTTGGAAAGATAAAAGCCAGTTCCCAGGATGTGATGTGGCAGGAGCATGTTGGGTACTGATTCATTCAGCCTTAGTCCTCATCTGAAAAAACACAGAGCTGGCACATGGCTCTTACAAGTGTTTGCTGCACTATAGCATGGTCCAAGTAGAGGTTAATGAAGATCATTTCATTTCCCTTGGGATTTCCACACAAAGGCAAGGCTTAGCTGACAGATGAGCAATTAAGATAGAGATTCCTTGAACTGATATCAGCATGAATGCCAGCCTCCCCAAGCAGCTAACCTGGACTTTCACTTTATTTTTGCTTTACCAACATAAAAGGTAAAAGCATAAAATGGTCCCTTCACTTCATCTTTATAGCAGGATAATCAATGCCTGCTCATTATTACAAGGAAGGGGAGAAAAGGAGAAATAAACACATTGTTTTGTGTGCAAAGTCCTACCATTGACTTTAAATTAGTTTCTAATTTAAAAAAAAAAAAACAAACAAAAAAACTCAGTGGTCAGTCTGGAGGCATAGCCATTTACAGTAGTGCATTTCAGGCACTGCACTACCCCGGTACAGCCTAGCTACCTAGCAAAAAAATTACTTCAAATACTCATAGCAAAAGAGGTCTTCAACAGTTTTTTTGGGACTCTTGATTTTGTGTGTGTGTGTGTGTGTGTGTGTGTGTGTGTGTGTGTGTGCGCGTGTGGTTCTTTGTGAGGCAAAGAATAATTCCAGACAGATTCTGCTGACATACATTATTCTGAGGTTCCCTACGTCTACAGAGAACCACAAATCTTTCTAGAACCACAAATCTTTCTATTAGTATAAAAATTATGCTTTCTGGTATAAAATATATCCCCTACTGCATGCAATGATAGTTTCTTCGCCTACTACCAGCCTGAACACATTGGAGAGAGACTCCCCAACTTCCATCCAAACTCAATGAGACTTTAGGACGTGTTTAAATAATGAAACACTAATGTTAATTAAAGTGCTCACATATAGCCCTAATATGGGGAATAAAACCCACTCAAACTCAGGATAAGAGGAGACACAGACATGTTGCTCATACATTTTGCTCATTCAGCATTTATCAAAAGCTAAACTTTCAGAACAATGTTATTCCTATTCCGTTGACATTCTCATAGTCCTTTTTTTTTTCCGTAGTTCTTTGAACTCCCTAGAGTTGTTAGAGATGCTGTACTCAAGATTATTCAATATTTTATTCAATATTACAGCAGTAGTTTTTCTTACAAAATTATCTATCTTCTTGTATCTATTCAAATATTGGACTGATTCCTACCATTAAATACTTCATCATAGTTATTTTTTTAGCTAAAAGTTCTACGAGAACAACAAATACAACAACGAATTCTCAGACATCATTCTTTTAACTAGCTAACACATGAGATGCACCAAGATACCAACAGCAGTAGCATGCATACCCAGAAGAAATACACTACAGAAGCAGCTAGCATGTGTGTCCAGGTTTAAGGAACAATGCAAGATTGTCTGCAGTGTACCAACTTGTAACTTTTTTTCTCCCAACAAGTAATTTTCCTTTAACCACCTAAAGCCACAGCAGCCATAATAGCAGTCACTTCACATCCATGACACCAACACTCCCAGGCTTCTAAGCCTTCAAATGCAACAGGTCCCCAGATGCAGGCAAAGGCTGTGCACACCAGGTTGCAGACACCACTTATTCTTCAGCATAAGGGGAAACCTGGAATTGTTATTCACAGGATCACAGGTACCTTGGGGGACTCAAGCACCCAGAGTTGTCCAATGACCCCAAAAGTAATTTGATTCCTGGGTATGCTCATGCATGTGGCAAACACAGCTGAAAAGAAATTCCTCTGGCTTGTGGTATCCAGAGTAGGAAAACATTGCTCTCCAACATCCTCCCTTTATGTGTAAGGGCACAGGGTGAACCTCCACTTAGTCATCCTCTTTGCCTAGTAAGGGTAGCAGATGACTCAGCCCTGAGACATTACTCCTCTGAGACACATATTCACCATCCCTATTTCATTACAACTGGTTTTCACCATGACTTTTGCTGGGGCAGTCTGTGGAACAGATACTCCGATAGTTTATATATCCAGCAGCTGCAACACTGAAAATCACTTGGATTTACCTGTGGGGTTTAGGGATTTTCAGTACCCAAACAGCTCCTAGGGCAATACAAATCCTGGTGAAATATAAAAACAACTGAAGTATACATTCACCTTTATAAGAAATAGTCTCAGTGAGCTACAATAACATATTTGACAAACTTTTAACTCACCACAAAAACCCCCTCTGACTTACTGCCATTGTCTTCACTAGTGAGCACAGACTGGTGTCAAAGGGAAGACTCTATTGTGCTTGTAGTTGCAGAAGCAGATAAAGATTCATTCAGGCAATCGCACAAACTATCCTGAATAACTACCCTGAGTGCTGGGACTCAGATGTGATATAACATCTTCCATCAAGACATACAGCTAACACAGTGCTGTTCAGAACATGCTTTCAGTACTTTGCTACTGCTGTTGAGGGACTCAAATTTATAATAAACTGTGGTTAGAGGGAACACCAATTTTGTTTCTCTCTAAAGGGCCACTCCATAATTTTGGAGTGAATCATCTCTCTGCACTTTGTGTGCAAACAGGATCTCATGTTACTACCAAGAGCCACAGTGAATGCGTGTAATGGCTCACTTGGAGTTAGAATAACAATTTAACTGGCTTTATTAACCAAGGGAAATAGATATCTAGTCTACCAGCATGACAGGTTGGGAAAAGCTTTACTGAAAAAAGGCAGGAGCTTCTGATAAATATGTTCTAGACTGTCACAATCTTAACACCTTTCTGTTTATACTTAACTAGTTAACTCTGAAGATACCTAGTGAATGCCTGATGTAAATATACCTTGAGGTCACTATTTGTGAGCAATGAAGTGATCCCAAGTTGTACCACTGAAATTGCATTAACCTTTCATTACCCTCCTGTGTCCAATATGCACCAGTTTGGCATTTCATATTCTTTGGACCAAAAACCTTCTAGGGAGTCCTTCAAGACTTAGATTTTGTTGTTGGTGGTTTGTTTTCCAAAGACTAAATGTTTACCTGTTATTAACAAAACCAAGAAAAATATTGTTTCCTGTTAGCAGAGTTGAAATAAATGGATATGAGGTAGAGCTATAGCGGATATTGGAAAGCCACACTCTCCTCTGCCAGCCAGAGACATGTCCAAGGACACTTGGCTTTGGCTGCAGCAACTTAACCTTGTGCAGGCTGTCAGCAACCAACCTTTGCTTAAGAGCAGTTACATATGAAAACAGCCTGCACTGAAAAAAAACAAAACAAAACCAAACAAAACACCACACACACCAAAAAAAAGACAAAACAACACAATACCAGCAAACACACACATAGGTCATCTCAAACGCTTCTTCCTCCAGACAGAGAGGGAGCAGAGGACCATCAAAATAGGCTCAAGAGCAGCATTTTTGTAGCAAGGAAAGGAAAGGAAAGCACCTCTCCTATCCTCTTGCCACTGCAAAACAGTTTCACTGAATTTGGAGGATCAGAAGACAGCAGTGGCTCACCAGCCAACTCAACAGGATCAGCAAAAGACAGCAGGAACTGAAGAAGCCCATAGAAATACAGTGAGCAAAAAGCAGCATCCAATGTCCCAGCACACATTATAGCAGGCTGCAGGGTCTACAACTTGTTTTTGGACCCAACTCCAACAACAGATGTGACTCCTGTTGTTAAATCCTATGCATTTAGTCCTCTCTAAAAGGAGCTCTCACTGAAAATGTATTTTGTGTTAAGATCATAGCGTATTTAAGCTAACACCACACACATCCTTTAGGAATAACTAATACATCACACATTCAGCAGTGTTTGTAGCTTGATATTTGTAAGTACCCGTCCAGAGAACTTTCAACAAATCTCCACGAGTCTGAAGAACAATACCATACTTGCATTAATGGTTTAAAAGCCAAGCACCCACCACTATAATGAAAACCAGCTTGATTCAGGCAGTGAAGACAGAACCTTGCCAAGAAGTTCAAGACAGAAGTCTTAAAATAGTTCCATTGCTTCTGGTTATGGTTTGCTTACGGATTGCTGCCCACATTTCCATGCCGATAAAAAAAGGCAAAAAGACAACAGAGAAAAAAGCACTCCCACAAAAGCGCACTGCACATGGCCTTTCCTTAACACACTCTGCCACACAGACTGACCTAAAATCTGTAGGTGAAGCCCACAAGGGCAGACACAGAGCTGCACTTTTCTACTCATCAGCACCAGGTGTCCTGACAGCTCCAGCACAGTCCTTTCACATCTGTCATGCCAGTCATGGAAAACTGGAAATGAAAACACTTGAACAAGAAGCAATTGTAAAAGTTGTGGGGGAAAAAAAACAAGCTAGTCTTCTCTCCTCCTCACAGAGTTCCAAATACCATTCATTCCTTCATCCCAGGCTGGGTTACATTTCTACCCACTGACTTCCCCTACACATCCTTCATCAGGGATGTCACAGTGGGATTTCCTTACTGCCACCCTCAGCAGCTTCACTTGCTGGTGCTCATTTCTCAGCTGCTGCTCACTTCCCAGCCTGAACACCTCAGTTTGGAAACAACAGGCAGCTCCACCACGTCATCATTACCACTCTGCTCCATTTTACCTTTTTTTCAGTCTTCTCAGGTTTTCCCCACTGTCCTTCTCTCATTCAGTAGCACACATTTCAAGGCACAAAATCTGCCTAATAAACATGAGCAGACTCAAGAGCCAAAATTAGCATCTTTATTCTGGAAATAACACTGTTACAAAAAAATTCCCAGTGTATTCAGACCCTCAGGCTACATTTCCTAGTGGTACTTCCTACAGTAGCTGTCAGAAAGGCTGCTCTGTGCTTTATGGAGAGCCTGTTCAGCAGTAAAATGGCTTTTAAATCTCAGGCTCCCACAGCAGGAAAGGGCTGGTAAGAAACAACAGATGACAGCTAGCTGCTGGGTGACCACCTTCTGTCTTAGTACAAGAAGTTGCATTAGTTTTTCTGAGACCATTTTCTCTCCTCCAAGCTGGAGGCAAGACACCACCACTTGGGTCTTAGTATAATATGATTTTCACAGAGGCTGTGGAATCAGTGACACCCAAATTGCACAGCCTTTGCTAAACCCACATCCTCTACTTGTGCTGGTCCCAGGTAAGGAAGCTCCATCTGGCCCACAACAGCACCAGAACACAGACATATATTGCCTGCAGGAGATGCCAAAACCACACTGGTCCCGTTCTTCTCGGGCCTGTTCCAAATAAAGCATTCTTTTCAAATTAAAAGTCTCTGCTTTAAGGAATTCAGATTTCAATCTTACTTACCCACAAGTATTTTCTGCTTTTTAAGTTACAGCAAACCAGCTTTTAAAATTTCAAAAACCAATTCTGATGAGGTAGCTAGTTTTCTCTTGCCTGCAACAATAAAGTCTCCAGGTTTAGTTGTGTCAGTACAGCACCATGGAGAGGCAGGATTGAATCTAACAGACTGCCATCTTTTTTGCTCGTATCTAGCAATTAGCAAACCTCAAACTGTTAAAAATGGCATCTTTGAGTGAGCCTTTCTACATCTTCATTCATCTGCAGGATGCTGCAGCACAGCTGAGTTTAATAATTATTAAACTTCTTTATTAGTACAGCCCCATAGCTCTTCTGGCTAAAACCTGGTTAGTCTTGGATGCAGGAACACTCAGGCTGGCTCACAAGACTTTTGCTAGACACTACACCATCAAGCCTCTTCCAAATCTCTATTGCTGCTGCCCTTGATTCCCCCACTGCGTAGCAGATTGCTTTTCAAAAAATAATTCTTTATATGTAGAACGCTGCTGCCAGCTTATAAAAAACGGCACCAGAGAGTCACCTCCATCTTATCCTCTACAGCTTCCCTGTGCATTTTAAAGATTATTTATTTCTATGACAAAAGTGTCTGCAGTCCCCAGCCAAGGTCTTGAATGAACAGAGACTCTCCAGCAGGCTGGCCCCAATACAGAGAAACACAGTCTAAACACACAAGGCAGAGGATAAAAGGAGAAAGAAACACAGAGGTGTGAGGTCAACAGCAACACCAGGGACAAAGCCATCTCTCCCGAGTCATGCACGAGTGCCCTTATCAGCACAGCACTCCTTTGCCTCATGAATCAAAAGCCTCTCTGGAATGCACATGTCCTACTCAGGGAATTTACTTATTTGTTTCTATATTCCATTCTGCCACAATTTGTATATCACTAACCTCTTCCTACCATTCACTTCAGAACAAGCACAATTCTCACGGTACAGAAATCTCCTCTTCTCTCACCCACACAATTTCTTCCTACGAGGACAGTGACCTCTTGTCACTGTTGCTAGATCATCCTCCTTCAGGAGGATTTACATCTATTTTGGTTCTATTCCAGCAACCTTACTTTAATATTGCAGTTTATTTAATTCCATATTGAGTATTGGAATACTTTATGATGGAGTTAATAAAATGAATATTCACAATATAATTTGTAAATACTATTTGAAGGTGAACAGAATGTGTCAGATATCTTATGAATTTCTATAGATTTGAGAACCAGCATTTACAAACAGTCCTACCTGAGATCAGTCACAGAAGAAGGTCCTTGAAACTCTTAGCCCCTTACCAACAAGACTCCTCCATGTTTGAGAAGGAGCACCCTGTGTCATGTGTTGACACCATGCTTAATTTTTCCATCAGCATTAAGTTTGACCAGACGATTTACTGCTCGGTGTGAAGCTACCCGCTGCCTCTTGGGGTACACGAGAGCCTTTTGGAGAACTCGGGTGTGTATGCTGATGGATTATTTCTGGGACACCAATGGAAACTCTTATCTCTGAAACTACATGCAGGAAGTCACTGGCAAATCCACCACCTGTGGATGGAGATCCTGCAGCCTCTTGTGCAAGCAGAAGTGATGATGGAGCTTTTTTTTTTTGTGGCCCTTCTTGAGAATAGTCCCAAGCAGAGCTAGGGGAAGGTCCTATTACTTGACGACCTGCTCTTACTTCTGACATGGCTATGGGAAAGCTCACCAGAAACTCTATAAGGAGCAGACAAGTTGATGTACAACAAAGCAGGAAAAATGGGGTAGAGGCAAGGGATCTGTGCCCAGAAATGTCAGGGGATCCAAGGAATGACCTTGGAAAACACTGCCTGCAGTGCCAGAGCAAGCTCAAATGCAGACAGCTTACATTTAACTTCACTGGCCCTATCTTCTTGTAAATCATACATAAAGCTGGAGTCAGACTCATTTGAGGTGCCAGCATCAACACAAGGGTTTCCCAGCAAGCTTTTTCCTATTTCATTCTTGACCATCATTCATTACCACAACACATCTCATTCCCCTAATATGGAGGGGGAAAAAAAACCAAAAACAAAACAACCCCAAAACAAAAAAAACCCCACCAATTAGCAGTGGTAACTGATCAACCACGGCAACAGGTGAGATGGGATCTCAAAGGTACATCAGGGAGACCTCAGTGGTGCTTACTGCATCTGCCTGGACCATGATGGGTCCACAGTGGCCAGACGTGCCTATCAAAGGGTTAAGTTCTACCATCACAGATCTGAAAAGTTTCTCACCTTTGCAGATATTTTTCTGAAAAACAGAAGTTGAGAAAAACTAGAATAAATTACAATTCATTAAGAAATTTTAAATGAGAGGATTTAATTCTTTAAGATTCATAATCCTATTTTGTAAGACGGGATGAAGCTCAGCTTTCAGGGAAAAATTTAAGAAATTGTACAGGATCTCTACTTTCCTGTTTTAAAAATTCAGCTGTCTGGCTGCTTCAATTCAGGTTTGCTGTTTAGGATTTTTTTTCCTTAATGTATGCCATATAAGTGAGAAGAATATGTGAATAATTTTACCAAAATCACTTTCAAGTGCATTAAATCTTTGCTTACATAGCTACATTTATAGAATCTACTTTTTTTAGCATCAAGCAACCAGATACTCGTGCCAGCAACCCATACAGCTAACAGGATTTTATTGTAAAATATAATTTTGCATGACTCAATTACAAAGCTGTTTGTACAGATTAATTCAAGTATATGATATCTCCTTCATATCTACAATGCTTGTCTGTCTTCATTAGCTTTTAACACTAATATCATCCACGTTATCATTTCACAACGCTTTCTGCTGTTATTAACTACAAGCACTACTGTTTATTTTAGGGTAGCATAGTCAGCCACCTTTATCTGTCTTCATTTCCTTAGAAGGAAAACAAAGCTGACCTGACTGAATTCCTAGTACTAGAAGAAATCACATAGAAAAAGCAAATTGTATTTGGTTTAGAGAAAGTCTATGCACATACAGTACCCACAGAGTTTTTAAAAGTTTTTTCAAAAATTATTCTCCTGTCCTTTTGCTGCAAAACTGTTCAGCTGATGCCACGAAGTAGAGTCACAGAATACGCTCAGTTTTTCTTGAGGGCACCTTAAAAAGAACATCAGATTATATTAAAAAAAATGAGATCCTAAAGCAGACACTCCCTTGCACGGATTCACATTTGGGCAGGCTTTTCTACCCATTTTCTTTAGTTTTGGTTAGTCTTTGACAGTAGTTTGTAGGGGCTGGACAGCAACTTTCACTGCCACTGGACAATAAGATTGCACAAATATTCCCACCAACCAAATACGGCTATCTGCCAAAGTGACAACACATTTCTCCTCATGCAGTGATTAATAGCATCCACCTTCAATGCTGTGCAATAACAGAGTACATCACTCCCACTTTGCTCCCCCAGTGTAAACCTGAACCAAAATAATGGTTACAGCTGTTCTCATATTGGGACAGGACAGTGACTTTGGGCAACAGCTGCCTCTCCTATATACACCTATTTGAATGGCAACAGATTGTGCATACAACATATAGAAACATATATATGTATTCGGTATGTCATATCCATCGGTCTTACAGACACCTGTCTGTAACAGACAACAGGGCTCGTATTTCATTTAAGGTCATTTTATGACTAGTTTATTCCAGCTACCTTGCACAATTTGTACTTAGCAGTTTGTTTCTCAGCTCTTCTTCACTACCAAAAAATACTTCTCGTATTGTCTGCACAATCAGTATGTTTATCTATAGACTCCTATAAACACAAGGAGTGTCCAGGTTCATAAGAACTGCACCCAGCAACATCACAAGTTGCCTTGTCTGCCCCCAGGAGACAAACTGACTTTGTGTCAGGGTTCAGAACAGACAATGAAGCCAAAAGCTTCTTTTGTGCACTATAAGCTCACCACCCTGGATTTCAGGAGGGCAGATTTTAACCGCCTCAGGGATCTGCTTGGTCATGTACCGTGGGATGAATTCCTGGAAGGAAGAGGGGTGCAGGACAGTTGGATCATACTCGAAGATCTCTTACTCCAAGCCCAGGAGTGGTGCAACCCAACAAAGAGGAAGGCAGGAAAAAACAGCAGGAGGTCTGCATGGATGGACAGGAAGATCCTGAACAAACTTGGGATCAAAAAAGAAGCCTCTAGAGGGTGGAAGTAAGGATGGGTAACCTGGCATGAATACAGAGAAATTGCCCGAGAAGCCAGGGATCAGGTTAGGAAAGCCCAGGCCCTGACAGAATTAAATTTGGCCAGAGATGTCAAGAGCAACAAAAAAAGCTTCTATGGGTGTGTTGGGGGGAAAAGCAAAACCAGGGAAAATGTGGGCCCTCTCCAGAAGGCGGCAGGAGATCTGGTCACCCGGGACATTGAGAGGGCTGAGGTGCTCAATGACTTTTTTGCCTCAGTCTTCACTGGCAAGGGCTTGTGCCACTGTCCTGGTTTTTCTAGGATGGAGTTAATTTTCTTTTGAGTAATTACAATAGCTGTATTTTAGTTTCAGTGTTTCAGTTCAGACTTATTGTGAGAAGAACGTTGATAACAGTACCAGTGTTATTAGTTGCTGCTGGAGCTCAAGGCCACCGTGTTTGGCTGCTCACAGCTGCATTAGGACTGGGAGGGAGAAGCGCAGTGAACAGCAAAGCCCAGAACTGGCATTTGGATGTGCCAATGAGATATTCCAGATCATATCCCGGCATGTCAGTATTTAACTGGGGCTGACCGGAAGACAGGGGCATTCTCTCAGGGATCGCTTGGGCTCACTCTTCCAGGGTTTGGGTTTCGGGACTGTCTCTGCTCCGGGATCGCTGGCTGGCACAGGCCTGGCATCGGTCAGCGGGCGGTGAGCAATTGCACTGTGCATCACTCAGGTCCATGGGACCTGATGGGATGCATCTGCAAGTCCTGAGGGAACTGGCAGATGAAGTTGCAAAGCCACTATCCATCGTATTTGAGAAGTCCTGGCAGTCTAGTGAAGTTCCTGCAGACTGGAAAAAGGGGAACATAACCCCCATTCTTAAAAAGGGAAACAAGGAAGACCCAGGGAACTACAGGCCGGTCAGTCTCACCTCAGTGCCAGGCAAGATCATGGAGCAGAAACTCCTAGAAACTATGCTAAGGCACATGGAGAATGAGAAGGTGATTGGTGACAACCAGCATGGCTTCACCAAGGGCAAATCATGCCTGACCAATCTGGTGGCCTTTTCTGACGGGGTTACAACATTGATGGATAAGGCTTAAGCAACTGATGTCATCTACCTGGACTTGTGCAAGGTGTTTGACACCGTCCCACATGGCATCCTTGTCTCTAAATTGGAAACATGTGGGTTTGATGGATGGACCACTCGGTGGATAAGGAACTGGCTGGATGGTGGCACTCAAAGAGTTGTGGTCGACAGCTCAAAGTCTGAGTGGAAACCAGTGACGAGTGGTGTCCCTCAAGGGTCGGTATTGGGGCTGGTGCTCTTCAACATCTTTGTCAGTGACATGGACAGTGGGACTGAGTGCACCCCCAGCAGGTTTGCTGATGACACCAAGCTGTGTGATGCGGTTGACACGCTGGAGGGACGGGATGCCATCCAGAGGGACCTTGACAGGCTGGAGAGGTGGGCCTGTGCTAACCTCATGGAGTTCAACAAGGCCAAATGCAAGGTCCTGCACCTGGGTCGGGGCAACCACAAGCACAAATACAGGCTGGGCGATGACTGGCTTGAGGCCAGCTCTGCAGAGAAGGACTTGAGAGTGGTGGTGGACGAGAAGCTCAACATGAGCCAGCAACGTGCGCTCGCAGCCCAGAAGGCCAATAACCGTATTCTGGGCTGCATCCAGAGAAGCGTGGGCAGCAGGTCGAGGGAGGGGATTCTGCCCCTCTACTCCACTCTCGTAAGGCCCCACTGGAGTACTGTGTCCAGTTCTGGAGCCCCCAACACAAGAGAGACATCGACCAGTTGGAACGAGTCCAGAGGAGGCCACGAGGATGACCTGAGGGCTGGAGCACCTCTCCTATGAGGACAGGCTGAGAGAGTTGGGGCTGTTCAGCCTGGAAAAGCAGACAGCTCCGGGGAGACCTTATAGCAGCCTTCCAGTACCTGAAGGGGCCTACAAGAAAGCTGGGGAGGGACTTTTCATAAGGGCAGTTAATGACAGAAGAAGGGGAAATGGCTTTAAGCTGAAAGAGGGTAGGTTTAGATTAGATATTAGGAAGAAATTCTTCACTGTGAGGGTGGTGAGACACTGGAACAGGTTGCCCAAGGAAGTTGTGGATGCTCCTCCCTGGCAGTGTTTAAGGCCAGGTTGGATGAGGCTTTGAACAACCTGGTCTAGTGGAAGGTATCCCTGCTCATGGCAGGGGGGTTGGAACTGGATGATCTTTAAGGTCCCTTCCAACCCAAACCAGTCTGTGATTCTATGATTCTTCTAGATTACGGTCTTTGTTAATCTTAAAAGCAACAGCAGCCACAGACAGCCCACTCAGCCGTCTTTGTCAAGAGGCACAAACCTTGGCCTGCAATCTAGAGTGGGCAGAGTCACAGAGTCACCCTTTTGTTACTGGTTGGTGTAAAGCTTGGCAGAGCTGCTCTACAACTGTAGTGCAAGCAGGCAGCAGCAAGATTTTGAAGTTTTAAGACATAATTTTGTGTAAGCCCTTGTGACTCCTCCAACAGGAACATAGCTCTGATAGGAATCTGCAGATCTGAGCCCCCATACCACACCCAAGACCTCTTCTGGGAGAGAGGAGAGAAATAGGAAAAGGAAAAAAAGAAGAGTACCTGGTAGGCACACATGGGGACAGTCTGGGGAGCCACCAACTGCCACCCCACCCTCAGGGATCCCAGTCAAAAACGAGGGGGACACTATACCCCCAAGCACACACATAGCACAGTCTTTCACTCCTCTGATGAATAGAGAGGGCAGGAATATTTTTAAAAGCCTTTTATCTCTTCCCTGTTAACTTCCTTTGGATTCTTCCCACCATACAACACTGCCTTTGCCAAGCTTCTCTAGCCTGCTCAGAAATTCCTCAGGAAATAAATTCTCTTGTAGCTCCTCCGACTGTCACCTTTCTGCACACATATCTGCATTCTTAATCCTTTTTTTTACTTCTCTCAGTAAGGCAGAGGGAAGCCCCATGCTTGCAAACATTGATGTGACACGATCTCCCGCAAAACAATACCAGCTGAGCACATTTTTGTAACACTGTTTGTTACAGCCGCACTCATAAACCAGTAGAATAGTCTAAAAGTAAATTAAAACATTAAGTCACCTATGTTAGATTACAGCAGTTTTCACTTATTTTGACTTGGAGCAACTAGTATAGCTGAATTCTGTCCCCAGAAACTGTCTCACACCCTAGCGATCAAATACATTTTTATGCACCAAAATGGCTAAAACACAGTAAGTTAACCTGTTGTTAAGGGGTTTCTGCAGACACTTTGCATCATGTTCACATGAATTATTTCTGCTCTTAAATATTTCCTGAGGATGCCTTAAGCTGCTTGGTGAAGGAGAAACATCCTTCCCTGGATTAAATACTCTTTAACCTGAGGCTGCACTTGAGAACACCCAATTGTCCCACACAACCACAAACATCCTACTCTTTTTCCACCATTCTTACTCTGCACAGACCATAACAGACGCCAACCCTGAATAAATACAAAGAAATTAGCCCACACAGTTGGAAGACCAAAGCAAGCCTAGTACACAGAAACACCATTAAAAAAAAAATCTCAGAAACAGAGATAAATGGATTAAAATATCATATTTTTATAAAGCATTTCAGCAGAAGGAAACTTACTCTCCAGGCTAGTTGACTTAGAGTGACAGCTACAGCTGACCATGATAGCACAGCTCCCAAAGGGAAGGTAAAGAGATGCCACAAAAAACAAATATTACAGCTCGTCTCCAGTGGATTCTTCTATTTTAAAACTGATAACATAAGGAGTGAAGATAAGATGTGCATACCTACAATGCACAGGTAAGAAATATAGAATAATAAGACTTCTTTAAAATGCATCATTCCCTTACACAGAACTATTATTTTCATCCTGGTTTATTTTAGCATTAAAGATTTACTAATACTATTAAAAATAAGAGTTCCTCCCGCAGACTAGCTTGCCCTGCAGTTGTGTCCAGGGCTGCCAGGTTTTTGATCTCCAGTAAGGATGGGGATATCTTGTTTTTCCCAGTAGAAGTCTCCTCCCAGATGCTTATTCTCACAAATTCCTACCTTCACACTACACAAAGACAAGAAGCAGGACTAGTGGTAGGGACAAAGGAGCTGCTACCTCACCTCCCAGGCTTGATATCCCCATATGTGTCAGCCAAACATCTGCTTATTCCCACACACAGTCTCTGCCAAGGGCTTTGCACACTGTCCCCTGCTCCATGGATCAGCAATACCCAGACTCCTTGTCCCTGATCTGGCTCCATTTAACAGCTCTCAGCTGAGTTGCCATCCATTTTTATTCCCCTTTTCAGTATACTTGAATTTCTGCTGTTTGCAGTCCCCTGTGGGAATGCACTCTCCAGTTTCACTGAACTTCATTATATGAAGGCACAATTTGTTTGCCCTGAATCTGCATGCTATTTCATGTTACATTCCCAACAGGAGAAATGAGGAGCATCCTTCCATCTCATTGGGGATGAGAGTGCATGAGGAGCACAGATTATTAGAAAGACTGCTGCTTTTGGCATCTTGAGAAAATTAGCCATTTTCAAAGTCTCATTCTGTGATTGAGATTCCTCTGGCATATTTGTTGAGCTTAGCAAACTCTACACACTGCTTCCTTTTTTCTAAGCTTACAAGACATCCCCCTACACTGTGTAAGTGCTGCATACAAGAGGCACAGTTGAGATCTGAACTCTATTCATTGCCCAGCATCTAACCACAAAAGGACAACACTTGCCTTAAGAGGCTACAATGACTGTGAAAGAAGAAAGCAGAAGTCAACATAAATACTTAAATTTTTAACTCCATCCTGAAGTCAAACAGCATAACTATTTCATACCTGTTGAATTTTTACAATAGTATACCCTTGAGAGAGAACTACAGTCTCCAGAATCTCTCACAATAAAAACTAGGTTTAAGAAATTTTATATTAACATATTCGATGTTCCTTAGGAAGGAGAAGCAAGAAGTGGCTGTACCACCTGGCTTCTGTCACACCAGCAGTAATATTTTTTATTAAGTATTATAAACCAGGAAACAGCCTAGGATCACCATGAAAGTGTCTCCTGCTTTACAGCATTTTAAGAAGAGACATCCAAGTCCTTAATCCAATTATGCTACCTCCTTTTTACATTTGCTTTCCTGCAGTATGATAAAGAGCACTGGATTAAAGCATCTGGCTTGTAGTGGTCTAGTTCAAGTTTAGTAAAGGCATGCAGCTAAACCAGGGCTTTTAGACCTTTTAAGAAATAAAAAGTTCTTTGGTAGTGTTTAAATAGCTTTTGAAAACTTTAACACCTGAACTTTAATGAGCAACTGCAATAAGAGTGATATTTGCCAAGTTACAAGCCCAGACACAACTTATATAGATTGACCACTAAGAACAAAAAAGCCTATGCATGATCTACTGAAATGTCAGAAAACATGTCATTTTTAGGAGTCAATGACCTAATATGGTTATTCACCAAGGACAGAAAAGTAAGGGAAAAATATATTTTTGAAGGACAAAATATTTGCATGTGTTTATTCTGAAAAATATGGAATAAGGGGAGGGCATCCATGTGCCAAAAACCAGCAGCAAATAAAGCCTGTAAGGGCTGACACAGAAACTGGTGAAGCACTACTGACATCTAGTGCTACACCACTGTTTGTTATCATTAAACTGATCCACTGGAGAAGCACCTATTTCTTTCTAATCCGAAAAAGAACTCAAAACTAGATTTGACACAATCTTAAATTAAAATTTTAGTATTTTTAAGAACAAAAGGTCAGGGCTTTTCTTTTCCCATCTTGGTACAGACCTGAAGCACCATTTCATAGTCAGGCACTACAAAGGAGTTGCAGTACCCACTAATATTTGAAAATCTTTGTTTCTGCGAGATGTTATCTCATCTGACATTGTTTCAGCATGAAGGGTCACAAGGACAGCAGGTAGCAGCTTTCTCACAGTCTTGAACCCTAATTTTACCTGTGCTTGACCTTCCTCAGGCTCCAGCAACAGAGGATAGCCAAGAATAAGGTGACAAAGTGCAGATAAAACCTGTCAGATCAACACCTGGAATCGAGTCCTCAACTTACCAGAGTCAACAGTATCACTCCCACTGGTGGCAGTGGGGCAGGATTTCACTCCAGGACTTCAGAGTAGATCTGAGCTTGGATGAAGGCTGGCTTTGCTAATAGGACACTAATGTGATGAGCTCCAGGCTCTACCTTTATGATGGCTGCACTTTACCAACAGCAAACAAAGCAATGCCCCTCCCACACACACAAAAAAAAAGAACACTTGCACATAAAAAGAAAAAAAGTTACATTCTTGATACAATGTTTATTTCTGCAGAGCGGTTTTAGATCACCAGCATCTTTCCTGGTCTTGCTGTTGCCCTGCTTCTGCTTGTTGTCCAGTGGGGTAACAACAAGCAGCATACAAACACCAAATTAGAGCTGTCTTGCTCTTGACATCAAGGTTGCCATTGCCCAAAACAACTAGATAAAGCCTTGAAAACCTGTTTGCTCTGGAATGAGATTGAGTCAGACTTGGTTTCCCCACACCCCAACAAGTCTTGTTCCATCAAATTTTTAGACAAGAAGATATTATGAATTTTTGATTTGAACAGGTATATCACTTTGTCCACAGTGACACATAGGAGACTTTATGCTGTCTGGGAGCTTTTTTTTTTTTTTAATTATGTGTCATATGCTACCCACTGGACACATGTCAGATAGCATTGTCTTAACTAAATCTCACTGAAAACATGAGAAGAAGCCACCTCTTCCCAAGAAGAGCCCATGCTGAGGACCCACAGGGAAGCAGGGGGAGGCACCAGGAGTGCAGGTACACAACAGCTCACTGCCCAAATAACAGCCCAGCCAGAGCCACCTTTCAGCAGCCACTGGTGCTCACCTGACATACAGGCCTCGAGAGGATTTCTTGTGTGTGGCTCCAGCATGACTTGACACATCCTCAGCTTCTGCAAACCTAAAGGCATCAGATATCCCAAAGGTTATGTATTTAACAGTGCATGTCCCCTTCCCCTTCATTTCCAGTTGAGGACCAGTTTTCAGACACACAAGCCAAGATGACCTGTGCACACATCATGCAATATACTATTTAATACAGCAAATTACCCCTGCTGCTGCTGCTCGTGGAGTGGAATCCCTCAGAATCCCGAGGGCGGTTTGCCCCAAAAACCCCTGTATGCATGACCCTGCTGACTGGAGACAGCCATTCCCCATCGTCCTTCTGCTCAGCCCACAGTTCCCCTCAACCAGGGGGAAATCGAATTCCTCATGAGCCACCACAGGCTGTGGTGAAGACATGGGCCTGAGCACGAGTGAGCTTCAAATTTACCTCACTGGACACAGAGACGTGCCCCGAGGAACAACTCGGCAGCCGCACAGCTGCTCGGCTCAGGTTTACCTCAGGCACCACCACTGAGGGTGCCGCCGCTCCCCCCAACCCAGTTATTTCCTCATATCCACACAATTCACAGGCAGCAAATGGTTTTAAAGTACGAAGGTCTGGCTTACCCATACCGTGAGCTTTGCCCACGGCGGGAAAGCTACGTGCCCACTGCCCACCCGGGTGCCGCCAGCTCCCCATGAAGCGGGAAGCCCCTCAGCGGGCCGGGGAGCCCCTCAGAGCCGGGCCGTGCAGCCAGGGCCCGCACACCGCCCCGGTGCCACTAGGGCGGGCCGCCAGGGGGCGCCCACGGCAGGGCCGGCCGGCGGCGAGAACCCGCCGAGAGAGGCGCCTTGTGTTAAAAAATAAAAATAAAATAAAATACACCTCACACCAACCACACAGCAACAAAATACCCAAATTTGCATTTGCTTTAGTGGTAAATATAGCACTTCAGAGCCACGAGCGGGTCGTTCAGCCAGGGGGTCCCTGAGGCACAGCAAGGAGACTGTAGTGTCCGCCAACGGCACCGCTCTCCCGGCTTCGCCACTGCTGCGGGTGCAAAAACCCTGCCTCAAACGCGTGTTTTCATCGGAAAAATCCGGTCGTAATTCTTACTGAAAAGGTCTTTGGTGAAAACCAGCACTACTTCACCAGAAGAAACAGCGCATTTCCTACCATGAGTCATTTCTGATCTGAACCGGGACTCCTAAACCCAGTCCACCTCACACAGGCTCAAGCGTGATGAACAACCTAAATTATTCTGTCGGACATGAGGGAAGAAGAATCTTCCTGAGGGGACAGGATGCTTTGGAAGAAACAGAGCTGTCTCAAAAACAACAAAAAGACAGGAGGTGCTGATCAGTCTCTCTGAGGTAACAGCAGCAGAGGAGGATGAGGCAGCAGCCACAGTTAACTCCCACAGGTCAGGAAAACCACCCAGACACCAGCTCAGCCTCTGACAAGGCTTTTTTTAAAGCTTCTCACCCCATATTTGAGGCTGTATAGCTTCTCAGCAATCATTTGCCAACAAGAGTCCTCTCAGTAGTTTATAACCATTGCACAGCTAAGTGCTGTCTTTTGTCAGCTTTATTTTTAAACATACATCTCAGGGGTTTGTGTCTAAATTTACCTATCTCCCTTAATCCCAATTTCAAAAACAACAATAAGACTCAAAAGCTGTGAAAATCCTTTACCAAAAAAAATCCACACCTGCTGTCTGTTATTTTGTAGTTTTACCCACCTTCTTGTTTCTCTCTTTCACAGAAAGTTAATACCCAGCACAGAAAACAGAGCTAGCCTCATACACTGATGAAAACCACATAAATCTGACCAGCAAAGACTTCAGTAACTATTTGCAGCTTACAGAAGCATGGACAGGTAAAACAATTTATTTCCTTATCACTCAAAAAATACATCCACTTTCAAATGCTCAACACATCACCCCTTTAAAGGCTCGGTTTTGGCAGAGAGGAGAAAAAAAACCCTGAAGCTGTGCTGAAACACTGCACTTACAGCTCACTCCAGAGTTTCAGTTGTAGCTAACTTGGAAGTCATGCTGCAAGCACTAGTAGAGCAGTAGGTAGCTCCCTTCACCTTTCACTGAGAAGCAGAAGCTTCTTCCAACAATTCCTAGCTTTACTGATTCCTTGCTTACTTTATTCTTATATTTAATCCTCAAGGCCAACACTGGCTCCTTCAACCTCGCTTGTACAAGAAGCAGACCAAGGCAATGCATTTTGCAAAGGAGAACCCACATCAGCTTTTCACCCATGCACCATCCAATCCCCACAGATTTCCTCTGGGTAGATTTTAAAGAGAAAGCCCCATGATAAATGCTTAAATAAAATAAGAACACCTTGTAAGCACTGATCAACCTGATGTTTCCAACTCCATCAGGAAAGCCAACAAAAAATTGTATTTGTCACAAGATGAAAAATAAATAACATTAAATAGAAAAGGAAATATTTTGCTTTAGAGCTTTTCTTTCGTATTTTGCTGTTTCCCAACAAAAACAAATACAAGGAAAACTGATGACGCAGCTGGACTGTGAAGGGGAGATAGGCAGGATGTGGGAAGATCTCACCTCTGCCAGACAGCCCACATCTGTGCCAGGGAACTTTCTTATTTCAGCGTTGCATTTTGTGCGTTACTGATCTGTTTTTCCAAAGAACTTGAACATTCCACTGCAACATGTCCCGTGCACAGGACTTGGTCAGAGAAGATGGCTGACCAACAACAGGGGATGCTCAGGACCTCCGTAAACCAATGTAAGGGACCAAAGCAAAGACAGGAACTTACTTCATATTTTCCACAGACTTCCAGCAACTTCTTCCCAATAGACTAATAAACACCAAAAAGCCAAACTGCAAAACCTAACAGCTTGAGGGCTCTGGGGCTTTTAAAGGAGGGGGATTGCTGCAAGTTGCTGGATGGGCCATTTGGAGCTGGACCTGAAGCATCTGTAGCCTATATTTCTGCCAAAATAACTGAACCACCCTTATCCCAGCTGGGAGAGCAGCTGGCATTGCATCCCCAGCAAAGGCACTTACTGCCTAACAGGTTGTTCAGCTGCTTCCAGAATAATCCCAGACATCAGTGCATTTGTCTGCAAAGAGCAGGAAGAGGCTCTCCTGTCATCAGGAGCTGTATGTGTCCTGGCACTGACACAGAATGGTGTTCTGGAGAGTTTTTGCCTCTCCTCTCTTCAGTGATAAAAAGGTGTTGTGGCTATTTCAAGACCAGTCAGGAAGAAGTGGTGGGAGGGGAAATAAGAGGATCAGAGAAGGAAAGAAAATCAGAATGACTTTCAACAGTCTCATTTTTTTTCCACAAATAGTTGTTTTATTTTGCACCTTTCTTAATGATCCTAAGTACTGCAAACAGCCAAAAGGCTTGCAATTGCATTACTATTTTTCCTCCTTTTACAACCTTGTGGATTTCCTTAAAATACAAGCCCCTTTCCTTCCGCAGTCAGGTGTTTCAGCAGCCTTGTGCCTATGTGAGCAGACATGAGCTAGGGATAACCAGCCACAGAAACCTTCCAGGCACTTGCTTGTTGGTGGGTGTGGGAAGCATTGTATCCAGGGTCAGGACCCATCTGAAGAGATCACAAAAAATTGAGCAGCTTCATTTTAAACTCTAGATATCTGTAGGTGAACTGTCTCAAAGCTGGGACTCTGCCCAGCCCAGGAGATGAGGATGGGCTCTTCTGGCCACCTTACCTCTGTCTGTGCAGCACCTTGTTGTTGTGATTAACCACTTGTAGGTACCCTGGGGAGGAAAATGCTTTCACCTCAAGTGGTGGTAGGGGTAGGAAGCTCCCTGCAAACCCATCCACTGTGGGTGATGGAGATAGGGTCTCTACTAGAGGGGAAAAGGCAGAAAGCCCCCTCAAGCCTCACTCTGTCTTTCAAACCTCTCTCCTTTCTCAGGAGCTCTCTTGTAGCTAAAACTTGGTCTTTGGTGGTGCAAACCTACAGTGTATTGCATCCCCCATACGAGATGGCCAGGCAAGTGCTGTGTGCCAGAGCCCCTCACATCTATGCTGCTACACAGACCTGTAACGGCTTTAAAGGCAGCATCATCAACAGAGAACATGCAAAGAGCTCCAAAAGCAATGACTTTGTGAAATACATTGTTTCTAACACAAAATGCAAACCATCTGCAAGAGGGTAAAACCCGGAGCAACTCCCTAAATGAGCTGTCCTACAACAAGAGGGAAAATTATTCCAAAGCTGCTTCCAAAAGTGGCTGTAACCCAGCCCAGGCTGCTGTAAATAAACAAAATAGTCAATCCTGTTATTTCAACTTCCACTGACTATTACACTACTAAATAAATAGAGGTATTTTGAAAAAGCAGCATTTCCCTTCTTTTTCCTTAATTCAGCAGGTTAACATGATGCTCTCAGGCACTCTGGCGAGGTTTCTGGTTGAAGTCACCCTGCACAGCCAGGCTGCTGTGCCTGCTGCTGGCAAAGATCATGGCCACTGTCCTCGGGGCAAGAGAAGCCATCGCAGGGAGCAGGTGGTGCCCTTCTGCTCAAACCCCTCTCTCTCCACCCTGGCAGGGCTGCTGGCTATAAGCTCATCTCTAACCTGCTTTTGAGGGCAAATTTGCTGAGGAAACTGTGATTAAGGAGCTTTAACTGGAGGGCTGAGAGGATGAAGGCTCAACCAGAGGCAAAAACTGGGATCTCTCCCATATTCCAGCTGCCAGCCATGTCCCCCTGCCTCACCATTGTCCCCTCATTGCTTCACACCTCATGAGGCTGCACAGAAGACTTTGGGATTTTATTCTCATTAATTTCTTGTTCAAAGCTAGCAGCCTTTCCTCCTGGAGGAACTAGGATTTCCTGTATACATACCTTTATCTTCCAGAGGGTCTCTTTTTTAGTTATGTTATTTTGCAAGGTAGTATAACCCTCACAGATTTTCATTTAAAAATACATACCTATTACAACCACACAGCTGAGGGAATCATAGACTGATATCCCTGAAACCACATTTTTAAGAAAACACATTGGTATTTGTCAGTAACACATTTCATTAAGCATGTGCAACAGCTTCTCTTGGGAAAGTGCTCCTGCATATTATCAATAATTAATAATTAGTCCTAAGACTATTTACCACAGCTTCACTGATATAAGAGCTCTATTGCTTCTCTATGTCTTGTGAAATAATCCTATTAATGTATAGGATGGTTTATCTAATATACATTTATAAAGTCAAGAGATATGCAGTAGTAAACCCGTCTTGGTCAGGTTTAATGCATTGTCTCCAGCATTTTATTGGGGTAGAGCAGCTCTCTTTATTGTTGGCAGTATCTCAGCTGCTACAGCTGAAGAAAATAGTTGTAGATCTCTAAGCAGGGGAGAGAAATTCAGGGAAGTTTTCAGCAGCCCAGCTTCCCAGCCCCTCCTCATCCTGACCTGCCTCTGGCACAAGACACAGCGCATCTCTAGCACATGGGAGCTCTGGTCCTCCACAAAATACTCTCACAACTGACAGCCCCAAAATTTTAGCCTTATTTAACCAAATCTCTGCTTTAACCCAAATGCTGCGCACAGGACTGAAAAGTGTTGTCACTCCCTTCCCAGGTAGCGGGAACACTGATTTTTGGATGTCTCACTTGTCAGTTAAAGATATCACACAGCCGAAAGACAAATACACAGCATTTTCCAAAGGCTCCTGAAGTACGCTGAGCCCAGCTCATGTTGTCTGCATCTGAATAAAAATAATAACAAAAAGTAATTATCACCAGCAGATGATCCTGGTGTGGAACAAAAATCAAGTCTAATCAGATTTTGATGATGAACAATGCCTTAAAATTCTTTTCAATTAAAAGAATTGCAGGTCAAAAGCTAAAAGCCCCATGGGGAGCAGCCATCTCTGCCAGGAGTTTCGCAGATATTAACCAGAAACCATCCCAGGGTTTATCTTCCCATGATGGTGAGATATTCACACCCTCAGTGAATAGTGCCTGAAAGTGCAGGGGCACCTGAGAAGCTCTGGGGCCTCCCCACTGTGACAGGAATCTGCAGCCAGGGAAAGTGTAAAAGGTGCTATCTGCCAAAAAAGCCCCAATCTTCTCCACTTGTAAGAAAGCTGCATGGGATATTTGTTATGTTTAAGATAGATGGTGGTGCACGAGCCAGAATTACCATTACATGTTTTGGAAAAAAATGTGCCAATGGTGGAATTAAACACTGTCTGTGGTGGTGGGTTTATCTCCTGCTACAGAAAAGGCAGACAAAGCGGAAAAAAAACCCTGAAGCAATGGAAGAGTCTCAGGAGGGTCTCTAGAAACTCTGGAACCAGATGAGCTGAAGAGCATGGACCAGAATTCAGTCTAAAAAGGCTTCAGCTCTGAGAAATAGGAAAAGTGTGTGCAAAGCCGAGCTGTGGTCCGTGGAGTCCTGTGCAGATGCCACCAAAACTACCGACAGGGACCCACGCCAGGCTGCCAGCACAGAGCACAGGAGTCACATGAACCAGCCTCCCTGTTCACCCCCACCCTGGTCACAGGAGCCCCACAGTCCCCACAGGGGAAACCCAAAGGCTCATTTCTGGTCTGACCCCCTGCAAAGTCCTAATGGGAAGAAGAAGGCAGACAGAGAATACATCAGCAGTGTGGCCTAATGCCAAATGCCACCGTCCCTGCTGGGTACAAGGGGAACATCCCAAGTCAGCACCCAGCATCACCCAGAGAAGCACCTGGTTTAGGAGGATGCTAATAGTTTAGGAGACCATCGCATCAACCTCCAAACTCTCAGGATACTTGGCAATTCTCTGTAGTCAGGGGTGCAGTGTGCAACTGGAAATGGCACTGAATTCAATCAGAGGAGCAAAAGGGTCTTTTCCAAACATACTCCAAGATGAAAGCTCCTGCTGACATCCCTGAGAAAAGCAGACCCAGACATTCTTCATTCAGTAACATCAACCAAAATGCAACAGCTCAAGTTTTTGGTACCAAATGATAGAGCCACTTAAAGGCAAAAACTGAACTCAGTTTTCCAATTCATCAAGAGTCACATGGAATAAATGCAGTGGGCCCCAGGGGGAGAGCCAGCATTGGAATTCAAGGATAACATAGATGAGGTTAAGGGAGCCCTTCTGCAATTCCCAGGCTCTATTTTGGTGTGAATAAATCAATGATTTCTATTACTAGCCCATTACACTGGTATGCTTCACAAGAAACAAACTCTTACTTTTGTTGAACTTTTTATTTCAAGGCACTTAAGAAAAAACTTCCAGTTCCCTGCAAATGCATTCCTCCTCTTGTGCCTGGTTCTCTCCTCCTCGCCTTTCTTTAATCAGCTGTCCATTCTGTCTTGATTTCTGTACTCTGGGTGCTGCTTTCATTTAGACAAAGCTAATGTAACTGAGGACTAAAAGCAGCACCTTCCTTTCCTGCTGGTAAAAAACTTGTGCATTATAAAGACCTTCTGATTCATTTCTCAGACTTCCCATGCTGGCTGTCCTGCTGCCTGTTCCAACATACGGCGCAGTTGCTTTTGTACTGGCAACTACCAGGTGAGATGGAAGCTTTGAAAATGAAAAAGGGTCAATAAAGAAGCGTAAATCAAGGGCACACACAGGACTTCTGTGTCTTTGCTATTCTACTAGAAGCACACTGGCTTTTACAGATCAAGTGATTTTACTTCTCTGGACAGAGCTTTAATAGTGTTAAAACACTAGTGCTTGTAGTCGTGCCACAAGCAGGTATCAGAGATGAGTCTTGACAGAGCCTGTCTGGTTATCAGCCCTTCCAAGGCACCACCATGGCAGGAGAGAGACCTGGAGCCTCCTTGCTCCAGCTATTGGGGAAAGCAGACCCAAAAAGCTACCAGGCTAGGGAAGAAGTCATCAGTTCAAGCTGACTAAATGCCAACGTGTGGTTACAGCCATTGGGCTAAATTCTGTAAAAGCCCTGACTGAGGAGGGATGCAGGGGAGGGGTAGCACTGGAGACTTCCTCCTTCTTCCACTCATTTCCTGTTTTACAATCGTATTTTCCTCTGTACAATGAATTTTTAAAAGGCTGCTGAACAAAAAGTTGCCTACCCTGGAAAGAAATGTATTTTACATTCTTCAAGGATACTTCTTCAGTGGCTGCACAAAGGTCTAACACAAATAAAGGCTTCACAGTTGTGTTACTCTTAGCTATGAGTAAGCAAATGCTAAAGTTAGGTCAAACTTAGGAACCACCATTAGCACTAAAATTACTTATATCAGATCCAAGATTTCAGAAAGAGCTAAATCTAGGCCACTGAAAACCTTCAGGTTGTTCCAGAGGCACCTCCCACAAACCTGTGTGAGCTGCTGAGCTTTAATGAGACCAAAAAATCCAGTTACATGCATTTTGATCAGCTTTAAGATAACTGTAATTTAACAAAAAGGATGTGGATGGGCTGTGATTTTAGTTTAATTTGTTTAACAACAAAAAGCAAAGAAAAGCCCTTGTGCAAACTGCCCAGCTCTCGAGTGTCTTTATAATGCAGGACATTTTTCTAGTTTGCAACGATAATTACACACTCATGAAAATACGTCTGTTGACCCAGACAGATTGTAGCTGTTGCTTTGAGCTGGATTGCTCTTTTTCCATTTTATTGATTCAATTTCCCTCATACAAACCACAAAAACAGCTTAACTGATAAAAGCAATTATGCTATGTCTCAGTTCATTTGAAAACTACGGGTTTAATACCCAAATTTAGTAAAAATCAGATTTAAAAGAGAAGAAAGGCAGGCTGAGGCCATGCTGCCTATACACAAGAACATTATTTTTCTTTATAAAGAAGGTTGCACAACAGTATTAATAATTATTACTTAAGGCTGTAGCTACAGCTGTAGTTTAATGGGTGATTCTGGACTTTTGCTATATGCTAAGGAGCACAGTGTACTGCTGGAAGAGGGCTCTGATAGCCAACCCAGCTGCCCATGAGCCAGAGCATCACATGGCACTTTACAGGTTAAAAATAGTGTTGGGTTTGTTTTCTTCTTTTTCCCAGATGGAATTTAGGAGATAAAAAAGAAACAGTAAAGAACTTGAAATAAAACCTAGGAAGAGGATAGGGAGTCCCTGGGCTCAGCATGGCATAGGCAGAGGAAAAAGGAGGAAGATGCTCTGACCACCAGAGCTGGAGGGGAGAAATGCCTGGGATGACCTGACCGAGGTCCTGGGAGATGCATCATCTCTGTGGCAAAGTGAGACCACAGTGACTTTAAGCAGGGTAAGAGCTAACAGAAGGCTGAGTGACTCTGCATGAGGGGCCATCCAGTTCTGCTTTCCATCAATGTTTTGAGAACCACACAGAGTATTCAAGCTACAGGAGGACCATTGCTTTTATGGACTTACATAGTGGCACAACACTGCTTGGATCGAACAGAGATCTGAGACAAAATCCCACGTTTTTGACTGCTACCCAACATGATGTTTTTCCAGAATTACCTCTCCTACCCACAAACTTGCATGAACAGGTATTGGACAAGCCTGAGGGCACATCCTAGAAGAGACACTACTCCAATTTCAGACTCATGATACTTAAGAACAAAAGGTTTATGTTGACCAAAGTCAAAGCTGACAGTATTTTCTTTGTAGCTGTTCCTGGTTTGTTTCTGGCTTTTCTTTCAAAAAGTAATTTTGCTAAATTAGTACTTTGGCACACTATCTATTGGATAGCTTCCTGTCTGCTTGCCCACTTTATATCCACTGAATTCGCTAACCAAATCATTTTTATTGCTCACTACATTGCAAAGCTTATATAGCTGTGGGAAAATGGGCTGCACTCAATTTTTCCATACACTTCTTCAACCAAAGTGTGTGCTGATGCCAACTCTTTACTGCCAGTGGTGAGGACGTGCAGTACAGCAGGCTACAGGTTGCCCTACAGGTGTGCTGCACAACACACAGGTAGATTTATTTGCTCTGCTGAGGGTCAAAGTAAGGGTAGAGATGACCAGACGAAAATGTGTACTGACTGCAGGTAGTGTAGTTTCTATTCTAGATTACATTTATCATGAAATCTTGTGATGACCTAATTCACAAACAAACATAAATTAAATTTAGTGGAAGTCTATGTTTGAGTATGGCAAGAAGGATGAGAAGTACAAGCAAAGATAGCAAAGCAGCAACAGATAAAGTGAAACGTCTGATATTAAAGGTAAGCCTTCTTAACGTCTAGCAATCCCACTCCCTTTCCACAACCACAATCTTTCACAGCTTCCACTGTGCCCGGAAGAGGCACTCGTCTTCTCCAAAATAAGCCAAATCAAGGAGTCAAGACAGCAGAAAATTAGTAATTTATGTGCCAGATTTGTTTCCAGTGAAACCCACTCACTGCAGAAAGCCTCAGCTGAGCTGGAAAGGGTGCAGGAACAGATTGCTCAGGGCGAGTCGAGAGCTGGACCATAACATTTAGCATCCGTTAGTCATTAGTCACGCTTTGTGCAACGGAGAGGGGAAAAAATAAACCCGGTAGCTGTGCTAGCGGGTCGTTATGATAAAAGAGCAGTAGGCTCACTCTTCATACAGGGCTGTACCCAAACAGCCTAAACTCCACATCCATCCTGAATGGGATTTCCTTGCAGGGGGGCTCTGTGTGGTTCCCCAGTTTCCCTCTGCACCTTCCCACGTGTCATTTTCTTTGTCTGAGTGGTTTCAGCCACATCAACTCCCCAATACATTGTGCAACCTTTCAGACCCTCATGTTGGCACAAGGAGGTTTGTAATCAACAACATGCACAGCCTCTCAGAGACCTGTTAAGTGTTTTCCAGGTTGAATTTAAAGGACTACAGAAATTTTAGATATACATGTCCTGTATAAACAATTCAATTTATTTACTTGAAGGTATGGTGTGAAATAGGACTGATATGCTCTATATTCCAAAATAACTGCAAGCATTGCCTGCAGTACCCCTGAGTTGGAAACTGCTATTCATTGACACCAATTGTGCCAATATAATTACAACCACGATGCCCATCACTCAATCAATTTAATTTTTGTTTTTGCACCTGCAAAGCAGTAACTCTGTTGCCTGCTTTAACATAGGCAGCAAATTCTTTTATGCACAGCTCAAATTATGTCGCCTTTGAGGACAACTTGTAGGATTCTGCTTTACAACACAGAGCACAAAGTGTCGCTTTTCCACATTTTCATCTGTTTTCCTTTTACTGCCCAACAATTCACAATCTCTGAAAGGACAAGGAGAGAAATCAAGTCAGCTTTAACACTCTTCAGCTGTGATTTTCACAACTTTCTATCAAACATTAAAGGGAATCCTGAGGTGTGATTCTTCTAGAGTAAAATAGCCATTTCCTAGTTGCTCATCAAGGCCTGAATTGTCCTATATTTATGAAAAAAAACACCTTTTTTTTCCCCCCCCTGTGTTTCAGTTAAGGGGATGGCTTCTTTTCCAATCACACCGAATGTTAGGGATTGGAAGGGACCTCAAAAGATCATCCAGTCCAATCCCCCTGAATCCTCTTTCCATTTTAAAAAAATCACTTCCTAGCAGAGGTTTCAGCCAAAAGACCGGTGGCCTGCTATGGAGATGGAATACAACACTGACCAACAATCCGCATGGAACCCAGCAATGCAC
Organism: Caprimulgus europaeus; assembly: GCA_907165065.1. The sequence continues at coordinate 38,406,083 of OU015529.1, read as the reverse complement.
AGACCTTTGCTGAAAAAACAAGTTCTACTTCATGTTTTTGTGCATGGAGTTGGATTATTTTTTTTTTTTTCATTTTATAGAGGTAATTCTTGTATACCAAAACAGTATTCCCAACAAACAACAGCAATGGATACCACAACAAAAATACGGTGGTAAAGCAAAACTGGTAAATCCAAGGTAAACACCCATTACATAGCACACAGAAAAGAGGAAAAAGGGATTAATCAGTGCATGTACCTTCAAGAAAACTTTTTCTCAACAATCTTCCTGTATTAAAAAGAAAGCAACTATACTTGCAAGTCACTTGCAGAAAATTTTAATAGTTTGCCAAATATACAGCTATTAGGATTACCCTAAATATCACTTATAATTAAGTTACAAAAGTTGGTAGACAGCATAGTACAATGTTCTATAAAATAAACACATGTAATATTAATAATACCCCCTGCAGTCCAATAATGGCAAAAAATAGCAAATGAAATTACAAACACATACAAATTAGAAGAAACTGAGTTACAGCTTTAGACACTTGAATCAAAACCTTGAGACTAGACTAGATACATTCATCCATCAAGCATAATTAATGTAGAATTTTAGATTTTAAAAACAATTAACAACACAACATCAGGTGCAATTTCACATGCTTTCATCTATCTTCCAGTACAGTTCCCAGAGTATTAAAGTGCCTTTGTGCACTCTAGTTTCATTTATAGTCGGGTGCAACACACGTTGTATTTGGAAGTTACTTCATAGGTCACTTTTTTTAGAAAAATATAGTAACTATTTGAACCAATGCACGCTATTCAAACTAAGACGTTTTTAAAATACCTTTGTTCTGACTATTTGCTGTTGAATATCATAACAACAAATCCATGGGGCCCGTCTCCACTAAACAAGACTACAGTGAAAGATATTTCTTGAAGTGTGTTTTCTGCTGTACAATCCCTAGCTTTTCTCATTCCTTCCCCTTTCAAACGCTGCTCAAACAGTTACACTCATTCTTTGGGCAACCACCTTCTCTGCAGCTTTCATTGACAGAGTGCCACGAACATGGAGAACGGGCAGTGTTTGGCCCGTGGCTATGGAGGGGACTGTACGCCACAGCTGACATCCCACCACGGGCTGGTCGGTGTCACCCGATGGATACGCACGGCCTATTCTCCCTGCAAGGTACGTGAAGACCTGCAGCCTGTGGATCTTATCTGTAGCCATTACCTGCACTGCAGAACTCACCAGGTGCCCCACTCGGGGCTCCTCATCAACTTTTACCTCTTTCCACTACGCTACCTTCTTAAACCCAGCTCAGTATTAGCTGCAGTAGGAAAACTTGATGCAGATTGGGTGCCACTCACTTTACCCCCACAATGTCCTCTTCAAAACACAGAAAAAAAGTTTCATAAAACCTACTATGCAGTCTCCCACCAAAGCATATTCTCCACTAGCATTCCACTCTTACTCTCTCATGTGAAAGAGCGCAAAAGGGAAATTGCATTTCCCACAGCATTTGAGGCATTTTGACAGTGTTTTTCAGTAGCTGCACTTTACGAGCAGTCATGGGGCAAGTGCTTTTTAGGAAATAAAAATTTCATTTTAAAATCATTCCACAATGATGCTACAGAAGGTTACCAGTGGCAAGGGCTGAAGAAGGCACTCAGGAGGAAAGCTTACTTGGAGAAAAAATAAATAAAAATAAGAGGGAGGATGAACAACTAAGTGCAACTTTAAACAGCAGATGTGGATGTGAGTCTCTGTCCTTCCGCTGTCTTCCTATACTTGATAGTATTTCACATCATGAAGTGAGAAAACAACAACTAAGTTCTGGCTGCCTGACACGGCCAGCACAGGTGATGCCTCCTCTTCACCCCTGCTGCTGCTGCTGCTGTTACAATGGAAAAAGGCCCATTTTAAACACTGCATAATCCAGGCTCAGATCAGCAGGAGCTCTCTGCAGGTGAGGAAGTTTCACTGGGGCTCTAGATGTACAATCCACTAGCATTACTTAAAATATCACATGTACTGAAGTATTTCAAGAACGTATGCACTCTGTTAATCAAACTAAAGGGAATTTGTGATTTCCTATCTATTGAGTACTTTAAAACTTCTCCATTAAACTGTAGGCTTATAGACAAGAATGGTCTGACTATGCAACATAACAGACAAAAATGGAAAACAATACAAGTTTCACGTGAATCACAACTATAAGTAGAATCTCTGGTTCATAAAATGATTTGGTTAAAATATTTTAAACATCTCATAATGGTATAATACTTTTCAATGTAATTTATGCAACAAATTCCACCCATATCCAAAAATACTTTATAAAACTTTATACAATTCAAAGTCTCATTAGGTAAGCCTATACACAATTCTCACAATCACCTAGGTAAAAAGTCTTCAGAAAAGTCCCCTCGCAGAGAGTACATGAATGACAATGCTTCCATGACTCTTCCCTTTTGACAAGCGATCCTGCTAAATCAAATTCTTATTGCTTAAAATCAAAACAGACACATTTCATCAGTGACAGATACACACACCAGTCTGGGGAAGGGACCTGCTTTCAGTTTTACAGGACAGAAATACCTACAAGCCTTGTTACCATTTCCGTAAAGATTTCCACGTAACTGCCGCCTGTCCTGTATGCTCTGCACAGAGAACAAAAGCGGCGGCACTGCGAGGAAGGGAGACTGATGGCAATGCACACCCTTAGTGACCAGTGTCTCCTCCTTCATTTTCTAATTCTGTAACCTGTTTAATGATTTCTGTGACTACATCTCCAACTATAACTGAAAACAATCCGATCAGATACAAGACACTAGAAACACCAAATCTCAAATGTGCAAGAACAATGTGAATGTAACGCCTTTGCAGGCTTAAATTCACAGCTGGTACTATGCCCAAACACCTCTACAGCAAGCTTTATTTACACAACTTCCAATTAAAAATACTGTTATCTCTCAAGCTACATTTTAAATTAACAGAAATGCATCCATAATAACTACTGGTAAAAAAACATGATAAAATTATTTTATTTTCTTTTTATTCAAAATATTCTGACAGTTTAACAATATTCCAGGTGCATTACAAACACTGCCATAGTCAACACAACAATCAATACCTAAAGAGCATTCAAACACTGAAGACGTATATCTTAAAGCAGAGACAGGAGAATGCACTTATACTATGAGCATACAGATCATTTTCCAATAACTGACTTCTTTGAGGCAGATGTCTGATTTCTCCAGCACAACATGGATTAAAATCCAAAAGAGATGAATTAGAGGACAAAATTTCAGATGTATAAATCTCCCCCCCCTCGTATTTTCTATGAAACATTGTGAATTTAGCACACAAGGCCACTAGCAGCCTAGTCTACTCTAGTGTTGACCATTTACGGGATAGAACAACAAAATGCTAACAGAGAAACCAGCGTCAAAGCAAACAAAACCACAAACACTTCCTAGAATATGGCTTAAATTAGTTCACAGAGTTGGGAATATATTAACTATATGGTGCAATGTAAATACCAGGTAGGAAAATATACTTCATCTTCCTGTTATCTTCCCCTCAGCCTTCACCATAATTTGTACAAAATATTCAACAAAATTATACTGCCCCTCCTGCAAGCATCTTTTTCTCATGCTTCAAAAACATTATGTTACTAACAGATCGGTTTCATTCCTGAATGTATTGGCCAATATTAGCTCTACAGTTTAGACAACGTAGTTCTACACATTATACTCTGTTTCTTCCAATTAACCCAGGTTCTCAAAGAGCTAAAATTTCAGCTTTATTTAAAACAGCGTATTTGTTTGAAATGTATTTCTCTCTTTCGGATATAGAAAAGAGATGTCAAATCGAGAACTTGCAGAGATGTGTACACAAATGAGTGCATAGTGCAGAAGATCTACAGAGAGAGCAGCAAGGCCACCGTCTCATGTTAAGTCCACATGTAAAATGTATGTTCCCAATGACCAAATCCATCCTAAAAGGTTTTACTTCTGGGACTTGCTTAAACCCTCAAAATCTTGCACTATGGATGGCAAGACTCCTCTGTCCCAACTTTTCATGTAGCTGACTACATAGGCATGGTAGGACAGCCATGTACACAGCATACAGAAGAGACACCAAAAATGCTTTGGGTACATCATCCTGATCTCAGATATTCCATATGAAAGCTTGCATTTTTCCTGTGAAAAGGAAGGAAGTGAGACAACCTTCAAATTACACTGCCTGCCTGTGTGCCACTAAAAAAACCAAAAACAACCAAAAAAACCCCAAAACAAGAGCCAGCTTTAGTCCAGGGTGAGTGCCACAACTCCACTACGACAAACAGAGGTACGTCTGGTTGCTCCAGGGCTGAACTGGATCTTCCCAGTAAAGGGTCCTTCACCTGTATTGCTTGTCATTTCCAGTGGCTGCTCCCCAGCACTGGAAATGTAGAACGCTTGTTGCAAAAATACAAGCATCAAATAGTTAGAGGAAATTTCTGTATGCTTACTCAAAATGCTTTGCTTCCCCATTCAATTAGTTTGCTTTTAGAAGCAATGTTTTTGGAGAAGGGCCATTAGAACAAAGGAGCGAGGCATTTCCCTTAGTCACAACATCAGACACTCCATTAACAGATTGACTTAATCTCCTAAACCAAACTAGTTCCTGGAACACCTCCCGTTTGCATTCCTTTACTCTTTCTTAGGAACAAACTGTTTCTCTAGTTGTGCAGTTTAAGCCTGTTATCATATTTTACTCCAGCATTTTCTTAGCACCCCAACCCAAATTATGTTGTAGCTTGTCTGTGGTGAACATCAGCTACAGACAACCACCAAGAGGGGAAGCGCTCACAGCAGGGCTGAAAGAACAGCAGTATCATCCCGTGACATTGAAAAGCACTTTTCTGGTACGCTGGCTTCCAGGTTAGACTACTGACTCAAAACAGGATTTCTCTCCAAGTAGGGTTAACTCCAGTTTTTCAAATCCAGTAAACACGAAAGGGCAGTACTGAGGACATCAATCCTGCACGTTAGCATTTTCACTCCATTTTCTAAAAACCTGTTAATGGAGGCACGGCTCAGCGTCAAGGCTAAGTGGGCAAATGTTGGCTACGCTAAAGTCCTTATGGGAACTAACATAACCCTGCTTATTGTATAGCTGTACTCCTTGGATTAAAGCCAACCATATACATTTCATTCTACTAATTTACCTATCTTGCTTAATCTCCAGTATCTTCATCCTTTCACACTCCCTAATTAACTATCAATTATTTTCCTGAGTGAGATTATAAAAAGTTAAACCCTTCTACCAAAAGTACAAAGACAAATAAAATATAGAACAATACAAACCCAGTTATACAGCATTACAAGTGCAGAAATTCTTCATGTTGTTGCTCTTCTTTATCATTGGCCCCCAGTAAAAACCATAGCAAAGAATTTAGTTATCCAAAATATTTTGAAGTACTGTGATTAAATTCTTCAGACCATAAATGTAGCCCTCATCCTTTGTGTAGCTAGGAAACACATGAGCAAAATCTATCATTCGGACTTCGACGTTTGCGCTTTCCTTGATCTCTGCTGGCTTGTGACAGAAAACTTTTTCCAGTTGGGGTATAACGTTTCCGTTCAGATGCTCCTGAGCAATGCACGTGCTGCTTTTCCACACGTTGTCTTGCTCCAAGTTTTCAACTTTTAGTGAGAGCTGACTGTGGTGCCTCTTAGAGTATGCCTTTTTGTGCAGTGCATAAAATTTGGACAAGCCTTTACTTACAGAGGCCTCAATTTTTCCATTCTCTGTAGAATTTATTACATGAATATTATTATTATACTCCAGTATGTCTCCACCTGATAACAGTCCTTTGGGCACTCCTCTCTTCTCTGCCAAAGTGACATCACTCAACTGCATGGTTGTTGCCGGACACAAACCTTCATAGACAAACAGTAATGAGCTTGCATAAAAGTTGAGTTGCTTCTGGCCCTCAAACCACTTCAAAATTTTTTCAATCTTCAGAATGCTGGCAGCTATCACATCTTTTCTCAAGCAGTACCCATTGTGGAAAAACTTTGAGATGCCTGCAAGGAACAGATATATTTTGGGATTATTTTCACCTCTGAAAAGAAATCAAACATTTTTAATTTCTTTCAAGATAAGAATAGTTCTTGATATGAAGAAATAAGACAGTATTTGCATAGTTTCCTTTCAGGCAACTATTAACTAGATCAGAAGTGAAACAAGGAGCTCGGATACCTTCTGTCAGCTCACCTGTATAAGGCTGGCTCTATAATACTACAGATTGGATTCAGATCATAAGTAAAATTAACTAATCAATGTATCAATCAAAGAGTAGATGAACATGGTTCCTGCTCCCCATGTGATTTTAGCAAGCATCTGGACAGTTTTGGGCAGGGAACCATTAAGTTCTCCAGAGATAAAGAAGCTCAAGCAGCTCTTTATCGTGAGTGACAGAGCTGACAAGTTAAGCACCAGCTCAGGAGAGGGGTGTGTTTGTGCATGTGTCCTTCTATCTCCCAGTGGGGGACAGAGGAACAGACCAATTGATAACTAGTTTGAAATAGTTATCAGCAAACCTCTGTACAATGGTAGTATTTTTATTTACTGTTAATGTAGAGCAATGTATGGATTGACTTCAACAGAGAAGGTCATTTTAACTGAAAGATGCATTTAGAGTAGCTTTCTAATAGAAAAGACAGGATATATTCACAGAAGGCAACTAGAGATAAAAATATATTTAATATAAAAAAAATTAATACTTCTAAAAGTTTTCTATTTCATTATAGTCCCAAAGCTGCAAAGAATCTGCATTCTACCTCCTTATTAGTAGTAAAAGACACATGATGAGACAATTCCTCTAGACTACACTGTTGTTAAATGAAAAATATCTGAGAACACCAAATTCTGACACAACAAATCCGCTTACCCTCCTTTACTGTTTCCTTTGTCAATCTCCTTCCATAATGCTGGTTTTGCGTCTCATAGGTCTCAGAAGAGACATGGTAAACCTGCAAGAAACAAGGAGGTCACTCTGTACTCCTTTCGAACAACCGATATTTCTGAAGAGCTACGAGACACCTTACAGACAGGCTACAAAATCTTTGGTACCATTTACCCCACATCGCAGATCTTGAAGTTATTTGCAGTGGTCAGGACTGCCCTCTAGTGCTCTCATCTGCAAAATCTTCCCCTTCCCATTTTGGGCTCTAAGCTACAGGTTTCCCGCATTTGAAGGGTGTAATTCTCTTGGCAAAAATAACATATCTGTTACAGGAAAACATTTCATATGGCACCTGCCTTGCAAATCAATGCTATGACTTGTAACTGTCATACTCCTACCCACGTTACTATGAATATTAAATCACTAGACATAAGCTCAAAAATTCAGTGTAATTTTACAGTTTTGAAAGCTATAACAATATTAAGTATAGCAGCAAAACAATACAAAATACCATGATGTGGCTAGGGAGGCTCAGCTCCATGAGACCCATCTGAAACGATAACTGTTGGCACAAATGAGGTTATACTGAATAAATGACAGCAGTCGAGCGAAAGCTTGGCTCCAGCACTGATAGTGGTACATCATCAACTCTTGCCTGAAAGGGAGGCAACTCATACGGGTACAGTTTTGTCCATATCAGGAATTGTACAAGCTTAGCAACTTAATTCAAAAAATGTTTTACACAAAGACACATTTTCTCTCTAACTGAAATAATTTCCATAGCAGAAACATGCCAGCCAGCCAGGCCCAAGTATAATTTGTTTATGAGAGCGTAGACAATTCTTATTTGCAGAAATAATGGTGTTACCAAGCAGGCAGCTGTCTCTGGCATAAACTCTTGTGCTTGGCACTCGTTCAGACCACCCAACCCTGCAGCACCCATCCCGGCTGCAGCGCTCTGCTCTCCCTTCACCCGCTGTAAAGAGAGAGGATCCCACGGGAAACAAGTCGGGGAACATTGGTAAGAGATGCCCACCCCGATTCCTCTTTTGGGGTCTTTTTCTTGCTGTAGCCCACAGAGGCAGCCCAGGACAGTGAAATATCAGAACAGAAAAAGGAGTGGTACCTGAACAATATTTTTTTTTTTAAAAAAAAGGTCCCTGTTTTCATTGTAGCCCCCCACCCGAAAATCTCTCTCCCGCATCCAAACCACAACAAGCCCAATATGAAAACACAGGTCCATAACTCCTGCTTGGCAAAGCAGCTGTGAAAGGAAGTCTCAAATAGCTCTTATCTTGACAAAAAGACAGAAGTAATTAAATTCAGGGTCTCCAAGGAATTAAATCATAGTGCATAGGAACCGATTTAAACCATCAACCATGAATTGAAGGGGCAGTAAATAATTCTGGTTATTCTAAAGAAAGAACAGTTGTAAGCCTGAATGTTTAAACGCACTTGGTAGCAGAGACACTTCCCAACGGCTACAATAGCTATAGAAACTGAGGCCCTGGCATCTGTAAATTGCAGAAGAACACAGCAGAGGTGAGTTATTCTAAAACAGCATCTTGGTTTCACAAAACCAGTCACTTTTTTCACCCTCTTTTTTGTTTTCCAAAGCATATAAGAGGTACAGCATACAACCTAGGAAAACGAAGATTACTTATATAAACACTTCAGGTACCAAAGTTACTTTCAAGAACATACAAAAAGTTTTTAAAACTTTTAAAATTTAAAGATACACAAGCCAAAGGTAATTAAATAAAGCAAGAATAGAAAAACCTATATTGCTTAGGAAGAGGATCAACATTCTGATGACTACATCTAAGTTTTCACTAGCTGTGTCTTCATTTTAACAACATTAAATATGCATGTCTAGCTGAGGTCTAGGGGCAGTTTCCTCCATGTACCAGCACTGCAGCACGCTCCTGAACGAATCATCTTGTTTACCAGAACCTTATCTCTCCCCTACAAGAGCTAACAGTTTTTGTGACATGGGCACTTGCTCAAAAATGCTGATTAAGATCTGCAAGATCATTTTGTTTTCCAAAGAAACGCTGGAGCAGCACATAAACCCCCTGTGCTTCTGAGCTGGAGCCACCCTACCTGTAATAATCTGCACAAAACCATTCCCCTCAAACAGCTTTCCACATAGTTTTAAAATGCCCAGGCAGACGTGCATGTTCAGCATTAACAGTGCATTTTTAACTACAAAAAATGGCTGATGACAAACTACCAAGTCCCACCCCCCAGCAGTGTCATGTATATATTTAACTATCTTGTGAGGACTCGGAACACCCTTGGTTACCGATGGGCCTGGCTGCAGACAACAGCGTTGAAGGGAGCGTATGCAGGGAATGATGAAAGTGTTCTCCATGTCAGCCAGAGCTGTCTCTGAGCACTGCTGCAAGCCTTTCACAACCACAACAAAGTGACTATTCTCGGCTGTTCAGTGATAGCTGGGTCAGCTGGAGAGTGGGGCAGAGAGGAACCTAATGAAGTTCAACAAAGGCAAGTGTAGGGTCCTGCACCTGGGGAGGGACAACCCCAGGCACCAGGGCAGGCTGGGGCTGACCTGCTGGAAAGCAGCTCTGCAGAGAAGGACCTGGGAGTGCTGGTGCACAGCAGGTTCACCATGACCCAGCAGTGGTGTGCCCTCATGGCCAAGAAGGCCAATGGGCTCCTGAGGTGCATTCCAAAGAGTGTGGTCAGCAGGCTGAGGGGAGTTCTCCTCCCTCTCTACTGTGCCCTAGTGAGGCCGTGGCTGGAGTCCTGTGTCCAGTTCTGGGCTCCTTTGTTCAAGAAAGACCAGGAACTACTCGAGAGAGCCCAGCGGAGGCTACAAAGATGATGAGGGGACTGAAACATCTCCCACATGAGGAAAGGCTGAGAGACCTGGGTCTGGTCAGCCTGGAGAAGAGCAGACTGAGAGGGGACCTCATCAATGCTTATCAATACCTAAAGAGCAGGTGTTGAGAGGATGGAGCCAGACTCTTCTCAGTGGTGTCCAGCAACAGGACAAGGGGCAACAGGCACAAACTGGAACACAGGCAGCTCCATCTGAAGATGAGGAAAAACTTCTTTACTGTGAGGGTGCCAGAGCCCTGGGACAGGCTGCCCAGAGAGGCTGTGGAGTCTCCTTCTCTGGAGAGATTCCAAGCACCCCTGGATGCCATCCTGTGCAACCTGCACGAGATGGACCTGCTTTGACAGGGGGGTTGGACCAGATGATTTCCAGAGGTCCCTTCCAACTCAACCATTCTGTGATTCTGTGACTATCTGAAACATTCCTGGAAAACCTCAATCCAAATCCAAATATATTAAGCCTCATACTGAAAGGAGAGGAACAGAGACCCAAGTTCAAAAAGAAAGACTCTTTCACTAGTTCTTGCTTCACCCTCACCTATCTCCAAACACAGAGATGGCTGTGCTGTAGTAGCAGAATTTCCTAGTCTACAGACCTCTTGCTTCACTGTGCTTTTGTTCCCACCTTCACACATACTAATGTGCTACTAACCCTTCCCAAAAGGATATTTGCCTTCGAACCAACCTTTTTCCATATCCCAGTTGTTGCAGCTGTCTGTACTAGCCCATTTCTGTCAAAACAGTGCCAAGTCAAATAAGTCAAATCTGTAACCTTAACAACAGCCACCAAATTATTAGACAGGAAAATCTCATTTCTTTTCCACCTGCAGCAGCTCGTTATGTGTTTGCTCTGTATTCACAAGTAGTTCCACTGTATAGTGCAACACAAAGAGCATTCCTTGTATGATCGGCAAAGCATCGCCTTCAGGAAGGCTCCTGCTTTGTCAGTGATTTTTATACATTCTTACTACACAAAATCAGAGCTTTTTTGGCTGACAATACAGAGGCTCCTCCTTGTGTCTACACACAGCTCCCATTCGGTGAGGTTTCTGCATAAAGCAAACTGGAACCCAGCATGCTAACAGGTACAGTTTTTTAGCTACTAGTAGTAGGGACTCTGTATGTGCAACATGACAAAAAAAATCAAGATGATTAACTGTTGAGGGAAAATCTCTTTGAATGTTTTCAACCTGCACCTGGCTTTAGTTTCCCCACAAGGTGTTAAGTTATTGCTCCTTGCATATGCACATATGTTTTTGTACCCTTTTTTCAACTCCTGTTAGTTCATCTGGCTTTCTTGAACTGAGGGAAACCCTGAGCTAAAATAAAAGTTGGTCCAATGTGCTCTTTAAAAAAGTGCAACCCTTGCAAGATCTCAACATTGAGATACACAGTTTGGCAACCTTGCAATGGCAGCTTTAGGACATTAAGCTGAAGACTGGATTCAAGAAAACAAATATCAAGTTTTATGTAATGTTATTTACAGTAATTCATTACTGACTTCCATGGCAATGCAGAAAAATACACACACTGTTCAAACACTTATCTGCGGCAACTCCCTAACTTCCAGAAAGTGTCATTTAAATGCATATTAATTAAGACTAGCCTGTTCGGTGGAGATACTGCTATCACAAATAAAAATCTCTATTAAATAACTTACAGACCTCCTTCACATCTGCAAAAAATATTAACTAATCCACATCACCAAAACTGGAAAAAAATATTTTGAGCAGGCTCCTACAGAACTACAGCAGGGAACCTGCAGAGCGATGGTTAACTCGACTGCAGGGGTGATACGGACACCTGTGCCGCTGGCGTTCCCATGCACCGGCCACTGTCTGGGAAGTGGTTTCCCACAGAGCTCCCAGTGCTCACCCCTGCTCCCCACATGCCCCACCAAGGCAGCCCAGGACCTGCTCTTCTAAGCAAGGACACAGGGATTAGAGAAACATGCTCTGATGCTGAGACAACCATACTTCAAAGGGCAAAAGGCTGAGCTGTCCACCCCTTGTATTTTTTCCGTAAATATACTTAACTCACCCCTATTTTGCACTTATGCAGGTAAAAGCCAGTGACTGTTTAAACATGACACAGTTTCCTGTTTACAGCAAGGCACCTCTATACTCGTAACTGGCATCTCAAGGTCACTACCCAGCCTACAGCCAAAACTAGAGGCAAGTGGGAAGCCGGGGGCAAGCAGGCAGCACCCCAGCTAACCCCAGGATGTCTGACAGCAGCATCAGGCCACCAACTTCACAGGGGTAACTCCAGCACCAGGCCAAGACCCACACCCACAACTGCCTACCTTTTGCCCAGGCCTGACGATTGTCCCTATATAAATATACAGGTTTCCTTCATGCCTGAAGAACCCAGGTTTCTCCACAGTCTCTCAGAGACTGATCCTGCACAGTGAAAGCCTTAACCACAGAGTTTTAACAAGCCTTTTTTTTTTCTCCAGAAGAAAGTAAAGCAAGCATTTGAAGAAAAAAATAACAAGGGGAAAAATTTTTAAAAATACATTATCTAATTTGACACTACTGCTTTATATTAATGCCATCACACTATCGCTGCTGCTCAGAACATTTCTTTAATGTGACGGAAGTGCACACATCTCTGTTTGCTGCTGGTTTGAAAATTCAGTGCAGAAAGGATGCACCCCTGCTCCCCTGTTTCTAAGACTACACTTACATAATATTTATCTCTTTTGCTTCTTTGTTCTGGTATTTAACAGACTGCTTTATACGATTCCATACAAGTATACCACTAAATGACAACCTAACAATCAAGATAAAGTTTTAGTAAGGTCCTTATATAAACAAGTTGTAGAATGAAATTATGTTGAAACTAATTCAGTGAAAAAGCAGAGTAATAATCTCCTAAATAAAAGAAACAATGACACTGCAGTTTAAATCATCAATCATCTTAAAAATAGCTTAATATATTTGGACTCCCAGAATTTCCTCAGAGCATCTCATCAGAATAAATTTCTTTCATGCCTCCTTTTTATAAATGGGAGGGGGGGAAGGCCATCTCTCATCTACCATCATCAGCTTCTTCCTAACACACAGGAAATCTTGTGAGCCATAAGGATAGAAGGGAACCAGCCATCACATACATGATGAGTCTTTCGTGGAAAGAAAAAATTGCTGGGAAAAAAAATGCCAGAAGAAAACCCCGTCTGCTAGAACTCGCCCAAGGGGATGACAGATGAATCTCCCGAGCTCTGCAAATGAAGCACTTCTGAAACACACCCTTCAATCCACGAGCAGAGACCGGACTCCAAGGAATTGCTGCACCCGTTCCGCAGCATGGATTCAGCGCCGTCAGACTAAGGAACAAACGAGCTGAACTCAACTGCAAGAACTGGGGAGTGAAAGTGGACAGAGAGAAGAGCAGAGGAGACAGCGGCGGTGGCAGCGCACAGAGGTGCCAAAGTCAGCACAGAGAACCACCCAGAGCCTTGGTTTCCTGCTCACTTCAGCCACTGCAGACACTTAATTCCAGACTTTCGGCAGGGCTTGCTTGTTTGGAGGGGGTTTTTACAGGGCTTGTGTTTGGTTTCTTTGGATTGCTGTGGGGGGGTTTTTGTTTTGTTTGGATTTTTTGTAGTTCGGTGTTAGGGTTTTGTTTCGTCTTCCTGTTTTCTTAAACATCAAAGCTTGAGTTAGACTTACAAATGTAAAAAAAACCAGTTCTGGTCATTTTTTACTGTGGAAGAATATGAACCCTAGATGCAGGATTTAATAGCTTTATTATTCCCCCCTTCCTAAATCTTGTTATTAACACATCAGAGCTTATGAAAATTATCATGACACTAGGTAGGGTTCATAAAGAACTCATAGAATGGACTCAGCAACAGTCAGTTTTAAAATACCCTGCAGGAACATGTGCTGTAGATTAGGAAATTAACTTGTAAAAAGAGCTTTGATGAGGTATCTGCATTACTGCATCCAATAGTTCATAGGCACAAACAATAAAAGTAAGTGATGGATTACACTGGTAAAGTTACATAATCACTAGTTTGTGCTTTAAAAACACATTTCAGAAATATTAGGGACTACAGGATATTTCAATCAAGAGGTTCTGTAAGGAAAAAAAAAACTGCAGAAATCGGGAACTGTGGATTCTGAACAGACTGTGAATCCAAAATGACATCACAACCCACACATTCAGCTTGTATTCAACCACACACAAAATACTATTTTTAACACTGCATGCACTGTGAAGACATTTCTTATATTTTTATATGTCTACCACTGAAACCATATTGCAATTTGTATTTTTGCTATTGGAACTGTACCTTAGTTTTCCAACTTATATTTAAGCTCTCACTATTTTCTTAACAAAGCTATGTCCTCATCTGTTAAAGAAAGGAACCTCTCCAGTAAAGATGAAATTTTTTTTTGTTTTTAAGCGATGTTATTTAAGTGGCTGTATTTTTAAATGCCTTTCCATGTATTTATTCTGTCTGTTCAGTGCATTAAGATGAATATAGTTTAGCACATGCCAAATGCCAGAACTACGTACATGAACCAAAGCTCTGCCAGATAGGAGACTCACTTATTTAAAGGACAAACCATACATATTTTGTATATAAACAGATGACTGCTTATTTATCAGTGCATTAAAAAAGCTGTATCAGTGGCTTTTGGGGTAAAAACCCCCTGTAAATAAATTTTTGGGGTAAAAAACCACCTATAACATTTTTGCTTGTGTCTCTTCATGACAGCTTCTATGATGTGTGCTTTAAAAAACACAGATAACTACATTTTCTGGTTTTCATGGCTCTCTCTTCCTTTTTAAAATAGTAATAGAAACTTAATAAGCAAGCCCACCCCTATGTTAAATATAACACTGAAGAGAGATTAAAACCAAAACCCTCTGCTTTCTGAATTATGTCATACCATGTTTTGTCCAGCAAACACTAGCAACTTCTGTCAAGTGTGGTAGCTGCTACAGGAAGTAAATGCCTGTACTGGAGAGTGTGTCACATTATGGACAGAATCTTGCAAAAATAAAGCAAGTAGAAAGGCAAAGAACACCCCATCAAGAGGCAGCAAGCTGAGCAGAGAAAATGCCTTACAAATTTAGACTTTTCTAAGTGTTGTGTGAGGGGAGGAGGAACCTTTCGAATTACTTTTGGAAAATAATTTCCAACATGCAATTTGGTACCAAAGGCACAAACCAAATCTTATCTAGTTAAATACCAGATAGGAAACAGCAATGCTTGGAGGAACCATCATTATACACACAGCCTGAATTAGGGAATCAAAAGAATTTCTGCACCAGGATAAAGATACCAACAAATGACAACGCTAGAAGCAATAGTCACAAGCAAAAATACACAGAAGCAAGCGTTTGTTCCATCTGCACTGTCATGAAACAAAGGATGTGAAGTACATTGTTTTCCACATGAGATAAGAAAGGTTATGTAACGACGTAAGCCAAATCCAAAGCTATAATAATCTCCAGCCCTCCTTCTCCACCTGAACTGTTGGACTGGTTTTTGACTCTACTCCCACGTTCTTTCTCATAGGCTTACATAATTACTACTCATGACCACTAAAATTTATAGCTGTAAAAGCTTATCTCGAGACAGAGTTAAGGCTGAGAGCCTAGGCAATTAAGTACAAAACATTACAGAGACATTAGAATTATTTCGAACAATGGTGCAATCTGTGTGCTGTTGCTATCTAACAGCAAAGGGGAAGCTTATCAAAGTCTTCAGCCATTTACGCTTGCTGATTCAGAGCCTGAGAAGCCCTGGCTTTGTGTATGCGAGAAGGAAAACAAAAATCTCTTATCAAAAAGAAAATTATTCCTGCACCAATCACAGCAGAAAAGAGTACTTTAAATGTATTGCATCAGGAATTCATTACTGACATCAACACATTTATGTTACTGATCCATAAACATTCTGTACAGCTTTTCTTTACATTGACATTTTAGAGTTGCCAATACACAAATATCGAATCTTCATCTTTCTCCTCACCTAAGATAAGGAGATGTAATAGTGGTAGAAGGGATTTAATAGTGGTAGTATGGATATCTGCAGGGCCTTATTCATATCAAACTAACCTTCAAATGACAGCTGTTCCTCAAGCATGTAAGCATCAAGGTTTTCTTCTTCTTTTCTTGCTTTTTTAAATGCAGAATGTAAGCAGCTATTTCTAACTACATGCATCACCTCTGAGAACTAACTTACTCTTCCCTAAATAGAAAAATTACATTTAAATTATTTTTATTTAAAAACAAAACAAACCCCTCCCCCAAAAAAAAATAAAGATGAAAAATTTGGAGAGAGGAAAGCTCATTATTAAATTATTACAAAGACTGGTTCAGTATGTAAATCTCTGATATAAGCCTAAAAGTTAAAAAACCCCAAACCTTTGATATTTTGAAATAGCTGCTATGCAAGAAGAGTTAATTACAATTAAATTTAGTTTCAAATAACTATGTTCTGTCCCAGCCCCTTTCCTGTATACATACACAGAACCCAGGTTGCAAACTGATTCCCAGAAGGGACACGGCCAAGTTAAACACTTGTGAATGAGAGCAGTGTTTTGGAACATATTTCACACAACAGTTGATACCAGTACAACCAACATATTCAGATAACACTTTATTTACATGAAAATCAAGAGGATTATAATTTGTTACAAAAACTAGCTGCTGTATCTGGTGTGGGACAACAGGCCAGAGCATAGTTGAATTTGTAAACAAAACAAGTTCTTACCCTCATGCCAAGTACCAAAAAGCCAATCTCTTCCATCAGCGGGTACTTGCTGACCTGCTGCTGTATCTTCTCAGCTGAAGCGTACGGATCGTAACTTTTCTGACCTATTTTTACATCCATTATGCAAGGCTTATTAAACTTACGGGTCACATCTTCCAGTTTTAGATACGTATCTGTTAAAAAGACAAAACTTTCATAAACTGTGGGTCAGAGCAAAATAATTACATAGTTCCTGCTGAGCTTCTGTGGAGGAAGGAGACTAGTTTAAGACTTAATATCACGTGAGTATTTTAAGAGTCGAATTTGTCTCTGAACACAGACTAAATCCTCATCATTGACACCCACAGATTTTGTTGGCACTAAATTCTAAATGCCTTATTGTTTAGAAAATTGTATACGATTAAAGTGCACTAACTTAGCACTCAAATTCAAATTATTACCCAGATGAAATTTATAAGTAGCTTTTATTAAGCTATTAACATACTTCAAGTAGCACATACAAATGCAGGTTACTACATGGCTGGTTTTGCAATGGAGATGGTGCTTTCTTTTTCTGTGTCAAAGGGCTAGAATTGAAAGGGGATTTTTTCCTTGTGTCATTTTAAAAATGAAATTAACATTTCAGAGTCCTACCCTACAGTGGACGAAATACATTTGATTTTTCTTCTTTTTATCCCACTCTCATCTGCACACATTTCTCACGACACACCTTCTGGTGGAAACACTCCTCAAATCCTAGGCTGCCTTTCAGCCATTTCCAAAAGTCCCTTTGGGAAGGTGGGTGGACCGAAAAATCCCAAGCCCTTGGAGCGCCTGAAGACTTAAAGGAGCAACTGAAACCTGGTCAAACTGGTTCACGCTTTTCTCCAGTGCAGGTAAGAGACTACTACCAACATGATCTCCAGCACTGATTGTCAGAATACAAGAAGAAAAACTCCAGTAACCGCTTGACTGGCAGAGCGCTCTGCTTGGAGGAAGCGCACACAGATCTCCAGCCCTTGCCAGGGCACAATATGCACCAAGACAACATGCAGCATTAACACACGTCTCCTTCGCACCAGCTTCTGCAAATCCACCTGCTAACCAGACACAAACTTCTCAAGAAAGTTTTTCTTTCAAGCACAGCCTATTCCATGAGTGTATTTCTTTGACTTTAATGAAATCTGAATACACACAAACATTGTATTATTCCCCATTCCTTCAGCATAATCTAAAATGGAATTGCCAAAGAGAGCAAAAACAGTGCAAGTTTAAAGAGAGAAGAAGGACAAAGGGCCTTGCTTTGACAGCTGTACAGAGAGCTAACAAAACCAGCTGGAGTCAAGATAAGGGAAGAAGCAATGTTCCATTTCCACTTAAGTAGAAACACTTTCTTAAGGGTAAGAAATGAAAGGGACTTCTATTCCTTTAGTAAGTCCTACTTAGAGCTTCAATTTTTACACCATCATATTCAAAGGTCCTGATTCCAAAAAGTATGTATGTACCAATCTCAAAGAGGTTTGATTTAATACTTAGATGCCTGCTTTATCTATAAATGGGACTAAGCATATTGTTAATGTAAACTCATTCTCAGGAAAGCATGTCAAACCAATACACCATTAAAAAAAAAATCCAGTCTCTTACTAACTCACTCTCTCAGCTTGCCGTACTTTTCAATGTCCTTTGGGCTACAGAATCAATCTAGTTACAGCAAAAAGAGTTTCGCTATAGACTAGCTCACCCATAAATCAGGTTTGTTAGCTACAACTGCAGGAATATCCAAGCTAAAATAACTCATACTTAACTTTGAGAAGCCACAGGCAGCAAACATACTCAGTATTTGCTCACTAGATATCCCCTAAAGAAAAGTGAGACAAATCGTCTCCCTATCAGGAGGTGTATTCTGTATCACCTGAACTGCAGGTGCCACTTCTTCCATTCAAAGTTTTTATACACAGTTCTAATTCAGTCAGAGATTAGCACAGCTTTTGTGGGGCTTTGGGGAACCGCTGCTGAATCCAGGGGAGTCCATATGACCTGTCAGCTATCTGTTATTAAAACAAAAGTTCTAAAAATCTAAGCATTATCCTTCACACCTATCTTTTTGCATAATCACTGTAGTCAACAGATTCATGTCATCACTCTAAAGCAATCCAGAAAATAACAACTAAATGAAATTCAAGGTTTTCAGTACTTAGCTCTCAAAAGCATTGAGTCAGAAGTATGCTGTGGCAGGTGGGGAAAGAAAAGAAATACAAAAACGTCTCAGAAAATGGCTGCAGTCCTTCACCACCAACTCCAAAATGCTTTGGATTATGTTGTGAGCATCTATGGACTCAAATTGTTACAAATACAAAATTGTAGAAATTACCACAAATTATACAAATTGTTTAGATGCAATGTTTTTATCAACCCTAAAATATAAATGTATATAAAGTAGTGTAAAACATCTATTTCCATAATGCAAAAAAAATTAACTCATAAAAATAACTAACCTAAAAAGCAGAACTTAAATCTCCCCAAACCTAGTATACTTCCCTTCAGACAACACACAGGCAAGAGAGCTGTGCTCTTTCAACCAAAGGCACTTGTAGAGCATCCATGGTCATCCGCTGTCCTCTACTCCACTGGTCCAAATCCCTCTTTTTAACTAACATTGAGTACCTCCAAAATAATTAAAAGCTCTAAATATCTGTCACTTTTCAGTTTCACATCCATTTCACATCTGTTCAGCTAGAATATCTCCCTTACTGACCTCCTAGAAATGTAGCAATTATTATTTTTTAATAATTAAGCATTAAAATAACTTAGGAGCTAAAACTAAGCTTGGGAAATACTAGTTTCTTGGCAAAGCCTCTGAATTATTCAGAAATTGCTCCTCTCACTTTTTTGTGAATTATTATTTAATTTTTCATCACTAGCTAACTGTTAGCTCAAAATTAAGACTGTTACATCTGTTCAGTGCGCACTCCCACTCTCAAAAAGCTTTTTGTCCTTGTGGGGAGGGCAATGCCACTACAGATAAAGCATTATACCCAGTTACTTTTTTCTCATTACAGCTTCAGAAAAAGGCATCAAGTGTTTACCTTTTGTTTTTCCTGGCACTGTTCGGTTCTTAGTTGCATTGTGTTCAAGTTCTATGGTCTCCTGAAGCAGACCCCAAAACCACACTATCAGAACATAGCACAACTTTCAACAGTTACCCCCACAATATCTCAAAACATTACCACTAAGCAAAGTAAGTTTCAGATTCAGACACTGGTAGGTATCACTGCTCTACCTTTTCAAGTCAGGGGCTCTCATAGTCTTTGAGGATCTGACCCCAAGTGTCCTTCTCAAGGTCATCAAGTCTGCAGCTGAGCGAAGATAACTACAGCACCGTTCTTCCTCTCTTTGTTTTGTTAAACAAAAAAATGCAGATTTTTCAAACAGTTCAGATTTTCTAAATTATTGTGTAGTACGCTGCTAAACCAACATGCTTCTGAAAGTCACACATGTGCCATCTAAAAAGAGGTTAAATTAAAATCCCCTGCAGAGGAAAGAATTCATAAGGATTTTTCTATCCTATCTTTGGTAGATAATCCTGACTATACATTTCAAGCAACAATTTCATGGTTTTAAGCAAATCATTCCTTTCTATTTTTCAGTGGCAGGGACAGAGGCAGGAAGACATGGCTTGACATTATTTACATATTTCATTACAGTCTCAAAGGAGACAAACAAGACCACCAAAATTCAGTGAGTATGCATGGCATGAACCACTGCAGACTTCACCACGTACACACTGATGCATTCAGTCCTCACTGGGATCAGACTTCAGGCATCTGACTTCTTCACATAACTTACAAGACATCTCTCAAAACATAGGAATAAGCAGGGAAAAGCCTCAGTTGCTCCCAGTGACAAGGAAAGAAAATAAAGGTTTGAAGCTTGCTTATATTTATCTACCCTCTTCTCAGTTTAAGTAACAAAGTATGAAATGAGCAGCACTAAAGTTACTTAAAAAAAATTATGCAGGGGCAACAAGTAGGCAGCAAAACCCAGATTTCTCAGCAGGAGATATAAAAAGCTTAACATGGCTCCTACATCTCTATGACAACTTTTCCACTTCTTTATTAATAAACTCCAAATGCCTACAATGCCAGTGAACCCAAAGTTCTAATCAAATTGTCTCACTCGTATTTTAGTTCAGCTTAGGGAGATGGAGCATCATCCACCTCCAGCTCCATCTCCTGCGCAGCAGCACTAGGGATGTGATTTCGGCATAACACGACAGTTATTCTACAAATTTTATTGATATTGTGAGTATCAGTCCATCTTTTCTGTCACATTTCCCACATTCTCATTTACACTTAATACATTTCATCTCTTTTAGCTAGCAATTTCATACACTCACCTATGCTTTTAGCATAAAAGACTGATGCTTTTCCCTAAATATTTCTCTAAGACAATAAACTCTGTGTTCTCCACCTTACCCACCACAGTTCCTGCTTACCTGTCATGGAAACTCAGACGGTCACAGATCAAGTTCAGACTGGTCCTAAATCAAGATACTCTGGGTTTTGTCCAACTACAAGCCTACAATTCATGTCTGTATGAACTTATGCAAACTCTCAACCCTGTACCCAAGATAACAGCTATGATGCTACACTACAAGACATCATTCACCAAAGAGCCCCTCTTCTTCCTTATCTCATAAATAAAATAACTTTATATGAAACAAGGACACCAATGGCCAACTTTTCCCTATGCAAGCCATTGTTCCTCTACACAAACACTCTTAAAAATAGATACATAATTCAGAACATGCAGCAAGCACCATTTGGTAACTGATAAGATTGTTTCATTTAATTTTTGGGTTTTTTTTTTAGAAGTCACCTATGCCAAATTTAGCAACAATAAGGAATTACTGGGTTCACTACTCAAAGGTTGTCTGGAGCTGTTTCCCCGGAGTCTGTAGAGTAATGACTGCCAAAGGAAAGGTCAGGCTTCCAGAGTCAAGACCGCAAAAACCTACAAATACAACCTCAATCTACATTTAAGAACCAGATACCTTTCTAGCAGCTAGATTCCCTCATCTAATGTTGTCGGGACACATCACAGCAGCTAGGCATATTGTTCAATCTTTTGAACCAGAGCTTAATCCACAGTTAGTTTAGGGGAACAGGTAACAAACCCATCCCTGATTTCCCCCAAAACAGCCTTACCATGTCCCTCCTCTGTGCAGTTACTTCCCTCTTCCTATTTTTTGTAAACTTGTTTTCCTACTTTTTATGTAGTCTAAATGCAACACTGCTGATTCTTTCATCCCTGGTGCCAAGCACCGATGCACACACACAAATGCATCACAGAGGTCTTCCCTCACATCTGGCATGAGCAAACTGCATTTGCAAATACCTGCTAAACAAGAGATGACTTCCAACGTGAATGGCTACCCCCTTAGCTTTGGATGTATCCAGCACACGTGCATTCTGTTAAGCTCTATCATCTCCAATGTATGTGATTTCTATCAAGACTACACAAAACTCATTAATACTACAGATAACAGAGCTGGCAATGGAGTGTTTTGTTTGAACATCTGCCATAGGGTGTCTATGAAGAGGGCTCCTGATAGCACATAGTCTTTTCAAGAAGCAAAATCAAAAGTTATTCTTCTTTTAAACAGTTATTCCTACTGGCTATGTCTCGACTACTGGTGGAGACCTGCCAAAATTCAGCCCCATGGTGCACAGCGCTAGTGAATTCCCAAAATAAACTAGGGATGTGTTGAATTACTGTATCTTGGCTCGACCACATATTTTTACATATTAAGATCCTACTGTGAATAGAAAAGAATTGATTTGCAGTTTGGGGAGGGACATTAAGTGAGCTCCATGACACACATAAAATTATAAGGGAAGGAAAAAGACAGCTCTGGTAGAGCTATTTGTGTTAGTGCCAAATACGAAAGTGTAAAGGCAAATCTGAGCCAAGAAAGTGCTGAGCACTACCACAATCCTTCTTGCATTTCTTTCTGCAGAGTGCAGACAGTGCCTTTGGACACCATCTTAATACTCTTTTTGGAAAACACGTTTATCAAGTGACAGCATATAAGCAAAAGAAGACAGAGTTATATTAAAGGAGCACAGCATCTACTTTTGGTGCCCATGTATTTAAAGAGACTCAACAGCATCGTGGTTTGTTCCAGAAGCTCCATTTCCCCAGTGTAGATAAGAAAAGTCCCCAGAAAAAAAACAAAAAAAAAACCCAAAAAAACAACCAAACAAAAACCAGTTTCTGTTTTAAATACACTAATAATATCTATTTTCTCTTGAAGAGCCAATCTTCCAATGGTCCTCCCAAAATACCTTTTTCTTCCTCACTCGTAACAAGTTATACAAACAAAAAATTAAGATGTCGAAGCTTTGTTCTATTCCAACCAGTAACAGAGGATGATGAGCCTTCCTTCCTTTGGGAGGAAGACCTCAAAGACCTAATCTAGCCAGAGGACTGCAAACTACAATCTGTTGTTAGAGGGAACATTAGTGGGCTACAAAACCAAACCAAAAAAAACCTATGGAGCTCACAACTGCCAAAAATCAGTCTCCAGAGGATTTTTCCAAGAGGTTTGAATTAACAGATAAAATTAGAACAGTACCATTTGGTGCAGTAGGTGGTGACCAGACACCGAAGTATTTTGGCAGATATTCCCGCAGCTCCAGAAGAATGCTGTCGCAACAGTCAGAGTCATAAACCTGAAATAAATTAGGGAGGGGTGGGGAGATCACAAGTTTAAAACATTCATTTCATAGTTCAAATTGTCCCATAATGACAATTTCTTACAGTTTTTGTTTTCATATGTTTAAGATTTCTACCTTGCATTTTGAAAAAGTACAAGATGAAGATGACAATTATCACAGTCCAACATAAATTAATGCTATCCTTTCTTTCAAATTTTAAAGTGTGAAAGATGAATCAATGCTAAGTAAGAGTGATGTATGGGTTAACTTGAATAAAAATCTAAACTATGATTATTAGCATCAAAGCTTATTTAGCAAAAAGGGTGTTCTCCCATCCTGGATGTAAGACTGTATAGGATCACTACATTGTATCATATATCCAAAGTTTTTAAAGTTATATCAGGTAAAGTATACAAGCTCAGACTGGACAGTATTTTCTCTTCCTCCAAAACAACTCATCCCGTAACTACATCACACAAACAATACACAATTCAAATATATTTCTTTTCATTTGCTTTAACGCTTTCAACATTTTTTTCAACTTCTGTAAGAAAAACAAGAACGCTTTGGGAACAGCAGCTGGATCATACTCCTGAAGGAGTAATTCTTTGCAGAGTTAAGACGAAGCCTTGGATACTATCAGCTAGGGAACCGCACGACTGTCACCAGTTTGCAGGGTTGCTGTTAAAGAGGGTTTCAAAACTGTTCCCTTGACCAAGTTTCCCTCACCCTGCCCAAAGATCCAGTCACAGACACAAGGGATAGCCCACAGCAGGGTTCAACATGCTTTGCAGTCTAAAAGATCTATAACCACACCAGGACAGGTTATAATGATTATTATTGCGTTTCGGAACCACCTCATCCCAATCCCCTTGCAGCTCTCCCAGCCTTGATGCTATCAGGGTCGTGTCCTGCCCCACAACCCTGCAGTGGCCGCGCAGCAATACCCACAGACACTGCGCACGAGCGAGCGGGGCAAGGAAACAATTCTGCTTTCACTTCAGTACGCGATGCACAGGAGCGCAGGCAGAGCCCGCTGCCATGTCGGAAGCAATGCAAAACGTTATTTAAGGTGTTAACAGAGCTCTGCAGTTGGCTCAGCTCATTGCTTTGAGATCCACATTTAGCGACAGTGGGAGAGTATCTTGCAGTGGAAACTACAAAGAATAGGTGTTGCAAAATACACGCCTTTAGCATCGAAATATTAATACATCTAGGGAGGAAAAAAAACCCAGACCTGAAGTCCAGCTACTATTTTAGAGCACCAAGGCAAGCCTCAGCTACGATCACCAATGCCGTGTAACTCTAGATGGAGCCTCATGCAGCAGCAGAACGTTAAAATTAGTCAGTGCGGGTTTGGGCTAAATTTAGGTTTCATTGCAGAAACCTCAAACTGGAAAAACTCAAATCACCAGTGTGCTTCACACATACCAGCCACAATTCTGACACCTTTATGCTAGCACTGTTACTGGACAGTGACTGAGAAGTTTATACAACCAAGTCCACACTGACTTCAAGCTAGAGGATTTAGTTTGACCCATTCCCTTAGCTAGCTCATGGTATAAGCCCCATTTTAAAGATCTTAAGGAGGGCGCTGAATCCTCAAAGTTCAACACACACAAGTATGGGCGTGATGCAAAAGACTGACGTGTACCTACCACCGCACCCTCTGTCACTAACTGTTGCTACCTTAAGCATACACAAGTTGCTGGGTGTGTATCTTACAAGTCACAGTGTCATATCCCCAGGCACTGATCTCTTTTCCCATGTCCTGGTTTGACAAGCTGGCATCACCTCTGAGGACTACAGGTAATTAATTGTACATCTAGGCCTATTTTTCCTCCACGTTAACACAAGCTGGTACGCTGATATTCTTGCGTTCTAAGACAAAAAATCTTGCTTGTCCCTGGGATCAGTGGCTGCTGTTTATTTTTATTTATGCAACACTTCTTTGCTGAGCCTCAGATGTTGCCAGTAGAAGACAGTGCTTTCTCCAGAAGACTGTAATGTAGCTTGATCTTACTAGCTTAAGAAGAAAAAAAAGAGTGGGAGACAAGACAGAGAGAAAGATTAGCACCACGCAGATGCTGAGGCACAGACTTGTCCAGGGCTATCTTTTGTAAGAGAAATCACTGTTCCCCACCATACAGATGGCTGTTTCTGGGCTAGGACTCCAAGCACTGACGAGTGGAATCATTTCATGCTGTGGGTGTTTTCAGACAAGTAGTACAAACCAAATTTTTGTCTGTGGTAGTTTATTATCATAGCATCTCAGCCAAGACAATGAACTGCATTGCACCCAGCACAAATACTGTTGTCTCAGGTAAATTTAAGGAGATCTGCAAGGTAGCGACTACCACGCAGTATCACAGCCTTTACATGCGAGCAAATATATATGTTTAGGAAAGGACGAAGAGGAAAGAGATGATAGCAGAAAGTGCAGCAGACAAGCAGGAGAAATACTCAATGCAATTGAAAAAAAAAACCAAAAACAACAGGAAAACATAATAAGAACTCATTTGCTTAATTTATTGGCAAAAAGATTCAGAGAAAGTAACATGTCAGGAGAATATTTCCATTTTTTAAAGAGAGACAGTACTCTTGCTTTGACTTACCTTTTAATCACTGACATTAGGTGATTAAATTTAGCAACTTAGCAAGTAACCACAAGTATGCTCCTGTGTATTTCAAATAGTAGGATACAATAAAGATATTCAGATAATTTATAATGGGATGTAATAGCCCAAAGTCAAGGCCAAATGGGGAAAAGAGCTCCAGGAGTGATATCTTCCAAGTAGTCTATCCTTTAATATACTGATATAAGATATTTTAAATGGAGACAAAACTCACAGTAGCGCATTGTTCAGTATCATTACTTCAGCATAGCAGAACTAAGTGCATTATTTTTGTCTCTCAAGAGGTTATCTCACTCCCAGAAACAGTAATAAACTCCCCTCATAAGTTTGACGTAACATATACAAAGCACTTATTTGACCTTAACATAGACCTCAATCTCAGCCTGTAATGCATTTGCATGTCAAACAAGAATAAGCACTCAGTTAATAAAGATCAGAGGAAGTCATTTGGTATGGGCAAAGCAACAAAACCCGACATTTCAGGAATTGTGCTCATTGCTATGCAGGAGAGAACCACTTCTGCTCACTAGAGAGGGGCCTCATGCCATAGGCATTTCTTCTCATTTCATACAACCTGGTAGCGAGCTACACATTTAGATGTCATTCAGAATGCCAAATATAAATGTACACATAACAAAACCATCCCTGAAATTAATCTGGAAACAAACAGTGCATCTCATGCTCCAAAAGGTATCGCTGCCAATACTGCTGGAAAACTCGTGGAACAGACAGGTGGTCACTTGCCCCAGAACACCTTTAGAAATGAACCAATATCTTTTTACTTATATCAGCGCTATTCCAACTTCATTTCAAGCAGCTGCACTTTTTTTTTTAAAAAAAAAAGGTAAAAACAGGTCCATTTACCCAGCATACACTGACAAATCCAAATTATTTCTGCTTTACCAGTAAGTGTACATAACATCTTCATCCAACACATCAAGAACCACAAAACAATTCAGTGTCAGCTCAGCCAGGGGAGGTAGCCTTTCTACATATCACAGGCTACATTCTTCCAACAGCACAAACTGGAGACAAAATGTAGTAATGGTTGGTCTTAAAAGCAAGTAAACAGGATGCTGACATTTGGAGGGCTCACAACGTGACCATTATAAATTACAGCAACTAAGTCGTAGGAAGACTATGCCCCAGATATGTCCTGTGGCAGCTCAGATAGTCTAATAGACACCATGAAGTCATAATTTCCAGTTATTCAGGACTTTTTAATTCCGAGGCAAACTTACCATCCCTTAGTTTTTAATCCAAAGTACATTCTGTTTGTTTTGATAAGCCTGATCCAAATAGATTCATCTGTTTTTTAATGCAACCAGGGGCTGTTTGGGAGAACGGGAATGTTTTTTCCCTTATTTAAAGCAGCATGACGTTCATAGTTTTTTGTTTTCTAAAGACGAGCTAATCACATAAATGACAGAGGGAGGGTAAAAACAAATGTTTAAATTGCAACAGGAAACTAGTTCTGGCAGTACAGACCCATCTTCAATTGTCCTGATGAAAAAATATAACTTTGACAGAAATGTAGTCTAAAGAGAATCTTCTAGAGTACATAAAAGAGCTGCTTTAAAATAATCTATATATTAAATTAGCATTTATTTAAAAGCCATTTGAGTAGGAAACTTTAAATGCCAGAGTAGGCATATCAGTCTGAAGCATCACATTTTCTTGTCTCCGGCTATCACAAATCGTCCCTAAGACAGGAGCACTAAAGCTCGCAGAGCCTCAGAATACACACCCAGCTGCCAACATCAGGCAGAGAGTTCAGTTTCCAAAGTGGTTTTTGGGGGGTTCCTGAGTGGTGGGAGCAGCTAATAAGTCACACACTCCAAATAGTAAATACAGGATTTACAGATGATAGTGCAACCTTAATTCTGTCGCCCAATGTGAATGCACGATATAACAGACTTTAACTACCTGGGCGCACGCTGCATTTCCTTCCGGACGCCGACATCACCCAGTTACACCAGGCAAGGGCAAGCGCCGAAAAACTGAGGTCGAAACAGCAGCTGGGATTTTAGCAATTCCTAACTGCTTGGCTTCACAACTCAGCCCTCGCTTCTTTTTCAAAGCAGTACCATCATGTTTTGTCTTGTGAGTGTCCACAGTGTTTCCACAAATACGACTGGCATTGAGCCAGCTCTGCTTATATTCAAAATATCCGACACCAGAGTAATTCCAAAAGTTAAATATTTGTGAATGCTATTATATTTAATACTATTATCCTGAACTGCTTATTTTACTATCCAATATGTAGCCATGCTATACATCAGATTGTAATCATTATTCTCACTGAAGATACCTACAAAAAGACAAAAAAGCTTAAAACAAATCAGGATATATTCCCACAATCTGATCATGTAAATAGATTTTCAAATGAGAATGGTGCACACTTAAGACAACCATATCCTTCTTCCAGAGTCAGGAAAAATAAGCTTCAAAAATCTCCAAAAGAGATACTTATTTGGTCATGTTTATCAACCAGTCATTCTCTAATAATGCCAAAAAAACAGTAGGTCTTACTTTATCCACTTCCACATGTTTTATATAGTCAAATTTAGGCTGATCCTAGCAAGATTTGCAGCCCCAGGCATGGAATCGTCTTTACAGGAGGCAAAGCAAACTCTGACCTATTTCTAAGGATGTGACAGAGCTTCAAAACATCTGCAGACAGAAGAAGAAACCCAAAGGCAGCAGTCAGGCACAGGCACCAGCAGCAATGCTGAACAAATACCGTGGCGGAGCCCCGAGAGAAGAGCTGCAGACACCATAGGCAGCAAGGTGCTCTGAAATGGTCAGAGGCCATTTGGGTAGAGAAGACAGATCACCCAGTCCCTCTTTCTTTCCAATAATCACTTACTACAGAGGCAAGGCAGTGAAGTACTTTGAAAGACATAAGCAAGTACCCGACACTACCACATCACAAGCAGAAAAGGGTTGTTTGCCTCTTCATAAGACAGCACTCATCTTTCATCCCACAAGATTCTGGGGCAACTAAAAATTAACAACAAAGCAAGTTCTAATTAATTAATTTACCTACACACCCCTACAACTGCTGCAAGCCACCAAGCCGAGCACGGAGCAGGGTAGTGAGCAACAGGGCCGCCTTGCTCAAAATTGCAAATCATGTTTCATCACAAATCTCTTGCCACAGAACTGAGCTTCCTCTCACCCTTCAGTGTCTCCTAGCTTCACAACTCACTAGCACAATCAGATGTTACATTCAGCTTCAGCTGTGTAGGAGCTAGAGTCTTCAATGAACTTGAGAGCTCTTTGAAGTCAAGGATAATTCTTCTTTCAAGATGTGCAACAAAGCTTGATCCCGCAGGTACCACAACCTGATTCATCTTTTTCTTAAAAATAACCCAAAACAAAAACAACAACAAAAAACCCTTCTAAAGATGCCCAGGAAAGGGGAAGTGATTGTATTTACATTAACAGCACAAACACCTATTAAGCAGCCTCCTAAGTAGGTTACAAGACTCTTAGGTGAATATAGTCCAAAAGTACATGGCAAATTGTACATCAAGGTCTCTGCTCCAGAAACCACATTCCTTTGGTTCCCTTATGTCAACATGCACGTACGACAGACTGGAGCAGAGCTCACATCAGGTACTCTCCACTAGAGGCCAAAATAAAGAGAACACAGTGTAAAAAAAATGGTTAAGACATCTTACTGTTGGTCGTCTGATAAGGAAGTTTCAGTTTTAACACACTAAATACATTTTTACTTACTCTTCCTCCTTAGCTTGACACCACTTACCATTCACCCAACAGAGCCATAGTGACACTGTCCTGAAGTTACCCACTGCAAAAACAAGCTACCAGCACCCAGACAGATCCAGCAAATTTTAAGGCAAAAAGTCAAGTCGCTTTGCCAATTCACACCTCCTGTGAAGAAGTACAGTACAACCAGTTTTCTCATCTATCTTTACAACTATTGCACCAAAAGACAGCTCTGTAACTGCAGTGCATGAGGCGGTGCAACATGAATACTGCTTCACATTTTAAGGGAAGACACAGACCTGGTCAGAAACCACCAACTTAACAGATCCAAATCTTCACAGATGCAAAAGCAAGTTGAACAAAGACAGCAGCCAGAGTGTCTTCATCCAAACTTTCTACTACAAAATTATCTTTTTTTTAAAGTAGTTCCAACTTTTGAAGAGTTCAAGCTTAAATTATCACTGAAAGAAAAGTGAAATGGTAGAACAACAGGACAAAAGGGAAAATAAGCCAGTATGGCTGTCCCACTTTTGGACAACATTAATAAGTATTACCTTTTGTTTCAGGAAAGCTATCTGATCACAACTGAAGAGTCAAGCTAGGCAGTGAGAGAGAACAAGGGGCAAAAGGAACCCTGAAGCAGTTATACTTAGGCAAAATGTAATTTAAATTTCAAAGTGCAGACGAGTCCTGACAGATGTAAGCTGGGTTGTTTTTTTCCTAATACTGCGAGAGGCAGCCCTCACAAAGAATTCACTGCAACATTACCCTAAAGGTGCAGTTTCACCCTTGTTTAAGTCAATCCGAGCCACAGTTCCACACACATTTTCATCCCATCCCCTGCAGCAACGCCAGCATCCAGCTGGTCCTAGAGCCTGCTGAGCATCTTGAGTTGGCTCCCATCATAAATGCCAGGCCACAGCACTCTGTTTGAACTGCTGTTTAAGTATATCTACCATCAATACCTCTGAAATGCTCAAAATTATGTCTTTACTTTCCTTTAAAAACACCTGTTTGCATTCCCCTTAATTTTGACAATTTTATTCATCTAAATTATTTGTATTTTACCAGCAGCTGTGTATTTTACCATCTTTACCATCTACCCTACCCCTTATTCCAGAATACTGAACTCCCATCTGCAGCTGTGTCCAAATTGATCATTTCAAGGGCTATCCTGCAAGTGTTAGGTCAGATTTATCGTCTCAGTTTCTATATCAAAAGCTTCCCTGCCAGCAACAGGCTTTATTTTGTGATGAGAACATTTGCCAAGACAGAGGCAGCTGGTAATAATATTTTTATTGGTTTGGTTTTTTTATTTTGTTTTGGTTTTTTTTTTTAATGGACAAAGAATGGCACCTACTAGCAGGAATTTTAGTCGATAGCTTATGATTCTGGGGAAGTATGCAATGGCTCCTTCCAACAGCCTAAAAGCTATTCTGACGTTTTCCACCCAAGTAGAGGGGTTTTCAGGTGTTAGAGATATATTTTATATATAAAATAGAGAGTTGTTGCTAACATCAAAATAGCTGGTTTGTAATAACCAGAAGCATTTTTTGGTTTGCTCTGAGTAACTAACTCTTTGGAGTCCCACCTACATGTGGCCTGTGCAAAAGTGTTACAGAATGAGCTATGAGTCCACATCTTCCTTTCACTCACAGGTCTGCTGGACAAGCACATCAGCGGTTGTTTCCCAAACCTGCAAGCAACCTCCTTGCTCACCATTATCGAGAAAGGAAAAAGACATTGCTAACTTGTGCTAGAACACAGGAGGGGAAAACAAAAAAGAACAACAGTAATAACAACACTAAGAAACCTTAGGAAGCCTTTGATCAGAGTCTGTTCCAGTAAGGCAGAAAAAAAAACAAAACTGGGTAAGTGGATTTTGTTACAGTTAGGCCTGGTGAGCCAAGTAATTTGTTTTAGCTTTGTCTTCAAGATTTATATATATATATACAAATATATATGTGTATATATATATATATAAAATAGACACACACATTCAGAAAAAATAAATACTCAAATACTGAAAAATAATTGCTACCAAATTGCTCCCTAAGTCTTGGATATTACAGGAATTTTAACAAGAAAAGTGGGCCATTCTTTAATTTTCTTATGGTTAATCCAGTACCTGAATGACCAAGAACATACCTGTCCTGGTTTTTAGCTGGAACAGACTGCTGTTGAAGACAAACCAGGAAAATACGAAAATGTTACATTATTTTCCACCATATGCACTGGTGATTCACATATCTTTCCACACATACACAGTCCTGGATTTATGCAATATTATCTTATGACAAGCTTTTCCTTTTTTTTTTTTTTTTTTTTTTAATCTTGAAACTAGAATTCTTATTTTCAGAGACTGCATTTATTTTCCTTTTCTTTCAAGGAGGCAACCGACACTTTCCTCAATCCCATAATGGCAGTGCACTGACCATATCTTATTTTTAAATAAACTTGTAATACACAAAGTGTTGTATTTTCTGTATAACACCAACGTACCTTTAGTAAGTTTATCCATATTCTAAAACATTCATAAATGAATTGAAGTTTAAACAATATTTGATCCAGTCTGAAAAAGTCAGCGCTTGCATGACCCTCTAGCACAGCAGGAGCATTGTACTGTAACCTAATCCAATTTAACATACTATGGATATGCACATTAAAACTATGCATTTTTGCTTTATTTTCAGCCAGATCTACCCCCGGGAAGGAATCTTCTTCAAAATCAGATTGGTAAGAGATCTGATTTTTTTTTTCCTACTTACATAGCATGGACTGTAGACTACGCAGTCTGTTCCCAACTTCACCCAGTAGATCCCTGATAGCATCAAACTGCAATAACGGCTTTTTACTGTCTCCTTTTATGAGGTTTTCTTAGATTTATTAATGCAGGCTGTAGTTTATTCTGTGGCACTCAATATACAAGGAGCACGGGGAACAGATGTGCACCAGATCCTGTTAGGTTAACCTTCTACTGCATGGTGCGTTCCTTCCAAATTAGTTTTTGCTACAGAGTGCACAAATCACAAAAATCTGCCATACTTTTAAAGTCTGACTACCCTGGTACAGTAGGTTTTCAATTATTTAATAGTGATCTGAAGTATAAAAAATGTGTTTACAGGACAGTAGTAGGAACTCAGAAGATTCTCAGACCTACACTTCATCTCTCTCAGACAGCTCCTAATATGAAAAAGATCTGAATACAAACTGCCAGTATCTCACAATTTGGTGAAAAAGCCATTTTCTTCTCATTAGCTGAGGAGTACTGCATGTCCTTCTTTTTATTACAGTACTTCTGTCCAGGCTTGTGGTTTAAAGTAGAGTGTGAGGCAATTTCCCACACTGGTTTGGGAACTTAAATTTGCTTCTTTCCCCAGCAAAACAGAATCCCTCCCAGACAGTTTCTCAGCAGGAGGAGCAATGCCAAGGGCAGAAGTGAACTGTATCAGAATGTGCTTGCTATGTTTGCAAACAGGTAATTCATATACTTCAGTACCGCTACTTCATCTGGAAAAGCAGCAGATCTGGACATACCAGAATGAGATGTGGCCAAAGATAACCTTGGAGGATTCTGAGCTACAGCTCTGAATGTGGTAGCAATGAAAGGTTTGGGCAAGGCATTGCATCCCCAAAATAAGACGTTAAGAGAACTGTGCATCCTATTCCTCCAAGCTTTGTCCATACAAGACTGAAAATCAGAACCTCAGCTAGAGACTTGATCAAAGGATAAGGATATTTTAGTACACAATAGCAGCACGATGGTCATCATCCACTCCTTTTTCAGTCAAGGATAATCATCTAAATCAAGACTATAAAACCAGTTAACTGAGTTTACAAAACAGGGTAATTCATCCTGAAGCAAGACATACTCTGCCTCCCCAATCCCCTTCCTTTTCCATCACTAGTAGAGAACAGTTTACAGAACACAGGCTGCCTTATCGTGATTTGTGCTACATAGGCTGAAAGGGGGCTGAGCCTTATGAGTCAGTTCTTGCAACTCCATGCAAAAGCTTCCAGGCCAAAACACATCTTTCAGGCTGCTGGCTTGATTTTATGCCATGGAGGGGGAGGGAAGTCACCAGAAGTCTTCTGCACTGCCTGAAGCTGATTGAATACTAATTAAAATTAGACAGTGCAAAAAAGAAGAAAGCACCAAGCAGCAATGAAAAGCCATGGCACAGCACTAGCAGCAGGTTATTGAGAATTAAATAGATAGAACAGTATGGAGAAGATTATTGACAATGGTCCAAATGGGCATACTTCCTACACGTTTCTCCTCTGTAACCACGTAAGCACAAGGAATTTATGGCTTCGGGAATATTAATGCAATTGGGTCTTCAGTAACACATTATCCTCTGGTCACAAACTCAAAGACTAACCGTTACAAGAGAGACAGCAAAAGTTGCACAAACGATACCAATTCTGCCTTAGGTCAGGTTGCAAAATGAGTTAGTAAGTTCTTTAGGGGAAACAAAACAGAAAGACAGGTCATTGCCCTACTGAAAGCTGTATTATAATGCATCCAACAAAAGTTCAGAACAATTGTGCAGGCAACCATGAAACCATTACTTCCTAGCTTTCAAATGCCTGACTCTCACCTAACTAATGTAAATCTCTTTTACATGCTGGAGCTATTTGTGTCTCTTACATCCTGGCTTTGTTTTCAGGACATGTAACAAGAGTAAAAAACAATTTCTATTATCTACAGCAGTAACAGCTTCCTTGCATTCATATTATATGTCAGCAGGGCTTGAACCCTGAACTTTCAGACTACTGCTACAGCAGTTAACAGAGCCATCATTAATTGGCAATGGGTGGAAGATCTGTTATCCAGAAGGGCCAGATGACTAGCTCAATTATCTCTCCCCAACGGTACGTGGGGTCAATCAGCCCCCTCAGTTCCCAAGCACTGGGGCAGAGGTAGAAGTTGGCCGGAGCTGAGCTATAACTGGGAGAACTCCCAACTGCCTTTTCATTCCAACCCCCACAAAATTACCGCTGCCCTCTGGGACAAGGGTATCTGAGAATTAGTGCAAGACTCGCATTACAACAGCCTTCGAAACTTTACAGTACTGCAGGTATGTTATTTGGAGCCATGACTCAGCAACATCATGAGAACCAGCTATGACAATTCTGATACGGAGCCACTAGCAAACAGGGGAGAGAAAAAAAAAAAAATAAGCACTGGAAGTTGTTCATGCTGCAAGAGGACAATTCTCAGGACAGTTCTTGGCAGGCAGGGTGAGAGAAGGTGTACTACTCATACCCCGAGCATCACGCCGTCATCGTAGGAGAGCAGAAAGACAATTCAAAGAAAAATTTTACAGGAACATTTATTGATCTCTTAAGCATAAAATCCCAATATATTAGCTACTGCATTTTAGCAACTTCTAAAACTTCAGTATGCCATGCTGAGAACATGTACACACAGCAACAGATGTTTACAACCCCACTGAGTGAATGCTAGAAATCAGAAGTGAAAGAGCTGCCATTTCAAAATAGTCCAGTGACTTTCTCTTGTTCTGTTGAACATAAGAAACACTGTCTCTTACTGCTAAAAACACAGCTTCCACGAAACGGCATTCATGAAGTAACCTCAGCAAGCGTCAATTCTCTCTTCCTCAGTTTTAAGTATTTGCAGCCCAAGTTCTATCTTTTTGTACCCACAAAAGCAGCTGCTCTATTTAAAGCCTGGCATTCCAGCTTCCTCCTCCTCTTGA
Source organism: Caprimulgus europaeus (assembly GCA_907165065.1). The sequence goes on along the minus strand of OU015529.1, from coordinate 38,370,753 downwards.
GGACACCACCAGGACAGTATTTTCTGCAGTGCTACATTCTTGATGTGACAAATTAAGAAAATCTCTGTGCTGAAGAAGATAGCTCTTAAATAGGAAGAGAGAGTCATGCTAGCATACAGTGCTCTTGGGTACAGCCTGGCATGTTTGAGACAAGAGCTCTGTACCCAGCTCAGTAGGGAGGTTTTACCCATACAGTGACTGCACTAACCTTTTCAAAAGGCGCTTTCCTCACAGTTCCCAACTCATCTGCCAGAAGAGATCACTGTAGGAGGGCTGATAGGCTTCTTCCCTCTCCCAACACTGCTGAATTAAATCAAACTGTTTTCAGCATATATAAATACACCCTGGCATAAAGCAGGCTGAAGCCAAATACTAAAACGCACCGAGTAGCAATCCACTTTTGGTGGATTTTTTAGTATGTGTGTGTAGGCAGCCTACCCTAAACAGACACTGCCTTTTACCAATTTGTTTTCTTTAATGGAAACAGGTCACTACTACATAATACATTATACTGCATTTTCAAACAACACTATTCTCCTGGTTCCACATCTCTGCATACTGCTTCTCCTGAAACTCCTTTAAAAGCAGTCTCTTACAGCGCCTCTGCCTACATGTTCTCACTGAGTATTTCCATTAGATTGAAACAACTGAGCATCAGTGTAGATAATCCTTAAAAAAACACAACCCTTCTACTCCATTTTTTTTTTCTTTTGCTGCTCATATCGATTGAAACAAAGTATTTTGTAACTATTCAAGGTTTAAAAAACCCTGTCATTTAACCAGGCAAGGGTATTAGAAGACCTGGTAAAACAGTCCATGGTTATGCAGCCTACGTTAGAAAGAAGTTCATGCCCTCAGGTACAGGAGGGGAGTCTGCAAGAACAAAATTGAAACATTATTATTTTGAATTGATAATTACTCATATTTACAGAACTCAACAGAAAGTGGAAAGTCACACTCCAGTGATAAGTTAAGCAATACATAGTAAGTTATTAACAATGACTACAAACAGCTCATTGTTCTACCACGTTTTATTATAGAAGGTATTCACGATAATCTTGTCATATTCTACTTTTCCCCTCCCTCATTAACAGAACCATGGCAAGCCATTTCCCCGTCTGTAGAGAATAACACATATTATTGTACTAGAGGTATAATTTGGTTTACTTGGTGAAATACTCTCTTAAGAAAGACCACTAGTATTTAAAGGCTGTTAATTTTTTAAACTGCTGAACTCAAAATATACTATCAGGAGAATAAAAAGGCAATCTAATGGCAGTTAATTATTAGAGAGGTTTTCCACTTTGACAAAGATCAGTGAAATTCTTAAAAAGTTCAGTTGCCACCCACTTCTGAGCAGGCTGACATATAGATCCAAGATTCAGATCAGAGTCTTGCTTGAGTTTCCATTCCAAAATAGAAGCCCATTTTGTGTGGGCTCTCCTGGTCAGCACTTAGCTTTGTGCTCAACTGAAAATAACTATCAAACAAAAAACCTTCTGGCGATTTACTGACACAGACTATGACCCTCTGTCATGTTCAAGCATCCAGCAGAAGACATATCCAGCTGTTTCAGAAGAGAAGACTGTCTTGTCCAGATAGAAGATAGTAACTACCTGGTATTAGCTTAAATTTATCAAGGTTATATTCAAACTTGTCCATTAATGTCTCATTATCCTCTATTATGACACATCCCTGCAACCTTCAGCTCATGAGAACTCAGACTGCATGATGAAATACCACTTCCCGGTCACTGCTGGTTATCTGAAGACACTTCTGCCTCAGATCTATGATAGCTGCTCTCCAGCTGACTTGTGCAGCTCAAACTGAGACATACTCACCTTCCTGCTACCATAAACTACAGGGGCTCTCAACTGCTTCAGCTGAGGAGGCTTGCTTTACCCACAAGTAAAAAATCCCACTTGTTTCTGGCCCACATACTGGGGTACTAATCTTAATTCAGGCCAGGAAGGCCTGAATTCAGGCCAAGAAGGAAGCAATAACTGATCTATCACTACATACAGAACAGCTATAAGCACCTATGAAAAAAGAGGTGTGGAAATAAAAAAAGTCATGATTAATCCACATATACTAACGGGTAACCATCCGGGTTGATCTTAGAAACGGACTTGCTATCTAGTCCTGACAAAGTGACATTCTGGGATTCATCAGTCTTGCCTCACTTGTTTCATTTCTGCAGTGTTTCTCAACATATCCTGTACCTGACTGCCTTGCAAACAAGCCCTTGACTCAGGGGGTGGTAAAATTCTCCTTCCTCTATTCTCTGGAGGTTCATTAGCCTACTCCAAGGTGATAATGTCTCTTTGATTATAGACCACAGATGTGTTGAGCTCAGTCACCAAAACAGAGCAGTCTTGCTGCTGTTCCCACTGCTTACCAGTCTAATCACTAAAACTGACAGAAGACTACCAACACAAGGAAGTTTTGTCATCTTTATATAAGTCAAATCAGTTCACCAATGTCCCAAAAGCACCAGCATGGCACAAGATAAATGGCAAGAAAGGCCTTTCCCCCTTGGCAGCAGTGCGCTATTATCAGCTCAAGTTGTACGTGAAACTGTACCTTACACTGAACCTCACAATCCACAGTAATCCTCATCCTGTAACAACCATATGTACTGCTTAGGAATCTATATCCTGCATCACGTGTTCTTGCCTGAGAGCAAACATGGTACTAGTTAATCATTGAGAAGCAACAAATCCCTAAGATCTTTCTCTTGTACTTTCACCTACATAACATACATGCTTGCTCTCCTTCCCTTCTCCCACAAAGGCATTTCAGTCCACACACAACTAAATGTGTATACATCTTTCCCCTTCTCCACCATTTTTCATTAATTGCCCATTGCCTTTCCCATATGGCTTTTATCAAAAAAAAAAAAAAATCAGTACCAGAAGCAATTCAGCAAGGCCCTGGAAGATGTAACTGACACTAACTTTGCAAGTTACTAGTATTGAGACCTGACTTCTTCCAGTATGACAGGGTATATGGCACTGATACAGACTTCTCTTCCTCAAAGACTTTGCCCAGGGACTTGCTCTGGGCCTGTCATGTGAGTCCAAGCAACAAGCAAAGTGACAAAGCCTGTGCTGTGAACAGTTAATGTCTAAGCAATGTTCGAGCCCACCCCTCTTACCTGCTGGCTTTAGAAAGCAATAGCACGTTACTGTCCACACCTCAGGAAGAATAAGTAGAATAAGAAGAAGAAGTAGCCTGATACTCAAAGAAGTCTGCTCAATTTTCTCCTCCTACTGAAGAGTTACTGCTCGGGCTGAATTGCATCTTTCTTAATCTCATCTAAATTACAGTCACTGAGAAAACTCAGAAAAATATTTACATTTAGATTTAACTGGCTCCTGCTGAGCTCCTACTAACTCAATAGCTGCTGTTTTGTCCAGCAGTCCCATAACAAGAATTGTCGAGTAACACTAGTATGCAAGCACATCATTCACTTAGAGCATGTTGCTTCGTCTGTTTTAATGCGAGACATTTCCACAACATATGTAAGGTCTTGTGGTAACTTAATACCCTTCCAGGGCAGGGGGGAAGAAAATAGAAAAACAAACTAAACAACACAACAAAGAAGTCTGAAGACTCCCCTCTCATCCTGCATTAAGATTTTTACAGTTCTTCACACCTAAGAAGCCATGGAAAAGGATGACATGTCAAGCGGATATAGAAAAAAGACACCACGCACTATCACGAGCAGGTAGGTCAGTAAGGGAAAAAGGCTCTAAAAAGAGTTAACCCTCATAAGACAACAAGCAATAGCATTCCTGGTTTGTGTTATTCAAGTTACTGATAAAGCAAACCGAAGATGAGCAATAGGAAAAACATAGCAAACGAAAGTTAAAACAACTGGAGAGTTTCACTTTTTATTGACTTTTTAAAGAAGATGAGTTTTAATACAGTGAACAGAGCAATACTTCTAGCAATAAGCCAGACTAGATGGAAGTGTAAGACATGCTAAATTTAGATGCAACCAATTCTGAGACACTCAGCAACATGAGAAAGGTAAGATTAAACATACCACCCTTTAATCACAGATAAGATCATACAAGGCTTTTCAATAAAACCTTAGATGCTGTGAAAAGCCCGCTGTCCCATGAGCAAATAAGAAAGCTTAAATCCTGTGGGTGAAGTAGGTCTGGCACTGGGCGGGGACACTCAAAGAGGAAAATATTGTAGACACACACAGATACCACGACAGGACTGTCACTCACCTGCCATTCAGATATTTGCACTTTCAGGCTGCACTTTCCGAACCGCAACAATAAGGATGTACTTCTAGAGGAATCACACACATCATTTCACCTGCAGCAAGGCAGCTCCCTCCACACCACCAGGTGCTCACCTTGTTGTAAAACTCCTGCTCCCTGGGACCACGAGGTGGTGGCTGCAACTGCTTCAGGACAGTCCCATCTGGATGCTGCAGTATACCTAGAAGAGAAGCACTTCCTTCAGGGCTTAGTTTTGAGAGACAGCTTTTAATTACTTCCCTCCCCCCCCCCCCTTTTTTTTTTTTTCCAGAAATAGTAAAGAGGCTGCCCTGATACGTATTTGCTCAGTTGTACTGCTTTCAGTACGTACACAAGAGTTGAAATTGGCAGCTCCTACACAAAACCCTTAGCAGAGGTTTGCTTGCATTCCTCTTTTTCTATCCATCAGATGATTTCCTGGGTCTAATTCTGCTCAAGGCCAATACGGTACTGGGATTAAAAGTTGCACCCAATAAACCAATCATTCAACTATGGAAGATTACATAGACACTCCCTTTTTAAACTGATAAGTCATCTTTCCAACAATGCTAAGAAGTTAAAGTAGTTAGTACCAAGTTTATTGCATTTCTCACTAAAACAGAAATATATGTCCTGTTGACTCATTTCTGTACTAGTAGCATAGAAAGAGCACATCTATATTATCAGAAGTAGCACCTCTATAGCACTCCATGCTGATCAGATGGTACCATTTGTTCCACCCATAATTACAGCACAATACAGAGTTTCACCTCAAACCTTCATCTTCATCATGCCTGCACCAAAAAAAACCCTAAAATATCCTCCTGAAACAGCCTTAATGACTCTCCAGTCAGCAAAATTGCCGAGTGGTTACATAAGAAATGCAACTGAGTATCTGCCTGCAGTACTACATTCAGCTCAGGAGTCCTCAGCACAAGAAAGACATGGACCTGTTGGAGCGAGTCCAGAGGCCGCCACAAAAGCAATCTGAGGGCTGGAACACCTCTGCTGTGAGGACAGGCTGAGAGAGTTGGGGCTGTTCAGCCTGGAGAAGAGAAGGCTCCGGGGAGACTTTATTGCAGCCTTTCCATACTTAAAGGTGGCCTACAAGAAAGATCAGCAGACTTTTCAGCAGAGCCTGCAGCAACACGACAAGGGGTCAGGATTTTAAACTAAAAGAGGGGAGGTTTAGACTAGATACGGGGAATAAATTTTTTTACACTGAGGGTAGTGAAACCCTGGCCCAGGCTGCCCAGAGAGGTGGTAGAAGCCCCATCCCTAGAAACATTCAAGGTCAGGCTGGGGAGGGCTCTGAGCAACCTGATCTGGTTGAAGATGTCCCTGCTCACTGCAGAGGGTTGGACTAGATGGCCTTGAGAGGTCCCTTCCAACCCAAACTGTTCTGTCATTCTATGATCTGGGGGTACTCAAGAGATGGATATGGGAAAGAATGAATAAACCTAAGTGCATCCCTTTGAAATGCACTCTAAAGTTCAAAATCATGAGTTGCAAAGGAAAAAGAAAAATCCACTTCTGGAAAATAAATTTCCTCTTAGGATTTATTCACAGCTTTTCAGATGGCAATTTATTTTGTTTAGAAGGGAAGCAAAAACGTCAACTGTATCCAAAAGAAGTTCCATCTACCGCTTGAAGAAACACAGTAAAATGATCCAGGAGCTCTGCCTCCTAAAAAGAGTTTGCAGTTGTAGCAGCAATTGTGTTTTCACCTTTTAGAAAGCATTATCTCAGAATGGGCTCTGCTGTGCAGTCTTGGAAACTGAACAAAATCTTTAGAGCCTAATATATTTATTTTAAAACAACCACCAGACTTAGAAAAGTTGTTTCATTAGCTGGCTGAGCCAATTAACAAAGAGTAGTTTTAAAAATTTGCATAAAACAACTCTCAAGTCATGTTGCTTACTGAAAGTTGGATTTTGTATACTTTCCAGAACTAGAAAAATACTCCACAGAACAATGCACAGACTATCACCACCTCATCAAGACACAATAGTTTCTCCCCTCCCCCAGCCCCTCTGTACCTTTTTACATGTGCTGGAAATCACTTTGCAAAGTGCACTAAGTATTTTAATAGCATGTGTTTCTAATGTGAATTGCTAACAATCACAACATCAAAAAAATATTTTATAACACATACTCCTCAAAATCTGCACGTTGGCCTTGATGATGACAATACAATAGAAAGACCAGGCAAATATTCCTAGAAGTAGAACCCATACACTATTGGACTGATAGATATTACTTTAAGACTTCAATATAGCCTGACATCATCTGAAGTTCCCTCATCCCCTGGATTAGCAGATCATACTAATCTACGGACACTGGTCATGGTTTGTCCCGGGATTCCTGGGGTTTTTCAGCACAGATAGGGAGTAGTATTGTCTTAAAATATGAATAAGCAATTTCACACTTCTGAAAAGGCAGCAGAACTACACCAAAATTAAAATTCTGAAATATCTCACAAGCATTTTTCTACAGCTCTGCATGCAAAGCTTGCTAGCATTCTGAAACTCTAATCTACTGCAAAAATAACCAATACAGATGTACATATTCTTCTCATCAAACAAACAAACAAAAAAAATCACATCCAATCCACATGCTGTTTTGCACAAACAAGCTGAACATTTACTTTAGAAAAGACCCTCTGTCCTGTGAGGGTATCTAACAATGACTGAACAGTATCTATGTGCCACCTTAACTACTGCATCGAGAAAACAGCAGCCAGAGTTAGAAGTTTTGTGATTTGCATGACCAAGCAAGTCACACTTTGAGAATGGCTCCTTCTGCTAGAGAATCCCACTACTAGCTCCAGCACTTCACAGGTGCAAGCACCAAACCACTGCCACGTGCAGGAGGCTCTATAAGGTGGCATATCCCATCAGTACCTTTCTCTCTCTACTGGCCTATGGAATTAGGCCATAACCTAAGGTGGTTCCCTTACTTACTACACATGATTTACTCTATTCCAGGGGAAGCACTACTAACGTCAAATTCAACAAGTCAATCGTAATGCCCAGAAGCCAAGGGTCTATGCGTGCATGCAGGGAGACTGCTAGAGCCCTTTCTTTGCAATGTGGTAACAGTCACAGGTAGCAAAGGGAAAATGGAAAGGTTATTCAGGAGGGAGGGAATCCTATGGCAAAGAAATTTTAAGCCATACTTTAACCAAAAAAATGAAATAGTTAAAAAATACTCTGGATACCTTAAAGTCTCCTGCGTGTTTGCACACAGGGACAGAAGGGAAGTCAAATGCAGAGGAGACCAGTGACACGCAGGAGGAAGATGGGCAGAACAAGGAAGGCTCTGAGCTTGCATCAGTAAGCAGCTCAGATACTGACACCAGTTGGGTACAACCTTCAAAGCATGTTTGCCATGTTGTATGCATAGCAGTAAAGGTATCGCAACAAAAAAGGCATACTGATTTTATAGCTTTAGGCTTTTTGAAAAGCTTAAGGTTCAGTGAGGTAAAATGGCAAATAGCAGGAAGGGGACTACTGTAGGAAAAGGCAGAGAAGGCAACGGAGAAGATAGAAGACACACTGGTCTCCTCACACATGCTTAAAATTCTCACAGATTGTGGCATACAGATTGTGTGTGATATTCCTCACCAGTGCTAGTAGCAACTACATCTATCCAAACATCTGGCCACTAGCTTCACAACAAAGACATCATGGAGAGCAGCACTGCAGAATTATACATGACCCTGTATCTTTAGCATCTCCACTGCCTGCACTCCTACATACAACACCTGTAAAGAAATAAAATGAGAAGATTCAGTTACAAAAATTAGAGAGTGCCAGAGCAGTTCTGGTCTTCACTTAAATGTAAAACTCAGTTCCTAGGATGAGATCATCAACCATGGTGGTACCTCTGCAGGAAAATCTTGGTCTTGCTCACTAGATGTAGTGGAGCTAGCTTTACCTAATCCATTTTAGCTGCACCCATGGTATAGGTGGTGTATCACCTGTGTTGTCTTGATCCAACTGCGATAAAACTGATGTGCCAGAGGTGAGGCTCTCCCTGAATCAAGCCTTTTTAGCCTGATCCCACCCCATGTTATGATATATAAACAACGAGGAAGATGTACAACTCCAAGGATCCAACACACCTCCCTCAACATTTTATTGCACCCTCTGCAGCAGGGCAAGGGCCAAGAACTACTTTTCTGTGAAGATTATCAGCAGCAAGACATGCCATGGATGCAGACTGTAGATAAGACAAACTCACAGTGCCATTAGTGCTGTAATTGCACTCGCTGACAGGGTTCTGAAGTTCAGCCCTTGACCTGTTCGGCAAAGGCAGTTCCTACCAACAGGGTTCAAAGGCAACATGACAGCAGGTACTCATTACAACTACTCTCAAAGGGCACACTGAGAGTTGAATGGATGTATACCTTACACATGGCTCAGAGGCAGGAGTTATACCAAATGTGATGTCCTGGAAGGGTGAGAAATGCCATTTGGCAACATTAACTTGGCCGCTTGCTCTGGCGCTGACCACTGCCTATGTTAAAAGGCACCTTCATCAGAAGGGCCTCAGTACTCATCCTGGAATTAAAATAGATATGTAAAGCTAGCAGAGGCATGCTTCAAAAATGCTGTATCCTCATGGTATTTGTATTATTAGACTGCTCAGAAGCCATTGGTTCAGACTTACTCTTATAATCAAATAAACAAGCAATTAAGAATTTACCTCAGGTTGGTAACTTGCTTACTAATATTTTGCTGAAGTTTCTGGCGGCCACAGGTTTGGGGGCTCTCTTTAGGTAAAGTATAGTTTCCACATACATTCTGAGAGTACCAGCATGCCGTTACCCGAAATCCCACTTTTTTTCAAAGGTGCCTGTTAAATTTAGGCTGAACTGCAGAGGCCTTTTAGCTTAACCGTGCGTATTAACCACCCCATTCTGGCTCTTTATCAATAAAACACCAGAATAAAGACTCTCAGCAGCGGCGGTACTGCTCCCTCCACAGCCTGCGCAGGCCGGGACAGCTCTGCCAGCCCCTCCCGCCCGGGAAGGCCGGAGCAGACCCCGGCCAGGGAGACTGACCCCTCACACTGAGGTGACCACCAGCCCCCAACGCTGACACCCGCCGTGGAGGCCGGCACCCGGGGGCGATCAGCCGCCGGCAGCTCAGCCCGGGAGGTGGCGGGAGCTCAGCCCGGGAGGCGGCAAGCCCTGCCCGCCGCTCCTGAGGGACCTACCGTGCGTGCCCTGCCCGCCAGCGGCTCCCGCCTGTCACCGACCTCCCGCCACGCCAGCACCGGAGCTGCCGCCGACGGCGGGACGTGAGTGGAATCGAAGCGCAACTCGCCTCGCCGCAGACAGGTCTGGGAGAATTCGGATCAACGGGCGGGTTGGGGGAACCCCCTCACGGGCGACGCGACGCGGCCCAGCCCGGCGCTCCCCTGCCGCCCCGCTCCCCACGCCCCGCCGCCGCTCACCGCCTTTATCCTTGCCGTACATGTGCCCGGCCACCTGGTGCGACAGCGGCACGCAGCCGTTCAGCCCCCGCCGCCGGTCCCCCGCCGCCGCCGCGGGGCCCGGGGAAGCGCCGAGCGCCGGCTGGGCCGCGGCCTCCTCCGCCTCGCCGCGCCCGCCGCCCGCGCAGCGCCCGCGCCCGCCCTCGGGGTGCCTCACTGCGGGCGGCGCTGGCCGTGGGGGCTCCGTGGCCATTTCCCGAAGGTGGGGGGGTGGCGGCGGGAGGCGCGGGGCGGCCACGCTGCGGCGGAGGCGGCGGGCGGGCTTCAGCGGACACTGCGTGCCGGGGCACGGGCGGCGAGGGCCCGCGGCTCCATCACGCCGCGCCGCTCACCCCGCCGCTGAGGCAGCGACTGGCCGCGGCACCGCCCCGCCCCGCCTCGGACGCGGCTCCACCTCCGTCGCCCGGCCCGGCCCGCAGCGGGGCGGGGGTCGCCCTCACAGCTGTGGCGGCAGCGGCGCTGAGGGAGGCGCGGTCCCCGGGGTAGGCCGCACCCGGGCCCCGGCGGCCCGGTGAGGGCGGAGCGAGGAGCGGCGGGGAGGAGCGGACAGCGGGGCCTAGCGCAAGCCGCCGGGCGCACGCGAAACCGGCCCCGAGTGACACCCACCGCCGCGGGCAGCCCCCGGCCCCGCGTTCGCTCCCTCGGCTCTCCCGGGAGAGCGTGCCAGGCCCTGTGCTGGCTGGCAGAGACCGTTCCCTTACAGCGGTTCTCTTTAACCCGAAATACTCCCCAAATCCTCTTTAATTTTACATCAATTTACTGACATCCCGAGGTTGATTTATTTTCTCTCCGGTAGATCGGAGGGATTGCAAACGAGAGCAAACTGAAGCATGTACATAGCATCAGACCTTTAAAGTGGAGAAGGACCTTTAAAGCAAACTAAGCAGCAGACTTACCAAGCTCTGTAGGTGCTGGTCTGACACCACATCAAAACTGGATAAGGCATTAATCTCTAATCTGCATTTTAACCCCTCACAGGTAGAGGAAGGCATGCACAAGCCCTCATTCACTCACTTTATTGACATTTATTTTCCCTAAGGTGTGTATTAGCTCTGTTTGTCAGCCTGTAATTACTGCCTTTTCTTTTTACCGTTTCTTTCCTTTATGAAATTAGCTGAACTCTCTGAATATTACCTGCACTTCTCCCGCAGTATCCACCAGTATCAAGTTAGGAACAGGAAAACAAGAATGGAGATAGGAAAATGCATGTTAGCAGATATAAGATGTTCCCACAGGTTTTATAAAAATTGGCTGATGTATATCAGGAATCAGCATTGACGTTAGAGGAACAACTGTGCAGTGAGCTCAGCTGTTACATGCTGCCATTTCCCCATCCCATAGCTGAGAGATGTGGCAGGTGGTTGGGAGAACTGGATGGCAATTTGGGGGATTTAATGGGGAAATTAAAATATCAAAGGAACAGGAAGGTCACAGGGAAAATGAGGGTATTGAAGAGTGAGAGGAAGGAGCATAGCCTATAAATCTATCAAAACTTGAGTTTCATTACTTCATTGTTCATGGAACAATTTGTTTCACTCCCTTAATTAGGTAAGATGGGGAAGACAGTCGTAACAGTTCAGCAAGATCCTTTCTGGAGTAACAAGGCTGATAAGAAAAGTTGTTTCTCTCTCCCAAACACCCTCTTCTCCTCATCTGTTACTGTCCAGCCCTAAAGATTAGGAGTCAGATGGTTGCAAGTGTAAGCTCTGATCTTCAGTTCCCCAACGCTTAATTTTTCCAGGGGGGTGCTGACGCAGGAGAGAAATACCACAGATTGGCCAACCCTCGCACTAAATAAATTACTGAGGATTACAGTGAAAAAAAAGCACAAGTAGTATGTATCTGGCAGAGAGAAAGCTCCCAGTCTCAGCAGTAGCAGCTGCTACAAGGTTCAGATGCCAACCTGAGCCTTGCGGAAAGATGTTTTCCCCTGCAGAGATGTGAGACACTTTGTCTGATCTGGATCTAAATGCAGAGAGAAAAACACAGATGCCATTTCAGACTTGCATAAGTGCCCATGTAACACTGCAATCTACTTGAGCTCAAAATCTTTAACACAAAAAAAAATTGTAATTAAAAGGCAAAAAATTGGAATTTAAAGGCTATTCAAGTATCTAATCCTGAACTAAAAGTTTCTAGATATCTTTAAAGCTAACAGAAGTGGGCCTGGAGGGGATTAAAAGAAATATGAAAGTATGAGTAATTGGCATAAGTAAACACTGACTATTTCCTTTTCCCTGATATTTGCTTTAGTCAGATTTATGCATAAAGAAATCAAGTGATGCGAGACTCTCTGTTCTGCTCACTCATTCTACCCTCACGCTTCAGCACGCGGAGTTCACTAATCTTATCTGGGAACTTCTAAAATAAAACAAGCAAAACCAAGGAGAACACCAGAAATGACAAATAATTAATTTCTCCTCAGAGCGTGATACTCAAAGAGTTTGCACTGAAAGCTGAACCTACCAGCAAGATTTCCAAGGAAATTTCTCATCTCTGGGCTGTGCAATTGCACTTGAAGAGAAAGCGAAAGAGGCTGCAAACAGCTCCTAAAAAAGGGGCAGGTAGTTGGGAATCTCCCCAACAAAATGCATTTGACAAACTGTGCTTAATTCTGGATTACTCTTTGTTGCTGGAAAACAATCAGTCTGATGAAAATGTAAGCACTAGCAATATCATAATAATAATAAATATCACGCACTCATTTATTTTGCACAAGCTGCTTTGTCCTGCAAGATGTCTCACCAGCAGATTGCAAAGCTCCCCCGAACTGAGCGAGGATTACAAAAGAATCACTTTCTGCTGAAATAAAGCCCTTTTTCAAACACAACAGCTAGTTAATAACGAACCACAAGATGCATGTTAGTTTAGTGTGGGAAATAAGCTCATACTTCAGTGGAAGTGCAGGGGGGACATTAGGTAAACAGATTAGTGGGGCTGGGACTTGGCCAAAATATTGGTACTCTAGAGGTACGCTGACAACAAGCACTGCTAGATTTTTGACTGTCCCTTTGGATGGTTCACAGCCATCACTTCCCCATCTTGCCAAAAATACCGTTCCTCTGCTAGAGCCATGTCTTCTGCATGAGGTCTGTGCAAGAGACGTGGATCCTGGTGCCCACAGAGCCACTTCCTGCAGCAGGTGACTGCGCTTGCGTAGCTTCTGCTGGACTAAGGGATTGCAACAGAGCCGACCCAGACCATACGTGTGGTCCTGATAAGAAACATCAATTGGTGAAACCAGTAATTTGCTGGAAGGGCGAGAGCATATGCAGTGGTGCTCCTGCGAGAAGGAGTGCCTGTCCGGCTTGTCCGGTGTATGGCAGCTGTTGTCACAGCAGTGTGGCAGTTGTAGCCGTGCTGCAGTTCTTTTTCCTCGCTCTTTCACAACGGAAGGGTTGCTGTATTGCACCCTCTTAAAATAGCTCAGGGTTTTTAATCCTTTGATAAATTCACAGTTCTGTGCTATCTTTTTTGTTCTTAAGTAAAGGAAAATCTAAACTACCCTGGTCTGTTGTAGCTGTAAAACTCAAAGGTGCTATCCTGCTTTCTTTCCTCACTACTGTCTTGTCATTTAGGCATCAGGTCCCACAATGATTAATATTTTACTTGGCTCTGACTGATGCAAACTCTTTGACACTACTCTCCTCCCTGGCAACCAGGTGCATCTGGGGTTTTCCATTATGAAAACAAAGGTGCAGTGTCAAAAGCCAACCTACACTCTCTGGAGATAGTACAGTACATTTCAAAAGTGACTGTGAATTCATGGCAGTTGTGTGTTTTCTGGGTCATCTTTTCTACAAACAGAACTGCAGCTGTAAATTTGGGGAGGTCTGTTTTGTATTAGAAAGCTACAAGGACTATATGGGTAAGAAGTTCATTTTAATAGTTCCTTTCTTCCTCAGTGTCCTTGGATTTTATTTCTTTGTAGGTGATCATTAGATAAACTAAGCTCAGAATTTGGAGGAAAGGTTCATTTTTGGACTGAGAGGAGGTTAAGGGGTGGGAAGCAAATGGAAGACCTTTCACAGAGGAGAGGAGGCAGCAGTGGGTGTTTGCTGAGACTGGTTTTATTCAACATTGATCTTCATTCACGACCTACAGAAAGGAGTGTGCACAAAGCCTCCAGGTCTGTGGATGGTCCTGACCTCCTTAGGACAGTCAAATGCCATGCCAGTGGCAAAGAAGTCCTGCAGGATCTCACAAAACTGAACAAAAGGCACAATGTCGGCATAAGAGCTTCAACATAGATAAATGTAACATAACGCATGTAGGGGAAAATAGTCCAAACCCAAGTTCTTTGATGCCGATCCTGGAACCGGCTGTCACGGCCCAGGAAAGAGATCCTGAAGTCACTGTTGACAGCTGTCTGAGATCATCAGCCTGGTGTATATCTGCAGCCAAAAAAAGGCAACAAAATGTTGAGCAACACCAGGAAGAGCATTGAGAGAAAGACAAAAGGCGTCATTTTGCTGCTATGTGTAGCCTCAGCATGCCATGTATTGAGTCTGGCTTCCACGCCTGGTCTCTCATGGAGAATAGGAACATATCTTTAATTAACTGGTGCAGAAGATGGAATTAAATCATGATTTGTGGATAGTCTAAATTGGTGGAACGTTTTAGCTGCCTCCAGTTCTAGAAAATGGCAACGAGTTGTTTGTGCTTTGACACCCTTGGGCAAGAAGTTGTGCTTCTTTCTAAAAAAGAGGCATTAGAGCAAAGTCTTTAGTACCATCTCTCGATCTCGTGGATTAAGGTAGAAAAAGATTACTTTCTTTGTCTTTCTAAACAAAGATTTTCCAAGAACAGCTTTGTACCTCTTATCAGGGGGCTGCTGCAGGTTTACAAATGCATGATGGCATTTTACCACATCCTAATGCTTTAGGATAACCCTGGTACTTGATTTAAAGTTATTAACGTGCCAAGAGGTTTATTTTAAAATGCCTCTTTGTCTTTCCCTGGAGGCTACTTACATTGCCTCCACTTGCAGTAAAATTAAACACCTATTTATTGACTAAACTGGCTGCCAACTGGCGTTTTAAAAGAGTCTTTCCTGTTAAACAGTATTCTACTCACTGACTTTGTCTGCAAAGAAACGGAATTTCACAGAATTCCAGAATGGTGGGGGCTGGAAGGGACCTCTGGAAATCGTCTGGTCCAACCCCCCTGCCAAAGCAGGTCCATCTCGTGCAGGTTGCACAGGATGGCATCCAGGGGTGCTTGGAATCTCTCCAGAGAAGGAGACTCCACAGCCTCTCTGGGCAGCCTGTCCCAGGGCTCTGGCACCCTCACAGTAAAGAAGTTTTTCCTCATCTTCAGATGGAGCTGCCCATGTTCCAGTTTGTGCCTGTTGCCCCTTGTCCTGTTGTTGGGCACCACTGAGAAGAGTCTGGCCCCATCCTCTCAACACCTGCTCTTTAGGTATTGATAAGCATTGATGAGATCCCCTCTCAGTCTGCTCTTCTCCAGGCTGACCAGACCCAGGTCTCTCAGCCTTTCCTCATGTGGGAGATGTTTCAGTCCCCTCATCATCTTTGTAGCCTCCGCTGGGCTCTCTCGAGTAGTTCCTGGTCTTTCTTGAACAAAGGAGCCCAGAACTGGACACAGGACTCCAGCCACGGCCTCACTAGGGCACAGTAGAGAGGGAGGAGAACTCCCCTCAACCTGCTGACCACACTCTTTGGAATGCACCTCAGGAGCCCATTGGCCTTCTTGGCCATGAGGGCACACCACTGCTGGGTCATGGTGAACCTGCTGTGCACCAGCACTCCCAGGTCCTTCTCTGCAGAGCTGCTTTCCAGCAGGTCAGCCCCAGCCTGCCCTGGTGCCTGGGGTTGTCCCTCCCCAGGTGCAGGACCCTACACTTGCCTTTGTTGAACTTCATTAGGTTCCTCTCTGCCCAGCTGTCCAGCTGGTCCAAGTCCTTCTGAATGGCAGCACAGCCTTCTGGTGTGTCAGACACTCCTCCTTTGGATCATCAGCAAACTGGCTGAGGGTACACTCTGTCCGTTCAACCCTTAAAAAGTAATTTAAACCCTTAAAAAGTTATTTAACCCGCACAGATGTTGCAGCCAAGAATGAGACTGAAAGAGCAAGATCATGCTGTTTGAAAAGACAACAAATGTAATAATTACTGAAGTGGAAGTCTGTTCTGGCTGTTGTTTTGGTACCCCAGTCTCAAGCAAGAGTCCCGGCAATGAACAAAAAGTGCATGCTGACCACGTCTCATCCATGTATGGTGATATTTGCCAGCTGCAGAAAAGTATTTGAGAAAAGTTACGCAGTCAGTGACCTTATCATTCATTTTGTTGCCTCTCTGTTGCCAGATGACTTGACTGAACAGCACAAACATTCCAGCTACCAAGCAGATCCTTGCAGTGTGCTGGAGTTTGAATGCTTCACACATTAAAGCTATAATTTCTGGCACGCTCACAGAGCTCCTCTTTTTTGCACAGGCTTCTCCTGGAGAGCAGAAGGCACTTTTTGTGTATAAATGTGCCATGCATGCAAAAAAGCCAAAAGAAAACTGCAGTCTACATGACAAAAATGATGCAGAGCAGAGCGGATTAAGGGCAGTGCAATGTCAAATCGGAGAGGAGGGATAGTTCAGGCTTCAGCTAGGCAAAAAATGACAAGAGCAATGATCTCTCTGTGCTTATGTGAGACGTATGCAACTTCTATGTATCGAAGAAAACAGAAGTTGCTCAAGAGCCGCAATAAATCCTTTCTTACTGGTCCAAACTGCATGTAAGAAAGACAGACTGGATTCTGCTTTGCTACAATCACGTAAACCTACTGTGATCTTACCGACTTCAGGGAACATACCGGTAAATACTCCTTCTATTTATTACAGTTGCACATCTAATTAAACAGTTGACACAGGTGGGCATGGAGGAATATGAGACTGCTAACAGGGGATGCACAGCATGAGTGTACGTTGCTTTCTGTCCAGTACTGAGGGATTTCACAAACAATTCAGGAAGAAAAAACACAGTAACAGATGTCTGCTGCATGTAACCCCTTGGGCTCTAAGGGGGAAGTTTTTGGCTAATAGAACTGCTTAGTCCCAGAAGCTAATGAACAGCCGCTTTGTACATCTTATGCTGTGCTCCATTAAGAGGTACAATGAAATACAACACATCATTTTCTGTAATTTGATTTATCCCTTTTTGCTACCACCTAGCAATGTGATATGGTGTTAAATCACTTCTAGCTTATGCTTTCCTCCTATCTGTCACTTTATTTCTTCTTTTTCTCTTTTTTTCTCTCCACACATTTATTTATTTGTATGTTATTTAGTTTTTATTTAGCTCCTCTCTGCATTAGCGTCAGCATTAGGCAGCCTGAAAACCATCGTGCCAGAGAACTGCATGATGCACCACAGGCAGCACAGCTATGCTTGCTGCTACAATAGAAAACAAGCAGCAGAGAGCTTCAAGCAGCAGCCCCTGGTACCCATCCTAAATTAATGATGGCTCTAGGAAAGGGATCATTCTCCTGCCAGTGCAGAGAAGCCACTCATCAATGCAGGAAACACCCAGGCAGAACAAGCCTGGGTGCAGAAAGCAACCAGGAGAACAGGTATCTGACACTGCTGGGCTTAACATGTACCAGTGACAATGGAGAACGTGTTTAGTCTTCTCAGCAGGTCCATGTGAAATGTTCTGACTGGACTGAAATAGAGATGCTGAGCACTGATAAGCTCAGTGTGCTGTCAGCTGTGTCGGGGCATCCTCTCCCTGCCAATGTGCTACAGGAAGATCACGCTCCAGCCAGGGAGATCCCTAATCCAGCCGGGGCTCAGGGCGGGCTTTCTCAGCCTTGAAGCTTCAGGAGTTGAAACAAAAGCCAAATTCAGTAAGAGTTCCATGTTTAGGACAGGTAAAGAGAAGCCAGCTGACAAGGTTTATTTGTAACACTAATGTTTAGCTTCACGCCTATGTTCTTATCCTTCCTGCCATTATAAAATGTTCTTCCGTTATTGGAGTGAGCAACTGTGATAGGGCAGTGACTCACGTTTCCATATCTTTATCTAGCTGTACTACACTGAAAGGAAAATCCAACTGCTGTGCAACTGTGCAAAATAAATTTTACAGACCCCAACAGAACCAGAACAAGGTCCAAACTGCTACAATACACAGAAAATTTTAGCAGGGTCTGCAGTCATCTCTGCTGCTGGCTGTTGGGGAACTGGCGATACAACGTGCATGAAAAGCTGCTTATTCCCAAACGTGTTTAAGCAGCACTTCCAGATGCCTGGGCTTGGAAAGACTGAAAATGCTTCTGGAAAAAAAAATTATCTAAATAACATGCATGTATAAAAACCCCTTAAAACCAGCACTGCCCACACGAAGGAGCATCCATTGCATAGTGTTTGTTTCCTCCTAGTGGGCCAGCATGTGATTGCAATGCTGGCCACTTCCACCGTTTGGAATTATCCATTAGATTAACGCTGTTTGAATTAAACATGCAGAAAATACCTGTAACTTACAGCCATCTCCTCTTCAAGACTGCTGATTCTAGAAGCACTTGAATATTTGACATTCAGACTATTTTGATGAGTCATACAATTACTGCAGAATCAGTACTTTTAATTTGTTCACTTTCCCAATGAACACTTACATGTTGAAAAATAACGTAGAACAGGAATACAGTTTTACTCTGGGACAGGAATCCTTCACTGCTTTCACATGAAGGTTTTATACCACATTTTCACAGAGGAGCTTGACTGTGATGTGAAACTTGCACAATTGCAGAAGAATTTCTTTATGGTTAAAACTTGGCAAAGATCGAATTGATTCATTTCATGTTCTAGAGATTGTTTGAGGAAAGCACTAAAGAACACAGATTTCAGAAAACACTACAGCAGGCAAGCACTCAGACCATCAGAACATGATAAACCATTATGGTACCATTATGGTACTAAGGAAAAAAACCAAAGTGTTCTCTGTTACGCTCATCAAGACTGCTGGCAAGTTTTGTTTACTCCAATTCAAGTATCTCTTTTCATTATCATGTTCAAATAGCTCACCTACATGAACTTTTAGGTACACTACAGAAAACCGTACCTGCGTCAAAATACAATTTGGTTTAACCACTTTGTGTTAACATTTATACTTGTGAGACTTCTCCAAAACAAATTCCCAGGATGTAAATCAGCAAAGACTGCTTCTGCATCTTTGCTTCCCAGGAACAAAAACTTCTCATGGAGTCTACTACCCTGACACCCAAACTCCAGGAAATCTTTTATTGGCAAATTACAGGAAATAGTTTTGTGACTCAGGAACTCATCTGAAACTTCAGGACTTAATCTCTTAGAACATTAATGCAGCTTTCAGTGAATTTTTATTCCTTCAAGAGCAGCCAGGCTTTGCTGCTAACAGGAAAAGAAGTCTCAAATAAAACCCAACCCAGACACAGGTTTATGATTACAGCAGCATTGGTGTACAGCACAGCGTAACTCTCCCTTGAAATAAACAGCACACTCAAGAGATAACACAGATGTTACAGCCTCAAGATTAATTTGAGTTCAAACGTGTATTTGACTAAAATACAGAAATATCCAGTGTCATTTGTTTTGGATAAAAGCCATGTATTTGACAACTTAAGGTTAAAACAACCTTCCATATGCATCAGTACTCAGCCTAGTAAAAAAAAAAAAAAATAAATCAAGTACCTTTACAGTCAAGATAGGAAGAAAAGATAGAAACTAAATGTATTTGACCGTAACTTCTTAAAAGTAGAGATCTCCCAGACAGTAGCTGCCCCTACTATATAGGACTCGACCTGCAAAACTCCTTTTCTCTGCCTCTGCACCACCTTCTCCACTTCTTGTGCCTTCTACCAAATTTAAGACCAGTCAGCTAAGACCTCTGAAAGTCTCCCATTGAGAAAATGCAAAACATTTTCCTCAATCTTAACCAATTATACCAACCATATGCTTAAAAAAAAAATAAAGCCTCTACTGCCTTGATCATCTGGAGAATCCTTAAGGGTCTAGGTTAAAATGCCAGCTTCCTGAAAAGGCCTTTCCTCTGAGGTAGTCTCTCTCCCAGGACATTGAGAGCTCAATCTTACACAGGCTGCAATTATGCTGATGGACTGGGTTTAATACAAATTCGCCCTCTGCCACCCCACTCTTTGGGTTTTGCTTTGCAGTCATTTGCATGTTGATCACAGCTATTTAAGGAAACCAATGTGGTAGCCATTAATGCAACTATGTCAGATGAGGCAGACAAGTGCCATACAAAAGGAGGATAAGAGCTCTCCTAGTCTCATCCTTCCTCCCCCCCTTGTTTCTAGCTGTCACCAAAGCCTTTCCTTGTCTGTGTCAGTTCTTTTGGTAGAATTAGCTGAACCACACCAACAGTTAGCCCAGGAGGCAGGAGTTACTTAAGACACAAAGAGCCTAAGGCCACTTAGTAAAAAAGGTGTGCCTCCTCCCTCCATAGCAGAAAGAGTCCTCCGGAACCTGCCAGAGCAATGATGAAGCAGACTGTAATGATGGGTAGGGTTTTATTTTTTATTTTGGCTTCTGGAATAAAAGAGCATAGCCTCCCTCCCAGAAGTGTCCTGTGGTCTGGGAAAGTTAACTCCACTGCTAGAGACTACAAGTGAAACTAAGGCTTTCTAGCAGCAAAGACAAGCCTGCCACCCTGTGCTCATTGCTCTTTGGGTGCTTCGTATCATTCCACTTGTCTGTTAATAAAGCTCTCGCAGAGACCATCTTCCTAATCTTACTCTGAGCACAAGTCTGCAGTTCCGGTAGTAAGTTCTTGATACCATACAGCAGTAGGGTCAAACGTCAACACTGCCGTAAAGTCAAAGGTAGTTACCCTTTAACCTCATCTTGCTGTAAGGCTTTTATGTTGTCTGTTCATAGTTAGCAATTTTAAATTTGTTCTTTTACAGAAGCCACACAGAACTAGTGTAATAGGCCAAACGTGACACCTGCAGAAAATGCAGCATAATTAGAAGTTAAGCTGCATTTGGCACCATGATTTCTTTCCTGCTACTGCCTTTTACATAGAAATCTATCCAGACCTGTGACTTTAAACCTCTCCAGGATTTTAGGATCTACCTTTTGAAAACACATTCTACTGAATAGCCTCAGGGTAGTACATATGTATTTGAAAATAACTTAATACCTATTTTCTGACAAAGTACATTCTGTGTGTCATTTTAGCTTCATATTCAATGAGAGGGTACCCACACTTTACAGGACAAAAAAATTAAACCATGACTATTTAGTAAATTATGCATTGTAGTGATTAAAATAAGACAAGCACAGAGAAAATACACATGCTGAAGCCTGATGTATATACTACACTGTAAAGTCTTCAGTGACATGACAAAGAATTTGTGGTTTTTCCCTCAATTACAAGTGAGCAGAGGATTTGTCAGACATTCATTTTGTAGCTTCTACTGTCCACTCTACGCTTCCTTCCTCTTGATGATCAGAGGCCCAACGTTGTCACCAGTTTCCTCGTTGTGCTTTGTGTGAGAGCCATCACACAGCGGGAACTGAAAAAAGAAAGAATAAACACATCTAAAGACATCAGAATTAAGAACCTAGGTTGAAAGTTCAATAGAACATCTCCTCATTAAATTCACTGTAACTGCAGACCCCAACTTCTGTGCTAGCATCTCAAGTTTCCCTGAATTGTGGCTGAGCACTAGTTTTGTCCATGTGAGCACAGAGTGGACAAGATGCTTGTTTAAGAAAAAGAAGCAACTCCACTCTACTTGGTGTCCCTGCCACACACCAGCATGAGAAAATGCAGCCTGAGCTGACCTTCAACAGGACCCGACCTGGTGTATCTTGCTCTCAGCCTTGCTCCACACTCCATTTTCCTGGCCAACAGCCAGAGTTGAGTGCAGTTACAGATGACAAGTGGGTCGAGGAAAAGAAACAGGAGGAGATCCTTAGATGAATTTTCTTCCTGGTCTTCCGTAGCACATGATGAAAAGGAGTTTCCCTAGCTCATCTCTTATTTAAGACAGGCATCTGCATATTAGCCCTGCCTCCAGACAGCCAGAGTGGCAAGCTGCCTTTGCTTCATCCTGACACAGCTAGCTTATCTCATCGACACAAAGGTCCCTTTGCGCAAGCTGGCTTCCACATTAGGATTCTGACCTGCTAATGGTAATAAACTGCACTTCCAACTGACATGGCTGTTCATCAGAGGGTTTCAAAGGTAGCACTGAGGAAGTAATTTGAAGAAATGTTTGTTCCATAAAAAAACCTAGAGCAGCCTAGTTAGAGCAAGACTCACAAGGACTCCTTTAGCCACCTGTAACTGCCCAGGTCACATACTGGTCACAACCACTCTGCTCCTGAGTAGCTCTTTTCACGTGCAAGAGCCAAAGGATATTCTGTGAAGCAACAAGAGTGAGGTTAGATCCCATCACTTCTCAGGGATGTGTTTTCAGGGCTATACCTCCCCTGCAGAGGAAATGACCACAGAAATCACACACCAGTATTTTGCAATCAGTTACTATTGTGTTTGCTTAGAAGTAATAGGAAGCAAAGCTGGGCATTACTCAGCTATTGCCTTGGCAACAGCAATATTCCTTTCACAATACAGTGACAATCAGTCTTTGACACTCCACTGATCCCAGTGTTCTTGCCTCAGTCACAGCCCTTGAAGAAAATTAAGACCCTATCACCCACGCTTACTTAGAATAAAAGATTTCAAAGTGCAGCATGAAAACAATATAATGAAGATAATATACTTGAAAAAAAATCTCAGCACTCTAAAAATAAAACCATATGCCTTGTAGGGTAGAGTGTTGGGGGGTGTGGGGGGGTGGAAGAGAACTGAGGCAGGGATTTTTTGGTTTTCACAGTTACAAAATGTCAAAACCCACATTATAAATGGCAGGTAGTGTTTCCAAATAAAGAAACCCTGAATTCAGAGAATACTCATGTAAGCTGATTCATTCAGGAACTTTATCATGACATCAGTCATTTGTGACTCAATGAGGAGGTACTGACAGATAACTTGGGAACAATCTGTGCAAACAAGAATGTATGTTCATGGGACACTGACCAGCTTCCAACCCAGATGTTCCTGGGCCAGTTGTTTTTCCATGCACCACCACAACCCACTGGTCTTCACAGAAGCATCGACCCAGCTTCCATCAGATATTAACATCCCACATGCCCCAAAGAGGCAAACCCAAGGTCCAGCTACAGCAACATCATCACTTCAAGTTTGCAAGTGACAAAAATGGTGGGATCCATGGGCTCCAGATAGCATCATGACATCTTTAACAGCTACCAGCTCTTGACTGCTCTGAATTCATACTCTGTGCTGTGGAACCACTGGTTCCTAGAGGCTGGGACACTAGACTTGAGCTTCTCAGAAAAACAAACAAAACCCAAACCACCACAACTTTTCCAGGGCACCCACTTGGTCACCTTGAAGACCAGATACTGAATAGATGGATCCTGGGCTTGATACAACATGTTAATCCTTGATAAAGTAAGCTAGCAATAGCGGTCAAAGCTCAAACCCTAAGCGAATTGTGAAGTGATCTGGACAGCTCAGTTTATTTCCCTTGACACTGATTAAGTTTAGATTCTCTACCACTATTTCTTCTGATGCTCTGCAGCAGCCTTCCTTCACCCACAGCCTGGGGACTAATAATTCTCTGGAGGACACTGAGGTTCCAGATCATTATAATAGAAAGCAAATTAATTTCCCCTCCCCAGCTCACATACTTAAAAATGCAGAACAATAAGAAAACAAGTGTTCTAAATTTAGACTAATTACATTTTGGTTTTAAGACAAAACTCTTGCCTCTACACTGGTAAATTTGAACACTGGGTTTTTCCACAAAATTTGACAAGCAGTGCTATGAAGCACCTGCAGAGCACAACACTCAATAGGAAAGGGCCATTTAAAGAACTACCTGCTACCTACTTTAACAGATAATTACATCCCAAGACAGACTTATTTGAAGATACCATGTGTGGGTTTTTTTAAAAACACATGCACTCCACTAAGACTTTGGCCAGCACAAACAAACAAAAAAAAGCCTTTGAAGTATACTACTTCAGAAAAAACCCAACTGAAAACAATCCTGCTCCTTTTGTAAGAGTTACTCCAAAGTTTGCTGGTATAGTCCGACTGTTTTGTTAATCCCCACACAAGAGGAATGCCATGCGACACCAGCTGTAATGCACGCACACCATCAGTACATACAGAAATATCCTATGGTTCATAAAGCCACAGGGTCTATTCAGAGCTTCATGCCCCAGATGAGGCTAAATCTGATGAAAAGGGCTCACAGTCGTACAAGAGGACGTGTCTTCTAACCTGTATATGGAACAGAGATCCCAATACACCATTTATTTAACAAAAACATAGCAGGTACTTATTGCTTTTGAAGTAATTGTGTGCTTCCAATGCAGGGGAATTACAAATTCTACTATTTTGCCACCATATAAACATTATCTTACAAATTTTATCAGGATCTTAGTTTGAGAACTGTAAGAAACAGCTAACTACTTCCAAAGATGACAAGCACATGAGAACAACGAAAAATGTCTCTATTTTTATTACTGCTTGGCAATAACTGAACATGAGAAGCAGCACACACACCATCTTAAACATCATGGTTCCCACCATGCAAGGTCAACCGATCAGGGCAAGAGGAAGGCAGCAAAGCTGGAAACTGCAGTCTTCGAAGCACAATATGCTGATTAAAATACTCATTATTAAGCAACAGCAAAAGAAAACAAATACCTTCAAAATTTTCCACTGACCTCCTTAAAGCCTTTATAAGATCTTTCAGATCAGAGTTCTAATAACGGACTCACCTACTTCCTTTTAGTGTGGTTATAGAGCCCTAACTCAGTAGGACAGTATGTTCCTAAACTGTCAACACCCCTTCCATCTATGCCAAAATGTACTACTAAAGATTTTTATTTCACACAAAAGACAGTATCAAACAATAGCTAGAATACTAGCAGGAGCTGCAATGCAACCACTAAAACCAGACACTCTCTTACATTTCTGTTTAGAAAACAGAGTGGGAAGCAGAAAGCACAAACACTTTCAAGTCAGGAAAGTCAGGATTTTTTTATTTTATTTTTTTTTGCAGAAGCACTGAAGGAGGTGCCTATACTATTGCAACCTGACGTAAATCCAAATTCAGATATTAAAACAGAGTATAGATACTTAGAGAAGCCTTTCTCCTTCCCCTTTTTATTTTCTGAAGCTGTAGCCCTTGCAACAGCTTCCAGTGCTAGATTCTGGCTGTCAGTTGAGACTTACCACAAAGATTTATCAGCAATGTTGTTATACACATGCACAATACCTAAGGCTGTACAGCCATCATCAGCACTGCATGTAAATGTACACACTTCCCTGTTGGTTAATCATACGATATGTAACTCAGTCCACGGAGCACACTGTGGCAATGGTAGGGCTGGAGGAATTTTGTTTTTCAGCTCAGACTCCAGACAGAGCAGAAAATACAAGTCCATCTCCACAGGATTATTTGAGAATCAAGTCAAGATGCTGTCTAATCCTCAGTAGTGTTTTAGTTTAAACCAAATACAGCTAAAAATGTGTAACTTCCCGAGTTATTTTCTCCCACAAGGTAATGAAGTCAGATCTGACAACAGCAAGAACCAAAAGTTACAGTACCTGGAAAATTGCAGAGTGTGGCCCAACCAGCCCGTGCCTAGTACTCAGTTAATCCATGGATAGCATGCTATATTTCAAGGCTGTTGGCCTCAGTTATCTTGTATTATTCCAGTCTCCACACATTAGCACTCTGACTTCTAAAGAAGCTTTTAAATGTGTGTGCCAGTGGTAAATGCGTAGGACTACTCATGCAATCTATTTTCTGTCATTACAGATCCCAGAACTACCACTACAGATAGATTATAGAGATCTCAGCTACATCAAGTGTCACACATCTCTACCTCACGTTTAAATCTGATCTCAGTGTCATTGCAAGGCTGGGTATCATGCTTACCATTAATTTTAGGCAATTGAAGCAACCCAACTTCATACACAAGTAAGTTGGACCATTGTTTAGGTCAGACTTTTAATTGCTCAAAAATAGAGGCTTAAAGTATGCCAACATGATTTCACTGGCTTTACTGTAGGGTTACCCATGTACTTATTTTGAGTTGCTAATGTAACTTAACACACTAAGTCCATCTATCTAGATTCTTCAAAAGCTTTTACCTACAATGACTTCTTTTTAGATTACCTCCATCACCACTGGAAACAATTCACGGATGTACTCATTCATGTGGCAAAAGGTAGCTATCTATTGTACACAGCAGTTCTACAACAATAAATTCAGGACAGAACAGCAGTACCACTGTAACACCATTTATGCAAGACAGACTCTTCCAAAACCATTGTGCACTCACCCTGTCTACAAGATTTAATGATGGGCTGAGACATTGCAAGTGACAATTTGACACCAGCTCTGGTATACCAAGAGACTTCTTAATCGATTTGTGATACTAACATCATGAAATAGTAGCAAGGTACTCTTTGACTGACAGAGAAAGCTTCCAACTTCCTCCACCAAAAGGTGTTTAAGGTCCTCTCAGACTGTGGTTCCTGAGCTCTCCTTCACCTGCCACTAGGCCATTTAGTTTTGGATAAGTCCCAGTCTTAGCAAAGGCAGCACACAAAATGGTACGTGTCATTCATGACTATGCTCGCTCCATACAGCAGCTCTCCTTTCAAGGAAGCTGCTTCTTCAGAGCTACAGAAACATTTTGTTCACTACTAGCACTGATCTGCAGGCTTTACTCTGAGTGACAGTATAAATCTACACAGTTTTATGGATTAAAATACTGCTACATCTCACCACAGACTAGTTTATGTGAAAAGAAGTTAGTTTCCTCTAAATAAAGCACTCTGAAAACAGTTTTATCAAAAGATGCATGCACATGAATGGAACTCGACCATTTATTCTTGTCTTACCTTCTTAGATCTCCAACAACGACAGTACACAGCCTTGTCTCCCAGATCTTCCATATCAAATGCATGGACTACCTTGGGGTTATCCTTCTGGATATGGGGATTCACCATGGCTTTGCAGCATTTGTCTTTACAGAGAAATTTCTTGTAAGCTAGATACCCAACAGCAGCTGCTCCAGCAGCTAAGGAGACTGCAGCAATCCATTCAGCTACAATAAAAGAACAAAAAAAAGAGAGACTGTCACTTCTTGACCACAACATTCCATTAAAACTACTCAGTAGTAAATGTCTTAATGCATGTGGCAACACCTCTACTTTGCAACAGACCTTTTTTGTTCTGTAGTGGTAACGCAGTACTTTAGAACGATATATATTCTTTTGACACTCCCCTTGTTAATCTACTCCTTTCTCTTGATCCCTTCTACAAGAGAATAGGAAAGGGTGGAGATTAACCTGGCAGGGCCTGGGATTATTTTTTTTTTTTTAAACCTTTTATTTGGGAACCTGTGATACTTGTTAAAAATTGTTAGGATTAATAGCCTTGCTTAGCATTAGTAGCTAACTGATTATCACGAGTAGCTAGATTTGCTGAAGCCTTAGGCCACGAGTTGTGAACTTTAACCTAGGTATGCTTTTGGCTGGGATAGAGTTAATTTTCCTCCTAGTAGCTGGAACACTGCTGTGTTTTGGGTTTAGTACGAGAATAATGTTGGTAACACACTGATATTTTAATTGTTGCTAAGTAGTGCTTATCCTAAATCTAGGACTTTTCAGCTTCCCATGCTCTGCCAGCAAGCAGGTGCACAAGTGCAAACCTGAAGATAAGGAGGCTACAACCACCAGCAGAAGCTGCAACTCCCCAAGATAAGAACAGTTAACGGCCTGCCTGGAGACAGAGAAGGAATCCATCAAGGTGTTAGATGCCAGACCAGAAATCACTATTGGACCAAGAGGTGCAGGAAGAAGGAGTGAGGGGTGGGTGCATAGATTGTAAGGGTGTAATTGCACAGGGATTTCTTTGTTCAGGGTCCCTCTCCAGAGGCAGTTTTTCCACTGTACCATCTGAATATATATACATATATATATATTTTTTTTTTAATAAGATTTGATACCTGAGACTTTGCTACAGGAAATCTAGGGCTGAACCTCTAAAGTATAAGAAGAAACAAAAAGCCTTCGATAGTTCTTGCTGCTTTCCACAGCAAATTGACTTGCTGTATTGCCACTGTGAGCTTGCACTAAAAGGATCAAGAAGGTTTTCTGCCCTGTCCCATAGCCTTTTCTTCTGAAATCCATACCAAGGTCTTTCCTCAGATAAAACATTGTGTTAGGTTGTATGCACGATGCTGATCCACAGGGTCTGGATGTAGCAATATGTGAAATTTGCTTAGTAAATGAAGTAGAAGAAACCAACATACACTGAGAGCTCTTCTGCAAATGAATGATAAACCCTCTCTGTAACAACAGGGTGATATTAAGATAAAGAAAACCATCTTTAACATCAAAGAATTTAGGGCATGTTTCTGTGGTCCCAAGTACCTTAAAACAATAAAAAGCCCCAGAGAGCATATCGTGAATTCAGTGTTTTATATCCATCCAGTGAGTTCTCACCTTTTTATCTCCCCATTACAAACAAGCCAGAGTAATGCATTAATTTTAATAGGGTAAGGAAGTGAGAAAGTGAAATTAAAGAAGGGATTCTATAAAAAAACCCACTTTAATCAAGCAAAACAGCCCAAAGAAATCCAAAGAACAGCCACAGCCTAAATCAGAGGCAGCAGGTTCCTCCAAGGAAAGCCACCGCAGAGAGTCTGCAGCACCCTCTCCTCTTCTCGGCTGGATTTTGGAAAGCAGCAGTTTCAAGGATTGCCCGAGCTGCTAGCTGATGCATTGCCAATAGATCAAATCTTAACCAATATTTTTAAATAACTGATGAAGGGACAGTGATAGACTGTCTCCATTCCACTAAGGAAATTAAGGGGAAAGAGTGACTTTAATGAAGACCAAGGATGATTCCTATAACTGAACCACCCTTTGAGATGCTGTGCCTTAAGGAAGCTGATCTTCTGTTGTACCTATCCAAAACTCCAGGTCAGCTTAACAAACCAGCAGAGGAGAAGATTCTGATGATAAAAATACTTCTACAACTCACAGCATAAGCAGGAAAGCCTGTACTAAAATTCAGCTGCCTTGCAGCACATTCAGAAGAGCTGTGCTGCACAGCTGCAGCTAACTCAGATCTCTCTGACCATCCCTAGGGCCACCTACCATGTAACCACACACAGCACAGCCAGCTCAACAAGCAGAGATAATTAATTATCCTCTCATATTTCAATGACCCTTTACTTCTTCTCCCAAGAGCCAGATTCATCTATTACTACACACATTTGCAGACTGTATACATACGAACAGTTTAACGTATAATTTTCTTATAATCGGTCTTAGTGTCTTTTCTCTGTGTTAGCTTTTTTCCATCACTTCCCTGGAGCTGTATCAGGGTGGAAATGGTACCAACTGACAATGCAAGAAATACAAACATTTAAAGCAGTCCATTTAAACTTCTGCATTGCCTTAATAAACATCATGTAAATTTATGAAAGCTATTTGAATTTAACAGGTGGACTCTCTCTCTCTCTCCCTTATGATTACATCATCCTGTAAAGTTCGAGAGGTAATAAGTTTTACTGTCAACTGTTGTTTTGTTTCACAAACAGATCTGGAAGAGCTGGAATGCCCATTTCATCTTTCAAACTAAGTGAACCACAGAACTGCACCTGGAAGGAAAACACTTTTCAGAAGTTTTAAAATACTTTAAATCTGTTTCAAGAAGCCTCTCAACAATGCCAATTCAACAACGTGCTGCCGAACTCTTAAGGTCATACATGTATTACTTGAAGAGGTATCTGCTAACAGTGTGACACTGATGTGGAATGTCAAGGATTTTTATTTATTTTTAAAATTAAAAAGCTAAAAGTAACTTTTAAGTGATTATTAAACAAATCCCAATTCTGTTATAATACCAAAACACAATGTTGCAAGTCAGTACACGACAAGACACTACATGCTTCTGTAATACAGCAGAAAAATGGTTTGAATGCTATAAGCACTGAAAAATCAAAAAAGTTAAACTAAAACTCCAGAAAAAATAACACACAAAAAAGAGAGGAGAGAAGGGAACAGAGATGGAAAGCAGGAAACAGAAGTCCAAAGAATGCAATCCCAGGAGAGCAGACAGTGCACAGAAGTAAACAAAAACAAAAAATCAGAATACGAGAACAGCAACAAGCGGATGGTGGGAATTTATTCTATATTCTTTCGATATATCCTAATGATCAAGATATTTGGATCACAAAGTTTCTCTTCCCTTGTCTCCCTGAACAGCTAGAAAATTGCTCTGCATGTTTCTAGATCCAGGCTATGAAGATACTTTTAAGATCTACCAGAGAGCTCAGACAGATTTTATCTGCAGGAAGAACAGGCATTTACCACCTGCACTGCCAAGCACACCAAGAAACTGACATGGTCTTGGCTCCACCAGGAGTACAGGATTCTTGTTACAAAACATATCAATTTACTTCCCAGGACCTGGCAATAACATGGGGGGATAGCTGCACCCCTACAAAGTTAGTCCAAGACAGTACTAAGAGACAACTTTCAAGTTACCTCTGCTGCTTAAAAAATGTTGATGTTATTTGAAAGCCAGCTACAGACCAGTAATTCCAGACAGGAAAATCCACAGTTTTTGTCTTCAGAAGTGCTTATAACTTTTAAGCACTGTTCTCCTCTTTTTGTTGCCAATGAAGAGGCTATTATTGTCCAAGAGTTGTTTATGATAGTCCAAGAACCACCTACAGTGAAAAACCACCTTTCTGCAGGCCATGCTTGCAGAAACACGTGGCATTTGTTTACTGAGGAGTTGCCCAGGGTAACTGGCTGCACCAAAAGCCTAACAGTAAAAGCCAATCAGTCAATCAGCTAAAGTAACTTCTACAACTTTACAGCATCCACAAAAAGTGGGATTATCACTGAGATACTTAATTTAACTGAAACTATAAGGTAAAGAGGCCACCTGAGGGAGAAAGATTGTTCGATCTGGCCAACAAGTAGCAAAAGACAAGTCACCACAATCAGACCTGTGGTCAGTGTAGGGTCACACCTGCAAACAACCACAGTAAAACAAAAAGCACTACCTGCACTATTCACTGCCTTCCAAAGGGTAACCTTTTGGCACCTACACACACAAATATACATAGAAGCAATTAACTCTCCAATTATTGCCAGGAATTAAACCGCACAAAAATACAGGCAGTTTCTGGTGTCTAGTTTTCCCCAGGGAAACAGATGTTAGTATGCCTTCCAAAATTCATCAGCCTGAGACGCACACAAGCTGAAGACAGTGCTGTGACCTGCCAGTTGCCAGGTACTGATCAAGTTTAATCTTCACAGAAATCACATTAACCATATGCCATCTCCTCCTAAACAAAGCACTCTCCAGACTGCTCTGATCAGCCATTTCCCTGCTCTCCTGGGATAAGGAGGATATTTTTAGTAGCCGCTGGGAATGCAACTTGGCTACAAACTATTATCAAGCCATCCTCTGGGCTTTGGTTTGATTATCTCAATAAGCACAGCCTTCCATCACTATAAGCCATTTTCAACTACAGTGATGCCTCTGCCAACATTGTCTGTACCAGTAGTGTAGCACCCCCCAAAAAAAAAAAAAAATCTATCTGGATGGCATCCCCCGATTTAAGGGCATAAACCATGAGCAGCTTTGCAACTGGAAATCACAGCCAAGCAGGTGAAGCTCCTTTATAGAGGAAATCAGGTAATTCAGCTCTGTACTCTGTCCTCTACCCATCCCAACTCTTTCATCCTGCCCTGCTGCCCAACAGGGCAGGATTTAAAACATGTAACGCTACCTCAGGCACGGCTGAGGTCAATCATTACACAAGTATCACCGTTATCCCTATTGTACAGTACAGGGATTTGAGAATAAGTTTTAAACCCCCAAGTTTATAGCTTTTAATGAAATTTACAATCGGTGGCTTCATATAAACTACGCGGCCTGTACAAAGGCAAAGGCGGACAGCGAGACGGCAGAGGGAAAGGCAGAAATAAACCAACAGTGCCTGCGATGGGCTGTCCCCCATCACAAACACAGCCCCAGGGGGTGCCCAGAGCCGGCTCCGAGGGGCGAAACGCACAGGATGGGCTGGCGCCGAGCTCGACGCCCTCACAGGGAGCCTGGCCGAGGGGATCCCTCATGGCCGCCGACCCCCGCCCTCGCAAGCCGGCTACGGAAGGGAATTTTATTTCCGTACGTATCGAACCCACCGCCTCCAGCCACGCCCCGGGATGCACCCGCGGCCCCGCCGCCATTTTGCCCTCAGGGGTCCGGCGGGTGGCGCAAGGCGGGGCCGCGCCCCCTCCGCTGCTCCCCGCTTCCTTTCGCCCCCACGCGGGGTGCACACCACCACCACCTCCGCCGCCGCCACCCGCTCCTGCCGGCCCCCAGCCGCCCCTACCCCGCACGGCGGAATTCTGCCCCAGCCCCATCGCTCCCGCTCCGACGCCGCAGAGGACACGCGCAGCTCCACCGCGCATGCACCACCAACCGTCCTCCCACAAGATGGCGGCGGGGACCGCCTCTTAAAGGCCTCCCGCCAAGAAAAGGGGCGCGCAGGGTGGGGCTGCGGGTGGGAGGGGGTGCTGTCGGCAGCAAGGGAGGCAGGTGGGTTTGCGCGGCCTCGTGCTTTGAGTCACTAGGACTCTGCAAGCCGCTTTAGAATGAGTTGTAGGAGCCCCCTCCTTTGTGGTTGTGCAGAGGTGAGCTACAGAGTGACTGCGACATCCAGCTGTGAGGCGGTTGCAGGTGCTGGAACTCTGAGGCTCCACGCCATGAGTGTCCTCTTCACGTCCCCGTGTGTCTGCAAAGGACCTGACTTTCAAACACCTTTTCTTCTTTAAACGCAAGCAACCTAATAGACTGAACACGGCTCGAGAGTGACAAATGGGAAAGCTGTGGGAGATTTCTGTTGTTTAATTGTGGCAAAGAGACAAGGGGTGGATTGTGTGTAAATTGTCCACTTTTGTCTGGTGTTGTGATGATGTTATCTTGATTTTGGTGTGGGGAATTGTTTTTTGCAGGTGTGAGTGAAGTTTGTGAAGATTGTGTGATGAATGTGGATTTTAATGACACTTTAGTGTCCCAGTCACCCACAGAGTTCCCAGGGGGAGAAGACAAGATTAAAAAAAAAAATCCTACCCACAAAATACATTAAATTTTAAGTGCCGGTAGAAAGAAAAAATAATCTGTGTCAGAGGCGTGCGGCGGGGTGCACACCGCCGGCCGCCAGGGGGCAGCAGCGCAGCCGCTCTCCCCACGGCCTGCACTCCACAGCGCCCCCCGCGAGCGGTCGGGGGCTGCGCAGGCGCGGGGAAGGACACAAAGGCGAGCGCGCGCCCCGTCCCACCCCGCTGCCCCCTCTCGCCTCCGCGGCGCGCGCGGATGCCGTTACCGCCCCGCCCCGCCCCTCCGGCTGCGCTCCCCGCCGCCGCCCGCCCCGCGCTCCCATGGCGCTGAAGCGGATACAGAAAGTGAGTGGGGCCGAGCGGCGGGAGGGGGGCGGGAAGGGTCCCGCTGCTCTCCCGGGGCTGGCGGCGGGCCGCGGCTCAGCGGGAGGCGTCGCGGGAGCCTTTAGCCACGCGTTGTCTCTGCCTGAGGCCCGGCCTTCCACCCTCCGTCGCTCGGGCCGTGCCCTCGCTGCCTTCTCCCGGCTGCCGGAGCTGGCCCCGCGGGGTCGCCGCGGGGCGGAGGGGCCGGGCCCGGTGTGGGGCGCGGCTGTCCTGCTCGGGGCGGGCGCGCGGGAGATGAAGAAAAGGCGGCTCTGGTCGGTGACGGGACTTTTCACCTTTCTCCTTCCCCAGTCAGTGTTTTAAAGTGTCGTTAATAAACCATCTCGGACGTTTGCCGAAGCCGTGTGGTTGTGAAGGAGGGGGTACGAGGCGGCGTTGTGCTCTCTTTAGTTATCTCTAGCTATCTTGAGGTGTAACCAAGAGAGCTTCTGCCGAAACGTTGTGTTCCTGTTGTCCCCAGTTTGGTCTGCTGTGTCTGTCAGTCTTTGTCCACATCGGAACTGCTATCAACTCAGTACTTGATATGACCTTCGATTGTATCCCAGTTGCAGAGGTTTTGGATAATATTTGTAAAGGGCTAGGTTTTACTTGGAGTAAATTTCTCAGTTCCCGTTGTTTGGCAAGACCAAAATGGTCGTTGTACAGTACAGACAAGAAAAGCGTTATGGGTGCTAAACATAGAAGTTGAGTTAACATTAGTGCATTGGCTGTGTTATAGAATACGTGGTGTTTTGTTGCTGTTGACGTGCCATGTTTAGTCGGTGTTTGTGCTATCCTAGTTTAGTGACTGTGCTGTAATTCCTTGTTCTGAATTCCCTTCTGCTATTGAAAAATGTTGGTATTACAGAAACAGAATTCTATAATGACCAGTTAATCCTGCAGCAAGCAGATTTGGGATACCCTACAATAGATATTAGATAATTTGTATGGATTTTTACCAGAAATTGGTAGTTAGGTCTCATGCTATAAATCTTTATTATGCCTTTACAGGTAATTAAGGGAGACTTTTGTTACTTCATGTCATGTCACATATTTTTTATGAATGTTGCATTTGAACATTTTATCAAATATTAATAAATTACTACAGTGATTTTTCTCTAGCAATGAGTTCTGTCATGCTTCTGCATGTTATGGAAATGCTTTATGTTTTCTTGGCTTTTTAATTTCCTACCTTTTCTTTGTGTATTTCCTTACCCTTGTGTTTCTAAGAAAAGGGTTGTTCTGAATACCTTTTCTTTCCTCTTGTTTAGTTTCATGCTGCTAAGGTGAACAGACCAATTCTGGTAGTCTTCTAGTATTTTTGAGATGGAGTGGCAATTTGTGGGCTTCCAAATGAGGTTCTGCTAGAATAGGATTGTTCTCCATATTTTTCTCTTATCACATTCCTTCTGTAACTTGTCTTTCTGCTTTAGAGACTTCCATATGTATTGGAAAGCCACAGCTTTCTTTAGTGTGGCATTTAAAAACTTTCTTATTTGATAGGTGTGAAATTATGGGTAGACTATTTAGGAAAGAGTGTCTTTCATCCTATTAGCCTTATTAGATTCTGCTTCTGCTCTTTGAAAATGAAGAAATGCTTGCCAGGATGCTGATGTCAAGGTAGTATGAGATGTCCTGATTATGCAATAACTTCTGTGTGAAACATGAAGAGGTATTGGGGAAGGACCCACCAGAAGAGTTCAGAATAAATTCAGAACGGGTTGCCTCTTGCTTCTACTTTGCTGCAGAAGTGACTATTGCTGTTTTTCTTTGTTTGGCTAACTTCCCTCATCACGTTCTGCTGCCATTCCAGGGTAATTAAAAAATTACTACTAGAGGGATTTGGCCAGCAGCCTGCCACCACAGCAGTAGAAAAGTGGCAAGGAAATAGGATTGCTTCAAATGGAAAGTTTAAATGAAGGTGAAGAGTTTGAAAAGACAAACTATCTTGATGTCACTTTAATATGTAGAGCTTTCCTGAAAATTATGAAATGTATTTGTATGATGGTGTGTTTATCCCATCGAACTTCCTGATGTTTCAGACTGGCTATAACGGTTGATAGCTGTGTTGTATCTCAGGGGAAGGAAGGGATAAGGGCTGGAGTAGAGGAAATGCTGTAAGGACTTCATAGTTTCACTAAGTGCCTAAAGGAACTCAATGGAGAACAAAGCGCTGTCAGAAAACACAATGGTATTATTTGGGAGCTTGTCAATCTAGGCAGACTGTCTCAAGTTAAGCTTGTGTGGTTTTAGAGTGGTTCAGAATTGTACTCTAACACAACTAAGGGATTTTGATAGCAAGTTTGAGTGTTTGTTCACAATAATTTTGATAATATGTGTGTTCAGGATGATGGTGTCTACCAAGGAAGCAAAACTGAGGTATGTAGCAATGTTAGTGAGCATTTTTTGTCTCATAATTGCTAAATAGCATTGCCATTGTGATCTGTGTGGTTTCATCCTGTCTTTCATGGGTCTGCATGGACAGACCAGGTTTCATCTGGTCTTCATGGACAGCCTGCAGACTTCAAGACTATTCACTAATAATGGAAAGATGTATTGTGCTTGGGAGCTTTCTTAAAATACAAGCAACTGAATAACAAATGAGCAAGCTGATCATTGCACATGAAAGTTTGTCATCTTGGTGCTGAGGGTGAAAGAGCCGTGAGGACATGAAGCCCTGCGGTGTAAGCACAGCTATCAGTGCCACCTCCGTGACAAATTCATCTTGGAGTCCTTGCAAGGATGAGGGATTCTTATCCATCTTAAGCTGAGGAGCCTGCATTAGTTTACCTTGTCAGTGCTTTACCCTGCTGTAGCACAAGAGAGGCAGTATATTTCTAAGCTGTCAAAAACATTCAGAGGCACTGGGGCTGGAGTTGCTTCTCTGTAGTCTGTGATGCACCAGTGAAGGAATAAACCACGTTTTTGTGTTGTAAATTCCAAATGTTGCAAACTATGAAAACAAAATAAATAGTGTAGGTTTTAGTTGGGAACTGATATTCTGTAAAGCAGCCTTTATTGTTACTGCCTCTGGAAATTGAGACTATGGCTTTTGTGCAAAGTAGAAAATAATTGAGGCTGTCAGATTATCCAAGTTAGTGTGTAGGTCAGTTCTGCCCATCTGTCCTATGCAGAACTGTTTTTTCTGAGATTCCTGTTCTAAATCCTTTGTTTACCTACCTAATGGCAAGTTTGCTGTCCTGCCAGTTCAGTATGACAGTTGAGGAGATTGTTTTCATCATAAATCCTATGCTTCTGGGTGCTCCTCTAGTGTTAATGAGGAGTTGATGTTATGCTTGTTAATGGCTCAAGCTATTTTAAAATACATACAAAAGCAGTATTTACTTTTGCTATAGGCATAAAAAAATGGATTTAGAAGAGATTTTGAAACCAGTGGCATACTGTTTTCTGACAAATTTGAAGACTGCTTTAAAAATAGCTGGTTTTTATCTTGTTGATGCATAGTGCTTAATTGTTTTTGTCCCACAACTTGGAAAGAATAGAAGTATTCAAACATTTAGATATGTCAATGAACTATATATATATCTGTTTCGGTATGTGTTTTGTATATGCCTAGACTAAGAGGATATAGGGACTTCAATATTTATGTTGAAAATAACTTTTGTTACTGTAAATTGACGAAGTAAATAAAATGTTATCAATATTTATGGTTTAGGTTTTGACTGTAAACTGTTGAGTCACATGCTGTATTTGGAAACTTCTTTTCTTTTGCATGCGTAATATAAAATGTTTTAATTTGCTTTCAAAACGTCAGCTGTAATATCGCAGCAATATTTTTTTGCATTAAAACAATGTGTAAAAATAGCATATATAATTTATTACTGAGACCTAACTTTATATTGAGAAATGTTATTATAAATATTTGTTTTACATTTACCCAATTTATGAAGAACAGAGAATCCTTTAACTAGGCTAAGTATAATCACTGTCTTTTTTATCATATGGTTCCAAACATTAATATAATACCTGTAGTGTATGCATGGAGTTGGTAGGAATTGATTCTGTGGTTCACAGCGCATTTTGTGCAAGAAATGAAGAACATAGCTGGCAAATATAAAACCCTACATTTTAAATAACAGTGTGGAAAATAGCTCTGGCTGTGGTTTTGTGTTGCTTAGGGAATTAAAATAGCTTTTAGTGATGCTGCCTGCAGTTTATTTTGGTCTTCTGATAGTCTGCAGTCTCTTTTTCTGATTTTTTTTTTTTTTTTTAAACTGAAGAAAATAAGACATTTTTAGGGCTGCTTTTTTGTTACTACTCATACTCGTAGCCATTGAGTGTCCGTAAGTACTATGCTGAGGATATTTATCTCCTTGTTATCAAAGTATCCTTTACAGTCTTGTTGCAGTAGCTTTTTAGGAGAGAAGTCTGACTGCTAATGAAGCATGTAAATGTTCAACTGGCTTTCCAGTCTTCACCAACTTTATATAAATTAGATATATTTTATATATTCTTAATATATATAATATATAAAAAATATGTTTATTAAAATATGTATTCAATATTAATATATATTTTATTAAATACATCCTGTATTGTACTTGGACACTTGTCCTGGTTTTACTAGGATAGAGTTAATTTTCTTTTTAGTAATTAGAAGAGCTGTATTTTAGTTTCAGTGTTCCAGTTCAGACTTGTTGTTGATAACAGTGCTGGTGGTGTGAGTTGCTGCTGGAGCTCAAGGCCACCGTGTTTGGCTGCTTACAGCTGCATTAGGACTGGGAGGGAGAAGCGCAGTGAACAGCAAAACCCAGAACTGGCATTTGGATGTGCCAGTGAGATATTCCAGATCATATCCCGGCATGTCAGTATTTAACTGGGGCTGACCGGAAGACGGGGGCATTCTCTCAGGGATCACTCAGGCTCTCGCTCTTCCGGGTTTTAGGTTTCAGGACTGTCTCTGCTCTGGGATCGTTGGCTGGCACAGGCCGGGCATCGGTCAGCAGGCGGTGAGCACTGTGTATCGCTCATTTGTATAATTCTGTTATCACTGTTGTTGTTATTATCATTTCATTTCAATTAGTAAATAGTTTCTATCCCAACCTGTGAGTTCCCTTGCCCTTTTCTTTCCAATTCTCTCCCCTACTCCCTGAGTGAGGGAGGGGGAGGGTGATAGAGCAGGCTGTGTTTGGCTGCAAGCTGCAAGCAAAAAGGGTGAATCCACCCAAACCACCACAACAGTGAATACTAGTCTGCATATTCAGCGATACTTCCAGCATTTATAGCTTACCATAACATATATTTTACATCTGTTAATTTCTAAATGTTTGCCTCCTGCTGCCTACAGAGCTATTCTACAGTGTGTGTGGTGCAATGAAAGGTGATAGTTTGGAGCCTTTGCTGTGTCCATCTCCAGTGAGTGTTGTTTAGCATTTGTAGCATTATGCTAACACCCCTTTATTAGCTATACCTGATCACGGACCCTGCTTCCTTTTGTGCTGTGCTGCTGTTCTGTAGTTACAAACAGGAGCAGCAGCTTGCTGTAGCACCCATTCATTGCAACCAGCTAGAGGTATAGAATTAACAGTATTCTATTCTACTTGGTAATATTTTCTGTGTTTGAGAGGATTAGAAGATTTATTCCTACCGCTGTCCTCAGCTCAGCTGTTTTCTCTGGCTGTATTGGGAAACTGTGTCATGTGTTGGAGCTCTTGATAGATGCTTTTATGCTGTGACATTTACCAGTGTTTGAAATAACTGATACTTCTATTTGTGTCTCTTGCAGACAAAATTTTGCTTTTGTGTTTTCTCAGAAAAGGCGATGCAGCAGTGTATGCTGTAATTTGTAGTGTTGACCTTCTCTTTTGAAACTGAATCTGTGCTGCTTTGAGTTCTAGATCCTATTTGTTAGCCTACATACATCAAAGTCTTGCACCAGCATTTTCTATACCAGTGACTGAAAATATTGGTGGAGACTAGGCCTTGAAGTAACCAGGTCTACATTATGCAGCTACATAGTGATAATCCATAAAACGTGGACAAAACTGCTGGAATCTATTAACTTAAGAGGGAAATCTTTAGTGTTGACCGTGTAATGCCTTATGCGCAGTTCTCTTGCACGTTGTAACTCTTCAACCTTGTCTCTTGACACAGCTAGGTGGGCTTCTTGTGAAGAACATCTCTGCTGCTTTGTACAGAGAATTCTTGTATTCAACATCTCATTCTTTTGTGAATATGTAAAGTCACAAAGCAGTTTTTCTTATATCTACGTACTCTAGAGAATCATCACAACCGTTCTGCAGTGTTTGGCTCTGGACACTGGCAAGTCAGTCTGACTTGTGAGGGACATTCTGACTATCTCCTTGTTCCATTTCAAAAGATGTAAGAAAGCCTAAATGTTACAGCTCTCCAGATAATTTTGCTTTGAATATGAAGTTTAAACAGCATAATTAACAGTATAAGGCTGAACAGTTCTTTGTTTTTATCACAGCTTGATCTGAGCTGCTGTATGTAAAGGCTCAAACTGTTAACACTGTCAAACTCAATTTACAAAGTTTGATCATGTTACCATTTGTGTTTTTAAATCACATTAGCTTCAGTATGTTATTTCTTATGATTGGAAAATATAACTTGAATTTGCTCTATCAGAATTTTGAGGTTTGATCTGGCTTTGTTTCCTAGCTGCAGAAGCTCTCTGGATGCATCCATGAATATTGCTCTCATTTGACGAAGTTGGTTAGAGAGCCTTTTCATCATTATTAATTAAATATTAATAACAGGAGTTGATAGTTCTGGGTCTCATCAAAGTCTGATTAAAAACACGTTTTTTAATCATGGACAAATTTCAGCGCCTTTAGCTTGAACAAATTGAAAGTGTGTGTGTGAGAAGCCTTCCCCAGTTCCCACCAATTCTGAAGCACATGTGTACATATGAATGAAAACCAATCTGTCTGGTTTGGGGGTATGTAAGGGTCTTGAGGAGAGCATCTAGCAAATAAGTGTGCTGTTACAGACTTGTGACTCCAAAATTAAGTGCTTGCCAAGCAGTTCACGTATGCATAAAGGAGTGTTTGCATATGTTTTAGAGACTTTCTGAAGAGTTAAGCCATGTATTTTTCTGTCCTTGCCTTTAGTTTAGTTGTCAGCCATGACTGCTATAAAACACGTGGCTTTGAGTTCTCTGTTTTGGCTGGCAGTCTTGTGTAGCTGCCTGGTTTTTAGTGAGTACACAGGATTTAACCTCTTGTTGTGTTAGATCTTGAGTTGCAAATTAGAGTAGACAGTGGCTGTAACAGCTCTGCTGCTGGCAACGCTTGTTACAACTCTTGTGACTCCTAGAAACTTGAGACATACTGACTCCCTTCATGTACAGGCAAGGACTTGGCTTTGCATAGATAACTGGTTCTCTGTATCCCTCCCTTAGTGAAGATTGAATCCTCTGATTAAAAAGGGAACAACACTGTCTTTAAAGAGCTTTGCTATCACCTTTATTAGTCAAAATCTAGCCTGGAGTGTTGTTTCTGGACCAGCGTACAATTTCACCAACAGAATAACATTAAGGTCAGACAAGTAACATTAGCTGGCAACCTGAGATATTTCAGTATATATTAAAGAACTGTCTGGCTTATTTTAAATCTCAAAGATTGTGAGGAGTGACTTCAGAGCAAGTAATAATATTACTATTCTGTTACCTGGCTGAAGATACATCACAGTGCCTTTCTTTGAATTCAGGGCCAAAAGTCCACATGTAAGAAGTGTGCCTGAATTTAGGTGTCAGGTCCATGGTAAATTTGGTCCCTTGAAGAGAGGACTGGGGGAGTTGAAACATTTACTGGATGTCGTAAACAGATAAATATATCACAGCAGTTGAGAAGTGCAGTTTTAACCCTTCAAATTGTACATAAGATCTGATCACACTATGTACACACATTCTACACTTGAGTTAAAATTAGTTCCAATTTAAACCTTGATTTTGGAAGTAGTTGTCTTGACTAATGATTTTTGGGTAGAAATGTTTCCACTGTTATTCCTTACGCTAAAATCAAGGAGATATTGGCAGACCTGCTAATGTCTATTGTTGACATAAATGTGTGTGGTTTGAGTAATTAGTTGACTGGCTTATGAACAGTGGCTTCATACACATCTTTCAGCTTATTTCATTGGAATATTTACATGTAATTGTTAAACTTATTGCAGCACAGTTCCTATCAGCTTAGAACTGGAAAAAGTTGTTATTAGTACAGTAAAACTTCAGATATCAAAAGCAGTATGTTAAATTAAACAAGGAAAATGAACTAACATTAATGCCTGGCTTGTTTTGCATTTGATATAATGATGATAAATCAGATGAAAAGCTGATCTGGTTTTCTTTAAATAATAATTTTAAATTATTTAGG
This sequence comes from Caprimulgus europaeus, assembly GCA_907165065.1. Next base: position 38,329,056 of record OU015529.1, on the reverse strand, counting down.
ACTGTATAAACTTCTGTAAGAGAAATCAGTTGAGCTACAAAAACTTCTCTGAATGCTTCTCTTAAATTTCAGTTTTCTTGGGATTTTTTAAGTAGTCATTTTGGAAAAACAAACAAACCCCAAAACATTCAGGGAATTAAATCAAGGTACGTTAGATAAGATGTAGAGCTAATATTTTTTGATTGTTTTCTAGTTTACTTAGTAGCCTTTGTTATCTTTATGTATCATTTCTAGGCAAGCTGCAAGCATTTTATGAGCTAGTTAACTCAGCTAGTGTACATAGATTAGGATAATACAAGAAGCTATTGTCAAATCAAAAGCTAAAGGAACAGTCACATTAGCACATAAATTTCTACATTAAGCAGTGAGTTTACAGAGAAATCAAGAAACCCTTAATTTCCTTTTTTTTTTCCTGTTTCTACTTCAGTATATCCAACTTAGTAGGAACTTGGCTATAACTCTTAAATGCTTTGAGATATTAATTTATTGCACAATTCTGTCTTTAGCTGCAGACTTGTGTTGCAGAAAAACCCTTTTGATGTCAATGAGCCTGTCAGGTGTTGATTTCTTTAAAAATACCATAGGGTTGTCTAATAAAATCTGTTTGTATTCTCACTTTTTAAGTGATGCTACTGAGTGGTGTGTATTTTCATGTAGATGTCTTTCAAGTATTTGTGTGTTTCTTACAGGAACTAAGTGATCTGCAGCGAGACCCACCGGCCCACTGTTCTGCTGGACCTGTTGGAGATGACTGTAAGCTCTTTGTAGTACATTGTCACAGTTGACCTTTTTTATGGTTAAGAAAAAGCTTTGAAAATATCTTTAATTGTTGTATCTTTTTGACTTTCAGTGTTTCATTGGCAAGCAACAATTATGGGACCTGTAAGTATGTAATTCATGCCCCTTAGGAAGTAGACCCTGTTTCCTTTTTTGTTACAGAAGGGTTCATTTGGGTTTATGTAGACATGGCAGTCAAATTCAGCTGTGCTGTGTACAGATTAAAGATTTAGGGTGGTATTGTTGTTCTAGTAGTCTGGTACCAGCTTCTGTCTGTAACTGTTCAAAAAGCCGTCTTCTTCATTAAGCTAGGGGTGCTTAGTCAGTCGCCTGCAATGTTTGAACTGGTGATGTGGGCTGCAAAGTGAAAAGCTTGCTTTTCAAAGATGATCATTTGAGTTCTGGAAGATTCATCCATCTGAAAGGAAGAGTGGGTGTAATCCAGTGTTAAAGTTGGTAACTGTAAACAAGAATGGAATTGCATAGGGTGATTTTTGAGACTTTTAGATAGAGCTTATTTGATGGCTGTGTTGTGCCTCTGACAAAAACAGATGGCTTTTGCAAACTGTAGACCAGCAATTGTGAGTATGGTTTCTGTGTGAGAAAGGCCTGCTTTCCTTGGATTGGGGGAGATCTCTAAAGACTCCATTTATGACTCTTGTCAAGGAAATTAAGTAAGAAAGGACAATAAAGCTTAAGAACAAAAAGTTTTAAAGGAAAACTGAAAAGGCTTTTAGCAAAAAGAATAAAGAACAACATGAGCTGAAGGAAGGGCTGTTTATTTATATCATGGTAAGGAGTTTGCATTCCTAGTCTTTAACTTTTGGATTTACTAATTTGGAAAGAAGTCTCTGGTTCAGATGCTGAGCTGAATCACTGTGCAAGTTGAAAGTTTGACAATACTTAATCCATTAAGATGCAGCATCACTTGGTAGAGAAAAGTGGAATTGTGACTGCTTTGAGGCTATTCCTGCATTTTCAGCACAGGTGCCGTGAAGCAGTGACAGATCAGTTACTAATCTGCCAGTGGTATGCTGTTGTCCAACTCGTCAATGACCCAGCAGCAACTGAGTTTTTCTGTAGGATACTAATGCTTTTGCCATTTTTCTTTGACAACTGTTTTCTTTCACATACAAAGTCATCCTTACCCTTGCCCTTCTGCTTTGCTTAAAGGTGAATGGCAAAACAGCACAGAAGTTGAGTTAACAAAAGCTTACATGCTGATTGTCACCTGTCATAATGTCTGTCTTGAATGACTCTGCTCACCCGAGTAAGGGAAATACTGGCTCATAAATTCAATTTTTTTATTCCAGCTTGCAATTCACCTTTCATGTTCTGTAGTGGAAAATATTATTTTCTTTGCTTCAGGTTCCTCAGATTTCTCTAGCTAAGGGTAAGAATGAGCATCTCTTGCCAACCTTTCTCAGCCATACCTGCTGAGATACAAGAGAAGAACATCGTCAGGATGTTAATCTTTTATCTTGATAACATAAGGAAATAGGGATGCACGTGCTACATGTTTCCTGATGGCCTGAGGGAAGCATAGGACTAAAGTTTACCTTCAGGATTCACTTCCTGTGTGTGGAAGTAGGGTAACCTCTTCTCCTGCCTATGGTCATCTGTGGTGGGTTGACCCTGGCCAGAGGCCGGATGCCCACCAAAGCCCACTCTATCACTCCCCCTCCTCAAATGGGCAGGGGGAGAAAATTATAACGAAAAGCTCGTGGGTGGAGATAAGGACGGAGAGAGATCACTCACCAATTACTGGCACGGGCAAAACAGACTCGACTTGGGGGAAAAAAAAACCAAATTTACTTTATTACAAATCAAAATCAGAGGAGAATGAGAAGTAAAACCAAATCTTAAAACACCTCCCCCATCCCTCCCTTCTTCCCGGGCTTAATCTCTTTCCCGATTTTCCACCTCCTCCCCCCAGCAGCACAGGGGGACAGCGAATGGGGTTGGGGTCAGTTCATCACATGGTGTTTCTGCCGCTGCTTCCTCCTCAGGGGGAGGTCTCCTTCCCCCGCACCAGCGTGGGGTCCCTCTCACGGGAGACAGTCCTCCACCAACTGCTCCAACGTGAGTCCTTCCCATGACTGACAGCTCTTCACGAGCTGCTCCAGTCTGGGTCCATTCCATGGGGTGCAGTCCTTCAGGAAGGGACTGCTCCAGCACAGGTCCCCCACGGGGTCACAAGTCCTGCCAGCAAACCTGCTCCGGCGTGGGCTCCTCTCTCCACGGGCTACAGGTCCTGACAGGAACCTGCTCCAGCGCGGGCTTCCCGCGGGGTCACAGCCTCCTTCAGGCATCCACCTGCTCCGGCGTGGGGTCCTCCACGGGCTACAGGTGGTCATCTGCACCACCATGGACCTCCATGGGCTGCAGGGGGACAGCCTGCTTCACCATGGTCTTCACCACAGGTTGCGGGGAATCGCTGCTCCGGCGCCTGGAGCCCATTCCCTCCCCCTCCTTCTTCACTGACCTTGGTGTCTGCGGAGTTGTTTCTCTTACATCTTCTCACTCCTCTCTCCCGCTGCAAAGTGTGCAGCTTTTTTTTTTTCCCTTCCTTTTTTTTTTCTTAATTATGTTATCACAGAGGCGTTACTGATTGGCTCGGCCTTGGCCAGCGGCGGGTCCGTTCCTGTAGCCGCTGGCATTGGCTGTGTTGGGTCGGACATGGGGGAAGCTTCTGGCAGCTTCTCTCACAGAAGCCACCCCATGTCCCCTCCCCCACTGCTACCAAAAACCTTGCCATGCAAACCCAATACATCATCATAACTTTGTTTTGTATACCTTAAAAACATCCTGTGACTTCACTTTGCCTTCTGTCTGACACTGGACTTGTCTCATCTTCAGCTTATTTTAACTTTGACAAATCCATTTAGTATGTATGCAAGCAGTCCTTTCAGACCTAATTGGAGGTACAGCAGCAATCTCTTCTGATGTCCCTAATACTGACTTCTTAGCAATACTATATATAACCTGCCTTGCATCATAACGCTGTCTGCATTTTGAGTGTGTAAGACATGTCTTAGTGGACTGTTTGTGACTTTACTTCTTATATTCATCTCTAAAACTGTAATTTTTGCTCATTTCTGAGGTAAACATTTTATTTAAAAAACAATCTGCCTTTACTTCCATAAGAAAACCCCAAAACATCATATTCTGCACCTTTGCTGAGATTGGATTTCTGTATTGCTGTTTTAAATTTACCACGTAATGTGAAAGGTTTTTTTCTCGTTCCCTTAATCAGAAATTGTAACACTGCTCTCTATCATTTAGCAGTGAGACTTTTTCCCTCACTTTTCTAATTAATAAAAATGAAAGATTTCCTCAACAGATGACTGCAACAAAGTTATTTCTATCTATTAACTGTGTGCAACCTGGACGTAAACCTGTGCACATGTTCTCTAACAAAATGCATGTTCACAGATTTGTACAGGTCACAAAGATGTTGTGTGTTTTAAAACTCCCTGATGTCATCATGATCAACTGAATTATGTTGGAAAATCCTACTCTTTGCATCTGCAAAGAGAAACTACTTCTGAAGGTAAGTTTATTTGTAGATTAAGGATGGAGGAGGATCAGAGCAGCTGTGGTGTTGCACAGAGACAGGATTTGGAAGACCTGCTCTGGGTTTTGTATTCCCCTTGGTGCGTTGGAGCTGAGCTCCAGGAGTGCCTTGCAGCCCAGATATTCATGAGGGAGCTTGTTTGGATCTGATGGATCAGCAGTTTTGTAGCTCCACCAGTCAAACACTGCTCCCTCCCTTTCTCTCCCAAGAAGTGCAGCACTTGGTAGCCGTGTTGGGCTACTGCAGCAGTAGATGTGGTTGGCTCTACTGTAGTTCCACAGGCCAGTGGGAGGCTTGAATTCCTTCTGTGCCTTCGCAGTACACAGCCCAGAGTGGGCTGTGGCCCATAGCATGGGCTGTGCACTGGGAAAAAAATTGATTTTTCTAAGATAGTCACAGCTTTGGGAGTTTATCTGCATTCAGCAGGGAAGCTCCAAAATAGCTGAGATATATTAATGTGGTTTGTTTGTTTTGTTTTTTTTCCTCAGCCTGATAGTGCATATCAAGGGGGAGTTTTTTTTCTCACAGTACACTTTCCAACAGACTATCCTTTCAAACCACCAAAGGTAAGTCCTTTCTCTCCAAACTTATGCAATATTTTGGTCAAATCTTTGTTTCTTTGTCTTAGTTGTCTGGGGCTTAATTTTGGAAATTAAAACCAGAAAAGCCAGCAATAGGTTACACATTCATAGTGGATGAACAGATAAGACTGTACAATAAATTGCGTTGGCGGATCGAGTATGACTGGAACTGAAGGGACAATGTTAGGGATTCAAAATATGATAAACAGAATTTGATGTTACTTGGGTTTTATTTATTTTTTAATTCCAGATTGCTTTTACAACAAAAATATACCACCCAAACATAAACAGTAATGGGAGTATTTGTCTTGATATCCTGAGATCACAATGGTCACCAGCTCTGACCGTATCTAAAGGTAAATTCACAGATTTACTAATGGATTTATGAAATTGCATACGCTGCCATGCTTTTGTGTTACTGCACTGTCTAAGGGTGGCAGGGGGAAATCATACTGCATGTTACAGAAGTGGCAAATTCCATTGGAATTCTTGTTATGATCCAAGATCTTGCACAGTTTATTCAGTATCATATTATATAAAATATTATGTGCATGGCAAAGAAATGTTAGGTGAGATAATAAATGTCCAGTTAGCCTGAAATGCAGCTTCTGTGTTATAGCTGACTGTGCATGCAGAGCTGAGGAGAAACTGGTGAAGAGAGCTTCAAAATCAAATTAATTTGGATCTGAATGGAGAACACTGATTCTGATGTCTGTGGGCTTACTTGATTGCTTATTGATGGCTCTTTGGGTTGCCTGAGCATCCTTGTGTGGGCTAGGCTCTTCACTAAGCTTGATCTTAAAATTAGATAAATTGTTTTGGTTTGCATTCCTCTGTAAGATGGATATTTTAAAATGTAGCTGCTTTCAAAGTAATCAGTAAAATATTTATTAAAATATTCTAGTCCTGTAGCTAAACTTTCTCACGTTGGACATTTGATTTTTGGAACATTGATGTTACAGTTAAGCAGTTCTTTTGTTGTAGGCATTTTGTGTCACTTCAAAAGCTGCTTCAAATGTGGGTGCTATCATTGGTTTTCCTCACCCATCTTCAAAATGCTTAGCCACGCCCTTGGTCATACAGCAGAAAGTTCTCATGTGACTGAAAAGGTTAGACAGTATCAGATCTTGCTTATTGCTTCAGAGCTCTCTAAGCTATGTGTCTTTTTTTAGAATGGTGCCATTGCATTTGGTGTACAAGCAAATGGAAAGGAAAAATTTTTAGTCTTTGTCCAATGGAAATTGCTCCATGCAAGTGCAATTGTTATACCTCCTTGGAAAAGCAGCTTCTGCTCATGCATATCAACCCTGTGCAGTAATCTCACAAGCTAAATAAAATCTAAATTTAATGCTGTTACTTGATGTAATTGCTGAAGACATGAATTACCCGTGTGTGTAGTTGGTAGCAACTTTACACAGAAGTTGGTGGGTTTATTGCTGAGCAAAAATTGTCTTGTTTCTAGTTATTTAGAAGGTATTTAGCAAATGAGAGTTGGCATTTATATCGTGTCTAACAGTTGGCATTTACAACTGAAAACTCTAAGTTTTCAGATTTTCAGCAGTTTTCTGTAAGTGTCCTTACTTTTTGAGTGTTCCCTCAGTTATAAAGAGGAGCAGTCTGCTAGTCTTCTGTGGTCTGATATGATGTACTTTTAACATGCTTGCACATAATGTATTAAATAAAATGGAAGTTAGCTCAGTTTCTCCTTTATAGTTTTTATTTTTCTGAATCAAAGGATTAAAGCATACTGATAGCACCTCTGATTAGTATGACCAAGTATTTTAACCTGATTTTCTAGTATTACTGGTGTATTTGGCGCTAAATACAATTAAATAAGTCAGTATGAAGTGGTCAAACTTGCTACAGCTGAAAGTAAGTGTTGGTCTGGGCTCTTTTGGAACAAGAAAAGGCGAGAAAACAAATCCTGTTCTACTGCACATTCTTACTGTAGCATCAAATTCCCTTTCATGACATGTTTAGAGTTGTTTAACTGCATACTCTTGTATTCATATTAGTTATGAGTATAAAAATAGAAATTTCCTGGAAAATATGGACTTGAAAATGTTAGAAAAATCAAACATCCTTGGTTCAATACCAGGAAATGAATATGGAATTATAAGTGAGTACCTGCATATAATGCTGATGAAGTATTTTCCCTAAATGGAAATCACACTTCTATCAAATTAAGTTAAATATTCCTATGAAGGAGAGAATAACTGTTAGCACAGAAAGATATGTGGGTAGACTGTTGCATGGCAGTGTAATATGAACAATATTAGTTATCTTAAATAATTCTAGATGGGAGGGCTTAGATTAATCACATATTTATATGTAACTATGCAGTCTGTAGCTTGTTTAATGTTTACAGGTTAAAACATGGGAGAGAGATTGTTACAAAAAGTACAGGCCCATGGGTTGTGAGTTCACTAAGCTAGAATTAGGTGGTGTTTACTTAGGACTTGGAAAAAATGATGCTGTATAAACATTTCTGAGCAGGACTGCTGTGTAAAAGCTTAATACTAATATGCATTCTCTTTCCAATCTCTCTTCTATCACCCTTCTTTAGTGTCCTGGAATATATTAAAAGATTATAGAAATAAAGCAAACTAACTTGCTTAATCTAGTGTCTCTTTTATTTAGTTTTATTGTCCATATGCTCCTTACTTTGCGATCCTAATCCAGATGATCCCCTAGTACCGGATATTGCACAGATCTACAAGTCAGACAAGGAGAAGTGAGTATAACATATACATATTTGTGTGTGTGGTACTTGCAGATGGTTTTCTGCTATGCAACCTTCTATCTTAACATCTAAAGATAACTCTTTCATAGATTTTTACAGGATTAGATTTTTAAATCTTGAAAATGGCAATCAGTGGAATGGCAAACAGGAAACTGTAAGCATACACAGCTGTTGGATACTATACTACTTTTTTGTACTTAAAGTTGCATAAAACCTCTGCACTGTTGTGTTGTGTGTTTATATTCATTGTATGAAAAAATCATTCCCAAATATGAATTATTTGTTGCTACTGCGATCATCTGGTTGGAAAAGCTGTGCCTGTAGTGAGATGTTAGGTATGAACAACAAACACATTTTTGACACAATTTTGTAAATGTAGGGTAGACTAATACTCGTCTCTTAAAGTGTCACCATTGTCACATTTATTGCAATTTGCAGCATCTTACAGAGAAAAATAATCTCTTTTACTTTCTGGAAGAGCTGTAGAACTTGCAGGAAGTTTGTGATCTTGGGTAGGTAACATGGACAGCACATAACTGAACATAATTCTATGTTTCTGGACCAAACCTGATTTTGATTTGAGGAGTTTTAACTCTAAAAGTTCTATACTGACTGAAACATCTATTCTGGGATCTTTTACTTATAGCACAGAATCACCTAGATTTTCTGAAGTTTGGTTTTAAGGCTTGCTGACTCCTTGTATATCACTGCTAAGGAGGGTTTTATAATGCTGTCTTGTAACTACATATATGACTGAACCCTCACAGTATCAGATAACAGGATTTAGAGGTCACTAGCAAACTTTGTGCATGGAAAAGGTTACAGAATCAGTGATCCAGGAAGGAAACACTGTTTTGCTTACCACTTAGAGATTTTGTTGAGCTCTGCTGCTACAAGTATTTTGAGCACAATCCAGGATGTAGTCTACTGTCTGAGCATGGCCTGAGCTGTCTTCTGTGACAGGATGTTAGCACCTGTGGATTTCCTAGGTGTGTGTGGGATTAAGAAAGACAAAAACACAAGATCAGCTTAAGATCGTAACAAGGAGTAGGAGTCTCTAAGATTTTCCAAATACATCCGATCCTAATTTGCCAAGAAAGGAATTACCTTCCTCAAAATGCGTCTGTCACAAATTTTCTGGTGGCCTTGACAATAAATAGTTGTAGCCACGCAGCACATTGGTAGACAGCCTTACCACTGCTGTTTATCTGAGAACTTCTTCAACCTGTGGGAAAGGGTACAGGTTTAGTTTGGGGCAGGCTTTTTGGTAACCTTGCTGTTAACAGTGTTAATTGTTAGACACTGCTTCAGATTCTGTGGAATGTTTGTGATATCCAGAAGAATTTTTTACTTTTTGGTTAACTGACTGAGAAATTGGTACCTATTTTTCAGTACTGAGCCACTGAAGAATTCTTGCAATGCATGCTAATGGCCTGTGGTTCATCACGTACCACAGGCCCATGAAGGTTTGAGTATTGTTTTACCTTGAGGACTGGATAGAGAAGGAGTGATGTAGAAGTTACGTGGAGCAGAGGAAATGGCAGGAAGATGTTCCAGGGGAGGGTGGGGTTGGCCATGAGGAAAAGGTTCTTGAGGCAGAGGGTGGTGGAGCACTGGAACAGGCTCCCCAGGGAGGTGGTCATGGCACCAAGCCTGACAATATTTCTGAAGCATTTGGCAACATGTGCCCTCAGACACATGGTCTGAATCTTGGGATTGTCCTGTGCAGGGACAGGAGTTGGACTTGATGATCCTTGTGGGTCCCTTCCAGCTCACAACACTCTATGATTCTATGGTCTAGTATTTCTCTCCGTAGAGTAAGAAATAGTGAAATGGCCTTTGTCTGACAGTTTGATGTCTGATACAATCAAATTGCATAACCCACTTCTGAAATGCTTGAAGTGTGGCTTGTACTGTAAAGAAGGGATAGTCTTCAAGTTGAGGATGTTGTGCCTCAGCTTCTGGCCATTTATATTTCAGCTTTTGTCCATCCACTTACTTAATAGTGATTTCAGCTATTGTGCCTCCTGTTCGTAAAGGAAGTGAACTAGGGTTATTTCTGTATCTCCAAAACTTGAAATTTAATCCTTGCTGGAGAAAGGGAGAGAATGTGCAGTCTTGACTATAGCTTTATCTTCTTATGCAGATCACCTATTACATTTTTTTTAATTCCAGCTTGGATTTAGGAAATGAAAGATATGGCTGGTTATCCCTGAGCATTTATCTGTGGCTATTTTACTATAACTGAAAAAACAAAGACTGAGATGATAGCATATTCTTAAGAACAAAAACAGTTCGTACATGAGTTGCTATACTGATCTTAAGAAATGGATTTAAAAACTTGTCACCGTTGTCTCAGGACCCAGAAGAAAGTGAATCTAGTCTGAAGAGTGGAATGGAGCAAATGTGAGAACCAGAGGGACATTTACTTTTTGGAGTGCTAGTCAGCTTCATACCAGAAGGAAAAGACACAAGAGTTAAAATCTAGTAAAAAATACTTTTCAGAAAGTTTTCCTTTCAGGTTCTGAAACACAGAATGGAGAATTAAAAACAAACAAAACCCCCGTGCCTTCTATCCCCACCCTTTCCAAAACCAGTTAATTATACTGAATTTTATGCAACTAAAATGTGTGAACTTTGTCAGACTGCTAATAGCATATGCATGTAGGAATAATTGACAACAGATTCCTGTTAAGGTACAAATAAGGAAACCAGTTGTGAAATGCTAATTAAGTATGCACAGTGATAGGCATTTTAAATATACAAACCTGTGAGACTGGTTTTGAGTCTAAATAGCTTTGATAGGTAACCTTAGAAATTGAATGTACAGTATGTATATGTTTCTTGGCTTTTAGGCCTTTTAAATGTTGTTTGAATCAATGCCAAGAGGTGAAAAGCTCAGTAACATCTGCATTAAGTAATTATTTGACCATTGTCAATATATCACTAACAGCTCTTCACTGTAATGCCTTCTTTTTACACATACAGATACAACAGACATGCAAGAGAATGGACTCAGAAATATGCAATGTAAACTTGTGAAGACTTTTTCATACACCACAGAGTACTGTAACTTCTAGGGTTTTTTTCAAAATCAGAAGGAAATGGAGCACAGTTGACTGTTTCAATGTATCATGATGCCCCTTGAAATTTTTTCACCCATGTAAGTGTGTTTCTGGAGCAAGGGAGAACAAACTTCCAAAAATAACCTTATGACTGTGATAAGAATATTTATCCTCTTTGTATGCTTTGCAGAAGACATTTATTATGGTTTTTAAGAGTTGGACATCTACAACTTCAGACTACGAGGTCCATAATGCAGTTGTAAAGCAACCAAATTATTTTTGCTGGAAAAAGTAGCTCTTTTTATGTGATGAATACTGTATGTGTGTCATTAAAGTATATTGCCTGTTTCATAAGTGTGTTCAAGTTTTGTTTTGTTAGTTCACTTATACAGTTTGTTATTTTTTCTACTGTATAGACTAAATATTTTATTTGCCATGTAAGTAATTTCATTTTAGACTTGTTTCTTGTGCACAGTATTGACAAGATACAACTGCTAGTAATGAAAATAATTGGAGTGTCCCAGCCATTGGGATATTCTAAAGACTGACTGCAGATTTCTTAAAACCGAAAATTATCTTTGCACTGTAATTCTTTGTACGCTGACTATGGAGGAACTCTTGTTTTTGATTCTGTTGCATACTTGACTTAATTTTATTGCAATGTGAACTAATTGCACTGCTATGTAGAAAGATATGTAACCGTTTTGTTGCTATTCACAAATGATTTTTGACATGTGGGCAACATAACACTATCACAGACCTTTACAAATGTAAATGTAGCCTTTTCCATATAAATAAAATGCATTTTCTACTACTTGGCTTGGCTTTTTTTTATTTTAAATCAGGCATGTCCTTAAAGTGCTTGTTCTAACTTTAGAGATTCAAAATAAAATATTAAATGTGCATGTGTCTTGCAGACAAAAGAGAAAACAAAGCCATGCATTACGTATTGCTTAGAAGTGCATTGAAATTAATTTTTATGCTAGTTTTAGCCTAATTTATTTAGCATGCTGTGCCCATTGTTTTATATAGGATTTTGACTAGTTTAATTGTATCTGTATTAATTTATGGAGGAAATAGCACAAGTATTTGAATATCAAACACTTCAGTTAATGTGGTGTATTTGCAGTATCAGAATGTTACAGTAAACTTCTCACACTTGAAGCTAATTTTCCATTAACTGGCACTTCAGCTGCTTCAGACTATGCATGTGGTAAACCAATAGTGCTGGAGAGGGGCAAACTTTACAAAGTAGAGTGAAAGCAGGAAAACTTTGATTTCCTACTGTACATTCTTCTTGGGTATCTTAAAATAAAAATGTGTGACTAATGTTATTCTCTGTACCTGTGTACCTCTGTACCACAGGAAAGAAAAGTGACTTGCAGTTGGGAAATTTGTTATCACACTATATTTGGGTTTTTTTACTGTAATGAATGTCAAACTGGAATTTGGGGTGTAAGCAGGAAGCGTGCACGGTAGGAGCTATTATTCCTGCCAATGCAATATTGTTATCTTCATGCTTGTTGATGTCCTGACCCTAATGGCATAAGTTGGTCACATATGGAGAAAATGTCACTTCTGTGCTACAGTTTTATCTATGATGAAATGATGACTTTTGAAACAAAAGCTTGATGGAGAGTGGCTCTGTTGATCTTAAAATATCCTTGTTCACCTTAGATTGTAAGCTGAATAAATGTGGGATTTTTTTGTTATTAAAACGAGCACTTCATTATACTTGACCTAGGACAAAGTAGCTAGGAAGGTAAAGCCATTGTTTATACTTATTGCTAAAATGTTGGTAGAAAACGACCTTCAGAATGTTTCCCAGAGCTTTTATTTTTTCTAGATTGGTAGTATTAAGTTTGTACTAGAAGTTATTAAAATGTTTGCAATATCTGTGTTGAACTGTGTGAAACTGGAAGTTTGACTTTCATCTTGGAATGCTTGCTTTCTTTTGATTAGAGATGGTTTGAAAACATTTGTATTTCAGCTGCTCATTTTTCTGCTGTGTGCCATATGTGCAATAATGACTTTCCATCACAGTGCTCAAAAAACAAAGACCACCAAGGAGTAAGGCATTTTGCTTGCAACCCCTTTCTGTAATTTGTCTTGTGAGCATGCTATGTTAAGAGGCATGAAGCAAAGTCTCCTCCTGGCAGTTCAGCACCGTTAATGAAAACTTCAGTCTTTCAAAAAGCTGCTCTGATTTCAGCTGCGGAGACAAATATCCCCGTTCCTCCTCTGTTAATGCTTTTTATGTACATGCTGTTTTAAGGGGGAGGAAAAAAAACTACAGCCGAGACGTTACCCCGTCCTGTGTTGTTTACTCTGATGGAAAAAACCTGCCTCATCTCTGCGTCCTTTTCTTCCCCGTCAGGCCTGCTCCGAGCTGCAGCAGCTCCTGTTTGAAGGCCAGGACCTCCCCGCCTGCCCTGCCTTTTCCCCCAGCCGCACGCTTGCTGTTGAGAGGGCAAGATCAGGGGGTGCTGTGGGTATGTGGCCATCCGCTCGTGCCAGAGTATTTCCGATCTCGGTGTTGTTTTCAGCCCGATAGAATAAACGCGGGAGAAAACGCCGGGGAAGCGCGTGTTCCTCCCTGGCAGGCTGCTGCGCTGTGCCGAGGGCCTGTGTGCCGGGAGCAGCGGTGGATAACCCGGGAGGGGATCGCTGGTGCTGCCGCCGCGGGGGTCACCTTGGCGCGGGACCTCCCGAGCGGGGGGGCGGGGCGAGACATGGAGGCTCCCGCCTCACGTGTTATGGCGGCGCGCAGCCAATCACTGGCTTCGCTCCGGCGCGGCCGGTGCGCGGCGGCCGCTCTCCCAGGATGCTGCGCGGCGGCCGCACAGGCCTTGCGCGCGCAGGCGTGTCGGGCAGAGGCGATGGCGGCGGCGCTGGCGCTGCTGGGCCGGGCCGCGACCCTCCTCACCGGCGCCCAGCGGCTCCTCAGGTGCGGCCGGGCCGGGCCGGGCCGGCGGGGCGGGGGCTGCGGGGCGGGGGGTGCCCCTGTTCGGCGGGCGGGGCCGGGGCGTTCTGCCTCCCCGGCGCGTACGGTGGGCGCTGTGGCGGTAACCGGCGGTGCCGTTGTGCGCAGGGGCTGCGGCGGCGGCGGCTCGGTGGAGAAGGGCCTGTGCAGGGGGATCAGCTCGGACCAGCGCCCGAAGCGGCCTCTGACAGCCTATTTCCGTTTCCTGAAAGAAAATCATTCTGCTTTTAGGCAAAAAAACCCAGGTACGAGGGGTTTCTGCCGGGAGCTCGGCGCCGGAGGGCTCGCAGGCGGTTGGCTTTGCTTTGCCTTTAGCAATACCAAGTCTGAGCACCTCGAGTGTGCCGGAGGTTTGGTTATAAACCTGCTGTCGCTCTAGATATATACGGCCCTTTTTCTTCAGAACGTGTGTTTTTAAATAAAACTGGAACAAAGCATTGCTTTTTAAAAGTAAACGTCATAAAGTACATTGCCCTGACTTCAGGAGACCAAAACCACCCTGTTATCCATACCATACCAAAGGTAAATACAGGATTGCTATACTTACTGCCTGTATATGCGTTAGCTTGGTCTTTTCCATTTAATAAATCAAATAATGCGTTTGCGTATAACTTTAAAAATATTTGAAGAAAAGACTCACCTGGGCAATACATGTTAACCGTAATTTGTGTTTTTCAGTTATTTTTAAATCGTGTGTGTGTTTGAAGTACGCTATTGTTGATACAACAAACTGTATGTGATTTTATTTTGATGCTTAATGATTAAAAAACTATATGTACTGGATTGCCTCGGTGTATATGGGAGAAGAATTAAATGTATTTTCTGTGGTAAAACTGGTTAATGGTTTCCTGTGAATATGTTTAATTTATTATCAAAAACTTCATTTATTGGCAATGCAGTCACTCTTCTCATCAGAGAGCAGCAAAATGGAAAGCTGTGCTGATTTTGAAAATACCATTGAAATGGATGTTAAAATGTTTAAAGAACTATGTTTATACTGGGCAAATCACGAGGTAAATTTCGCTAGGGAAAACCATTTGGTATACTCTGTTTTGCTTGGTAGTTCAAGTTCAACAGTGGGAAAGGTTGAGACACTGAACTTGCAGAGCTTACTGTGGTTACATGCCATGCCAGTGTTTTCCATGTGTTTCCAAAATTTGAATAATCTGAAAATAAATGTACTGTATCTCATACACAAATTAGGAATTTTGGGCTTTCTTGTTCCAATAGAGGTAAAATAACCTGATATTTATTTTTTTCTTTTATCCTTGGCAAAGTATCATATTGTCAAAGGTTTTATACTTGGACTAAAAGCTCCCACCTGTCCTGTTTTTCCAGTATTCTGGAAGTCAGGTTACTGATAAGAGCTTAGTTCTGCTTTTCCACTGTTGAGATGGCTGAACTTTACATCTGAAGTGGGAGAGAGGAAGATCTATTTTTTTTCTTTTAATGTGAAGCACAGGGAAAGCCTAGAAAGGGTTTTTCAAGAGAAGAAGTTACAGCCTCTTTCCAGCATCCTCAGTTTTTAAATTTGTTGGCGGTTTTTTGTTATTTTATTTTCCTCTTTACAAATTCAGGTCCGGCTGCAAACCTTTTCAAATGACCATAGTACAAGATCCAGAGTCAAAGGCAGTCAGCTGAAAAACAAAGCAGATTCAAGTCATTGTACTCTTGTTTGTGGGAGAAGAAGTTTATTTCTTCTTTAACCTTACCTCTGTTGAATAATATTGTAAATAAAGGACTTTATTTTAATAAAGATCAAGCATTCCTGCTATTTGAGGTGGATAAGGTCAAATTATACTTGCTGTGAAAAATCCAGCAAACTCTTTTTGACAAAAAGTGAGAACTGGAAATTTTAATTTTAGTTTCTTTCCTGGCCCTCCTCCAAGTTCAGACCATCTTGCATTGTATCAAAAAGGAAAAAGCTCAAAAGGAAAAAACAAACAAACAAAAACCTATCGAGGAGTGGTAATAGCTGTCTGTCTTGAAATGGTGCTTTAGTTTATAAGTGCACGTTTCATTTGAGTTTAAACCAAGAGTAGGGACTCTTTTCCCCAAAGAAATACTACAGTTCCCTTTAACTGCCACAGTAAGTTTTATGAAAGGAGGAAAAGGTTTTTGTATGAGAAAAAGATACCACTGACAGCTTTCCGTGGGAAAATTGAAGATACTTACTAAAGATACAGTGTTGATCTCTGTTTTCCTGTTTTCTAATTTTAATGTACAGAAATGAGTAACGTGGAGCTGGTTAAAAAACTAGCAGGTGCTTGGAAGGAGTTACCAGCATCGCAGAAGCAGGTAAGTTTGTAGCTTTGCCCTGTGTACTTTGAACTTTATATAAAGTCTTAGTGGTTGTTCTACTTGGTTTGGTGTTCTCTGTGTTTTTTTGTTTTGTGTTGTGGTATTTTTGTTGTTGTTGGTTTTTTTAAAAACAACAGTAAAAATGCAGTTGTGTACAAAGGCTTAGACATAAAAACAATTCTGAAGAGAGCTGGGAGCTTTGAAGTACTTAGGGGAAAACACTTTGGTGCTTCTACACAGGACCTTATTTGTAGTCTTTTTAATCTGTTGTCCGAGAAACAAATGAGATAGATCTCACTCTATGGAGCTCTAGGGCTGGGAATCAATATTTCTTCCTGAATGTTAATTATATGCCTGTGCATAACGTGTATAATAATACAGGTATTGTAAAGTTGTTCTGCTTTCATAGGCCTAACCGAGGTGAAACCTCAGTTAGTTTCGGTGAATGGACCAACTTTTTTTTTTGTACATAATAGATTGTAACCAGAGACCTAACTTACAAAAAACTTTTCTTTAAAAAGTCTCATCTAATAAACCTCCTTTTTGTTGTAGGTAGGGATGCTTCTGTAAGAGTGGCAGTTTAAAGGGATAATTAAAACAGCTCTAGGAATTGCTAATCATTGCTGAATATAAGTGCCATTTATAGAAAAGTACTGATTGTTCTTCCTCAGTCGCAGTTAGTAATTAGATCCTGTTAGGAACTAATTGCCGTTTTCTAGCTAAAGTAATACCTTCGTTCAGGAGAATCCAAGTGATCTTACATCCCTTCTGGACTTCTGGCTCTATGTGCCTTAATGTAAAGTATGCCTTTCCATTTCTGTGTCTGAAATGGTGAAAATGATGGTGATTTTTCAGGTCTACCTGGATGCTTGATACTTGGCTCAGCTTTTCTTGGTACCAAGGCCATGGTTTTATGATGCTTCTGTGCCTGGTATTGGCTGGTGTAGGAGTGTGTTTGGTGACTGGAGCACTTGTGTGCTGCAGTGGGTACACACAATTTAGGAGCAATCATTTCAACCAAGCTTCAGCTTTTCTTTCTTGTATGGAAGATTGTTATTGCCTTGAGCTGCATCTGAAGATTTGTCTGATATTATCAGATTAACTAAGATAATTCATGAGAAGAGCCCAGGTTTTGTATCTGAGTCCTTCGGAATCCTTTCTGCTAAGCAGACATCTGAAATTGATACTTTACTTTAAATATCTTATGTTCCAGGGTAGTCTGTATTTTTCTTTTATTAGTAGGTTAGAAGTATTAGCTTTTTTAATGGTCAGGTGCATGGAGCTCAGAAAACAGGCTGTCTAAAGCTGGGGGGCAGGTGGCAGGGTGGGGTTAACAGAGTTTGCTTCTACAACTAGAAGAATACCAGACAATACAGACTACTGAAATTCTCGGAATTAGCTTAAGTTTTTATTTAAGTATCTTAGGTACCTAGATGTAGGTTTGTTTGTTGGGTTTTTTTGGGGGGAGGGGTGGTGGTGGGTTTTTTTCTTTTTGTTATGGGGTTTGGGTGGGGTGGTGGGTTTTTTTGTTTGTTTGGTTTGGTTTTTGCTAAGTTGTAGTGATCCTGCGATTGGAATAGCTCAGAATTAGTGTGGTAAAAGGCCATTTATCTTTTTCAGTAATTTTAAAGGTGCCATGCTTATCTCACTGAAAGCATCTGTTTAAGGTTGGTGATTGTTTGTGTTGTAGGTTTATGAGAACGCTAGAAAGATGGACTGGCAAAGATATGTGGAGCAGCTGACTGCGTATAAAGCACAGCTAACTCCGGCCCAGGCTGCAGCCTTGAAAGAAGAAAGGAGAAAACGACTGGCAAAAAGGAGATCATTCAGGGCAAAAAGAGTAAGTATTTTGAAGTTCAAATTTATTTTCTCGTGTGGAAACTGAAGTCTCTTTGTCTAGTATACAGAGCAGAGTTGAGGCATCATGTTTAGAAATATAAAAGCAACTCTTGAAATAAATAAAAAAAACCCCAAAACAAAACAAAGAAATCCCATGGACTAAAATAATTGCTGATGTTAACAGTTATTTTAGTGGCTTTCCTGTGCTTGAATACCAGAACTAGCATGTATGTCTGTGCTCACAGGTAGCTTCTCTATGTTTTTTTTCTTCCTGTTCCTAAAGCTGCCTGAGGAATGATAGGTAATAAAAGATATTTGAACCAGCAACACTTCCTTTGGTTGGGAAGACATCCAGAAATAGCTTTTCACAAAGGCCTTGTATCTGTTACTTCAGTGGCCCCTACAAGGTAGTAGCTGTTTGAAGTAACCTTTTTTCCTTCCTTCCTTTTACATTTTCCACTTTGCTCTCTGTGTAGCTCTCTGTGGTGTGTTGAACAGGGTTACACAGAGGCATGTCTGTTAGCGTCTTTTATTGGCTTGTTCATACAGATCATCTTCCGTATTCCCTTTTAACTGGTTTATATATGAATTATCAAAGACAGAACCATCCCTAAAGGTACAGTATTATGATATGTCCAGTGGCAAAATCAGGTGAAGACGTTATTTATTGCTTGTTTATTTCTGTGAATTAAAATCCTGATGTGATGTTGCCCTAATTGGCAAAAGTGAATTAATTTGATTTAAAAGACCCCTTAGAGAAATTTTTTAATCCAAATAATTCAGCTGATCCTTTTTTAGAGTATGGCAGCACAAGGAATTTAGCTGGCGTGCCTAATACCTTAGCAGATGTAAACTTGCAGCACTCAGGCTGCAATGGAGGTGTCTCAGGGAAAACAGCAAGTGTAATTGCATCTGTAACTTGCTGTACTTTCCCTTTCTCACCATCACCCTTTTAGGCAGAGCATGCTGATAGCAGAAACCTAGTTCTGTTTCCCTGGAAATCTGCTGGTTCTGTTCTACCTTCTGGCTTCTCACAGTTAGGTATCTGCCCTCCTCTCTGCAGGCATACAGCATTTCACACCAGAAACTGGGCCTTTTGAAGGTAATAGAAAACCTAGTGTCATGACTTTCTTACTGAGTCGAATTTAGAAAGTGGTTTTGGTTTCTGGAAGATTTAGCTGAAGTAAGAGTCAGTTATAAAATGCCTTTTTTTAGTGTCTGAAAATTCAAGTTGTTAGCTTTTCTTAATTTAGTTCAGCATTAGTCTTGACAAGTTGTTAGAGTAACCAAAGCACCTTGATATACTGGCCAGTTTACAGAATAAAACACTAAAAAATTAGTTTGAGTCTGATTTTTGTATAAAATATAAAGACAATTGGTAAGTTTAGTTTTGGAAAAATGCATGCTTTTTAGATTTAATAACTTTTCTTGTTTTTAAAGGAATTGACTGTGCTTGGAAAACCTAAAAAACCTCGTAGCGGCTTTAACATTTTTGTGTCAGAAAACTTTCAAGAATGTGAGGGAGCTACACCTGTGGTAAGCCAGGATCTTTAAAATAGATTGATTGTCTTCAGAAAACCTGGTTTGAATTCTGTGCATTGGAAAGACTGTTCAACGGTTCAGTGACTGGATTATGCTTTGCTTGGGTTATGTTTTTTTAGGCTATGGTGAACTTCTGGCTATACTGCTGGTGGCATGTGCTATGTAAACTGCTCTGTGGGTAAACAGACCTAAAATACTTGCACTGTTTCATGCACTTCAATGTTACAGGCTTAATCCATTCCTTCTGTGAGGAGAGAATTCTACTTTTCTTTGTTTTGGTGTAGAAATATATTAGTTTTTCCAGAGGTTGTGTTGGGCTGCCACCATTTCTGTAGCAGTGGTTCTTGCACCTCCTGTAGCACCGTGGAGGTTACGGAACATGCAGGAGTTCCTCAGCAAAGTCACAAGTTCTGCACTACGCTGTGCTCTGGGGTGATTTAAGTTACACTGGTGGATTACAGCACTCGAAGCACTGGAGGCTTCCCCTATATGCTTGATGGGTTCCTTACCCTGTGCATTTAGTCACCAAATCAGGGTGGTGTGGAAATAGTTTGTTGCTCGGTTTTCTGTGTACAAGGGAGGCATCTCCAGTCAGCTGAGGCCCGGTTTGACACGCGCGTGCTGAAATACCCCTGAAGTGGTACAAAATTTCCTGTGAGCGTGGCTAATACTTGATGTGGGCTCGGCTTAAGTAACCAATATGCGGGGTGAGGTGTAGTATGTTGCTATAAATCAGCTTGGCTGTTCTGTTTGGCTGCTTTAGCAGCAGGCTAAGTAATTTAAACTGCTTAATGCTTATATTAGCTGTAAAGGTGGCTCAGATGATGCCCAGCAGCATGTTGAACGGTGTAATTTATTATTTACCTACTTGAAGAGAGTGGGGTGTTAAGCCCATGTGACTTTCTGCTTTTTTACATTGGTTTATACTTGGCTTTTACTAGTGTGGCATTCATCTGTAACCCTCTGTGGTCAGTCTGCTGATAAAATAATCCTAATCTATTGCATATTCTATATCCTGTAGGCAAAGCTGAAGCAACTATATGACACGTGGCGAAAACTGTCCAGTCCTCAAAAGCAGGTATGTCAGTGGATGTTGATGAAGCTCTGATCTAATTGGAAAATTACAAACTTGAGTCAAAATTAATAAATTCATACAAAATCTTAAACGTGGTTGCTCAAAATATAATACCGAGGAAAATACTCTTGAGATCATATTTATGCATTTTGAAAAAGATTGTCATTACTTTTATTCTGGTAGTGACCATTTCTTTCAGTGTTGATGAAGTGTGAGTGAGTGGGATAGGATGGAAGTTTTGTATGCTTGGAAGTGGATGGTGAGTGGCATCTGGGGAGGAAAGTGGAATAATTTGTGACAATTTTATTTTTTTCTAATGATGTATAATATTTTTAAATGCCAGCATAGTAATTTGCTGCTTGTGGAAAGACTTTTGACAAAAGCAACAGAAATCTACAAGTTAGGTGCATGCTGTAATTTATTAACTTCTGTTGTCTTGGGGATAGTTTCCTGCCAGCTTTCTTGGAGTACTGAAATATGAACCTGCAGATGTGTATATGAAAATTGGAGGGGTGCTATTCTGACATCTCATCTGAACCTTCATATTTTCAAGTATTCTGTACCTTTCTGTCCTTGCTCCTGAATGCCCCTCTTCTGGGTTGTTTTGAATGTGTACTTAGAACATGCACAAGGTTCATGTTTTTTTTCTGTAGAAAACAATTTTTTAAATAGTTGTGCAGAAATATCTATTCCTGTTCCTTCCATAAGCCAGCTCTCTCAAACTAACATTCAAATAAAAAGCCTTACCTGTTAGTAGTCAGATTAAATAAACTTCCTCTTCAGGAATGGCCATCTGTTGACATAACCATAATTCAGTGCTAAGGTTTTGTATTTTTGTGCAAGTTTGATGGTTTTTGCATTTTCTGGAGGTGAACACCTGGGATGTGCGCAGGTCTTGTTCTAAGTGACCTTCGTATCAAAGGGGAGGATGTGACATGGCAGCCATGCAGACAAAGCCCCTTCCGTAACTGCCGATACATGATTTTCTTCCAGCCATACCTGCAGCTTGCTGAGGATGATAAGGTTCGGTATGAAAACGAAATGAAGTCATGGGAATCAAAAATGGTTGAACTTGGACGTGAAGATCTGATACGTTCCAGAAGGCAAAGGCCAAAAAAGAAAACTGCTGAAACTACAAAGGAAGCTGGAAAAGCCAAAGCTCCCTCACGTGAAAAAAAGGCAAAATTAAAGTTGAAAAAATCAGAAGAATAAAATGGTTAAGTATTTTATATTTAATGCCCTTTGGCTGTCGTGTCTTTATCCTGCTGTGTTAATGCTTCGGCCAGCATTAGCACTGACATTTGGAAAACCCTTAAAGGGTCTATTGGAGACCTAGGAAAGGTGATGAGGTCAGAGAGGATCAGCCTCTCTTGGAACTGACTGAAATAATCATTGCAGGCGCAGCCTGAACTGTGTAACAATAACCAGTTGATCAAGCTGTGAATAGTGATACTCAGCTGACATCAGCAGAGCTCTCCAATAATGGCAGATAACCGTTAGCTTTTATAAGATTTTTTTATGAAAGCAAGAATATTTACAATGTTACCATCTAAATTCTGTAAATAAGAGCTGCAATCTGAGTTCATGCTGCTGTGTTTTATTCCCTCCATGGTATTGGTAATGAAGAGAAATGTTCTACATTTCAACAAAAGGCATGAGAAATGTAAAATACAAACTTTCATTTTATGCATCTGTCTTTTTGTACGTATCAATCTGTGTGTACCACTTATGTTGCATTTAATTAAAGACCGTATGGGTTTTGTATAAACATATCTTTTTATTGGACTTTTATTCCATGGTTTCGCTTAGATACATGCAAACACTTCAGCCACCCTGTTGTCATATCTGGGACAGCCTGGAAGGAAAAGAAAGCATGCAAACTGTTAGAACTCTGTTTTTTGATGTAATAAATATAGGTATTTTGGACAGCTCCTTGTTTGGGTTTTTTTTGGGTTTGTTTTTTTTTTTCCCGGAGTCTGTGTGTCTTAATGAAAGTCTCATAGGTATTTTGGAGAATCCTTATTTTTAGAAGGAAGGCAAGCTTTTTCAGTAGCCCATGGATTACATCCATCCTGAATGCCACACAGCCAGCAAAGGTTTTTTCACCTGTGGGAAGTAGAAGCCAAATGGGTGCTTCCTTTTTTCTTTTTTTTTCTTTTTTCTCCCTTTTTTTACTCCTCCCCCGGCCCCCTTTTTCCCCTTTTCTTTTGTCCTTTCTTTTATTTGCTCCCCTCCCCCTTAGTTTACTGATGGTAACTGCATCCGAGTGCTCCTGGTTTTCCTTTGCAGAACACGCACCAGGGTCACAGGCACGAGGAGGGCTCCCACGGGATTCAAACCCTCGAAACTTCCTTCCCGCGCCTCCGGGAGAAACGGGGAGAGCCAGGCCCGCCGCAGCCAGCTGCCCAGCGCCTGCCCTGCTCCCCCGCTGCCGCGCAGGGCGGTTCAGGCAGGCCAGGGAAGCGCCTCCGAGAGGCCCGACGCGCTCCCGCGGGGCCCTCCTGCCGCTTCCCCTCAGCGGGCCGCCCGCCCCGCGCATGCGCGGCCCCGCCCGCCGCCTAACCCTCGCGAGAGGCGGGCGGGCGCGCGCGGCGGCGGTTGGCGTTGCTGGGGTGCTGAGGGGGAGGCGCGGCGGCTTCGGCGGGATGGGGCTGCTGGAGGAGTGCGAGGCCGCCTTCGGCTCCCCCGACCTTTACCGCGTCTTGGGCGTGCGCCGGGAGGCCTCGCCCGAGGAGATCCGCCGCGGCTACCACCGTGCCTCGCTCCGCGTGCACCCCGATCGCGCCGAGCCCCATGCCAAGGAGGAGGCGACGCGGCGGTTCCAGGTGAGCGCGGGCGGCGGCGGCGGCCCCTGACTGACTGGCCGACCGGCCGGCTGGCCCCCTGACCGACCGACCCGCCCCCGTGTCCCCGCAGATCCTGGGCAAGGCTTACGCCGTTCTGAGCGACGCGGAGCAGCGCGCTGTGTACGATGAGCAGGGCACGGTGGACGAGGAGGGCGAGGCGCTGAGGGGTGAGCGGGACTGGCAGGAGTACTGGCGGCTGCTCTTCAAGAAGGTGAGAGCTGGGCCGGGGTCTGGGGACCAGCGGCGGGCTCACCTCAGCGGGACGGCAAACCCCCAGGCAGGGGAGGCCCCCGTCCTCTGAGCTGTAACCATGTCTCTTTTACGAGGTTTGTGCAAAACACTGTTGTTTGGGGGTTTTTTTAATGCTGTCTCCTAAATCATTCTAGTGAATAAGTCCTGTAACTCAAGAAATATCACCTCTTTGTTTCAGATCACTGTAAAAGATATTGAAGACTTCGAAAAGAGCTATAAAGACTCAGAAGAAGAGCTAGCTGATATTAAAGCAGCGTACATGGATTTTGAGGGTGACATGGACAGAATAATGGAGTCCGTGTTGTGTGTGGACTATACCGATGAACCAAGAATACGAAAAATCATAGAAAAAGCTATTGACTCTGGAGAAATCCCATCCTACAGAAGTTTTGTAAAAGAGTCTAAGCAGAAAATGATGGCAAGAAAAAGGCGGGTAGGTTATCTCAATCGGGGACCAAAGAGAAGCATTTATGATAAGCTTTTAATCTTTCTTGGTAGAAATAATGAAACTGTTCTTAAGACAGATGTTTGCCACTGGATTGCTGGCTTGCAGATCTTGCTCTGTATCTTTGACTTTCACGTTTAGTCACCTGTGTTCTCTACTCCCCCAAATTATTGTGAAAGGCTTTTGAATTGTAATAGGCTGTTGCCTATTACTTCTTTTATTTCATTATTATTGTACAATGGCTTATCACCATTTAGCATGTCCTTGCACTTATTTACAAAGCCATGAGTTGCTGGAGTGGAAATATATTCTGCCTGCCTTTTGACAAGTGTGAAATAATGTTCTAGACTAAACTGACCTCCCTTCTCTTCTGAATTATTTTAGACACTTTGCAGAGTGCGTTATATGCATGTCACGGTAACTTTCTCCAAATTAAAGCAAATATAATAGCTGCTAAGACAAAAAAAGTGTGGGGGGGGGGGGAACAGAGATGGGGATGGACATCTCATCAGGTTCAGCATCGTGAAACAGCAAAAAACTGTCCTCCTCTGTGAAACCGAGGAACCAGAATGGGCTCTCTTTGACTCATCTTTCATCTGCAGCCAAACTTGGAAACCCTTTATGTTTCCTTGTAGCTATTTATATACAGATGCAAAAAAGAAGTGTTTGGTATCTACTATAATACTGTGACAGATAACATGCAAAATACTTTTCTAAAAGCAGTTTGCTATTTTAGGCAGAAAAAGAAGCTAGAGAGGCAGAAAAGACTAAAGATGAACTGGGCCTTGGTGATGGAGAAGATGACCTAAAAGCACTGATTCAGGTAAGGCTTTTTGTATCTATTGAAGGTAATTCTGTTCCTGGCTTATAACTGTTTGTTTTTTGTTGTTTGGGGGTTTTTTTGTTTTTTTTTTCCACTGAGCTGTTTTATATATTTTGGATCTGTGCAACTCTTGTGACCATAAAAGCTTCCTGAATTTAAAATCTGACCTTAATGTTAACTATCTGTCTACTTTAATTAATAGTCTGAGTATGGTATGGATTTTATTACCTGTCTTTTTAAAAATTAGCAAAGTTATTCTAACATGTTTATCGCTACTGCATACGCAAACAAATTATTTATTTATTTTATTTTTATTTAACTTAGTTTTAGACAGTTAGACAGGGAGTGCTAATGACACTTCCTGAGGGATTCCATGAGGATAGAGAAGTTGATAGGTCTTACTGTTTTGCTTTTATGTCTTGGGAACCGAGGAGAGAGAGAAATGTGATGTTTATGTTCTGGTTTTCAGAACATTTTCTGTTTTTTCTTATTGTAAAGTGGGCCTCCTAGAATCTTCATGCTTAGTCATTCCTCAAATTGTAGTAGAGTTGTGGGTCTAAACTAGAAACTGCTTTGCTTTTTCTAGTCTTATGTTCTGAGTTTTTATAGCTGCTCTTTATCTGTCTTGATACTTCAGAAAGTTACATATAGAGCTAAGTATACAAGTAGGCTTTTGCTTGACAGTACTTTACTTTCTGTAGCTTGTATTCCCTGCTTAATATATTCCAAGATTTTATGTAGCTAGCTAATGCCAATAGAATAATCTGTATTGGGAAGTAGTAAACCTTTTGGTGTTTGTTTGTTGTTGTTTTTTTCCCCTCCCTCAGAGCAGAAATAAAGATCGAAAAAAGGAAATGGATGACTTTTTGGCCCAACTGGAAGCAAAATACGGGAATAATGCTAAAAAAGGAGGAAAGAAGACTGCAGCCAAGAAAGGAAAGAAATAAAGGACTGTGTACGCTCAAATATCAGGTATCATTTTGTATGGGAACATGTGGATTTGGGAGAATTTCAGAGTTTTTCTGGACTGCTGTTTCAGAGTGTGTGTGCTTCAACTTGCTGTGACTGGAAGGCACGATACAGAATGTGTCATGAATAAGAAAGACAAAGCGTTCTGGTGCTACTGTTCAAAATCCTTTGGGTGCTTTTTAGTTAAGACCAAACAGATTCTGGACTGATTTGTTACAGTGAGGAAGCGGTGTGGTGTTTGGGATGGTGGTGTGGTTATTAAACTTGTGTTGAAAACACCTTCCTCCCAGATACCTAAGGGTTTTGGTACAGCTGACAGTAAAACAATGTAATCCCACACCTTTGAGAGTCTTCAATGATGATTCCTGTGGCTTCTGAGTTGGAAACCTTATCTTTTTGCTATTCACATATTTCTCTTGTAACAAACCTTCTGCTGTTTTAAAAGTCTTTGCACTTCAGCTCAACAGGTGTTTTTCAGAAATTCCAGTGGTTTTATAAAGATATTTTGGAAAATTGCAGATTTAATAAATGGAAAGTTTTTGCAGAATTCTATGCTATGTTGCTTCTCTAGCCCTCTCTGGTTTTTAAGTAGATGTTCAAAACCAACTGATCATGTTAACTCCTCTGACTGATTTAAGTCAAGTAAATACAACCTACTTCTGTAGCAGCTTAAAATACGGCTATGTCGTTAACTGCTGGTGATGCTACATTAGATGAAAGGGTCACCTAGTGTTTGGTCTTGGATTGCATGTGCCAGATGCCTTAGGAAGAATACAAGACTGCAGCATGTATGTGACTGCAGAAATTCTCTGACATACTGCAGTGAGGTGATGCACTTAAACTTCCACAGAACAGGTATTTCTAGAGTTTGTGATGTCCCATGACAAGGTGTTCAAAGCTTAGAAATTTATTGCATGTTATTTCAATAGCATCACAGTCAAGTCTGCTGTAAGATGGTTGTGATTAGCTCCTTCATTGTATTTGTCAACAGTTTGGTTATTTCAGAAGTTAATTACTTCTGTAAGATGCGCAAATACGCTGAAAGCTTTTGCTTCAGCCGTTTTTAAACCACTTGACTTGGCATGCAGGAGAATGAATTTGAGTGTAACTGGTTTTCGACATACTATAGCTCAAAGGAATGAAGCTGGCTTTATTTTGTGCATCACTTTTCAAAGGCTTATGAGGTACCAGGTGAACACTTAATTCTGAGTTGAAAGTCCTCATTGCTTCAGTGATAGCATCAGGAACTGACTATTTAACAGAGCTTCCCGGGGGAAAGTTGGTAGATGGTAACTCTGTTCCCTTTTACCTGGCTGCTTGTAAAAATTACCCTGATTCTGAGAGAGTACAGCATATCATTATGTTGCATAGCACATGACTTGAACGTTACTTTTATTATACAGAACAGGTATCTAAGCCTAGGAGACGTCTCTGCTGTCAACCATTTGTACAGAAACCAAAAGTTACCTTATGATAAGACTGCTTTTACTTTTTTTTAACACACCAACTCCACTAGGCTATAAGATACTACATTATGTTACTAGAAATCTATTCTATTTATCTATTTTTGTAACTCTTAAGCACTAGGGCTACAGAAAACTAACTCGGTCCCTGAGGAATGGCACTAATATAAATGGGATGCTTATCTCCAGTTAGCTTGACGTAACTAAATGACACACTGTGCAATGTTCCAGTGGTCTTAACTGTTAAGATAAATTGTATTTTGAAAGGGTTTAGTCAATAGAGGCCCCTCTTTATCATCAGTCTATGCAAACAAGAGGTTTAGATTGAGCCCAGAGCTTTTTTTCCCCGTTAGAAATGCAAAGGCAAGTTAATGCAGTTACATTTGCACTGTTCTGCTTTGCTTTCTTTTCCCTTCTCCTTGATTAGAGCATGCCTCGATCATCTGGACTCAAGAATTTGATTAAAAAGTCATCTTGATTAAAAGTTATTAGCTGTTCTCTAGGTACCACTAACATTTGATAGGCTGCGTATCTTGGAGTGCGGAAATAGGGGAGCCACTTAATAAAGAATACTGACAAGTTTTTTTTCCCATTATGAATCGTAATTTGGAAAATATGGAAATTTAGTAAGAAGTGCTTTTTATTTGGATTATAAGGGAGCAACTGTTTTTGTGTGGTGTCCTAACTTTGTTAAAATGCATTAAGTGGTTATCCTCACCTCGTGTTTACACTTCCTTGTTGTCTGGCACTTACTGTTTGGGAGTAAGACTTTCAACTAATCATTTATTTTGAGAAGCTGGTATTTCATAGTTTTGTCTTACTGGGAGCCACAAGGGCAACTTCAGCTAATACCTCTGATACGTGGGTCACACAGAACACATCTACTAAAAGCTACACTGCATCTGTGGGTTGTGGAACTTCATGGCAGAGTGCAGAAATCTTCTATAATTGCAGGTATTTTTAGAAAGGGAGCTGACCTATTCTGTGAAACTACCATAAAATATCTCCCCAGGAAGACAATGTACTTTCTTTTAATACTGTCTGGAATTACTTGTATTAAGAGGCTCCTTTTTGCCTCTTAGACCTTCTTCAGTCACTGAGGAAGAGGTATAAGTACGTAACACAGGAAGAGTCAGTGGTGCACTACCCTTAAAGCTGTCAGTTCTGTTCATTGGGTTTTCTACCTTACTTTTACACAACTGTGTTAGTACCTGCTGCAATTACTACAGGATTTGTTACTTGTCTAAGTTAAGTTGTAGAAGCAGTATCGTGTGCAGTGCTTGCTTTTGATAGTATAATATTGCTTTAAACATGTAAATAGAGCTTTAAAGATTTAAATTACTACTGCTGTGGAAGGCCTGATTAATCTTTTGTAGAGCCAACGGAAAAATCAGCAGGTTCTGCAGTACCTGCCTGTAACAACATGAATCGGTCACAAACCAGTAATGGGAAAACAGCAATGACTGAGAGCGTTGGCTAGATTTCCTAGGAGTTAGGCTTTACGTCCCACTGGAGTGTAACTTTTTCTACTAGTAGAAAATGGAATGTGTAATTATATCCCTTCTAATCTTTGGCAGCTGCTTCTTAGATTTCTATAAAAATAACTATTCTTAAGGAAGGGTGCTTGAAAACCCTCTGTAAACAATGTTGACATTGCTGAGAATGAGAGGTGGTTCATGATTCTCTGGAGATGGATGGATACTTCTTCTTGGCATGTCAGAACCCCTGTTTGCTTTTTGTGACTGATCCACTTCGACTGTGGGCTTTCACAGAACCATGTAGCTGAAGACCTAGTAAACAGAGATCACATACAAGTTTAAAACTTCTGGAAGGTATTAAAACTAGGTAGCAAATACATCTCCTTTAGCTTAAAACTAAAATGCCTTTTTTGGCTTGTTATTCTAATATGTGGCTGTGAGCTGTATCATGCATAACTTCGGCAAGTGTGGATAGAGATCGTGTTTTCATTTTTTTACATAACAATATAAAGTAATTTACAGCCAAATTAGAAAAGAATAGGGGAATGGAAAAGAAAAAAAGCCTATCTTTAGTTTTGTAACTGAACTATGAACTTTCCAGTTGAAGATTCCAATGTAAAAGTAAAAATTAATCACAGGACAGATTAAAGAAAACATACTGTAGACACCAGTTTTCATACACATAGCCTAGATCTAACACAGATCCACTTCTAGGAACTGAGCAAATCAGTTTCTTAAACTGCTAAGTTTGAGACAAGTGACTGGCCTTCCAAAAGGGATAAAGTGTGTGCTTTCATAGTTGCTGCACTGCAGGGAACTACTGTATTCCTTGATATTTCATGCAGTATTCAAGTCTCCAAAGTTGTTCTACTGATTTCAGATTTTTTTTGTTAATACAGTAGTCATAAAACTCATCCTGCATTTAAAGATACTGGGAGGCAGAGCAGATATTTATTGTAATTTCAGTAGGAACCACTCCTTTCTTGTTTAGAAACAAGGTACTTCAGTTTAGTGCCTTTGTTAAACTCAAGTTGCCCCTTGTACCACTTACATTAGCAGAAGTAGGCCCTTCAGCTATAAACAAGGCAAAAGACCCCTCCTGTCCACTAATAATCACCCATGTGCTTGCTACCTTAACCCTTTACAGCTTCCATCTTCTCTTGTTAGTATATTTTTATGTGGGAAACTCTGCCAACTCCATAAGGAATCCCAAAACACTGCCATGAAAGGAATCCAGTGTAACTTGCCTTGACAGACCTAGTTTTCAGAAAGTGCACCTAATACCCTGCTCTGTGCCACCCCTCCAGATGGAGGTAATATTAGCAGCAAAAGTTAATGGAGTGCCCAAGGTGAACTCAGGTGACACGCAGAAAGACAGCATTCAGAAAAGCTGTTCCAGACAGCACAGAAGTTAACTTTATCTCTATGGTAATCTCTGAACAAACTCTATTTCAACTGACTAGACTAGACCCTGTGTGTGCCATGAGGTGAAAAACCTAAACCTCTGACAGTAAAGTTGAAATAAGTAAGGTTCATTGGTCAACCATAACACTTGTGTACACACATGAAACTTGGTCTTTTAGTTTTCTACTATTAAAAAATGAACCACAACCCTGGTTGTGACTGTGTAGCTATTCTGAATCGTACATCATGACTACTTTCAAAGTGTATTAACCATAAACAATTTAAGGAGATGACTTTGCAGTGAAGGAAGGGAAACTGAGGGAAAGAGTATGCATTACATTCACAACCAAAATGCCTTCCTGCTGCATTGGTACTTTGATCAATTAAAGGTTATGCTATGTAACTCCATGAAGTTCATCCCAATGTTACAACCTAAACAGTACAAGCATATTTTGATTTCAGAATATGCATGTGAATTGCACTAGTACAGTTACTGCTGTCAAAGTATACTTTGAGTAGATCTAGTGTAGATCTAGTACAGTCTCTTCCAGATACAGTGTAAATAAGTTTATTTTGGACATAATGCAATTTCTTTCAGTTGTATAGCTGAGAAGAAAAATTCTTGGACAGAAAGTAGTTGTTGCTAGTTCCTGTTTAAATTGGCAACTCCTGCTCTTAACATTGACATGAGAGGCATTTGGGCTCATTGCATTAAGCTTTAAAATGCTAATTGGTAATAAAACCACACCCAAACATACTCTATATGCATGTGTAAAACCTACATAATGGAAAATTTAAAACTTTAAAATACCTCCTCAATGTAACTACCTATATAGGAAATGCATCCCTGTCCCAAAAGCCTTTCTTGCCTGATTTTACTGAATTCTGTGACTGATAAGCATACCTGAACCTGTTGATCCTCTGCTTGTCCAAGATTGATTACTATAATCAATAACAGTGCAAGAACGGCGGTGCTGTGGATCTGGCTGAAAAGACAGTTCAAGTTATCTATGCATGAAAAAATTTTAAACATCAAGATTATGTTACAGCTACAAACTACTTAAATACATGTATTTCTGAATTTGAAGGATGTTGTAAAGGTCTAAGTAGAGCTTTTCCAAGTTTTAAGAGAGTTAAATCAATTTTAGGAGCAGAAGATATACTTTTACAACATTCAGAATGATCACTGGGCCTGTTTAAAGACATTCTCACCATTTCTGAAAATTGTTCTGTTTCAGAATAGATTTTACAAAGTTTGTATGTTCAAAACTGCTAAGTCAAGGATGTTGAAGTTATACACAGAAACCAAACTAGCAGCTATTTAAAAGCTACTGTTGAAATTACAGCTTTCAAAGCTTATATAAAAATACGTAGGACAAGATATCGGCATTTGATCCTGAGACACCCTGGACAGTGTTAGTACAGCAAACTTGTGCAAGAAAGCAATGAAGACTATCCTCCCTTTGCATTTCTGAATATAGCTGCAGGAATGACTTCTTAATGTCTGTGCAAAATGTTAAAGCATCCTCTCCTACCCCAGTTCTTAACCCTTCACAGAAGATGCTAGATTACCAGTACAGATGACAGATTGAATGTTATACTTAAAGTAATACTTGGCTTTTTCCACAAGCGTCTCAGACTTGCATTTTTCAAGAAAAGTTTAGTACCACCAGCTGCATACAGGTGTAGTTAGGAGCTGACTGCGAGAACTATGGTGCAATAGTTACCTGTGAACAAGCGACTTGCCCTGTTTGTTTCAGGAGTGCCAAGTAACCATGTTTCTGTTAACCAGACAGTATCTCATCAAGTGGCATACTTGAACTCCTTGGCACTGATCACCTACAACATTTGGTTCTCCAGTAATGTTAACCTATGTTAATTATCAAAGCACCCTATTCAGTAACTAAGGATGATTTACTGTAATTTGCCATGCTTTACCAAGAATGAGATGGTCGTGTTCGGCCTGGAGAAATGATCAGGTAAGATAAGCCGCTCCTGTAGCTGCTGGTGGGTGTCTTGGGTTGTTACGCTGTGAGCTCGACTTGAGTTCCCTTGAGATTTCTGCATTGAAGAATTAACACAGTTATGACTTTTTCTTACTGCAGCAGTGCATCTAAAATAATTAGCTTAGGAATTAAAGCTAATTTTCCAAGTTAATCATTCTACACCTGTTTATGAAGAGGAAAAAAATTCTGGCATTGATTGCAATCAAAGCATTCAACTTTCTGGAGGATGCCAATTGATACAACAATTTTTTTTGTGCATCTCTTTCAGTTGCTGTCACTTACAAGATGACAAATAAATTGGAACTTTTGGGTTTGGTAATTTGATCAGCAGTGATTGTAATTTTAGACTACTTAATAATTAAATTAGCGTGCCTATTACCGTTTGCCTCTGGGATCCTGCAGTGCTCACACGCTCTGCTACCTTGGTGGTAGTGATAGGTGGTAGGAGATTATTTCGGTTTAGCAGCAGTGGGGAGGGTGAGGTCAGCTGTTCATGTGCAGTTGGACTGAAATGCACCAGAAAAAAACATACAGTTTATATGTTTGTCATTGTGTAAACATACAATATTGTCAGTTTGTTTGGCATTATGTAGATAAATAGTTAAAACTAAGAGCAACAGTTGAAGAATTTTGCTACAAGATGCTGGTGTTCAAGCTGACTCCTGCAGTCTAGATTTAAAAGAGGAGGTCTGCCGTGCATGAGGTTTGGCTGAAATCTTTTTCATCTATTAACATGAACTTCTAGTTTTCATAAAGTTTGATATTAAGTATATAGGCAAAGCGAGGCTAAGAATGAGTACCCCAGCAGAAAACATGGTAATAAGTGTATATAAAAGCTTGTTGGTAGTTAAAATGCACTTAATCCAGGACATTTTGAAGGAGCGTGCTGTGCAGCTGGTACTGCAGAATAAAGGTGTGTCTATATAAAGGTGTCTTCATGGGCAGTTACCATGCAGTGGTAGAATCTTGTCTGCCCATTCCCAGACAAGGCATTATTTTTCTGCTCCTTGTTCATAGCCTTTAGGACAAAGCACTGCTTACAGCTAACTTCAGCCTAGCAACTGAAGATAAACAATGAGTCTAGAAAACAGCAATAGGCTATATTTTATGCAGAGCAAGTAAAAAAGCTATATAATGCAAATGCATATTGTAGCTCTTTCACTTATTACAAGCATAAAACATACAGGCATAAAACAAGGCTTCTACCCTCTCCATCTTTTGTTTGAGTATTTGAAGCAACAGCTGCAAGAGGCTTTTAAAGCCTTCCAAAGGGAGGTAAACCACACAAAATACAAAATTATTTAAGCGTTAATCATAGCAGGAATGTAAAAGGATAAGTATTGTATTTTCTAGAAGCCTTTTCACATGAACGGTGTCTGTATGTTATTGTATGTTTGAGAAGTATCAAGAGACCTTAGCTCTATACGCCTTCTGGAGTTGACTGAAGGATGGATGTCCTGTGAGAATACTTATCAGAAAAGCTTCAAACTATAATCAGCATTTTTAAAAAGACCTTCCTAGTGGTCTCTACATACATTTAAATGTATGTGGTAATAATTGTTAAATTGATTGAAGCCTGTGGAAAGGGAACAGAAGCATAAACTATAGGAAGTAGAAACATCAGTTGTGAAGGGACAAGGACCAAGTCTCTGAACAGGAAATGACAAAAAATATCAGGCTGAATGAGTTTATAGGTAAACTGCAAAACTAAAAGGAAACTATGTCCATTTACAACACACATGGAATTTCAAAGTATATTAAACCCTGCATTGTTTCCTAATACCCTGTAGTCCCTGTAGGTGACTATGTTTAGTTGGATCACTATGCCAAAAACAAATAAGATATTCTGTATATGACTGGGGATTTACTGAGTTCATTAAGAGTCCTTTGGTCAATCAGACAACTTATCTAAGATGAGCATTTTCTTTATAGCCCAGCTTGGGCTATAAACAGGCAATTTGACCCCCAAAAATTAGACTGTTAAGTTCATCTTGAAAATAGGCTACAGAAAAAGAAAGCTGATGTCAAGAGATGGTGGTATTTGCTTTGCTTGTACTGGACCGACTGAGGTCTGTAGCTTGTGTGCAAAACTACCTAAACACACAAAGGGTTCATTGAGTCACAGCTTATAGCACAGTAAACATCAACTTTAGCAACTCTGCTTTCTCAGGAGAGATTGTGCTTTAATGGGCAGTTAATTTATTTAATCAAATAATTAATGTTCTTTCTGTTCAACTGAATGATTTCTGTGTAAGCTAGGTTCTCTAAATATGGTAACTTGCAGTGAGAAACTGGTTTTGAAACGTACAATCGAGTTCCCCTGAAGACATCATCCAGAGACCCTGGGGTCCCAGTATAAGAGTGGCTTGCATTGATGGGATGCAGGGTACGTGGTGGTGGGTTTTGCCTTCTCATGGAACGTGACAGGGATGATGCGCTGAGCTCTAGAGGACGACTTGGCCATGTTCTGGTAGAGAGGATGGAATTAGAGCCTGGCCTTCTGTCATCCAGGTCCCTAACAAAAGAATTAGAAAAACAGAAGAGATAAGGTCAACATGACTGATAACTACCCTATTACCAAAGTACTCATCGACATATGGTATTAATAATATTACATGTGGATAGAGATCGTGTTTTCATTTTTGTTACATAACTGTATAAAGTGATTACAGCCAAATTAGAAAAGAATAGGGGAATGGAAAAGAAAAAAAGTCTATCTTTATTTTTTTTAACTGAACTATGAACTTTCCAATTGAAGATTCCAGTGTAGAAGTAAAAATTAATCTCAGAACAGATTAAAAAACCCATACAATAAACACCAGTTTTCACACCCATAGCCTAGATCTAACACAGATCCACTTCTAGGAACTGAGCAAATCAGTTTCTCTATCCCATTTTGAGCTTCATGTCTTTTCAGGATGTCAGTGGTGCCAACAGTAATGCCACAGCTGTTCACTGAGTGGTAAACCAGCAACAGTCAAACAGAAAACCTGTACTGTAAGTATAGTTTCATAGAGGACAAATAAATAAACAAGCAAGCAGGAAAATGATCAAGAATTGCTTTCTCCAGTATATAAAGTTATCTCACAATGTTTTAAGTTGAATCCCTCTCACTGCGAGGGTGCTCTACTTTACAACAGACAATCTTATTGTTCTTACAGTGTTTTCTCCATTGCAGGCAGATTCCTTTGCTGTAACTGGATCCCATGTACCACCATCAAGCCATTTAGAGTACGTTGAGAGCCACTACTTGATCCTTGAGATAGACTTACCTGAAAGTTTAAAAAAAATAGTTAAGTAAATTACTGTTTGGCAGAGACAAACACACATATTTACAGATTTTGTCCTTGTAAATAATTTTGGAGGAAATTAATTTCTTCCATGATATCCACATATACATTCAGTTATGTTATTTCCCCATCTAAGACAGGCATCTTAGCATTCCATTTTTCTTACAAATGGTAGTGCTTAGAAAATGTATCCTACCATGCTATGTCATACTTAATATTTTCCACCTGAGCTTCTCATTTGCATGACAGCATCTTCCAACAACGGCTATAATCAGCAGCTTGACAAAACTAATTTTCAGTGTATGTTGACATTTTTTGTCAAGACCAGAACTGCAGTCTCCTTTCCTGGAATACAGACTGATCTGGAAAAACATCAAATTCCACCCACCGTAACAACAGCAAATAGAAAACACCAGAGCTTTAGTGTCTCCAGCATACATACTTGAGGTGTTTTTCTCCTCTTTTTGCTTTTGCGGCCACCTCTGGGTTTTGGGCACTACACACACAGTAAGGGGAACATGAGGAAGAGGCAGGGGTAGAAATAAAGGAGAAAGAAATAAGAAGGCAAGAGTTGAATTAAAATGGAATAAACAGATAACACTTTGGTGCTCACCACTCTAGGAGCAGCTCATTTAAAGCACATTATACAGTAAAATTCAGTGTCTGAGAAAAAAAAATGATTTACAACTGCACTGAGATTTGTCCTCTGTTGCCTGATGAGTTAGCTACAGATAAGCTAGTAAGAATAGGATCTCGCACACGCAATCCTCGATCTCACAGTTTAGTTCAAACATTATTGAAATGTAGAAAGAACTACATCATTAATGAACAGTCACTACATGGTTGTCCAATGCATATATAAAATACTAAGTTTTAAAGAGAAAAGTAGGAATTAAAACTTGCAACTGAGGAATAACAGACTTAAGTGTTAGAAAGGACAGTCAGCATTCACACAAAATCCAAATTAGGTATGTATCTAAACAGTCCCCTGATGTACTCGAATCTGTTTGCTTAGGTAGCGCTGTATTGATGTTTCCCTATGCAAACCAGCTGGCTAAAAATACTTACCAGATTTGATGTTTGTGGCACACGAGGTAACAACGCTGGCAGAGGATCGAACTGCAAAGGGCTTCCAGCATCTGCTCTCATTGTTTCTACTGTTATGACATTTTTCT
This sequence comes from Caprimulgus europaeus, assembly GCA_907165065.1. Next base: position 38,292,422 of record OU015529.1, on the reverse strand, counting down.
CATCATCTATGCAAGCAACAGAGAATTCCTGTAAATACAGACTCTTGGCATTGCTAGTTGTGGACAGTGCTATGGATCAAAATTTTTTAAAGAGAGTCCACTTGGATGCTAAGCTCTATTAAATCTTTTGAAGGTATGTCTTGCACCGTTAGCAAAATAAGCTTTTTTTTCCCCCCTGAAGAGAGTATTTCCAAACATATCTCTCTCATTGCATCCTTGCAAAATTAAGTAACTGAAATCCCCTTTTGAATCTTCAGTCTAACTGTGATCCTTACCAGAGGCTGACCCTTCCCAGTGTCTGCAGATTAATTCTTCCATGCAGCCTAGAACTTCACTCCACACATCGTCAAACACAAATGCGAGCACAGAATCTTTCATGCAGGAATATGGAGAGACAGGAGGAAACCCCAATTTCCGTCTACCAGCGGACAGTCCCATTTTCCTCTCGTGCAAATCCTCCTCCCTGTAAAAATGTAAGCACTACCTGTACCAAAACCACATTTTCTTTGTCTCCTATATTTTGCTGCATTTATTTAATAGGATTAAAACATCAGCTAAGGCTGCATTTCTGTTCTATTTTCTCTTAAACTGAAATAGGTCACGGCAGCTGGCCAAATAGCTTGAAGACATTACTTTAGGAGAAGTTTTGTATTTATCACACAATATTATTTTCTAAAAGCTAATAGTTTAACATAAACAGCAATATCAAATAATAGTCTAATACTGAAAAAAGGAAGCTTCTGTACTTTGGGCACTTGAACTTTTATTTCTTCCAGAATCTACCACTGGCCTAACTGAGAAATGACTAAGACAATTACCTTATCACTGGACACACTGGTTTCCCCATACAGAGTAATAAATAAATTATACTTTATGAATAACAAATAATTTACCAAGGAGATAAAAGTTCCATTTAAAAATAAATATTAATAGTTACAGTGATATTTGTTCATCCTATTTTTAGGCTCCATATCTAATGTCACTATAGAATTCTGAAGACAAGAGAAAAATGTTACTACTCGTGACTGTTTAATGCCACTCTCAGCCTGCTGCTCTAACAGCCAGGAGGTGTTCAGGGCACAGGCTCAATTCAGTTTTAGATAATTAGATTTAATCAATGAGAGGGGAGAAAACACATAATTCACAGCAGCAAGTGACCTTTGCTGCAGACTCTTCCACAATGCAAGAAGTATTCTGAAGTGGGAAACCTGGAAGACAACTGCTTAGAAAAGTTCGTGTTCATCTACCAAAAGAACTTTATAAAAGGGAGAAAATAATACTGATGCAAGCACATTTATTATGGCTTCCATATCTGCTCCCTGAATAAGTATTTAACATCAAAAAGCTACAAACCTTGGAAAAAAGGAGATACCACTAGAAAAAATCTGTAATACTTCTAGCATTATTTTTATAGAGACAGCAGTATTGTTTGCTGCAGCAATGTCTCTCTGGCCTGGCCAGAGCAAACCACCTACCAGTTTGAATCTCGTGGTCCGTGCAGCTAAGTGGCTGTATTTATTAAAAGCAATTAAGTAGTTAGCAACCCACGGTACCATCCAGAGTCCTTACCCAGGGCATATGCTCATACTGTTGCGCTGAATAAAGTAAAGAGGCAAAAAGAATCCTCTTTATGCCACCCCTAATCCTTTCTTCTTAAGATTAAAATAGTGGTAATTATTTCTTGGCAAGCATCAAATCCATTCTAATTCTTAAATTACTACAGAAAATCTAAAAAGGTACAATTCCACCCAAAATGCTAGTACAAAACCAAAGCAGCACACTGCTAGTACACCACAAACAACAATGAATTTGACTTTGTATAAAAAATAAATGGCATTTAGACAAGTTTTATTAAATATGTGAATACATAGCAGGCTCTTAGTTATGATGAACTATTTAAGCCAGGCACAAAAATGGATAGTATGAAAAACTACAGAAAAATTCAGAAAAATAATTTAGAAAAATACATTGTTGTAGGAATGGATTGGGAGAATTCGCAGTGCTCTAGCAACCTCACGCTTTTGAAAGTTCTCTAGAGGAAAGATATTAAAAAATAAAACATCATATACTTTATCAACTAGCATCAAAACCAAATATATCTTAATAGCAGGAATTTCAGGACACTGGTACTAGTTACTATCTAAATATCCAATACCTACACATCTCTGCAGTCAAATGCTAAATATTCCTCCATTATGCCTTCAGAGACAATGACTCCATCTTCACCTTCTTCGCTTTCCAGAGAACACGAGGTCGGAGACTTGGAATGGTCAGTCTTCTTGTGAATGGGAGTAACAGAAAGAGGTACCTTCTTGCCAAAAACACTAAATCTGAACAGGTGACAATTTGCAGAAAACAGAAGTGAAAATAAGTTGTTACTTCACTTCAAATAGCAGCACTTGTTGAGCTCAGAGGTTGAGAGACAACATGGTAGTTAAAGCCAAGCAGTAGGGTGGGCAACAAATTATGCGTTCATTACAGCAAAACTCTTTTGCTTTGGATATTTTTAAGTCTTGCTAAGGAACTTGAAACTTTGGGAAAAAAATTAAAAGCTAATTAAGAAACATTCTACAACATAAATAATAAAAGTAGTACTAATATAGTGCTTTGTATTTTTGAAGTTCTGCACAAATTTAATAGCTTCTTAACAATAAAACCAGCTACAATGCAGACATATTCTGAAGAAATCAGCAGCAGCCAAAGGTATTTCTATTTACTGACCAGTTTACTGTAGTTAGCAACAAGCAGAGCTTGTTAGATAGTCTTGCTATCCTGAATATACTACTTTTAGTTAAAAAGGAGAAAAGAAAAGAAAAAAAGTGTGCTGTGTTCAAAACTCAGCCTAACATAAAGGAATTAGGCTTCACGTTTTAAGAAGCCTATCACTGTAGTCCACTGAGAACAAAATTCCCTTCCCACCTTGGTACGGACTGGGTTAACTGTTGGTACTTACTCATTAGAATCTTTTACTCGTGAAGAACTTACATCTGAGGAGCCTAAACTGCCAGAAGGTGAACTTGAATACCATCCATACCCTTCTTCTGTGGGGATCACTATCTGCTTCCCCACAACCCTGCCATGGCAAAAGCAAAGGATAAATGAATCGGAAAATGTTGAAAGTAAGATTATTGAAGTGTAACCTTCAATACTGAGTACTGAAGTATAAGAACACACAGCAGAAAGTCCTAAAAATTCTGTAAGGAAGCTATGCAGTTTTCTTGGTGATATTTAGACATGGTTTCAATTGTTTTCCCTAGTACAAATTGCTTCAAGTCAGGTAAATACATTAAGAAAACTGTGCTTGTTTTTTTTATGCTCTGCTAATTGTGAGACTTCTGAATATGGACAAAACCACTCAAGAACACGCAATGAAGATTTAAAATTTAAGTTTACGGATAGCCACAAGGAATGCTGAGCTAGGGTAGAAGGATTTTAAAATTATTTTAAGCACCTGGCTTTTAGCTATGCCATACATCTTTTCTAAGAGAACTTTGCTATGTTAAGGCCAAGTCAGTTGCAAATAGCTATAATCCTCTGGCAAGGAACCAAATGTGAGATAGCAGAGTCTTTATCTTAATGGCAATGGCAGGCAGACTACCAGAGTGATCTATCTACTATATAATTGCATAAAACCACCCTGCTATTAGCATTGTTTTAAAAGCAACTGTTTCCATCCCTACCCTTTTATAACTCTGTGATGGTACTAGCATTAGTCTATTAATAAAATACCTGAGATGAGGAAAGTTGGATGTCCACTGGTGGCATTCTTCCCACAGTCCCTCAACGTGCACATTTTCTTTCTGCTCATAGAGGAGCTCATCAATTTGTCTGAACATTTGCTGAACTTGTTGTGTGGCAGCTTTATCGAATTCCTAGAAAGGAAAGTTATCCAATAAACACCTAGTGAATAGCATTTGGAGGTTTTTTAAAATGGAATTTCTTTGTAATTGAAAAAGACAAATATTTGTTTAAAGCACAGTGGGACCGATTTAAACAGTTATCTTTTTTTTGCTTAGAAAGACATTAACTTTAAATAATTTCCCCCTGGAGATGACACAGACTGCTGTTAAGACTGATAGTAGCTACATAAAAAGCTTACATTGACACAACAGAAAAACTATTAAAACATTTTGAAATATCTTTATTATATTAATGACAGTAATTTACATAAAAGAAATCAGAACAGGAAGGATAAAATTCAGTGATATTCTAATGAAATGGAAAATTTGTTGCTTGCAGTGTCCACAGACAACAGTAAAACAAAAAGCAATGCAGACTGGTGTGAAACACTGTGTAGTGAAGTATGTGCAGGACCTTTGTTACATGTTCTCTTGTAGCTAGAAAATGGGGTTGGTTCTCAGTTAAATCTAAACAGTTCCATCTCACCTCACAGAAAGCAATAGCACACTTTGTTTCAGAAGACTGAAAATAAAACAAATATTTCTAATTGAAAATAATGTTTTAGGGGCTTACTGTATTTTCGGAAACACACAAGTATGCAGATGTTTGATAAACTCACACCAAGTGTCTGAAAGTCAGCCACTCATGTTTGGGATTCCACAGTAACAGCATTATTATTATGTTGTGTAGATACACTTACGTTAAATGATCTGCATTTCCAAAGTTTTAGATAGAAATGCAGAATATTAACTGAATATGAGCCTAAATGTTTTGATCTGAGAGAAAGGAAAGATGGGGAAGAGGTAAAAAAGATGTTCTTTCTAAACGACTATAATGATTTATTGACCTATCCAATCCTCATTTTTTATCCCGAGATGTATTTCCAATGGTATTTCAATTGTCTTTCTACTCATTGTGCTACATTTTACTTGGATGATTACATTCTACTCACATCATAGCCCCAAGAGAAGACTGAGCTGTCTTCAGTGGAGGTGTCAGCGTTACTCTGACTAGCAGACTGTGAATTCCCATCATCAGCTGGAGTAACAGAAGGGTAATCCGAGTCCTTCCAGATTTCAGACTCTCTGAAATGCACACATTGAAGAAAAAAAATGAAGAAAAAACACCCCAGCAATACACAGTGACAAATAAAGCAGCTAAGTAAACTCTTCCTTCTGTACAAAAAAGCATAGATATATCAGCAGGTGTGACAATTATAAGTTTTCAAAAGGTAAATCTTTACTTAAGAGGCATTTAAGCACAAGCCATAGTACACAAGTAATTATAACTGTAACTCCTAATAATCTCACTGACATAGGAAGTCTAGCTGTCAAGCAAAACAGATTTTCCAAAAATTATCTCAGTTAAGCTGCAGACTATTTCTAATCCCAGTTCAACACCACTCAGGAATTATGTCTATCTTTTCTACTCTTCTTTCTGCTATAAAATTAGATGACCCAGGTTACTTGCAAGCTGAGAACAAAACACAGCTCCATTTATTATTTCCCAAATAGAAAGGCCGTGTCCTGCAATGATACAGATCTGAGGTGAAGCCTAAGCCTACCAACCAAATTACTTCTGTAACGGTAACTCAACACAAGGTGCCTGGTTTTGCCATTTTCTCCAGAGATTCATGTTATAGGATGACACATACCTTGAGCTCTCGCCATAATTTTCTGCTGTGGGTATGGCTGGGCACAACTCCGCTTGTGGTTCTGGCAGTGGGTGATGCCGCAAGGCATGTTTTGGAAGTCCTTGTCTAAAACAAGAAGTGGAACTTGACATTACTTACAAGGATAAACATCTACCGAGTTCCCAGGCTTTACAGAGGTTTTTCCTACTTTTCAAGGAATGCACTAATTTGCATACCAGAGCACCTTTATTCTTATTAGACAGTGAATACTTGTTACCAAAACTTTAGAATTAAGATATCAAAACTAACTCTATACTAAACACAGAGTTAAAGGTCTTTGCTTAGAAATCAGTGTTTTCCTATAAACTTAAAATATTGTTGCAAATTGTACTACAGCTCTCAAATGTCGTTATCCCTGTAAGAGACCTGTAACCAGAACCAGAGTAGCCACCAAACTCTGCACAGGCAGGAGAAACAGCACATACTAGTTTTATGTTTTGTCAAAGTTTAGATGTCCAGGAAAGAGGGACAAGTCACAGCAGTTACAGAGAGAGAGCAGTAGTGATGTAGGAACGAAAGTCTTAAGAAGCTCTCTCCTGTCGTTTCTGTTGTTCAGAAAAGACAGAATTAAAAATAAGCAAGATGGTATAAAAGTAGCTAATTCCCAAAAGCTATACATTTGTTTAAATCCCTCACCTCCCCTAAAAAATCGCCTAAAAGTCAGTGAACTCTGGGGTCAAAAAAAAAAGGGGGGGGGGGGGGGGGGGGGGGGGGGGCGGTGGGGGCAGGAAGAGAGGTTTAATCCTGCTCCCTCACACTGCTGTCTCCCAAGGGCGGAGCAGAGCCCTGGGCCAGGCCCACTGTAAACATGTCCCGCGGCTGCACCTGCGCTGGCCGCAGCCCTGGGCACGGTGCTGGAGCCGCGCAGCTCCGCGCTAGCTCCGGCCCGGGCGCCGCCGCTGCGGTAACCGCGGCCTCAGCTCGGCCGCGCCACGGGGCCCGGTTTTCGTGCTGAGGGGGGAGGGCGCGGGTGGGCAGGCCCGAGCGCATGGAGCCAGCGGGAGCGGGGCCTGTCCGGGACAGCGGGGCCAGGGGGACGCGGCTACGACGACTCACATCTCCAGAGCGCCGGGGGGCACCGGCTTCCGCGCGTATCGCGAGATCATCCTCAGCTCCGCCGCGCCGCCGCCACCCGCCGCCGGCCCGCCGCCGCCATGACGACGCCCCACCCCTGGGCAGGCGGAGCGTCGCGGCCCCGCTCGGGCCGGCCCGGCGCCATGGAAGGGATCGGGAGGGCTGTGCCGTCGGAGGACGCCGTCCGCTACCGCCTCTTCGCGGCAGCGGGGGCGGGCGGCGAGGCGCTGCTGCGCCGCTGCGCCGAGACCATCGTGGTGCGCTTCGCGCCGCTGTTGGCCACCTACATCTGGCAACGGCAGCCCTTCGGCCTGCGCTACGTGCCGCCGCGGGGTGAGCCCCGGGGACGCGGCTGTGAGGGAAGCCTGGCGGGCGGGGAGCGGGAACGCGTGATGGGGAGCCCGAGGAGCGGGAGCGCGTGAGGCGGAGCCCGGCGGACGGGGAGCGGGAGCGTGTGAGGGGCAGCCCGGCGGCGCGCTGAGCCGCCTCTCCTCTCTCTGCTCCCGGCTAGGCGAGACCCCGGCGCACATCGGCGGCACCACGCTGTTCGGGGATAACGTGGAGGACGAGTGGTTCATCGTCTACCTCGTCCGGGAGATCACCAGGGAGTTCCCCGGGCTGGCAGCCAGGTAACGGCCCCGCGAGGGTGCCAGGCGGTGTGGGCGGGGTGCGGAGGACGGAAGGACCTTTCTTAATATGAAACAAAAATGCAGACACGCGTTGAGAAGCGTGCATTATTATGCTGTGCCAGACTGTCCCTAGTAAGAAACTGATTGCTCCTTGACCAGGATTGATGACAACGACGGGGAGTTTCTCTTGATAGAAGCAGCTGATTTTCTCCCAAAGTGGCTGAATCCTGAGAATAGCGACAACAGGGTGAGTAAAACTTCTGTACGGATTAGCAAGTGGCTCACAATGGCCATTCACTGCCCAGTTTGAGTTTTCTCTTGCACCTCTTATCTAGCCAAGGGGCCTGACTGCCACTGAAAACCCAGAGTGCTGTCTATCCCTCACTAGTGAAGAAATTTCTGGTCAGGGCTCAGGGCTTGTTTTGATTAACAGCATGGGTTTTTTCAGTACAGTCTATTTTTAGTCTGGTTTTAATGAGCTGCCTTATGCTTGCTGTGGCTATTGCATGAGACTTAAGCACTGGAAACCTCTGCTACTTGATTCTGCTCTGCATGCTCTACATTGCAGAATGCTATGTAGAGTGAGTGTGTCCTGAGAAACTGTTGTAGGAATATCTGGAAATTGTTACAGAGACCAAGTGATTCTTTAAGAATTGGTTTGTTCATGGAAGGAAGAAAGAAAATGTTCTTATACTACAATGTATTTATACTAATGGCAAAACTATGAAGACTACTACTCGCGCTGGTAACAGGAGACACTGAGAAGGCAGAGAGACTGAATGCCTTCTTTGCTTCAGTCTTTTGATGCGGTCCCCCACAACATCCTTGTAGCAAAGCTTAGAAGGTATGGGATAGATGAGTGGACAGTGAGGTGGATTGAGAACTGGCTGACTGGCAGAGCTCAGAAGGTTGTGGTCAGTGGCGCAGAATCTGGTTGGAGGCCTGTAACCGTGGTGTTCCACGGGGGCTGGTACTGGGTCCGGTCTTGATTAACATCTTCATCAGTGACCTGGATGTAGGGATAGAGTCTGCCCTCAGCAAGGTTGCTGATGACACGAAGCTGGGAGGAGTGGCTGACATGCCAGAAGGCTGTGCTGCCATCCAGAGAGACCTGGGCAGGCTGGAGCGTTGGGCAGAAAGGAACCTGATGAGGTTCAACAAGAGCAAGTGCGGAGTCCTTCACCTGGGGAGGAATAACCGCATGCACCAGTACAGGTTAGGGGCTGACCTGCTGGAAAGGAGCTCTGAGGAAAAGGACCTGGGTGTGCTGGTGGACAGCAGGCTGGCCATGAGCCAGCAGCGTGCCCTGTGGCCAGGAACACCAACAGTCTCCTGGGGTGCATTAAAAAGAGCGTGGCCACTAGGCTGAGGAAGGTTCTCCTCCCTCTCTAATGTGCCTTGGTGAGACCATATACTGGAGTCCCGTGTCCAGTCCTGGGCTCCTCAGTTCAAGAAAGACAGGGATCTTCTGGAGAGAGTCCAGCAGAGGGGCCACAAAGATGATGAGGGGCCTGGAGCATCTCCCGTATGAGGAGAGGCTGAGAGAGCTGGGACTCTTCAGCCTGGAGAAGAGCAGACTGAGAGGGGATCTGATCAATGTCTATAAACACCTGAAGTGCGGGGGCCAAATGGGTGGGGCCGGGCTCTTTTCGGTGGTTTCCAGTGACAGTACACGGGGCAATGGGCACAAACTGGAACACTGAAAGTTCCAGACAAACTTAAGGAAAAACGTCTTTACTGTGAGGGTGCCGGAGCCCTGGGACAGGCTGCCCAGACAGGTTGTGGAGTCTCCATCTCTGGAGATGTTCAAAACCCACCTGGACTCTTTCCTGTGCAACCTGGTGTAGGGAACCTGCTTTGGCAGGGGGCTTGGGCTGGATGATGTCCTGAGATTTCTTCTAACCCCCACCATTCTGTGATTCTGTGAGACTATGGCAAAAATATGGAGGCTATAGACCTGCCTGCTAGGCTGTGAGTCTTTGTTGTTCAGCTGGATCTAACGCTTGCACATAAATAATTCTTTAAGAGTTGTTCCATAATGCAGAGCTGACTGAACTTTGTAAAACTTGCTACTCATAGTGGCAAATGTGAAGGCAGTGAAGCTGTCGTGCTGTTTATTGGTCTGTAAAATACCAGTAAGTTTGGCCAGCTTTCCATTTTCTAGGTTATTGCAGTGCAGGGAAAGCTTGGATAACAGGGAACTGTGGAATGTATTTAGCAGTGTAATACAAACATACCATGTTGCTCTCTTCAGGAGCACTCTTGGATCCACCTGAGCTTTCTAGTTCCATTATAGCCACTTGGATTTTTTCTAACATATTCTCAAGTGCTCAGGCATGAGGGGTTGGTGCCCTCAGACTGGGGAATGCTCAAGACTGGAGCATTGCTGACTCTGACAGGGAGACAGACTGGGACTGGCATTGGTAAATTATTGAGCAGACTCTTTCACCCAGAGGCTGCAGCCAGGTCACCTTACGGTGAGTGATTGCTAGTAGTTATGGCGCTCAGTTTCTTGGTAATGTATTTAAATTGAAAAAACGTTAGCAAAGATTTGTTTAATTTTTTTTCTTACCACAAGACTGTTAAAAAGGGGCAGAACACAACACAAAAATTAATTGCAAACTTGTATCTGCACTATCAGCATTGTATCTTCCTTTGAAGGAACGGATGGAGTGAGGGTGTTGATAATGTTACATTCAGTTCTTAGGATCAGGGACCAACAGAGATCACATGTAGCCCCTGAAATAATGGTTTTTAGTCCCTGTCCTATTCTTCATCAGTTAGATGATGCTGTCTTACTCTCCCGAAGCAACTCTCTTGTTGAAGAGAAACTTTTGGTATTACTGTTATTAAGGAAACAAGACATATTTGACCAAACTTGTTGCAGTTAAAATAGGGGTTTTTATTTATTGGTTGAATCGTGATCTCTGGCATCTGTATTTACCTTATTCCAATTTAAAAGAAAACAATGAACAAAAACCTCAGCTGTTTCCTGAATTATTTTTCTATTTGTACTTCAGTATTTTCTGCGTTTAAACCAACACATTCATATATGAATTCAAATTTTTAATTGCTTAGTGCGTGACTGTTCTTACCCTGTCTAATGAGACTGTTGCTGTGTGCCAGGTGTTCTTTTACAAAGGAGAACTGCACATTATTCCTCTGTCAGAGACTCAGGAGCAGGAGTATGACCTATCTGCTGCCAGTCCAACAGTCTCGCAGGCGCTGACGCTGTTATCTACCCGTTCGGAGGAGTTCCTGGCCGCAGAACCCATTAGAACAGCGGTGTATAAACGCATCAGTGGGTATGTGGGTGTTTTATTTTGGTCTTCTGTTACAGTACGTCTTGATTCTGGGCTGTCTGGGGTACTTTCTTGTAGTCAGTTGTTTTCCTGTTAGATGTGATAAAGTTGCTTCCTTTTCAGAAGCCATCAGCTAGATGTTTTTCTGTGGCATTCTTCTAAAGAGAGGGACCAATGTCCTGTAGGCTGTAGTGTGATCTGGAGGCTCTGAAAGTGGTTTACTGCTGTGATGCCACACCTGACAATGACATGAGTTATTCTTCATTCACATCCTTCTTGTACTGAAAAATCTGAAAGTTCTGTGAGCCCTTTGTGGGGAGAGGAAGAGGATTGTGAGTGAAAATGTAGAACCAGCATGCTTTTTGGAGCGTCAGCTTGTCACCAGTGTGTTCAGCTCTGAATATTATTTTTTGCAAGGATTTAATGGTGTGAGCCAGATGACTTCCACACTCAGTGTGGTGAAGGATGCTGTATAGCTGGACATGTTGGGCAAGTTCACCGTGATTCATCTTACCTATGTGGGGATTACATTTTTATTAGCCATCTCTATTTATATGTATGTATGTATGTAAACAGACATTCCAGGCATTAGATTACCTGAGTTTTAACTTTAGTTTAGAATAATCTTGTGGCACTTGGCCCATAATATAGATTCAAATTAAAGTGAAAATGGGAATAATAATTAAAAAGTTATGGTTTAGGCTTGCAATACACTTAATACACTGTGTTACTATTGTATGATACAGGTATCCTGAGAAAATTCAGGCCTCATTTCACCGAGCCCACTGCTACCTTCCAGCAGGCATTGTGGCAGTGCTGAGGCAGCGCCCTTCATTGGTGGCTGCTGCAGTCCAGGCCTTTTACCTACGAGATCCAGTAGATTTACGAGCATGTCGCTCTTTTCAAACCTTCCCTCCAGACGAGTGTGTGATGACTGTAGTAAGTGATCCTTCTGATGCAACTCGTCACTTAATTAGGTTCTGTAACTGATGGAGGTTCTGTGGTCATGTGATATCAGTATGTGGATTTCATTTTAAAATAGTGTGTTTTGTGATTTATTTTTTCCTTTTGACACTAGACATCAATTTCCAGTTTGTTACATTAATAGCTTTTCTGCCTTCAGATTGACATGGCTAGACTTTCAAATAGCTAATCATGAGATAACTGTTTCTGAAATTGGAGATTACTGCTAATAGTTCCTCTGTTGAAATGCTTGTTAAGGAAATTGATGGCATTCTGTGATCAGAGCAGTTTGACAACACTGCCAGCCATCTTAAGGAGTTGCTCCTAACTGCCCCTAGCTGTTCATTCCAAGGCTTTTCACCTTCTCAGCAGAGCTCTGTGAAAGCTGTTTTATGAAGTGTTTTATGAGCATTGTCCAAGCAGTGTTATATCTCTTATGTTTGCTTCTGGTTATACCCCTAGACTCCTGAAAATAATCTTAGGAGTCAAATTGTAGACTTCTAGACTGTTTTTGAAATCTCAGCTTTGGTTTAGTTGATTGAAAAGAGCCCTTAGGTTTTTCAAAATATACCTTGTTGGCATGATTACTGAGGATTTTGTTAATATATTTAGAATTAATGAAGTTCATGCTTATTGACAGATGTCAACTTGGAATATACTTTGTAAGATCTGAAAAGGAACATAGCTTAGGCAAATATATCTGAGATGTATTTTGAATACAATCTCAGGTATTGTCTGCAATATGGGTGCTTTAAAATAAAATTTAGAGGAGACTGGTGGAAAGCTGATGCTTGTACACAACACAGTCACACTGCAGTGAGTGTTTTCCTTTTGCTCTGGCTTTTCCAGGTCACTTTCACAAAATGTTTATATGCACAACTGGTACAGCAGAAGTTTGTTCCAGACAGACGCAGTGGATACACACTGCCCCTCCCATCTCACCCTCAATACAAAGCCTTTGAGCTGGGCATGAAACTGGTAATTATTTTTTATGCATTTTGTACTTAGTCCATTTAGTTTGCTTGGTTATTGATATCTGAGAAATGACTCTCTGCTTGTAAGTTGTCTGCTTGTACAGAAAAATGAGCAAATTCACAGTTACCGTTTTTCTGGAAATAGAATACCGTGGGAGTTTTCTTTTACAGAATAGAGCAATCTTGTACTTCCACCCCTCTAAACTATCCCAACCAGGATTTACATGTTTGTATTACCATAGCTGAACTGGTATCAAACCCAGTTAATTTTCCCTGAAGTGATATGGAAAAGAGTTTCCATCTCAAGACAGATGAGATCTGTTTTAGCTCTATCTGAAGAAGTGCATCCCATCATGTTCTAAGTTGCTGTTTATGGCCTTTGTACATGGAGAAGTTTTTGTGGACTAAGTTTGCATTTCAGTTTGGAGCTCTGCCTTCTCCAGGCTAAGTGTGCATCAGAATTACCAATGCCTCGGGCACCAGAGCCCATGACCCTGACCTGCACATCCAGTTTGGCACAAGGCATGTAGAGCTTGTTATGGTACATCTTTACTGCACAGAGCAATCCAGAACTTAAACTGCCTGCAGTTGCAGTACAGTTACAGCTACCTTGATCGTAGGCAACCTCTGAGATCACAGAATCACAGAATGGTCGGGGTTGGAAGGGACCTCAAAGGATCATCTAGTCTAATCCCCCTGCTAGAGCAGGATCACCTACAACAGGTCACACAGTAACATGTCCAGGTGGGTTTTGAATGTCTCCAGAGAAGAAGGCTTCACAACCTCTCTGGACAGCCTGTTCCAGTGCTCTTGTCACCCTCACTGTAAAGGAGTATTTCCTTATGTTTAGGTTGAACCTTCTGTTTTCCAGTTTGTGACCATTGCCCTTTGTCCTGTCACTGGACACCACTGAGAAGAGTCTGGCCCCGTCCTCCTGACACCTGCCCTTTAGATATTTATAAGCATTGTTGAGAAGGAGGGAGGGAGATTTGTCTGTTTGAAGGGCAGAAAGGATGGTGGGCACAGTGTGCCCTGTGACCTTGCTGCAAGTAGAAATGTAGAATCTGAGTTTTCTCTTCTGAAATGTTCTCTCCTGAAACTTGTGTCTCACTGCAGCTGGTGTGCATCCACAAAATGTGTATGCCAAGCAAGTTTGTGGTTCAGCATATAAGTACAGGTAAAGTCTGTGTGCTTATGTGAGGAGTAACTTGTGCCCTATAGATCTGTCTTCTGGGTTGCTTTACAGTGACTTGCCCATGTAGACAAACTTCACAAAGTCAAAATGATCCATTATTCCTGTAGAAGGACACATTCCATCTTCCAAAGCAAGATACTGCTACCTGACACATAATTGGGTTTGGCACCTACTTCTCAAATGGCAGCATCAGGAGCTTGATGATAGGGAGCTCTTTATGCGTCATTTAAAAGTGCACTTAAATTTGTCACGTCTTGACAACTTCTTGTTGTTGCATCTCTTATACAGGCTCATGGCTTTGAAATTTTGTGCTCTAAGTGCAGTAAAGTATCTCCTGATTCCAAGAGAAGTGTGTTAGGCGGTCCCCTGTGGGAGAGATTCCTCAGAAGCCTGAAGGAAAAAAATTATTTCAAGGTAGTGTTTGTGTGTCTTTTAAACATTCCAGGAAAAGTACGTTTTAGCTCTTGAACCTGCATAGGTAGTTACAGAAGGGCAACAAATCTAATGCTTCTGTCTGTGAAAAAATTAATTAATGTCTTTGAAGGAGGCATGTGCAGTTTGTTCTCCTTTGAGATTGATTAATTTATTTTGGAAATTAAAAAGAAAAAAGGAGGATTTGGGGGTGAATTCATTAATATAAAGAAAGGGGAAATGCACCTGAATAAAGGAAATCACAGTATGGTTGTATGTGAATATAATTTTTTTCACTGTTTTACATTTCATTTACGTGCCTCTAGAATTAAATATTCTTAAAGATCTGTGCTTAACACCCATGGACCCATTTGGGCTCATGTAGGTGTATTTTCTGTTTGTGTGGTTTTGGTGGGTTTTGATCTTGTTTTGTTTTAAAAGATGCCTTCAACTACTTATTTGAAGTTTATAAATTGGGCATAAATTGACTACTTATCTGAAGATTATAGAATTGGACAACTCTATCTAAATGCTTAGGTTACTATAGGAAAAGGAGAATATTCTTACAGCACTGCAATGAAATTATCTGTGGATAATTCCCAAACAGAAAGAGATTCATTCACAATTCCTGTGCAGTTGTGACCTGGGTACCGTAAATCCACCGTGTTGTGGGAGACGTAGTATTGTCATTGATTGTTTTTGGTGTACGCTATATGATACTGCAGCATAAGACTTCAGCTCGTATTTGACTGTGAAAACACTTTATGCCAATTTCCTATATTCTGTTCCAAGTATACATGGGAAAGTAGTATTACTTGTTTTGATTTTCTCAGCACTAAATTTCTGTGTGACAAACAGTCATTGTTATGCAGCCTGATTGTGAATAGGAAGGGGAAGGAGAATTGTTTAGACTTATTTTTGTGACTTGCATTAAATAGGGAGAAATGGAAGGATCTGCTAAGTACTTGGAACTGTTGCATATGGCAGAAGATTACTTTGAGCAATCTGTTAGCAAGCCAGAAAGGTAAGAGCTACTTGAAATTCATGAGTAATCATACACAGTACCTACAATACTTGAACTAGGTGTTTTTAATACTCATTACAAAAAATGTGAACCCTTTGGTTAACATAGGTACTGTGACTAGGACATATGTGTATTAATTCCTCTAGAATATTCTCCACTAGTAGAAGTTACTGCTTGAGTAACTTTTTATCTTGGTTTGGTAAAATTCTAAGTTGTTCCAAGTGGGTTAGGAGGTGACTGAAAAGCATCATTTGGTTGGTTGGCTATAGAAGGTGTTTAGAAGTTTCACTGAAAAGCAATCCCAGTGAATAATAAATATGGAGTAATCTGTTTCCCTTATTCAAGACAGGCAGCTGGCTGTAGATTGCTCCAAAAGATAAATCAAAAAATAAATCACTACAAAAATATCTGAGGGTTTGCCAGCTCATAGTATCTTGACTATTAGTTGTTTAAAGTTCCAGTCTGTGCTGTTTGGGATCTGGCAATCCTAATGTTTACCAAGACAACTAAATATAAAGAACAAAGGAAACAGGAGAAATGGGCTTTGGAGCCGTCAACAAGGAATTAACAGTAATTGACTGCGTCTTGGCTTGGCTAGTACTATCTCTGTAGTATTCTGGTACGTCCCCAAAAATCACTTTTTTCATGTATTTGCATGGAAGAAATTAGGAATTTGAGTGAAAACCTGCATGTAGAGTGTGTGATGCCATTGGTATTGTAATACTAGTGAAAATCCATTTCAGTAAATTGAATTTTTTTCTTCTAGCTCTGTTGAAGTGAGCCCAGGCGATGAAATCTTGACATTGCTACAGACAACAACCATTGATTTGAAGGAACTTGAGAGAGAAGCAGCTTGTCTTCCTCCAGAGGATGGTGAGCAGAGTGGGAGGGTGGATTCTTCCTATCATAACTGATTATTTGTGAGGGGAGAGGGTGAATGTTCACAGCACTGTACACCTCTATCTACTTAGTTTGTCTCCTGTCCTGTGACTGCTAGAGGTGCTATTCATGGGTTGTCATTTAAGATTCAGACAACGCTTTCATTTTTATAAGCCACAAAGCTTGGGGCTGTTAATTGGCAAGGTATGCAATCCAGTTTCTGGTTTTTGATGCTACTGGATCAGTAACAGCATGCACACTCATATCAGATCAAATACTTTGTGTCAACTCTCTACCAGACAAAAAGTATTTAAACATTTTATAATAATAAACCAGTTCCAGTACTGACAATACAAAGTTAATTACTATCTGGTCTGCTCTGGTGGCCAGTATAAGACCAGCCTAAACTTTATATAATAGTTTTTTTTCACTTATTTGACAGAAATGTCGTTGTTGCCCGTGTGCAGTACAGGTCCCATCTATATTTCTGAATGATGCAGTAGCACACAAATCCAACATTCAGTTTTAATGATCATAGTCAAAGGTTGGATTGGCTCTCCCTTGACAGTGTAAGCCTTTTCTTGCGTTCTTTTAGTGGCAGAAGGATTATCTGACTAGAACAGTATCTGCTATTTTGAAGCTGCATATAAAGCAGAGTTTTAAAGCAGTAAAATGAAATCTGAACTCTCTTCTTCTCAGCCTCTCACTGCCTTATATCCTGTGTGATCCAGCATCACCATGAAAGCTTAATAATGCAAAAATAAGCTACAAAGTGCTAGCAGTACTCTCAACGGTCTGGATTGGGCCTCGTGGACTGACAGACTTGTGCGGAATAACAAATATGTCCTATATTCCTTTAGATGACAGTTGGCTGGAGATTACACCAGATGATCTAGACCAGATGCTGAAGGAGACGAGAAATGAGTCCCTTCCTTCTTCAAATGAAGAAGAACAGAAATATGACTTGGAATCAGTTGCTGAAAGTATGAAGGCTTTTGTATCCAAAGTCTCCACGCATGAAGGAGCAGAAATGCCATGGTAGTAGTATTTTTAAGTTTGGTATCTGGTGTAGAATGTGTTTTCATTCTGCTGCAGCCCTTTGGTTCTGTAATGCAGAGAATCAAAGTTTGGAAGTGTTTGACTTAGCAGAGGCCTGAAGCAAACCCATGATAGTAATGAATATGTAGTTGCTTTTAAGCCAGCTTGGTGACCACCCTGACACTGGTGCAGGTAAAAATGCTGGAAGTTGCGCTGTTTTCCCGCACTTTTACTTAGTTTGGTTTTGTGGGTTTTCAATATTTTTTTAACCCTTTTTAAGTTGAAGGTTTACTGTTGTTAATTGCCACAGTTCTTAGCATGGTTATTAAAATGTATGTCTCAAGTTCATTTGTGCTGAAATTTTTCTACCATGAAGGACTAATTATTCAGACTGCTAGGATGTTTCTGATGAGGCTGTGCAGAAACAAAAATGAAACTTAAGTTGAGGGAATCTGTCTCTTAATTAAGACTGTTGATTTTTGTGGTACAGCTGTATTTAGATTTCCTTTAGATTAGCATTTTTAATATATTTGGCCTGGTTTTGCACTACTGAAGCACATACTGTACACTTATAAGCAAGAGAAGAGAAGAGAATCACTGTGGGTCCCTCTCATTGTTCCCAACAGTGGAAGAAAAGTGCTAACTGAAGGTACTTAAGATAACTAATGAGACACCAGCAGAATGCCACTGGATTAACTGTTGGAGTTAAGAAAGTGTGTCTGTGAATGTTGTGTGGACAGGCCTTTAATTTTAAAAAGGAGTTAGGTAGTAGCATATTGTCCAGGTTCTTTTTAGTAGCTTTAATATTGAGGAAATAATGCTTTGTAAGCTGTATCAAGCATATAAGGATCTGCTCAATTTATACTCTTAACTTAGTGTTAATTGTCAATGTCTGAATTATAAATAGGTTTTCTCAGTTATTTAAAAAAAAAAAGGCAAACCTCTGAGCCTTACAAGAGACCAGAATGAAACCTTTAGTGTTCTTTCTAGGCTGGACACCTCAGAGATTCTCAGCTTTTTGAATCTTTGTCTAAGGTATGACATCACAACTTTGTTCTAGGATTCAGGCATGCTTATTTTGGTTGCCTATAGTACAATTTTTGTTTGAACATAACAAATGATTGAAGTTGGTTTTCTTTTCTCCATCGCACCAGGAGTTCTTCCACTTGCTCTCTCATTTCTAATTCATACAGGCCTCAGACTGTTAAGCACTTCCAAGACCATCAGTTCCAGTGTCCCAACTTTAATCTAGGCTTGAGAGAATACAGTATGCCTCATGGTTTATGCCTGTCTCAGGCTTATGCAAGCATAAAAGCTTTATTTATTTAAATGATTTTTTCTATTTCAGGTCATCTGATGAATCCCATGTTACCTTTGATGTAGATTCTTTTACAAAGGCATTAGACAGAATTTTAGGTGAGATGGCTTCTTTTGTTAGAATATCTCATGGTTATTTGGCTTCCCTGGGTCTTATGATCTCCCACGGGCACTGCACTGATGTGTTTGCTGTCTGTACTGACCCAAAATAATACATAGGGGCAGACTCGGAAGAGCTGGATTCTGATGATCTGGATGAAGAGGAGGAGTTTGACTTCTCAGATGAGGATGATGAAGACTTAGATGGTGAAAATCAAAGGCAAGACCAGAAGGTATCACCTAATGAGCTTATAGGCAGTCTCAAGTCATATATGAATGAGATGGACCGTGAACTGGCACATACCAATGTTGGTAAAAGTTTCACCACCCAAAAGAAAGGGGTAAGTATGCCTTGAGCTCTAGTTTGTAGCATAATAGTTTTGAGAGCTTTAATAGGAAAGAGGAAATAAGCTAAAATTCTGAGTTACATGATCAAAAGCATCTTTCTTCTGATCATGTGCTAACATGGTTAAAAAAAAAAAAAAATCCCACGAGTGTGGTGGGTTTAGCCTGGCTGGCAGCCAAACACTGAACAGCCGCTCACTCTCCCTCTCCTGATGGGACAGGGGAGAGAATCAGAAGGGTAAAAGTGAGAAAACTCATGGGGTGAGATAAAAACAATCTAATAATGGAAATAAAATAATAATGATAATAACAGTAATAATGGAATATTCAGATGAGTGATGCACAGTGCCATTGCTCACCACCTGCTGACCAATGCCCAGCCTGTCCCCAGGCTGGCACTCGTGAAGCAGAGACAATCCTGAACCTGAAACCAGAAGAGCCAGCCCGAATGATCCAAGAGAATCCCCCAGAGCCTTCCCATCAACCCTCATTAATATACTGAACATGACTTTGTATAATGTGGAATATCACATTGGCATATCCAAATACTAATTTGGATTTTCCTAATTACTACACTCCCCCTGAGTCCTTTGCATCTATAGACTAGCAAAACATGGGGAAGTTTGAAGTGTCCTTCATCTCCAGTAACAACTGAAAACATTAGTACATTATGATCATTCTTCTGGTACCAAATCCCACACTGGTACCAAAACACAGTGCTATTCTAGCTACTAAGAAGAAAATTAACTACCCTAGCAAACCCAGGACAGCTGCAGTTGCACCATGGTGTATTTTTTTTTGGGGGGGGGGAACAAAACCAAACCCCGCACAAACAAAAAAATAACAACAAAGAACAAAAGTTAGCTAAGCTTTAACTTGCATATCATTTCTAAGACTTGGTTTCATTAACCTGTTTTACCCTGGTTTAGTAGTGAGGCAAGCAGCTTGACTTCTTGAGTTCCTGTAGTACATTACTCCCATAGGAAACTGAGCCAGGACTCACTAACCCCCTCTGTCCTTCTCTTATAGCTTAATCTGTTTAATGGAAAGTGATGATTTTTAACTGGCATGAGCATTTGGTGACTAAATTCCTGTCTGTTAGGACAGTGTGGGACGTACTGAACTTTGTTGGCTGCAGAACTGTTTCCTCGTTTCTTTTCTCTTGTGGTTTGTTTGGTTTTTCATTTGGTTTTTTTTTTTAAGCCATTTATACAATTTGATAAAACTTGCTCTTTATACTTATTGTAGGCAAGCTCTGTTAATGCAACTGCATCTCAAAATGCTGGCCCTGATTCTGGAGCTGAAGATACTGAGCTGACTCCAGTTGATGTGGATATGAACCTAGTAGCTAACCTGCTTGAATCCTATAGTGCTCAGTCCGGACTGGCAGGACCCACCTCTAACATTTTACAGAGCATGGGAGTGTATTTACCTGAAAATGCAGATCATATTGGCTCTAATAAGGGAGCAACAGAATAAAAGACTGTCTTAATTCAGAAGACATGGGTGATTGAGAAATGAAGCACAGAAAGATTAGCAGTATTTGGAAGAAGAGACAAAAGGTTTGAATTTAAAGCATTTTATGCATTAGTTATATGTGAGTTTAAAGATGCAAAGTGAATTTACCTGCAAAAGCTGTCTGTTTGGATACTATCTTGGAGAGATACTGGATTTTTCCAGTGCTAACATGCTTTCAGAAAACTGCAAAGTGATGTTGTGACTTTAATGAAACTTGTTATAAAACCTACCTTCATGTTTTCAAATCAACAGTCCAATTTGCTGTACTTCTAAAATGTCCTTTTACCCATTACTAGGTGGTTTCAATATCTAGGAAGCAGTTAATGTTCTGAAATGCTCCTGCCTTCAGGGGATGATGGAGGAATACCATATTACAGCAACAGCGTTCTCTTGGGGGTTTGGGAATGCTGGTTAAATGTTTGGCAGACACATAATTGCTTTTCCAAAAGTACAGTGCTTCATTGTAAGAACTTCTGATAATTACTGCAAGAATCTGTTCTTTATGAACCAGGAGGATCAGAAGAGTAATTGGATTAAATATGTAAATATTTGCTATAAGGATTTTTTTGAATTTATATAAATAAAAGCAGAAATTACAACTTGATTACTGGAGATGGTTTGTTTTTTTTTCTTTTGAAGGTATGCATAACTTCCTCAGTGCAATACTGGAAGGTCTTGGAGTTAAAGCATTTTCATAATTGGTCATTTTTTTAATTCTGTTATTGCTGAATGTTGTTATCGTGCCAGCAGTAGCTGTAGATGAGCCCAGTCTGAACAGGTTTGTTTTGTTTTTCAGTGGAAACCTAGCTAGAAGTTGTTCAGCATGTTGCTTTCACATGGAATGAAAAATCTGTTCTAGATGTTAAGACTTAGTTTTAACAAGATAAATTTGAAGTATAATATGTGGAAATTCTTGATTTACAGACAGCAAGAATGCAGTCCTGCCAGATCTGTATCAGTTTTTACGGGTCTTTATATTTTCTTCCGCATTGCAATTAATCAGGTGTCTTAACTGATAGAAGAGAAGTCCATTGGTTGAGTTTTGGGGTTTTGATTTTTAAAAAACATATTTAGAAAAATAGTATTCAATGATACCAAAGCCTGATTGATCCTGAAGGCATACCTGATTGCTTTTAAAGGACTGAATTATCATTTTTGATGTTGTTATTACTAGTTTTAAGGTTTGGAGTCCGTTTCGTTGAAAGTCTTTATTTTAATTTTATTGCATGTTAAGTGTTGGCATTATTATAATAAGTGACAAAGTGTTGGCATTATTATCATAAGTCACAAAGCAGAATGTAGCAAAAATTGTTTCCATGTAGGACTTGGACACTTGTTGGATGATGAGTTTCAGTATCTGACTGCCATGCCAACCGAGTTTGACTAGTGCACAGAAAATTCTTTGAAAGTCACACGTTGTCATAGTTTCGTGGAAATTCGTGAGGTCTCGACAGTGTGCAATGAATGCTTCCTTGCTGACTTCTCTACTGATCTATGTTCATGATTATTTTTTTTTTTCAAATTTTTGTTTGTTTTTTGCAAATGACAACTATCTGGTAAAATGCTCCAGTACAGTATCATAAATATTGGAGGCTCTGTACATGAATGCATGGAATTAATGTGGATGAAGGGTATGATGGCTGTGCTACCTTCACGTTTGTCCTCCATCAATGTTGTGTCAAGTATCTTTGTCAACAGTTTAGGGAGAGTACCAGCGAGTTGGGCAAGGATTAGAGACGGAGAACAATTAGGAAGTGTAAAGATGCCGCTGAAGTTCAAGGAGTTTGGACTGCAGGGAGGTGAGATGGAAGGAGATTGAGTTACACTGGAAAAAACGGGTATACTTGAACCTTAAAAAGGGTTCATGTTTTAACAGGGAAGGTCATTAACACTGAAGCTACATAGATTTTTCTACTGATTAGATACTTTAAAAAGTAATTCAGTTTCAAGAACATAATCGCATTTAAACTGTCTTGTGGCCTGTACTATACAAAGGGTCACAACAGATCAAAGGACTCTTCTAATGTAGTATGTGAAGAAAACTTCTAAGATAATGTTCAGAACAAAGCTGCTCTTTTGGAAGCATTTCAGCTGATCTTGCTTCTTGGATAATCTTACTTTTTCATCAATCAGAGTGTTTTTTCTTTGGGCCTGTACTCTTATTCCAACTATTTACATTTGTTTAGCAGCTTCACAGTAGAGACCTTCAAGACTCTGGAATTGCTTGCAAGAGGATTCGCCACTGAAGAACAAGTATTTCCATGCTGCCTCTTCCACTGCTTTGAAGTAACATATGAGGCATTTCTGCTTTTAATTTTGAAAGAGAGTATTTTTAGTGAAGGAAGCCTGATGGAATTAATTACAGAAGACAAGTGCAGTGTGGTTCCCTTTCAATGGATTGCTATCAAAGTTTCCATTATATTCTAAATTAGTTTAACTAAAACTGCATTCCAACACAATTTATTCACTTTGCTCACTTGAGCATCTGCCTTTCTTGCAGCCTTGTTCATCCTAGAACTTCTGACCCTTCCCAGAAATGTAGTTTTCTTGTCTGTGGCTTGACCCCTGAAGCCCCAGTTCTGAATGGCGTAGTTGTTGACTGGTATGTTTCAAACAAGAAAACAAAGAATGGATCTTTCATCTTCTATGTATGAGCTCAAAACTAATCCCAGGAGACAGCAGAGACCTTTAGCTTGTTAAAACTCTTAAAACTCTTCTAAACACCTGGGCAGTTGCCAGTCTTTCCACTGATAAGTTTTATTGGAATAGTGAGGAGCCTAAGAAAGAAGGCTTTGTTTTCTCTGTGCAGTTCATCTCAGAAGTCAGCAGCCCACAGGTTAGCAATGTTCCCAGTGTGAGTCTAACTCCTTTCTGGTCAGTGGGGAGGAGGTGTTGCTCAGGAGGAATGGTATTTAACTACAGCTAGCTGTGTTCCAAGTGCAGTTTGGTGTCAGTGATACTACCTGCTATTTGAAGCCCCTGTGCTTATATCAATCTCCTGCAAGTAAAGTGTTCTCAGTATCCTTGCCAGGTAAGTGGATGTCGACCTCCCCTGTTGCCATGAAAGACCACTTCCCTGCCTGACAGTTGTCTCCTGCCTTTCCTTTTTAACACTGCAGCATTGGAGTAACGATTATCTCCAGGGCATGTGTTAGTTGCAGTGGTGGAAAAGCATTTTTTATGAATGTTTGCGCAGCTCCTGCTGCAGCTATTTACTTAACTCATATGAGAAACTGGATTTTGTTTTTTAATAGCAGCAGGAGCCGGGGCAGGCCCTTTGTACCACCTCAGGATCCCTTGGGATGCTGCAAAAGCTGCAGCAACAGCTGCCCTCCCTCTTGCCATTTATGTCTTTGGAATGGAACACAAGAGCATCTGTTCTGGCTGGTCTAAGATGGAAATTTATTTATTTTTCTAACTTTGTTTATTCCCCTAAGAATATATCACCATGGAGGGCAGTTGGAGTTCTTGGCTTAAACAGCAGAATGCAGAGGTATTGAAAAAAGTCAGTTGCTCAAGAATATGAAGTCAGGGGTGTGAAGCCTAAAACATCACCTTGGTTGACGTGCGTCAAGTATGTTCCTCAGCCACCAGCTGAGGAACCTGGTTACCACCTCCTGAGGCTAGAGAAGGTATCCTGTTACAAATTCCAGGTGTGAATAGTGGATAATTAATTTAACAGCAAAACTGTGCTTTCAGGGCAAATAACTGAGATTGCTGTTGTGGTCATGATTCAGTTTATCTTGTGTTTGAATTCTTACAGTAACATCCAGTTACAAGCTGTCCTGTTGAAATAGAATGGAAATAACAAGGAGATGTAGGAATACCTGGTGGCTGTGCTTCCAGGCTAGGAAACTGTCATGGAAGAGCGTGTCATGAACAACTTACGTGTTTCTGGTGAGAAACTGTAGCTGAGAAGCAAAGTAATTAACAGAGACAAAAGAATATCACATTGTGTGTTACTCCTGTATAAAGCATGGATTGCTGTTTGGAATAGAGCCCATACTTAAGTGGGTCAGCACTCCCAGATGGCTATTCACAATTTTGCAGGCATACAAGGATGAGAAATGAAGAGCAAAGCTAATGTGAAGGTAAAATTCAGTTTATTCAGAAAAAAATATGTAGGTGACTTGACCACTGTTGCAGGTAGTAGGCAGAAAATGAGGTATTTCCACTAAAGACTATAATTTGATAGGAAAAAGGAGTAATGATATCCAATGACTGCAGTGATACTAATCTAAATTAGTTCAGACCAGACCTTTTTCTTTTTTTTAATTGAGGTGGGTTATTACTTACCCACAGTTAAAAGGCTATACAGTTATAGTGTTGGAATATAACCATGTTTAATCTAAGCATTCTCCATGCTGCATACTGATAGCAACCACATTTAGCTATCACATTTCCTCAGATCATTACTGCGTACCTCTTGTGATTATAGACATATTTTCTTTCACTAAGAAAAGCTTCCCAGGTTTTTGTTGTTTAGACAGATCACAGTTACCGAATTTTGTGCAGTTTCTATTTGCTTTTGCTGTGTTCCTGTTAGACAAATCAGTCACCAGTGTTTTGCAGGTAAAGCTGTATAGCTGCTCTTGTCTTAGTCCAACACACATTTATTTAGCACCCTGACTGCAGTGTCCACCTTACTGTTTATGATTTTTCAGCCTCCCATTCCTTAAAAGATCTTGTTGATAGACTTTTATTAATAAGTGATGTGTGAATTTGCTTCTGTCCCTATCCCAAACCTCATCTTTCTTCTTTTTCTGCTTCTATTAATACACTAGTAAATCTTCTGGGTCCCTTTGCAATATTTCCACTAATAGAAATAGTGCCTTCTCTGTATTCCCTGCCATTAGAAAGACCTTACTGTGTATCCCTCTCTTTCTCCAATCACTTCAAATCCTACTGAAAAATCTCTTCCTTGCCTTGCCTCCTAACTTCTCCTATTTCTCTCTGTAGCTGTATTTTCTTTAGATGTGAAGTTTTGTGGAGAACCTACAGAAAAAGATGCTATAGACAGTTGAGCACAGGGACCAGCAGAGAAGGATGTTGTATCAGCATTTTCTGTTCCTGTGCCAATATTGCTCTAGCTGTGAGAGAGCTGGGAAGGTTTTGTGTTTCTGTTCCTGTGATCTTTCTCATGTTTGTAACAGCTAATGCCAACTGCAGTTTCTCCATGTAATGATGATTCTGGACATCACTGAGTGAGTGCAACTGATTGTCTACAAAATAACACCGATGGATCTTACAGAAAATGCAAGTCACAACATTTCCAGACTGGCAACCTGACTCCCTTTTTTTTTTTCTCTTTTTTTTTTTTTCTCTTTTTTTTCCTTTTTTTTTTCTTTTTTTTTAACAGAAGTAGTTCTGGTGGTGCTCCATCATTCCCAGGTGTATGCACTGTTGCATGAATGACATCTGGCAATAATTTTTCCCGTACATAGCTGCTTGCCATCTGTTGCTAAGTTGAAAAGTGAACAAGTTTTAAATGGGAGCTGAAGGCTGGCATTGCTGAGTTCACTTCAGCACTGCTTCAGACTGAAGCACACGAATTGTATTTGTGTCATTACGAGTTGTTCTGACAGCCTGTCCCTTGGGGCTGCCAGAGTTGGACTGCTTGTGGTTACGTGAAAAATGATTACCTGAGAAATGACTTTAACATGGGCATTCCAGTAAGTGCTCATGTCCTGTCAGGCTAAACATCAGGTTCAGCACATGTCTACCACGTCTCAGAGATGCTGTTTTAAGGTGAAGTAATTTCTTGATGTAAGAGTTTCCTCCTCATCCTGTAATGCTCAAGTCAGACTTTCTGCCATCCACAATGGACGAGTGCCCCTCTGGGTAGGAAAGTGTGGCCTTTCCATGCAGCAGCTGAGCAGCCCAAGGTGATAAGAGGGCATGTGGTAAGTGAATTTTCAATCCACACCATTTCCAGGTAAGATTTTTCTGAGCTCCCTTAGTCAGAGACAGACAAGTTGTGTCATGTGGTTTGGTTACTGTAATCCTCTGCTGGCACCTGTTGGGGATAAATACAACTTTTATGCCCTGATGCTTTTGATAGGTAGGTGGAATGCTGCTCTGAACCTGCTATTTCAAATTTTTCAGATGAATGATGTTACTTTATATCTGCTCATCAATCCTGCTAACAACTTGTGAACAACTGGGTTGTAATGCCACAGGCTGACAGCTTTTCAATGTTAGGTCTTGCTGTAAGTCCCAAGCCCTTGCAGTCTGTGAAAGCAGTGGAGTCTCAGTGATTTACACAAGCCAAGTGTCCCCAAGAGGATTCATTTAACAGATGTGTTTTTGAGAGAAATATGTTGCTACATCCCTTTTGCCTGCTTGATACCTTTTACTTGGGGAAAGCCCCGCTGTGTTTTGTTGAAGAAGCATCTGTCAGGAATTGCCTGTTTCTTTTTCCAGGTCACCTACCTTGAGGGAGCGTGTTCTGTCTTGAGTGCAGTGAGTATTACTCAGGCTTCAGCCAGATTTCTGAGGCAAATGCAAGCAAGAACACTGTCTCTCTCATCTTGTTTTTCTGTCCTGTTCATAGCTGTATATTGCTTATAATCATTACTGCTTTTTTGACACTCAGAATAGAGGTCACCATTATGGCTTCATACCTAAGCCAAAAGGGTATGGATTAAGGATTTTTTTTAAAACAGTTTAAAATTTGAGGACCTTTAAAAGATGTGATG
The DNA here is from genome assembly GCA_907165065.1 of Caprimulgus europaeus. Next base: position 38,265,363 of record OU015529.1, on the reverse strand, counting down.
GGAATACTGCTTTTGAGTTGCTCTACAGAAAAAAGTATTTGAGTAGACTGAAAAGACTTTTTTTCTAATTGATAATTAAAAGGAACACACAGACATTTAAAACTGTGTTTTAAAAGGTGAGTCACAGAAGCCAACAAATGAGAAAATAGCTTTACTTTTCCTTTTAAATTTCTTATTGTAGAAAACAGGAGGTAATTGATGAAATCTGCAAAAGCCTGGCATAGTCAGAGCCATGAGGTGGACTGCAACTCTTGGAGTTGTCCTGAGTTCTCTGGCTATCTCTCAGACTCAGCCTGGTCAGTGCCTGGCCCACCTGCATCGAACAAGGGGGCAGCAGTAATGATCACATCTCCTGTGACCAGCCTGCCTTCTGCTTTGTCTCAAAACCTTGGTGGTGCCCACATGACCCCACAGGGACACCCTACCAAGACAGGTCTGTATCAGCAATGTAGGGACAGTTCTGAAGGAGCTGGTGTCAGTCAGCACTTGCTCTTTTTCAGTTAGAGCTCACTGATAGCCTGCATGTCGATGTTAAAAAAACATCATTTAATAAGAAGAGTAAGCCCGTGTTTCCCCAACACAGGCACATTTTCTCTGATGTTGAATCTGATCACGCTGCAGCTGGTTTGACAAAGACGTACACTGCAAATATGAACTGTAAAAGAACAAAACCAGAACACACACAGCTCAGACTACTGCAGAAGTCACACTCATATGTACTACTTTTTGCTGCTTTTACTTCTTAGTCCTTTTTCTGGTACTGGAAGGGAGATCACATGGATATTAAAAAGTACTAGGTACAGCAAGGTGGATGTTGTATACTGGAAGCAAGCTCAGGGTGCGTTAATTAAGGGTGAGCTGGGAGGACATTAGGAAAAGTGGGAAGGAGGATGAGAAACAGGAATATCTTGCTGGAGGGTATCTAACCCTTCAATATCTTCTGCAGAGAAGGGGAAGAAAGGAGTGAGGCTGAAAATGAAAATGGCAGATTCCAGAGATGAGAGAGGAAGAGATAAATGCTGGGCAATTAAAATGGTGTGATGGGAGAGAAAGCAGGAGGAACTCCTATGAAAAGAGGCAGCAAGATATGTCTCAAAGGAGACTGGATGCAGGAGTGTTGCAGTTCAGTGGTGTGTGGGCTCCTGTGGTGTGTCTGGCTGGGCCAGAGGGGAGGAAGCAATGCCCATGGCTGTACCAGAGTACATTCTTACCAGGATGACTGACAGATCGAGTTCACAAACATGAAAGACATGCTCTGGCACATGGCTTTTATTGACTGAGAGTTAGGGAGGATGAGAAAAGTGTTTGCACATGCCACCATGGCGTGCAAGAATCTCCTCCCAACCTCCTAAAGTAAAATTAACCTGAGGAAACAAAGCATGTCTCAACAGTGCAAGAAAGCCGCCTTTACTTAATGTTCACTTGTCATGACTCCAGATTTTTACCATTGCTCAAAAGGTCTTTTGCCTACAGTGAATCCTGATGGTGGCAGTCGATGATATGTTCCTCTTCTCCCTTCAGGTATCTGCTGATAGCTTTACAGTGTTGGCATGTGAACTCTGACTGAAGAGGCAGAAAGGACTGTCAGCCTGAATCAGCAGTGGATCGGACATCCTTCTGTCTGGTTTTGATAAGCTTTCCTTGCCCAGACTGTGTTTGTTGCTCTCCCTCCAAAGAAGCAATGCCACTTCATGAGTAAAACAAGACCAGCTCTCCAGGCAAGCCACAGACTTTTGGCACAGGGTAGGAGGCATTGTGCCTTTCAGGATTTTCCTCTGTCAGAAGTGCAGTCCTTTCTGGCAGCAGCTGCTCTCACCTTTGCATTATTCGGGTTCTTTTAATGTGCTTATATGTGGGTTTTGCTCTTCCAGTCTCTACCACCAGATAGCTCTGTTCTCTCTTCCTTGGGATGGAAGTAAAACTGGCTTACTGGTGAGGAAAATGGTACCTCCTAGAGATATTTTTAGTTGTTCAGGTATGTCAGCAAAGTAGGAGCCCACTTAACATTTGCAAAAAAAACCCAGGATGTTTTACATGAAACTGGAAGATTGAATGGGAAGGGAAATAGAAGAGGGGGAGAGCATACAGGCAGTGGCTTTTTTCTGGTTTTGTGATAGTTCTTCAGATGCATATAAACGTGAACACTGAAAGGCGCCACTGTCCCTTTATTTTTTTTTTCTGGAAAAACTGTATTTTTGCTATCCATCCGAGACGGATAAAATGGAGGAAAATGGGACCTAAGTACCAGGGTCTCACTGTTCTGTTGCTTGCCAAGTAACAGCAGCAGCTGGTCACAATAAGTTTGATGCTTTGGGACTACGAATTTTATTGTACATTTACTGCAAGTCATGGGATCTCAAAGGTGATCCACTGTACATGGAATTGTCTGAGGATGATCAGTTTAGAAATGGCTTTGTACATCTGTGTATCCGAGTGGAAGACTGCCATCAGGCTGATGCTGTCCTCACTGTAACACAGACTTTGTCTTCAGTAACTTTGGAAGCTTTTTTATCGAGCTTTCATAGTTCTGGTAGAATTGCACACTATGAAGTCATGCCTAAGCCGGCTGACAAGTTTGCTGCTTAACCCACTCATGAATCAGCTGGTGAGCAATGGCCTGTTTGGGAGGGAACCAGGGTAAAAGACTACCATCGTCTTGCTTTGAAGATCTGGGCTGTCTCTTGAGACCCTCCACAATTTCCTCCAGACCAAACCAACGGGCTTCCTCTAGTTCCGGGCTGTTGATACTGATCTGGAAAGAATTGAGAGAGTACCGATTCCTTAAATCAGATTTTAATGTGGGCAGCAGTACCTGGCTTGTTCTTGCACCCACCAAGACTCCATCCTAGGATGCCCAGAGTGCTTTATCCATGCCTGAATTACTGTATTGTGCTGATGCCAATAGGAAAGGATATTACTACCCACCACCTCTTTGTTGTCTTGATTTCTTTAGGGAAGCCACAAATCGGGCAACCCTATTCCATCACAGTATTGGCCTGCAAAGTACTAGTGGCTGAGCACAGTAATTAACATGGCAGAATCTGCAGGTTCTATGGCATATGTGATATTAATACTAGGCAGTACCTCCTCTGCACTTTGCAGAGGAAAAAACATAGTGGGTGCTTGCATTTATATAGTGACCTGTGCAACATCTGGCACATTGCAACAGAAGATAGGATTATTTTGAAGTTTGTTCTTCACTTGTAGAGAAAGACAATGGAAAACTGCATTTAGAGAGCATCTCATGCTCTCCAAAGTAAAGTCTGTGGACGGGAAGAGATTTTGCTATATAAGGCAGGCAGTGAAATGCCTCTTGGGAACCTGAGTCTGCTCACCTCAGCCTGCTGTGCTCTCACCAACGCATGACAAGCTATCATTAAGCAGCTGCTGGGAAAGGGCCAGTGCTGAGAAGCTGAGTACCAGAGTGACTCCACCTCCAGGCCCACTTCTTCTGCTACCTCTCGCCGGATTGTCTCCTCCACGTTTTCACCTAGAAGCAACCAAAGTTGGGTAAGGACAGCCCGGCCTCAGGGCAGCAAACCATGGCAAAGAAAATACACACACGTGCATTTCTGAGGTGTTCCAGCCCTGACTGCTCATGCACACAGGAGCTCTGGCTGTGCTGACCTGGGAACACTTGTCAGCAGGATGCTCAATTAAATTAATCAGCAATGGTTATGTCCCTTAAACAGAAGTATCAGATGCATTTTTGAATTTGTCTATATACAGCTGGTGGACAGAAAAATGCCGCCTCTCTTCATCATTTCCCTTTTTAAGCCATTTTTCCTCCTGTAACAAGAGATCTGTAGTTTTTCTTTTGAGCCAGATGGCACTAGACACAAAATGGACTAAAAAAAGTATCTAGGGTACTAACCTGGGGAGTCTTATACTTGTATTTACCACCAGGGACTAGAGCAACTGGTATACACCCATAATTCCCATTCTCTTCAGATACATACAGCTATTTTGAATTATGTCTGAATGGCAACACTGATCTATTTAGACCCAGTATGTTTTTCCCTGATATCACTGATGTTTCCATCCTCTTCTGTGAACAGGCATTTGCTTGATGTCCCATCCCCCCCCACCCTGCATGTCCAAGGCCACCATGCTGGATCAGAGACAGCCTTACCCACATCACAGAAGCCTGACAGAGCAGTGTACATCCCCTGGGGAAATGAGGGCTGTCGTGCGAGGAGGCACCGGCTCCCATCAGACACCAGGACGATAACCACTGGAGACATCTAGCAAGTGCATCAAAAAGCAAAGCAAGGAATTCAGACCAAACAAGTGCAAATTGTTGCTTTTCCTAGCCATTTGGGGGTTACTGGATGAACACTGACTGGCTGAGGGAACTGGGGTTGTTTAGCCTTAGAGAAAAGGAGGCTGAGGGGAGACCTTCTCGCTCCCTCCAACTCCCTGAAAGGAGGGTCTAGAGAGGTGGGGGTGGGTCTGTTCAACCAAGGAGCAAGTTGCTCCAAGGGCAGTTGAGATTGGATCTGAGGAAGAATTTCTTTCCTGAAAGGGTTCTCGGGCCTTGGAAGGAGTTGCCCAGGGCAGTGGTGGAGTCCCCATCCCTGGAGGGATTGAAGGGTCATGTAGACATAGTGCTGAGGGACATGGTTTAGTCAGGGACTTGCCAGTGTTGGATTGATGATTGGACTCAATGATCTTAAAGGTCTTTTCCAATCGAGGCAATTCTGGGATTCTTTAAAGAAAAAATACCCAGCAACACATGAAGCACTCCTGCCTTTTACAGGTTCCCCTCCATGCAACCCAGCAGCATTGGCTTGTCGCCACAGAGTCACTGTGTTGCTTACCTTTGCTGTTCAGGTGCTCACCTGTGGATAGTAAATTATTCCACTGGCATGGCAGACACGCTTGCTTCCAGATATGTTTTTCTGAGTGGGCTGCCCAGTTTTGCTACAGTACTGGTGGGAATCGTGCCACTGGAGAAGGGACTGGGCCTGCAAGCACCAAGAGATAAACATAAATCTTATTTATACATGGGACAAAGAGATGATTCAGAGCAGTCTTCCTGAATGATACTTTGCTGTCTTCTCCCCAGCATGCAGTCAAGTGGATAAACTCTGATTATATTTGGAAGCCTCAGAAAGGTAAGTATGAGCACTGCTTTGAAAAATGGCAGATTCTATGCTTCTTGCTTTAACATCTAAATTTGAGCATGTTCAGGGGAAGTGGGAAAGAGCTGTTCTTTACTGGGATATAATGGGAGTAGTAATGGGAAATGAACCATTCTAAGGAGTCTCCAACCCTGAATACCTTCTTGAAAAATAGCCCAAGCACCACAGACATTATAGAGCAGGAAAAGAAACATGAGCTATTTCTACATATGAGTCAGGACACCTGATTTTCACACACAGGCTTTTTCTTAGGACTTCGAAACATAAGGCATCTGCAGAGTAACAGCTTGTAACTGAGTAGTTTTAAAAGAGCAGCTCTGAGAGAAGATCTGTAAGTTTGTTGATGAAATTCACTTTGCCTAGAAGATTACAGGAAACTAGTGCCTGATAGGTGTTAAACTGAGGACAAACTGGGATTGCTGTGACTGTTGATAAGATCAGTATATTTCACACTGGACATACAGCTGGTTGATGATAAACAGATAATTACTGCAGTCATTTTTAAGCCACTTGTCTGTCTCTTTTTCCATTGCAACTTGCTTTTGGGATCGCAAATTTGGGAAAATTGCTGTAATTTATAGTGTTTGTACCTAGGTCACTGAAAGTGTGCAGTAGGTACTTCCACAATATGTATTAAATCATAAAACAATATGGGAAGCAAGGAGAAGGGCTGATGTTAGAAATCGCAACTTCTTAAAGTAAAAAATCCTGTACAATACCGAAGCCAGCACAGGAGAATCCTTCTCATCCACTACGAAGAGAGCCTTCCGTAAGTCAGTAAACGATCCCTTAAGTTCAGACTCAATGACTGATTTCTCCAAGTCTCCTGTTTAAAGAAAAAACAACAAAAAAATCTTTGATCTCATAAATTGCAGTGATTATCCCAACTTTACGCCCTTCATTGTTCCAGTATACAATTTCTGGAAGTTCCCATGGAAGTGATATCACGTGAGTGGTAACATCCCCAAATGTTAAGTGACCTGCCAACAGCCCACCTTTGCTAACGCATGCACAGGAACAGCAGTGCAGTTCTGTGGCTCTGACCTGACACGCTGACAACAGCTCCTATAGAGACTCAACCGAGTCCTCTTTGGCAGTAAGTGTTCACCCAGCAAGGACTAGGGATGCTGCCTGGGCAGCATCTCCGCCTCAGCACATCGAACGCAATGCTGACACAGATGGAAAAGGAGTCATCCCAACCTAAATCCAGGGCAAAGTGTGGTACATGCTCGTCTGAACAACCGATCAGCACCGACTTCTCTATCCGCTGTTCAGTCTCTTTCAATTTCTCCAGGATCCTTTTCATCTCTAAACAGCAAGGGAAAGGAGAAGAAAAAGCTGTGATGAAAGTAAATTTGTACAACCATGATGCTCTCTCTGGATCTTCAAGGGACATACAATCCTGGCTCAAGGCAGGGTGCTCATGTGAGAGAGTGGACCAGACAAGTGCTCCCACCCGGACTGAGACCAAAAGTCTGTCTTTCCTCCTAGCTGCTGGAAGTTTTGACTATGTCAAGCTAAAGATGCAAATACTGCAATGCTTGGGGAGCAGCTGTCCATTCGGTTTCTGTCCTACACCAGCCAATACCTTTCTCTCAAATAAAACTTTTCCTGCATTACAACAAATAACCTTTGTCAGGTGGACCTTGCTTCTTTTCCAGTCAGCCCTTTCTCTTCAAAAGACATGGTCCTGAATGTTTAAAACTGATCATCTCAAAACAGGTCAGGTATATGTTGATACCGTATGTGTGTGAAGAGCCTGAGCTTGTGTCTGCATGTCAGGTTTATAACTCTAAATACTCTTTGGTTGTTAACAAATAGCGTGCTGGCATATAGCAGGATGTTCCTGCACAGCTTGATAGATTTTCAACCCCCATCTAAGGGATTTTTTATTGCAAAGGACTCTGTATCATTTCAGCTGTGTGATCTATGAGGTGTTTCTTTCTGGACACCGACTTACCTGCTGCACTGACCTGTGGTACCAAATATTTCTTCCCAACTTGCTGCAGAAGAGGGGAGAGATTGTGAAAGAGGTAGAAAGTTCCTGAGGTCTGGGCTTGTCTACAAAGGCTATCATCTTCCTTTAGTTCATTCAAATATCTGCAGTGATAAAAAAATCAGGAAGATTAATTCAAGATCACATTGAGATTAGTTACGTTACACTTATTTGGACGCATTTATTTCACACAGAGCAGGGGGGCTGAACGGACAGTACAGATTTTATGTATTCCAAATGTTTCTAGAGTTTTCAACACCTGAGTCCACTCTTTGGTAGGTTGTAGCCTCTAGCAAAGGTGCTGTGTGGCAGAAAATGTTGGTAATTCTTACTACCACACAAGTAGCCTCGTCTCTTGGACATCCAAGAAGATCAGTAACTGAGTCTCTCAATCCAAGAGGTCTGCTTTACAGACATGATCATTTGTGTGCAGGAATCCTGGATCTTCCCTTTTATCCCCCCAACCTGGATGGCTCCAAGTCCTCTTTGGCAAGGCTACTTGTATACTGTCTTGTATTTTAAGAGATCTTTAGCTAGGGACAGCAAGCATAAGTATTCATTAACAGAGATTCAGCCTGAGAGAGCCAGTTCTTACCAGTGGTGAAGGGAGTGGAGAGATTTTGACTGTTATCATTTACAGAGCTCACATAGCATTACTATATTACTGCTGAACTGTTAAAAGATTAACCCCCAGGTTAGATTTAGGTAGATTTAGGCTGCGACAGTGGACACAAGAGTACTAAACTCTGGTCTTCTCACTGCACACAAGAATGAGATGGGAACTTACCTCATTTTTCTAACATAGGTGGAGTGTAACCTGCAGAAGAGAAAGGAAGCTCTTCTATACACTGCTTGATAAATTGCAGCCATTACCAACACCTACAGGTAGCTGCCTCTGCCTAAAAAGAAAAGCATGGAATATAATGCAGCGGCCCTACAAACTTATGTTTGATTTAAAAGGTGCAATAACCCACTGCTAGCAGAAATTTCCCTCTTGCAGAGCCTGCAGAATGCTGGCATCTGCTTTCTAAAATTATCACGTTGGTCTTAGTCTCTAGTTGCACATCAAACCCAGTTTCAGACAATTTTTAAGACTGTTTAAAGAGACCTCAGTTTGTTTCCATTTGTGAGTATGCACAGATCTTACAGAAATTGCTGTAAGACTAGATGAAATGTTCCTGTCCTAAACCCCTGTATCCCTGGGGAAAAGGGCAGTGAAGGTGGCTGCTCTCTGGTTTGTTTCCTACGCAGTTGTAATGGCCTTGATCCAACTGAACATCCGATTGCAGCACACAGTAGATCTGTGGGAAAGGCACAGATGCCAGAAGAGAATGAAAGACAAAATATCAGTTGCAGGAGCAAATTCCCTGAATTAGACTAGACACAGCAGTTGCAGCTGAACTGGGTCATCTCCAGCTATGAATATTTTTTGTGCCAAGGGATCCTACCACATTTTCAGCTCAGGCAGTCACAGACACAGTTTGAACTCAGCTTCAGGATGTCAGAAAATAGCCAGAAATGCTACCCTCGCTAGCATTCATTTGAAACAAAAATGAACCATGATTCATAATCCTTAATAATTGCTTTGAATATTTCACTTTTCAACCATAGAACTCGAAGGCCTTTAAGGAGGAAGTTACGTTTGCATCGATTTACAGACACATAGCAGTACCAAAGAGAGTCTGCGAGTTCTTCCTTTCGGTAAAGGTCAGCGATGGCTCCCGAGCCTGGGCGCTGCCTGAGCAGAGGCTGCTCTCTGCACGTGGAGGCAGTTTCTGTAGCCGGCACTGTGGAGGCTTTGCCATGCAGCTTCTGACATTTCTGCCCTGGATTCTTCTTTCCCACTGTCTCAGCTGAGGATGGTCTTCACGAGGATGATCCCCAGGGAGACGAGGGAGCCAAGCCTGCTGTGGAAGCCACTGGGGAGAGCATCGGTGTCCCTGCTCAGCGCTCAGCGGCAGCAGTGGGAACTGGGCACGCTGCCGGCAGGCTCGGCAGACACACGCGATGGCCCTGACTGTCGCAGAGACTGACTGAAACAGTTCTGTGGTGCGACGATTACGCGTCCGTCGCTTCTCCGCCCCCACGTCTCGCACAGCCTGGCGTGTGAAAATCTCCAGCGCAGCAGCCGGCACCGATTCGAGGAGTTTACAAACAGCTCTTGCACTTTGCTCTGGAATGAGCAGTGAGATGTGACCAGAGTGGGGGCAAGAGGAATGGCTTGTACCTGGAATGATGAAAATGCAACGTATGCAGGCGCTTAACCCCTTCCTTCCTAGGAACCACAATGCCAGGTTTTGGTTAGGATCACTGAAAACTCAGAGGCAGTAGAAACATGTCTGACCTCGGGAGGCCAGCCGAAACTCCCCTGCCTTGCCAGCCAACTTCACCTACGCCCTTCCACTGGCAGGGGCTGGATCCAGGCCTCTCATTCCGCACGCATTTTCCCCACTTACTGTGCTCTGTGCAGAAGGAGTGTTGTCTCCAGCAGCAGGGACCTGCTGTAGAGTCCCACGTTGACCTCAGACAGAAGCACTGCTCCCACAGCAAACAGAGCAGCAGCTCTCTTACTGGGTCTGAGTCACTCTTCCCCCACTGGGAGCGCTGGGAAATGTAGTTCTCCACTGGCTACTCACAAGCCCTTGACTAAGCTAGATGGCTGAGTGTCTGCTCTGGATTTTTATTAACTCCAGGAGTTAGTGAGGCTGCCTGAGAGTAAACTATCTTCTCCCCCCCCCCCCCCCCCCCCCCCACCGGTTCATTCTATCACAAATCCATATCCTGTATTTTGCCAAGCAGAAGTTATTATGAGAACAATGTTACTGTGGCAATTTGAGCTATTCTTAGCAGAGGGATTTGTTCCTAATGATAGTTTATTTCTCTTTTTGCTTTTTTTTCTTCCAAGCTTCTCTGTTTTTTGTATCAGCAACATAAGAGTATTGTTTAAAGTTAAGGACCATATGTCCTCAAACAGGAAAATACGCCAAGAGCTGTATATATCTAAAGGACAGAGCTGTTTATTGTTTAAGCACCCAAACCCACAGCTGAATTTGCAAGTGAGTATCTCTGATTAGAAACCCTGCTTTGCCAAGACAGATATCAAAATAATGACAAATTATTTTCATGCCTTTATAACTCAACAGATTCCTCTCAAGTACTGAAAACATTATTCTGGGCTGGAACCTACCTGCCTATATTTAGCACAAAGAGCATTTTATAGACATATGAAAGTAATTTTTTTTTTTTTTTCTGGACAGCGTTTTGCTTTTTGGTCATGAATTGAGACATTCTAATCGAGAATTCACGTCATGTAATTTGAGAGCAGAGCTTGTAAAAACTAATAAATAGAATATGCAGAGAAATAGCACTCTTTGTTACCAGCGTTACTTAAAAGTTTAGGTTTAATTATGCTTGACTGCTGTTTGTGTGCTTCCTGAAACCAGAGCAAGTTCAATCTTATTAATCCACTAGGCTAATTGGATTAATGGAAAAAACACATCTTCCCTTAATAAGATAAAGGATTGAAATATAATCTCTAAGGGAAGTATCCACTCAGCTGTTAAAACAAACTAACAGATTTATTGACCCTAACTGCCCTTAGAAATTCTTCTTCCAAGAAGAGCTGTTTTAGAGTGAAGCAGTTGAGGAAGGGAGACACTTTAGACCTCAAATTTTGGGACAGCCTCTCAACCTTCTTCAGCTGAAAGCTATTCATCATTTGGTAAGCACATCCCTAGCCACATGAAGGATTAAAAGCCAGAGCACCATCCTGCAGTGTACACTCCTTTGAAGACAGTGCAGTGCTGCAGCCTCTCATTGCTATATGCAGCCAAAAAAAGAAAAAAATCACAGACTAGCTCAGTTGTGTATACCTGGTGCCTGTGCTGTGCGAAGATACACAGAGAAAATGAGATTAGAGTCACTTCTTGGACTGATCTGACTGGTGGGAAGCCATGCAGTCTGCAAGAGATTCCTTGTGCCTTCTCCAAGGGCCCATACACCTGCATGTGGTTGCACGTTGCCCTATAAAGTGTCTCTGCAGCACATACGCAAGGGAGAGGATTTTGAAAATAACAGAGGTTTTCTCATCACTTATCCATGTAATTATGTAATTTAAGGAGCACAATTATCAGTTGTCAGTTTGGCACTAAATTGCTTCTTTGTAAATATTTTTGAGCTGGACCCTGAGTTGTATGAATTGCATAAACTGTTATTTGTCTCCTGCAGATACCGTACTCCATGCAAGATGCAATCCTGTGAGGGAAGTGAAGGCCTGGCCATACAAATGCACCTCTGACAGCTTCCTGTAGTTTACTAATTTGAGCTTTGGCAGCATACCAGAGGGAGGAAGTGAATCCCCGAGACTCTCCTGATGCAAGAAGAGCAAACAAAAAGGAGCAGGCAAGGAGGACACAAGCAGTAGGAAAAAATACTTGTGATTTCTTACACAAGCAAGATTGCAAAATAGGCAAATCTTCGGTCATGCATTGTGAAGATTTTTTTTTAATCTGGTTTGTAAAATACTCATATTGGTATTAGCAGTTGGTAAAAGATTTTTCAAGCCAAAAGAAATGGCTGGAAAAATGTAATTCTAGGCTGCTAGTAATGGTTATACTAGTAATCTTGCTTTTACTTGCTGTTCTGTGTCTTTCCAGCTGCCCCTAATACACAGCTGCCCAAGAAAGAAGCCTTAGAATTGCTAACAGCTGGCCCTTGGAAAGCAACTGTTAATTGCTTTAAATACATAAAACTAACAAACTCGCATTGAAAACTTACGGTCAAGCCACAAGAAACCTCTTGGTAAAAAAAAATTTCTTTTTTAGGAAGAGACAAACCAGTTCTTTAAAGAGAAAGTTAATGAGTAGTCTTTCCCTCTATCATTAAATTTTTAGATGCAAACTAACCAAATCTGATTTTTTTCTGAAGTTAGATGTAGTATATGTTATGTATATGATGGGCTCCTGCAGTTTCTCATGCTCAGGGTGGGGACTTTGGAAGAAAGAAACTAATTTTGTACAGCTGATTACATTCTGTGCTCCTAACACTTGCACAGGTGTAGAGGAGACACTTCAATATTTGAATGACATTTTAGTAGGATTTGCTCATTTCAGCATATTGGGGTAGCATGTGTGGTTTTTGTCTTTGCCCCTCCCTGCTGCTGTTGGTTAGGGAAGATCTTCAGACTCTGGCACTGATTTGCTGCACAGCACAAGATAACTGATGATGCAGGATCCAGCCTCTTGACTTCAGGTAATTACTTCATTTTGGGAACAGACTAGTACTGTTGATGAAACTAGATGAAGCTACATCTCTTCACAAAAGGTAAACTGAAGTTGTTAGTACACTTTAAAAAGCTAAGTGGTACTGTGAGCTAGCTCAGTATGATATAAAAATGACATCTGTTTCTTAAACACTGCGTGCTGGTCATGGCCCCTTGTCTCTAACAGGATACTGAAGAACTGGAAAAGGTTCAAAGAGGACAACAACTATGATCAAAGACTTGGAGTACAACCACTGCAAGGAACTAGGTAGGCTCTGATGTTTTGACCTGTGTAAGGGGTAGGTACCAACCGTTTTGCGCCTCGTTCCCGTGCAGGAACCTGGTGAATCAAATCTAACTAGCTGGAGCCGTGTTCCCCGTGAACAAACAGAGGTGGTTTTCCATGCCCTGGCTCAGGGATGATGCAACTGCTACGTCAAGGATGTTGTGGATGCAAAACAGTTCTAGCTGAAGGGAGGAGAAATACTTAACAGAGAACTCCTTTGAGGGTTACTAAATAGACAGACTACATCAGGCTGAGAAGATTCCCAAGTTAGAAGTGTTTGGAGGCTGGGACAGTACTCTAGGCAGCATGGGCTAAACAAAGCTTTGGCGTGAGCCAATACAGTTGTTCTTATGAGGCCCCTTGTTCTTCATTCTTATTTTAGATGGACCTTTCTTTTAGTATCCTTCAGCTTAGGGCCTATGAAGTGCTTCTACACGATTGCTCAGAAAAGGAGGCACATTGTTAGGCTTGTGCTTGCTACAAAGGAGGTAATGTTTTTGCTAGAAAACACACCACGCTCTTCAAACCCCAAAGCAAGCCACTTGTTCTGCTGCGGTTCTCTCTCAGAAGCATTCCTGTTGTACTTGAGGATAGTAAGTGCTTCTCCACAAGGTGCTGACATAACGAATTGCTCTGCTGATGCCTGCTTGAAGCTGCCCAACCCCATCGGCATTTGACAGCGAGTGGTAATGCACCAATTTACAAACAATCTTTTAATGCAACTGGAACACTGGTGACTGTGCCGGAGCTGAGGGAAGTGGGAGAAAATGAGTAAGTACTCCCTACCTGCTTGTCAGAAAGCACTGATAAGGGTCAGAAACAGATTCACAGAACAAGACAATGCTCTTGTTGGACTATTGGAAAAGAACTCTTGATGTGACTACTTGGTAGATGCTAAAATCCTTTTAGGAGATCCTTTAGGCTCCTTTTAGGAAGAATTTCTTTGCTTTCAGCCCCTTGCTGGCCAACAAGAGTGAGCTTGCTAATAAACTTCTTGTTGTTCTCCACCGTCTGCCTTACTTTCTAAAAATATCTGAATAGTGCAAAAAAGGTGAATCTCACTAGAAGGAATCTGAGTGCCTTTACAGTGTGTGAGGTTTTGCCAAATCTCTAGAAGCTTTTAAATCTCTGGCTGGATATTACGGACTCTTTGGATAATAGGGCTTTAACTAGATGCCTCAGATAGAAGCTTGGATATCATTCCAGTGTTTCCTGCTAGTTATAGGAGCTGTATTTCTGTTGGAAGACAACCAAAATGAGAGGAAAGGAAGGCTTATGTTTTGATGGATAGTTTCACTGAAAACTGGCCTTCTTCCTGCTCTGGCGCAGCAGCACTAGTAGCCCTGGTGATGTAGTTGGCTGTGTGGACACGTCTGTGTCCACATCTGGACAAGAAATTACTAAATTCACTTAATGTTGTTTGTTTCTCATATGAGATATTTCATATATCCTAGTCTTCCCCAAAATGGGGCATAACACTCAATGTTGTGATGTTTGCTGTTTGAAAGACATTGCTGAGGGAGTTGAAGCTGAGGTAATAGTTTAGGCGTAGAGAAGAAATCTTAATTATGGATCACGCTGTGACCTCTGGTTACCTTTTATGAATGAGGTGGTTTTAAGCCAGTTGAAGGTAACTCTGATAAAGAATGTGTGTTAGAAGGGGATTTGACCCCTGTTATGTCTTTGCCAGCACTTGCTGATTGTTGTTGTGAGAGCTTTCCAGCTAAGGGTGGCCAAAAAAGTCTGTTTTAGAAGAAGGATGGTCACAGGCTAGCTAGGCTGGTAAGATGATTCTTTATTTGAAGCCTACATCTAAAAAGAAAGGAAGAATTGCTTATAAAAATCCTTGAATCTTACATAATTGCTGGGACTATAATGAACAAATAACTATAGTTTATTTATGAATTCCTAGAAAACAAAGAGCAGTCATCATAAATCTGTCATGGCAAGTCACATCCAAGCAGCTTAATGGTTTTGTGTGATAGCCAAGAGCCCTTGTGTGCCAGAGAGGGCTGAGTGCTGATAAGCTCTGTGATCCCATTTTGCTACTGCTGTGCAAGGTGCCGTTGTGATCAGCGGAGTTTAGCCTGAGGCCTGTAAGGAGGGCATGATGCTTCAGAAACGGCATGTGATGATGGTACTGTCAATCCGGAAATGTCTTTGCAGGAGAAGACTAGTGAAAGTATTGGCTACCAGTGAGGACTTGGATGACGGAACAGAAAGGGTGATGTGAAATACAGCAGATGACAGCAGCTGGAGAGTGGGAGGTGCAAGGTTGGTTTAGAATGAAGATTATCGATAGAAGTTAAAGCACCAGCTGGGGATAAATGAGATGAGCTGTGTGAGTAGAGGAGGGCTGGCTAGCCAGCCTGCTCCTGAACTGAGGATTTGGGCATATGATACCGACTTGGGCAGCCAGCGTGAATCACCGCCAGCAGGCTGCTGTGGTCAAAAAGCAAATGCCGGCCGCAGTGCCTATTCCCAAGGGGCAGCTGGGAGCTGCTGGAGCCAGCCCAGCCCAGCCTCTCGTGGCAAAGCCCGGGCAAGGGCGCGGGCCCACCCTGGGCTCGCCCCTCCGGCAGACACGCTGTGGGGAATAGAGGGGTGCTGCCGCGGCCGGTGTGACGCGGTCCCGCCGGGCTCGGCTGCCCCGGCAGCAGGGCGAGGGGCCGGGCAGGCCTGCAGGCAGAGACCCCCGCGGATCCCCTCCCCCCATTTTAAGCCATTTTTGGGAACTTTTATTCCAAAACCGCCACTTTTGGCTTAGTGCTTCTCACAGTTCTTGTCGTCCTGGTGGGGGGTCCCGCTTGTAGCCAAAGTCTTTCCGTCTCTGTGAGGAACAAGGACCCACCCGCCGCCTCTGGGGGGGGGTCTGGCTGCCGGGGACCCCTGGGGCCGCGCGCCCACGTGGAGCGGAGGCGGCGCCTGCGCACTGTGGCGGCTGCCGCTGTGACTGAGCTCACGTAGCGCGCGGCCGCCCGCCCCGCCCCGACTCGCGCGGGCCGGGGGGGGCGTGGCCCGGGCGCCTATAAAAGCCTACGCGGGGCCGGCCGTGCGTGCGGCTCGTGACGCCACTGGGCAGCTCGCGGGTGGATGTTCCTGTCGCCCCCCGCCCCCAAACTCCACCCCGATCCCTCAGGTGAGGCCCGGCCACCCCCGCACCGCTGCGCCCCGCTGCCGGCGGCCCTGGGTAGCAGCGGGTGGGTCCGGGGGACGCGGTGCGCCGTGAGGGGAGCGTCGGGGTCCGGGCGCGGCGGCGGCCACTGGGTGGGCGGGGGTGGGGGCGATACGTGGCAGCGCTCCGCCGGCGGCTCTCCCGGCGAAGGGCCGGTGCCCCGGCCCTGCCGGCCGTTACGTAACGGGAGGCGGCAGGCTCCGGAGGAGGGCGGGAGGGCAGGGCCGCGGCAGGCGGCCCGGGGCTGCTGGACGGAACAGTGCCGCCGCCGCCGCCTCCTCCTCCAGGGAGCCGCGGCCGTGCGGCCCCTTCCTTGCGCCTGGCGTTTAAACGTGGCCGCCAGTAGCTCGGAGCCGCCCCGGAGCCTCGGCACCCCCCGCCCGGCCCGCCTCCCCTCGCGTCCGGGGGTGCGCGGCGCAGGTGGGTTCCCGCCCCAGCTTGGCGGCACCTCCCGCGCTGCTGGGCACCCGCCGGCGGCCAGCATCGCTCCCAGCGCGGGTGTTGCTGCCGCAGTAAAGGGAGCTCGGCGCGGCTGACGGGACGCCTGTTCGTGCTGCCGGGGGAGTTGAAGAGCGCTCGGGAGGGAGCCCATTTCCTGCTCGGAGGGATGAAAAGTTGCTTTGCATTAAGCACTGCAAGGGCTGCACTGGGTGTCACAGGCGGTGCTTCTAACATCATAAGGATGTCCAGCGAAGGACAGCTAAGATGATTAAAGGACTGGAGCATCTTTCATATGAGGAGGGGCTGAGGGAGCTGGGCCTATTCAGCCTGGAGAAAAGACGACTCAGAGGGGACCTGATTAATGTTTGTAAATACCTAGAGGGAGAGTGTCTAGAGGACGGGGCCAGACTCTTCTCATTGGCACCCAGCAACAGGACAAGGGGCAATGGGCACAAACTGCAACACAGAAAGTTCCACCTGAACATAAGGAAGAACTTCTTTACTGGGAGGGTGACTGAGCACTGGGACAGGCTGCCCTGAGAGGTTTGTGGAATCTCCCTCCCTGGAGATATTCAAAACCTGTCTGGACAAAATCCTGGTTCGTGTGCTCTAGGAGTCTCTGCTTGAGCAGGGTGGTTGGACTAGATGACCTTCAGAGATCCCTTCCAACTCTGTGATCTTGATTTCCCTTGCTTCTTACTGCTTTGGGTTGGATTCAGCCCATTGCATTGTGTGAAATTTTGTGTCTAACTTTGCAGTAAGCTATACTCTTGTGTGGGTATCTTGATAAGATCTAACCTGACTAGTAGGAAAAGCTTCAGCATGGAGGTTTGAGGATGCTGTTAAACAAAGAGAAAATAAAAGTGTCGGGTATGCTTAGAGTAAATCTTCCAGGTTTACCTGGAAAGCTGGGTGCTCTTAGAATAAGGATACTTTAGGGTTACAGAGAGAAGGTATCAAAAAGATTGCCCAGCATTCAATTTCACACTTTTTTTTTCCCTGCTGAATTCAGTAAGAGGAGTTGCAGAGGTGCTCCAGTGACCTGCCTTGGATATGTAAAGATTCAGTCCTCAAGGTTTTAGTAAATGAAAGAAGCTATCCCTTACAACAAGTAGATCAATGTTAAATGCAGCTTCTTAGGATTCCAACATCTGTTGAGCTAAGCATGCAAACAGTGCTCTGTCAGGGATGGAAAGTAAAGGTAGTGAGTTCCCAGTTTGTCTCAGGAGCAGAGGCCTGCTTTTGGGTAAGAGATGTTCTCTATCTTGCTGTTCCTCACATGTTACTACTTTTGGATCATTGCTGGATGCATTCAAATGTCTTGAACCATACTGCAAAGCATTTGATTTGATCTAGAGTACTCTGCACTGCTGCTTAATTGTATGCTAACAGAGCCAGTACTGATTTTTTTTTTTTTTTTAAACTGCTGGTACTCGAAGTAGGAATATGCCTAAATCTTGCTATGCTAATAGTGTTAATTCTGCCATTTAAGGAGTGATTGTGGCATTAGGTAGGCATATCTTTTCTAGTTGTTCATTCATTTAGAAGCTGAAGAAGCAGCACCATTTAATAAACTGCTGTCAGTGGCCATGCTGTCCTAAGCAGTTCCTGATCTGTGCTCTTCACACAGGCTGGTATTTCTGATAAACCAAATCAGAAATGAGTTTATTGGGGGAGGTGGGGAACTACTACCCCACCTCCCAGCAAGAGCTATTTCCCTTTGCTAATTCACTGTGTAGCCCTGCACATGGTGGGTCACCTACTGGCACAGCTGAGGTGTGGGTGGGGAGACTGGAGCTGTTGCAGAAACTTCAGTTGAATAACAGGGTTAATGTCTGTGTTAAGATATATGCATTGAGCCACTCTCTGACCTGTAGAGATTTAAACATTATTGCATGATGAGTGGTTTTAAAATGTAGCATTTAAAGCTCTGATTTTGTGGCGTGCATAGATTGGGAAATAGCCAGTGCTGTTTGAAAAACATAAATGACAGATAATGAGTAACACTGTGGAAGGAGTGAGGATAAATAGAGGTGTATGGGAGGAAAACTGACTCCACATTGTGGTTGATATAAATAAAGACACTTTTTAAGAAAGTGGTTCAAAAGAATATGCGTTGGGAAAAAAACAAATAACCCTACTTGATAAATTGTTTCTGTTTAACCAAGGAAAGACCGAAAGTAAAGTCTGTGCTGAAACAGGATCTTTGCTCTTGCTTGTGCTGTGTATTTCTAGGCAGCGTTTTTGCAGTAACTTCTGAATGACTTGCTGTTCCTCTCAAGTGGAGCAGGCTTTCTGCTACTGCAGAATCACCCGTGAGGCTGCAGCTTCAGCCTGAAAGAGCTCTTACCTGTTACTATTTTTCAGCTGTTGATCATTGGGATTGCTCTGCTTTCTTTGTAGTCTCTCTTAGTATCTGAAAACAGTCTGTATATTTCTACAGATGCTCTGCTAATCCTTGAGCAGAAGGATAAATAGAAGGATACCCTCCTGACTGTTGTGCCTAATAAGATAAGTGCTCCACTCCATCGCCAGTGTTCTTTGTCTTGATATAGAAAGTTAAAACAAGCGGGGTCCGAGAGGGCTGTATCCATTCAGTCTCACACTGCAAGAAACCAAGGAAATACTTGCTTCAGTTCCTTAAGTACAAATCTGTGTATGAACACACCTGCTCTATAGTCAGATTCACGAATGTTGTCTTCAAGTTGGCCATAAATGATATGTAAAACACATCACCTACTTGACTCTAAAAATTATTCTTATGTCTTATTAGATTATTGTATTCATGCCTTTTGTTAGCAGCAATTCTAGAAAATCTTTCTTCTCTCACTGCTTGGATATTAATTTTAAAACAACCTTTAAATATAATGTGCTGAAGAACTTAGGGAACTGGATTCTAATGTTTCTGTCCTGTGAGACTGCTAAGCAATGATGACAGCTAAATGTTCTTGGTACTTAGTACTTACTCTGTCAAAATTCTTGCGAGTAGTGTTTCCAGTCACATTGTGTCAAAATACTATAACTTGAGTTGTCCTTGAGACAGGAGAGGTTTAGTGTAGTGAGCAGCTATCACTTGTGGTACTGTTCTCTTCCTGCTGCCCTAAGTCTGCTCCATCTAACTGATTTTTTTTTTTTTTTTTACTTTAACATATGATGGGATACAGTAAAGATTATGAGAGTGGGCCAGTATTTAAATCAAAAGTTGAGGATCTTGGTGATACAGTTTTGACTTCTTGCCTTGCAGCAGACTTAATTTTGAGTAAGCCATTTATTTCTTACCTAAATAAAGAATCAGTTTTATAATAAGTTAGAGCTATTCCAGAATAATTCCATATTGAAATACAAACTTGGTTTCTATTTTCTGTCTTGTTTTCTGGATCCTGGTAAACACCTGGGAGCTTGGAATTGACAGTGAGGAGACTTGTATGATAAGCATCTTCAGTTAATTGCTTCAGTTTTCAGTCACCAATTAACACTGATTTGAGTGAGATTATATCACTCTCTGTAGTTTGTATTAACTTCACTTTTCTTTCTGCTCACTTGGATGCCCATCCGCTCTCTTATGACTCTTGCAGGTTGATTCTACTCGTAGAGCAGAGCTGATATCTTTAGAAGTCCTTTAAAAACTGCCTCTTAGTTTCATCATTTGAAGTGGCATTTGTTGTGTATCCCTCCTGTTTGGGGAATCCTGTGCCGGTCTTCGCAGTATCATTTGTTTAGTTGCTGCTTTGTTTTACTTGTATCTTCGTGTTTATTTGTTCTTTGATATTTTTCCCCCCCTTTTTTTTGGTTGTTTTTCGTGGTCTGCGGTGTTTTACTGTTTCAAAGCTTAGCACATGTACTTCTGGCAGAAAGTTGGGAAGCTCCTGTGTTAAAGCTGTCAGCTGGACTCCCACTTCTGCATGTGGGCAGTGGATTCCCTCTTCTCCAAGATGCTCAGCTGCTATCCCTGTGTCTGCCTGAGGGACAGGGCTGAGGAGGAGGGTCAGACTGACAGGAATAATGTAGAGAGGGTTTTCATCTTGTTTTACTTCATGTCACTGACAGGAAGAAATGAAGCCTACTTATTTGGCAGCTTGTGCATTTTAAGAGATTTCCAGCATCTATCTTAACTGAGCTTTATTTTCTTTGATTTGGGAACCTGCAGCTGATCCTTTTGCAGTAGTTTTGAAAGCCGTGCATTTAGCAACTGCTGTTAGGGCAGTGAAAGCTTGGCTGGCCGCTGCCTTGGGCTCTGCTTCCAGCTCAATTCTGGCTGGGAGGGAAGTAATCTTGGGTGGCTGCAAGCTATTACAGGAGTCTGAGTCCTTGCAAATAACAGAAAAGCTGGAGGCTGTGAAAGGAAAGAAAAATGAGGTTGGAAGTGACCTCTGAATGTTGTCTGGTCTAACCTCCTGTTTGAAGCTGGGTGGGCTCAGGGGTTAGGTTAGACTGCACGCGGGCTTGTCCCTTTTAGTTTTGAAATTCTTCCAAGAATGGGACATCCAGTTTCTCTGAGCAGCCTCTTTTAGTGCCTAACTGCTGTGACAGAGAGAAACCTTTTTCTTTGTACCTACTTAGAATGTCCCTGGTTGCAATTTGTGAGTGTTGGTACTTGCTTATTCTGCTGTGTGCCTGTGAAGGTGTGAGGAGAGAATAGGATTGCAGCTGCGTTTGGTGTCAGCCCAGTGTTGGAGCAGGCTGTAAAGGCAGGTAGAGATGGGGAAAAACTGTTTGCAAAGCATCCTGCTCAAACAGGCTTTATGGCATCATTCTATCCTGCAAGGTGAAAGACTGTCACCAAGAGCAATAGGGGAGACATTGTTTTCGTCACCTTTTTGGTGGTTTTCTGTTTTTCTTTTAGAAAAACTTCATATTGATTAATAGCAAAAAGTAAACTTTCTGAAGCTTTCCTTGTGTTTCACTGAGTGCAGTAAACAAACAGCTCAATGAATTCTGAGTACTGATAATGTTTGCAAATATTTATTGTGTAGTAGAACTGCTTGTGCTTTGTAATTGATTCACAGATGTATGAGCTTGAGTGCTGAATGAGCAGGAAGCGCTTGGCTTTCTGCAGAGCAAATTATGAACTGAGCAGTGTTTTTAATGAGTGCAGGTACACGTCAGTGTCCTTGTGCACATGGATACAGCTTCTTTTAAGTAAAGAGTGAAAGGAAATATGCCAGCAAGAAGACTTAATTCCAGGTGTGACCCATTAATTTACAGCAATTACTGCTCTTGTTTAATGAGACTGACAGTCACAGAAGAGGTAGGTACAGTTGTATAGACCTTACCAGGAGCTGTGGTTTCTGCTGAAAACTAGTTAAGTGTTACAGGCTGGCTGGAGGGTTGTGTACCTGCTCATTGTGTTTAGGGCTGGACTTTCACCAATTGAACCTGTGCTGCCACTAGAAACAACAATTTTGCCGTCCTTTGCTGTCTTTGGCTGCCAGTTCATGCTTCCAAATTGCGCTCTTGTGCTGGCATGGCTGTTATGTGGCTGTGAACTGTATTAGAACTGCACTGGGGTTAAATTAGCTTTTGGGGGAAGTTTTTTTTTGTTAGTCATGTTTGAAATACTCTGATTTAGCTTGTTGCCTGGCTCCCTGTGGAGGG
The DNA here is from genome assembly GCA_907165065.1 of Caprimulgus europaeus. Next base: position 38,243,466 of record OU015529.1, on the reverse strand, counting down.
GATGAACATTCGAGGAGGAGGTGAGGACAGCAGGGCTGGTTCAGAGCATTGGTGAGGCTGAGGCACCTGACTCAATGCGGGGGGGGGAAGCAGGACTCCAGGCTTCCCTCTCCACATTTTTACTTTACAACTTATTTTCTGCCTGTGAATGTGTTGGAATGTTTCAGCCCTTCAATTGTGGTCATGCAGATTTCAGATGATTTACAGAAGTTGGAGATAGTGCTGCTTTTCCAGGCTCGTACGAGTTTCATGCTGTTTGTATTAGTGGCAGTGGAACTCTGCTTGCCCTATCCAAGAGGCAGTCCATGGAGTCAGTAAATCCAAACCCAGGTATAGCTCTTTCTGCTTCCTGAACCTTCAGGTGCAAGATGGGAAGAGATCCTGCACTCTGGAGTCGAGGGAATGTTTCCGGCTAATACCTCCACTTGTAGGTGGAATGATCTTGATTTTGGTGTGACTTTAGCACTTTCCTAATGTTGTTTACTCCTTCCTTCTGTGAATGGCACACCTGGTTTTATGTTATTCACTATCAGTACTGTCAACTTGACCAAAAGCATATTGCTTTCTTCCCTAAATAGGCCAGCCTAGTTTGTAGCTGGACTTGCTTTGTGATGTTGCTTTTTTTTTTTTCTTTCATTAGTTGTCTTGTCACTGGAAGAATTGTAAAACAGCTTCCGTTGGTACACAAGGTTGTTTTAATTTCTCTGAGCAGATAGAGTGCATGTGAGTTTAAGCTTTCGTATGTGGAAAAAAGTCAATCTTGTGAATTCCAAGACTGCATATATTCTTTCAAAGTAGTGAGGAAGTACTAGGCTGTTAAAAGGCTTCAGGATCTTGAAAGGCTGAGAGCTTGGCAGTTGTGTGTGGGAGAAAGCAGTGCCTGTGAGCCTGCTATGGACTTATACAGGAACCAGCTATGAACCAGCTTACAAACAAGCCTTTTGTATTGGGTGTGGAGGCTGGCTTCATGGTGGTGGCAGCTCAAAAGCAGCAGCCTGCAGGTCACTTACTCTGTGGGCTGGTTGGATAGGGTTTTCATTTTGACCTGTTCCACTGGCATCTTTCTGACTCATCAAAGGAAACATTTTTTCATTGAGTGGATGAACTGATAAGATGTATTTTAACTTGGTATTACGGGGTTTTTTTCAGTGTTTGGTCTTGAGTTTTTTGGTGCTTTTTGTGAAGCAGCTCTTATCTGTAGTGTGTCTTGATGTCAAAAAGATGAAGAGTGCTTGTGAAGACCCTGTCTCCAAGCTATTCTTTCTTCTCTTACTGCACAAGACAAAAGTACAACAAAGTCTGCAGAAGGGCATCAGTCCTCTGTGAGAGCTGCTTAACCTTATCAAGATTCTGCTGCCTCAAGCAGAAGTGGCAGCCCCAAGAGAATAAGCTTTTTGAAGGTAGATTCAACTCTCTGGTGAACAGGGATTTTTTTACCTACTTTGTTTCTTTCATAGGTACGTGGTGAGGTGACAGCTATTGAACGATGGCATTCAACAAGATTTGGTATACCATAGCCCTGGGACTTCTACTGCCTTTTTCTTACGCCCATACGGACTTCTTCACTTCCATTGGTGAGATGCACTTTGGTGTATATGCTGCATAGCCAAAAGAATTTCTTGATGGCTCTCAAAACTGTTTCTGCAATGATGTGTTAATGGTGTGCAAGGCTTTAATTAGTACAGCGCTAAATCCACTTTCTTGTTCTTACGACCTTATTGATGTCTGTCTTTTGGGAAAAACATACTTTGAGTTAAGTCAGTCCAGTTAGTCTAATGGCTCAGGCTAGGCTTTGTATTCATTATGTATTCTTATGGGAACTGGGTTTTAAACAAAACTTTGGTGTGGGCTGTTGCACATATGCAGGAGCAAGCGAAACAGCTGCTGAGGGTACATGTGATCCCAGTATGTCAGCGTACTCTCTCTTGGGTTCTGATGGCCTGTGACAAAGCTGAAGATGTGGATCATATAATTTTGTGATGCACCAGTTCAGCTGCCTGCTTCCAGTAAATGAAGCAGTTATTAATTAAGAACAGAGTCTGTTAGGGGACCTATTGAAGTAATGCAAGTAATTTTAAAAATAAAATGTTGGATTAGTATTGTATATCAAACATTAAGGCTTTGTGTATTTCTGTAGCTTTGTCTTTATTTGGTCTACATTATGTGTGCTTGGATGAAAGATTACCCTGTTACAACCTATTTCCTTTGCAAATGAATCTTAAATTAGTTCTAATAATAAATATGTGATATTACATTAATTGCCATAGCAACAAGCTTGGTCCAACATAAGATTTTCTCCTTAAGGAAAAAAAAAAAGGCAAGAAGCCTTACTCAAATACTCCTTCAGGATTATTTAAGCAAATACAGTAGGGCTTTGGGGAAGAAGGAGTTGCAGAGGGGAAGGCAGTAGAAGAGAGGAAGAATGCCTCTAAATCTCAGTTGTAGGGATTTTTGTTTCTCCTCATCTAACCAAACTAATTTGTTTTCTAGGTCATATGACAGACTTAATTAATACAGAAAAAGATCTGGTGGTGTCACTGAAAGATTACATCAAGGCAGAAGAAAGCAAGCTGGAACAGATCAAAAAGTAAGCAGCTTGTTTCATCATGCTAATAGTTAATCATTTGAGTCCACCATTATGTAAGAAGTGCTTCCCAAGGCTGATTAAATTTGTGGAATTTTTCCTCTGAGGCAAAGCTTAAACTAACAGTTTGTGCTGGGTTTTTGTCCTAAGTTATTATCTCCGAGTCATCAGTTTGTTTTATGCATCTTTCTAACGATGGAATCTATACAATAACTTTGCTTTAGGACTCCTGCTTGCATGTAATTCTTGAGGGGATGTAATTCTTTGAATGATCAATTTGCTTAGTGAAAACTAAAACCCAGGAAGCCTTTAAATAAGCATTACAAGGGCTGCAATGATATACTAGATGTAAAAGCTCTAAAAAGTGTTAGTGTGGCTGTATTACTTGTGAGTGATTAATAGTAATAACACCCTACCAGAGCACAGTCTCTTTCTACATATTATATTTCAATTTAAAAGTAAAACAAAGCAAAATAAAACTTAATTACTGCTTTTAAAAATAACAAGAGACCTGACCATTGTCATTATTATGTTGCTCAACTCTGTATGTGTGAGGACCAGTGCCCAATATGTCAGATTTTATCACAGCTAGAAATAAAATTTTGTATCACTGAACAGTGTATGTGTATATATATGTGTATAAATCTGTCGTGAGGGTAGTTAAATGGTTTTAGATAGATGCATGAATTTTATTTTAGCCTTCATGTATTACATTCTACCATCCAGGCAGAAAGATAGTACTTAAAATACAGAGTTGGAATTGCTCATAGCTTTGGAATGTTGTAAGTATATTCTTTACAGCTACAAATTAAGATGGGAGCATGCCAACTGGACATCCAAAAGTGTGTAAATACAGTTTATCATACAAGCATTACAACTCTGATCCCTATCAGGTCAGAAAAGTTAACAAGACTGTCAGAGAGGTAGAAGAACCTGGAAAAGATGCCAGTATCATTCGAGTTTGTTGGGCTCTGTACTTTGGCTGAAGGATATCAGTAGTTTGTGTTGTTTAAACTCAGTGAGTTGGTAATTCACTGAAATGCAGAGGATGGCTCACACCTTGCAGGTGGCTTGTGGTGGAGGCTTTTATGAAACAGAAAGTACTTGAAATAAGTTCTGACCTTGTGGTTGTGGCTCATGGTTGCAGTGACTTTCAGCTACTCACTAGGTTTGGTGGTCATGCAGTGGGAAATGTATGATGGGTTTGACCATGTGTGATGTGAACACAAAATTTATTGAAATTGGTTTCTTCAGTTGTCAGCTTGCTCCAGGCTGGAGTTGGTCCACAGGAGCACTTTGGGCACTCCAGTTTGGAGGGAACTCCATCACACAGGTTGCTGCTGGCAAGAACCCATGCAGGGGCTGCTAAAGTGTAGGAAAACAACTAAAGATGGTGTGGGAAGAGTGAATGCAAACAGGGGCACCTTTAACAGTTGTAAACATCTGCCTGTCTCAGTTAACCAGCAGGCATATGAAATTCTGGAACAAGCTGAGTGCTGGCTTGTGTAGAGAGTTCCCTCCAGGCTACAGGTTTTAGATTTGCTTTATGTTGGTGTTGATTGGTATTCTCTGTAGGGTGTGGCTTTTTTAACATTAATTTGCCCTGTTTTCAGGGTGTTGTTGCATGTCTTCATGTTCTCAATCTGTGTTGTTTTGGACAGAGAGGGGAGGTTTGGTTGTTTTGCAGACATGTAGTAGCATGGCCTTGGTGCTTATAGCATGACTGGTGAGCCTGCTGACTTGAGCCTGGAGCATAGAATCATAGAATGGTCTGGATTGGAAGGGACCTTAAAGATTATCCAGTTCCAACCCCCCTGCCATCAGCAGGGACACCTTCCACTAGACCAGGTTGCTCAAAGCCTCATCCCACCTGGCCTTAAACACTTCCAGGGAGGAGCAGCCACAGCTTCTCTGGGCAACCTGTTCCAGTGTCTCACCACCCTCACAGTGGAGAATTTCTTTGTAATAACCAATCTAAACCTACCCTTTTTCAGCTTAAAGCCATTTCCCCTTGTTCTATCACTACCTGCCCTTGTAAAAAGTCCCTCCCCAGCTTTCTTGTAGGCCCCTTCAGGTACTGGAAGGCCACTCTAAAGTCTCCCGGGAGCCGTCTCTTCTCCAGCCTGAACAGCCCCAACTCTCTCAGCCTGTCCTCATAGGAGAGGTGCTCCAGCCCTTGGATCAGCCTGGTGGCCTCCTCTGGACTGGTTCTAACTGGTCGATGTCTCTCTTGTTTGGGGCTCCAGAACTGGACACAGTACTCCAGGTGGGGCCTTACGAGAGTGGAGTAGAGGGGGAGAATCACCTCCCTCCATCTGCTGGCCACACTTCTCTGGATGCAGCCCAGGACACGGTTATTGGCCTTCTGGGCTGCAAGCACACATTGCCGGCTCATGTTGAGCTTCTCATCCACCACCACTCCCAAGTCCTTCTCTGCAGAGCTGGCCTCAAGCCACTCATCACCCAGCCTGTATTTGTGCTTGGGGTTGCCCTGACCCAGATGCAGGACCTTGCATTTGGCCTTGTTGAACTCCATGAGGTTAGCACAGGCCCACCTCTCCAGCCTGTCAACGTCCCTCTGGATGGCATCCCGTCCCTCCAGCGTGTCAACCGCACCACTCAGCTTGGTCCCATTAAGACGATAGGTGAACAACAGTAGCTGTTGCAAGGTGTGCTTATTTCAGAGTGCATTGGAGTTGTGAATGGCTTCTGTCTCTGGCAGAGCTGGAGAGGTTTGTGGAATCCCAGCTGTAGCACCAGCACATTGATGGGGGCTCCTCGTTTGGGAACATGAGAACTATGCGTTTCTTAATACAAACGTAGAGTATGGAAGGCAGTTTTGTGGTGGGAGGCAAGGGGCTTATCATAGATTTAAGTGTGTGTGTGTCAAAGTAAAATATTTTGAGACAAGTGTTCTGTATTGGAACTACTTTTTTTAAAATGTTAGAAAAAAATAATTTAAAAATAAAAGATAAAAAATGTGGGTAAAGCTTTGTTTTTGGTTAGTCCTGCATGAAAACTCATAACGGATGTGCTGGCGTACTGCGTTTGGTATTTGGAGGAAGGAGTTCGTTCAGCAGTGTTCCAATAAAGACCACAAGAGCAACATGAGATTTAGGCTGCAGCTGAGGAAGAAGGTTGTGTTTTTTCGTTTTTTTGTTTTCTTTTTTTTTAAAAAAGCTCCTTTTGTTCCTTCTTGGAGAGCTTTATATATAGCTAATGTAAAACCTCGTAATTTGTGTTGGGTTTTTTATTAGCCAAGACTGTTGGGTAGTTTAAAATCGGTTTTACAGTGCGTTGGCAGACTGTTACAGGAGACTTTAATGAATGTGCATTTTCACTATAGATGGGCAGAGAAGTTGGATCAGCTGACAGATACTGCTACAAAAGACCCAGAGGGGTTTTTGGGACATCCTGTAAATGCATTCAAGTTGATGAAACGGCTTAACACAGAGTGGGGTGAGCTGGAGAGCCTGGTTCTCAAGGACATGTCAGATGGTAAGTGTGCCTGTAGTAAGACCAAGGATCATGTTATAATTGCATTTACTTGACTATGTCTTTCACACGTCATGGTCTGAATTAGATTTGCCAGTCTGCTTTTGAGGTACCTGCATAAAAATAATGCTAGAAGGCCTGCCCTTTTGCTGTCAGTGTGCTATAATGTGAGCTTGACAAAAATTTAGGGAAACTGCAGAGTTTAACCTCAGTAATCTCCTTGGATGCTTTAAATTTTGCAGGGGCTCAGGGCTTGCTTCATGTACTCTCCCACTTCTTGCAAACTAATATTTTAGGAAATTTAATCTCCAAGTGTGATAATTCTATTGAGCAGAAGAAAGGAAACAAAACTTCCGAGTGCGAGACATGTGGTGCTGTCTTTGAGTATGGTCAAGGGCTATTACTGCTGATGTGCCCAGAGCTGTTAAGGTGTGATGGTTCAAAACCTGAACATTGTCGGGAGACTGAGCATTTGTGGAACTGATCTGAATTACTGTAGTAAAGACTTTGCCTCTTTTCCTTTGCAAGAGTAGAAGCTTTTTAGTAGGGAACAGGACATAAAATAATTGACTGTGGAAAGCCACTTAGCAGCAAGGAAGCTGGGATGATTTTATTTCAGCTATGAGAATCAGTTTCAGCAACTAAGTAGTACCAGGTGTAGGCTTGTAGTAAGAAATTATAAAAAAGTGGAGCTTTCAAAAAAGACCCAGGATCAGTCTCTAATAAGGATTCAGCACATTCAGCTTTCTACTGTGAGGAACTGAACATGGCAGTTGAAAAGGCTCTGCACCTGCCAGCCAGAAATCTGGACCAGTAGATCTTAAGCTCTTCTGAATGAAGGGCTGGCAGGGGGAGGCAAAAACCAACTGTTTTGTTTGGGAAAAGGAAAATGTTGAGCGAAGCACAGTGTAATAAGAGAAAGGATACGTAAGAGTGAAAGGATATGAGTTTGTTTTGGGTTTTTTTTTTAAAGCAGGAACGCCTTTCCATAAACTGATGGTATTATCACGCTTGAATAATTAAAAAAGACCACTAGAGCATGGCAAAAATCACAGATTTGGCCAGTTCATTATTTTTTGGATGCAGCTGAGTGTTGTGTACTACACTTCATCTGTTTTTAATCATGCTGCTAAGTTTTCTACTGGTGGATATTAGATGAACTTATTAAACATTATACTAGCACTGTCCTTAGTTAACACTGTAAAGCTGCTTGTGCTTCTGGATCTTGGGACAGAAGTGTTTGTTCAGTATAAAAGTTTCTAAAAATGCTGGAGCAGCTGTCAGCTTGCTCACACTGAGGTCCTCATGGCCTACTTTGTTGGTGCCGTTCCTTTTGGTGACTGCTGGTGCTGCCCTCTTCAACTGCCCTTTTGGCTTTCTGGAGTTCTGTTTCCTTCAGCAGTGAAAACAACCCTCCAGCCTCATGAGGGTGCAGAAGTGACGGGGAAAAATAGTGTCAGTTGTCCCAGTGATGAGAGGATAATGCATGAGCTCTGCAGGAGGGTCCTTCAAGAAACAGCAATAGCTGTGGTTGTGTGTGTGCACCAGAGAGGAGGAGGAACCTTTCATAACAGGGGAGATGATTACATGTGACTCTTAACAACCAGGGAACAGTTCCTAGTGAGAGTATTTTTTGTTTTCTAGAACCTGCTTGTCTTCAGTTCCATAAACATCACCCTGGTGCTTCTTTAAAAAGACCCCAAGTTTTTCTTTTTGATTCTTCCTTTGCTTTCTTTCCACAAAAAAATTTGAAATGCAAACTTTTCTGCATGCATCTTAAGTTCAATTCAGAGTTGTGTGAAGATGGATCTGGAGAAACCTTTTTAACTTTGTGTGTTTCTCGAGTTTCAATGTAAATATGTCCATGCCCAAATCCACAGAAAGCAGTTAGGTTCATAGTGGCTGCCTGACCTAAAATTTCATCAAAAGCTGTTTGCATTTAGTCATCAGCATTTTTATTTATCATCTTTTTATTGACCAGCCTTAATATCTACACTGCTGTTCTTAGCACTGTTTGGTTTTCTTTTCTAAATTATTTGTAAATTCCATGTTACTAAATCAAAAACCTTTTGGAAGGTGGATTGAGTGGAATGGTTGTGAAAACTCCCAATATATTATCTGCAATCTTCTCCATGTGGGGTGGTCTTTTTGTTATATGTAACTTTTTTTTTCCCCTAACCTGTTACGACAAAAATAGTTTCTGCATGAAACGGAAGGGGTACTCCTGTCCTTTAGAAACAAACTTAGGGCATTCATTGGTGCTCTGCAGCCTAATAGCTCTTCCTGACTTATTAATGGCCTTTCCCGAAACGTTAACTTTCCCTGGAGTAGGGAGTTATTTCATGCATAGAGCTTATAGAGTTCCTGGGATGAAGGAGGCCAGATGTTTCCCTGTCTTCCCAGGCTTTATCTCCAACATGACTATCCAGCGGCAGTTTTTCCCAAATGATGAAGATCAGACTGGTGCAGCAAAAGCCCTCTTGCGGCTCCAAGACACGTATAATTTGGATACAGACACCCTCTCAAGAGGAAATCTTCCAGGTAAGAGTCACTGTTATTTGCAGAAGGCAGCATGAACTTTTATTCAATATCTTGCTTACATACAAATCATTTGACTCTGTTCCATCTTTAGCTGTGTAGTGTGAAGGTAACAACAGGAAAACACTGGAGCTAGCTAAGAATTTATGAAAAGTTATGTGGATTGTTGAATGTAGGTTGACATAGGTGTCAGTTTTAATTCTGCCACACCTCAAGAGAGAGAAACCTGCTGCTTCAGGCTGTGCTGGTGAAGAGGGACCCAGGAAGGGTCTCTGGCATACTGTCAGGTCTGTTGATGTGGTGGTTCTGCTGGAAACTGCATCCACTTGGCTTCCCCGCAGGGTGGGCTTTCTTCTGCCAGCACGCTGCCCAAGTGCACGTGGATAAAACACACTGCACAGAACACAGGTTTCTTTCTGAGCTGAGACTCTCCTGTGTCCTGTCACTCTCCTCACATGCTCATTTTCTGCTTGGACTGGAACTTGAAAATTTCTTTTTAGTTGAAGTCTGCATCTTTCTTCTACTTATGGTAAGATAATTTGGTGTTAATAGTTTTTAATAAAAAATCAATAGCAATAAAATCTTGCCTGAGCGAGGATTTTCTTTGTGTTGAAGTAGTTGTGCACTAGCAGATACCTGGTTTTATTGCACAATGTAACGCATTTTAACAAAAGAGTTCTATCATTTATTACCGCTTTCTCTCTCACGGATAACATGGACCTTTCAGATTGGGCGTGACTTAAGTTTCTTTGAGCTTTAGCTTCATGGAGTGTATCAACTGAAGAACAAAAGACAGGGTGCGTACACAGGCTTGAGCTTATGTGGCATTTTCTGAGGTAATCCTTAATAGGTTTATATGCAGAAGACACTTCTTTTTTGTTAAAAGACTCTTTCTCTGCTGAGTTTTCCTTGTTTCCTCTGTTTGAAAATAGTACTGTGCCAACTGGCAAAAAATCAACTCTGTACAATCCATCTGTGTTTTTGGAAGCACTCATTGTGGTCAGATGCCTAATAAAATTAAGGGTAATTGTTTTTATGTGTTATGATGTATAACCTTGCTTTTGGATTTAGTTCAAGACTGTCTCAAAGACCTACAGATTAATTCTAATACAATAAACAGTTTGTTATTGTTTTCTTAAAACAGCACAAAAATACAAGACTAAATGCTTTGAGTGGACTGTAGGTCATTTCTTCTTTTGAAGCAATAAGCTGTCCAGACTCTGTGTAATGAAGTATAATTGCAGATCCTGAAAGTTCTAGAGTAGAAAAGAGAAAAGGTTGGCCTCTTCAGAGCTCCAGTGAGGAACATCCCATGTGGTCATTTGTTTATGCTCCTTGTCTTCCTTTCCACGGAATATCTGTTTGGCCAGGTCACCACATTTTGATCAGAATCTTAACTGCTGTCTTATCACTTATTAATTCTTTTTCCTGCATTACAGGTTGTGCTGTTTCTTTATATTCATTATCAACCCTATTTGATGATTGCTGTTTTAAACACCCTTTTAAGAGTCGCCTTTTCATGCGTGGACAGGTTTTGGCCATGCAACTCGTTCTGGAGGAGCTCGCACTGTCGGAGAGCGCTTCACCACCACCGTACCCAATTCCCTAATCTTTGTGTTATTTCAGAATTTGCAGCTTCAGGCTCAGAAAACTGAAATCACTGGCCATCACAGGATGGACCACAAGGTGTTCAATAAGTGAGCAGAAACAAAGTTGTTCTGTGGGATACTGCATTTCATGGCCTATCTATTCAGCTATTAAATCTCTCAAGGCATGTCTTCAACAGAAGAATTCCTCTGTTTGAAACAGCTGTGGGAGCTGCTATTAGAAATTCAGGCTGTATTAAGATGTAAGCAGAAATGCAATTTTAGCTGTAGAACTGGCAGGTCCAGTTTCCTTTTTACAAGATTAAATTTGGTTTTTCATTGGGCCTTAATTTACAGTGGCAAAAGTAGGAAGCTGTAATTTGCTTACTAGTGCTTTAATCTTTCAGAGGTCTCTTTAAATGTTTCTAAAAATGACTGACTTGAAAAATCTTGAGCAGCTGGGAATTTACTGACTGATGTTTTCTTTTTCCTCCCCCGCTAAATTGTCACTAACAAGATGTGCTTCAGTAACGTTCTGATGCAATAATGCAATGTGTTTGAAAACAGATTTCTGAAACTTTGTATTTGGCTTAGTATTGCTCTTGCTCAGAGTGTTTGGGATTTTGAAGAATGAAGGTTTATTTTATTTTCCGCTAATGGTAAAGACATTAGCTAGCTGCTGGTATTCTGGCCATGGAAAACTGCATCTAACCACTTATGTGTCCTGCCAAGGATTTCCAGGCTTTAGATAACTTAAATGGAGGCCTCAGCAAATAGCCACCACAGAAGGGAGATGTTGAAGAACAGAAATAAGCTGTGCTATGAAGAATTAAGAAATAACTGAACGTTACTCTGAAGACTGGTTTGGAATTCTAAGTAAATTCTGTTTGGTTTGTTTTAAATACAGGTGTGAAGCACAAATCCTTTTTAACAGCTGAAGATTGCTTTGAGCTGGGAAAGATTGCCTACACAGAAGCTGACTACTACCACACCGAGCTCTGGATGGAACAAGCTCTGAAACAGCTGGATGAGGGAGAAGTGTCTTCTGCAGATAAAGTCTATATTCTGGACTACCTGAGTTATGCCGTGTATCAGCAGGGGGATCTGGCCAAAGCCATGATGCTTACCAAACGTCTTCTGGAACTGGGTATGTGAAAGAGAGATCTGCCCCTCACCACAATCCAACTCTGTGATGGAGCAGGTGCTAGCTATGGATTTGTACTGAGGAGCATGGTGTTGCCTATATTCTGACCTGTGTATAGGTTTTAAAAATGGATTATTACTGGTATTACCATTAACATCTTGATGTGTAGTTTTCAGTAAAATAAGAATTGTATTACCAGAAATCATATTTTGCCACTGTATTTTTGGATGGACAATTATAGTCTCAACTATCGTGTCAGAAAGTGTCATGGTTAAGCATTGCTCCTTTCTATTGAAGAATTTTCTGCCTCCTGTCACTATTGGCTTCTAACCACTTACCTGTCCTAGTCCTTACTGCCTGAAATTTGCTTCACTTACTGTCTCTCTCCTGGCTTAAGATTACTTCCCCTTATGTACAGGCAAGAACAAAATTAATCAAATCAAAACTAAATTGGTGATACCAAAATCTCTGTGGATTATTTAAATGCAAATTAAGCATACTTGAGGTGAAAAACTCAGAAGAATAAGAAATACAGAATGCAATACAGTGAGCTAAGATTATGTGTGTTTTATGAAATATGAAAAGTATTTGTTTCTGTAAATATTCCACTGACTGTGTAAAGGATGCTGTGGGAAGTTCAGAACTAAACCTAATACAGCAAAAGCTAGTGAGAACCATTTCTTAGTGAACTGAAGCTGTAACTTTAGTGATTGTTAAAAACTTTGTCACCAGAAATCTTAATTCCCATCAGAGAAGTTCTTAGTTTTAAAGCCATTCATGCTGTCCCAGTTCTCTCCCTGTCCTGTTCCCTTGTCTCCTCCTCTGATGAGATTGGCTGGAATGGCCAAATCGTTTTCCTTAGTGCTGGGACCCCTGCGCCTGCTGAGGATCCTGACCTCGCAGTAAGCGGTTTCTTAACTGTGAATGAGTTGAGCTTAGCTCTGAAAGCTCGTCGTGTGCAGATGAGTAAGGATATGTGCACGCTGCAGGCTAGCATCGCTTCCAGCTTAGCTTGGAGTTCTAGCTGTCCTGTGAATGCTGTCAAACCAGAACAGACATTTGTGATTGCTATTTGAGAAGCAGTAGTGTGCATCTGTTTTCTTTTTCTTTTTGTAAATAGCCTCTTCTGGATAGTTCTAGGCAAGTTGGAAGTTTGCCAGTGACACTTGTCTGTTTCTTTATCAATAGATCCTGAACATCAAAGAGCAAATGGGAACATGAAATATTTTGAATATATCATGGCTAAAGAAAAAGAAGCGAATAAGTCAAGTACAGATTCAGAAGACCAGATGGAGAAGGAAACTGAGGTTAAGAAAAAGGATTACCTGCCTGAGAGAAGGAAGTACGAAATGCTGTGCCGTGGGGAGGGTCTCAAAATGGTAAAGTGGAGTAGACTGTTTTCAAATGTATGAAACCAACCGTAACAAAACAATGCCAAGAATTTGTATGTGGTGTGAAAGCAAGGAAGTTATTACAGCAGCTGGCTGAGCGTGCAGAACTGAGGATTAGCATGGGTTGGATTTCTTCCCCATTTCATTCTGTCCAGTAGACAAAAAGTAATACTGCCACGGGCACTGCTGACTAACTTGGATGCACTACATAATTGTACTTAATTGAATAAAGATGCTGGAAGTCTAGATTTACGTACGGAATTGAATGAGGGTGTTTCTTTAGTCATAAAACTATTTTTAATTTGTCTGTGTAAAGTATTGCTTGTTGCAGTATTGCAGAGTAACATTAATGTGCTGAGAGTACTGATTTCTCAAACTTAAAGCATCTCTTTAACTTCTAACATAACACAAAGGTAGGGAAAGTGACTTGTTCCTGTCTCTTCTCAGGACGTCCTCTGTTTCTTAGACATACTAATGTCATATGGAAGTTCTCTGATTATCTCTTGCTCCACCTTGCTTTCAGACTCCTCGGAGACAAAAAACACTCTTTTGCCGCTACTACGATGGAAACAGGAATCCTAGATACATTCTGGGCCCTGTCAAACAGGAAGATGAGTGGGACAAACCTAGAATTGTTCGCTTCCTTGACATCATCTCCGATGAAGAGATTGAAACTGTGAAAGAGCTAGCAAAGCCAAGGGTAAATGCCTTACACTTCTTTGCCTTTTGAAATTGTACAGTTTGTAGTAGTTTTCTGTGTGAGTGAGTGTGATTCTGTCTTCTCTGGAATGCACATGTGTGCGCAGTTTGCTCGCACATTGTTTCTCTCATCTTGTAGCACTTGGTAACACACTCATTGAAGGAGACAGTGAGGAAGCTGGAAATTTGTGTCAATAGAGAGCCAGGTAGCAGCTGTGCAGGATTGTCAGACTTTTGGCAGGCACAACTTCAGTATGTGCTGTTTCAGATAAGGAGGAGAATGTTCTACAACAGAAAACAAACGTACTGCAGCTAGGTTGACTTGAAGTATACCTGTCATCTGGTTTTTAGTTAAATTGATTTGTTTTTCCATCCATTGCCATTTACTTCTAAAATAAGACTTAAACTTGTGGAAATACGATTTTCCTGCTTTTTTTCTTTGTTTTTATCCTAAATGGCTTTTTGTCCAGAGCGAGCTGAGCAAACGGAGATTAGGAGGATAAGTGCATTGAGTATGGGACAAACCGTTAGCTTGGTCTGCTGCACAGTATACCAGCTGTGGGTTATGCATGGGCATGTGGAGGGTGTGCCTGTCCTTGGCCACTGCACTGAGGACTAGGTGGCCTGAAGGTGATTTTGAAGCTTCCTGGAGGCTGATGTGTTGTGTTTCTGAGGTAATGTTCTGAGCTGTAAGCAAGAAGTACAAGCAATTCTCTTGCTTGTAAAACATCTCTTCCTGCTCTCGTCAGGCAGCCTTGCTGCAGGTCTGACAACCAGAGCCCCAGTTGTTTGTAGATTATTAAGCCCCTTTGCTGCTGCAAAAACTCTGGCTAATTCTGTCTGTGGAATCATCTGCATCAGTTCTTTATGGAGTAGAAATAAGTCTGAGTGAACGTGGTGATTTTAACTTCTGAAGTTGCTGAGATAATTGTTCTCCTATGCAATGTTTGGCTTGTGCTAAAGACTTGGAGATTCGTAGTTTGTTAACGTAGAAGCATCTGTACGCAGTTAGCGTTCTATGCATTTCTCACAGCCAAGGCCTTGCAGGGCTCTCAGTAACGAGTGTAGCAAGAGGACTGTGGTTTTTGAGACAGAAAGGTCACCTCTTCCTTCCTGACACTTGAGGTGTTACCATCGCTGCCTTTCGGAAGACAGCGCTGGCTGATTCGTGCCCAGCCTTCTGCCGTGCAGGTGGCATAAGCTGGCAGGATGAAGCCTTTTTATTCAGCTTTGGGAGTCTCGCTGCAATCGTAGTTTGTGCTTTGATTCTTACACGTGCATGCATGGGATGAAAGGAGAGGCAGCGTATTAAAGAGCTCCCAGTACATTTTCTTGTTAGTAGGCATGGAGAGGCCTTGATTTCCTTAGTTTATTTTAACAGTAGAAAAATACTTCTTCTAATTGTTTGGGACTTGCCAGGCCATTCTGTGCTTCTTCCAAAATTTGGACTCTGCAACTCAACCTATCCAGTTATGAATGATGGAGAGTGTCTCAGAGTACATGAATAAAGTTAAAGGGCACACATAAGGTCCTGAATTACGGTATTAACATAGGTGTGATGGCACCAAGTAAATGGAGCACAATAGAGGGAAAGGAAGGCCTTGGAACCAAGAGTTTTCACTCTTTGTGATTTAGAAATAGAATGTAAATGTGTCCCTGGAGTAAGCAGTTTGTGTTGGTAGTCAGTGTTAAAGGAGTTCGGTGCTGCTTCTGGTATATAGAAAGAATAAAAAATGTCAGGTTTTATTCATCTTGCACTTATACAAGATCACAATACTGCCTGGATTCATTTTAACTGTAAAACTCATCTTGCACATGCAGGACAGAGTGCTAACAAAGGACCAATTGTACACATCCCATAATGTTGTACCGCTTCCAGCAGTCATTGTGATATGGAGGAAACTAAAGTTTCTAGTTTACTTTATTCAGATGACTGTTGTTCTTGCTACAGAAATGGAAACATTACTTCCTGGAAAACTTAATATTCTCTAATGCTCTGTTTAAAAATAAACAAACAACCAAACAACAAAAAAAACCAAACCCTAAAAAACCCCTCTTCTAGTAAAACTGGAGTCTTCCCTTCCTTCCCCATCACCGCTTTATGAATTTCTACCCCTCTCTAAAAGAAAAAGCACTGCAAAAGGTGACCAGGTGGCTTGCGTGACATTTCCCCTTAGGCTTCTGAATGGTCGGATTGCTGTGATGCAGTATGTGCGTTGTAATGCAACTATTCTGATGGTTCGCTTCACAGCTGAGGCGAGCCACCATTTCAAACCCCATAACAGGAGCCTTGGAGACGGCACATTACAGAATTAGCAAAAGGTAAGAGAGCTCTATGCCAGATGTTTTGGGCCTGTAATGAGTGTGTAGATCCTGCTCATTATGGGAAAAAAAGAGGTGGTCTAAAAAGACAACTTTGGCTTTGTAGTCCACCACTTTATTACATGCAGATCTGTAACAGGCTGTTACTGCTGAGTTTCTCAGTCTTTTCCTTCAGCTAAAAGTTCTGGGGGCATATTTTGATTCTTCTTTTTCTTTTTTTTTGGTCACCTTTTCAGTGTGTGTTCTCAAATTATGATCTGTACAAGAAGCAGGTCTTTACAATCAGTGTAAAAAAAATAACGTGATGCTACAAAACCTTCAGTAGAATTTAGATATTTTTTTTTCCTATATTCCCTTCCCCTTGCTCTTCTCGACAACCCAAAATTGTCCTCCTTTGCCTTGTAAAATCTAGCAGAATACCTGAAGTGCCTTTACATGCATAAGAGATGCTTCAAGTCCTCACTGTGCATGGCACGCAAAACACACGTTAGTCACACGGCATTTAATTGTTCAAGATAATCCCACGCTCCTGTCTGAGCTCTTTTACCTCCTGCTGACACAAATCTGGCAGGACACAAGCTCATTTGCACTGGGCTCCTGGCTCTTTCCAGCTTGTCTGTGGAGTACTACAACTCTTGAATTAGCCAGTGTTTTCCAAAATAGGCTCTAAAAGAAACCACCTGCCCCCTGCCTGCCCTCTCTGGTTTTAGTAGTGGTGATTAAAGGTGGGCCATGTGTTCCATCAGCATTAAGCCAGAATTCTGAAAGGAGTTAAACTTCTGGGTGAAGAGGAATTGTCTGTGAAACTCAGCATCATAAATTACTTGCAGAAAGTCTCTAGTTTAAAGGAATAAAAAAAAAAGGAAAAAGAAAAAAAATAAGGAGGAAAAAAAAAGTGAAAGGACAATCTAACCAAATTTTTTTCCAACCAATTTATTTTGATTTGGACATGGCAGCTACAGCTTCTGTTGCCCTTCTAATATTGCTAATTGAAGAGCATTGCATACCATCCAGACCAATCGGAACCCTTTCAAACACCTGTGGCTTGGCAAAAAAAGCAGCCTACTGGGTGGGTAAGCCCTTGTCCTTTCTCTTTTTGTAGCTGAGCCGTGCTACTGTTCATGACCCTGAGACTGGGAAACTGACCACAGCACATTACAGAGTCTCTAAGAGGTAAGGGGAACGTCTTCCAAGAGGAAAGTCTGTGTGTGGGGACTGTGCTGCTTCATCTCTAAACTTGGGGCAAATGAGGATTAAGCATAGTTTTTCTATTCTTAGTCTCACTTTAGAAGAAAGAGAATGGCCTAAAGCAAACAGCTGTCGTACAACAAAGCAGGTGGGCTGCTGAAATAGAAAACAGTTCTGTATGTTGGCAGTAGCCAATATGGAAGTGCCCTCTTCTGCTTAGCATGGCTTGTCTAGTGTGACTAATGTACTATATTGTTAGCAGGGTTCTGCTTACACTAACAGATGGTGGCAAAGCCTGTCTGTGTCGCTCACCTCTAGCACAGAACTTGGGTGTTGATACCTGCTGCTTAAAACTGGGCACTGGTGCACTGCTGTAAATCGTGGGAATGGTGCAAGTTAGAGCTAGCTGATAATTTTAAACAGTTTCCTTGTTTGAATGATTGAAAGTAGTTGCTGTTTTAATAGAAAACTAGTGTTCTTTCAGCTACTTCAAATAAAAAAACCTGAAATTAGAATGACTAGGGTTTTTGTTTAGCTATAAATTTCTTTAAAAAGATAAGTGCTTCCAAATACTAGATCACAAGAAGTTGATTGATTCAGGAATGATTATAACTCTCACAGAAACTAGAAAACCATTGTAGCTGAAGTATGATCCTTAAGAACCATGCTTGTTAGATGTAGTGGCAAGTTGAAAACCTTTATTTTTGTACATTGCAACTGCCTTGCACCTTCAGCAGCATGCAGGTCTCCTTACTCATCAGAGTGTGCACAGGTAGTGGGAGTCCTTTCAAAATTGTCTGGTGAGCTCTTGCATGTTTGCTTCTTAAAACTACATCCACAGCACCCTCCAGAATGACTTTAGGAACATGCATTTTCCCGTTTGACATACTGCATTTAATTTTTTTTTGTTAATTTTAAAGTCTGTGCATGTCTTACTTGTCTTGGTTATCTGTGACTGCATATTTTAAAAGAAAGCATTTATTCAGTCTGGGCATTTGTCCTCTGTGACACAGAGCACTCTGAGGCATTTACTGGATAAACTTTTTAATCCACTTGAACATACCCTCACGGTTTCTGTCACACTTGATGTGCTAATAACAGGAATTAGGGAAGATGACCAGATCACTAATTGAAATTGAGATGCATACTTGGCCCCTATTTAAATAGATGATCTTTCGTGAAATAACTTTTTATTTAGAGTTTTGATTTTTCATTAGTAGGAAGCGTTATGCCTTTAGACTATTGGAGATGCCACAGTCAGAAAAAAGAGTACTGGACAACACCCATCATTAAATATGTTATTGGCTTTATGACACAACAAGTAACTGTTTCTCCTAGGGCTTTCATTTGGAATTAAGTGTGCTGTACCTTGCCTAGGGACTGCGTGATAAAGTGTAAGGGCAGCAGTTGTCTGCAAAGTGCTGCCTCCTTGGTGTGGTGTGCTGCAAGCCTGCAATAGAGCCTCATGTCTAGTCCTTAAACGTTTCAGGTTTGGTGCTCAAAAAGGTGGCGCTCTGGGACTTCGTCCAGCCCAAGGAACTTGTGGAATTAAATCAGATTTTACTGAGTTAAGATTTTTAAATCCGTATCTCAATGGAAAGTGGAATTAGAATTGCAAAGAAACATGCAGGTAAATGGGGCACAGCACATTGTGAAGTTAAATAAGAGAATTTTATACTTTAAAAGAGAACTTGACACCTAAATCCATAGTAGGAGGTGAAAGCCGCCACCAAAAACCCCAAGCCAGACTGCTTTAGAAAGATCATGTTATTAATGCTAGATTCCTGAACTTCTCTTGCAGAACCACATCTTTCTGTTAGAGCTCTTTGAGCTGGTTTGGATTCCAGATGAATCATTGCTTCTGAAAACAAAAAAAAATTGCTTTATTTTTTTAATAGGCTACTACCTTCCCCCTTCAAACATTCTTTCCTAGCAAATGCACTTCTAAATTACAGCATTCCTCTCTTTGAGAGGACTACTGTTTGCTGTGCAGTACGTGGCAGGCTGTGGGCACCTTGCCAGCAGTACGAGAAGGACCATCAAGCCCTTCTGTGTGCAGCTCTGGAATAAACTCAGCCCCTCTGACACTGCTTTTAAAGAAGCTGCTCCCCCTGCGCCCCCCTTCCCCGCCCCCAGCAGCCAGTCAGAGCTTGTAGCATATGATGTTAAAGTTTCCACTTCAGAAATACCAGACTGTGCTTTTATTCACTCCATGTTGCATCTCTAGCAGTACCTTTTACATGCTAAGTACATTATAGAAAGTTTTTAAACACAAGTGCCTGTATTTTATGTGACCAGGTGTAGGGACGTGGCCTTTGTAATGTCTGGTGCCAGACTGACTGGTGCAGGTGGAGGAGCTGGGCTTCTGAGTGTGTAAGCCCTTTTATGTCATGTACCTCTGGACAGTTGTTTTTTTCCTAATATATACTGCTTAGTCTGAAATTGTTTCTGTGTGTAAGTATTGTGCTAATAAAAAACTCTAGTAAGATACTTAATACAGAATTATAAGAGGGAGGAGTAAAAGTAATTAGTGCTAGCTGTTAATAATGAATAGAAAAGTTGTTAAAAGATAGATCTCGGTGTGAGGAAGAAAAGCAGTCCCCGAGCATGAATTCAGCACACTAACAAAATTCTTTCAATTTCTGTAATGTATTTACCTGAGTTCATGGGTGTCTTTACAAAGCCAAGTGGGACACCAAAATACTGTGCCTTTGTAGTCAGGGAATTTGGGGTTTTGGTGTGGGAGTTAAGGAAATACCAAATCCTGCTGTAAGTCACCTGCATCTTAGACTGCCATGCTTGTGACTTCCCACACATAAGCTTGTCCCGTTCGGTTCTGAAAGTTTTCTGCCCATAGCGGACTCATAGGTGTCAGCTGGTCAAAAATATGCCGGAATGCTGTTCATGCAAGTTAATTTGTCAGATGAGCAACTTAATTGAACAAATGTACATTGAAGAATAGAGCTGTGTGCATTTACTGAATCATACTGAACCTTGGACTAGGCAAATATTACAGAATCACAGAATGTCAGGGACTGGAAGGGACCTCTAAAGATCATCCAGTCCAATCCCCCTGCTGGAGCAGGAACACCTAGATGAGATCACACAGGAAGGTGTCCAGGCGGGTCTTGAATGTCTCCAGAGAAGGAGACTCCACAACCCCCCTGGGCAGCCTGTTCCAGTGCTCTGGCAGCCTCACAGTAAAGAAGTTTCTTCTCAAGTTTAAGCAGAACCTCCTGTGTTCCAGCTTACACCCATTGCCCCTTGTCCTATCATTGGACACCACTGTGAAGAGCCTGGCTCCATCCTCCTGACACTCACCCTTCATATATTTATAAACATTAATGAGGTCAACCCTCAGCCTCCTCTTCTCCAAGCTAAAGAGGCCCAGCTCCCTCAGCCTTTCCTCATAAGGGAGATGCTCCACTCCCTTCATCATCTTGGTGGCTCTGTGCTGGACTCTCTCAAGCAGCTCCCTGTCCTTCTTGAACTGTGGGGCCCAGAACTGGACACAATATTCCAGATGTGGCCTCACCAGGGCAGAGTAGAGGGGAAGGAGAACCTCTCTTGACCTACTGACTACACCCCTTCTAATGCACCCCAGGATGCCATTGGCCTTCCTGGCCACAAGGGCACAGTGCTGGTTCATGGTCATCCTGCTGTCCACCAGGACTCCCAGATCCCTTTCCCCTACACTAGTCTCTAGTAGATCACTCCCCAACCTATACTGGAACCTGGGGTTGTTCCTGCCCAGGTGCAACACCCTACACTTGCCCTTATTATATTTCATTAAGTTTTTCCCTGCCCACCTCTCCAGCCTGTCCAGGTCTCTCTGGGTGGCAGCACAGCCCTCTGCTGTGTCAGCCACTCCTCCCAGCTTTGTGTCATCAGCAAACTTGCTGGCAGTGCCCTCTGTTTCCTCATCCAGGTCGTTGATGAATATATTGAATAGTACAAAAAGTTTGCTGAGCACAGTTTAAGGCTGTTAATTCTGCATTACATATGCCACTAATAAGGGAGGTTTTTTGTTTGTTTTTAATAGACAAGAGGAGGAAAAAAAAATAAGTCCTTTGTGTGAAGGAGTATCTGCCAGAAATGACCTTGAAGTAGGCACACACTTACTTTGATGCCAGCAAAGGAGCAAAGCTGAGACTAGCAACAGAAGAGGACAACGTAGGACAGGTTGCTATGTTCTGCGGAGGCCACTAGGCAAGGCCTGCGGTAACAGACTGGCCTTGTTGGGCATCCTGACCGCAGCAGGCAGAGACCTCCTGGTGCACAGGGTTCTGCAGGGCCTCCTGAGTGCTCTGCCCTCCTGGAAGCCAATTTCATGGTGCTGACAGGGTTAAATCACACTGTAACTCTTCACAGGAAACTATTCAGAAGGACAGGCCTCCCCCTCAGTTTTGCTCAGCAACCAGCAGACAGGCTGGCACTTGAAATAGGGTTTCAGTTCCCTATTTCCTCCAACTATCATAGGCTTTCTTTGTATCCTTGGACAATTAATTTTATTTCTAAAATATAATATTTTTACTTTGTGAAAGGGTATGGTATTTTCCCTGTTGAAATACTCATTCATTGCAATTCTAAATAACCAGTCCAGTAAGAATGCCTTTTTTTTTTTTTTTTTTTTTTTCTTAAAGCCGTTATGGTAGACTGGACCAAGGTAGCGAGAGCCTACACTGTGTGGGCTCACTGGGCTTGCCTGATGGTGATATTGGGGCTTTTCTTGTGTATTAAGTGTGAGGTTAGGATTGCTTGAGTGTTACCTGTTCAGCATGGCTGCATGGCATGTGGCTGCTCGGCTGCTTTTCTTTTGGAAAGCGCTTCATGTAAGTAGTCTTTGCATTCTACCACTTCACATGAAAGAAGGTTGCATTGTAACTCTTCCTTATACTGGCAGTGTTCAGAAGTGGATGAATCAGTGTATGTTTGTGCAAGTCTGTCTTGAGAAACCATATTTCTTTTATCATCTGTAGTTCATTTGTCATTTAAAAACAAAATGCTCGTAGAGATTCTGTAACCTGTGTCAGTGCCTTGTGTCACGTGTCATGCTACTGTTCCTCCCATGCAAAGTATTTTGCTATTTTTTAATATACAAATTTTATGTTAAAGACAAACTTAATTTAGTATTGATGTGAAAGTTCATTTGAGTAGCAATGCTGTGATGTACTTGCCAGTTAGGCTCTGAGCACAGGAGTTTCTGTCCAACAGTCTTGTAAAAGCACCAGGAACCACTGATGTACCCAAAAAGGCTGAGTCAGATACTAGAAAAAAGGTAAAACTAGCTATCGCCATTTTCCTGCAAAAATGGGGGAAAATTGAGCCCAAATCACCAATATTATCATCCGTATTAGTCACTAGTAGGAGATTGCCAAGGTAAATGGAGAAGAGGACCAGGGTCACGAGCGTGCCAAGAGAGGGAAAAGAGAAGCAGGTAAAATGAAGGTGCATTGGCTAGAATGGGATGAGTAAAGCAGCAAGAAAAAACAGTGTCACGGGAGCACAGGAGTGGTTTGTTGGTTGGTTTGGGGTTTTTTGTTGTTGTTTTTTTTAAAACCTGTGGGTAGATGAAATTGGTGTTTTTTTTTCAAAGAACGAAATGGTTACCTTGTAAAGAGATGAAAAATGCCTGTGTGTCTGTTTCATGTAAGCAACTGGCTGTGTTCACAGCTGGTAAGGGCCCAGCAGGGATGCGCAGAGCTGCAGTTATACTAAGCTTGTGCCATTTTTTTTGCCAAACAGCTATTCTGGGCATGCAGCTGATTCTGGATGATGTAGCTGCTTCCCAGTCATGCAGCGTTCAAGAGTGTGCAGCCACTTAAAGGAGATAATGCTATGCTGGGTCTGGATGAAGGCAGCAATTCTCATGTAGAACTACTTCTCTACCTGTGCATCCATTTCTCTGCTGACTACTTTGCCAGTTATTTTAAATGCAGTATTTCTGCATGGAAAGTTCTAATTTACAGTAGGAGGCAGACATTTGGAAGATGCCTTTGTATGTGAGGCTGAGCTTTCACATTTATATTAAAAAAAAAAGTTGGGTTGTTACTTCCCTCCCCCCCCCCCCCCCCCCCCCCCCCCCCAAAAAAAAAAAGATAAAAAACTGTACCTGAAATGTGCTAAACAGCAAATTTGTAATAGGCTGTTCTGGTAAAAATTGTTCAATGGGAAAAATGGTAAAGAATTTTATGCATTTTTAAAATTGTTTCCATAATGATTTTTTAGTACCATTGCAGAGGTGAGTAATGTGAAAGGACAGAGCTCAGAGTGGTTGCCTGTAAGTGCGTGACGTGGAAGAGCCGGGTTACACTCCCACAGACTCAGTGTGTGCTAAAGAAAGTAACACACCTGTGGCCTTTCCCGAGGGTTGCTTCAAAATGTGTCTGTTGTGAGGTCTAAATTAGGTGTTTGGAATGGGTAAGAGCAAAACTGTTTTGTGCCTGTTTTCTAAACCAGCTTGAAGCAGATTTCGCTGTTTGGAGCCTTTCTGCAGTCATTTGTAGTCCAGTAGAGGAATGAGGGAGTTAGTGCTGTAAGTGTTCTTTCTAGAAAACGTGGTTATTGAATGCTGGCCTTTGTAATGCCCTGGAACTATTTCTGATCATCCTACCAACTTAAAAAGTATGAAAAAAATAATCTCAAATAGTAAGTAATTGCAAATGTTGCTTTTTTTATACTGCTGCCTTACTGCCTGTTACTACCTCATTTTATTAATTTTATTTTCCCGCCCTCCACTTAGTGCTTGGTTGTCTGGTTATGAAAGCCCTGTGGTATCTCGCATTAACACAAGGATACAGGACCTCACAGGACTGGATGTCTCCACAGCAGAGGAACTTCAGGTAAACTGATGGGACAAGTGTGGTGGTGAATGTCAGCTGGCATTTCATTTTGGATGGCTTTGCGTGCAGCACCGTGCTCACTCAAGGGGTGTTGGTGAGGTGGCCACAGAAGCTCATTGAGCCCAGGGCCAGCTGAGTTGATGACTGGTTTGATTTGAGGCCAGGGAGAAATGAGTGGGGTTTTTTTACAAGGAGGAAGAAAGTTGTCTTTGCAGAGTAGCACTCGCTTTAGTGCAAAATAGCTTTCTGTTGCTAGAAGGAAACAGTAATAACTGAATCTCCTGATGTTTGTTGAAGTGGACGTGTAATTCCTTTTCATTTATACTAACAAAACTGATTTTCATTGCTGCAGGGTCAAACTTTGTGGCTGTGGCGATAGTAAAAACTTTAGCTAGAGTGCTGCTTAAGGAAAGGGGCAGAGAATGGGTGTTTAGATTTGCCATCCCATCCTTGGTGCTAAAACGCCAACAGTGTATCTGATGTCTCTGTAATGTAGGAAAGACTGATTGTACATGTAACTTGAGTAAATCTTATTTTAGAAGTATTTACTTTTATTCATTTGCTTGGGGCTTTTAAATGAACAGCTGCTTCACTGATTCAGAGAGAGCATGAATACCTAGAAAGCAGCACACCTAGAAAGTAGTTCCTGAAAGCTGCTGTGCTGCTCGTTCCCGATGAGAAAATGCCCAAGCATGTGGTTGAAAATGGAGGCCATGAATACACAGAAATGGAAAAAAAAATAAAAATCAGTCAGCAAAAAGAACAGTGGAACCTCTTTATTGACATAGAGATCAAAAAGTGATTTAAACTTGAACAATGTAAAAGCTTCAGGACCTATTTTGAAGAGAATATAGCCTGTAAAGTTCCTATAGAAGAAAGATACTTTTCTCCCCTGGGGAAGTACCAGATTCCTTACCTGGAGTACACTACTTCTTGCAGTGCCAGTCTTGGATGTGCTGCTGCTCTTGTAGCCAAACATCTTGGGTCTCTCTGAGCCTGTGGCTGTCCAGGCCTTGAGGAGTTTCAGAAGTTTCATGGTCAGGTTCTGTTACCTGAGAGTCATTGGATCAGACAGTAGCAGGCACCCTGAACTGGGAGAATATCTTCAGCATTCAGCTGGGAGTGGACAGAAGCGCTTTCAAGGAAAGGTGGCCCTGGGGAAGGGAAGGCTCAGCTGCAGCTTTGAGGGGAGCTGGTGTTCAGTGGAGAACTGCAAAGGCATACTGAAGGGCTGAGACCCTAAAGCTCAGGGTCAGGCTCTGGCTCTACACTGGTGAGGAGTCTGGGTGAAGTCAGAGCTGTCTGTGAATAAACCCAGCAGGACTTTGCTGCATACAGTACAGTTCAGCTGGCAGAGACTTGTCATTTCCTATGGCTTGATTTATCTATCAAAAGGTGAGGGTCAATTTTTTGTCTGGATAAAATGCTGCTTTACTGGATTTTGTGCTTCTCCTTTCACTGTAGGTAGCCAACTACGGAGTAGGAGGCCAGTATGAGCCTCATTTTGATTTTGGAAGGGTAAGTCCTGTTTTCTGTCTCCACCTCTTTCTTCTTCACAGGCACTGTGTTTCTCTTTTTCAGGTGGCAAATTATGGAGTGGGAGGCCAGTATGAACCCCACTTTGACTTTGCACGGGCAAGTAAAGAGATGGAGGAGAGATAGTCACCTGGCAAAGCCTGGGCCTCTTGGCCGTGGCACAATTTGTGTTCTTTAATGTGTATTAAATTTTGTAGCTCTTCAACTTTTCTAATCCATGTTAGTGGAGAAAGCCCTTTAAACCACCAGCTGAACTGATGAACATTTTAGGCATTACAGAGCAACAAGGCTTTTCATCAAAAATGTAATTAAAAAATAATTATTCTAAGGCGATGACTGATAGTTCTCACAAAGTGAAGGGCATTAGCTATATTCTAACTGGCCAGGATACTGGCCATGTAAAGCTGTTTTGTTTAAAATCACTGGAGAATATACAGCTAAACTGTGTAAAAACCTGGTGTATATCCTGTGCTCCTGGCATGTGCAGCAGATGATGGTGGCACCAGCTAACACACATCCACACACTGATGCCACCACAGCTGTGTCTGCAGTGCAGAGCGTTGCTGAATAAGGCAAACGCGGCTGTGTGGGTTAGAGCTTAATGCCCTCTTCTGTGACAAAGGCTTTGTAGGCAGCATAGGAAAACTTGCACTGCAGCTTACTGTGCAGGCCTGCAATGTGGAGAGAGAACCTCTTTCCCCAGAGCCAAGGCACAGGTGTTCTGCGTGCTGTTTAAAAAACTTTGAAAATGTAAGAGCTGTTTGTACTGTGGCTGGCACAGGACTGACTGATTGCTTCCAGACTCTTGAAACTGGAAAAAGCCTGCCAAGGTCTTCTCATCTCACCATCCTTATTTTTTGATTTAAATTCCCAACCTATTTCTATTCCAGCTTAAATGGCAGACTGCTGGAAATAATGCCACTGAATTCAGTTGGTTATTTATTGGGCATACTTATGTGTGATTTAACACCTTCAGATTAACCTTGCACTGTGAATCCAAGCCACCAGTTATTAATCAGAATCTCTGCTCTGTCTACGCACATGCTCAAAAGCATTGCAAATAATCAACAGGTTTTGTTTGGAAATGCAGGGGTTAATGGTTCTGGAGGAATGATTGCCAAAAATTTAGCACACCCAGTGAGTGGTCACAGGGGGTGGGCAAAAGTTAGTCATGTTATAACTCATCTAAATGGGTTTTTCTTCTTTTAAATCAAGTGATAAGAACTTCTTAGCTGGATCTCTTGGCTAGTTTGTGAGCCTGTTACAAGTGCTCACTCTGCTTCTTCCCAGCAAACCTGCGGCTAAAGAGCTGCCCTCGCTATTTCTCATCTTGGCCAAGGACAAGAGGGGATAAGTGAGTGTAATTAAATAATTAAGGTTGTGGCTGTGATGAGGATTTATATAGTCATTTTTCAGGCAGTACAGCTGTTCTTGCCCATTAGCAGTTTGGGCTTATGCCTCCCCTGTCCTACTGAATTTTAAAAGGCTTGCTTTATTTAAATTAATAGGTACACTCATATTGCATTCTCCCCTCCTTCCAAATAGAGGGATTGCATTAATTTTTCTGCATGAATTTGCTGCTGGCTCTGCAGCTGTATGTCATTGACTCCTCTCAATAATCCAAATGAAATGCTTATTAAATCTGTTTGCTTTTATTCACAGAAAGATGAGCCAGATGCTTTTAAGGAATTGGGAACAGGCAACAGAATTGCTACTTGGTTGTTTTATGTAAGTGATACATTTCTGTCATGTGCTAGTGCCAAAAGTACCTATCACTGCATATTCTATACCCTTCAATGATTTAATTACATTTTTTTTTTTTTTTACTGAAGTGACTTGCAAATGAAAGCAGGCACTAATTTAGCAGTAATACATATGGGGTATCTTCTTGCCCATAAGTAATGGTTCTTCTCTCTGTTCTTAAGGAGGTTTTTTTCCCTTCAAAGGTGAGCATCAGCTTAAATTATTTGACTGTCTATTCATTTTTAGATCTGCATCAGTATTTATAGCACACTCATTGCCAAAACATTTGAGTGTGTACTATTCAGGGACGAGGCTGGCTGTTCTGCTTTCAACAAAGTGGGTGGGTTTCAACCTTATTTAAAGCTGTTAATCATGCAGCCTTTGCTCACTAATTGGGAGGTAGAAATTAAGTTGTTGGATAACCTAATTCTGTTTTACTAAAACGTGACACTTGGGAATGTATCAGCTTGCAACTTACCTGTGCCTTTCCCTGCCTTTTCAGATGAGCGATGTGTCAGCAGGGGGAGCTACTGTCTTTCCTGAAGTAGGAGCTAGTGTTTGGCCCAAAAAGGTAAGCAGGGGTTTTATCCAGCGTAACCACTCCTCTCTCCACCTCCTCAAAAATACAACAGATGTATTAATGTTTAAAAAGAAGCTTTAAAATGAGTTTATATAAAGAAGATTAGAGCACTGGTCTGGGAGCTCAGAGGTACTTAAAATTAAGTGAAGCGACTGGAGTAGCACTGGTCATTCTAAGGGCCTCTAATGTTCTCCATCTTAACATGTAGTTACATTTATGATTTACCTACTTCCAATGCACACAGACTTTGCAAAACATTACAGTACTTCAAAACACATTTTGAAAATATTCAAATCTGTAAGTAGGTTTAGTTTTGAGGCATCTGTAGGGAATTCTCCCTGAAACTGTGTGTTCCTGTGACTTTTTTCCCCTCGGACAGGTCATGAGTAAGATCTATCTTTGCTGGCCTGCTGCTCACTTTTAGTAAATTATCTTTCTTTCTAAAACTGGTCAGAGTTGAACAAAACTGGCTTAGGGCTTAAAGAAAATTAACAGCCAAGTATATACAGACACGGAATGAGTCAAAGGAGGCTCCTTGCTTAAGAAGGCAAATGTTAGAATATGGAAGAGAGCCTTCAATTTAAAAGGAATGTCTGAAATACAAATACACGTAGCTTTGCCTTATTGTTAAGTAAGTTGCTGTGAAAGCATGTTTCACACAGAGCAAAACGCTGAGGGTTTCCACTGCAATTTCCAGGGAACAGCTGTATTCTGGTACAATCTCTTTCCGAGTGGAGAAGGAGATTACAGCACACGGCACGCAGCCTGCCCAGTACTAGTTGGAAACAAATGGGGTAAGTACCCCTCACGTTGTTCTCGCTGCCTGTGACCTGGAGGTCTGGGGCTTGTTAGTTTCCTTTTTCCTCTGGACTTCATTGTAGAATTAAAAGCAACAAGAAATCAGGTCCTTTATAAAGAAGTCTACTTTATATCTATATCTGCTTTATATCTCTTTCCATATATACTATAATAATATAATATAGTAGCATATTTTATTATATATCTAAAATACACATCATGCTATATCTGCTTGAATAGTCTTTCATACCTTTGCAGCTCTTGGAAGGTTTTTTCCCCCTCTTGGATTTATTAGTTCAACTCCACATTTGTGTGTATGTGACAATTTAACTTAGCTGGCAGCCAAACAAGACACAGCCACTCGCAGCCCCCCACCCCCCTCTCCCCGCCCAGGGCACTGGGGAAGAGAATTGGATGGGTAAAGGTCAGGAGACTTGTAGCTTGAGATAAGAACAATTAAATAATTAGAGTAAAAATAAAATTAAAATAATGAGAATAATAGTAATAATGATAACAAGTATATATATATATATGCACAGTACAATTGCTCACCACTCGCTGATAACGATCTCGGAGGAGCGAAAAGGAACCCTGACACTGAAATCACAATCCCGGAAAAGCGAGCCCTAGTGATTCCCGAGAGAATCCCCCCCTTTCTGGTCAGCCCCAGTTAATGTACTGAACATGACGTGATATGATATGGAATATCTCACTGGCATCCAACTGTCAGTTCTGGGTTTTACTGACTACACTTTCCTTCTCCGCTCCCCCCTTCCAGTCCTCTGTTCTTGGAAGCTGCCCAAGCACAGAGTCCTTGTGCCTTACCAACATTGTTCTCATAACAATCCTCACTGAAACCCAAACACAGTGCTTTCTAGCTACTAAGAAGAAAATTAACCCTATCCTAGCAAAAACCAGGACAGTGTATCAAAATACTTCAGACAGTTAAGATAATCCTGTGCGTAACTGAAACCTGACCAATAGCCACTATTTAGCTTAAATAGTAGCATGAGCTAAGCCGGTGCAGTGATCAGATACCTTTGTGTCTTTGCAGTATCCAATAAATGGCTCCACGAGCGGGGACAGGAATTCCGAAGGCCGTGCACTTTATCGGAGTTGGAATGATGCAGACTTCTCCTTTGTCTCTTCTGTATTTGTGTAAAATGCACACATCTCCTACCGTTTACAACTGACTAACACTCCACTACAGGTTCAGTCTTCAGCTACACCCATGTTTCATCTGTGGACAAAACAAACATGCTTTTAGTTCCCTCTAAAATATCCCCTTATGATTTTATGAACAGAATGTATTGATTTTTAAGGTCTATGAGTGTTACAGAAAAAAAAAAGGACAAAATACAGATCAGGGCCACAACTAACAGTGGTGTTGCGTGTGGTGTTCCCTTCACCATAGCCCCTCCGATCCGCACGGAAAGCCAGCGGTTGTTCCCTTTGAGTCCTCCTCACAACTGTCAGTGTGCAGAGGGTGGGATGATGCAGTGGGAGGGCTCCCTTCTAAGGAAGGCTGAATTAAACCAGATCGTCCTCAATTTCCAGACATTCGGCTCCTTGCTTTTTTGGAGTGCCTCACCACTGCTGTTGAGAACAGTGGGCGTGGTTGGCGTTTAACTGGGGAATGGCTTGTTTTAGCCTGTTTTTCTACTTCCACAAAACCCCTCATTTTTCAACTGTCTTCCTTCTCAGCTTCTGTGGTGAATTTGGCTCTTTACTTTGAAAATGTGAGTCAGCAGTTACATACACATAGAGGAGATGCTTCAGCCCTGCTGTGTCAAACACAGGCCTGCATTGGAGCAGCCTGACAACTACAGCCCCTCTTCCTTTTTTTTTCCCCCTCCTTTTTCTCTAATGTTTCTCCACATAAACAACTGCTGCTTTTATTCTGTCTCGGTAGTCAACTTTTACATCTGTTCCTTGGGCAGTGGGGATGGGAATGTTACCATCTTCATTAATCAAAAGTCATTGTGCCTTAGGACACTGGAATTTCAAAGTGGTTATTAGACTTCAGGTGATGAGGCAATACTTAGTCCTCACAGAATGCTCTCCACCCTCATCCTCCTGGTCCTCAAGGTTTTGTGAGTAATAGATGGCCTATTTATAATCCTAAATCTTTTATAGATGCTTTTTATTTTGCAAATGTTTTTTTTCTGCTGCAACTGCTGACCTGCCTTTAGCCACAGGGCAGCTCTTTGCACAGGACGCCAGAGAAGGTGCCTGCTCTGGAGGGTTTGGTGTTGCTCACCTTGCGGGGCTGCCTCCCCTGCAGTGACGCATCTCACGCTGCTTCCCCTCTCCTTTGCTGTCACTGGTACCTATGAGTGAGTTGGTGCTGGGAAGGGGCCTCCTCCAGAGGCTTTGGTGCTGCTCTTCCCACAAGCCAGGGCTGGAACTGTTCTGATTTGAGCCATCCACAATGAAAAAGTGTCCCCAAAGTCAGCAGTGCCCGCCCTGGAACAACTCACTCACAGTGACTTTCAGGGACCTTAGCTTGTGACATGTCATCCTTACCTTGAGATGAAGTTGAAACCTCTGAGGGAGATGAGACTGCGGCTGCTGTAGCTGTTGAACTCTTGTTCTGCTCGACAGATTCCTGTGGGAGGGATAATGGCTGTCCCCCCTGTGCCCAGCACAGGAAGAGCTACACAGGGTGGGGAGAGGCTGCAGGGAGGTTCGGTTTCCTAAGCCATTTCTCTTCCAACATGAGGATTTTTAGCAAAGTATCTAAATATTCCACTAGCACAAGGACAAGAATGAAAGTGAGCTATACCAGACTCTACCTAGGCAGTCTAATTTTCTGGATTATGATGGTTTTACTCAATTAGGAGTCAAAGCCTGAAGCCTTTACCAAGGAAAAAATTCCAATTTTAATTAATTGGATTTTCTGCCTCAATAAAATCTTGAAAATTGAGCCAAAAGGTAGAAGAGACCAACTGTTAACATGATAGAAATACCTCTGGAATACTGAGAATGCAGTTTAAGGTACTATATTTTGAGAAGCTGCATACTTTCAGAAAACACTTTAAAATCTTTGCTGGAAAATGTGTTGTTAAATTTCTACTGAGCCATTCCTACATAACTGTCTTGAGCCCTGCACCTTCTTGCATTTTGCCTGTGCCTTTGGCAGATGTGAAACAAAGTCCATCCAGAACTTAAGAGAAAAAAAATTTTAAAAAAAATCAGAAATAGTTCCACCTCATGTCTGTACCGCTCATTTATTCGTAAATGGCTGGTACACTAGAGCAGTATCTGTATAAATCAATTCACCAAAGACATGGGTTATTAGAGCACAGTTTTGATCATGCAGTTCTAATAGTAAAAAAACCCCAACCCTTAACATTTCTGCTTCCTGGGTTTTCCCCCTTTCACAGTGTCATTCATCTCCATTCCTATCTATGGCTTTCTCTTTCCCATCTTTTTTACTTTCTTAAGCTCCAAAAAGGTAACCATGGCTGCAGGTGAGTCCTGCCACTTCCCTGCAAGTAAAAATACAACAAGCAACGTGGTGGTGGGAGTCTTCATGTTGGGGCATTAATTTTCTCTCAGTAGCTCCAAGGCATCTATAAATGCTTACAGAAAAGCCAATCCTGTGTAGTTAACAAGCACAAAAAAAGAAATCAATGTATTGCCACCATGAACACATTTAGAAAACAGCATCTGGTGTTGCTATTACAAAGAAGCTGTTACCTTTTGGTTTTGGTTTTTTTTTTTTCTAAAGTGAGGAGTTACTTGACACATGAAAATAATTAGAAGGTAAACATTGTAGAATTTATGTAAGGTAGATGAGAAATACTGAATAAAAAGTGTCAGTGAAATTAAATGCTGATGAAATGAATGAAGAAAAGCAGGGCTGAAAGCAATGCAAAATCACAGTTGTGGTACGTTAAGCCATGGTTGTGTGGTGTTTGGTTTTGTTCTGTTTTTTGCTCTTTTTCCTCCCATCTCTGTTCAACCAACACCAAAAGATGAACAACAAGCTTGTGAGAAGTTGTGGAATGTCTGGGGAAGTTTGCTAAACACTTCATTCCATCACCTCAGCTACCATTGAGTACTTCCAGTGTTAAACGGTACTGTAAGAAAGGTCTCTAAGAGGCATCACTTGGGGAATAAAAATGTTGCAGTGTGTGACTTTTTAAAGCAGTGAACTACTCAATGACTTGGAGTTCTTTGGGGAAGAAAAATGGTTTGTCTTTTGACAGTGGAAAATTTCACTTGGTTTAAGGGGAAAAAAAAAAAAAAGGAAAAAAAAGTGCCACCAAACCTGAAAACTTCAACTCAAGTCTGCTGAGGCACATCACGCAGAAATGTTCCAGGTTGTTAGAAGAGAAAGGGTAAACTGTTTTTTTTTAAGCTGCAGGCAATCCATGTTTCCTCTTTCTCCACTGCAGTAGTGTCCATGCACCTAAAGCTAAACGTGTCGGGGATTGCACAGGTGCTGCTGCTGCCGCCTTACCCCTTCATTTCTCAGAGGGCTTTTGGATGGAGAGCCTGTGTGAATCCAGTGTTGTATTAAAGGTGATTGAAAACTTTTCGGCTCACGGTGACTTGACAACTGCTTTAAGTTTAAGACAAACTGCCTTACTGTTAAATTTTTGTAATAAAATTTTTAATGTAAAAAAAGGGGGGCGGGGGGGCTTAAAATAAAAGCCACTGCCATTAGCAGTGAAAAATCCTTCACAACAAACTCTCCTCATATGTGGCTGTTGTACATCTGATGACACAGGTATTTTTTTTATCACCATCCATGTTCCTGGAAACTGAGCTCACTTGTTTCACTTCATAATCTAGGTGGGTAGGTGCAGAAGATGCTGATACCACAAATTACTATTAAACAAGTCCTCAGACCCAAACTTTGTGTCTCAGTTGGAAACTGAGCACTAATGAGCTGCAAAAGGTGGGGGGGCAAAACAATAGATTCGGCTGGGCCGAAAGCGTGTTGTGCACAAAAAGGCACTGAAGGGCTCTGGGGAGGAGTGGGGCTCAGCCCCTCTGTCTCCCTGACACACCGAGTCATGGCTGTAGCTCGTGTGGGATTCAGTAGTGACGTGGGAGCCACACAAGCGCCTGGCTTGAAACTCAAAACAAGCAAAGCAAAGGGTCAGCTGCTAAGAGACCCTTTTCCAGGGATGACTAATATGTCCGTTTCCTGAAGCGAAGAGGTCAAACAACTAATTAATCTGGATAGTTCTAGGGAGGGGAAGAAAGATGAGACTATCCTGTGACACAGAGGCCAACAGCACAAGAGGGGGACAGAGCACTTACATGTAGGAAGGTCAGGCTGATGTCTTCCATAACCAAGACGTGTGCGGTTTACACACTGCAGCTGTTCTGTGCCTCACTCCTTCAAAATGGCAGAGCTCGTACTTAATTTGTGGCTGGCAGGAACCTGCAAAGCAGCAGAGCAGGGCCTGGTCAGATGCCTCCATCGGTTTGCCTGTGGAATGGAGCTTTTCCCAGCTTGATACAGCACCTGGCTCGTGATGAGGGATCTGCCCTCCCGTCCCCGCGCAGCCCACAGACACAGCTCATGTGCTTGCAGATTTGGCAGTCTCGGGATAGGAAATAAGTCTAAAGTGTACCTGTACTCGCTAACTCTGTGAATGTGAACCAGTTCCACCCCCAGCTATGTTCTTCATACTGCTAAGTTGCTGCCATGCCCCTCTCGGTGAGGTAGGCCTGTGCCAGGAGGACGTGAGTAGCTGGATGGCTCTGTCCTTTCAGAGCACTGGGCTTACTCCAGTCCTCCGAGATTTTCGGGTGTTGTGCGCTGCCTTCCAGCCACTTGCCCTGGGGACACCACTTCCTTGCCCCAGGCCAGTAACCGCTGAAGGGGGGCTGCTCCATTGTGAGTAGGTGTGAGGCTCATGCTGTCAGCCCAGCCCCTGAGCTGCTGTTCCCAAGCCAGCAGTGCAAGGGCTTCAGCTCAGGTGAGCTGCAGCTCCCACCCTTCCCTTCCAAGACAAGAGAGGGGCTGATCTGCCTTCTCCATGTGGCCTGAGGCACCCATCTAGGATCTGGGGACCTGGGTGACCTTTGCCCCCTCCCATGGAGAAAGGAGAGAAGTGTGGTTCAACCTTGCTTATGCACTGTAGTTTCCCACCATCCTACCTGGGTATCCAGGGCTCTTCTAGGACTGCTGGACCTGGAGTACAACTGTGGAGGATCATGAACCACAGAAGGAATCCTGTCTGTGTAGGAACTGCGAGCAGTTGCCGCTAAACAAGGCAGGGTAGGGGAAAAGGCCTGTGAATCACCCCAGGGCAGGACGAGACAACGAGAAAGGAAAGGGTCTGACGGTACCGGGGCCCACGGATGGGGGAAGGCAGCACAAGGCTGAAGTGGTCTGTCCAGGGACCAGACCGCAAGTGCAGCCCCATTGAGAGAGGGCCTATAACCACCCACCCATCCTCCTCAAGCTGCTGGACTTTGACCTGCCTCTGTGAGGGAGTCAGGCATTTCATCATCGAGCTACATTTCTTCTTCTGATCATCAGTGACTCATCTGGCTCCCAAACCGGGCTTTGAACTGACTAGATTACCCACTAACCTTAACCACAAGCTGCGTATTCCCCCTGCTTAGCCTCTGCTTAAACACTGACCAGCAACTCACCAAGCCAGGCAAAACTGAGAGAAAAAGAGCTCATCCCCTCAGTCCTCCCCCCGTCCCAGCAGAACACAAAGGGAAGGATCCCAGCAAAGTGCACGACCACATGTCTCTGCCTATGACAGTGTGCTCAAGGGTCAGTGTTTGCTTTGGCATGGCTGATAACAAGGCCAAGTGGGTTTCCAGCTTCATCCAGGATGGGGTTCGCTACTGTTAGCGCAGGGGACACAGGCAGACGTGTCCAGCTGCGCTGCTGCAGGACGGGCATCTGCCCCATGTAGTCAGTTCTACCTCCCTTTGATAGGAGCAGCTGCCAACAGTCTGATAGTGTCATTAGGAGTGAGTGACTCATCACAGCCTGAGCACTGCTCTATATTTAAGCATTACAGAGTCAGAAATGAATGCATGGAGTCAGGAGCTGCTTATCCTGAGGTCAAGATAAGGTACAGAAACCAGATGTCAGAGTTCACCATCGTGGCAAACATCTGTATCTCCAGAAAAAAATGGGCATAGGGAGGGGATATTTGCAACCACAATGAGTCAAAGCAAGGTCAGACAACCTGCAGGTACCCGCTGTGCACATCTACTCCAGAAAGTCCTCACTTCTGCAGCTGCTGAGCCTGAGCAGCAATTCCCTGAGATAACTCTGTGTGGGGGGAGGTGTTGTGTAGTGTTTGTTAGTTTTACTGAAAACCAACATTTTTTCTGGTCTTCAGATCTTGAAGTTTGGGTGCAACCAAGCTATTTGCAGCTGGACTGAAAACATCTCTGGAGCCTGGTGTGGGGAGGGATGGAAGGAAGCAGGAGGAAGGAAGGAGAGTACCTCATCCCCAGGGCACAGCAAAGGGGCTGCCACATTTTGGGAAAGCAATTTAGATTTATTTTTTATTCACAAACTTTTGCTTTGGGACAAGAAGTGATGAACTAGCAAGAAAGTTTCTGACTCCAATTTTCACAGGCTCTGCACTTTGCTAGCTGCCCCCCCAGCCCTGTTCAGCTTTCCTAACTAATTCCGATTGATTTTGCAAACACCCTGGGCTCCACGCTCTGGACAGAGCCACCTCATCCAGGCTGCAAGTCCTGCAGGCAGCTGGTGCAACAGTCACCGTGTTTTGCATCCTCTGCAGTACTGCCAGCATTTTTCCCCCTCCATTGCTGTTCAGCAGCACATGGATCAGCCACCAGGGACTAAGGGATGACAAAGAAAACTGTGTTCTGGAATTGCTTCCAGAGCAACTCTAAGAAGCTCTGCATAAAAGCACAGCACCAAGCACAGCCACCCAGGGGCTCTACACAATGTTTCCAAGCTATTTCTGAGTAGCTATTTTGCCCTTTTTGACATTAACTTCTGCCCGGCTGTTTCCAAGGGTGGGGAGCACTAGAACTGCAACCTGGCATATCTGGGTTCCACCAACACAAACTGTTCCACTCGGCGCAAGACACAGCATGGGACAGTTGAACCCGGTTTTCCCTTCACTGGGGCTCCTTGACAACAAATTACAGGGACAGTGGCCCTTTTCCACCCATGACCGACAGACCAGTTCCCAGCACAGTCTGAACAGCAGGACAGGCCTCAGCTCTCCAGTCCTGCCCTGCACATCACAGGCATCCCCACTGCTTTGTGCCACTGATGACATCCTGTTCAAGAAAGGCTCACTAGAGGCAGGGAGTTGCTGGACCATCTAGTAGCAACCCGGCACCTCTATTTCAACCCAAAATGTCACTCTAATTTCTTACTAGGCATTACAGTGCTCCCACTCCTTATCTGCAGCTTGGACACTGCCAACCTCCCTTTGCTATATTCTCTGCCTCTCTCCTTGGGTTTTGTCTCCCAAAAGACAAAGCTAGTTTAAAGTTCCCTTGGGACCTCCTGAACACCTTATATGTTCCCTCATCCAGTAACTCAGACAAGCTTCCTCTGATGGGCTGGGACAGCAGTGTGCAGCTCCAGCTATGTACCAGCGTTCAGAGAGGCACCACACAGGTATCAGCTGTGGCTGTACAACTGAACCACCTCCAGCTGCTGACTTGAGGAACCCTCACTCTCTTTACTGAGGGGCACTGAGCATGAGGGCAGTCAGTGGTGGGCACCAGAACAGACCCAATAAGAAGGCAGCAGTTGGCTCCAGCTCCACACCATTTCACAGGGAAGAGATGAACCAGCTTGTTTGCTCCTCTTCCCCACTTCTTCTCTGACTTACCTGTCTGAGAAACCAAAACTTGGCCACAGTCCCTCCTCCTTATCCCTTGTCTGGAGCACATAATGCACAGCTGTGTGCCAAGAGGGGCAGGCAGACTGGTGCCGCAGGGCTCTGGTGCTTGAGAAGTAACAATGCAGTGGGACTGAGTCTCCTGCAAAACAATGAAATGTCAGAGTTTGCACTTATGTTTGCCACATAATTGAAAGACCCACTGCCCAGCTTCCCCTTGTCCTCTGGAGAGTCTCCACTCGACAGCCTGGCCACTCAAACAGAAACTCCTGCTGAAATTGGCTGTTGGAGCCCAGAGAGATCAGCCGACCTGCCGACCAGCTGCAGAGCCGCTGTTTTTGAGAGCCAGCGCTGTGCTGGGACACATCAAAAAGCTTTCTGAGAGCAGACAGAGCCTTCCCATGTCATTTCCCTTCCCTGTTCTTTATCAGTGGCTTGCGTTGTCTTTTGCTGTTAATGTTCATTTTGCTTGTTTTCTTTTAATGAGTAACTTATTTGAAATCTCCACTAGCCGTGCAGGCCCCCAGGTCCTGGCAAGCCAGTCCCGCCCCAGAGCCAGCACCTGCAGCTCCCCCACAAGCCCGTTACCTGGCTTGGGTTTTGGTGCCAGCCCTTCCTTGCCCTGGGCCACCTATGCTACACATTTAATTCGGCAACACTGGCATTACACAAAAACTCTATCAACCAGTCATGGAACAACCAGCCTTCAGGAGTACCATCAAAGGCAAATACTCATCTGTGTCATTGATCCTGTAACTGGAGGGGACATGCCAAGGGACTGCCCTGAATGCAGTGTTTCTAAACCCAAACTACTCCTAGCTGCTGGATCAACCCCCTGTGAGGCTCCACAGCACCCTGTAGCCACAGTAGCGTGGGATGCAGTGCAGCGTGGGACACGGCACAGCGTGGGACACGGTGCTCTCTGCCACCCTGTTCTGTCCTGGGCATGCTCCTGCAAGGCAGCCTGTCCTGGGGGTGCCAGCGTGGAAAGCCCCTGCACACGACAAGCGTGTCAGCCCTGCAGTCCCACAGGTTTTGCTAGGAGCAGTTCCCCACAGCAGCTAGGCTGGGTGGATGTCTCATCCCACCTCATTTCATACCAAGGAGGCCTAGGAAAAAGGCAAGGGGTGCTCCTCAGTCTGCTGCTGATCGGTTACTCCCATTGCTTGAGCAGCAGAAATTTTGGACAAAGAAATACTCTTCTTCTCTGAAGAGGCTGGGGAGAGAGTGGGGCAGCCCATGCAGTGCCTTTGTGTGGCAGGGGGAGGGTCTCTCATGTGCCACACAGCCTGGGCAGCCAGACCCCGCTCAGCACCCCAGGGAGCGGTGACTTTTGGGGAGGCTGAAGCCCTGGTGCCGCAGGGGCTGAGCCTGTTCCAGGGGATTGTGCAAACTCAAACCCCGGTGTTCCTCTGCGAGATGAACTTGGTGCAGATCTCTGTGGTGCCCTTTGCACTCTGATTGTGGTGACCTCATGCCGGCTCCCTCAGCAGTGTTTAAAGTCCAGGGGAGAGGAGTGCTTACCTGCCTCCTATGCACAACAGCTCGCTCCCACTCCTCCCTGCCTGCACATCTGCCTGGACAAGGGCTCCAGAGCCTGGATCTGACTGCAGCATGCGGCTGCTTTTCGAGGCAGCAGTTCTGTGCCTGACCCTGGGCTTCGGGCGATGCACCGAGGAAACAACGCAGGAGAACAGCGTCCACCAAGCTCCCCAGGCAGAGTCATTCTATTCAGACTGGGGCGTCGGGGCCATCCGGGATGGCTTCGAAACAGTTAACAGCTACTTTGACTCCTTCTTGGAACTCCTTGGAGGAAAAAATGGCGTCTGTCAGTATAGATGTCGATATGGTAAGTGAACCTCACTCCTGTTGGCTCCTGTCTCCCTGCCCCTTCCCTTCTTGCCCTCTGCGTGGAAACTGACAGCAATCTCCTTCCCTAAGGCCACAACCAGCTCCTATCCACAACCTGACCCTGCACTGCTCAGCAGAGGAAGGTCACTGCAGAGAGACACAACTTCTCTCCTAGTGCCAGCACAGGCAGACTGAACCCTCATCTTTCCCTCTCACCAACAACAGCCTGATCTTGAAGTCACTGTGCTGGGTGCAAGGGGACAAGAGGAGAGGACACAGGTTTTACAGGAAGGGTATCTGGGTAACCAGGCTGCTCAGCTGCCAGGACTCCTAGAGAGCATGACCAGGGTAGGCAGCGAGGCCGCGGAGGGGAGGACGAGCAGCCTGTGCAGACCTGACTCAGAGGGTTGTGAGGATTGCCAGTGGCTCTAATCTCGGCAACCTTCGGAGTGTCATTATTCAGCAGTTGCAAGTTGGCTAATAACGTGGGCTGGAGGAGGGGAGATAACAGGAAGGAAAAAGAGACCTGCTGTCACCATGGAGGAACCTTTATTACTCCAGGCGGAATGAGGCAGCGGCCGCTTGCCTTGGACTTTAGAGTGATTTACCAAAAAGGAAGAGCTTCATTTGTCCTGGGGGCAGGACAAAGGCAGGGGACAGCTCAGGGAGAGCAGGGCAGGAGGAGCGCAGGCAGGGCAGGAGACTGGGTGTGCAGAGGTGCAGTGGGGCAGGCCCCTGTGGTGCAGGTCTGTGGGGCGCTGGGCAGGCGGAGGCACAGGCAGCATCAGCCGTCAGCAGGGTACCTGCTGAAACAACCTGTTTGGGAACAGCAAGGAGGTTTCCTACAGAATGTTTCCTCTCCCCAGCCTCCTACGACTGTCTCCACAACAACTGTCCTCTGTCACCTCAGCCTGCCCATCCATGACTGCCCGTCAGACCTTTTCCCCTCAGCTTCATCCCATGTCCCTAATGACCACCTGGGCAAGATGCTTGTGAGCACAGAGGCAATTTCAACCCCTCCCCTCCCCCAAGCACTGGTTTTCACAGACACAGACTCCATGCTTTGGGGAGATCCCACCAACTCAGTTTTGATCTGCATGCATCTCATTTCTTCCAGAGCACAGGGCTGCACGTTGTACCTCTCCAGCCTGTGCAGGGTTTGTAATGCTCCCCTGTAGATGCAGCTGGAGGGAAGAACCTCGCACCCCTCCCAAGCCAGCAGTGAGGGTGCTGGGAAAAACACAGATGCTGAAGGGCTGGGACCCAAGCTCCCTGTCAGGACAGGAGGGCAGAAGGGCCACCCTTATCCAAAGCAGGGCCACAAGCAGAGTTTAAAATGAGCCTTAAAGTTCTTGAGGTTTTTTTAATTTGGTTTTAAATAATGTGCATGTATCTGTCCTGCCAGCTCTGCTCCCCAGGTCCCATGCTAACAGCAAACAGGGAGTGGCAAGCCAGGCACCGCAGCCCCACAGTGGCCCTGGTCACTCAGCTGCAGGCCACATGGCACTCCCTGGCCAGGTCTGGCTCTCTGCTGCAGCTCAGGGGGCCACAGCTGCTCTGTGGGGCCCACTGCTGGCAGTGTGTGTCCTGAGGGCACAGTGTCTGGAGGAGGAGACCCCCATGCACACCACGGCACTGCCCCAGCACACAAGGTGAGACCATTTGCCCATCAAGCAAGCCTGTCCCCAGGCCCATGGTGTGGCAGCCCCATGTTGTATGTGACAACCTTCCTTTAGGTCCACACCACACTCCAAATTAAGAGTGGAAAGGGACTGAAAACCCTGGTAGTGGGCATAAAGTCGCTGGGACTGCAGTGTGCCTGAGGCAAGGTTTGGGAAGGCTGATGTTCAGAGCTTCTTTCAGAGAACTCACCAAGTCCTTAAGAAGTTGCTCTTAGGCACATCCTGAGGCTGGGGCTCTCCCTACCCTGGGCCTGCACTCTGGGCAGAGGGAAGAGTATCTCTACACTGCAACACAAGTGCCTACCTGCTCCCTGAGAGCATCCTGCATCTTATTGGAGAATTTTTTTACCTAGAAAGGAAAACAAACAAGCACATCATTAACCCTGTTCTCATCCTCTGCTGAACAACTCATTCATCACTGGCTGAAGGAGGAAACTATTGAAATGCTGCCCATGCACCTCCAAGGGTCTTGCTGGACCACTTGCGCGTGCTGGTCTCTAGCACACATATTGCAAACTGCAAGTGGAGGGGATGCAGGGACAATCCCAAACTAGTGACAACCAGTCTGTGCCCAGAAGAACAAACACAAACCATCTTTACCATCTTCCTGCTGAATCAGGGCCTGACTGCTTTTTCCCCAGGCACAAAACAAAAATTATACCTTCTACTTTCTTTAATTTCAGCCAGGAGACACCGATAATCACTTATTTTGCCATGATAAAGGTCAGGACTCACCTGTGATTGCTACATCCATCTTCAGCTGAGCACGTAGCACTTGGCTGTTCTGGCTGCATGACTCTCCTCTTGATTTTTCAGCAGCCAGCAAGGTCTGAAAACAAACAACTTGATGGATTACTCCCTTAGATCAGGACATTAGGGTTACGCTAGCATTTGATGGCAAATATCTCCTCCTCCTTACAAAATCTCTCTGGGCATCTCGGGGGGGAAACAGCCTGAACTAGGACTAAACCCCTTGATAGCTTCCTTCAGCTGTCTGGCCAGGCAGGACTTCAGTGTTTTGCTCAGCATTTGGTCCCAAGGGGCTTAAAATGAGGAGGCACATCCAGGCTGTGGGAAAAAGAGTCTTCAAAGTCAGGCTCTTCAACACAGTGCTAAAAGGCTGTGGTAAGTCTGGGCAACATCTGCCCAAAGCCTGCTTGCCTGGGGCAGAGAAGTAACAATGGACCACTCAAAACAGCAAGGAGCCCCAAGACCATCTATTCACCCAGAAATACATTCACTTCCCCCTGCCAGTGTACCAGTACTGCAGTGTCTGAGACCTTCTGCATTGCCAGTGGCTGTTCTAGCCAGCTGGCTGTTTTCCAGTCTCTTGGCATAGCTACAACAGCTTGGAGATATTAAAATGCATCAGGGAAACTCACTTCCTATTAGAAGCTCAACTTCAGTTCTCCTCTAAGGCCATGCCAACAAGGCAGTGCCCTGAAGTGTATCTTCTTCCAAAGAACAGGCTTCCTTAGCAATGCTGTGCTTCCACACATCAACATGGATCTTCAGTGTGCTGCTGGGCAGGTCCTGGTGTGCTTGTAGCTGTCTCCTGGTATCTCTCCCCAGCCATGCCCTGCAGCAGGCAGACAGACCACAACAGCGCCCTGGTGAAACACTGCAGCAAAACAGTGACCCACCAAGTGCCTTCCCCTATCACAGACATGCCCATAAGGATGGGCAAGCAATAAGTGATAACAGAGCTGATGCTCACAGAGTCAGGAATGCCTGTTATTTCTGCTTTGCTCTTAAAACAAAATTTTCCTGTTAGCTAGAAAACAAGATGTGGGAAAGAGGTTAACTGTGGTGTTTTGGACTTTATCTACCTGAGAAAGAGTTCTCAAAGGGGCACTTTACAAATGATTAAGCTTTGTTTTTCAGAGAGGAGGGGGGCAGGTTTCCTACAAGGGCTAGTCTTTAAGGCAGTTCAATGTTTTGTTGATCACTACAATTCTCATACGAAATTATTTTTTTCCCTCAGGACAACTTTCAAAGACATTATAATAGCTGTAACTTCATCCTAATGGAAAGTTTCTTCTGTAAACTCAGTTACCTCCATATGCCCAGACA
The DNA here is from genome assembly GCA_907165065.1 of Caprimulgus europaeus. The sequence continues at coordinate 38,200,586 of OU015529.1, read as the reverse complement.
GTCTCACTCCTACTCTGACTTGCCACCTTATCCCATTAATTGAAAATGTGCTGAGGGAACATAACTTATTGTCAGCATTGCAAGCAAGTCATTAAAATTTGACCCCATCCTGCAAAATCCACCTTGGATTTTGAATTTTCTTCTGCCTCCTACCTCAGTTCAGGAACATTTGAATTCTGAGTCCCAATTCTCATCCCTTTCCAAAAGAGCAAGTAGGCTGTGAATTGCACCAGGACCTGAGTGCAGCCCTCCTCTCATTATATTGTTTGGGAGCCTTGGGTTTTAGATTCAGCCCATATATAGGCATAATTGCTTCTCTCCATAGCATAACCACCAAAATAGTGTAATGTGCAAAAAGTGTTGTGAATTCAGAAGTTACCTTATGTCGGCGTACTTCAATGGACTTACGCTTTGGTGCAAAGATAATCCTATAATGATGGTGTGCTGCAACCAACTGATTCGTGCTCTTTGCCTCCTGTTAACTCAGCTGTACCTGCTCAAAATAACAACCCTTTTTGCACAAGAAAATTAAATCTGGAGGACAAAGCAGATCTGACCTATTCAAAAAGGGCTAAAAAGGTAGAAACACAGTAACTGCTGTACTGAGAAATACCTTCCCACACAAACGTCAGCTAGAGAGCTCTATCTTGGCTTGCAGACAGCTAAATCCTTGATGCATACTGCATTTCTGTAGGGTTGGAGAAAATTGGCTATTAGCGTCTCACAGCTGGACAGGATTTCAGTTTGTTGTTTGCTTGTTGTGAATCTATTGTTTAAACAAAACTGGTCTGGCAATTTTTAATTTAGAAGGTGCTGAGAACATTCCTACGTAAGACTTTGTGAGGCATTTGGCTGTGAGGTCTTCTCAAGAACACAGTACATTTATGGCTATATTAACCACTGGTACTTTAGGTACCTTCACAGAAAAAAGGGCAGAAACATCTTAAATGATTATCAGTGGTGACAAGAAGAAAACAGTAGAAATCGAGTTTAAAGGAACCCAACCCTGCCTGAAGGGCTAAATTAGATTTAGTTTATATCTATATAAATTCTCTAGCAGTGCTCAGGGAAGCAGAAATTTAACCCTAGAGGTGATGGACTTACAGAAGGCTCAACTCTCACATGTTTTTGTTGGAGCATTCACACAGCTTATGAAGTTTTCCCAGAACAGGGTTCAAATGTCTTAGCACCTCATTCTGCATTTGAGATCTCCCTTTTATAAGCTCAGCTGGGACAGAAACAGAACAAGCACTGAACAGGCATCAAGGGACAGTACAGAGAAACCCAACTCAGTGAGGGGCAATCTCCACAACTCCTCCGGGGCAGAATCCTCTTCCACCTTTAAGAAAGCTCCTTACACTGGTGACTTGTCGTCCCCAGGCAGGAGGTGTTAGATGGGTGTTAGATGAAGATGGGGGCTGAGGTAGGGATCAGAGAAAGAGGACGAGACAGGGCAGGGAATAGATGGCTCTCCTTTCCACATGGACAGTTTCCACCCCAGCCCTGGGCACTCACCCTGAGCTCTCTGTCAACCATACACAGAGCCCCAGCGTGGGCTGGCAGACAGGAGGGCTTGCACACCTTCAAAACCAAGGAAAACAGATTAAATTGCTGCTGAAGCTACTGTTAGCTGATTGTCTGCTGGACTCTTTCTACATTGGATAAATAATTATTCACAGAGGAAGTTCTTGCTCCTCTCTGCATATTGAGAAGCATACTAAGGGTGGGCAGAGATAAAGGAATAGAAACTATTTGCAAAACGTGGCAGTGCATCACCAACATGCAGAAAATGGACCAAGACCTCCTGCTTAGAGCAAGATCAGACATGCAAGGTCTAGTGCACTTTTGCAGAGATCCGTAGCACACTGACACACCAAGAATGAACTGAAGATGGAAATAAATCCCCTTGCTAAAGTAGTAGTTTAGCTAGTAGTTTCTCAGAGGAGTTAAAAACCCATCTGGGTGATCCCAGCTGTGGAAAACTCAAGAAGCATATGAAAAAGCTCCTAGGAGATCTGGGAGGTCTGAGACACTAGCACCAGCATGGAGAGCTGCTCAACTGCAAAACTCAACACTGCAAAGAGGGACTTGCCCATTTGTAAGAACTGGGGAGAGTCCCAGACCTAGGGACTGGACTCAGACCAGCTTAAACATTTGAGAGGTACTGGGGACCCAGTTCCCACACAACACAGTGCTCCAGTAGCCATGCCAGAGGAGGTGCAAGCTAAGCCAAGCTGTAGAGCCTCGACAGGACTGAGCTGAGAGCAGGACCAGTGTCTCAGCCAGCTCTAGTACCTCTCCTTCACTCCTTGCATCTCCTGGAGGAGAATGAAATGCTGGGGGATGCAGACCAAAGGGGAGCTGTCCGGCACTCCTTGCTTTTTGGTGCTACTCTTGGGAAGATTTGCTTTCCTAACATTTTTCCTTTCTTTCTCAGGCAAGGCTCCAATGCCACGACCTCACTACAAACCCCAAGAACCCAATGGCTGTAGCTCCTATTTTCTGGGGCTCAAGGTACCCGAAAGTGTATGTACTGCCACACCCACCCTTCCCAAATGACACAATTCTCCAATCACAGTAACCAGCTAATAATATTGGGGAGGGAAAAGTCTTAGCAGTGCTATGCAGTGACTGTGTGATGGTTTCTCTTCGTAGCTGAAGCCAGAGCTCTGGGAAAGGGAGGAACTATCACTTTGGTGGTGTTAGGGGACAAGCTCTCTGCCTGGGACTGCCAGAAGACACGGCTGCCTGCTGAGAGCAAGGAAGTCATTGTCAGTCTGAGCACTGCCCAACTTACCGTCGAGGAGGTATTAAGGTCTCAACCGCTGGTGGCAGTGAAACAGGAATCATGTAGAAAGGAGTTGCAAAGGACCAGCCTGTTGCTCTGGTTGTCTCTGTAGGTACCAGAAAAGAAAGTTTCCTGAGCAGGTTAGCACTAGAAGTAGAAAAGGGGGTACCTGGCCAAGCAGTGTGGAGAAACATATTTTCATCAAGATTCTGAACAATCCCGTGCCCTTGCGACAGTACAGGGAACATGTTCAAAGCTGGGCAGCTCAGTGACATAGCATAATGTGTAAACAGCAATACTTGAATGCATTCCCCACCCCTGGCCCTTTGTCCCCTCCCATGCTTTTTGCCTTTGCCAGGCACTGAAATAAACTTGTGGGCTTTAATACTGCACCCACTTGTTATTTTAAAGGCAATTAATGAAACCATATTGGAATCACCAGGAAAAGCACTCCTAGGAGGCTCTAAGATCAGAAATTAATATTTAGCTCATGCATTACTGCTGCCCATAAAGTCTGCAGCAATTAGGCAGATTCCTGCTCTGAAAAACCCTCTCTTTACAGCCCATTTTTCACATTAGATTAGTTCCTTAAACTACATTTATAATTGCAAACCTTGTAGGCATTTCTGTGGTACGTCCTTACGTCATGAGCGCTGAGTACAATGAATAAACTATTCATCTCCTAAATATTGTATGAGGAAGGACAAGAAGAGGAAGAATTTATAACAAGCTAATGAGTCAAGTCTCTCCAGGAGACAGGCCTTCTACCCCAACACCCCCATGCTTATTAGCTAAGCTTGCTGTTTACCTCCAAGTGAGTATAACTCCCCTGACCAAGCTGTATTTGTCCTTGGCCTCATAAGTGCATCTCTGAGAAATAATGCATTAATAATACTTATAGTGGATTTATTAGGCCATGAAGCAGGACTTGTCAGATTGTAGGAAAAAGAGGAAGGAGAAAAGGGGCCATTGCCACTGCTGGCAAGGACAGGAAGCTCTCTGATGAGCTCTGACAAATGAGAACTAGCAAATGGTTGTGGAGAGGCTGTTTCCCACCTCTCTACCAGAGGTTAATTCCCCATAACAGAAAGAAGGGAATGTGATCTGTCCTGCATTGGACCTGCACTCCTGTCACCAATTTCTTTAGATGGTGAAGGAAAAACACATGTTCCCTTCTGCTGTCCCAGCTATTGGGGGTAGCTCTGGAAAAGGAGCCAGCTGGGCTCTGCAACACCTCACCCAGTTGCAACTGTTTGAGTCTGAGGCCAGGACACAGACAAGGGACACTACTTCTTTCTCTCTCTCTCCCCAGCTAGATTTGGGCATCCCTGCCATGACCAAGTGCTGTAACCAGCTGGATGTTTGTTACGACACCTGCGGGGCCAACAAATACCGTTGCGACGCCAAGTTCCGCTGGTGCCTCCACTCCATCTGCTCCGACCTCAAGCGCAGCCTTGGGTTCGTCTCCAAGGTGGAAGGTAGGCTTCCTGGCTCATGTCCCCTGTGGAGGGAACAAGCTATGGCAGGGAGGGGAGGGTGGGGGCAGGGAGTACTTTCCTTGTCCAAAGAAGCAAAAATCTGCAGTAGGGAGCAGCACATCTGTCCTGTGCTTGTCACAGATGAGTCAGAGATGAGTGAGAACACCGAGATCTGCCCCTCCACACACACTTCTGTCCCATGACAGGAGACTTAAAGTTACTTACATTTGGAAAACATTATACAACATACATGTAAAGGAAAAACAAAACAAAACAAACAACAAAATAACCCTAGAAGAATTCCTTCAACCCTGGGATGCCCTCCCTGAGAGTTCAAACATCTTCATGGGAGACCAAAAAGCCTTCCAGAGCCAGTAAGCCGCACACTGAACCTGGACGTGGCCAAAGGCCAACAAACTGGGAAAGCAAAGGACAGGGGCTCTCCAGGATATGTTTCACAGGTAAGACATGACAATGGCACCAGGGACACACCAGATCATGGGTGGTGGCTGAGCCATCGCAGGGAGATCTGGATTGCTCTGAAGCCACCATGCTGACAAAGTTCTAGTGATGTGTCAGCAGCTCAAGAGCCACCCTGGTTTTGCCTAATTTTAAAAGCCTCAGTCTGTAAGCTTGAGAAGAGCTTTTTGGTAAAGGCTGCATTTGGTAACCTCTGTGAGGGTTACAGATGTGAAAGCCCAGACCTGCCTCTTGATCCTCTATGTCAACATCAAGCACCTCTGCACTGTGTGAGGAGAGGGAAACATTTACCAGACATCAGTCATGGCAGGAAAGCCACCTCCAGGCTGCTCCTCCTGAGGCCATTTCAGAGCATCCCCATCCTCTGTAAGGCAGGTATCCATCTCTTGCAGATGGGTTGTAATGCAGGACAGGCACAGATAAGACCTTCCAACAGTAGGTGACACTGAAATAGTTAAAGATATTTACAGCAGCTCTGGTCTGAAAAACTGGTGGATTCTTTGAGAACTGCTCATTATTAAAGCCAAATAAAAGTGGTGGTGCCGCTGAGATTCTCGCAGCTAATCACAGCCAGGCCCTCTGGGTTCATCCCTGCTGCTGATGCCCTGCTGTAAGGTATAGTTAAATATGCATTTGTTTTCCAAAGGTGCAGTCCGATTAGGACACATAGGCAAGCCTGCATGTCACCGGTACTAGTGCAGATAGCTTTCTGCCTCATCACAGATACACATTTGGAAAGAGTTTCCAGGCCAGCAAGAGAAAATAAAGATGTGGACTGAGATATAAGTGCTATAGGCCAAGTACAGCCAAATCTTTCGTGGTCATCCTTGTGCAGCCAACCTCTTCCTATCTCTTCAGATTTTCCCCTGTCAATTTTTCAAATCTCTCCTTTTTCCTTTCTGCCTGCAGCAGTAAAGCGAACAGACAGATTGTAGGAAGTTCAGGTGGAGCACAGCCCACACTCCTTGGCTGAGCCAAGCCACCTCTGTCTATAGTCAAGTAGGACTAGATTCCACCAGCATCTCTGTCCTGGTTGCCACAGGAGGAACAGGCAGTTGCCAACATAAATGAACCTTTGTTCGCCATCCTCTCCTTGCCTTGCTCTGCCTCCTCTTGCCTTTTGCTCTACACCTGCTGCTCCCTGTCTCAGGGCTGCTCTGAGCCCCTCCTGTCACACAGTCCTTCTCCACCACCATCTCAGCTCTTATCTAGGATCCTTTCCACTGAGTAACCAGAATTTCAGAGAAAGTGGGCAGGGGAAGAGCAGCTGCACTCCCTTCACATGGGCACAAACATCCCAGCTGCAGCAGTGCCAGTTGAGCAAGGCCTCAGTTTTCCCACTGACTCACTGCAGCCTCTCCAATGGAGCAGACTTCTAAAGCAGCAGGAGCAGAGCTAGGTGGTCAGAGAGGCAGAGAAGACAGTCTCAAAGGCATGGCCTTCCCAAATCTATTATGCATCTAGCAATCAATGTTAGTGCCCGTGAGTAAACCCTAGAAGACCTAATATTAACCTATTTATTTACTGACAAGCAGTTTTGGGCTTGTTTTTCAGGAAGAGGAAGGGCTAGCAGTCAGTCGACTGTATCAACAGCTCTGCTGTTGCAACTACAGTAGGATTTTTCATGCTAGCTGGCACTGTAACTCCCCAAAAGCAGAAAAAGTTGATTAGTAGGGGCTATAGGCAACTAAGGGAAGCCAGGAAAGACAGTACTTTGGAGGTCTTCTGGGAAATTTGCTTGGTAAACAGTACTATTTGCAGTACCCCAAATGATCCATCAATGAGAAATGCCTGAGAAGCAAGAAAGGAGCGGGGTTAGCGGGAAGAGAAGGTAGTGCTAGTTTGGCGCCACCCTAGAGAGAAAAGAACCCTCAATTCAGCAGAAGGGAACCTCTGGATTTATAACGATGCAATGCCCAGAGAGAAAAAGACTGCCCACGCTTCCAACTGCAAATACCACACAACTCAGTGCAGGGCTCAGGCTAGGGTGCTTCCACCCCGCCCTTAGATGTCCCAGAGTACCTGCTCAGTCTTTTCCTTCTTCACAGCTTGTGAATCCGTCGCAGACACAGTGTTCAACGCCGTCTGGACCCTGGGCTGCCGGCCCTTTATGAACAGCCAAAGGAGTGCCTGCATTTGCAATGAGGAAGAACGAGATGAATTGTGAGGAAGAGCAGATGCCTGGTCTCCATGAGCCTGTTGCCAAGCATCCCCTCTCAGATCCGGCACTTCAGTACAGTGATTTCTATCAGCCCTCTGGCCTAGCATGGGATGGGGGCACCTGGGCCAAGCAATACACATCAACTACAGCTTTTGGGCAGAGGGCTGTGAAAGGGGAGGCAGCCTGTGAATACAGGGCAGTGGTACCTGCTGTCCACCACAGATGCAGTCCAATAGCCCTACCCCTTTCCAAGTCCATCAGCCTGAATGATCTAATGCCAATTTTCTTTATAGACTGATGAGGAGAGACAAGCAGGATGCAGCACTGGTTATAAACAAGTGACTTTACTTGTTTGTTTGCCTTAGCTCCCCCCACCCCTCAACTCTCTAGTTTGCAGTGGAAGACATCAGGTTTCTGCAACCATTGAAAATCCCAGTCCATGGACACTATTTATATTTTCCCACCGCTGGTGACAGACTGAAGAAGAGGCGTAATTTGCTTCAGTATGTTGCTCACACCCATCCCTGATATTTTCAATCTCGTCATTACACACCCTGACAACCCTGCTTATTTAGATACTTGGTGGATCCTAAACCGATTAAAATATCCAAGGATTTGGTAAGCATGACTTTGTGATACAGGCACAATTCATATCTGGGTGACCAAAGCCCATTGTGCCTGAGATATGAAATGCAGTAACCCACAGCACTCTCCCACACTCTCAGGAGAGGAAGTTGCTTTTCTTCTGCAGTGTCATCCAGACTGCATCTGTTTAATTATTTTCCTCCTATATCATTTAAGAAAGCTCTTCCCTTAGGACCCCTTTTTACACAAAATGGCTGGGTATCCATTTCCATCTTTTGCATGAGGGACTTGGATGAGATATTCAAAATCCTGGAGGCTTATCTGGCAGGTGTCAGGGCTTACATGTTGCCTCTGCAGGGCAGAGACACTGCCAGCTGAAGGGCAACCAGCAGCCTCAGACAGCATTCTTCCTAAAATTCGGTTAATGCTTCCATCTGCTATCAGCAGCTTCTATTGCATGCAAAATTAGAATTTAAAGTGGCATATGGAATTTCATCTACATATAACATTTGCAGACAGCTTTCATTTGTGTTTCTTGTTGAGAGGAAGTTGCTACTGGGTGCGCGTGGCATGCCACATAAATACTTCAGCGTCTTCTGCAAACATATTTATGGCTCTGTTCTTCCATCTGCCACCGAAAAGTTAAGGCTACAGAGGGGTGATATAACAAGAATGGAATGAGTCTGTCTTAGTTACTTTTCTTCTAGTTTGTATTTAAATGCATGCATGGAGCTATAAATTTTTCAAGCCCTGTATTCCTGTTCTTGCCAGTCATATTTGCTTTACAGTGAACAACGAGACATTCATCTGGCCCCAGACAGGCTGAAACAAGAGCCCACTGGTATTAAGACCAGGAAAATGGAAGTGACTGCATGAGGCGCGCTGGGATGTTTTCCACTAAGGATGACCTTAATTTACACTGATCAGATGCAATGACATTGTTTCCTAGCTGTGCTCATGCCACTGGAGAGTGAATACTGCATTGCCAAGGTTCATTACAGCGTGTGTCTATCAGAGCATGAGGCTGGACAGACAATCTGATTATCTGCCTAAGAAACACGTATTTTTGGCTAGAGATGGGAAGGAAACATTCCTCATTCCAAACACTTCCCAGACTTTTATTTTGTTGGTGAAATGGTGCCTGTTGCCAGTTTTAAATGTGAGCATGCTCTTATGATTAAATTACACAATTTTAAAAAAGCTATCTTGTCTACACCCAGTAGCCAACTGGCTGGCAAATGTCTTAAAGCATTTTATAGCTCAAGTGATACCAGATTAAATCCAGGCCATGCAGCTGATGACAGATTATTATATACAGTGGAGAAATTGAAGGGTTCTGAACAAAATCTCTCTATCCACACACTAATGCTTTGGAGACACCACTAATATAAAACATGATTTCTTCCTGCTTTCAGAACACCATTCATCTCAAAACACTACAAACTGCTGCATGCAGGGCAGCTACTGAGAAAGTGCATTTTTCACTAGAAAGTTAAACCGTGGTAATCTGAAAAACCCCATGAGCACTGCGACAAGGAAACCTCAGAACCTTCAAGTGGCGGCAGTGACTCAAGAAAACCACCAGATAATCCTGCGTAGCAGAAAACCAGCACATTAACTAAGAAATAAAACTTCTGCACCCAAACTAAAAATTGCTTCCCCTCTGTGCTGCTCCTGCTACCCAGTGGTGTACAGCCACTGCAGCAGCTCATCACAGGACTCTCCAAACCCTGAGTCATCTTCATCTCCACCCTGCTCTGAACAGGAAGAAGACACTGTGCTCACCCGATGGCTTCCTGGTGACTGTGTATCGGCAGGTTTATTTGCAACTCTTGCTGATGTTCAATCCATTTGGCCAGTGTGCCCTCTCCTAATAATGGTTCCTCAAACAACAATTTCTGGGTTTCCACTGAAGACATAAAGGCAGGGATTAGGACAGCAGGTAATAGGTGTTTATTCCTGAACATCCAATATTCAGATGCTTACTTTACATCCTAAGAGAGAATGAGGGGTCACCAGCCAGAACACCAACCACACACGTCGGGCAGCACTGATGCAGCTCAGACTTTCAACTAGAGTTGGCAGTGCTGGTGGGACCCTCAGGAGCACTGGTGGGGTTTGGTGCCTTCTTGCACGCACACTGCCTGCTTGTGCAGTGCATTTTGCTTCCACTCTGTGTCATGGCAGATTAAATTAACCAAACAGATCCCTTGGCTCTCAGATGAGTTTGGCATTTGATTTCATATCCAGGCTGTAATGCTGACAAAGACAACAGATGGAAGCAAGAGGTAAACTGGGGAGAACTAAAAGACTTTGAAAAATGGTTTTGTTTTGTGCCTAGGAGGCATTCTCTCCACATCAGAGGAGGAGTGGCAGATAGCAGACCTACTGTCCTGCTTGCAGGGCAAACTAAACACCATCCCAGATTCACATGCTCACACGGACAGTGTTTCTTCCTCATTACTCTTACAGATAATTTAGCTAAAAAGCTGCAGAGCAGAAAGGCTGCTTCGTACGAATTCGTCGGGAAGAACCAAATAACGTGCACAATAACTGAAACAATCCAGGAAATTAACCTCTCTCTGCATCGCTCCTCTACCTCCCTTTCACAGGAACCAAAAACCAGTTGCCTCTCCAGAAGGCACCAGCTAATTAATTTTATTTATCAGTTCTTGTTTTATCAAAACAAGTATATTTAGCAGAGGCTGCCTGAACAAAGAAGCAACAGTGGGAAATTGCCTGTGTGGTCCTAATGCAGAGGTGAATCAGCAGAACCAGGAGATGCACGGCAGCGCAAGAAGGTGGCTTTTTCATTTCTTTTTTTTTTTTTTCCACATATGGTTAGTTAATAGATGAAGAGTCTCTTTCCACTTGTATCTACTTACGGTCATAGAAACATTTTCATTTACTGTAACACATACACATGCATACTCATATTCCCAAATTGGAAAAGCAGCCATGAAGCCATTTAGAAAAATCATTAATCTCCCAGCCCATCAAATGCCCATTCCTCACTGGAATCTCAATCACCAGAAGAAATAAATCTGTGAAGTGGAATATTGCTGAGGTGATTTGTGACTCCCTTCTAAATAGTCCCTTCAAACGGACACCCCATCCATTTGAGAGCAGCAACAAATTTTGGCCTTGGCAGCTATTTGGTTGCTTCCAAGCAAGATAGAAAATAGGTGATGTAGACTACAAGGGGACTTCCCACGCACCTCCAAACACACAGAGGACAGAACTGCACAGAGCTACACACTGTGAAGCTTCTTGCAGAAAACCTCATGGATGCATTGTGGTGCCACAGTCAACGATGGAGTCAGATCCTTCCTCTTTCACCCTCCAGCTCTGCCTCTCCTACTTTGTCCTTCACTGCTCGCTGTGCCTCCTTCCTTTCATCCCACATTTCTAATCCTTCACCACACAGCGCTCCTGCTCCTGAATGAAGCCCAAAGGAGCCTGAGCTGATCATCCCTTGTATTTTCTTTGGAAGGAGCTTGACAGCCCAAAGGGATTCCTGACAAGCACGATGCTGCCAGTGTCACCAGTAATTGCATCCCTAGCCAGCTCTCACCCACCAGGAGACTGCAAATGCACGCAGACACTCAAACAACGCTGCCATTCCTCCTGTCACCATGCTCACTGGGGACAACGCTGTCCCGAGAATTACCCACATAAACAACTGCTATAAATACTTAACATGCCTTCCTCTAATCCCTTTGTCAGAGCCACAGCCTCTCTAGACAACTTTCAAATAAAGACTTGGTAGCAGCATGCTTGGGGTGGTGTTTATAGATGTTTAATGGTCTTTTTCTTACAATCAAGGTGCTATAGCCCTAACCAAAGGCATCACTTTTTGGGGGGGGAGGCGGGGGGGGGGAGAAGAGGAAGAAAAATGATACATTAAATGCAAGATGAAACACTGTTAAACTGCATGCAATTATCAAAACACACTAAAAAAAAAAAATCGAGTTTTATTCAATACCTTTTACTATTTAAAAAAAATATGCCTGTGATAGATCTGAGCTTTAGCTGCCTGTAACGACAACTGGTTTATAGCTCCAAGGAACTTACACATTACAAGATGTATATTTTCATACATGTTTTTATTAATGGTCATCCAAAATCTCAGCACATTTGAAAGCTTCAGCATCACTCACTGAACTGCATAAAAAACATGTTCAGCTACAATACTATTTATATTGTCTGATGAAAGAAGGGCTTGAATAACATTTGTTTAGTCAAGGACCAACAGTCCTGTTGAGCCTGCAGGTGGAGGTAGAGAAAGACAAAGTTGGGTAATGCTTCAGGCCTGCAAAGCAACCGGGTCCCTTCAACTGAAGGGCTGTGGGAAGAAATGCAGGTAAAACCAAACTGTTCTGGAGTCCAGGTTGCACTCAGAGGGCTGCCTCCTGTACCCAACATACTTCAGATAGGAAAGCAAGTCCTGAGGTTCAAGTGGGGCTTTACCAAATACCTCTTGTTTCTCAAATAACCACAAAAGAAGGCACTGATAAGGAAAGTTGGTCTCAGGCAGAGGTGCTGGTTCCAGTGGGTGGGTGTTAGTCATCAAAGTCGATTCTGATGGGGCCACCTGTCAGGATGTGGTTTGCCACATGACCAGCTTCCTCCTCCTCCTCCTTCATCTCAGCCGACCTGCGCACGCGTCTCCGGCAGCCCTGGGCACAGCGAGAGCTCTCGTCCAGCGCCCCACACACGAGGATACGGCAGTGCAAGAACACCTCCTGGAGAGCAGCGAGACAGCGGACCAAGTCAATGCACAGCTCTGGGAGTCAGCCTGGCAGCCCTGCCAGCTCTCAGAGAGCACAAGCAACACAATTGCCATAGTACAGCCATTTCTGTCCCCACATCAAGGGGGAGGACATTGCCATCCACAGCCAAACCCAGGAGAGGGCATGTTTTCCAGAGTGCCTGGCTGAGATCTCAGAGCATGGCATCTGCCTCTTAGCCAAAGGCTAGACTGGGAATATGAAGGTATTATGAAATGATCCCCAAGAGAAAGGGATGAAAACGCCAAGAATAAGCTTGGAAGAGCTCGTGTGGAGTGGCAGGAGCTGCATGGTAGAAAGCAGGCCAAGAACACAGGAAGCCTCACAAGTAGATGGATTGATAAAAACATGCAAGACAATTTGACATGAGCTGAGAAAACATAAAGATAGGAGACCAAGGGACAAAGGAGGAAAATGCAGGTTGATGAGGGGCTAAGACTGGTAGTTGAGTGGAAAAGGAGAACACAAAGGGCAGGAAGACAGCTGCCTTTTCTTTCTGCACAGTAAAGGCAGCCAGTGAGAGGATTGCTGTTCCCTGCCCTCTAAATGACAAGGATAGTAAGCAAGATCCCTGCAAGCAGCAGTTAGGGAAGCAAATATTTGTAATGTTTGGTCAATGGTGAGGTTTGAAGCAAAATCCATTGCACAGGCTGGGAGGATGCAGGTTGAAGGCAGCAGTGGCAATCAGACAGCCAAGTGAAATCTCTGAATTGTGAAAGATCTTATCTGGTTTAACCCTACCGAGACTCTCCAGTAGCTGGAGAGGCAGCTTTATGCCTTTTGGAGCAAGCAGCATTGGCTGAGCATAACAGCAGTGACTGAAAGACCTGATTTCTTTTCTTCTAGCACAGAAAAGGGAAACTATTTGCATTAGGAAAACAGCATTATCCTTCAACTGTCCTCCCACTATAAAGCTTCTGCCCAGAGTGCCACCAGCCTGGACGGCCTGATTTCACATTGAATTAAACAGTATGGTACCCTGGTATCTGGAAACCTGGCATTTATACTCACATGAGCTAGAGAAGATATAAGGTTGAAGAGATTCAAAGCTATGGACTGTCTTGTTTTAAAGACAGGACACTACGTAATGTGCTTAACTCCCTGGGTTTCTTGCCCAGCGTACAAGGGTCCACTAAGACTACTCTGCAAACAAAACTGATTTTAACCTGCTATGATGCTGATGTTCCACAACTGTCCTTCTTATTTTATTTAATTTTAGTTGCTTTCATCACCTTCTCCTAATGTACCTGTGTCAAGCTCCTGAAAGACACTACAGCTGAAATAGGTGCAGCGACATCTCCCTTGGGCCAGTCATTCCTCCCCTTTGCACGCTAATCCAGCTAACTCTGTGCTCAGACTCTTCAGTCAGGCTCAATGCAATACCCAAGAGGTGGGTTTTGAGCTTACCTTGTTGTCTTTGCCCACAAACTTGAACACAGGAACTTGGAAGTGCTTGGCAAGATGGTCCTTTGATGTGTACTGTTTCACCGAATCATCAGAAACGCAGCTGAGGAAAGCAGAGGGATAGGCTTTAATGGGTTTCCCAGAAATGGAAAAAGAAAGAGAAAAAACATTCCAGTCTGTTTAACTAGAGAAAGGAAAGGAGAGCTTGGCCCTCTTTAGCTAAGCTACCATCCATGTTACTTCCTCTTTGGCCACAGAAGAAAATTTGGGAATGATGGAGAAAAAACAACAGCGATGATAATAGCATCTCCAGACAAAGAACAGCTCAGCAGCAGAGAGCTGGCAGGACGTGGTCCAGTCCCCTCGGCAGAGGGACTGCCAGGGAGCTGCAGGCAAGTTTGTCCTCATTTCACCTTCCTGTGCAACAGTCTGCAGTGATCAACAGAACTGTTGCACAGTGTTTAATGTATTATGTACTTTTTGTATACACATATATATGTGCATAAATCATGCTTAAAATGAAGAAGCCTCTACCCACGTTACTATGACATACGATGAAAACCACAAAAATATCTACTTTGCTTTACATCATTTACATTTTTCTTCCTGCTGGACTTGGTTGGACAGCACAAATTCACAACACTAAAAGTCAATTTCAATTTTTTCATCACTAGCACTATATGGGCATGTGAGTGGTCATGGAACTGCAAGAAAATAAGCTACTTTTATAAAAAGTTACATTTCAGTTGTGGTCTATTTATAAACTATTACAGCCTATTTAGAATTTGACAGAGAAACAGCAACTGACAAAGTTATGGTGCCTGCTGCCTATTGCAATCTGAGAGGCACGGATGTTGCTTTTATATTGCATTACAATGCAGCTTGTCCTTTCTAGCAAGTTAATTACAGAAATGTGGACTTTGCAGGATATTAACAAAAAAAAAAAAGATGTTAGAAGAAACAGGTGACAACATGTCAGCTGAAAGTCCTGTTCTTGCAGCAACCTTTAGCTTCCATCTCTACACCAGAAATACGTAAGGCACTGTCAGAAATGCTGACGTTCCACACGTTCAGTTATTACACAGCAGCAGCAAACCCCACATCTGTATGTAGCTCTGCTTTCACTGGAACACATATTTGGAAATCTCTATGCTGTTGGGCTGACTCGGCTCTGTGGGCAGCAGCCTACTGCAATCCCTCCCAGAATCGCCCTTCTGCTACACACAGTAGAGCGGTGTATGTCGATGGGAACACTGGGCATGGGTCTGACACCAGCATTATTCTCACCACCGTGTAGCTCTGTAGCTTTTCTCAGCCAGTGGAGGTTATGGTCTGAAGGGATATCCCCGTCTGCAGTGCTTGTCTAGTTAACTTGCCTGGGAGGCAAACATAAAAAGTCATCCAAGGGGAGCTAATAAATTAAGACTGCGTGTCTAGAAAAATTGACTTAGCTTCCTCCCCCTCGAGTCCAAACACTAAGTGTTACTAAGTTGTTTAGGAGAGAATTGCTTGTAGCATTCCTGAAGGTATTCGCCACACTGGTGGCAAGAAACCTACTGGTTTGGGGCTAGGGAGAGGGAAAATGGAAGAAGAACAAGGAGGAACGAGGGATACATGGAGCCCCTAGTATGCCCCTAAGCACGTCTCAGGGGAGTTCCGACCAATGCATTACGGCACAACAAAAAGAGCTCAGAAACCTCCCAAGTCACAGGGTCAAGCCCTTTTGCATTATATGTGAGGCCATACCACATCCCACTCTCCTAGGAAACCCTCAGACCCCTTGGAGAGGTGAGAAGGGGCAGGAAGCACAGGTAAGGAAGGAAAATGAGTGATCCTGGTCAGGATATGGAGAAAATAGCCCTTTCCTGTGCATAATGTGCTCAGGTCAGGGGAGCCGAGAGTGGCTATGCCATGGGAGCTGTGCTCTGACCCTCTCACTGAGGGATTACAGGGTAGAGAGGAGGGCTTGGAGAACAAAATAACCACCTCAGCCTACAAACGAGGGGCAGCTGAAAGTGTAAGATGAGCCTTGCAATGCAACTACCTTAACCACACCATGCTCAGATAAATTGCAGCTCCTGACCCTGCCGGATCACAACGGATTGCCCTCAGTGACATGGCCTTGCTCCGGATGCCCCAGAGAGTTGCAGTGTTCATCGCCTGTGCAATCGGTCAATGCCTTTTATTTGTTTGAGTTTTGAGAAAGAGGAAGAACAAGATGAGAAGCGGGAGGGCTGCTTCGGGGCTGGCTGGCTGGGCCAGCAGCAGTACCGGCTATGACAGAGACAGCGGGGAGGGATCTGGGAAAATCCTGGTTTCCAGCATGATCACATCAGCATAGGGAAGGGGTTGAGGAGTCCCACAGAAGAAGGCTCCCACCTCTTGCCAGCTGGAGATGGCAAGGAATTAACAGGGAAGAAGGCAGCAGAGGGAATTTTCCCAGCCCTCAGTCTAAGGTATATCCCGTCAAATTTAAATAGTGTTTCCCTCTGGAATCTGCAGTTAACTCCCACAGGTCTGATCCTACATAATCAAACTGATTTAAAAATCTCATCTTTATTGCCTTGGGCTTTTGGGGCTCGGTTGATGGAATGAAACTGGGTTATTACAGAACTGTTTGGAGCAGGGACAAATCAGCAGTGTATTCAGCTAATTTTACTTTTTAATTGCTGCGAGCACACAGAGAGACAAAGAATTCCAGTTAGCTCGATCGCACAGCATTAGCCTTTGGTCTAAGTGAGCAGTTCAGTTTAAATACAGCACAGCACACGGGGGCTGGGGACACGGATGGAGAATGGAGCAGGCTGTTAGAGGCTCCAGCCAGCCAGCTTCATCCCGCCAGCTCCAGCCCACTTTTCCCTTTGGTGAAGTTTTAATGCCCTCTGCAGGATAATAGTACCAAAGGGGCTGCTGGTGCCATAAATCCTCCAACTAGTGCTGTGGGGAATTCGAGAGACGACATTTTTTGCCTTCTCCCTTCCCTGTTCAGCTCAGGTTTTGGCAACTGTTTTGAATCTCATTATTTTCACTCATGGTAAGAAATGAATAAATGTTTGGAGCCTTGGCTCTGTGAAGGGTCCACAGGAACAGCCAAGCCAGGGAACTGGTAAATCAATCCTTCCATTACAAATGCTCCTATAAACCCCAGAGATGTCAGGGACAGAAGGACTGCAGCCTGGGATGGAGGGAGAACAAGCTAATGCTGACATCTTTGGCAGAAGGAAATGAAAACTGTATCTGTGTGTACTGTACTCTGGAGGACCCTTTTGCTACAACACAATCACACAGAACTTGTGATCAACAGCTGTAACAGTGGGTGATTTAGTCTGGCAGCTGTGGAAATAATTGTTCTCAATAGATGGTTTGGCAGACAGAACACAGGATTGACACAAGCACAGTACCTTGACTGTTCAGTTATAACACTTGGTTGTCTTAGATCCTACTTTGGCTGGACTTTCTTCCCTAGAGGGTAGCAGACTGGTTCCCAACTGTGACATTTCCACAGTATTGTCTGGTTAAGCAGCCAGGCACTGCTGGATGCAAACACTCCACAGCAACGTTGCACCATGGCACTGTCATGTTAGCATCCAAATGAGTGTCTCAAAACAGGGGTCATCTTAAGAGCCACAGCAGAGCTCACATCAATGCTCCCCAAACCTCTGACACAAAACCCATCACAAGGAGACCTGACAGCAAACCCACAAATCCACCCTGAGCTGTTAACTCACCTATCCCGGAAAGATCACCAACACCAAACGTCCTAGAAAATTGCAGCCAAACTGAGGGATCCTAAAGCCTACTGCACTGAGGAGCATCAGAGAGAGAGGAAAACAAGGGGAGCTCCTGGAGCTCCAACCAGGACCAGCCATGGAGTTTTCTGGCTCCTGCTATAATAAGGCCATTATAGGAAAATCAAGAAGCTTCCTCTAAATGCTGTGGCAGCTGCACAGCAGTGGCATGTCACCACTGGGGGACTGGGCTGATTGGTTTGGCACTCTGCAGGCTGGCAGAGAGAAGATATCAGGGAGGATATCTTTGCTACAGGAGCTAACTCAATTATCCAGAAGGCTAGTTACAGAGAATTAAGTCCTGTAAAGGCTGCATTTGGAGTAACCTCTTTCACTGCCTCCCACTGTTTCTCCCAAACAATTTTGATGGGACAGATGGTTTCAGCTTGATGGCCTGGTTGCTGGTGGTTGCGAGGAACACAGCAGATAGGCTGCTGTGGAGAAATGATAGCATTTCCTGCATCACACAGGCAATGCAACTTAGCCCCACTGCCAATTCTCGTCTAAGGGCCAGCAAGGGATGGAACAGAGAACTCACCCATCTTGAATCAGGTAGTACTTCAGGATCTCATCAATTTTTGAGGTGGGAGTGGCAAAGCAGCTCTCTACCAGTGTCTCTAGTCCATTGACGTGTACCAAGGGCTCAATCCCAAAGTACAGAGAGTCTCGAAGCTTGAGGGTGGGAAGAGCACCCCTGTAGGGTTCATCAAAGTCTTTGTCTTTGAAGATCTCAAGAGTGAAGGGAAAGATGCCCTGATTGCGGCTCATGATTTCCAAGGGAGAGTTCTTGAGGTTGGGCACATAACCTTCAGAGATGGTGTACCGGCGTGGGAACTCACAGGTCACCGGGATCAGCAGCTTGCTGGTGCGGACAATGATGTCCCCATTGCTTCCTGGAGTCTGCTTTGGCAAGCCAGTCACCAGATTGGTGGCAATGATTTTGTCATTTATTACCTGCAGCAAAGAAAGGAGTTTAAGGGAAAAGGGAGATCACTGAGAAACCCCTCTCTGAGTTCAGACCAGCAGCTGAGTTTCCCTCATTCAGGAGACTCAGACATAAACTAGCCACTGAAAGTACAGCTTGTGAATTTATATGCTGCAACCGGAACGATGCCCATCCTTACCTATGAACTAAGGGCCTCTATCAGTTTGCTGTCAGCTTGGATGCACTGTACTCCCGCATGAAGCAGAGGAAATAGTTTCCAACTGCTACTCATCTGCTATAGATCAGCTCTCTAGTTCCTGACCAGTTGCTGGTATAACCTCTGAAACATTATCAGGGGACCAGATTCTGTCTCAAGAGGAGGGTGAAGAGTGATACCACTTTCTGCACCAGAATGATAGTGAAGCTGACTATGTGAAGTGCTAAGTGAGCAGAAAGCAGTACCCATGCTGACAGATGCACACCACTGGAGAGGCAATGGAACAAGCTCTCCTACTTTGGGATACCACCCCAGGTCTAACTGAAGGCCAGCTGCATGGCAACACAGAAAACTGCTCTGATGGTACACCTAAATCAGCTTTATTCCCCAAGTAAGCCACAGCCAAGTCCCCAAACCAGAGAGATCCCAAGAGACAGGACAGCAGTGGGTATACATACATCTACAACAGTGCCACAGGACTTCAAGGAGAAATGGATGTTGACGTGAGTGCCATTGGATACTCCTTTGCAGGAAGTGTTGATGAGGGAAAGGTCCAGGCCTCCAACCAGGTCTTTTGGGATGCTCACCTCAATAGAGCTGGACTTGCACAGCACTGGAACTACAAGAAAAGTCCCCAGAATAACAGTTTGCAGTACAAAACTATCAGGGAGTACCAGTATCAGGATGCTGTATCTTTTACTATTGGGGGAATGAAAGGGCCATCCTTTGCTACATTTGTGATGCTATCTAACCATAGTAACCTAACTACCTATCTCACATTTCCATCTACACAACACAAACCTGAGCTACCACAGCCCCAAATTCTCTTGGCACAATGATGCCACAAAAGATGACAAAGATGATGCTATACTTGTGGCAGAAACTTAGCTATGCAGTGTTTCCAGCTATACTTAATACTCAGCACAGGTTTGACTGGTATCTCTCGCACTGCTGTGTCCTGGCAAGAGCCTTTCCCAGGCTATCAAATTCACAACACCCCAGGGCAAAGACCCTTTTTATCATGTTTTACATTAAACCCAGAATATGTCAAAACAAGGCAGAGTAATTCTATACAGATAGCAAGCTAAAATGGAAGCACTTCAAAATACCGTAATAGTATTTTTATGAGCAATAAACTCAGCTCTGACAAACCAACCCAATTAGCTCGCTCATTCTACCTCCTTCCAATCTTTGAATTTCAATACAGATCTCCAGGTGAACTTTTTAAAATTAAAAATTCCATTACATAAGAAGTGGGAGAGAATGTAGAGATTGGACAAAATGAAAAAGGATATTAGAGAGAATAATCTTTAACTAAAAAAGCAATTGCTATATATATTCCTTGAGTGTATACATATCTATTCAGTTAGGTATAGAACCAGCATACTAGTGCATATATTCTAGTCTCTTCTCAGCCAGAAAAACAAATCACCTCCAGAATTTATCATATTTTAAAATCACACAACAAAACTTTTCGCAAATACACTGGTTTGCCAAGCTTTTTCCTAAAATTAATAATAGTCTCTATCCTTGACATTCATATGATTTGCCTTCCCTAAATTTCAATCAAGTTAATTATATATAATTCTGGATCTTGGATGCGAGGCACAGTGCTAAACATGCCTCTTACCCTCCTTAAAAAAATTCTCATGCCCCAGCTAAGGTACTTGTAACAGGGAGTTACAGGTCCCTGTGTACCTGCAGGGAGTATTTTTTATTAAAGTTGATCTTTTCAAGGTGATATGCTAAAATGTATGCAGTGTGCCCAAAGCAATGTGTTCTCATAATGACATTGCTGGGTTAGAACAGAAAATTAAAGAATTACCTTAACTTTTCCTCCATCTGCAGTAGAAGGCAAGTGGGAATAACCGAGCATGTCAAATGGCAAAGCCCAGGAGACAAAAGGACTGTGAGAACACAGTGTAATGCAGAGATGAATATCCTTTGGAGAACTGATTTGCTCAATTTGGATTTAAAGACTCATTGTTCTAGTGACTCCTTGATGAACAAGAAAATGTAATGATTTTATAAAGTGTAATTCAGGGCAAGAGAGTTTGGATCCCAAATGCGATTCTCCAAAGTTCAGGACCAGTTTGGTTCAGGCTATCTCTTTCTAAATGTCTTTGATTGACACAAAGGGGAAGAAAGAGGAGACACCCATTTAACCTCTGCTCCAGCATTGTAGGAGTTGCCTGTGTGCACTCTACCACCTGGGCACAGAAATAAGTGAATGAAAGCTGTGAGCAGATCCACTTTTGATTCAAGCCAACTCATCACTATTTGGGAAAAAAACTCTGGGAAACTCCTTATACTAACCACCTCAGAGTAACTGGTAACATAATTCAAACCACCCTAGACACCTGTACACAGAGGAGTAATCAATACTGAGAACAGTGTTTCACTTCTACCAATTTAACAGTGGTGCTGCAAGCAGAAAGACTGCGTGCATCAGCGTGATTCAGCTCTGAGCAGGCCTGACTTCCCCAAGACAGACTGCCAGCAACAGCCTTGCAGGGGGAGCTGAAAAAGAGCTGCCAAGGTAGCTGTCACTATGTGCAGACCTGTTATTCCAGGGCAAGTGACAAACTTGTGGTAGTTTAACTTAGCTGGCAGCCAAACAAGACACAGCCACTCGCAGCCCCCCCACGCCCTTCTCCCCACCCAGGGAACTGGAGGTGTAAAGGTCAGGAGACTTGTAGGTTGAGATAAGAACAATTTAAAAATTAGAGTAAAATAAAATTAAAAGAATAATAACAATAATAATGATAACAAATATATATATAGATATAGATATATATGTATACACACACACACACACATATATGAGTGATGCACAGTACAATTGCTCACCACTCGCTGATAACGATCCCGGAGGAGCGAAAAGGAACCCTGAAACTGAAACCACAATCCCGGAAAAGCGAGCCCGAGTGATTCCCGAGAGAATCCCCCCCTTTCTGGTCAGCCCCAGTTAATGTACTGAACATGACGTGATATGATATGGAATATCTCACTGGCATCCAACTGTCAGTTCTGGGTTTTACTGACTACTACACTTTTCTTCTCCACTCCCCTCTTCCAGTCCTCTGTTCTTGGAAGCTGCCCAAGCACAGAGTCCTTGTGCCTTACCAACATTGTTCTCATAACAATCCTCACTGAAACCCAAACACAGTGCTTTCTAGCTACTAACAAGAAAATTAACCCTATCCTAGCAAAAACCAGGACAGAGCTGCTGACTGCATGGACCAACAGAAATGAGTTATCCTGGGTGTCAAGGAATCCTCTTTTATCTACAACTTCTTGCATCTGTTCAGAAAGCTGCACTTTCCTGACTTGCTCTCAGCATCCCTGTCCTGGGCCCACCCCAGCCTGCAAAGCTCCTGCAAGCCTCACTCAGTCTTTGCCAGTCAAATGTTTCTGTTCTTCACTGTTATACACTGCAGAGCATTTTTAAGTGGTGGGTTAGCCTCCTCATTATCACTTTAAACTCTGCTTTGCACCAATACCTGCAAGAATCCTGACCATGGTAGGAAGGTTCTGTGTCAAGTCCAGTGCTCATTTTGCTATCAGCTGTCACTGACACCATGCTCCTTGTCCAGTCTGTGGCTCATTCCTTAGCCTTTCAAAGTACAGCTGCTTGGAGCAGGAGTTACCTTTTTACACAGACTGCTGAGTAGAATAGGCTCTCTGGTGCTGGGGAGTGTGTCAAATGGCACAAAAAACCACTGCTATAAGCACACTACACCGTTGTACCCTGCTTAGCTGGACACAAGGCTTGAGCATGGGAGAGGGGAGAAAAGCACTTCACGATCACACTTCAGAAAGAGGTAGGGTACAAGGATGGTCTGCAAAGTTCCAAGCATTTTGTTGGCTGATATCTTGGTGGAAAAATTGTAGCCAAGGTTGTGATTTTTGTGGAAGATTATTAATATTTGTTCTGAATATAGAGACAGTGCAGGGTAGGGTTGATAGGCTGCAGATCCAATTGCTTCAGGCCCTGCACCATTAATTGTACCACTATAAACCTGATTAGATGCCATAAAAAAATGTGTGGTACAGTTCCAGAAATATTCTGTCATATCTGCTCAAAATTGCAGACCACTGTATGGGGACATAAATTCATGAAATGCAAAAGAACAAGTAATCTCACTTTATGAGACGCTGTATCCTGAGCCCCAGCTTGGCACCCGACAGTGCTGCTGCTCTCATTAGCAGCCTCAGAGGAAGGAGGAACACTGGCTGGGAAATGCACAGCCTTCTAACTCTGCTGGGGTTGCCTCAGGGAGCCAGGATTGAAGAATATTGTTCTTTTCTGGCCTGTATCCATCTATCAGCCCTTCAATCAGTAAGTATAATCACAGCTTTTGGAAATCCCCCTCTCCTCCTCCACACCTGGCTCTGCTGGAGCAGTAAGCACTATTGAATCCCAAGTGTGCAGTGCTCACTCCTGAAAACAGTGCCTGCATTTCTAAAAAGCTTAAAAAGCAGAAATTTCATCAAGTAGAACCATTCCTGCTTCCTCTCTGAGGCATACCTGCCCTGTTGGGCACCATGAAGTCTAGATCTGTTTCTCTAACGGATGTCTGGGCACTTCGTAACACATCAGACCACAGGAGATTTACATCTGAACACACCAGGTAACACCAGCTTATTGGTGCTATCTTAAGGCCAAGTGAGTCAGCCCATGATGGGCTTCCTTTTCCTGCCCTGGCTATGGCTCAAGTCCAGCCCATTAGCAAATTCCCATGGAAATGTCTGAAAGCAACCACACAGGTTCCTCATGGGCACACCAAGGAAGAGCTATGAAGTGTGTCTACCAGGGCAGTCCCATGCCTTCTTCAGCTTTGTGCTGAGCCTGACAGGTCTGAGAAAAGGCCAGGAGAGTCAGGTAAGACCCACCAGAGAGAATTACCTCTGTCTGCCTTTCATGTGCCCACATAGCTCTCCTCCACATGTAGTTTTGACTGTAGGTCCCTTCAGTAGAGGATCATAGTAGACATTTTCTCTGTAAGACACACAGGCTGTGCAATGCTTTCAGCACCTCAGGGGCTCAGTGAGTTGTGGGATCATGAGACCCAGAAGAATCCTGGATGCAAGTCCTTGATTGTAAGAAGTCATTGCAGGAGGAGCTACAGACTTTAACCCTCAATGCCCTTGGGAACTTCTCCCTGATCCTCTGCTCCCTGCGCTTGCTGCTACAGAGCTAAATTTACCCCGGGAGCCTGGATGTATTTGCAAATGAAATCTTGCTCAGCTCTTGCAAACAAAAACAGGGAACGTATTTGTTCCCTGTGCATGCTGTAGGTGCAAATGAGTTGGCAAGAAGGACTCCCTGCATACAGGAGTGAACAAAACTTCAGACAGAAGGTCTTCCAAGGATAACATTTCCCTTGCCTCTATGCAGCAGAAGCAACAGTCAATTTTCAGATGCTACCTAGGGCACTTTTCCAAGGGATAGCAGAAGCACCTAGCAGCAGAACTAGTGCCCTGCTTCAAGGCACAGGAATGCTTACTGGAATGGCCTTTCCCTTTAACCCCATTCTTGGAAGGGACTGAACCACTTGAGCTGAAATTTTAAAAGTTTGAAGCATGGAAAATTTCAGTTCTAATAGCATAAATCTGTCAAAGGCATACACAGCTGAAGCAGAGCAATATAATGGGAGAAGTTAAGCAATCTTAATTGTAAGTGAACACTGCCAAACGCGCCTGGGATGCAAGATGCACACAGCTGGGTCCTGGGTCTCTCTTCTCCTGCCTGGTAAAAAAAAGCAGTGTCTCCAGGCTCTCAGTTTTGGATGATTAATGACAAAGCTCCATTAACCAAACTGGAAAGGACAGACTAAGAGAACACAACAAAAACAAGAAGAAAATTTCCTTCAGACATACTCTTGACTTCCAGGGGACAGAGGCTGCCAGGGAGATTTTGTTGACCTACCTTGGCAAGTGTGGTTGTCTTCTGACAGAACGAGTCCTCTAGGACATTCACATTGGTACGTGTCTCCCACTTCAATACAGGTATGGCTGCAGCCTCCGTTGTTATTGTGACAGCCTTCAATTTCTGCAAAAGAAAGGAAAATCAGCGCATCCTGCTCCTTAGGCAGCTGTGTGGCAGCTATGCAGGCCCTAACATATGCTCCTAACTGATGAGCAAACAGTATGACCAACACAGAGCTTGAAGGCAACAGCACAGTGAGAGATTGCTTCCAAGAAAATGCAGTGGAAACCTATTTTTAATTGTACAGTTCCCTGTGTTTGTCATTTCACCATGATGTTAACAAGGAATTCAGTGAAAAAGCTTACCAAATTAAATAGCATGATATAACTGGCATACATAAGAAGGCTGAATAGGCAAGCTTCAACTTGGCCCCTTCTAACTTCTGAAACATCCTCGTAAACTAATTTTTTATGTTGTTTCTTGCTTCAAAAAGGTGCAGGGAAAATCTCCTTAAAACTTCTGCCATATGGAATCATACTCACTCCCTTAGTCATCACAGAATTAAAGCCCCGAGGTTTGCAGGGAGGGTGTCTTGGGGAGGAGGTAGCCAGCTCCTATTCCCATCAGGGAACACCAGAGCTGATGCGCTCTTTGTCTGTGGGTTTCCCAGCTGTAATGGAAGCGGGCATACCGGATTCCTGCACCCCTGCATAGGCTGAGGATGGAACTCTGCTTGTAGGAGTTTGTTTAGCAGGAAATTTTGCTAGTTTGTGAGTTTAGCTGCCCTAAGGTATATTATCACAGGGACAGAATGACACAAGTTCACAGTGTAAGGTCGATTCCCCTCCTAATTTTCCCCTGTCATAAAGTGCAGACGAGAGAGGGCAGCACAGCTAATTGGGAGATTTGTCACGTCTTATGTCTTTTCTGTTCAGGTGAGGCAATTCTCTGTGGATCTGAGTTTTTGTGTAAAACATATTCCTAGCCACTACGGCTGCAGAAAAGGCCTGAAAGGTCATTCAAATACATTCTAAAGATTTGAAAAATCTAAGGCAAGTAAGGCCATTTCCAGTTGTTGTTGGTTTTCTATTATAAAGAAAATGACAGAGTATAATGATTTTTTTTTTTTTTTAAAAAAAAAAACCAAACCAACCCCAACCTTCACTGCTTGATTTTTTTTTTTTAACCCTTTGGGACGAATACTGCTAGATGTTCTCAGGGAAACAATAATACTAAACAAATCATAAATACAAAATATTTCTCCCTAAGCCTGCATCAGAAATGATTGTGTGGTTTTTGCTGAAATGTAAAGAAAAAAATTTAAATCCCATACTTATCCTTAGGAAAGCATGGAAAACAACAGCCTGAATACTCCACATGAGTCAAACTAATAGGTAAAGCATTATAAGGGAAATTTTGAGATCTCTCAACCCTACTCGGGCTCACCAGCTCATGTAATCAAGCTAAATCTCTTGCATTTGTTCTTTTTAGCAACAGCTGTGAGGTGGCTCACAAGTAAATCACATACTCTAATGGCTCACAAAGCTGAGGGCACATGTTTAGAAATAAAACTCACTAACAAGATTATAAAAACACTCAGCAGCAGTGTTAAATTCATGAAAAGCACCATCCTTTTTACAGAAGGTCAAAGTAAATGATATATCAAAGGCCCTAAAATCCAACTTTGGGAACAGCAAAACCAAACAAGTTTCCAAGCACAGACTATTCCAACTCTGTTAGAAGAGTGCAGTGCTCAGGAATAAAACTGCCATGGAGCACAGCTGGTTTACATGATACCCCACCAGCTCAGTGCACAATGTGGAAGGGATAAAGCCCACAGATCACATTTAGTCCCATACAGTTTAAGAAGTGCTTAAGGAGCATGTTGCACAGCAGCTTTCCCCAGGGAAGCTCATTGACTGGATGAGTGATGTTTTCTTAACAGAGCTCAGAGAGGAGATTTTTCACAGAAGTGAGATGAAATGTGAGGGGGAAAACAGGGACAAAAACTGCAGCTTGGAGCCATAAAGAAGGGTGGAGTCCAGCTCAAAAATACAATGGCAATCCCTCTCTCTCCCTGCACCACGTGTCTGCCACACAGCAGCTAACCTAAGGCTGCATGCAGGCTGCAGATGTATCAGGTAGTTCAAAAGTGAGGCATATCTGTAGCTATTATTCTTGTCTGAGGCCCTGCAATATCTGTGAACATACAACACAGCAGCTTTGCTCGTGAGGGATGCCAGTGCTCTTCACAGCTGACCACAAAAAACATCAGGCACAAGTCAATTTTTGCTGTGTCTTTTCATATTTCTGCTCAGAGATAATTATACATTGTTAGTGACAACAGATCAAACCTCTTTAAGGCCCTGCCAAGCTACCAATCTAAACTCATCAAGAGTTTGCAACCTGGCTGCGACACCACTGGGAAGTAACTCTAGCAGCTGCAGATGCCAGAGCCCACAACTAACCACTTAACAAAAAGTACAGTCAAAATGTAGCCCTTATCTCAAATCTACCTTCTATTTACCAGCGGGCACCTCCTCTCCTCAATCCCTACCCTGGGAGGCTAAGCGATCCTAATGCTGTAGTCTAATGTTACGACATTAACCCATACCTAATGTTAGCTGTCAAAAACCAGCCATGCTAAATCTGCTACTGCAGAACTGTCATCAAAATCTCCAGAGCCAAATCCCTGCATCTCCCACAATAACTAGTTCTGTCCAGACAACTGATCTTCCAAATCCACTGCTGCCTCTCGCCCGATAGAGATAAATACAAGCAAATCCTAACAGAAATTAACAAGGCAGGGAGAACAACAAGGAGACTGCTTGATTAGAAAGATATTTCAGGAACAACCCCATTGGCAAGCACAGTGATGTGAGTGACATTTAATCCCAGCTGCAAGGAGCCAAGTGAGAACTAGTGCTGCAAGGGAAGGTGAATGACTTGTATCGTTTCCAGTGGCCTGTGATAACTGAAAGCTCACCTTCACAGGTCTTCCCGTCACTTCCCAGTGCGCGCCCGATCCCACACTCACAGCGGTAGGAGCTCTTCAGGTTAACACAAAATTCGCTGCAGCCTCCGTTGTTCTGCTCACACTCATTTTCATCTGGGAAAAAAAAAAATCTACTGTCATAAATGTGTCCCCAGGTAAACACACCGCTGGCAAAAAGGGGCTGTTACACGGGAGCGCTGGTCAGACCATGGACTGGCTTTCTTGGCCTCCTGACCTGAATCAGGGCAAGAGAGATGAGTAATCCCAATAAATGCTAAAGATGACTCTCTGGGTCTCTTTAGTTTGGAGGAGACTGAGGAGTGACCTCATTAATGTTTATAAATATGTAAAGGCTGAATGTCAGGAAGATGGAGCCAGGCTCATAGTGATGTCCAATGGTAGGACAAGGGGCAATGAGTGCAAGCTGGAGCACAGGAGGTTCCATGGAAACATAAGGAAAAACTTTTTCACTGTGACAGTGTGGTGGTTTGGGTGGATTCACCCTTTTTGCTTGCAGCTTGCAGCCAAACACAGCCTGCTCTATCACCCTCCCCCTCCCTCACCCAGGGAGTAGGGGAGAGAATTGGAAAGAAAAGGGTAAGAAAACTCACGGGTTGAGATAGAAACTATCTGCTAATTAAAAAAAATTTATAATTATAACAACAGTGATAACAGAATTACACAAATGAGTGATACACAGTGCTCACCGCCTGCTGACCGATGCCCGGCCTGTGCCAGCCAGAGATCCCAGAGCAGAGACAGTCCCGAAACCCAAACCCCAGAAGAGCGAGAGCCTGAGCGAATACCCCCGTCTTCCAGTCAGCCCCAGGTAATACACTGACATGCCGGGATATGATCTGGAATATCTCACTGGCACATCCAAATGCCAGTTCTGGGTTTTGCTGTTCACTGCGCTTCTCCCTCCCAGTCCTAATGCAGCTGTGAGCAGCCAAACACGGTGGCCTTGAGCTCCAGCAGCGACTACTAACATTGGTACTGTTATCAACGTTCTTCTCATAACAAGTCTGAACTGAAACACTGAAACTAAAATACAGCTCTTCTAATTACTAAAAAGAAAATTAACTCCATCCTAGAAAAACCAGGACAGAGAGTAACAGGACACTGGGACAGGCTGCCCAGAGAGGTTGTGGAGTCTCCTTCTCTGGAGACATTCAAAACCCACGTGGACACCTTCCTGTGTGACCTATTGTAGGTGTTCCTGCTCTGGCAGGGGGGTTGGACTGGATGATCTTTCAAGGTCCCTTCCAATCCCTGACATTCTGTGATCTACTGACAGTAGTAGAGTATTTGGCCATTGTGCATCTACCTCAGGAACACAGCCTACCTGGGGGAAAGACAGCATGCACACAGCAGCCATTCTGGAGTGAAGATGGACACAGTCCCACTGGAAAACTTTGAAACTGGTTCCACATGCTGGGGAGTTCATGTTTTCATCTATCTTCTCATCCTAAACTATTCTCCACTCCACTCAAAGACATCAAAATGGAGTTAACATGACGTCATTGCATGGTAAAACTAGGTGAATACCAGAATTGGTCAAAAATAAACCCTATCTAATTTTGTATCACATCTGCTACTGCCACATGTGATCAACTATCCTACAGCAATTTAAAATTATTCAATCCTTTTTTTTTTAAAAAAAAAAAAAAAAGACACGAGAACGAAAAACAGCTGTAAACATATAACTAAAGCTGAAATCAAACTGAAACATTTTAATGACCCCCATGAAGCTTCCCCAAGAAAAGCTATGTCATGAGAAATTTCATTGTTTCGGCTTCTTGCCCCAGTTCTGGCTGCTCCCTGCCGTGAATAGCTCAGAAATGTCAGCTCCACATGGTGAGACCTAACCTGGGTGCTGGTGCCACGCAGGCCACCACCATCATTGGCTGCTTAGATGCTCTGTACCAAAGATGAGATGAAGAGTTCAGTTCTGAGCTACTCCCTCTGAAGATTCAGTTCCTCACTGCCCCATGATGGCTCTGCCTGCACCTCCACAGCCCTCCACAGAGCTGTGGCACCTACCTCTCCAGCTCAGAAGAAAGAGAAGTGCCTGAGCTGGCATCCCACACTTTCTGGAGGCTGCAGAGTAACCTTGTAATGAGCCTGAACTGAGTTTTTATAACCTAAAGCAATATACCCATGTCACATTTCTCTGCTGGCTGCATTCAGCTCTAGATTAGAGCCCTCCAGGGTGCTGAGGGTATTTACTGAGGAAAAAGCACAGCAGATGCTTTTGAATCTCTTAGTAAACTCCTCCTAATTTTCTCTTTTAGAGGCTGAAGTTCTTCTGTGTCTGCCTGCCTGCCTTTTTTTCGAAAGGTACTTTGTTCTCTGAGATTCTCATTCTTCAACCTGATTTAATCTCTGTGTGCAAAAAGTGAATCAAATAGAGAGGAAGGGACAATCATTGCTATTGCTCAGCCACAAAACTAACCATTTCTCTTAGGTAGGTCAGAATGCTGAGGTTATCAATCAAGTTTCACAAGGGATTTCACCAAAACAGCTTGGAAGTTACCACTTAGTAGATGCCAGAAGCTCAAAAACAAGGAAAACAGAAAAATACCATTTTAAGGGACAGGTCAGAGATGAGCTCTCTTAGGTCTAAGTGGTCCTATGCACACACAGTACCTGCAGCTTGGAGCTCGTGGTGTTGTCTCCTTACACAAGTGACAGGAATTGAATATTTTTAGCCAAAGAAATGGCTGGTACCACGGGAGGCAGGAAGCATGTCCAGGAGACACACACAGATGCTTCCCTTTTCAGACGTGACAGGGTCCATACTCTCCCTTCTAACGATAAAACTAAAGCTGCTTACAAACAGAGGGCAAAATGGGAAAGGGCTACTGGCAAAGACATAGGGACGCTGTTAGAAGGTCCTAGAGCTTGGCTTGGTCAAGGGCTGTAACCAGCAATTCACCTTGCTGGTCCTCCAAGCTCTGCAACACACAGCAAATCTGTCCCTGCTCTTCTGCACCTGTGACAACCAGCACTTCAGAGACACAGGCTAGTTTTCTTGAGACTGGGTTGGGAGAGTGCTGAACTGATTTTAACCAAGGCTTAGTCCAACACGCATCCAGACGTCAAAGGCAATGCACTGGGTTGGTGGAAATATGACAAAATCAAAGCCCTAATCTAACCCCTAAGTAAGTTTGCAAATGAAAACATTTTGAATCAGCAGGATTCAAAGCATTTAACATACTGAAGAGAAGTCAGCCTAGCACAAGGAGGTTCACAGACCTGCTTAGCATTACTGCAGCATCTTCAGCCCTGCTCTTAGGATGAGCTGGGAAAGGAAGAATATTCTCTGCATAGGAAAGGCACAGGAAGGGCTCATACAGATTTGTTTGGTTTCTCTGGAAGGCCGGCACAGGTGCTCTCAATATGCAATTGCACAATTACTCAGCACAACAGAAAGTCATCAGAAAGATGAGTGAGCTGTACAAGGGAGGCTGCAGGTAAGTAAACCAGTGTGATTATTACAGTTGAGGTGTTGTGCCCTCTGGTTATCGTGAATAAAAGCAGCAGTGCACAATTCCTGCCTGGCCTGGCCACAGGGGGATGAAGGCAGCTCCAGCACACGCAGGCAGGCTTGGGACTCCTGTGTGTCTCCCTGCTGCAGGAAATCCTTTCCTGAGAACCTGCCACGCCTTTAGTGAGTGCTGGTGCTTGTCAAGGGCACTTCTGCACCTGGAAGTCTTGCAGAGAAGCAGCCAAGAGATGCTTTTAATTAGCTGAGAGTGCCAAGTCAGCCACTCAGCTGCAGAAATGTGGAGCAGACTAAGCAAAACTGTTTTGAAGAATCGGTGTGAGCAAGTGTAAATCTGCAGCAGGGCCAGGATGATCTCTCCACAGATTGTAACGACTGTGGCCCCTACCCTGATGCCCACAGACATGAGGAATGTGAAGAAAGAAACCACCCACACCTACTCATATCTCACCCCGTGGGGAGAGATTGGGAACCATTTACAGGATCAAAGATCTGTTCTAGGCAACAAGGGGGGAAAACTCCTCTCTGGATATTTTTCCTTTTTCATACCACTTTGTAAGACAACGGATTGAGATGTGAGCAATGAAACAAAGGGTAAAGAAAACATCAGTAACTGACACAAGGTATTTCCACCCTTACCAAGACATGTCTGTCCATCAGGTCCCAGTGTCGTCCCCAGGGAACATGTACAGTCACTGGTGTCCAGGCAGGAGCCCTGGCAATCCACCACATCACAGATGTCATAAAAATCTAGGGCATGACAAGAACCTTGTAAGACCACCGAGCATGCACTGAAAATACTGTATTTGTACTGTCAGCTTCATGCCCTATGTCCATCAATTACAGACATAGCTCATATTAGGAAAGCTGAACCACTGAAGCTGATAAGAAACAATCTAGTTTAATTACTGTAAGTCAGAGATGCAAATTTTGGCTTTGGTACCATGCCAAGACAAACCACAGGGCCCACAAAGAGCACTAAATCACTGTGGCCAGTGAAGATTTCTGCCAGCTGAAGAAAGGCTAAAATTCACAGAGGTGAAACAGTCTAATCAATCACTTACAGACAGACCGCCATCTGCACTGCATCACCTGACATGCTTCTGGGAGAGAAAGCCAGAAACCAGTCACCACCTCTCTCAGGTATACAGATGCTCACCACCTCTCCTTCATCATGGGACAAGGGGATTTCCTCAGCACAAGACTAACATGGACCTGTTGGAGCGGGTCCAGAGGAGGCCAAAAAGTGATCAGAGGGATGGAAGAGCTCTGCTGTACGGAAAGGCTGAGAGAGTTGGGGTTGTTCAGCCTGGAGAAGAAAAGGCTCCAGGAAAACCTTATTGCAGCCTTTCAGTACTTAAAGGTGGGCTTAGAAGAAAGATGGGCACAGACTTTTTAGCAGAGCCTGTAGCAATAGGGCAAGGGGTGATGGTTTTAAACTAAAAGAGGGGAGGTTTAGACTAGATACAGGGAATAAATTTTTTACACTGAGGATAGTGAAACACTGTCCCAGGCTGTCCAGAGAGGTGGTAGAGGCCCCATCCCTGGAAACACTCAAGGTCAGGTTGGATGGGGCTCTGAGCAACCTGGTCTGGTTGAAGATGCCCCTGCAGGGGGGTTGTATTAGATGGCCCCGAAAGAACCCTTCTAACCCAAACCCGTCTGTGATTCTATGAAAGCGACCTCAGCAGTTACTTACGCCCACAGTACGCATGGAAGCAAACGCTGGGCTTGGTTAAGTGGTACACGTAGTACCCGCCCGGACACGCCTTGACGTCAATCGTGGTATTCCAAAGGCAGCAGTTCCCGTTGAAGCTGGCACAGGCTTGGCGTGGGACGATGCCATCCGACTCTCGTGGGTGGCTGCCATTCAGCCAAATGGGAGCATGGGTGCCACAGTGGTTCTCCGGGATGCAGAAGGTAGGCATAGCATCACCAGCCATGCCAGTGAAGCGATACCACTCCCCATCAATTTGGCTGTCACACGTCGGCTGGCCATGGGAACCGTTTATCTGATGATCTGTGTTCCTCCAGGGCTCGTTCAGGCTGATGTAGGCAGAGCAGGGGTCCAGGGCTGAGACATGCAATAAGAGATGAGAGAGAACATCTGGTAGATATCAAATCAAGTTGTTGTCTGATAATTGCAAGGAATGCAAAATAATTTATTTTTTCTACTCATGACTTAACAGAATCATTGTAATAGATAGAGATCCCTGGGGAGAAACAGCAATACCAGATAACTTAATTGCCTTATGGAAAATTCTGACAGCTTGGCTTAAATGTCTTGGAAGAAAAAGTAAATTAACAGAGCTCTTACAACATTATGCAACAGTGACTTGCTGTTTAGCTGCTGTAGATTATGACAGGGGAAAAAAAAAAAAAAAAAAAAAGTAATATTAGCAAGCCTCAAGTCCAAGGAGTGATTTTGCCATAGGAAATGTCCTGGGAGCACCGGCTCAAGCCTAGGACATCCACTCTTTGGTCAAGTACTAACTGAGCACCTGCAAGTCTCTCCTGAAATCACTGGTAACGCTCCCACACGCCTTGGAGAAGAGGAACAGACTTCAAAAAGGATATGCAGCCTCCCTAAAAATCCATCCATAGCCTATATCAGTCCTCACAATTGAGCTGTCATAACCACAAGCCAGAGATCACTTTGCAAAGCATCAGTTAAAACAAACTGCAAGACACGCAACAGGAATGCTACATTTAAGGTGTACAGAAAGAAAATATTCCATTTCAATTATTAGACCTCTATATAATTGTAAGCTATCTCTAAGTCTAATTTATCAGTTCCTACTCGCTTCAGAGCACAATTTTAAACAGCTAAATGTAAGAACTGGTATCCCGTGTCACAACAGGTTGATCTTTAGCCCAGCAGGCTGTCTCTAACCAAGCATGTATGCTTAGACAGGTAAGATAGGAGAAAGTGACTCTGCTCCATTCACCTTGGGTTTTGTTCTCCACTCTTTCCCCTATAGTAAGTTTATGCCAAGGTGAGTTGAAAGAGCTGTAACCCAAATTCATGCACTCTGTAAAATTCTGTAGTGGGGCAACAGAGAAAGGTAGCAGGCCCCTGTATTTAAAGATCCACCTAGATGTGCCCTGGTCCCCTACAGAGACTCTGTCCCCCAGTTCCCTCTGCCAAAACACTAGCCACCTCTATGATTCACAGTAACTATGTTGTGGTTTTGTGTGATGTAGCCGCCTCCCTGCATCTAAAACAGCTTCCTGAAGTGTTTTTATTTATTATCTTAAAATCTAGAGAGCATGAAGGTCTGAATCAGGACTTCCTGAGGAGGAAAATGTTCAACTCTACACAGTCAAGTTCCTTGCAAAGCCCACAAGCCATCCATATCTCCACAGGAGATCAGATGTTTGTGAGTGAAGTGAATGTTTGTGAGGGCAAGATATAAACACATGGACCTCCTGGTAGGTGAATGTCTGTTCATGCAGTGCTCAAGGAGCGTGGCCTTTTCAGAGGCCTTTCTGAACCTTCTGCAAACAATTAAAACATAAGAATACTGTAGGGAGAAAAAAAAAATGAAGAACTGAAGTGTTCATTACATTTCAGTCTTCTCCTAATTAACCCTGATTTGGCAGCTTCCTCTCTAAAAGTCCAGAGGTTTCATTTTCACTTACATTTAATACCTGATTAAGCACCGCTTACCCGTGACTAGCTATTCCCTGTTAAGGAAAATGAATGCTAATACTTCCTTGAATAAGGAAAATTGATTACCATTTTCTAGAATTAGGCTAATAAAACAAACCACTGATTAAATGCATCTCAGACTGCAATACTCTACTTGGCACACCACATGTTTTCTTTTTCAGTTCTAAAGTTGCTCTCTGTTTTGTATAAACAACAGGGTGATACAGTTTGGGTGGGGGGAAGACATTCTATTGTTTCTGTTAGAATGCTCTGGAGGCAGACAAACCTTCTTGGTTCATTATTTTGATTTGCTTCACTGCTTTTAAAGTGGGAACTACAAGTGCTTCAGGGAATGGACATCAAGTCACCCTTATTTAGCCACAATCTCTGCAAATATCTGTCTCACTGACATGCTATCTTGTACATTCTCACATCTCTCTTGACAAACATCCCTACACCATCCTCAGCCATAAGCACATTTTGTTTGGCCTTGAATCCAGCACAAAAGGCAGGAGCAGCTGCTGTAGTCATAAGAGTGCTGCAGAGCTGCAAGCTGGCACAGCGGTGCAAGCCTGGGTTACGAAGGGAATCTCTCGTGCCATAATTCATGAGATACGCAGAGGAGCAGATTCACTCCCGCTACAAGCAGCCCTTAGTTCTGAGCAGCGGAGGAGGAACCGCAGCAGGAATCTCTGATGAGGTTCACCAGGCAACCCCTCATGAGCACTTGATTTTACCTGTGTCTCCTTGCCTCCCCTTACCCACCGACAGCAGCAGCACTGCTAAATCCCATCCTTCACAAGCTTGCTTAACTTCTTGCGACAGGAAAAGACGGGTCCTGCCTCTTGCTTTGCACACAGCTGAAAAAAAGCTTCCTCTGGGCTTCCCTCAGTGTAACTCACTTGGTTTCCAAAAGATGATTTGGTATGGCTTTAGGGTGAATCACTAACTAAGATTAAAAGGTTTTTGTGGTTTTAAAAGCCAAATGAGGTGAAGAATGCACTGTCAGCTTCCCAGCTGGGCAGCACCAAAAATACACACATTCTCATTAGCTTTCATATAGGATAATTAACTTTATGAAATATCCTTTGTAGTCAGACTCTGAAAACACTAATCTAGGGAGATCACATTGTCTCCTAAACATTCAGAAGATAATTTAAAGATGAAATTTACCAAGACAAACACACAGAAGCTCAGAGGGAACTGGAAGTAGGCATTTCAGGGGAATGAGGTAGCTCACTCTCCCATCTTTAATTTCTCTGAAGCTCCAGGCAGGAGCAAAGGGGAGGCAGAGAAGCAGAAAAAGTAGATAGTGCTCTTTTGAACACTGCAGACCCTCAACAGCCGCCCTTAGACTGCCAGGGTGCCACAAGCCAACCTCCCTGTAGACACCAAGCAGTCTTTAGCAGCACAGTTCACTGAAAACTAATTAGAGTTTTTAAGAAAAAACTCCAGAAAAATACAGAAGCAACCAATCAACCTCTCATCGATTCTCCTCAAACAACAAAAGCACAGGGGTTTTGCACAAGACACATAACTATCTCCAGCTCCCTCTGTTTTTCATTTTTCTTGGCTCAATTTTTTCCTCCCCAACACTTCTTGCATGGCCTGGGCAATTCAGCATGACAAGCATTAGCTATGAAGTAAAGCTTTTCAATTTGTAATCTTGATGGCATCATTAGTTCTCTAGCTGACATGCTAGCATATATATTGGATGACAAATCAGGCTCTAGCAAACATTCATAAGCCTACCATTCTGCAGAGAGGTTAATCCTGTGTGTATTGTGTAACTGGAGGTCTCTGCTTCAGCACGACTAAGCAACGAAATAAGCAGCACTGCATTATGACACTAAATTCAGTTAAGATTTGTCAAAGAAGAAGGTGAAAAAGTAGCATATCTACTCATAAAGTCTCTTCTCTGAATAAAAAGAAAATTGCACAGTATCCTGGCAGTAGAGATTCTCCCAATATGGGAGCCCTCACGCTCTGTGACAGAAAGGTCTTTCCAATCGGAAAGAATTTTGCACCACCCTCAAAGGAAAAGGATAATTCTCACATCTTCTAGTCTCTCACCTAAGAATACCAAGACTCGGCACGAACCTTAAATTCAGCAAACACAAACAAGCTTGAAGGCAATGCCTCTTTACTCACCCATCGAAGACACTGGCTGCAACTGGATAATGAAGCAGACACAGAAAAACAAGTACTGAAACATCCCACTCAGCCAAGGAACAGTTACCACCCAAGTAACGGAGGCTTGAAAGCCCTTGCTCACACCGTGGCTCTTGCAGCCTTCCTCTTGTTGGAGCTTCTGACCCCAAGCTTTCTGAAGAGCAAGTGATAGGTCTGCTAGGAGTTTATCAGAGGAAGAAGCTGAAGGGATGTGGGATACAGCTCCAGCCTTGACCTCCACAGAGCACCTCTGCCTCTTATTGACAACAGAGACGTACTTACTGATCAATCTTGTTTTTTTGACTCAACCCGCTATTGTTTTCTGCCCCACAGTGACACCTCCACTATCTTATCCGGAGAAGAATTCTAACCAGGGGACACCCGGACATCCCGAAGGGATGGAAAAGGAGAACGGATGGGTGCTTGTTATCTCTGCACCTTCCACAAGTTGTACGACTTCATGGCTCCCCAAAGGCAGAAAACACAAGCTCGAGAGTTTTAACTGCAGGAAATAGTGGCCAAGGGAGGAGAACTGATCCTTCCGAGCAGAGATTGCAGACGAGTGCTTGGAGCAGAGCTACAATGGGAACATCAGTCAAAGCGAAGACTGGTGTGCCACAGGGAAATAAGCTGTTCTATGCCACACAAAGACCCTTTCACACAACCTGACCATTGCAGCAAGATTGTCAAACAAGGCCAACAAAGACATTTTTCTGTAGTAGTCTTATGATGTCTTTAGGAAAAAAACTAAATGAACAACAAAGAAACACAACGTTACTGAATTAACTTCCACGCAAAACCAAGTAATCGCAAACCTCTGCCTTACTGGTTCAAACCAGACTAGGTTGAGCTGCAGGTCATAACCACATGCTCTGGCTATAGGTGAGATGTAGCACAATAAAATCTGTTCTCTACTAAAGCAAACCAAGCACCACGACTGGCAGGAGAGACCAAGGACACCATGAATAAGCAGAAAGGGGTCTTCCCTCTCACCCCGCTAGCTGTAGCTCTTATTATAGAGAATAGATTTAAAGCTCTGTTGTTAACGTGTATGTACATCTACACATCTAAAGGTCTCTCCTGGCTTATGAACAATGGTTGGACAGTTCTCCTCCTGGAAATCATCAGGCAGAAAGGTCTCCATCAGCAGAGTACAGGTAATCCTACAGTAACCGCAAAATCAAGCAAGCGTAGGCATTTCCCCATTTCCCTGCATTTCTGCAGCAGTGTAAGGAGTAACATCAAGGTTGATGTGCCAGCTTCAAATCCCAGGAGGAAAAAAATGGCTCCGTTATTTTCATGTTAAGTTTGCATGAGACAAGGAGTTGGATATTTGCCTGCTTTGTAGAGACTGTACATTATAGAAAGTTCTCAATGGTCCCCTGTACGTTCCCCTGGCAGTGAAGCACAATATACTGCTCTGC
Organism: Caprimulgus europaeus; assembly: GCA_907165065.1. The sequence continues at coordinate 38,162,287 of OU015529.1, read as the reverse complement.
TCCACCCCAGCACAGGAGTAGTCTTCAGTGGTGAATGACTCTAGGGAACAACCAAAGAAGCTTTATAAGCAACTGTCATTGCTCCCCCCCCAACAAAAGAATAATCTTTGTGGCCATACTGTGCCAACAGCTGTGCAGTACCAGAAAAGTTTTTTCCAACAACCGGAAAGGAGAACAAGTTCACTAAGCAAAGCTAGCAAGGCAGATAACCCTCAAAAGGTGATTATGTGAATTCCCAGAAGAGAAACTAAAATTGAATAGAGAATAATACAGCAAGCCACAGGAAGTTATATTTTGCCACTTTCATTGAGAGGTTGATTCATACTTAAGATCCTGGATAAATAAAACTGACAAGCTTGAATTGAATTTTCTATTTGCATTAGAGGTACCTGTATTTCTCTGAACCATTTCATTACCAGCTGCTTTTATCTTTGTAGGTGGTATATTCGGCCTAACACTAGTAATATTTTGACAGTTATACACAAGTGACTGACAACTGACAATTAACATACGGAAATGAAAGGCACCACAGCAGTTTTGAGTCTTAAAGGTACCATGAACAGGCCCTATCAAGTTCTTCAAAATGGATTAAAGCAGGAGATGCCCCAGCATTCCCAGAAATTATGCTATCCCAAATCACCATCACATCTAGTTCAAATATACAGTCTAAAGCTGGAAAAGATTAGTGAGCTGCCTCTAAACATTTTTGGGATCCACAGGAAAGAGAAAAACCATCTCAATCTTTCAGAAGTAGCACCAACATAGGCAACTCTTCTATCAGCACTTTCTCTTTGCTTTCCAAGTTATTTTGGGTGACATACATAGCTCCAGTTCCCCCACAAACAGTAGCCTATTATTAGAGCAGGCCACTGCAAATCTGTGCCTCAGAGAGTTGAAGCAATTATTCCCGAGGTGAATGGGGCGGGGGGGGGGAATCCAAACAAAAAACTCCCCTGCAAACAGATCCTCTGGAAAAGAGGATACAATTCCAATGGAGTACTCTAGATGCTGCACTCTTTAGGCAGATCTGGTAAAACTCTTGCTCCTGACCTCCACTTCCCCACCCCACAGATGAGTGAGCCTGACTTCCCAAGAAGCAAGAGAATCAGGATCAAGTTAGTATTTCTTAAAAGTAGTTATCAGTATTGGTTAAAAGATAGGAAGAGGGAAGGCAATATTAAAATAGAGGGCTGGGATTTTATTTCTGTACCCAAGAGACAGGAATCTTCTAAACCTGCTGCTGTCTAAACCTGGGTAAATCTACTCTTAACGCAAGAAAAGACACAAACTTTGCAGGTGGCAACTCCACTTCTTGCGCCTCCCAGAGATTTGGAGGGGTCTACCACCCTTACACAAGGAACTCAAATTCTTCAAAGCACTGGCTGGGCTGTAATGGAATAATAAATAAAGATGCTTTGGCATTTGCTGAAGCTGACCTTGTCTTTGTCAGAGCCAGCTCTCAAAATGCACCGTTTGAGGAAAGTGAGAAGTATGAAGAACAGTTCTTAAAGCAGGAATAACTCCTGCAGCCTGCCTAGAAGGAGCAGGCGGAAGAACTAATCAGCACTTCCTGATGCTGAGAGAGAGGAGAACCTGACATACACCACAGGATCCCTGTCTGCAATTGATTTGAGGATGTATGTTCACAATAAGCCTTGACAGGCTGCTGTGATGGATTGCATTAATGTCAAGGACTTAGAGATAGGCCTTGTTGCTGTAAACAACTTGTCCCAGGACGTGGTGCCAAGAGGAAGGGCTGCTAAGATCAGGGAGTGAACACAAGTTTGGTGAAGCAAACTCAGTACAAGAAAAAAAATAAAACAGCAAGACTCCATTAAAATCAGACAAGTACATAACTCCTAGTGAAGAGTAGCAGTTATTTCCTTTCCCTTAGTGGAGTCCTGTGATGCAGAACTTAGTGTTTTGACAGTGTTTTTCCACAAGTCCTACAGAACCCAGTGTATTTTCCACGTTCCTCACTTTCTAGATGGAGGAATTGGGGCATAGACAGCATACCCACAACTGTAAAACCAGTCAGGGGTGGAAGCAGTAAGACCCATCTTTTACCAGCTCACAGAGCCACAATGACACAGCATAACACCAGCTTACTAGCTTCTCCCATACTTCAGGGCTTAGATACAGGAATGGAAATTAAACTTGCAGTGTATCTTACTTTTCACTCCTTCAATGTCAGCATAGAAATAAAACTTTTTTTTTTTTTTTAAAAAAAGGGAATAATTGAAATCTCTTGGGATGGGTAGAAAAATACCTCAGGTATAGGAAGGAGATTTTTAAGCCATACAATATGGCACTGAGGAAAGCTGTTTGCATTTACAACTCCACACAAAAACCACAGAGGAGATCAAAGTTGTTCCATTGGCTCAGAAAGACTGGGCAACTTGGCCAGCTTCACTTGACTGACACAAGGCCGAGGTCTGACAGCCAACAGCAGCTTCAGAGCACCATGCAAACCCTCTTAGAGCCAAACATGGAAGTGCAGGAACTTGCACCAAGGCGACCATTATCACTGCCTGACAAGTAGGAAAGGTTACAGGGGAAAAGAGAGGGTTTCTTCTTTGCTCTTCAGGAAAAAGGAGCCATGAACACGTCCGCTGGAGAGGTTTGCAAGGTAGAGCCTCACAGGCACGGCAAAAAGAGAACCTAATACATTTTTCCAGACAATTTGGAACTTGACATGTATTTATTTGAAAGCCCCCTCACAAAAAGAAAGGGAAGAGACGTTAAGTGAATGAATAACAAAATTGTTATAAAAAGCAGCATCTGAACACTGCAATGCACAGTGCTGATTACCCTTCAGAGGGTCTTAAGAACGCAGTGTTATATTAAGATTCAGGCAGCATTGCCTGCTCTTAAAGTGCTGCCAGTGGGACAAGACCCCATTGCCTGCCTAGGTCCTAGACACGAAACAACTGCAAGACAGTTTGTTGATGTTGCTATACAGCCCTGTGTATCAGGAGAGCAAATAAACATCACCCTTCCCTTCAATGTTAGTATTAAAGGGCAACAAAAGCAGAAGCGCTGAGGTTTGAGTTTGAGGTTGTGGCACACATTACCCACCTCCTGCAGAGACCACGTGTGCGCTGGTGGTGCAGAGAGGAGCGAGACAGCAATCTGCCAGGGGTACAGACTAACAGGGGCCATCGCACAGCCTGTATTTCAGGGTACAACTGTAGATTCTTATTTTACTCCTTTTTCCACATCATCTCTAGAACAACATTAAAGCATATCCGGGAACAATTTTGTCACAGCACCTTCTTACTTTCAAAATAGAGACTGTAGTGCTAGACGTCAAAGTCTTCAGTTCTTCCAGATGCAAAAATGGATAAGTTCTTATGCAACTGTTCCAAGCAGTTTCTCTGGGGAGGGCAGCAGCTCATCTGTACACAGCAGCAGACTGAAGGCTGCTTGGAGGAAGAGGGTTTGTCAGCATTGTTGAACTAAGTTTCAACAATGATTCATGGCAGGTCACCACAACTAACAGCTTCCAGCCCCTCCTCTCTGACTTCAAAACACAGAGGAAAGAGTTGGCTGTTTTAACAACATGGTCATCTTCTGGCACCAAGTGTCATCCTAATATCCCATAAAGTTAGGACAAAGTACAGTCTGCTGATTCCCAAAGTTAATGAACAAACAATAACGTCACCACGACAAATCAGACAACAGCCATTGAACAGCCCAGAAAGAAAGTAACAAAAGATTAAAACTTCATTTTCCCTCTGAAACAGCACTTGAATGCAATATAGAAATACACTGACATCACATGGTACATTTTAGGTTGCTGGGCATTACTTGCCTGTCATATATTCATATTCAGCAACCTGTCACGTCTCCAGATTTCATCAGCTTCCATATGGAGCTACTATGCTGGTCAAACAAAGGCAGATCTTTGTTAGACCAAACATCTCTACCTCTACCTCACCACCTCAACTGCTCCCGAGATCCCTGTGTTACACAGCTAGGCATGGCAGCAAGATCTCCATCCGAGCTTCTTCAGGAAAGCTATTATCTGCATCACCATGGCCTCAGTGATGTAAGGTCAAGAAGAAACAACCTAAACAAAAAGAAATGGAGTAAACTCAGGAGACAGCTGCCACACATGCCATATTCTCTTCTCAGCTGTAGAAAATAACATTATTCAAGAGCACCAATTCAAAAATTGAATAGTTATTTATTGTTCCAGAAGTACATTGCTCTTTTATACATATTTCATAAATGATACAGGATTTTACACATGTTCAGGTTTTTGTTTTGTTTTTTTTAAAGAAGGACTTTTCTCCATGCTCCCTCCCTCATCCCAAACACACACCAAGGATTCAGCTACAGGATCGTGTTCATTTTTTTTCCCTTTAAAACTCACCACACAAACAGGATAAAACAGATAAAAAAATAATCACACAATGTAATTAAATTGAAAGACAGAGGAAAAGGGGAAGGGAAAAAACCTAGAGACATGCACCCATTCAGTCCAACATGCCATTGAGTGAGAAGAGGCAGCAATCCCAGCTGTGTTTCCACATCTGCAAGGCACCTGGCGTCTAGTTAATACTGATTTGTTTTTTTCCTTTCCTTTTTTTTTTAAACATAGTTCTCAAAAAACCCAGAAACCTCTTTCCATGACACAGTGAGGAGTAGTAGTGAAACATCAAAAAAGCAGCCAGCATTTCCATATATAAAGCTTAGTGCCCTCCTCCCACCTTCATCCTGTCTCCACAGTATTTATCAGCAGGATGCTAAAAGAGACCAACCCACTTTGAATGACGTGATGTTTTATCTGCTTAGAAGTCAGCCAGCCTTGGCTAGAAGAGAGGGCAGTGGGTTGACTTTCCTTCCTCTATTTCTTTTATCCTAAGAAATTCTGACTTGTGGGAGCAAAATTCATGTAAAGCTACTTAAATAGGGGAAAGTGCTAGAGAACTGAAGTAGTTCTGGGTCTTGCACTGTAAGAGTGCTGGGCTTTCAGAAAGCCTCTGGGCAAGGAAAATGCTTTGACCATATATGAGACCTTTTATGCCGTTACACAAGCAGTTAACTATCAAGTTTAATTATTCCATGTTCCAAAACTGTTCATTTAAAAACAGGAGTCATGATTCTGCAACAGTTTCATAATTCTTTAAGCCTTCACTATTTCGTAGTCCAGGTGGCTATCAGATTTGGGGTAAGAAGAGGGAAATCTCCCTCCCTTAAGACTGAATATAAAAAAATCCTCTCATGCAATGCTGCCATTGATTTCTAGAAGGAGCTCAAGGGCATTGGGACGCAAAGTTCATATAGTTATTATGGAATAATCCAAAATACCAATTATCAAATGTCCAGAATAAAACTCATTCTTTCTCTCACTTGGATACAACCAATCTGTGCTACAAATAAGCAAAGGAAGAAGTCAGTGGAGCACATGGGGTGGGGTGGGCTGGGAAAGGGAAGCTCACGGTTTTCCGGTAGAAAGCAGTCCTGTAGTAACTTTATAAAAGAGACCAGGTCTGATCAGAAGTGTGCGTGTTAATGGTGATGGAGTGCAAGTTCTGATCACCAGCCATAGCTCCAGGTGGCTTGGTTCTTGGTTCTTTTTTTTTTTTTCTCCTTTTTTTGAGAGAGAAAGAGAGATCTGAATCAGGTAAAGGAAAATTTAAAAAGCTGAGCAGGCTGCTGGTGTCTTATCAAGAGGCAGACCCTGCAAAGCTGGAAGAAGACACCCCTACACCCTAGTATTACATTATTTTCATGAACTCCCTCCAATCCTGTATTTGTACACAATTGCCACTCAGACAGTTTTAAAATGCGACTATTTGCCAAGCCCTTTTCAGAACTAACATTCCACAATGTCCCATCTTCAGATTTAAGGAATTCCCCCCGACAGTCCTTTGTCTTGATTAAAGGTAAAAACCCTCGACCCCCACACCACCTCCCAGCTTCCACCTGCAATGCTTTAATTAAAAAGGCAAGAGCTATGAACAGGTTTTTTTGCCGGGGTTCAGAGCTGCTTCACTGATCAGTCCTTTTCATCAATTTGCTGGATGGGCAGGTGAACCTGTAGTGGGTCTCGAAGCCTCTTAAGGTCCAATTCTGCCTAAAAATAAAAGGCACATTATAAAGAACAAGTTCTCAATACTCCTTCCCCTATAGCATTCCACTTTATAGAATGGAAAGCTTTTCCGTGTTTCCTTGTTTCTCTTGTCCAGAAGGGAAGCATTCAAAAAAGTAAAACAAAGCCAGAGGCTCATATTATGGAAAACCATTCTCAGTACTTACTGAAAGACATTTGCTCTGTACTTCTCTAAACTCGTCTACATGCAGTCACTTAAAAGGAATATAGTAGGGGAAGATTTGATCCCTATAAACTCACTGGATTTTTTTTTTTTAAGCCCACTACATTAATGGGAATGGTTGACTCTAGAAGAAAAGCTCCATAAAAATACAGCCACCCAAAGATATCCATATTTAGAGCAGCATAAAAAACCCCAGAGGTCTTTTGGGGTTTTCTCATGAAACCAAGAGAACCTATCCCTGACCTCCCTGTACTCCTTATGCAACCCCTTCTCCAAGGCAGGGGAGAACACATCTTGCCCTGGATATCCTACATTGTCATTTCCAGAGCCTAGAATTAAACACAGAATCATACAAGAGCAGTGAAAAAGAATGTGGTAGCTCTGCTTTTTCTGCTCATGTCATCCTTCTGCAGAAAGGCTCTCGGAAACATGAGGAAAGGTCTCTGCCAGACTCCTTTGTTGAACAGATCACACAATGCGGACAGTTTGACAAAAAGGGTCTGTCTACAGAATACAAGAAATCTGCCCCCACTGCTTCTAACAATACAGCCAAATTTTTTTGAACGTTATTTTCCAGGACTGCAACCCAGTGTACTGAAGTGCTATGTCAGGAAGACACGAACTGAATGGATGCAAGACTTCATTCTTCACTAGATCCATCTGGTGTGTAGGAGCTGAGAAGAAAGGAAATCTTGAATTAGGCTCCTCTGAGGCATGAAGTGCCTGAAGCAACTCAAGATTTGCCAGTAGTTTCTAAAAGGCCCTTACAGATAGATACAGGCAACCGTTTCATGTTGATTTACATATCCAGCAGTTCTATTCCTGGGCGTACCAAAGCCAATTCAGTGACTGCACTGGGTCTGTGACAAGAAAATGGGCTGAAAACTCAAGAGTTTGAGGTGCATCTATTAATAGTAGCTAAGTAGCATGCAGTAATTTCTTCATCTTATTTCTGGAAAAACTCTTGTTACCTGAGCAATTGCATCCTTGAGTTGATTATATTTCTCTAGATCAAATCGTGTCTTTTTGGCTCCTTTATGGAAAAATAATAAGTACTGTCTATCTCTGGCATCTGGATAAACATATTCCTAAAAAGAAAAAAAAAGGAGAGAACATAGGAATAAAGCAACACAGGATACCATTAGCACAGTATTTCTCAGGTGTGTTTTGGAAGGATGACTAGTTTCTGTCAGTGAAGGCACCAGACCAGACAGCATTGTCTAAGCTCACTCAGTTTTGGGTGGGGTGACCCCAGCCAGCAGCTAACCCCCAACCCAATCACTCACTCACTCCCTCACAGCTGGATGGGGGAAAAGAATCAAAAGGCCAAAAAAAGATAAAAATTTAAGACAAAAATAGTTTAATAAGTGAAGAAACAAACACCCATAAGAGTGATGCAAAAGCAATCACTCACCACCTCCCACCAGCAGACCAATGCCCAGCCAGTCTCCGAGCAACAGCTACTTTGGAGAAAGTCCCCAGTTTATTGCTGAACATGATGTTATATGGTATGGAATATCTCTTTGGTCTGTTCAGGTCATCTATCCCAGCTGTGTCCCCTTGCAACACCTCGCCCACCCAAAGTGTATTCCTAGGGGCAGAGTGGAGGGTGGGGGAAGCAATGAGAAACAGAGGAGGTCTTCATATCATGCAAGCACTGCTCAGCAATAGCAAAAACATTGGTGTGTCGTCAAGATTGTTTTGGTCACAAATGCAAAACACAGCACCATAGCAGCTGCTATGAAGAACAGTAACTCCATCCCAGCCAGACTCAGTACAGTCAGGCATTTGCTTCTCTACTAGTATGTTACACTCAAGCAGTGAGTTGGAATCACCTTCCTCCTGTCCCAGATGTGTGAATCTCTCCATGCAGGGTGAACAAAAACTAACATGTTTCAGGGTTCCAATACTGACAAGTTTGTAGGGAGAAAGGAAGAAAAAAAGCTATAAGTAAGATAAGAAAGCCTTTGTAAGATGGCTCTTACTCTCTTTTTCTTAAGGTCATAAAGGTGCAAAGGGTAATTAAAACAAGAGTTGCTCATGACTTAATCTCTCAACCAAGCTATGGAGGTCAGATCAAGAATCCAGTACCACAGCTTCTGCCAGGGATACTCTACTGCGAAGAGTCACAGCTCCTTAAAGCGTGCAGGTAACTCAGAGCAGCAGAGTTGTTCACACCAAATCTCACACAGCCGCTACAAAGCACAGGTCTGCCTGCTGAAGTTACCTCTCCCTTGCACTGGAGCATCACACAGCCTCCGTGCCTGGTATGCACACAATGATTGGGGCTCTCAGATGGAGAAAAGCTGCATTCAGAGTCAAGCCACCCCTGAAACACTCAGATTTTAAGTCTTGCAGAAATAGTACAAGTTCATATGGATTATTTGATTAAAATATCAAATCTGAGTTCAAACATGGCAGAAGTTCCAACTGCACTTGGCAGAAACTATAGCAGGAGCTCCGAGAGGGACATGTGTCCTCAGTTCCTGAAACAATGCAGCTGACAGAGTGCTAGGCACCATGCTGCAACATCTACAATGTCTGTTCTGGTGGCCTTGTGACAGCAGAGACTCTTTGAGCCCTCTCTCTCTCATTATTTAGGTGGGATTACAAAGTTTGAATGGGAGTGTTGAGACAAATCATGTACTAAAAATCCATACAGAGTCTGTCACAACTACAAGGATCTAGAGAAGCATAGCTCCACTTCATGTAAAGATTCCAGCACTGAATCAGGTCTAGCCCGAGACCAACAGATCTGGAATTGCACGAAGGGGGGAGCATTCACATAGGTCTGCTTCATCTGGATGAGAGTCCAGATCCACAAAATACTTAGAACAAAAGCACTTCCAATATGATCCCTGTAGGCATAATTCATTTGGGATGGTAAGTCATAGCACTGGGAGGCCTCTGGTGAAAGTCAGCGTGTGTGAGATTGTGTGTGAGTGTGCAGAAACCATCACCTGTCAGTAGATGAAACTGTATAGCTAAAGCAGTCAAGCACAGAACATACATAAGCATTTCTAGTTAGATAACCAGGATATCAGCAGTGACCACCACCAGAAAACCCTCGATCACCATCACGGACAGCAAAAGTTACATCAACTGGCATCTGGGTTCTGACAGGATAAGGAAGGGACAAAATAACTTCTAATAGGCACAATTTTGCTATTTTTCTAGGGAGTAGAGCTCAAAGCAAATCTTCTATTGAAGCGTCCACGTCAGTACAACAGGTCCTACCTGGCGAGTCATTACGAAATAAGCATACATTGCCATGGCACTACCATAGGTGATGAAATAGGTGACGGGTTCCATAATGTCCCAGGAATACTCCCACCAGGTTAGGCGGGCCAGAATCCCAAACTGAGTGGCCATGTAGGCCAGGCCTCCCCACAACACTAAGGTTGTCCTCTTCTCTGCTTTCCTGCTGAGCTCCATCCTTACCTGCAGGAGACAGAAGTACATGCCTTGTATTCTCAAAAATAATTATGTTAATATAATAGAGAATGTAAAAATAACACCTTATTTTTATATTAAATGTTGAGTGAGCTGGTTTGAGACATGGTTTGAGTCTAAGTTATGCAGACAAATTGACTTTTTTTCCATACATATCCTGCCATCATGCATATTTTACTCTGAGCATGCAAAGCTGCTTATTTCTCTACATTTAGAGATGTTCTGTTTCATTAGCCCCAGTCTTTATTTACCACCAAGCTCATTTTCAATTATATAAAGCAAGGAAACAAAATACTTCCACAGAAACCAGGAAGAGACATGGTTTGGTATACACTTAGTGCATCTTCTGCTTCAGTGATCTTAAAACTATTTGAAGCATGCCAGAGACCTAATTAAAGCCTTGAAATAAATTAAGGCTGCATTTGAAGGATAGGTAAAATACAATGAGAAAGTTCTCACTTTTTCTAGTGGTGCTAGTTGCTCCTTCAGTTCCTCTAGTCTCCCTATCAGCTCCTTCTCTTTGTTCAGCTGGTGCTCCTCAATGCACAAGGCAGTATACAGCTGCTGAACCAATGTCTTGACATCATTCAGCGTTGTTGCATTTTCATGGCTTAAGAGTTCTATGAAAAAAAGAGACTGCTTTATACGCATTTATCCACAGAGCTTCTCATATACTCTTCAGAAACTGCTATTAGTCTGCACAAGAAACAACATGAAACTATCTTCACAACAAAGAAGCCTTTGGAAGAGTTGCAGCACTTTTTAAGACAATGAAAAAAGAAAAACAGTGTTTATTACTGGCTATTCCTAAAATTTGATAAGAACAAGGAAAACAGATACATGCTATTAGCTTGCAAGATATCAACAGCTACTTCTGATCAATATTTATATAAAAGACTTAATGAAGACAAATGAACAACCAAACTAGTAGGATCCATCACACCAGCTGTCAAGAAACAGCCAGAATTCAGACTACAGGTATTGATGTCTGCAACCAAAGATCTTGGGTTAGGGCCCCAGAACATGAAGTCTTTGATAATTATTTTGAATACCAATACCAAGAATTGTTTTCCAACAGTCTGTGGCAACCTCCTGCTGTGCTGCCTACAAGGCAGTGAAATTCTCCCTTACAGACAATAACAGGGCCATTAACTGAAGCTGTCTTTATCCCCACATTTCAACACAAAAAGGATTCCTAAAGGAAATAAATTTGTAAAAGAGTTGCAACTACTGGTATTGTATTATACACCCCATATGGAAAAAAAAGTTTCAAATTAAAGCAAGAGAACTTGACATTAGCCAAATAAAGAAATAAATTTTTAAAAATTATTTTTTGTAGCATCATTGGGTTTGTACCTTAGGTTATCTTCTCAAAATTTGATTTTACCAACACATAAAAAGCTATGGACAGCTTAAGTTTTAACACTAGCAGCTCAAGGGAAAGAAGTCACTTGGTTGTCTGTGCCAAACACCACATCCCCCTCCCAGCTAAAGGGCTCCTGTTCCCCTGTGAATTAAAAAAAAAAAAGTTTCTACCGAAGCTTTTAAAAAAAGCACTTAGTGTGTAAGAATACAATGTTCCAGCTTTTTCATTTCAAAATACAAGGGTGATTTTGTAAAAATGGAAAAGCAGTAGCTGAAAAGTTTATCATAACTAATCACAGTGCCTATTTCCAGGCCCACTCATTTTAATACAAGCTAACTATAGAAATGTCTTTGGCTAATGAGTCAGAAGCGGCAGCTTCATGTAACCTAGGTGATCCCAGAGCTCACAGCACACAATGGATATATCATACAAAGAAGCTAACCAAAACCACACTGACTCCCTGACACAGACTTTGCCCTCTCAGATATTAGGTAAGCGGGATATATGAATTGCCTTACCTTGCAACAGCAATTTCCCCAGCACAGAAACAGACATCATGTTTGCATTCTCATTAAGTTGTATTAAAAACCACACACTAGACCAGCTAGGCTTGATACCATAATCTAGAATATATTTTTTTTTTTTCCTTGCAAAAAGGTCCTTGTAAGTTAACTACATCTACAGAGGAAGACAGCATATATCAGGAAATCTTCCTAGACATCAGCCATCCAGGGTAGTCTCAGACTCAGAAAGATATGATCAGTCTTGTGATTTCTGACATCCACTTGCTTTAGCATGTTGCCTTCTTCAGGCTGCTCAAGACAGTAAAAGGAACATCAACTGTTCCTTCACACCTTTTGCCTTATGAATGACTTTGTTACCTACTGCTTCAAGAGAGGCATAAGAAGAAGGCCCAAACACTAGGGAAAACATCCAGATATATAGGGGAAGGCATTTCCACCATCTAACCTCAGCTGGACATGCAAGTCAAATTATAAATCCTTCCTAATTTGTTTGCTTGTTTACAGGGCTAAAAATTCATTTTAGAAAAATACTGCTTGCAAACTTCACATTATTACCTGCAATAATAGAACAATAAGGTAGATAAAAATCCCCCACTATCTATGAGCCAAGCAATAAACACATCAACATTTTAAAAACTGGTCCTTTTGTTTAAGTCCTCAGAGGTAAGGGTAGACATACAAGAACCTGGTGCTATATGAAGCCTATGAAGGTGCCTAGGAGAAACAGGAGATGGAAACAAGTGAAAATGCCAAGTTCCTGCCTTTGCCAGTAACTCTGGAGAGTGTCTCAAAAGCTTCTTGCAAGTTTTCACATCCAAAGCCCATTACTTAAAAGGATTTTCTTAATGACTCAAAATCGGTTGGTTTCCATTCCTATTTGATTCTTTGTAATGTAACGATTTAAGAGCACGGTCTCATTTATTTCACTGTTTGTTAGCTAACAAAGTTTCAAGGTTTATTTGTGATACTCAAAGTAAAGCTCTTAAAAGGAAACAATGTTAAATGGTTCCCTCACCTGACAGTTATTCTTCCAAATCAGATAATGTAAGTTTCAATCTAATTCTCATTTTGTATTGTACTGCTTCAGAATGAGTTAATTTTTTTTTTCAGTAATTAGAAAAAAAACTAAAAAAAAAATTTCAGAAATTAAAAGAAATTATATTTTTCATTTATTCCTCTTCTGGGGGTATAATGGCTCTGAGCAGAATGAATATATGCTTTCCATCACTGACTACTCTGATTACTTGGATATCAATAAATTAGATCGTGAGGGCAGGATTAGAAGCCGCAAGGTTTCCTTTAGAAATAACACTTCATGTTCTTGAAAGAGTTAATATAACATGCTGCAATTAAACAGGGAACTGAATACTGAAATTTATTTCTAATGTTTACTAAAACCAGGCTGGTTTACCTCTCCTTGGTGGTCTAACATGGTACGTGACATCATTAATGATAAGTTTGAAGTCATCCAGTAGAAGCAAATCGATGCCTGTGGAGGAGGCGACGCGCGTGCCATCTGCAAGGCAAACACAGATGACTCGTTACGCAGCAGCAGGAGTACCCACACGTGCTATGGCCGAGTTGTAATGCCATCCCAAACCCAGCTGTTGGGCTTCTCTGTTTTCCCACAGACGATACTCTGCCATGGCAGATACATATATTGGGAGGCCTTACATGGCAAATACAAGCTGAGCTACGTAGGCAGCTGCTGTTCTAAATTTGTGATATTTTAGGTCATCTTATAAAAAGCAGATCCCTGCATCCCGCACAACTGAACATTTTACTATGTTTTGCAATACAATCCACTTAAGTGGCCTACATCTCTCGCCACTGGCATTAGAAATTATTATTTCAATCTCTACTATCAGACAACTTTGACATCACTAACCTAGCAAACACCACCCTCCCAGGCCAAGACTTTTGAGGAAATATCTGCTTTGATAGCACTTCACAATGTTTCAGAGCTTTGGTGGCTAGCAGACACGTAGCAACTAAGCAAAACAGCGACACATGACATGAAGTGAAACATGACTGAGTTTTCACAGCTAAGCAAGATTGCCCTTGTACCACCTTTTACATCCAACTCCTTACAAATTGATTAGACCCTCTACACAGGTTGCATAGCTTGCCTCTTTCCTAATAAATGGTAGGAAAGTAGTAGGAAACTCAACCTAAAACACCTCCATTAGGACTAATGTCTATAAGCTAAGCATTAAGAATGTTTTCCTCCTCCTTCACTCTACAGTGAGATTTCCACAGCAGACCCGAGTACACAGGAACAGCTAACAATATTCTTACTCTAGGAATAGCATTTCTACCTTTTACTTTTTCAAGACTGCCAAAGAACTTGCATCATAACAAACTTTTACTTAAAAAGCAAAGGCTAGATGAAAATAGCTGGCAAGCAAGTAAATAAATTAGTTTGTAATCAACAGTACCTGCTGAGTAAATTGCAACCCGATCAATTCCTCGGTCCTCTGCTTGCAGCTGTTGTAAGAACACACCAACAGAGTCTGAGATGGGTTTAAGTGTGAACTGGCAACGTTCACGCCGGGATGGAAGATTCACAGAAATCACAGGTAACCCGTTTTGGTAAACCACCGTCACTTCTACAAAGACAACAAAACCACAAGTTTATAACTAAAAATTAACAGACCTTCTACGTAATAGTTCTGTATTTATCCCATGGAGAAAAAGGCAAACATAGTTATGAGTTGAACATAAAACAGACTAAATTTCTGCTTCATCTTTTATTAAGAGATGTGTCCATCAAAGAAAAACTGAAGAATGTCAGAGGTTATCACCCCCATTAACTTAGCTGTATCTGTTAAACTTCCTGTGCTTTGTGGAAAAGAAGATTATATTTACTTTAAGCATAATCTCGTGAATACTAAAGGCAACGTGGCATCTAAAAAGCCACAACATGGCAGCACAGTCAGTTTTTGAAAACCAAAGTAATTTGGACTATGGAAGACAAAACACTGAGCAATTTATCAGGATTTATAGCCAAGAAGACAAAGGCAGAATGTGTACATTAGGAGACATCAAGGGATCACAGAATGTCAGGGATTGGAAGGGACCTCAAAAGATCATCCAGTCCAATCCCCCTGCTGGAGCAGGAACACCTAGATGAGTTCACACAGGAAGGCGTCCAGGCGGGTCTTGAATGTCTCCAGAGAAGGAGACTCCACAACCTCCCTGGGCAGCCTGTTCCAGTGCTCTGGCACCCTCACCATAAAGAAGTTTCTCCTTATGTTTCCATGGAGCCTCCTGTGTTCCAGCTTGCACCCATTGCCCCTTGTCCTACCACTGGACATCATTGAGAAGAGCCTGGCTGCACCTTCCTGACATTCAGCCTTTACATATTCATGAACATTAATGAGGTCACCCCTCAGTCTCCTTCTCCAAGCTAAAGAGACCCAGCTCCCTCAGCCTTTCCTCAGAAGGGAGATGATGCTCCACTCCCTTCATCATCTTGGTGGCTCTTTGCTGGACTCTCTCAAGCAGTTCCCTGTCCTTCTTGAACTGTGGGGCCCAGAACTGGACACAATATTCCAGATGTGGCCTCACCAGGGCAGAGTAGAGGGGGAGGAGAACCTCTCTTGACCTATTAACCACAGCCCTTCTAATGCACCCCAGGATGCCACTGGCCTTCCTGGCCACAAGGGCACAGTGCTGGCTCATGGCCATCCTGCTGTCCACCAAGACTCCCAGATCCCTTTCCCCCACACTGCTCTCCAACAGGTCTGTTCCCAACCTATACTGGTACATGGGGTTGTTTTTTCCCAGATGTAAGACTCTACACTTGCCCTTGTTGTATTTCATTAAATTTCTCCCCGCCCAACTCTCCAGCCTGTCTAGGAAGGACCTACTTCAAATATTTTTTATTCTTGTTTAGTTCTGTTTTCCTCCTCTTTGTCCTAAGGCAACAAATATTTAAGAGGACAGTCAGGAGTATGAGGTTGTAGGAACAGAGCTCTGAGTTTAAGCTTCAAGGTCATTTCATCTAAAATTCATGGGATCAATACACTTTGTACTTCACAAGACAGTGCTTCTTAGGTGTAGATAAAAACATTTTCCATTTCCTTAGTGCTGTCAGGACTTTTTCACAAACGTTCTTAAAGATTTCAGTGCACCTTCCTAAAATTTATGGTAGTGACCTGTATGAACTGTAAAGCAGTTATTATTTCACTGTCAGAAAGACAGCCCACTCTGTGTGCTTCGGGATATCCATACACAGAAAAAAGTTAAAAGTTTGTATCCCTTAAGCACTCTACCGACTCACAAACAGTAAAAATTTTCCCCCAGTGCAGTAGTTGCTAAGATATAACAGTGCAGCTAAAAATGATTCATTTTAGATGGCTACGTATTTTTCTTATGTAAAAATGTAAGGTCTTTTTTATTGTACAGAGCATTTGCCACGTCTCAAGGACTGTGCAGTCACACCCACCCACGCTGCATCTGGCTTGGCATTCCCACCTGTTGTAGCTTTGGCCAAATACATGAACCACATCATCTGCTTGAACTCATGTAACTCACGTATTAACATGCCAAATCAATTTAAGCAGCTAACATCAAAACTAGTTGGTCAAAGAAGTCAGTGCAATTAGAAATAGAAGCAAATAAAGGTAATTTAACTACCAAAGGAAACCACTTCTCAGCATGCCACTGTTCAGAAAGTTTTGCCACCAACAGCCTTTATACCTCCCCTTTCAGTGATTTGCTGCCAGATGAAATTGTTTATCACAGGATTGTTTACATATTAGGACACGATTTGGGGCAATATGCCTTTCTGAAAAGGGAGGCTCATGGATGCTGAGAAAATGATGCACCAAATTTACAAAGCCAGAAGAGTTCTCTCTGGCTTTTCAGTTTATTGTTACCTGACTTCATGAATCAAGCATACAGAGGCTTTTTGCCTCTTCCAGGGGACTGCTATCCGGTGCTGACTAAGAGGTCCTCATGTCATCTTTAAAGCCTAGGTGGAAATGACCAAGTATGGACATCTAAAAAGACTAAAGTATCCCAAGATGCCATGGTATTTGGAAGCCTATAAATTCCTATATTCAAGACTCAGACACCTCATAGGATGTTAGCAGCTTTAGTGTTTTGAAGCTTAAAATTCCGAAACAACAGTCATATATTTACTGAGAAAAAATAAAGCAAACTGCCAATTCATTTGGACAGTTAGACAGAATTTCAGGCTCCTTAGCAGCAGCTGTTATGACACCAATTATTGGATTTTTGCATTCTTTCACTCAAGTATTTGAGCAAAAGACTGGTAAGAAATAGATTAGCATTAGCTACACTTGTGATAGCAGGCTCAGAAAGAATGATCAACATGTTTAGAAGCTTAAAATAGCCACTTAAGTATCAAATTCATTGGTTGTGAGCAGCATATACAACATTATGTACTGCTTACGTAACCACAAGACACGAAAAACATTTAAAATGTTACCTTGATTGCACAGACAGCAAGCCAGTTTATTGCAGAGCAGAAGAGATTAACAACATTTGCACCAACACTCTTCTGTGTGTCCCATTGGGGCAGCACAACAGCCGCAGCTCTGTGACTGCCAGCTCTGGAGAAAGCGCCTACCAGCACCAGCCCTGCCGCATTTCAACCCTCCCCAGGTCAGACGGAGACCACAGTGATAAACGCAATAGGCCAGACTGCACTAAGAGTTATCACCATTGGCAGCACACACAAAACCTTTCTTCAAGGATTTCCAGCTTAGGCAAAGTGTTAAAGACCAAATTATTTCCCTTCAGGGGATCACCTCACTAAGTCTGGAACTACAAGTCATTTATGGTTTTCTTACAAATAGCTTCTAAAAGTAATTGTCTAGCCTAACTCACTGGTGGGGAAAGTCCATAATTCCAGTTTGATCCCCTCATCACCTCCCACACAAGTAACATCTGATCAGGTTTTTACTGCATTGAAAAGGGAAATGCTCGGAGGCAAATAAAAAAAAAGAAAAAATACAAAGGACATGTCAATAACAAACCTGACAGCTCCAGTAAGAGTTACTAACAAGACACTGCGATATGGCTGGCTGCCTTGTTCTCCTCTGCTCTGACAGCCCTGTGGATTGCCTGCATGAGGGCAACTACAAGTTATTAAGTGGACAAAGCATTTTGCTATTTCACAAACTGTAGAGCTAACATTTTGGCTAATCTTCACTGATTAAATTTTCAGCCAATATTTAAATACACAGGACGAGTAAAAGAAAGTACTTGTATATAAGCGTATTTCACTTCCATCTACAGACACCTACAACCTGGTCAGGGATGCTGCTTAATAAGGCCATGGAGGATTTTAAAAGCTTTATACACTATATCAAGCATGAGGTTGCTTTGAGGTATGAATTGCATCCAAGCACCACAAAGTTTTGACTCCACCATATGTGTACCAGTAACAGGTCATTAGTATTTTATTTATTTTTTTTATATTTCTGTTCTTACATAAGAACAACTTAAGCAATACATTAGGCCAAAACAAGGCACGGTAGAAAAAAGGGTGTGGCCAAATAAGTCAGCGTGGAACATTAACGACTGGTAAAGGTGACATTATTGGAAGAAGTAACAAGAGAAACATTCAAGCACAACGTGAGGAGAGGTAAAATCCAATCAGGCAAGTAGCTACACACTTACATTATTCTCTCAGCCTTACATTTGTCCTCCACATTTCTACCTATTTAAGCCTTTAGGTTTTTATCTTGAGTTTGCCACAGCAGTCATGTTCTCTTTGTGTTTGTACACAGTCACTGTCCTGGCAGGGGAAGCAGTTGCAACTGAGCCCTTTATTAGCTTTCAGGCTTTATTAACAAGCCTTACCGAGGAGAGGATCCACTAACCGCTTGTGTCAGTCAGCATAAGCGCTCCAGTCTTTGCGCACAGCATGCAGATGTTAAGTGGGCAGTCACGTCAAAGCTGGTGGTTTCCTCTTTGCATTCTGGCATATTGAGATTTTTGAAGTTCCAGCAGTGCTTTCTTTTGCTTTATGTTATGACAACCTTATCAAAAAAGCATAATGTCTGAACTGCCCCAGAATTTAAATAAAGGAAAAAAACTGCCTTGGCTTCACAACTGACTCACTGCAGCAAACAGTGCTTTCAAACATTTGAGCAAGTAGATGGTATGAACTGCACTTTCATGACATAAATAAAGTGAACAGGGCACACAGTACCCTGAAAGAAAGGCATCACACAAACCTCAGGAAAAAGTGTTGCAAAAAATTTTGGACAGTTACACGCAATTACATCTTTCTTTATAAAGACTGTCTGGTTTTGTGAGGATGGTTATTAGAAGTTGGCCATTTCCTTATTTCTTCTTGACTTTGTTCTCTATCAGTTCTTTAGTTCAAAACTGGCTTAGCTCCCAGCCAAAAACGCCTCAAGCAGAAAAGGGGGTGAGGGAACATGACCTAAGTTCACTGGTGAGGTCAAAAGTGTGCCACGAGTTTCTCCGTGTCAATACTCACCATCAGAGGGCACTACTGTACTGCAATAGACCACTCGCACACTCTGCCAAGGAGAAAGCCTCTGATGCACCTAGAAAATACAAGCACAGCAAAACGGACAAACGTTCAGTGCCGCTCGGAATCACACCCCAGTGTCACCTCCCGTCCCCCCTCCCGCCATCGCCTTCCCCAACGCCTGTGCTAAGCATGTCCTGCAGCCACCGCAGGGGTACCCACAAACCAGGAGCGCCTGTCGAGAACAGCCTCTTCTCTCACCATCTGTCACCCAGTGGGGTTTCCACCCCTCAGCCAAATTCACCTCTACACACCTCTCTCAGCACACATAGCTTAAAGTGAAACGTAGAACAGAACAGCTGTGATTTTTTTTTTTCCTTCCTTAATGAAAAATGTATTTTTAAAGCCACATTGAGCTAAGTAGTTTTAAGAAATCAATTTAGATTACTACACAGACATGGAAAGTAGAAATCACAGAACAGCATCAGTCTTTGAAGGTCAAAAAAATTAAGTTTTAGTATAACAGCAAGGGAGGGTTAGAGAGTTGTGGATTAAGAAGTTCATTCTTTCAGGTTGTTTCCTGTGCTGACATGTATTTTTTTCTCTTGTCCTGGCAGAGAGAGAAGTCAAACTCTATGACACAAGCAGTAAACATGCCTGTTCATAGAAGAACAAAAGGTTCAAGATAAATGACAAAAAATGTCATACTGAGCTATTTTTTTTTTTTTTCTAAAAAGCTTAATAATAAGAAAGCACATGAACAGTTTGTATGTTTGGCAACCTTGGCAAGGGACTAATTTGTTCATGAAAATCTAGAATCGGACCGATTTAAAGTCAGTCTTCTAGGGTAAGTTATACAAGTTACATGCTAACCCTCTCCCAACACTGAAACTACAATTCTGGCACAAGAGAACCCAATTATTAAAATTAATAAGGCGAACACCAGCTCGCATCTGTCTATGGAGGTATATATTTCAGTAACTAGCACTTGGATTTTTCAACAAGTCCGGTCCAATATAAGCATTCCTATGCTCTGGGATTCTTTTGTTTCTTGATTTCTAAGACACAGCTATCAAACTTGCATTTCTATAAAGGTACCTCATAGGGAGGGCTTCTTTTTAAAGTTAATTTCTAATAGAACTTTGCAAACAAAACCCAGGCTGTTGATTATTGCTCTGCCAAATTGTCCAGACCTCCCTATTTTGTGAGGTTGCTTTCAATAATATACTTAAAATAGCTTTATCTGCTACTTCACTTTTCTTCTGAAGCCTGCTATGCAAATAGAGGATAGGTTCAACTACACTAGCCTTTCTTGAAAGCAGGACGTTTGGCTCACACGGTCCATGCACTGACAGCTCTGGAAATTCACTCTCATTAGTGCTGTATTTACACTCCATATTTCTCAGTTTTGACAATGAAAATCAGTCATTTTCACTTTTCCTCCTTGCAATTGCACTTTCAGCTTCCCAAAGCTGAGTGACACAGGCAGCTAACAGGAAGAGAGAACTGGACATTAAACAGCTGCAAAGTGAACTTAAGTGGGAAGTTGCATGTTTTAGCAAAAGTAATGTTTTAAGAAACCCCTATGTGTTGGGAACCAAAGGGAAAATTTGCCTATTTACATTTGAAAAATAGCAAGTCTTCTGGCCTGACAAACACCATGTGCTACTGCTGAGCAACCAGGAACACAGAATCACAGAATGTCACGGATTGGAAGGGACCTCTAAAGATCACCCAGTCCAATCCCCCTGCCGGAGCAGGAACACCTACATGAGATCACACAGGAAGGCATCCAGGCAGGTCTTGAATGTCTCCAGAGAAGGAGACTCCACAACCCCCCTGGGCAGCCTGTCCCAGTGCTCTGTCACCCTTACTGTAAAGAAGTTTCATCTCAAGTTTAAGCGGAACCTCCTGTGTTCCAGCTTGCACCCATTGCCCCTTGTCTTATCATTGGACACCACTGTGAAGAGCCTGGCTCCATCCTCCTGACACTCACACACCACCTGCACTCCAAAGAAACCAGTTTAAAACTCAAAAACACCCAAGCAAAGCACAGATATAGCCTCATGTCCTGGAAAAATCAAGCTCTGCTGTCTTGGCATCACTATCAGATTATGAAAAGAGAGTCAGAAGCTTCAATGATCAGAAGTTACACCACATGTAAGCTAGGTATTTGACCTAAGGAGGGGAAGTCTCTAAAGGAAGTTTAAAAAAAAAAAAAGATATTTTCTTATTTGAAACCAGCAACTTCAATTTTAATCCTTCTAAAAATAGTATAACACCAGATATAATAGTAAGCAGGCAGAATTTATACAGTGGGACACAAAACCACTCGTCAGAGAACACTTCCACAAATCACTTTATATACTTATTTTACCCAATCCCATGGCAGAGCTGGTATTTTCAGATACGTGCTTTATCACTGCCTTACTCTTTCCTTTTACATGGTATTAATAATCTATTTTTTAAATACTACACACCAAGAGCCTGCCTTTCTACTCAATTTGCATGGCGGCCCAAAAATTTAGTAGCAGTTCTCAGAAAATCCTAAAATCCACTAAGCCCAGCATTACTCCATTGCAAAATATCTACATAACTGGAAGATATTATCAGTTAGCATCTGCCAAGACTTTACCTTAAGTCCACGAGCATTTTGACCAAGCTATAAACAAGCTCCAGAAGTCTCCTGTCCTCATACAAAACAGGCAAGAAAAGGGGAAAATGCAAAAGAGGTTGAAGAACAGGGCACAGTTACGTGACTCAGCAAAAAGCTGAGATGTCCCCAGATTTAACCTCTTAGACAATTTTTTCACCCTAATTCAGGTTTAAACTAAAAGTTTCAGAAACCCCACAGTGGCATGCTGACATTACTTGTAACAGAAAGAGGCCTTGGTTAAACTACACATATCTGTTACTCCTGCAATTCTGAACTGTGTCTTGTGATATGAGCCACTGTTAGAAATTTCTTGTCTAAGAAAACAGTCTCTACTGATTAGAAAAAGAAAGAAAGAAAAAAAAAAAGAATAAATGCACTCAAAGTCAGAGACCTAAATGCCATGTCCTATGATCCAAGGTTAGTGAGAGCTTAAGGAATTAATAATTTTTACTCTTGATGGGAGGCTGTTGTTTTAAAATTGAGATGGAGAGAAATGTCAGAACCCTTTATCCAATGTCTGCAACTCAACAGCTTTATGCAGAAATGTGCCAGAAGGTTGGAGCAAGGGACTGAAGCAGTGTGGGGTGGAGGAGAGGAACTGGTTTCAAGCTTTGCTGACCAGATTCACAATCATTTGCCTGCAGACAGTCAACAGCTCACTACTTCAGCAAACAAGTGCAGAATAACTACATCCAGGTTTCAGCTGAGACAGACTTGTGCACCACTTCCAAATAAGTGATATCTGGAGCATGAAAAGCATCAAAACCAGACCACTGAAATCAGAAGCTTTAAGCACCAGAAAAACTTTGTGAGTCTCAAGAGAACAGATGCAGGAATTTGCTTTTCACATCCATTCGATCCTTCGTTTCCTGTCTTATCTGCAGTAAGATGAATGTTAAAAGGCTCAGGGTTACGCAGCAGCTCTGCTACCAGAATAATTAAGGGAGTGAGAGTAAAAATCCCAGTCCTTTGTCTAAAACTAACACTTCCTCCAGCCTTGTCAAGGTCTATACAGGCAATCAAAAGGTAAAATAACACCATCTCAAGAGGTCCTTGATTCTACATGCATGGCAAAGTTAATCAAAGCTCTACTGGAAAAAACAGCCCTTTAGCTACCTGCAAGTGCTCTCTGATGGGAAAAGAGGGAGCAATCTGGCAGAGCTCACGTTCTGTATTTTATGTAATTACCAAATGGTAACAACTTTGGGGTACCAAGTCTCCAAACCCTAATTAAAATCAGACAAAAGAAAAAATTGTTCAGAAAAAAACTGCTCAAGCATGAAAAATGTGAATATCTTAATCTAGAACATAAGTAAAACATGCTGCTAACTCATTACCTGGAGTGCCAGTGACAGTCATGCTGTAGAGCTCCTGTGAAAGACAGACCATTCTCTGTGTAAAAATTTCCTGGCATAAGTGAAATCTCTAAGAGATACATTTGCAAGTGTCAGCTGCAACATTTATTTTACAATTTATAAAGGGCTTCCTTTAAACGAGGCTGCCTTAAATCAGACGTGAAACAGCCCACCTTTTCCAACAAGCAATGGCTATTTCCCTGTTTATCTCCCCTTTCACGGCGTGAAAAACTGAATGTCTTCCCTGGCTCTAACTGTGGTTATCCTAAAACCTCCTGGATAGCATCTCAGTGGCAAAAATTACTGCAAGCTTCCCTGAGCAATCACAGTAACCCAAGCCACCCACCTCAAAAGCACTGAAGAGCTCCATTTATTCATCTTGCCCTCACTTCATGGCTCCAACTACTTCTACTTCTCTACTCACTCAGTCTGTTACGTTTTGATCTCCCTGGAACAGTACTTTCGTTCCAACTCATCGGGTCCCCTTTTATCCCTCCATTTTGCCTCCCCCTCACACCAGTTGTGCTTGCAAAACAGAGGAGATGCAGAGCAAAACCACGTTCTGACCAGAAGTCTGCTGAGTAACTTATCAAAACTGATAGTATTTTTATGCCAGTACATAAGCCCCTAGTAGATTTAAGTACATACAAGTGTGGTGGGCTGACCATGGCCGGTGGCCTACCCAACCACTCTCTCACACCCCGCCTCAACAGGAGGTCAGGGCTGAGGGGAGAAAAAAGATGAAAAAAGGGCAAAGGGAGGGAAACCACTCACCAGTCGCTGTCACAGGCATAATACACTGGACTTGGGGAAAGTCGATTTATTGCCAGTTAAAGTAGATAATAACAAGAAACAGACAGAAATTAAACACACTTTCTCCCTACCTCACCTTTTTCCACGATCCACTTTACCCCTTCATTCCCATTTCCTCATCCCCTCGAGAGGCAGGGGGGAATGGCGGTTCCTCCTGGAAATGACTGCTCTGCAGCCCATGGCAAGCCCTGTGCCCGAGCAGCGTGGATACTCGCCCAACCATGGTCTCCCCGCAGGTGGAAGGAGAGTCTCTGCCCTGGTGCCTGCAGCACCTCCTCTTCCTCCCACCTCAGTGCCTGCAGGGCTCTGCCTCTAATTTTTTTCCCTCATTCTCTCCTTTTTCCAGCATTTTCTCCCTTTCTTCCCTCATTTTCCCCAGCAGGGCTGAGGGGCAGGGCTGTGCCTCGCCAGGGCCCACCAGAACCTGCCCAGAACCATCTGGAACCAGCTCAGGCGGAGCCACCCTCTCCCTCCCCAGAGAACCCCTCAGCCCCACTGCTGCCGCAGGCATCTGATACAGCAACCACTAAAGTAAAATCTGCAAATAAAGTCCTTGATGTAAAGATTGACACATGTCCCCAACCAACACAGGGCTCTGAGCACAGACAAGACCTTTTCAGTCCTCAGAGGAGGAAATCTCCTACAGCAGTCCCTCATGTGGGACAGCAACAGGACAGGGAGAAGACTTGATGGCGGCCCTTGTACCCCATGATTCCAGCAAAGAGGGATTCAGCTGCTGCCCATGCCCAGACACAATCCTGCTAATTTCAGATGCCTTCTTCAGCATCCTCCCTGCCTTCCTCAGAAACCTCCAAAGAGATAAAAATGGGCCACTCTGGCATCAGAAATGTCTGCCTGCATCTCTCATTCCCTCCTTTGTAACCTCTGTTCTTTCAAGACATCTGGACCCCTTGGCCCGCTTTCACTATCTCCCTTTGAAAAAAAAAAAAAAAAAAAAAAATCTAATCTTGCTCTGAAAATGAGCCCATCTTTACCACGGATTTGTTCAACAGATCAGTAACCCTGCATGGAATACCTTCTCCAACTGTTTTGCTATAGCCTCTGGATATGCTCACATAGTAAATATTACATGAAATATTTCCTTCAAGGCACAGACTGCGCTTCTGTTTGAGAACCTGGTACACAATAAACCAGCACTTGCTCTTTCAAAGGTAAGACTCAAAACACACTACTTTGCTGCCATGCAAAAAGCCCAAACATTTGGCCAGAGAGCGGAGCATGGCAGGGAAAGCCTCTGTACCCAAGAGCCACGCTCCAGCAGCACGGCTGCAGCAAAGAAGCCCCACACCCCTGCGCACAATTTTCTTCCTAGTTTCCAACAACACCAAACTGCTGCCTTTTTAAGCCACTTAGCTTGTCTCCCAGGACCTGAGCCCCTGCCTGATTAAATCCCACTGGCTTGAACTTACTTCTTGTTCTCTTTGCCAGTTCGCCCTTGCTCACATTCCACTCAAGAGGTCAGATTTTGCCCCAAAAAGAACAGTTCACACCCACTGCCTCCATAGGGCAACGTTTCTGTGGATGAAGGTCAAGCAAACGAGAACACGTGTGAACTACAGTGCTGTTCCTCTTTGGTTTTGTTTTTCTATTTTGTTTTAAAATCAGGCTGAGTAGATGGACACAAAAAAGGCAATGCCAGTAAGATGTGGGAAGTGTTAATCTTTGCATTTGGAAGTACTTTGTTAGACCTCCACATTAGCAAATGGTCTTCATTTGCCACACTTCTTATTCCTGCCTGAATTTTTTCTTCTTCCAGCATTAGTACAGAGCTTCATCACATCTGCTAGGAAAGGAACATAAACAGGAGGTGAGCTATAAATATTCCCTTCTCATCCTGCTTCTTTTGCCCATCTGCCTAAAAAGAAACAGGTAATCCACAGCGTCCAGGAAGAGGTGGGGGCAGGAGGAAGGAGAGTCACTCTTTGTAGAAAAGGGAAGAGAAAAGAAAAAAGAAAAAAAGGATTAAGAAACTGCCCCTCATTGTTCTTTGTTGTGCCTTTCTCCCAGGTGTTACTGCTGCTGTGGAGATAGTGCAATGATGAGTTGCAGAACATCACTGCTTTTGATGACTTTGATAGAGTCGCTTGGGTGCCAGAGAGGGAGGAGGAGGTAATGAAAGGGAAGAAGTTTAATAGACATATTAAGCATATTGGTCAAGTAGTCTTTACTGCTTTTAGCAGGTGCTTCCCTGGCCACCACGCACCACTTTTCCCCCCAATAAAAAACAAAACAAACAAAAAACGCACAAAAACCCAAACCAAAGCCTTTTCTCAGTCTATGTTCTTAATTTTATTGCAAATGTCAATAACTTAGAGAATTACACTATTCCTGCTTTACTTGAAACAGATGATAGTACACCAGACCACCATATTCCCTCTTTCATCCAAACTTTGCACAGCCTTTCCTATCTCTGGCAGGTGACCCAAAGCAGGCTGGAATATGTCCCTTGCAGTTTGTGATACCAGATCACAGCTTTACTATTAAAATACTTTTTGCTTTACTGGAGTAGGATGGTTTGAATTCCATTTCTTTAATACAGCTGTGATTGTTACTGGAAAAAAACTGAGAATTTTAATTCCCTTGCATTCTGAAGGTTTGAAAAACAAAACAACCAAAATACCATTATACATTTAAGCCTGTGTCAGCTTTGAAGCCTGAGCACAAACACAAGGGCAGGGCTGAATTCCTTCCTCCAGTTTCCAGATTCATTACACGAATCTTTCTGTACTGAAAAGTATGGTACCTCTCTTCTCAAATTAAAGGTGCTTCCAACCCTGGTTTAAAAAGCAGTTTGAAGAATTTAGTGAGTTTTGATCCCACTGATTTCAAGGTGCATGATTGTGTCCCTCAACCATTCACAGCTGAAGATCATATAACCTGAGAGAAGGAATCAGATGCATTCCCCTCAGCAATTCCCCCAGGGCAGTTTACTCTTGTTTTGTTGCTTGTTAGTTTGTTTTTTCTGCCTCTAGCACTTATCAACCCCATTAGGCAATTTGTCTTTGTTATATCCAGTTTAAAATAAGAGCTCTTCCCCCTCTTCTTCCATATTGCATAAAGAATGGTTAACAGCTTCCCAGTGAGGAAAGAGCAGCTAACGGAGCCCTGGCACTTACAACATCAAGAATGAAATAATAAGCAGAGTTATGAAGTGAGATTTCCACAAGTGCAAGGAAATTCCTTCTGCCTCGGTGCATGCTGGGGAGCAGCCAACTCACACTGGTTTTCCAAGGAAGCTTGGAAACAAGGGAACCTTGCTTCAGCTCTTGAAAAGAAACAGCAGGCTCTTGCAGATTTTGGAGTCAGCACCAGCATACGTACAGTATCAGAGAAGCTACATACCCTGAAATACAGAGAAGTACAATATTTTGCAAGTCACAGCAGTCCAGTACATCCCAGTACATCCCAGTACTTGGGGAATCCTACACCATCAATTAATTCCCTGCTTGTTTTCCTGCAGGAGAGAACACCACAAAAAAAATCTCATCTCTCTATTTAACCTTACCTGGGTTTGGTCCAAAAAGGGAACTGGTGGAGCAGAAACTAAGTAGGCTTTGCAGAGGAATGCCTCAGACAGTAAGAGGAAGTTCCTTTGTACCCAAAAAGTCACATCAATTCAGTTCAAACATTAAAGACAAAAAGTATTTCCTTCTCCCAGATGATGAGCCTTACAGGGTAAGCAAGGAGACTGAATTAGCTTTAGGATTAAAGCCTTTATGAGGCACTTGGGGAGTTTAAAAGTATTTTAACACCCAGATAAATTTTACAGATTCACATTCAGTTCAGGTCTTAAGACAAAAAAAACATAGGCTTGATAAAGCCACAAATACCTGGGACAAATTAATATTGGTCAGGTTTATTCTGTAAGAAATACTAAAGCTTAGGACATTCAGTTTGGCATGCTTCTTCACTTTCTACATTCAGCTTGCATCAGTACACTGCCAGGTATGATTAGTACAGTAAAAACATCAATCCTTTTGCTAGTCCCACACATGTCATACTATGAAGCCCTAGCAAAGTCTTCCATTTGATTAAGGGCAGATGCCTAACATTTTTCCCCCTAGATATGCTACCTGCCATAAGAATTGTTACTGTGCAACTCTGACTTCTAAATCACTTATATTGCTTGGCAGGTTACTGTCATGAGAGCAAGAGAAGAAAAATTTTTAAAAATCCAACAAAATTATATTAATATTTTAAAGCCATTAGAGAGCATTGTGCTACCAGAACACAGGTCAAGGAAATTTATAAGCAAACTCAATATCCCTATATGTTAATGTTTAGTATCCTTTAGTTAATGATGTACCTTGTACCTATTTCACAGGATGGCCTCCCACCTCCACCCTGAGAGGGGAAATAGCACAATGCTCACCTCCAGCATGCCACAGGTATGTACCCAGATAAGGCAACTCCACACAAGTTAAACACACGTGAAAGGCAGCACTCTGCAGAGGTAGATCTTTATTGACATACTAATGAAGTACAGTAAGAAGACAAACATGCTTATCTCAAACCTGACATTTAAGTAGCATGTTAAATTCAGTCTTGAAAGTTTCACAGTTAGGCTTTCCTCAGCTCATCTCACCTGGCCTTTCTGGGAGAGGCAGAGATAGGGGAAAATGGTGTTGACCCCTTCCATACAGCACAAGGAACAGCCTTATGGTACCCTATAGCATTCTGCATACAGCTTCAGAAAGGTAAACATAGCAGTATTTCCCAAGCTCCTCAGTGCTGTGGTGTTACAGTCCCAGCCTGGCCAGGGAGTGCACAGAAGGGCCACTTTGTCCCTGCTCCTCTGGCGGAGTCAAGCATTTATTGACTGTGGGACTGCTCCACAAAATCCTCTATTCCCAGCCTTGGCAGCAAGTGGGTTTAACTGGAACTCCACCGCCTGCACTGACCCTTTCATCATCAGTCATCTCTGGAAAGATAAGAAGGAGACCCAGAGATCAAAAGGGTTTTACTTAATTGACCATTGATAAAGGAAATTACTGTAATGGCATCTCCCAGTAGTACTCACTACTCAAAGCTATTCCTTTCAGCATCCCCTGCGCAGAATTACTGTGCTACAAAACTGAACAACATAATTATACTTCAGTGCATGAAAGCACAACAGAGGCACTAAAAGCTAAACAAAGTTTCAGGAAAGCTAAAGATGATAATTTCATCTGACAGCCAGTGCTGTCCTCAGAGCAAGCTCAGTCACGTCCTTCAAGATGAGGGCGTGAATGCCCTAACATGGGGCTGCTTCTCCTCATTAAGTGCCACTGCAGAGCCTATGGCCAGGCCTTCGTCAGCACCAATTAGTTCTGTCACTTCCTGGACCTCCCTCCTCTGTCTTACAGAAACTAGTTAAAACTGGGTTTATGGACACATGCACAATGCATGAACACACCTTTAGTTTATATCATGATTAATTAAGTCAGTACATCTAAGTTAAATCAGTAGTTAAGGAACCTTAAAGAAAAACAGACCAAAAATTTTCTTACACATTTTCAGTGGTTATCAAGTTATCCACTATCAGTATATAGGATTATAGGGAAGCATTATGAAAGGAGTTCCCAAACATTTGGTTCTGTTTTGGTTTTTGGTTTAAAAAGACTGTTTCTTACTAATTCTACTCATTCACATCACAAGGATTGTTCTAGTAGGATTTTAATGGTAATTTTCCAGATTTTTTCAGCTCAAGTATTTTTTTTTTGTTTCAAAAATCCAGAACATAGCATTTGTTATGTTTACACCTTTAACTATCTAAAAATTTTTCCCACATAAACCATTGCAGCTTCATCCAAAAGAATAAGATAAGGAAGATCCAATGCAAAATAAATCAGTTTTCAATAGCCAGTCCAGAAAAGCTGATTTGAACTACTTTGTAAATTGTAGCCAGTAAACCACAGGTCAGAGATACACATGCTACAAAGGGTTTGCAGTTCACACTTCTTTCCTGTATGAACACCAAGGCTTAATTCATATTAAGAGACTGAGATGCCTTGGAAACAATGCATTAGAAAAATGACCATTTTTCTAGTCATTAAGACCACTTAAGAATCTACAGCCCCAGGAAAAGAGATTGTTCTGGGAGAGGGGGATTTGCAATGGAAAGTAATGAGAGATCTTTGGCCAAGTCACTTCCTTAAAGCTTTTCCAAATCAATTAAACTAGGTTTAATATATTGTGATAGGTATTCAGTGGCCTAAAAGAAGGCAATTTACAATTTGGCTCCAAATTATACAAGTTGTCAGAGACACCTTTGCAGTTTGTATTTTCATTGACAGTCTCAGCTAGTTAATGAAAACCGAATCATTCTTTCTCAAGAAAATTTAATATACACATCAAACAGCAAAAAAGACTCTGTAGAAAAAACACAAAAGGACAAGCATCCAGGTAAGGACTCCAAAACACATGCTTTAGATCCAAGCAAGGAGGCTGGCTCAGCTTGTGCAGAATAGCATACGCTCCATACTTTTCTTTCCAAAAACTTTTTTAATGCTTTTCACTACAGTGAATAGACCTGGGAACCAGGATTTTTCCTTTGATCCAATGCTAACGACTTAAGGTTCTTCCAACCTTGAACCTCGGGTTTCTTCTCTTTTATGGGGATGGTCTTAAGAGTCCAGAGAGCCCCTGTCTGCCACCACACAACTGCACCACCTTACACGCCAATGCAAGTCGGGTAAAAGTCCCCTCTTTCCCAGACACACACACCTCCTTCTGACGACCTCACCTCCCACCTTGGTGTCAAATGGTGAGCAAAGAGCTGAAACCTTTTCCCTGCAACCACCCAGGCCTTGCAGGAGTTACACAACAGCCAGAGCACCGGAGACAAGTTACACTTTTACTTGGTCAGGCTGTCTGTACTACAGGGACTTTGTGTGGGCAAGCAAGAACAGGCTAAATGCATTTCATCAAGACCTTCACCAGGACCAGTCATTTTGGGTCATTCTTTAACAAGAAAAGCTGAAGTTTCTCTACAGTAAGGCCACTTCCCCCTTTAAAATATCATCATCTTAAAGCACATCAGAGTTTCTGTCTTGAGTCTTGCTGTAGTCTTATTTTCACTGTATTGAGTGAACAAATGATGGAGAGAGCAAGTTTCCACAGCTGGCATACTGGTAGGACTCTGCCTTGTCTTCAAAGCTTGTGAAGTCTGCTGGGTTCACAGTTCTACAGTCTGACACTTGCACTGAGGCACAGCTCGCCATCATTTCCAAAATACCTACAACAAACCTAGAAGATCCAGATATAAATGAAGAGCAATTCAGGGTTAGGACTCCATTACAATCAGTTTTTTTCATCCCTGCCTGCTCATGCTATTTCACTGATGGGTAAACTGAATCAAAACAACTCGTAAGTGAACCACAATTAGCTGTCATAGCTTCTAGTCATGATTATTTCTAACTGTATCTGCTAAAAGCTTGCATGTCCAGAAATATTCTCATGAGATATTGACAGCAGATTCCTCTTATGACAGTAATTATTTTTTTAATAGACAAAGCTTATTACTAAAGCAAGACAGAAAGCAGCAAGGCATTGCTAAGTAAGAATTCAGGTATGAGGCCCAGAGACTTCCAATCAAATAGTTTATATTTGCAGAGATAAAGTCCCCTGATAGTATCCTCAAGCTGATTCAGATAGCACACAGTTTCAGCTTTCCCAGCAGAACAATGAAAACACATTAGCCCCTGAGAAAGCACCAAGAGAAGTACTAAAATAGCTGGCTGTAAGCAGTGCAAGTGGCTGTCCAGCTGAATACCAGGCAATTCCGTAAGAGAGCTCTAGATGCAAAACAAAAAAAAATCAGTGGGAAAGCAGACCACTGTTTTAAGACACACAAACCAGTAATACTTACATCAAGTCCGGATTAAATATCAAGGGCCATTAATTTCCAAGGGAAAACAGTAATGATGGAAACTAAAAATATGCACAAAGCATGGGTTGAAAAGTAGTAGCTAGCAAAACAAGGAACAGAGGTCACAGCTTTGCTACAACGCTGCATGGCAGAGCAGGACACTGCACCAACTGCAAACAGTATTATTTCAGGAATATTAAAAGCATAGCAAATCCACCCAGCCAGAGTACATCTCACATGGATGACAAGATGACAGGGCCTACAGACAAGCATGATTACTGTGGTGGCATCTGGAATAACCTTGTGCTATTATCAATAAGGCGGTTGTAGAACACACCAAAAAAACCTTTTACTTTGCCCTCTCCCATAGTAGGCACAGTGTAGTTCAATTTAAAAAAGCAAAAGTGTAATCTCTACATTGTGCTCCTGTAATTCAAGAACATAACTATTATCGTGGAAGAAAAAAAAAAACGCAGGGGAAAGAGTTAAGATCAAGTTAGAACTACAAGAGTCTGAACACAATCTGTGAAATCACACATGGGTGGTGGGTGACAGGCACACCCTTCTCCTCTTAGGACAGATTTCTTTTCCCCATTACAAACCAAGGAAGATTCATTCCAATATGCCTACACAGAAGAGCAAGAGAATTAATTTCAGTTCACCAGATCTTTTGGTGACACTGAGAGGTTCTTGGTATGCAACAGCTAAGAAGGTATTTATGGAGTTATACTGCACTGGCAAGACTGGGAAAACACTAGCCTGTTCCAGCCTTTTGGAATGAGACCAATACCAGTTACAAGTTGTGAGAAGCCCCTACTTACATCAGGGGGCTACTACCATCATATATGTCACAAAAGACAGTATTTCAACCTTTTAATTAATAACCATAACTGATATTCAGTAACATTTTACAGGCTAGGATGTAGACTGTTAGTGGTCATTGGTTTGGAAATATTTGTAAGCAAGATCTGTTCTATTTCTCATGGTAGGTGCAATTTATTAATATATACAGCATATTTAATAATACAGAAGCAAGTTTGACAGACCAACATTACATAGTAGTAAGCCTGATCAGTAATAACTGCTGTTCTCCTCGCCCCCTTCCTTGCCTATTGTAGAAATGGAAGATGGATTTAAATTTAGAGCATTAAATTTAAGGAGTTGGACATCTTGAGTCTTTGGATTACCAAAGGCTTGCCAAAATGGCCACTCTCCAGACCACTGAAAAATTCAAGAAGCATCATCTCCAAGACCACTGAGTAACCACCACCGTTTTGGTTTTGGGGGCTGGTGGGAAAACCCATTGGTAAGTTTGTAGGAAAGCACATTGGCAGCTGAGGGGACTACCTGTGGGAGAAAGTTTTCCTACATATATTTATTATTCTTAACTTAGGCTAATTTGAAAGTCCTGGTTTGGAATTCAGCATCTTCCAGACAGAAAGTCTTGCCTAAGGAATAAAAGAAGATGAAATACCTTGTTTCACCAAAGGAGCAAGATCTCTAGGAAAGCATCCTGTCCAAATCACTCCTCTTGCTAAAGAGTCAGATCTGTATTTAATTTCTTCTATGATGCTTAAACCTCCCAAACCCCGTCAGAAATCACAGCAGGAAGTTGGAGCACTCCTCGTCCCTGCTGGCTGAAAGTCACGAGCACGCAAAGCCAACTCAGCTTCACACTGCGGTGCTGTTACTTCACTGATCTGCATTTCAGATGTCACCGGCATCACGGTCCCTTGCTGCATACCAGGAAGTTGGTATTAGCTGCAGGAGCCCCTGTGGATGTTTCTTTCACAGCAAGTGACTGCCAAGTCACAACCTACAGCTTTGTAGAGGTCCACCTCG
This sequence comes from Caprimulgus europaeus, assembly GCA_907165065.1. The sequence goes on along the minus strand of OU015529.1, from coordinate 38,128,647 downwards.
TATCATTTCAGGTAGTGGGAGATTTACAGTGAGGTGCTTTATGACTGCCCCACTACCCACCATTCAAAGAACTGAACAGGAGAACCAATGCCCCCAAAACTTGCTAGTTTAGGCAGTGTCTTATTTCTGGGTAAGAAAAACAAGTATTCATGGAGTTGGCATAAAAGAAAGTTAGAAATAAGTAGAAACAAAGCCTACATAACCTAAAACTTTCTAAAGATAAGGACTTGGGAGTGCTGGTAGATGAGAAGCTCAACATGAGCTGGCAATGTGCGATTGCAGCCCAGAAGGCAAATAACCATGTCCTGGGCTGCATCCAGAGAAGCGTGGCCAGCAGGTCGAGGGAGGGGATTCTCCCCCTCTACTCCGCTCTCCTAAGGCCCCACCTGCAGTGCTGTGTCCAGTTCTGGAGCCCCCAACACAAGAGAGACATGGACCAGTTAGAATGAGCCCAGAGGAGGCCACAAGGATGATCCAAGGGGTTGGAGCACCTCTCCTATGAGGACAGGTTGAGAGAGTTGGGGCTGTTCAGCCTCAAGAAGAGACGGCTCCGGGGAGATCTTATAGCGGCCTTGCAGTACCTGAAGGGGCCTACAAGAAAGCTGGGGAGGAACTTTTTATATGGGCAGTTAGTGATAGAACAAGGGGAAATGGATTTAAGCTGAAAGAGGGTAGGTTTAGATTAGATACTAGGAATAAATTCTTCACTGCGAGGGTGGTGAGACACTGGCCCAGGTTGCCCAGAGAAGCTGTGGCTGCTCCTCCCTGGAAGTGTTCAAGGCCAGGTGGGATGAGGTTTTGAGCAACCTGGTCTAGTGGAAGGTGTCCCTGCTCATGGCAGGGGGGTTGGAACTGGATAATCTTTAAGGTCCCTTCCAACCCAGACCATTCTATGATTCTAAAACAGATTTCAATAAGCTTTCCTGCACCATGTTCAGCCCAGCAAGAGTCTTAAAATGCTCATTCTGATCTGGCTAGAGCTAACTCATACAGCTGTCAGGCTCACCTTAACAGGGTGACACAAACTTCCTTTTATGCCCCAAACCTTCCTAGAATTGCATTTAAATGCAATCTCTTTCCCTGCTTCCCTCCTCCCCCCACGAGCCAGGATTTCTTTGATTCTCAATGTAATTAGGAGATAATTTTAACTCTGTCACTAGATTGATTGCACTGGTGCTTAAGTGCGCTATTAAGCAAATCATTAGCTGACATGTGGTATCTTTTCCATCTGACAGAGCAATGCTCAATTTTAGTGGGGAGGAGGGGAGACTCCAGAGAAACAACCACCACCGGTCCTTAGATTGCATGGGCATATGGCTACAGCTGTTAAAGCACTGCTTGGGGAACCATATACACCTCATTATTAACAACAGAGACAAGACAAGTGGCCATAACTTTAGTCCAGCCTGCTTGGTATCCTGCACCTGAGGTGACCTGTGAAGGACAACACAACAGCTAGGTGCTGGAACCATCACTGGGTAATTTCAGCAGCACTACTATACGTATGAGTTGTAACAGCCAAGCCGAAGACCATCAGTTTTCTGTACTTGAGCACCAACTATCCTACTTCATTTTTACAACCCTGAAGTCCGAGACTTCCTGTGGCAAGTTTTAGAAAAGAGTACGTCCTGGTTTGGCAAGGATAGAGTTAATTTTCTTCTTAGTAGCTAGAATAGTGCTGTGTTTTGGTTTCAGTGAGGGATTTGTTATCAGAAGAATGTTGATAGCATACTAATATTTTTAGTTGTTACTGGAAAATGAAGGACATTTCCAGCTTCCCTGGGTGTTGCTAGTCTGTAAGTGCAAGGTCTGGGGTAAGGGAGAGAATATTATGCCAATGGGATATTCCATATCATATAATGTCATGTTCAGTATATTAATGTGGAATCTCTTGAGGAATGCTAGGGCTCACCCAGGATTGCTGTTTCAGGACTGTCTCTGCTCTGGGATCACTAGCTGGGGACAGGCTGGCATCAGTTGGTGGGTGGTGAGCAACTGCACTGTGCATCGCTCATTTAAATATTCCATTATTACTATCAAAATTATTTTAATTATTAAATTGTTTTTATCTCAACTCAATGAGTTTTCTCACTTTTACCCTTCTGATTCTCTTCTCCATCCCACTGTGGGAATGTGAGCAAGCAGCTGTTTGGGGTTTGGCTGCCAGCCAGGCTAAATCCACTGTAGGGTATAAGAGCCCATCAGCTCCGACTTTCAAATTCTGCTTTACATGTTTACCACATTAGGAGAAAATATAGCATGTTCAGGCATTTGCTGACACCTGAAAAAGGCTCCTGTGCCTCACATCTATTTGGAAGCAGGCTAATTCAAATGAACACCAGGTTAGACAGCACAGTGTCTAGCAAGAAGCTTGTTTCACAAACTGTATGACAGCTGGCTAAGTTCTATGAAGAGAATGTTTCTCCACTTATTTCACCTGGTGATTCCTTCAAGGATTCCAAATTAAGTAGTTCAGCAAACAGTAAGAAATCATTTAACAAGTCATTGTGCCCAGATCAATTGTCGGACGAGTTCAAAACAGCTGTTTTCTCCTTCCAGGAAAACCTGTCCAAATACCAATTTGCATGGAGGAACCATTCTGCAACTCTGTGACACCAAGGCTCTCTGCTGCAGCAGCCACAGCCACTGACTTCGCCAGCCACCTGCTTAACAGCTGCTTCAGCAACTGGTTCCCTCCATACCTCGCCCCCGAACCACTAAGTCTTTCTTCCTTGGTGTGAGAATCAAAGGAAGTCACAATGTCCAGATTTTGTAGCAGTGGATTTATAACCACAACAGCAGGCATTTTGCAGTCCAACCCATGACTGAAAAGCACCTGAAAATGTAGTGTTATTTCTGAGCTGTATCTTCTTTCATTCAGATCCTGTTTGTTCAGCTGAGCTTCCTCAAAATTCATGTCTACATTGTTCTATATAATATTTCACCTAGTTATTTGGTTTGATTCTCACTAGATACATTGCAACCTGAGCCTAATGCTATACAGAAAGAGCGGATGTGTCAGACTCCATTTCAAAGATGGGCCTGTGAAGTTCTTGGCTGACAGTGGAAGGCAAAGCTATACAAGCACAGATACCTGAACACGTACACCTGCAGAGCAGCAGGGCTGACCAGCCTTCTGGCTTTACCAACTGCCAGTGAGATGAAGTTTCTTTTTGACAGTGGACCCTGTGAAGCACGGGAAACATCAGTTCACTTAAGCAGACACATATCCCCAGTTAGCTGCCTTCTGTGCAGTAACTGGCTTTGTCTAGCCCTTGGGAACAGTAAGAAAAAACAAAGAGTTTGCTTGTAGTGAAGGTTGAGATAATAATGCAGGTTTTAAACTAGTGTCAGTGTTTGCTTTTCACAGAAGGTGTATTTCACAACAGCCATTTGGGTGACTGACACCTTTTCCTTTCCACGCCTGCGTGCTACAGCACCTGGGAACAACAGGAGTCTGACACAGAGACCAAGAAAAGCTATCCCATTATCCCTTATAAGGAATCTCACATGATTGAAGTCCCTTAACATATTAACACAATTAATGGTTCTTATACTATTTTACCACACTGCAAGAAAATAAACCTCCAAGGTCTCTTCCAAGCTAGTCCTAGGAATCCTGTTTTCCACTCTTTTTGCCACAATAACAGAGTTTACAGTTCCCGGCCATGGAGAAGCAGCTAACCTGGCACAGCTGGGGAACCAAATAAAATTCCAGATGGGCTTTTAAAGGTCTCCTTTACTGACCTGACCTTAAAATACAACAGACTGTCAGCACTTTGCTGATCACTGCAGCAGCTATTTGCCTCAACCTATCAGCCAAGTACAGTTCACCAGCTCTTCACAGGGCAGGGGACTATAGCATCTCTGTAGAAGTCACCATGGCCATCTTAGAAGTGACCACTGCAGCTGTGAAATAGACTGCATGAATAAGAGAAAGCACACCAAGCTAACTGGCTTATTTTAACACTGCTGCTGACAGCACATATGATTTGTGTAGTTACAACAGCATTTTGCAAGAGAGTTTCAAGCTTCTGACACCATCATTTCTGCAGCCATCACCTGGTAGCTGCTTTAAAGGCTATCAACAAGAACAAGATGAGTAGCAAATTCATGAACTATCAAAGATGGTACTATCAGGGCAGCTCATGAACATCTGTATCACTGTAATATATGAACAATTTTGTAGAAACCTACACAAGCTGAAAGAGCAGAGAGTTTTTTGTCGTTATGAAGAAAAAATTAGAGGCTTCATGTAACCCCAAAGCATTATAAAAATTAATACATTAAAACAAAAAAATCCAAGGTTGAACAAGAGAACTATTTTACTGTAAATTTATATTTCTGTACTAGTGCATTTGTACTCATTTTTTTATTCCTTTAAGGAGAACATCATTCAGTTTAGTGTGTATAGTAAGCAACTGATACAAGTCAAGCTCAGGTACAAGCCAAGGACGATGTTGTTCAACTAGTTCATATATAGCTCAGAGTGTAACTTTCCAGTAGTTTTTCTTAAAAAAACCCCAAAACCCCCCAAAAAACAAAAAACCCCCAACCACCAAACAAAAACCAACCACAGCTTGCAAGCAAGCAGCAAGGGCTTCAGTACACATTAAGCTAATCTTTACAGTCCATGTGGCATTCACACCTGACACAGAGGCAGCTAAAGCTGTAGTCATACTGCAGTTCTGAACAACAAGCCCACTAGTGGCCAACAAACTGGGGGGTAACTAGGCTTGCAGAGCACTAACTCATTTGTGTGCAAAATAAAACAGCACAAGAACCTTCAGAGCACCCACACGTGTCTGTTGTGTACAGGCAACACTAGTGGAAAGGAGTCAGCTCCCACAAGCACTGGCTCTATTGTCAGCCTGAATGTTTCCATGAGCTCTCCGTAGCCAAAGCTAGCTGAAAGCAAAGATCTTTACAGAGCATTTCCATTGCATCACAAAACCCCAACTGAGTCGTTAAATCCAAAGACATAATCATCTTTGAAAGACAGTGGAGAAAGCATGTCTTGAACTTGACTAATAAAGCACAGTCACCTGGACTTATTCATAATATCTTTTCAGAGCAAACCTAAAATACAAGAAGTGATACATGGTTGGGCTATGCCACATATTAGGCAACCTCATACATTACATTTGCAGCTGCTTCATCAGCTGTCACCAGTCATCTAGCACTTCTCAAATGCAAGAGAGGCTGCCCTTTGCCTATTTACCAGCTTCCCCCACCATACTTTTGACCTCAGCATCTTCAAAATACAGTTCATGACAACATATACCATACATACTAACTAACATAAGCACTTCATGTACTCCTCTGTACAGACAGGCAGGAATAAAAAAGCTAAAGTTTTCTCTTGATAACTATTCAAGAGTTACAGGGTTAGTGTCAAAGTGAAAACCTATGTAGTTTTGTCAAAGGTGATGAGTTTTAGCTTAAAATTTGCGTGGAACATGCCTCTACTAGTCACTTGTCTACAGGATAATATATTCAAAAGCTCAAATCACATTGCAGGGGGAAAACAAACCCTGTGTTCCTGGAAGAGAAAGAAGACTGAAGAGGAAGGGGGGTTATCTGTATGCAGAAATACTACGTTGCTCTAAAGCAAAAGGCTCAGGTACTTCTTTCTGGGTTTGGGGGAATTTGTTTAGTTTTTTAAAAGCTGTTGGGAGAATAAAAGAGTAAAGAAGAATTTTCCATTCTGCTACACCAGATATGGTGGCTTAGCAGCAGTTCTCCACAAGCAAATCCACAGCGATGAAGTGTGTGGAAGCAGATCCGCATCAGACTCAGTGCTATGAAGTGAGTAGGAGAGACAAGGATCAAAACTGAACTCAAAATGGAATCAGTTACTAAACATCAAGTACAAACTTGAAGTCTGCTTCTATGCTACACTGCAAATATCCATTTGACCCTTCGCACACCTCATTTCAGGGCTTCCCAACAGGTCACAAAAAGATGTGCAAACGTCACCTCCATCCTTTTCCACAGAGCACACTGCCTGAATGCCTGAAAGAGTGCAGCAACTGAACCTGGAACCCCCGCTTTGGGAACAGGCACAGAACATGAGGAAGCAGCTTCAGCATTTTTTTTTTTTTTTTTTTCACTCGTCATAGAATCACAGAAGGGTTTGGGCTAGAAGGGACCTTAAAGATCATCTAGCTCCAACCCCCCCGCCATGAGCAGGGACACCTTCCACTAGACCAGGTTGCTCAAAGCCTCATCCAGCCTGGCCTTGAACAATTCCAGGGAGGGGACATCCACAACTTCTCTGGGCAACCTGGGCCAGTGTCTCACCACCCTCACAGTGAAGAATTTCTTTCTAATATCTAATCTAAACCTGCCCTCTTTCAGCTTAAAGCCATTTCCCCTTGTCCTGTCATTAACTGCCCTTGTGAAAAGTCCTTCCCCAGCTTTCTTGTAGGCCCCTTCAGGTACTGGAAGGCCGCTATAAGATCTCCCGGGAGCCGTCTCTTCTTGAGGCTGAACAGCCCCAACTCTCTCAGCCTGTCCTCATAGGAGAGGTGCTCCAGCCCTCAGATCATCCTCGTCGCCTCCTCTGGACTCGTTCTAGCTGGTCCACATCTCTCTTGTGTTGGGGGCTCCAGAACTGGACCAGGTGGGGCCTTAGGAGAGTGGAGTAGAGGGGGAGAATCCCCTCCCTCGACCTGCTGGCCAAGCTTCTCTTGATGCGGCCCAGGATACGAATAGTATCCATGAGGACATGTAAATGGACTATTGTATAGCCCATTTACATGTCCTCAGCAAGTGAAAACCTCCCATTCCCACAGGCTGCCTTCTGACAGCCTTACCAGGTATTTCATTTGTGTTAAGCTTTTCTTCTTCTCAGATACCAGCCATGCAGTATTTTAACATTTTAAGTAAAATTTACCAGAGGGAGGAAACAAAACCTACTTCCACTATCTCAGGTTTCCAGTCATCTGGACTGTACACTGTGTTGTTATCAGCCCAGTACATCCCATAGCAAATTACCAAACCCCAGTACTGCACACAGCGTGATGCTCTTGACAGGCTTTCATAACGTTCACCCTCTTCAGGTGTCCTTACCTCTCATCACTCTACTGCTCACTGCTCTTTATTACATCTCAGGGAAACTTTGTCAACCATTTCCTTATGGCAGCAAGGTCGAGAAAAATATTTTACTGGACTGTGCAACCTTCATTAGCTTCTTGGCTCACAGACATAAGAAAAGTTATCACTGGCTCATATAAAGATATCCAAGGATATTTAATGCAGTTAAAATTTCTGGCAGAGAAACATGGAAAAAAAAAAAATTAAAGTGTTTCAATGCTTGGCTAAATTTGCTACAATAGCTGAAAAAGTACTTTCTAAGCAAGTTTATCCATGAGATCACTGCTTTGTGATGTACATCAACGGTGTGATTAATCAAAAAAGTATTTTCAAGGACTTGCTAGAAATGGAGAAATAATATAACAGACACTGCAGAATAGTTCTCTAAAACATGCACACATGTGAACGCTCACACTCTCACTCTTTATCCTTCTGCATAAGGAACCATTTTAGAGCGATCTCTGAATTGGAAACATTTTTTTCCTAGTTAAAGTAACTAGTAAGTATAAACTAGCTGTGTCAATTCTCAAGTGGACACTGCCTTACTCTCTACAACCCTCTGCTAGCACAGCACTTAAACTACTCATTAGCTTCTTCCAAATTAAAGATTTAATGTAGGAAAGCACCAAAAGAGGTAATTCGGGTAAATAGCATGTGATTTATCCATGTATCTGCACACAGAAAGCATTCTTCCTCCAGTCAATAAACTTTATTCCTCCTTAGGAAGGATTTGACACAGACATCAAGCACAAATACATTGTCCAACTCGAGAAGTAGAGGTCAAGATACGCTACCCAGCTCCAAATCACCATTTTTATTTTTGTCTTGCTCCTTGTAAAATAAACTTCCATTTTTATACTAAAGGTGAATTCCCAGTGCTACCAACTCTTGCTTTATTCCTTCAAACCCTTAGCCATCCTAATACCTACTGTACAATGCTAGGTTGCCAGGACATCACTATTACTTAAATTAAACTCCCCAATATTTATGTATTCTGTTCTATATGATTTAGGTTTAATCCCTATACGTGGCACTCCTTGGAGCACAGCCCCTCAGATTGTTGCATAGAGCATATGCATCGCATAGGAGTCGAGCAATTGCTGTGCTAAGCAGGATAAACTGCAGGGACAAACTTCTTAAAACAGTTCTATTGCCAAAACCCATAGTATCTAGCTTCTGGTATTAGATAGCTTTATACTATCAAAGAGTAGATGAGTCATCAGGAAAAGATTAAAAGGAACTGGTTTTCTAATATTGCCAGTGGAAAAAAAAAAATTGGTTTGTGGAAGAAAACTCATAATCCTCAAATATAAGTTCTTCTTGGTTTGCTTTCCCCTCAAATAGATGCTGTCATTTTGAGGCATCAGTGGATGCTAGATCAATGCAATTCTACAATTCGTGTCTTTGAGAAGTTATCCTCTGAATCTGTGTGGAAATTGTTTAAATATTACACAGGGTGAAGAAAGAATAAATCAAACCTAACTATTGAAAACAGAGGTCATTTACCTCGCAAGATGAGAGACAATAGGCTATGAATAATGCAAAAGAGGTAAGATACAAAACATTCAGTTGTGTCTATTACCTGCAGCCTGAAGTGGGTATAAAATAGTTGATTAAATTGGAGAGCAAAAGCTGTTCAACCCAATTACTGAATAAATATTTTACAGCATTTTTTCTGTTAAACATTTGGAATGTTTTTACTAGCTTGCATTTCACCCAAGGACGCTAGGGGAAGGCAGCAGGCTGTAAGCCTGTGCTTGCATTAGAGAAAGGCTAGCAAGATGTTTTGAGCACAGGCTTCTAGAAGAATGTGCCCTTTCAAAGGTAGTAGTCTGAGAGGGTGGACAAGGTGAAGGATGAGCGTTCATAGGATATACTGGCAGGCTGCCAGATATGCTTCTAACAGCTGCTCTAAGGCTATGGATTTAAGGAAAAGCAACAGCACCCAACCCTGGAACAAAAAGCAAAAGCTCTTTTTGTTTTTTGCACAGCTACAGCTTCAGCAGCTATTTGCTGCCCATGTGCCGCACATTGCACGCTGGCCCTGCTGAAAACAAGGCTAACACCAGGAGACACTTCATTGCTATGTGCTTACAGCCCCTCTTCCCCTAACCAGAGCTAAGAGACATGTCCTAAGAACTGACAGGAATTTTCTACTCACTTCCCCCCGTGAGTTTGCTCTTTGCTCAGGCCATAACCCTCCCCATCAGTTAAACATCCTTTCACTCAGCCTTCAACTGCAGTGTCACTTCATCTTGCTGTGTTCACCAATACAGGCTTACAAAAACCTTGTTAAAATTGGTATGCCACTTAACAAGTTAATTTCTTACGTGTAGCTTCAGACACCTGTGAGGAGAAAACCTAAAGTTAATAATTCTGCTTGTGAAGGTATGACTTCTGGTTTTGCTTTGGAAAAGCACCATCCTCTTCTGCCCTGTCTTAGCTGTTGAATAAAATTAGAGCCCAGAAAACAGATATCACAGATCATTTAACATGCATTTGCCCACCCGATTTAAGCCCACCATTGCACTACCCAGCAGTTACAGGGAACATAACGGGTACCGCAACTGAAGTGCCACCTGATAATGCCAAGGCAAATCACTTAAACCAGCTGTAATCTGTGTTATTTCCATGCAATTTTTTTTCTGAGAAGGATTGGGCACATCATTAGGCAGGCAACTTGAAATTCTAGAAAAATATTCTTAATGGCCATTTGAACTATAAAAAGGCTATCTCTACCTCCCTGTAGTTTCAGGTATTTTTCCTGAAAGACCTATACCTGTGAGGAACTTCACAGTAACTCTCAGCCTGCATTCAGGAAGGGGAGGAAAAGAATACATTCACTAAAGCTAATCTTTGCTCTAACAAAAAAGTAAGTTTCAAATGATGACTTCTTAGACCCATCTTTCTGCCTAGCCCCTAACACTTAAAAGCAGCAAAGATATAAGTGGAAAATGAAAAAAACTTGAATCTACATGAATTCAGTTACCTTCAAAGGTCACAAGCATGATAAAAAGAAAAACATGTTTAAGTGTGCAAAGCACAGAAGGGAAAAAGGATAAAGCTGAAGTGTAGGAGTTTGGGAGCAGCAATTGCTGCTTGGGTCATCAAAGTTTTAGCTAGAGTTCTTAAAGATTAAACACTCAAGAGCAGAAAGGTTAGTTATAATCCATTTTTAACTAAGGGAAAAGTAAATGTTACTGGATTTAATCAAGCCTGACAAAACCTGCTTACCTATTCTTTGCTGTTGGTTTAGTGATACTGCAACACAAAAATTAGCTTTGGGATAAACAACTTCAAACCCAAGCAATTTCAAGAATCTCTAGCTTCAATAAGTCAAGTCACCAAGCAGGAAAACTCATTTAAAATAGCCAACCCTAAATATATTCACCATCTTGATTTCAGCAAGGCATTTGACACGGTCTCCCACAGTATCCTTGCTACCAAATTGAGGAAGCGTGGATTAGATGATCAGGTAGTGAGATGGACTGTGAACTGGCTGGTGGGAAGAAGCCAGAGAGTAGTGGTCAATGGGGCAGAGTCTAGTTGGAGACCTGTGTCTAGTGGAGTCCCTCAAGGGTCAGTACTAGGACCAGTACTATTCAATATATTCATCAATGACCTGGATGAGGGAACAGAGGGCACTGCCAGCAAGTTTGCTGATGGCACAAAGCTGGGAGGAGTGGCTGACACTCCAGAAGGCTGTGCTGCCATCCAGAGAGACCTGGACAGGCTGGAGAGCTGGGCAGGCAAAAACTTCGTGAAATATAATAAGGGCAAGTGTAGGGTGTTGCACCTGGGCAGGAACAACCCCAGGTTCCAGTATAGGTTGGGAAATGATCTACTAGAGACTAGTGTAGGGGAAAGGGATCTGGGAGTCCTGGTGGACAGCAGGATGACCATGAGCCAGCACTGAGCCCTTGTGGCCAGGAAGGCCAATGGCATCCTGGGGTGCATTAGAAGGGCTGTGGTTTGTAGGTTGAGAGGTTCTCCTCCCCTTCTACTCTGCCCTGGTGAGGTTGCATCTGGAATATTGTGTCCAGTTCTGGGCCCCACAGTTCAAGAAGGACAGGGAGCTGCTTGAGAGAGTCCAGTGCAGAGCCACCAAGATGATGAAGGGAGTGGAGCATCTCCCTTCTGAGGAAAGGCTGAGGGAGCTGGGCCTCTTTAGCTTGGAGAAGAGGAGACTGAGGGGTGACCTCATTAACGTTTATCAATATGTAAAGGGCGAATGTCAGGAGGATGGGGCCAGGCTCTTCTCAGTGATGTCCAATGGTAGGACAAGGGGCAATGGGTGTAAGCTGGAACACAGGAGGTTCCGCTTAAATTTGAGAAGGAACTTCTTTACTGTGAGGCTGCCAGAGCACTGGAACAGGCTGCCCAGGGAGGTTGTGGAGTCTCCTTCTCTGGAGACATTCAAGACCCACCTGGATGCCTTCCTGTGTGATCTCCTCTAGGTGTTCCTGCTCTGGCAGGGGGATTGGACTGGATGATCTTTAGAGGTCCCTTCCAATCCCTGACATTCTGTGATTCTGTGATTTCTACTTTATTTTCCCGAAATGTCACTCACATCCAGTGACATGAGGTTTACCTATGCTCAGGTGCATCAATCAGACTGTAACCACTGCTCCCAGTTTAGTACTATGCTTATTATCTCAGAAAATCCCCAGCATGTGAATAGCTATACAGTTCATATACTATCAGATATATTTAAACCAAGGAGATCTACTAAATAAGACATTTTTATTACTTACTTAAATTGAACTTGAAATACAAATATCTAAGATGAATGTAGCTACCTTAAGGGTACTTGATAGATCAATGCTCTAAACACACATTATTCATAGCATTTAAGTTAAGAAATGTGAAGCTACTGCTAACTGTAATAATAAATAGACATAAAAATTTAGTATATGCAGGCTAAAAACCCCACGACCAGATACTTTTGAAACTTCCATAAGAAATATGGGATGTCTAATGTCTGACTTCCATGGAAATTGAGAAGTAGCTAAAATGAACATAAGTAAATCTATTTGCCTTTAAGATACCTAAGTATCTACAAATCTCATCCAATATGACCCTTGATTTTTACAGGGAGTTTAACCTGTTTCTTATTAAGTTTTACTTTCACAGACCAGAGGGAAAAAAAAAAAAAAAGAAAGAAAAAAAAGGAGCTAAATAATCAGGAAAGCTTTCTTACACAAGAGAAATGAAAAGCACTGTATTGGGTCTGGCTGGGATGGAGTTGATTTTCCCCGTGGCAGCCCTCAGAGTGCTGTGTTTTGTATTGGTGGCTGGAGGGGTGTTGATATCCCACCAGTGTTTTGGTTACTGGTGAGCAGTGCTCGCACAGCACCAAGCCTGGCTCTCCAACATTTCCCCCCAGTAGGCTGGGGCTGGGGAAGGTCTGGGGAGGAGACACAGCCAGGACAGCTGACCCAAACGGACCAAAGGGATATTCCACACCATATGATATCTGCTCACAAATAAAAGCAAGGAGTACAGAGGGGGAAGGGGGGGCATTCGGTACTTCTGTTTGTCCTCCAGGAACACAACGCGTGTGAAAACCCCGCTTCCCGGGAAGTGGCCAGACATCGCCTGCTGGTGGGAAGTAGAGAATTAATATTTTGTTCTTTGCTTCTGTGTGCGCAGCTTTGCTTTGCTTCTATTAAACTGCCTTTGTCTCGATCCACGAGTTTGGGGCTTTTTTGTGTTCCATCTTATTTTCTCCCCTCCCCATCTTGCTGAGGAGGGGGTTGATAGAGTGGGCTTTGGTGGGCATCTGGCATCCAGCCAGGGTCAACCCACCACAAGCACATACATCTGGGAAAAAACTGTGGAATATCTGCATTTCCTGCTGCAAGTACAGGAAATACATTTAACATGGAACATGCAGTTCTGACTTTTATAGACTGGAAAGTGATCTTAATGATGAGATATAATCCTTTCTCCCAGCCTCTATTTTAAAAGAGCTCCCCTTTTAAACTTTAACAAGGTTTATGAGAATGTAGTAATTAAAATAGACTTTGGCATACTTTAGACTGTTTATGCTTATTTTCCATCAATAAACGAGTCTAAATAAAGTTAGGATGCACAAAACCAGATCTTTAGGCATCCTTATCACAAAATATTCAAAGGCTAAGACCTGACTTCCAATTTTGACAGTCAGTATCTTGCATTTGGCTTTACCTGCCTTGTGATCAAAAAAACAGAGATGTAACTGCCCAAGACTAAAGAAAAAGAAAGAGGCTTCACTTACTCTGGCAGAGGAAGTCTCTTGAAAGTGAGAAAAAATAGTAGTTGTCCATTTAATTCCACAGAAATCAGCTCTTTCTATTTGGTACCCTTCCAAATTTTAATAAATAAGGTGACATCTTTCAGTAGACCCATTATCCCATCTATCCTACACTTCAGACAGTGACTTTAAGTTTAATCCATCTGCAAAATCTGTGCAAAATCTGCCAGTGATTATGCTAAGAGAATGATTTAGAGGGTGTTGTTATTATTATGCTAACTGCCTCCGCATTAAGCATGATCTCAAAGCCAACCACTCCACTCATGCATTGCTCGGAGCAAGCCGCCCATCGCTCTGTGTGCCCTGTAGTTTCTCCTCTTGCTTGCTTACAGCAGTGCTTGAGACCTATAAATAAATAAAGAGCAGGGAATCCCAGTAATGCTTAGGGCTCTGTGATTGCCTTTTCTGCCAGTGAGGCTGATAACTGGAAGGAACGTTTTTGACTCAAGGCTACCTCCTTGCTGCTACCAGCACACAAAAGGATGCAAGCAGAAGCCCAAAAGGAAGACGCTTCATTTCTGTGTTAGCATTTCGAGCAAGGTCTTTCTCAGGGGGAATGACTCACTGCTCAGATTTCATTCACACTGAATGTCCATCACTGGTTTTATTTTGTCAAGGACAAGCAGTGCACTACAAAGCAGAGGCTTCCCTCATCCTAAACTATGCCCTGGGGAGATCTTGTCCAAAATGCTCATGGAGAGCTTCTGCCTGCGCTACCAGCATCGAGGGAAGCACGAGGAGCCTGTGGAGCCTGTGCTTGCATGCTGCCAGCCAGCTCCGCAGCCCAGCTCGCCTAGGCAACGCTGACCCACAGTTAAGGCTACTCAAGTAACCCATTTTCCTCCCAATTTGGCACTGAAATGACAAACCTGTTTAAATAGTTTTAGATCCTGTTAAGAGATGCCACTTCAAAAGCATCACTGTAGTTGTAGTGGCCAGTGGGTATGAAGATCTTGGAGAAACACAAGCTTTGGAACAAGCAAAGCTTAGGGATTTTTAAAAATCTTAGTTGTCTCATAGTGATTCTAGAAATTGGATCTCATCTTTTTTTATTTCAACATACAACTGCCTTAGAGAAACAGAAAATCTCAAATGGGCTAGCTTCATAAACACCAGAGGCACTGCTCACAAAAAATTCATGACCTGTCCTTACACCAGAATAGCAAAGACCCCAGTAACAAGGACAGACACCTTCCTGCCCAGTCCAATGAGTGTCCTGTTTACAGTATAGGTGGCTCTAACAGCAGAGACTGAATAAACCCTGTAGCATGATAGTTCAAGCATTCACCTGAAGACAAATTTGTTCAGATCTCATCCATGAACAAACTGAAATTCCTTGGGGTTTGTTTTAGTTTTTTAAAAACATAGATGTCTTGCATCCTGGAAAATTAATCCAACTGCTATGCTATAAAAAAAAAAAAAAATAATCAAAAGTAGAAGATTGCCTCAAAGCACTGTATGTGAACTGCTGCAGTGAAGCATTCCTTGTGAGTATTTCCTGAACCAATCCAACTCTGACAGCAGGTGGGCAACTTTTTTTTTTTTTAAATGAACATAGTTTGCCAAAGAAAACACAACCAAAGGCCACGAGGATCAAAAGAGACTCCCAGCCCTCAAGATGCCTCCATCCTGGGTCCTGCCTTTTGCCCATACTGCTCCTGCATTAAGTAGTACTAAAACAGCTCCACTGCTCAGAGAAACCACAAAGCTTTCCAAATGCTGCTGGTGGGTGGCAGTTACAAAAGCAGCACTTGTCTTGTGTGGCAAGGTTTTATGCACCTTTTAAATGTTAGAGTCTATAACCTCAGACTGTGCAACAAAACCAAACTCTGCCATTGGGAAATATTCCTCATTTGGTACCTTCATTATTATATCTGATACGACAGCTTAATTTTGATCTTTACTTGCTAAAGTTTCCTGCAACCCGCTGTTCATCCTTCACAGGAATTTCCAAGGCACTTACCTTGGTGTTTTATGCAATAAGCATGTTTGACTCAGAAGCATGCCCAACAGCGTAGCCAGTAGGAAATCCAGGGAATCAACACTTTGTCTCCCTTTTAGGGCTGCATTTTGAACAAGACTGAGCTTCGGCATTGATGTATCCCCTGCATCCCTCTCTGAATCTGCTGCCTGCTTGCCAACACATTCCCCACAGACTGTCAGCATGCACCATCCATCTCACATCAGTCTTAAGTGTCTGCAGAGCATTTTACCCTCAGTGAAGCTTCAGGGCGGAAGTTTGCTTTGACCAGTCAGTGCTAACACAAACACAGATTACATTAATCCTGAGTATGGTTCCTATAAATATACCTCAATTTACTACACAGATGAAGCCTCCTCACTACCGGAGCACAATCTGTCGCATTACCTTAATTAAGACTGTGCTGCCACTGAAAGAGGCTGTCTTCTCAGCTCCTGCCCATGACAGTGCTGTGATGTCCTCTTGGGCACTCAAGCTCAACCATTTTTTTCTGCAGGGACAGTTATCAGCTGAATAAGAGAATCAATATAACTGGCTGCCCAGCCACATGACCACTGTTTTTCCTGCTTGTGGCATTTGCAACTGGAAGATGAGAAATACTCCATCACCCCTGCTCACATCTGGGGCTGACATTTTCCTTTTAAGTAGAAATTTAGGCCAGCATTAGGAGAAGCTTAACCTTATTAAACACGGTACCACTTGTTGGCAGATCTTTGTTTGCATTCATCCTCGTTCCCCCGTAAAAAGCACCTAAGCATTGCCAAAAGTGGCACCTGAATCTTTGATGGCTTTAATTAAATGAAGCTAAGAAAAATCAAAGCCTCGAATATTGAGTTAACTGTTCAGAAGTATCCTATTCTCCATGAAGGGAAGACATGAGTTCTTCAGATGAATTTTCTAACTTTACTTCCATAAAAGTACAGTGGTGACTTTTAACCCTCACAAGGATGTTGCTACCTGTCTGGGTCAGACCTCTGTTTTCTCATCACTTAAAGATGAACACTGTATTAATGAACTATAAACATTTGTTTCAATAAAAGCTCCACTATCAATTTAGGGGGGTTAAACACACTCTGGAGTACAGGCAATACATCAGCCCTCTATAGACACACACAGGAAAGCTTATTTGTTCTCATCAACCTCAACATCACTTTGTAATAAGCCCAAGTTTGCAGCCAAATTCATCTTTCTTCAGAGACCTGCATACATTTTCTGCAAGCATTTAACTTAAACTTTCCCTTAGGCAGAAGGCAGCTTGACAATACTGCAATCATCTAATAAAAATTAAATCCATATTAAGCAGCAGAGAAGCAAAGAAGCAGCCCCTTGAGTTTGCTTCCACCACCAAGTTCAGGGTCACAATTACCCAAAATGAACACCACACCCTTCCCCTTCTTCTCCCAGTCCAATTTCTCACTGTTCAGTGGGCAGGAGATGCAAAGCATCTATATTTTAGAGGAATCAAAGTACGGTTATCTGAAATAGCTACTGAATTTCTACTGAAGAGATCAGTCCTGCCACATTTCAGCTGTCTTCCAAGGCTCATCTTGCCCTCCACTAACATTGTAGTTATGTGCTTTATACTAGCTATAAAAGGCAGAAGGTCTTCATGTCCAGATGCTGGGTCTCAGTGCTTCAGAAAATAAAGTAGGATTTGAAAGACTGCTGGAAGTTGTGTTTCACACCAACAGCTGCAAGATTTACCAAATACACGTTCGGCTCCATAGCAAACGTCCACCTCTAAAGCACAGTCTTGAAGTTCTCTGGTACAGAGAGGGGAGAGCAAGGGAACACATTTCTCATCTCTCCAGTCTTTTTTGGCTTACAGAGAAGTAAGCATTTGCACGCCATCCCAGCTTTAAGCTTCAGGCTGCAGCAGCGTGCTTGTCCTTCCACCAGAGCAGGGCTGCTCCTGCCAGCATGCCTAACAAAACCTTTGTGCCATTCAACTTAGAGGGTTTTACTTTGGGGAAAAAGAGCATACCAACATGACAGGTGCCCCCAAGTAACTACCTGGGGCTTGTGTGTTTGAAAGTGAGACTTACAGAGGAATGATTTTTTTAAGGTCTCAAATTCTCACCATGCTTAAAATAAATTACCAGCACATTCAGTATGCCTCCGAGTGGCTTGCTTGGAGGATGAGCCAAGGGCATATTTCTTCTGCCTCATTTCCTCTTTCAGGTCACAAGCTGAGAAACACCATTAAAGCCAAAAAAGTTAAGAAATTTTGATAAACTTCAACATGAAACACTAATGCCAACATAAATATAAACCTCCAGCTACCAGCCCTTCTTCCAGTGCAAGACTCACCCAAACTGTTCAGCAAAGCTTTTTATTAATTAATCCTTTTGATAACAACAAAGTCCAGCAATTATTACACCATAAACCAGCAGCATGTGCAATGCCAGGCTGGGTGTAAGGCAACAGCCTGGCTTTGGGTTATTACGCCAAGAGAAGACCTTCTTTTATTTGCTATGATTTGGTACATTTAACAGCTATTTGCCAGGTAAAATCAGAGAAGAGGAGTAGGACACATGACTTCTATTTCCTCCTGGCAAGTGGACCATGTAGAATGCGTGACACAAACCTCACTCAACCATTTCAGTAGGAGAGAAGCACGGAAAAAAGTCTGTTTTGTAATAAAAATAGAGTACCCATTCCTTTTAAAAAGAACCAGTTGAAAACAAATAATGTTTCTTGTGGTAAGGAAAATGGTAAGCGCAGCTTGGATAGAGGCCACACAGTAAATCATCCAACCCAAGTCCCTGCTAGCCATTTACCCAACTTCAGTACCATACACATTCTCAGTGTCTGCAGCAGAAATAGAGAGAAGTATCAGATCAGTCAGCGTGGACTGAAGCACACCACCATTCATATGCAGCATGGATGAATGTAAAGTTAAAATAAGTTGCAGTCCTAAGGGCAAAACAGCAGAAAATCTTTTTCTCTTCCTGCTTACCTGATCCCATCTCAGCAGCTGTAAGCATCATAGATTTTTGGAATATGTTTTTGGCAGCATTTGTTTAGAAGTAGTGCCTTCTTTGGAAAATAAGGCTCATGAAAGTCCTTAAAAAGACCTGTCTTAGACTTCCAGCTGCATAGAACAGAAGTTCAAACTGCCGATAGATTTCTCACTCCCGCCAGTAACCAAGAGCCAAAGCCACACCACCTCACTCACGTGCTTGCTGTGCCACTGTTTCTTTCACCACCAAATTTCACAGGCTTTAAAACATACAGACCAATCTTCTCTTCCACACACAGGGCAAGCATCCTCACTATGTTGAGTCTACATACCTCATCCCCAATAGGTGTCCCTGCCCTTAGCACAGCGAGCCCACACAGCTGGGACACAGAAAGCCCACCTCCAGGTTCTCCAGAGGATTCCTTCCTGCCCGAGACTGTTCCTTCACTGTCTGTAGCTTTGCCTGACAACAGCAGCAGGAGCTCCCCTCTTCCTTGGGAAAGGGAATGAACCCTCTTCCTGCCCAAGGCATCATCCTTTACAGTTTGCACTTCTGGGCCCTGGGAAGATGCTCAGGAGATGATCCATGCCATACCCACCTTGCTTGACATCTTGCAGCTCAGGGAACTAGCTCCAACTTCACGTACGTTAGTGAGAATATTTTTACTTGCATCGTTTTCCAAGTTCTTTGAGCTTTTTCATCCAATGTGAGGCTATATATGCTGAGCATTTTTTTTTTAAATCAATTTTCCTAGTGTTATTTAAGAGGCTGACAGTAACTTCCTGTGTTCTCATACTGAACTCACCCTACACTAAAGACAGTTTTGTTTTTTTTTTTTGGTACAACAATGCCTTCATCAAAGGCTGTGCAAAATCACACTGGTATTGGTGGTGTAACATGGGAACCATCAAGAGCTGAGTCTGAATGCAGTAAGGCTTAGCAGAATCACCAAGACCTGGGCTGGTATTCAGGACACCTGAAAATTCAAATGCAGATAAACTGAACTGAAATCTCGATATACTCTATACAGTAAGGTTAGTTTGAAAACCATCTCTCACTAATTCTGACATTTCTAGAGTAATTTCTCAGGGCAGATGCCGTAATTTAGTATCTGCATAAGTGATACTAGTTCATTCCTACAACCTCGGTTTGGCACTCAGATTTGCATTTCAGGTAGTCTAAAGTTATATACAAACATATTTTGTCTGCAGAGAATAGAACTGAAGGCTAAGCAAAGGGCTATAGAAAGATTATCTAATCTCTACTGCACATCATCAGTAACATACAAGACAATAGCTGAGACAGTGATATTAATATGCAGATGAGCAATAATCTAATTAGCAGTGACCTTTTTTTTCTCTTGCGTTGCCTACAGGTCAAAAATATTTGAGTCGCTTTGAAAAGTGAGATGATGAGAAAGCAACTGTTCGGGGAAATCCCTACATACCACAGTTGCTTTAACCAGCCAAGTCACACCGCAAGTTCACATCTCAAAATGAAGAATACTTGAATGGTGCAATGAATACAAACAAAATGATTTCCATTTAATGTGCACTGCATGAGAAGCAAGTCTTCATGATTAAATGCCTCCCTTCTCTCCCCACTCTGCAGACCCCCAGGATAACTAATACTCTGGGACAAGAGCACTCAAATCCCATTGTTTCTAAACTCGCTGATAAATGAAGCACACCGAGACCATCTGTTTAGGTCTCCTCATCATATATGTATCTCCCTCTTTTAAGAGAGGAAAACTACTTGTTAGTAACAGGCTTTCTAGTACAAATTTTGCTACTCCAGCAGCAACATTTTCAACAGCATGCTCTAAAAGGAACAGGTAATGCCCTCTATTATATAAAAGGGAGCTTGCTTCAGAGACAAAGGGCATCCCAGAGAACCCAACACGGGAAATTAAGTTACAGCTTTCAGCCGAGACAGCCAACAACCTTGCTGCAGGAGCTTGAAGGTTATTAGTAAAACAGCAGCAGCAGAGCTGCCTGTGTCCACTGCTGCTCGCTTGTCTGAGCACGAAAGTGGAGGTGGGAGACGGGAGATACCCTTTGCTGGCTGAATGATACAGCTCTCCCTGCATACTAAGCAGGAAGGTGAAGGAAGAATGATGTGGTACAAGGAATCCCAGCTCCCCTGGCAACAAGATGCCTTAGCTGAACAGATTTCAATAAGGCATAATAAAAGAAAGCTTTGAAATGAAGTTAAACTGAACCTCCATCTCTTCTCTTTCCTCCCTCTTGACGCTGCGAGCAGCTGCTGCTTTGGGGAATTACCTTTGCTGCAGGGAACTCCCACGTTAAGCATCAGAAAGGCAGTTCCGCAGTCTCATTTCCAACGCGCTGCTCTGCCTTCGTGCTGGGGGTTCCCCTGGTGCTTTGAAATTAGAGCCTCATCTCTGCATTGCATTTATGGCCATAAGCAACTGCAGGGAGGCAGGGATGTACAAGAACGGATCAGAATATTTTTGTCATCAACTCCCCCAGTTCTTAGTGTACTACAGCATGCAGTACCAACAGATATATTAATATGTTTTTACACTCCTACCTCATAGATTTTCTGTTTGGAAGTTTGCTCCCAGAAGCAACTACATTGCTTTAAGAGCAAAAGCAAGAAAATCCACAAGAATATCAGAAAATTAATGTATAGAAGAAATACTGCTGAAAAAGCAGTCAAGTGATTTGAGACTGCAACAAATTACCCACCCAAAACGATACTGAAATTCTTTACACAGAAGTAGCTTGCATATTTATATAGCACAGATGGGCTTTGCAAAATTAGCCTAAAAATTTTAACCCTTCCAGATCCTTTGCATTCAACCAACTTGCTAAACAAAGAATAATTTTTCTCTGTGAAGGACATGCATTTACCTAAGTGCAAGCATGATCCAGAGCTGCATCAAGACTGAGTTATTCCTGCAGAACTCATTCTACTCTCCTACTGCAGCTAAATGCTTCTAACTGTAGCTATGGCTGCAGAATTAAATCTTTGTAATATGCTGAAACTACAAACTAATTATTTTTAGACTGGAGCACCTAGCAATGTAACATCTATCCACATGTAACGCTAAGCGGTGAAACTAATTATGGCGACTACATAAAAGGACCAATATAGGAGTTTTTCTCTGTTCCAACAGATGCCTCTTCCTTCAAAAAATGAAAATAATCAATCTTGAGAAATTAGGGTGCTTTTAACTACATTCAGAGATTGGGATTGGTGGTCAGAGTGCTTTAATTCAGAGATGTCAACAGGGATTAAAAAAAAACCCAAAAACACAACAACCAAAAAACCACCAACCAACCAAACAAAAAAACCCAAAACTTACACACCACAATCTTTACACTAAACAGAAGGTTCCTGGAGATTTTAGTTTCCCTTGAACATTCACATTCCCCTCAGAAGCCCATCTTTTTTTAACATGGGAACTGAACAAGCACTGCTTTTCCTACAGTTGCTGTTTCACCAGCCACAAGAGTGCCTGATACCTACACTAGAATCCCCTGGCCAGGGAAGCAGGCATGTCCTGGAGAATGGGCTCAGCTCACACAGAATCACAGAATGTTAGGTATTGGAAGAGACCTCGAAAAATGATCTAGTCCAATCCCCCTGCCAGAGCAGGAACACCTACAGTAGGTCACACAGGAACATGTCCAGGAGGGTTTTGAATGTCTCCAGAGAAGGAGACTCCACAACCTCTCCGGGCAGCCTGTCCCAGTGTTCCATCACTCTCACAGTGAAAAAGTTTCCTCTTATGTTTACATGGAACCTCCTATGCTCCAGCTTGCACCCATTGCCCCTTGTCCTACTGTTGGACATCACTGAGAAGAGCCTGGCTCATCCTCCTGACATTTGCCCTTTACATATTTACAGACATTATTGAGGTCACCCCTCAGCCTCCTCTTCTCCAAGCTAAAGAGGCCCAGCTCCCTCAGCCTTTCCTCATAAGGGAGATGCTCCACTCCCTTCATCATCTTGGTGGCTCGGCGCTGGACTCTCTCAAGCTCCAGGCAGAACACAGTAACACAAGTCCACAGGATTGCATCAGTGGCTGGGATCCTGTGTAGTAACATATTGTACTCTGCAATTCATTCATTCTGTATTATTTTTTTTAATTTTATTTGAGATAGGTATCTGTTTCAGTTAAGTGAAGACACAAAATGTACACAGTGGGAAAGGGCTTGTGTTCAGGGAATAACTTCAGATTTTCAGCAAATGTAAATGGAGAAGTCAAGATTTCCCCCTCCTGTACACCACTTGCTTTTATTAGTCTTTTGAAGTAGATGAATATTCTTAATATTAGGAGTTTGGTTCTCAAGCTCAGAGGAACTTCCTGCCCAAGCTAGCAGCTACATCACACCTAGGACCTGAACTTGCCCACTGAATTTCATAGGGCTGTTGCCAACATACCCAGGGTGTGGACACTCAAACCATGCAGCTCAGCACCTCTCTCAGTCAGCTCTGCACAGGAAGGTAGCTGTGATGGGGAACCTAAGCAATTAAAGGGAAGGAAACTGAGAACATATCTTCTCATCTATATTCCAGCCACAGCAGAGCGCTACAGGAAGGGCAGGGGTGAAATCAGATCTTTAAGATACAACACCAGCCATTTGGACTGTGCGTTATTTCAGTAAGCTTACCTGGAAAAGCAGCCTTCAGTGCTTTACATCTACAACAAACCCAGGAGGTATGCAGCCTCGCAGCCCCTGAACACCACCAAATCAAGCAAGGCAGTCAGGAAAGTCGCTCCGTCTTCAAGGAACACAAACCTCTACTTTTATCAATTGCTGCATTTAAGACAGGAAAGGCTCAAGAATAGTCAAGCTTGAAGACCCAGGCAGAGTTTGTGTGAACAGCAAACACAGTCTGAGACCACTAACTCCCCCAAGAGTCAAGTGCATAAACCTGTAGGAACCCTCTCTATCTAGTACTCAGTCTCTCCCAAAGTCCACAATTCATTTAACTACAGTACAATTTCTTGAACAACAACCACCAATATTAAGAATTAAACAATTTACCACAGTTAACAGCCCTCCCTGTGGAAAACAAGAAAAACACAGGCAATAAAACACAGTGTGTTATGATCCACAAAGTTTCTACCTGTCAAACACTAAGCAGCATCTCTCTACAGGGATGCTCCACACCTCAGAGACAAGGAGAATAGCAGAACACAAAAGGAAAAGCTACAGACAAAACACAAACCTATATTTTGCAACTTTGACTTGGTTGTTTAGCAGATACAAGCATGTTTAGTAGATACAAGCGTGTTCTGCTTGGCCTATATATCCAATATCCCATTATGTACTTAGTTTTATGAACACGCAGGGAGAATGGCAGCACTGCATTGATAAATGGGTAAACATCAGCTACATTTTGGATACTAAACATACAAAAAAATAACTTGGGAGGTAGGGAAAAAGTAGAAGAATTCTAATTATTATTCACAAGAAATAATGTGTCTCTAGACAGCTGTAGTACTACTGTAAAGAGTGGAAAACTCATATTAACAGTATCAATGACTAAGAAAAATGCATCTGCTCCATGATGAGATCATTTCTGTCTATATCAAGTAATTTTATAAATTAGAGGAAAAGTAAAAAAACCTCTTGCCCTCCCTTTTTCTCCCAGGCTCTACTATGTGATTTCCCTAAAGACAGCAGCTTGCAGCCTGTTACATAGCTGGGGGAACATGTGTGTAACAAAACATTTATGTCAGTGATGTTAATATCATGCAAGCACAGGGAAAAACTCACATATTTTAGTCTGAAGGTTGCATGGCATGCAAACATCTCTAAGTGACACTATACATCTCCCTAGCTCTGTAGCCTTGCTTACAAGCTGCTTTCACCCCACCATGTTCATGAGTGCCCCCACTGAGCTTTAAAGCATGTAGAAAGTGCAGATATATCTGCTGCTAGCCTTGGGCTCATAATTTTATTCGCATTTTGATAGCAGCAAGCCACATTTTTAGTTTATGGAGGTGGCAGGGCTTGTAAGTGCAGACAAAAATAAACTCATATTCACAAGCTCATAGCAACCAGCAATTCAAAAGTTTTATTGAAGCTGCTTTCAAAACATTCAGTCCTGCATGGCCTATGAATGAAAACACAGCCCCTCTCTTCCTTGTTAAAGCCAAGAAATCGCAGACTCCTGAGCCTTAGGACAAGACATTTCAGTTTGCAGATAAGTGAAAGTGGGAAATACAAGCTGCAATCTCTCATGACATCTAATAAAATATTTTCTTCCTCATTTCTTCAAGATCATTTATAAAGCAGAAATTGATTTAAGGAATCACTTGGCTCCTCAATTACTAATTTTGATCTGCATTTAGAAAACCTATGCCAATATTGAACAACTTCAAACACCACCATCCTTTGGCTTAGCAAACACACAGCCGCAGAACCTGCAGCACGATACTGTTTATTAACTTAACAGACTCGAAACTAAAACATTTCTCTTCCACCCCCAGAGATGTTTCCACAGTCCATCAGGCAGAAAACACTGGATTTTCCATGCAGTCTCAGGGAGAGGAAAAAATACATTCATTACTCCAGGTCTACACCACTCTTGCTTACCTCTGAAGTTGACAATTACATGCCACTGGTTTGAACCACTTTTTATCCTAAAGTTACAGATTTTCAGGAAAGACCTGCAGACAGTAGTACAATGGAGAAAAAGATAGAGACCCCATGACACCTACCCTACCCGAGCAGGGACTCTCACACACTAGGTAACACACCTCAAGGCTATGCTGCTCCTTCTGCCATGGCAAATTGAGACGAGATCAGTGTACTCCATCAGCATCTCCCCTTACAGAATAGAGCTGAGCTCATAGTGCCACTAGAGAAAGATTTCAAACAGACCAAAGGACTAAAAAACTCCAACCAACATATTTATTAGAGAGCTTTCAGATTTCTGCAAGTGCTTCAGGTTTTTCTTGCTCACCTCCAAACTCTGATGAGCAGGCAAGACATCTCCTCTTTGTTCCCATCTCCTGTGACTATGTTTACATCACACAACTTGCTAGCTTTGCCATACCAGAAGTTTGTACTGTTTTATTATCCCTTCAGGGCATCTGTATTTCAGACAAGCAGCAGTCTGAATTTATCTCACTTCCTGTTGTGAAGCCTAACTAACCTCAGTTCCTTAATGTCACGCAGAAGATGCATGCAAGCATCACTTCTAACATTAAAGCTATATTTTTCTATAGTAAAATGAGGAGGTAGACGTGTTTTCCACTTAAAGTGATGTTTTCCATGGCAATAGGCACCTGTTTTGACAATTAAGGCTGTGAAGAGAAAGTCCCAATGAATTCTCACCTATTTGTTTCCATGATGTTTGAGACCCTAGACATTATATGTCCCTACTGCTAAACAGGGAAAGCCCTACTACCATGAGTGCCAGACAGGGCTACACTCCAGCAAAACCAGCTGAGGTTTCAGGTATTAGAGTAATAAAAGTTTCTTGAGTCATTTCACTGATTAAAGGTTGTTTTATCTTCTCCAGGAAAGCATCTAAAATGCAATGTGAACACCTTCATGGGAAGGGGCAGGGAGAATGCAAGTATTTATTTCCAGAATACTCAACAGAGCCATCTTCAGGGCTTCATTTACCTGAGCTAATATATTTAAATGCCACCTAGTCATCCTGCAGTGTTTATATACCTCTTCTGCTCTTGAACAGATTGTGATTTCCCAACAGATACTCGCATTGCAAGTCAGCAGCCTCCTAAGGCAAAATTAGAGAGTGCAGAGAGAAATGGAGATCAGGACTCCACACACACACAGCAGCAGTTCCGTCACCTTCCTGTGCGACCTCAGCCACAAGTTACCAACAAAATTCAGAAGTCAGTGGCAAAAACCAAACCAAAACAACCTCCCTCCCCCCCCCCCCCCCCAAAAAAAACCAACCAACCCAACAACCCAAAAAAACCCAAAACAACCAACCCCCCCAATTTTTATGTTTTAAAAGTAATCCCAAAAGAGCCATATGGTCAAAGGTCATGTAATCAGCATAATAGGAACAAGCTGACCATGAGATATCTCTAAGGATTAGAAACTGTTAGGCTTTTTAGGCTTTTCACAACTCCTCAGATAGTGACTAACTGTTGCCTGGAGCTGCCACTACTCTTTCAACCAAACACAAATCAGCTATAAACTCCAATGTGAAATTTTCTTGGGTAGGCACTTTGAAAAAACAAGGAACCAGCTGCTTTTTTAAAGTGTTATTTCTAGCATCTTTTTACTATGGCTTTAAATGGAATAGCAAAGATACAAAAATATTTCAATCAAAAGCTGTGAAAAAACATAGCATCCTGCAATACAGCCAAAACGGAAGAACAAAAGCATGAATTTCTTTGGAAATGTTTACACCAGAAATCTGTCCAAATAGATCTCCACACAGGTAAGTAGTCCAGGCAATTAAACCTTCTTATTAACCAAATCATAAGCTAAGTTAACCTAGGCAACACTGCTAGAAAGCTTGATGGAACAACAGTTTTTACATCCATCATTAAAGAAAGCCTATCTATATTTAAGTGTCTTTCTCAGGAACCTCTTCAATTTGACTTCCCAACAAGCACACAAGTCAAAACAGAGGCAGTTCACACAAATTAATGCCAGCTGCTGTTAGTAGTCTTTGACATTATAAATTAAACCATTTTCAATGCCTTACAAATCACCTTACAGACATTTTTAGCCCTCTACAGAAAGGGCTAAGGTTAATATTAGTGACTTGCGTTAAGAAGGTAACCACCCTCACCACATGAGATTTTGCTCTCAGTTAAGAGATGGCCTAACAGATATGCAGTAAAGAGCCAACAGTATACTCAAGAGGAAAAACAAACAAAAAACCCAAAAAACAATCAAACAAAAACAAACAAACAAACAAACAACCCCCCCCTGCTTGTAGTCTCATCTCAGCCAA
Source organism: Caprimulgus europaeus (assembly GCA_907165065.1). Next base: position 38,101,382 of record OU015529.1, on the reverse strand, counting down.
ATTTGAAGGACCAGCTCCAGGGAAGGGAAAAAAACCAACCAAACAAAAAAATTGGTGTTCAGCAGCTTTCCATTGCATACATCCACAGTTGTCCATACCATTCCACCTCTACCTTTCTAGGAAGGGACACCCCATCCACTTCACATGCTTTCAACGACTGCGCACGCACCGGAGGCGGTTTCCATTAGATCTGCTCTGAAAGCGTGCGAAGCATCTGCTCTGGGCAAGCCGTGCCAGCGTCACTGCAGACTGTGCCAACACTTCCCACTGCTGCACTGGCAGCCCCTCGGGGCACTCTGGGACCTATTACTCTTCAGATCAACCCCACGAACTTTGAGACAGGCACACACAACACACAGTAGTGCCAAAACAATGGGTTTATAAAACAAGCTATGTAGAGTGGGAAACACAAGAACACACTCTGAATAATTTTGGTGTTTCTAGACAATTTTTAGGAGCATACTTGACTAACATAGTACGTTTACATTAAAACAATCTCAACTTTATTCTCCCTTCTTGTGATACCCAAAGGATGACTTTCAGAAAATAAAATTCTCTTTCCATGCATTTGTCTAGGTCAACTTAATAACATATGAAACGATCCCATTATGCTGGCTACAGCGTACTGAACACCTTCAGTTCTTCTACAAACACCTAGATTTTAAGGCAATTTTTTTCAGCTCATATAGGAACCTTACCTTTCAGATCAAATGGTTAAAAAAACCCCAAACAACACAGTTCTCAATTCTTGTACTAGCACAAAGAAAATATTCAAGTAAGCCAATTATTCTTATGCTATCTACTTGTTCCTCATTACCACAATTCCCACAAATTTGGCAGTTATACCCTGGGCCATCAGCAGCTCAGCAGAGTACCAGTGCCCTGTGGCTACGATTTCTTTCCTCCTCTGTCAGAGAGAGCTATCCCTTTTTAGGATGCTGTCCAACCAAGAGGAAAACCATTCAGTGCCAAGTGACCTCTGAAAAGTTTGAGAAGATGGTCCTGACTTTGGTGGAGATTCTCCAGAAACATTAAGTCTTCTCAACACTTATTAAAATACAGGGAAAATAAGAACGCCAGCACATTGCATGACATGCCCTAAAGGCAAGGGATTTTAGATTGTTCATCTTACTTGGATATTATTTTTGGGAGGGAAGATAGTATCCATTTGTGCAGCTAAACCTGCCAGCACACATCTAGCCACCATCTTATTTACAATAGTTATGTACAAAAATGTCTGAAAGGACAGTGGAAATTCATTTATGGCAGTAAGTTGTTATCATAAACACTTGGGAAGCAAAATCATAGGCCAGGACTGTTTTGTTAAGCAAATAGAGCTGAAGTCACACTCTCCCTCTGAAGAGTTCTGTTCCCTGTTTGCATGGCTATCCAGGGTGACCAGCCTCACTCTTTCCCAATTCAAGAGCTGAAGGACTTCCTTGATGTCAGAAAAAACAACACGGTGATGCCAGTTTTTGAGCTGATGAATTTGAAGAGTGCTTGATTGCATTTTCAACAGCTCCAAAGCATTTTGTGTCTTCAGACTCAATCTAAGATGACACAAGCAGGTTAAAAATAACATTTTGGGGACTTGTTTCCCTGTTTTTATAATAGCTACGATAGCCAGGACAGCAGCCACAGGTTATTCACACAGGTCCTGTTATGTTCATTAGCCCAAGCAAAGGTTATTCCCTTCTTTTGCTCTCTTCTCCCCTTCTTCACACCAGCCATGAGGATCCATACCTTCACACATACAGCAACATGTGTACGTACACATTTACAGGCAATAAACTGCAAAACGCATTACATACCACAGTTTGCTCCTAGGCAAGATCTGTGATTATGAGAGCAAAAGCTCTTTCTCCAGCTTGCTTTCTTAGATTGTTTGATCACTCTAATGGTTTCGTATTATGAAACAGTGCCAGCAAAACTGCAATTTTAGTTTTCTTTTTGTTAGAGCTTAGAAAGCCATCCAAGTCCTTTCCACGTGATATTCTTCAGCTCCCTCGTGGCTCAGCTGAATATTGAAAGCCAAGATGAACACCATCTAGTACCATTAAAAAGGTTCCCATCAGAAGGCATTCCCAATTTCCAGAATGACTCACCCACTAGCATGGAAAACCCAGCCACAGTCCAAGACAAACTCATACAGGGTCAGATACTAGAAGCCAAATTTCTATGCTGGGCAGCTGCCTGCTCAGGCAAATAATGATTTTTCTTTTAAAATACTTTATTAAATCTCTTACTACAGTCACCTTCTCCTTCTGCAAGGGTTCATATGAACCTATTTGTCTCAGCTAACCACCTCCTTCCGAGTATGAAGATACTTCTCCAGAGACAGCCTTTTAAAGAGAATTTTTTTAATTCTATATGGCAAGTGCCATTAGGTTAACACTCCAGAGTAGCAGCATATGGCAAAACATAAAGAAGGCAATTAGCCCATCAGCTTTGTCTTTTATTTAAGCAGCTTATAAAGAAGCAAGTCTTTACATCTCCTCTCATAACAACCAGGACATGTTATCAGATCCATCGTGTTCTGGGCTCTACAGGATAAAAAGCTCTCTCCTGAAAAGCCTACAGTCTAAAGCTATAGTCAATCCCAATATAGCTTCCAAAATATGTACCATGGATATTTATTCTAAATACACTTGATGGAGCTCACTTCAGGTAAGCTGTTCCTGTCAGCCTCATAAATTAAGGAAACTACAAGTCGGATGACAAGCAGCATTATTGCTGTCCTCACTCGGTACGTCTTTAAGGAGGAAAGTTGTGTCATGCTTTAATCATTTTCAGTGCAGCCACTGAAGTAGGAAACTAATGTTTTAAGAGACAAATACTTTCATATGTGATTTGTGAACCCTGGGGTTTAGAGAAATAAACTGCACATAACAAAAGTCAGAATAAACAGATTTGGAACCAGTACTAGCGTTTCACTTTGCATTTGGAGCTCTGAAAGGTTACCCTTACTGTGGCAGTGTTGTTGCTTTAAGACAGAAATAGAAAAACAGGCCTGATTACGCATTTTTGTCAATAAATAATGCAAAATGCCTACGCAGTTCTGCAAACAGAGATTCAAACCCAGGTCACCTAGGTAAGCGACCCACCTACTACAGATACACTATAGAAGAAACAGCTCTTCCAACAAATAGCCATACCTGCTTTGCAAGACCAAGTCCCAGTAAATCTTAACTTTACCTTACCATTGCTACTATCAGTATTTATAATTAGTGACATGCAAAGAGAACTTACTGTGCAAGTCATTGTGGAAAAAAATATGATAGTGTACATTTTGGAAAGCAGCACACATCAATTCCACTGTTAGCAGAACTGACTGCATCTTGGTTTTTACTATGCCCAGTTTTATGTGCCTATGCCTAAAAGAAATCTTTGGCTAGTAATAAAGCTGCAGATAATTATAAATTTGGGTTGTAGGAAGAGAAAGTGAAAGATTTTTTCAGGGGAAATGGAAAATATTGCTCTGAAGCATTCATGAGCCAGTTACACATGAAGTTACAGCTGCTGCTCTTCTATCCTTTTTACTCCACACCCTCAGGGGAGACAGAGGATTACTGCAGGATGTTTTCATGAGCTAAATATTAGTCAGCATAAGTACTTAACAGCTCTAACATATGAAATCAATAGCTTGACCTCTGTTGTAAGCCACATTAGTCTTGCATGCTGTCAGGTGTGCAAGCTGAACCCTCCACATTTCCAGAGCCCCTTACACCAATTCAACAGCGTGCCTAAAGCACAAGCACAGCGGTGTTTGCATTGCTCCCCTCTTCACAGAGCACACAAAAGGGTACACATGCACCCTTCTCTGCTGAAACTGCTGGGAAGGCATCTTGCCATTGCTGTGTTGATGGGCAAGACAAGTAAACTGCTAGATCAGTAGAGCAAGGCATCTATTTTTATTGTCAACCTCTTCTTTTTTAACTACACATTAAACACCCAGCATTTTCCTACTCTGTCATCCAGGAGAAATAAACAAAAGAGAGAGAGAGAGCAGACTTCCAGCAGCACAATTTCAGTGACCAGAGCCGTCTTTCTAGGTATCTTCAAGCCACACAGTGCCAAGAATACAACACACAAAGCCCATCTTAGCAGCATTTATGGCACACAGCTAAAACACAACTCTGTGTGCAATAGCTGCAGAAGAGGAAAACATGACTGCAGTTTGTCAGGTTACTGACACCACAAGCAAGAAAGCCGTTTTCTGTTTGGTTAACCACCATCTAATATCATTAAAATTTAAGAATTCAGTGATTTATTTTTTTTTAAAGAAGACTCAAGCTTTTTCTATAAGTAATGCTCAGTTTACTTGTTTCCTTTTAATTTCATGGTAGAATCCCCAAGTCCTCACATTTTCTTTTAAACAATTCTTTATAGCCTCAGCTGTTCTGGGTAGTAGCATATAGTCCAAACGTTAAATAAGGCCACATCAAAAAAACACATTTGCTAAAATCCTACATTTTTAGGATGACACCATGAAAAACAACTCATCTCCCTTTTCCCTCTCAGTTTCCATCAGTTTTAGATCTCCATTTTGGGCAGCCTTTGTCCCTCAGCTGACCTGCATTTTCATGTGCAACAAATTTATTCCAAAACTATTTGTTATCCAAGATCTCGGCTAATTAGATTTTTTTTTTCCCCACTACACAGAAAAAGGTTCATCTTGTCTCTTGGTAATAACAGATCACATATAGATTTGTTCCCAGGAGTATTCTTCCAGTGTATGTTTGTTTGAAAGCAGTGGAGATGATGAAATAGCAAGATGCATTACAGAAAACCCCACTGGTATCACAACTGGACATTATACCAACTACTAGACTCTCCTGCATTTCTCACGTGGCACATCACAGTTCAGGAGCCAAAGGCAACCAAAACTGTAGCTTGAAGGCAATGGAAACAGCTGCTAACCTGGATTTGAAGTCTTGGATGCACTATCTGAAGCTGGAACGTATTTATACCTTTTCCACTCCAGTATGCCAATTGATTTCTTAATAAGGAATAAACAATCTGTTGATGCAACATTTTGGTTTCTACAATATTTTACCTAATTTTTTGATGGAGACTTTTATGTTTTAAACAGCTGCAGACATTTTCCACAGGATTAGAATGTTATATGCTTTTTTTTTTTTAGAAAGCATTACACCAAATTAGCCACTGCACATGCAGCAATGCCACAGTATCTTCATTTTTTTTTCACATCTGCTGATGCAGCAACAGGTGTGAAGCAGTGCCCAGGTAACACTATCTACTACTACTTACACAATCCTTGTCACTCCCAGAGCCACAATAAGCCTCTAAGACTCCTGCCAACACAGTGCATTATTAATCAGAAGACAGATCTTTTTATAGATACATTATCTGAACAACCAAAATTCCTTTCACTCAACTCTTCTGCCTGGATCTTTTGCTAGATGATTTTAGGCCAATATTTAAGAAATAGTGAAGCTTGACTAAAAATTCTTTATTGTGTAAGAATTTAAAAGCCACAAGAAAGTGCAGTATTCACAAAAATCAGTAGAGCATCAAGAAAGCAGTTTAAGAGATGAAACAGAAGTGTTCTCTAGATGTGCACCAAAGGATGCATGGGTAGAGAAACAGTTCCCCATGGCTATTCTACTAAGTTCTGCACGCTCATTTTTAAAAAGTGTAGATGTTTACTGATTTAATTCCTCTGCAGAACCTCTGACATTCCACTGATAACCCAGTAATAAACAAGACCTTGGCAATATTGCTTCTCATCCCTACCCTTTCTCCACAGGGAGAAGACAAGCTTCCAAAGGATAGGTGGTCTCCTGTGTCAGCCAGAAGCCAAGTCTAGAAACTAAAGAATCGGCTATCATCGCCAAGGTACAGTTCATCATAAGTCATCTGAGCAAAAAAACTTAATAGCAGAAAGACTGGGCAAAGCTCAAGGCATGCAAAAAGCCTTTCCCACCCTTTTAATCTGTGCCTGGAAGGCCAAAATGACTTCAGAACTCCTGTTAGATTAAAAAAACTAAAAAAATAAAGACACTTCTCTAAGTATAGATTATATACATGCAATTTGGAAAAATGTGTGTTATCAGCTGAACAAAGTTCCTTTCTCTCTTTAGGAGAGGAGAATAAAGTTACTCACTCCTGCTCACAAAACAGGAATAAGAACATTCTCATACTCTCCTGTCCAAGTTCTCACCACTTACCTCAATGTTCCAAGCTTTGAAATTATTTAAGTCTGAACTGAGAAATACAACCATATAGAGGGAAAAATAAATAACAAAAGCAACAGAGAGAAGCATTTGAAAAAGCTGTTACCTCTTACGAACACAAAACACACCAACAATTACATGGAGAGGAAGGAAATGGAAGCATTATGTCTTGCAAAGATAAACACTTTCTCCAAAAAAGCAACACATCCTTGCTCTCTAATCAAGGGAGTAATCATACGGGGAAACAGAAGGATGGAAACAGTGGTTGCAGTCTGAACATGAATTTACAGTCTAGCACAAGAAGTATAATATCCAAAGGCTAAAAACTAGTATTTGTGGTCAAGGCACTTTGCAAGCAGCAACATAAATCAAAATCTTATGAGACTATAGAGTTACATCTGAGAAAAAGGGTAGAGAGAGAGTCAAGGCTACTCCCAAATCCCACAGGTTTCTTCAACACCAATCGGCCAAACCTGCTCTCATGCCATGATGCTGAGCCCAAGCAATGTTGCTTCAACAAAGCAAGCAGGGCATGTCGAAGGCTGCCTTGCAACGTCCTGGGCAGGAACCCAGGTGAGTCTGTCTGCCACTGCTAACATTCTTCTGACCCGATGTGCCTTAACACACCCCTCAAGGTTCAAATCTGCCAAGGAAAAAATAAAGAGATGTAATCAGACACCTATTTCTATATGTTGCTAGAAATAGCCTGACCCGATTTATTACACCGAGGCTTCCAAGGCAGCCAGTGGAAGATGCAGTTCCAGGGGAGTTCAAAGTCTTAATTCACGAGTCCTCCTTTAAAGATCAGACATATTTACAGTTGACACTGGAGTGGCATTAAAGTGCCAACTCTCACCTCAGACAGGTGACACTCAAGAATCCTTCATCACTTCAAATCAGAGTAGTGCTGCATGATTGACTCCAACTTTTAAGATGCTGAAATTCATGACGACTCTTATAGAGCTCTACCGGAAATATTGACCTTGTTTCTCTCCTTAAAACTTTCCTCAGCAGAATCTTTTATTTAAATTCAAGACTGGCAGGAAACTAGGAACTTCTCCAGTTTTCAGTGTTGACAGGAGCTCCGTTTGTCTAAACAAGTGGACCATGCACAAGGGCCTATTACCTGACAAACAGCACACTATCAAATGACCTGGAAGTCATCAGGTTATACAGACATTTCCATCCTGTTTAGAAAGGTGGAAGCAGAGCAATGTTAAGGTTTATAAATGAGATTAGGCTAGGTTACAGTGCCAACAGAAATGAGAAGGCATCACATCAGAGAAGGAGCGATGACCTGGAAGGAGGGAAGAAGAAAGACATCACTATCATCACATCCAACAGAAAGGTAATAGCAATACAAAACAGGGAAAATGAGTGGGAAAATCATCACAAGTACATCAGTGATTGGTACTGGGAGAACAGGACATGTCACCCACAAGAGCCTCTTCTCCAGAAAAGCAGCACTTAAGGGATGGACATGAGTTCCTCTTCGAGGAACTCATCATAGCAACTGGCTAGCAAGTTTCTTAACTTCATCCTGCTTACTCACCTGCTGAAAAATCTATTCCTTGGCAAGCTTTTGCTTATGAAGAGACCGTGTAAGAGCGAAACAAACCAGTCTCAATCCTTAAAGATGACAAGTCTCCATTTTCAATATAGCAAAGACAACTCTTGTCACAGTACAGAGACTGAAGAGACCAATATTTACTTCAATGCTGTACTTATTATTTGGCACAGCTATATAGAAACAATAAAGATTACTATTAAAACTAAAGCACACTAGCACAGCTCAAACAATTGAGATGTTTCTGTTCCTGCTGTTATGATGAAGTAAATAGATTAAGAGGTTTGAGAGTTAGTTATCGTCAATATGCACATTTCAATAACTGTACATTTTGCTGTGTGTAGTTACTAACAAAGGTGTTTTCCACTTGCCAAAGTATTCCTATGTAAATAGCCCTACAGGATTTTCCAAATAACTATTACTATGAGATGAAACTGGCTTTGGCTCCTATCCTCCTCCCTGAGCAGATGCATATATCATTAACTTCTATAGTAATTTACATGGAATAAACCACTTCAAAGGACTTAGACAGCAGCCCAGTATAATTTTCTTGTGAAGAAATTAAGTAGAAGTCATTATGAACATATCTTTAACCCACAAAACATAGAAAGTGAGAACCAAAGGGAAAGTGATATCATGGCTAAACACCATTTGTTTATTGCCTGTAGGCACCGTGTCCTAGCATGGTGCTTCTCAACAGCCATCGCACCAATTCCACTGCTCTGTTTGGCCACTCACAAGCGTTCATCCTAGCCAGGAAGGGACAAGCCCAGCAACAGTTTGCTGCTTCATCAAAGGCCCAAGCAACAACAGAAATGAGTGTGTCTGCTGGGGTTTTTTTCCAATAGTGTCTTGAAAGATAGGTAATGCCAAAAGTCACTGAAGGATAGACATCAACTACAAAGTCTCATTAGCTCCCCATCTCCATCCCTCACATGCTGAGACACAAAGGGATAAAGGGCTGAAAGAGAGGAGATGTAACTTGCATAAAAGCCAAAGAAGGGTAGCTTACTAAAGTGTAGCTTACCAATTAGTAGGTGTTCTGGAGTACTACCTAAAGCATGTATGTTATTTCAAGCTATTCATAACATCTGGCAAGAACCTCCTCACAGCAAGAAAAGTTATAGGCAAGTATCTTTTTGATTCAAAACTCAGCTGTCAATTAAGCCTCTAAACATATAATGCACTGTCACTATAAAAACCTCAGTATCCAAGACTGCAGAGTAAGTCAGCATTTAGCTCCATGACTCCATAGCAAGTATATTCCAGCTGGTAAACCCCCTGACAGTCAGATTAGGATGACTGGAGATAAAAAAAAAAAAGAAGTTAACCAAGAGCTTTCTACAAGGAGACACACGCAAGAAAGCTAAACCAAATTAGGGCTATTTTGGTATAGAGCACCTTAATTGAAGAATTACATCAGGCTCAGTATCACTGGAAATTCCAGAGGTTTAAATTCCTGTTCTGACACCAGTTTAATCCTCACTCAAAATTAATTAAAAATTACCTTTCACCAAGCACCTCATTAGAGACAAAGCTCTGATGACCAGCTGCCATAAGACATGAGAAACTCCTTGCTATATGCAACAGGAACTGGATGCTACAGAACTGAACTGAATATCATCTGCAAGAGGCTTTTCCTGCAGGAAACAGAAGCTCAAGTTGCAAGATCAGTTATGCCTACAAAAGCACCAGGATGGTTACATACACATGACTGAAAGGGAAAGCCTAAGCTACACAGGGAGAGTGCTCCAGGCTCTCCTAGAGAGGCTGCTGCTCAGCAAGGAGGAAAAACCAAGATTTTTAAAACCCTTTGGATATATCTGAACCATTAATACTGTTATTACCTCTAATCAGATACCATTTAACTGACAGGTTTTTCCTCTCTTTTTTTTTTTTGGGTAGACATTAGTGTTTTACAAGAAGTCTCCCAAATCCCAGGCAAAGTACCATTCTCAATGCCCTCTGTGTGTGTGTATATGCATATATAAGCTTGCTGTTTCAAAATTAAGTCTGTAAACTTGCAAGCACCTTTGTCACCATGGTTGTCACCTGAGAAAAAAGAATTCCCTTTACGAGGAGTTTATGTTAAGGTGAATTTGTCCCAAAGGAAAGCAAGAGTAGGTTCTGGTAGATCTTCTAATATTTGTTTTCTTAATCATCTCAGTGTTTCTGAGACTTTACAGAAGAGGCATTGCATTCATTTCCAAGTGTTGCAGCCTTCCTCAGGTCTCCCACTGCCTGTCTTCTCTTCTACTTCACTCTTTTACCTCAAAGCACAGGGAAATTAATTACTCCAAAGCAAGGAAGATTGGATGGGTCAGAGTTCCTAATGATACTTTCCACACTAGCATCCCCACAGGCAAGTCATCTCATAGTCAAGGAGTAGGTGGGGAAGAGGCGGGGGGGGGGAAATAACATACCCAATTAAGATTAGATGAAGGTACTTGTTTTCTTTAATTAGGTGTAGTTCACTTCCCAATTACCTAATGCATTAACATCTAAAGGTGCCCAAAGCACTAACACTTACCATCTCTCTAGCTCTCTTCCAACTTTGGCAGCTCCATCCACTTACACCAGTGGTCTTGCACTTGCAGTTTGGGATGTGCACTGTGGTTTTCCCCCCCACCCCGAGTGTGGAGGATTACAAGAGACTTACCAAGGCCCACACATTCCTGTTTAAGGCTAATTCTGTTGGGGTGAGGCTAGGGCCTGCAGTTGGCAACACTTTGAAGATCTTTCACTACAGGAGGCAGAGTTTGTATTAGTTTAAAACTAGTGGGCCATTGCAGTCAGTAATTGCCTGCTACACCAGCCTCCCTTCAATAAGGGCTGTCTTTGCCAGGAATACAAAAGCAATCTTTAAAGAAACAAGCACTTAGATTCTCATTTTGGATAGGGCTGTCACGTGTATACTGAAGAAGAAATACCACTAGCAACAACTCCAGTTCAGAACGTTTCTATCCTACAGCCCAAGCCGGTGCCTTCTGCAAGGTTGAACTTGGCAAAACACTTACCAGGTGCTGGAGTTAAAAAACAAAACAAAACAAAAAAACCAAACCAGGATCAGCGTGTGGATGCATGTGTGTGTGTGTATATATATGTATGTTACTTATATGTTATATAAGTATATATATATATATATGCATTACTTTATATACATATAAAAGTTACTTTTAAGCTTAGCTTCCTTAAGTTACCTTCCCAAAGAGAAGGCTCCATGCCCTAAGAACTTCAGCAATGCTTTCAGAGGTGCATATGGGACACTATTACATACTAGAGCTTGTCATATACATGGAGAGGGCTTGCTGGTCTAATACCGAGAGGATGGGGCACAAGAGCCAGTTCAGATCTAGCAGGGAAAAGGAGGTGCACAGCAGAAATCCAGGGCACAGGAAACAAGCTCAAGACCCTTCTTGCCTAGCTCCAGGATTGCAGAGTGCCACCATGACTCGGACAGAAAAATCTCAACTGGAGTTGCTCACAAAGCCGAGGAGCTCATCACTGGCCTTGACTTCAACCTTTTGACAGTTCAAAAAAAGCCCCAAACAGGATATTCAAGTAGGGCTGAACAATCACAGGAAATTAATTTTATATTCTGCTAGAGGGAATGAAGCAGTTTCTTTCCAGCTGAGAGCATATAATTATTTGGCACCAACTGGCTACATCTTGGAAGCTACGACAGCAGCTGAACAGTCCATTTTAGTAGGGTAAGCCTACTTTTCCTCTGCCTCAACTCTCTTGTTTTTTCCAGTTCTACCACCCACCTGGAAAAATACAAGCTGCCAGGAAGATTTGGGATCATGATGACCAAAGCGACATTCTCTTCAGTACAAACATGTTTTACTCCAGCTTTAACATTGCACATAACAGCTTCACATACATCTAGCAGACTCTGAAAGGAAGAGTATTTGTCCTTATCTGAGGATATGAAAAGCAGATGCTGACCACAGCTTTTATCTCCCAAATGCAGTACAACTAAGTTAAAAACTCAAAGCACCCCATTCTTAACTGTGTGTTGAAGCTCAATTGAATCAACTCCTTTTATAAAATATTGTTATACTGTAGTAGACTTCCACATTTTTTAATAAGTGCATTGAAGTGTTTAGAAGAGATTTCTTAACAAGGAATATCCAAGCTGCTACAGTTGACTGAACTGCTAGACTTGACATGGCCAGTGACAGCAGTGTCTCACCAGACCACATTCTGATACTGTTTTGAGAGCAAACTTCAAGCAAAATTCTGACACTAAACATTGGCCTTTTGAAGATGGGAACTTAAATAAGGTTTCCTGTCCAATATATTCAGAGATGTCATTGTTTTTCTAAACTGTCTCTAATGAGTAATTTGAGGAGGAGGTTGTTTTTGTTTTGTTTTTAGAATCAGAACTAGTTACAGCCTTTCTATAAAGGGTAAAGAGGAACTCAAAGCAAGTAGCTCTGGTGCCAGTATTTCAAAAGTAACCAACTTGCATAGTCTCAAAAGCATTCTTATGGAAGCTCTCCTTCAGAAAAAGGCCTTTGATGATCCCCGTGGTTTTGACAGCAAGATCCTTATATGGTTTCAAACCACACAAAACATTTATACAGTGGTAGTTGTAACGCCAATCACTGAATGTGCTGAATGAATGGAGGACAGAACTGAAAGATTTGGGGACGCCTTGGGATCATTAACTTTCAAGCTTCATACCAGGAGATTTTGGCAGAGCTTTTGTTTTTGTTTAGAGACACACAGTTTTTGTAAGAACAAGCTCTGTGCCAAACGAGCTCCCAGCCAGGGATGCAGCCAGTACCTGGGAGACCAGCAAGGAATGACCAAGATGAGGGGTCTCCACTGTTCTTCAGATGCGGGACACTGACCTCCAGATACAGAGACTGCAGCACACACGTTTCCCGAGTGTTTATAATGGAAGCAAGATAAAGAAGTGTCATTTCTAAGAAGTGACACTAGTGCAAACAGAGCACTACATCAACAGGAACGCTTATCGCAAAGCTAACCAGGCTGCACAGTTCTCTGACAGTTTGACAGGGAGCTTGAACTCTTCACCTATTAAAGCCACTCAGCACATACATCTGCACCTAATTTTCTCTTTCCCCTAAAGCCTCACATCCATGACAGCCAAAATGGGTCTTCCCCATACCTTTACATGGCCAAGAACCAGCATATTTACACTACACAGAGCGTTAAGCAGAACAATGCTTCTCACAGCTCTATAGACAGTGTCTCCAATGTTTCAATTTCTCTGCAGCTTTATGACCTGTAGAGAAACTGAAGAAACACAAACTGAAAACTTGATGTATTTATTGCATACTAGTTCTGCTTCCCAAACCTCTAAGGAGAAAACTGGGTGGAGAACAGAAAAGTATAAGCACTATGAAAACACCCGATTGTGCCCTTACGCTTAGGTACTGTAGTTGCTTGTGCGTCCCAGACAGTCCTGATGATGGGAAATAAAACAGCAATCCCTTTGTTCCAAGGGCTCAGAGCTTCCATGCCAGACACCGCGTTCCTAGCAAAGGGTTCCTGTAAGGAACACTGAGGAAAAATGAAATCTCAATATATGTTTTGATAGGCTTTTAATACAAGCTAGCAGGAATATATTAGAGCAGTGTTACTCATTCTCTCTACAACTGCCTGAAAAGAAGTTTTAGCAAGGTGGTTGTCCATCTCTTCTCCCAAGTAAGAAGAGACAGAACAAGAGGAAACAGCCTCAAGTTGCACCAGGGAAGGTTTAGATTGGATTTGAGGAAAAAATTCTTCCAGTGGTCAAGCACTGGAACAGGCTGCCCAGGGAGGTGGTGGAATCACCATCCCTGGGGGGATTTAAAAGACATGTAGACGTGGCACTTAGGGACACTGTTTAGCTGTGGACTGGGCAATGTTGGGTTTACAGTTTGACACAATGATCTTAAAGGTCTTTTTCAATCAAAATGATTCTATGAAGGGAAAAGCAGTCCACTGCAGTATTACAGATGACCACCCCCACAATTTCTCTATGAAGTAGCATCCCAGTAGGTATACATAGAACCCATCAAGTGTCTAGCTTTACCAGAGCAACATTTTATCAAGCAAAACAGTTCACTTGAACAAGTATCCACACATCTCACCAGCTCCTTTCCTCAAAAAAAGATTACCTGGTCCTTCAATCTCAATAGAAGGCTAAATGGAAGACAACATTCAAGCAGCAAAGACAAAACAAGCCATCACGAAAGAAAGGAGCATTGCATGCAGACACACAGGTCAGGGCAGCTTGCTGTCAGAAGACAAACCAGTGGCCAGATATCACAGCCATCTCCTACCAAATACAAGGCTAAAAACATGGAAAGGGGGAGTTGAAGAAGCAAGCTAAATATTTGGACAGACTTCTGAAAAGCCAGTGAAGGACCACAACCCAGCTTAGAAAAAAGCTGTAGCTTTCATTTTAAACCAATATACTTTCATTATGATTTTAAACACTTAATGAGAAAAGGACACATAACTCATTAAATGGTCAAAACTAGATAACAAAAACCTGTATTCAGAATGACGATTTTTTGCTGGAGTTCTAGATTTCTATTACATTGTTGTACAACAGTACATTAAGTTCTACCAAATAGCAGAGCAAGGCATGTAATAATTTTACTTGTTGAGTTATATTTGGACATATCCTATCTTGCTAAAATGAGAAATGTAGTAATTTGAATTTCCTTTGTCACCTGTTATTTCCGAGACAAACCATTAAACAGGATTAAATTATGTCATTTTTGCCAAAAGTAACATAATGATTATGGCCACAGGGGTTCAGAGGAAATCCATTCTCCACAGGATTTTCTGTGAAAATGGTGTTAAGAATTTAAAAGTTACCTGTAATACGGAGGTGTTTTGCCGAAACCTCTGCACTTGAGTACCAAATTTCAATCAGAGAACTCTGACAGCACTCAGCAGTAAAACCTAAAAAAGCTTGTGCTTTAGGAAAATATTTATGTGTGGCAACCTAATGTTGCAAAAGACTCCATTTTGTCTCTCAAAAATATGTCTAAGAATAGCACTTGTCCTTTGCTCTCCCCAAACCTGAACACTATATCAGTTCTAGAGCTTTTAGGAGCAATGGAAGAGGAGGGAGAGAGAGGAGCTGATCCACAAGTTTAATGTCAACATGATCCTCAAGGCTGCAAGCATCTGCAACGTTCTTGGATGTGCCAGGCCTTTTATTTACAGTCACTGCAGAAAGTCTGAATTGAGACAACAGAAGTATCAAAATTTCTACTTCAGAAACACAAATAGCAGCTGATCTACAACAAAAGGCAAAAAAATGTCAGGAGCCTGTTCAGTCAACAATCAAGGAACAAAACTGAGTGCGTGGAAGCAGCTGTGGTTCAGGTACTACATAGTACTACCACATCAGTACAACTTTTCTGTCTCTTAGATGACTTCATTACTCAGAAGAGAAATCTGGATCCATCTGTTCTCATTAGAGTGTAAAATGGCTTGGTGTGACCCCTCTACAGCCCTTTATTGCAATGCACATCTGTTCTTCCTCTATCCAGCCTTCCCATCGCCCCAGCACAGTAACACCCCTCCCCCCCACAATGCTAGCAATATATACATAAGAAGAAAAACACTTTCCAGCTGGCAACTAGAGCGTTTCCATTTAGTCTACATGAAGTTCTAGGAAAGCACATAAAGCACAAGTGTTTGAAATAGCTTTCCTATTTCAAAGGTGCTGCAATAAAAAGATCCCTCTCCCACACAACTCTTCTGGCTACTGCAGAATTCTGCTAAACCTGAATTAGCCTGCAATTTGCAGGCAGCCGTGGAGCACTGACAAGCCCTGCACTGCTCCCAGGCTGCTGCATCAGCTCTCTAAGTGCCCTCCAGCAAGCAGGTCAGTCTTTGCTTCTTGAGGACACCTCTGAGAGCATCCACCAGACTGACAGCTTGCCTCTGCCCAACAACTTCGTTACTTCCAGTTTTTATCTCCCATCACAACATCCTCTGACATACCACCTCGTTAACTAACCACTTCCAAAAATCTGGAGACATACAAAGAGGGAGGAAAAACAAAATGATGTGAGAAAGGACAAGTCTCATTGGTAGAGGGGACAAACAAGCAGGCAAATAACCCACTCAGAAGCACCAGTTTAGCTGGTCAAAAATCTGTTAGAGCCAGGGTACCCATAGCCCTGCTCACTCTCTGATTCCCCACCATTTTTTAAGCGGTAAACAACACTTGGTCCCTAGATAAAACACAAAGCTGCAGAATTCATATTCCATGTACAACCCTGTGTCCAGCATCATCTAGCTTTACATTCATGTGAGATAGACTTAGTTGAACTGAGCCAGATTCATATGCTTTACTTGTCACAGTCTGCAAACTAAGCTTTGTACTAAGAGTTCAAGACAGCTCCAGTCAAGTCATGACCCTCACCCCAGTAGGACACCTCTGCAAGTAGAATTTATCAAAAAGTTTATATTAATGGTAGGAAAGAAAAATGAATAGCAGCACTGAAAAACAGAAATTGTGGTCAAGTATTATTAAAATTTCACCAAAATTCTTACCCAGCCCATGAGGAAAGTACATTTTTGAGCCTGTCTTGTATTTTAGGCTTGCATTGAGCCCCTCTACTGTAGCTTTTATAGACTCTGCTAGAACCACTAACAAAATCCAGAGACAAGAGCCTATGGAAAAGTTTCTCTCAACTCACATCACCAATACCTACAACCCTGCCATCTGTCCAAAGTACACAAGGGGAAGCACCGTGAGCTAACACCAACCCAGGAAACAAACAAACAAAAAAACCAAACCCCACACCAGTCTAAACAGTCTTACACTATTTACATACACACAAATCTCTCTACCCATTGACAAAGGTCTCTGTTTGCTTTTGGTAAATTTGCCAAAGAATAGAGTTGCAGTGGGGTGAGGCAGGATACATCTTGTTGGCATATCCTACCCCTGCCAGCAGCCCTAAGGAGATGCCCAGGCACACCTGTGATCACTGCCACTATTAGATGTCTAATTGGATCCTCATTTAAAAACCACTAAGAAACCCATTTTTATTACATTTATTTTTATACATGCTTTCAGGTACAGGGCAAAACAAAAACAAACAAACAAAAAAAAGAAACCAGACAATGCCTTCCAGGAACTAACATCTTGACTGAGATTAACAAGATCTACAGATACTACCAGCTCTCTCCTCCCAGAGAATAATTTACTCTGAAGTAGTTATGATGAGTGCACAACCACAAGCATTTGCCAGCACCTTCCTCTATATGTTTATCTAAAGACAAGTTTGGCACTGAAATAAAAGTATGGGGTGAGTGAGGTTAGTTCAATCAGCTATGCAACAGGTATTTAGAGTCTGTTTTCTGGAGCACAGCTGCCAAGTTCACGTATGCACTTAGCATTAAAATCTCACAGCAATGCCAAACGCTTTTGCATATGAAGTTACAGACCAGGTTCTTGCAAGTTTAGCCTTGAAGGAAACAAACTTGGGGAAGCCTATAGGAACTAAGTGAGCTGATTAAAAAAAAAACCAAAACACTCCATCTGCTTCTTGTTGAAAAAAAAAAAAAATCCCTCTCAAGCCTTGGTATGTGAACTGTGTTTATCACCTGAAAAGTCACAACAGGTTTTGCTTCAATTTTGAACAGGACTGGTACAGCTAGGAAAAAAACAATGACAAAAAACCCCACAAACACACAACAAAACAAACCAAAACACCCAACACAGCAAAAAAAGTGTCACAGCTGAAAAAGCAAAAATTTATTTCCTACAAATATCCCACTGTCCCCTCCAACCCTATCAACTGTATTGGGGAATCTCATCTGAAACACCTCACTCAGGAAAGATAACAGGAAAGCTGTAGATTTGCCTTGAAAGAAGAAAACCTTCTATGTTTGTACACTATGAATCACCCATTTAAAATACAAATGTGTTACTTGTGCTAAAACCATACTAAATAAAAATAAAATTATCATACATCTGTAACACCAAGACCCACTGTAACATTAGGACAGCACCTTGCTGTTTGGTATCAAGAGCATTTATTTTAATCAAACTCATGCTTTCATATTCCCATCTACTGTCAAAATCTACCACAAAAGCAAGGTAGAGAACAGATGATTCTCTAGAGCATGTTTATTTTGGGTTTTGGGGTTTTTTTTGAAAAATCATTCAAAACAAGTTCACTGAATAGACATTGTCCCAGATAACTTGACTTGCTACAAAATATCAGCCAAGTCAGTTGCTAATCATTATAGTCCAGTAACCCTCAAGAAATAAGCCTACCTTATATGAGACAAGAGCATTAAGTCCACCAGATATTTGAAAATATTTCTTGAAATCTAAGACAGGAACAGAAACAAGCCATAGAGACAGACCATCACCTGAAAGGTTTGTTTATTACTCCCATTGCTAACATTAGAACTGGTTAGAGAGAAAAGATAGGCCGCGGGTTCATATTAAAGATTTTGCACGTTTCCACAAACTTGTATGAACAGTTTTAGATGTTTCTGTTCAGCCACATAACTCAAAACATTTGCAGGAGAAGCAAAATTCTTTGAAATATACAATTGATACATAAGTACCAGTCCAACCTACAATTTCGGGCTATCAACAAAATGCCAGCACACTTCCTGTGCTTTAACCATTTGTGATAAGCAAGTAACAGATGTCACTACAGCAAGGGCTGCTCTAAGGCAATACTGGAGGATGTATATAGGGTATACTGAGTTAATCTTCATAATATTTAAAGGTACTACAAGTTTGCTAGATAAATACACATCAAATAATGCCAAGAATGTAAATTCATCCTCCAGCACTGGTCCTCCTGCTCTTGCTCTTTATAGACTCCAGCAGAAGTGATGAAGCTATAAAAGAACTCCCTCATTACCACCTGCTCAGCCTTCAGTATACTGCATATCTTCAAAAGAGGGAAAAAAAAAAAAAAACACCCAAGAAAGTACATATTGCCAAACTTGCTCTCACTGACGTGTGCAACATTCTCCTAACAAAAGAGCCTTACCACATAGTAAGCAACTGTGCCCAGACTAAAGCTACGTGAAGGAAAGAAAGAGCCAGGCACAGTTGTAGCTAAACTAGAAAAGCCTGTTTTCTCTGCCATTTCATTGTTATTAATTGTAAAGAACAGATATTGAATTTGTTCTAAATCATCTATCAGGTCAAATATTAAGAAGGTGGGTAACTTGATTGTCAAGACATTTTTCTGCCCAGCAAATACTCCTGCCTCAGAAAAACCCCAGTGACTTCCTTCTAGTTGGCTGCCTGTATTGGAAAAAAATGGGGGGTTTTGACAGTCCTCAAGAACAGGCTACCTCATCCTTTCAGCATTCAGAAGCTTAACAGCCATCTAAGGCAGCATTATGAACTGGAGAAAGACAATTATGATTATAACAATTCCCCTAAATCTGTTTACCTGCAAAAATACAACAAGAGCTAAGAACAAAGACTTTAAATAAAAGCTTGCACTTGGTTGAATATCCAGTCAGTTCCCCAGCAAGACAGGAAAGCACAGGCTCCAGATGCACCAAGTAGTTTCTAAATGAACACAGTTATTCAGCTGTAAGCTGGTTTCTGCAACAACAGTAAGGCAATAGAGTAACTGCTAAGTATTACAGCTCTGACCACTGCACCCACCAGTTCCTGACTCACAGGCATTCACCATCTTGTCCTCAGCTTTAAGCTGCCAGGAACTTGGCTACATTCACAGGAAAATAGGATTAAAAGATTCAGTCACTGAATTAATAATAATGTTGACTTAGTAGTTGTATTAATCACCCTGTTGATTGTTGACTTGAATGGGTCTCAAAATACTGCACCAAGTTCAATAGAGACTTTCTCATCCTACACCTTTTACTGACTTGGCCGCCCAAGAACAGCATGCTCAGAGCTCTAAAACACAATTCAATTATAAATATGCTTTATTAGACTTAAAAGTTTTCATATACAGTTAAACTTTCACCAGCAAAATCAGAGGCATATGATGAAACGAACAGACTGGTCTCCAGATCAACATAATTCAGAAATGCTATGACAGTTTCCCTCATCAGCAGACAAAGAAAACCTATGAACTCACATCTTAACCATAATAATTCATATGCCATTCTTTATTACTACTTAAAAATTCATCAGTTATTGCTAACCTTAAACAAATACAGATTAATGTAACTTTTTGAACAAACCCCATCTAGCTCTTCCCAAATTATTTTTGGTTAGTCTTCCCAATAAACACTAGGATATATCCAATGTAGTCAAAAACCTCCTGGGCTTTCAAATATGCGGCCCAATTTTTCAAGTTATCCTCAAAGCACATTAACATTTCACATCTTTGATGAAACTTTAAGACTAGCACACAGAGAACAAAGATTTTCTTTTTGCCTTTTATATGTTATGTAAAAAGTCTTACAAGTTCATTGCCATTAACAGTCACTGAAACTTGAATCAATGATGATATTCAACATCTCTTAACGCACCTCTAAGAACTGAAACCTTTACTATCTAAGACTTACAGGCTTTTACTTTCATGCTGTTAGACAAAAGTGTAAAGATCAAAATGGTAAAGTACTGAGGAGATGAACAAAAAGAGACCAGTAGAGCACAAGTAATGTGGCAGGGGTGGAACGGAAGTGGTGAAGAACCTCATTAGTTAGGCAAGAGTTTAATTAAAGTGTGAAAAGAAAAATACTGACAAATTCCCAAATTAAATTATTTTTTAACTAGAATTACGCAGCCCTAGAACACAAGCAGTTCAAGACACTTGAAGATTTAGGGCAGTGGCCTTAAAATAAGAGATGGGACAGCAAAAGCAGAGCTGTACATTGGCATTTGTTTTGTTTGAAGTTGTAAATCCATGTGTAAGCCAGTTAATATTGGGGCAACACTAGTGCCTTCCTCAGTGACCTGTGTGAGGGCAGAGAATTCACTCTCAGCATGTTTAAAGGCCACATTAGATATGGGGAATGGCTGGTACACTAAAGGACAAGGCATCTCAGTAGGTCAAACAAACAGGCAAGGAAGCAGCTCCTGAGGTTCAAATTCCAAATGTGGTTATAACCACATGCTTTGCTGCATTGATAAAAGCAAAGCTGCTTCCCTCTGCCTACAGGTTATTGGCCCTATGAGGTCACACCTGACATAGCACGGTTCAGTACTGCACACCCATAGTACAACAGAGAAGTCTGAAACAGGAAAGAGACCAGGAGAAGGTCCACCACACAGTCAGGGGTCTAGAACATTGGGTATTTAAGAGGCTATGGTAGAGAGGCTAGAGGCTCTTCAGCTTGAAGAGACTGCTGCATCATCCAGCAAGTCTTCATACTACCTAAAGAGGAACTGCAGGCAAGAAGCAGCCCTGGGGGTTGCATAGACAACAAGTTGTTTTAACAGAACTCTCACTGGCACACACACAAAAAAAAAAGGGGGTGGAAAATTTCCATGAGAGCTGTGTAGCACCAGAAAAAGGCAGCCCAAAGAGATGGTTGAATTTCCATCTTCATAGATTTTTTCAGAGCACAACCAGACAAGGCCTTAAGCAGCCTGATATAGCATCAAATCCAGCCATGCTCCGACTAGGTTGAAGTTGCCAACCTACAGGGTCCTCTCCAATAAAAATTACCCCATCATTTTCAACAACTGTTTAGGTTTACTGCTGATTAACATTCATAGGGAAAACTTGCAAAATTTCACCCTTCTTACAACTTGAACACTGAAAAAGTCACGGTAAGTATAATTTAAAATATCTTAACATCCTTCAAGATGATCAAATTCTCCATTCTATAAGTTCCCAATGTAAAAATCCGCAGCAAGTTTGTACTCAGACACCTACACACTGCAAGCAAAATCACCACCCATCTATGAACGCTACTTTTTACCTACTAGATGTGATTAGTTAATTTCTTTGCTGATCAGAAAATCAGCCCCATCTGAAGGTCCTAACTGGATGCAACTTCAGTTAAGAAGTTGCCTATGGTAACTTTTAAGAAAAATCACAATACCATTTCAGTGATATTTGGATTTATCTCAAAGCCTTTTAAACTTTTCATAATCTGCCTGTACATTTTACTTCAGTTTTCATTCACTCTAACCTTCAAATTGTCACACAGCTACTGAAGTTTCTTAACATCATTCAAATGCTCTGCCCCATGCTCAACAGCCACAGCTTCCACACTCTGCTTGTCAGGAAAAGAAGAAAAAGGAAACCCAATTTCATGAGCCCATTTTGAAAAAGGAATATCTACATTCTTAAGTTAAATCACCCAAGAAGTAAGAGCATGTACACCTGCAGTAATCATCAACACTGCCTCTTGCTAACTCAGTCCCAGTGGGTCAGTCACTCATGCAGTTCTTAAACTGTGGACTTTTGTTGGAATTACTTGGTCAGAACCTTGCAAGAAACACTTAGATATCTTGTAAAGAACTTAATTTTACCAAGCAGTGCTAAAACAGG
Source organism: Caprimulgus europaeus (assembly GCA_907165065.1). The sequence goes on along the minus strand of OU015529.1, from coordinate 38,079,168 downwards.
GAACACTGCCACTGGTTCCAACAATAGGGAAGACTCTCTCATCAGTGCTTCTTAAGAAAATTAAGTCTGTATGTAAATTCATTTTCTCTTTCTATACAAAATTAACATTCAGTATAAGCCAAGCTCATGGAGAAACTTGATTTTAGATTTTTACTAGTACCTATTCCTGCAGAAGCAGCATTCCTTTGTACTCCTGTTTATGCCTGGATCAGACAAACTAGCATGATCTTGTTCCCTTTGGAAAAAAAAAAGATACAACTTCAGGTTATTTAGCTGACTTGAAGTTTGTCATGAGAAAGACAACTTAACTTTAACAAAGACTTATCCAAAACATTTTCTAGCAATGTTTGTTTAGACTTCTGTCTCTAGGAAAATCCAGATAGTCATGCCTACACAATTTTGTTGAAGAGGTGACTGCATAATTTTTAATAGTGACCTGTTTGTTATCCTGAAAACCAAAAATAAAACTGACTTTGTGAACACGAGGGAGGAATTTATAATTTTAGATCAGATACTGAGTGTTTTGGAACAAAAATACTAAACAATGTATGTTTACCTGTTTATCAATTGAGAACTCTGTACTTCTGGAAGAGTTATAGGTATTTCCCACCATGCATTCAGGAAGCATCAATCAAATGCAAGTAAGAAAGAAGAGAAAGAAGCAAAGTTCTTCCTTCCACGACCCTTCCACCCACATAGGCTCACTTGGACAAGATTCTTTATCCAAAGTTAATAGATATATGCTAGAAAAAGCCATTATAGATGAGCAACAGAAGTAGAGTAGTCACCCAGTTGACAAACAAGAATTAAAAACATGACCACCATGTTAGTAAGCCTCTGTGCAGAGACACAGCTTCAGCTGTGGCAAGCCCCAGTAAAAGAAAAACCAAACCTTTGTTAGTCACATGTATAGTATACATATATTCACTTGTACTTTCTCGTGAAAGGACAAGGAGTTTAAGTCCTAAGATAAATTAAAAGAGGTGGCACCAGTTTTTACTCAAAACTTCACCTAGACCCCGTTACTGTGGGGGCAGAAGCGTTAGGAAGCAGCCCCACAGAGAGCATGGCTAGGGATTTATAGCATGTGCTCACAGAGCTGTCTGCCTTCTCACACTCAACACAGTCTTAATAGTCAGCTTTCCTTTATTAAAATTTGCATATAATTATCTGTTTTATCCTAGCAGATAGGATGTACATCCAAGTTTTGGTTTAGTTTTTTTTCTTTGTGTGTGTGGTTTTTTGGGGGGTTTTTTGTTGTTTTTTTTTTACCACCATGGCCAGGACACTATGACACACAATCCAATTCACAGATAGAAATTTGTGTAGCATTACCTTTATTTACTTTATCCAATCACTTGAATGCTTGAAAAAGCTATTCTTTGTGCCCTGCCAATATGAAGGGCTTATTTTGATCTAAGTACACACATAACCACCAAAGTATCAAGTGTTGGTTGTGAAGATTGCAAATGTTTTCTCCTGAATTAGAGATTTTTCCTACTAAAGTATAACAGGATAAGAGGCAGCACCTGTGCTAGAGTTTTCAAATCTGTTATGTACTGTCTTTGAGGTCTGGGGAAAGGCTAGAAATAAAAACAAGGCTTGTAAGGCAAAAACATTCCACCACCAGGACACTTGCCTGGGGGAAATATGGTACATTCTTTCTCTACAAATGATTTCTTATTTCCCCCAGCCACCGAGCATTCATAACACCCCAAGATTAGAGAACTTGCAATGCCAGATAATTACAACACATTAAGTAACTTAGAAGACTAATTCAAGCAGAAACCCCAAACCCCCTAGGCAGAAATAACAGGTATTACTCACCACACACTCTGTACTTAAGACAGGGAAAACTGAGGCAACATCAAACAAGGACACAGTCTTTTCTCTCAGCCCATGCCCAATGCCATCCCCTAGACTGATCAAGGGAGCCAGGGCCCTTTCCACAGCTGCCCCTCATCAGGCTGTCACCCACACAGCTGTTCCTCGTGCACCCAATGGGCACAAAGCCCTTCCTACTTCCAAAGAGGGAGAGGAGCCCTTTGGGCCAGGTGGGACTCATTCCCCTACATGCACCAAGGTCAATCTGCTATTCTCTCCCCAGCTGGTTTTGCTCTGAGCCTTGAGCAAAGCTGCTAGAGGAACAGAAGAGTCCCCTGTTGAGAGAAAGACACGGCACAACAGAAGGGACTGCATGGTGTTCCCCCTTGTTATTTGTATTTATTTTTTAAAACCAAGTCCTTTAATATATTAGCAAAGTTCTTAATCGGTTTAGTCTATGTCCTAACAGTTTGTGGATTTTTGCCATAAAACATTCAAACTTATTAAGAAAATTATTATTAGACATTGCATGGAGAAAATGGTGAATGACAGTAGATTCAATTTTAGAATATAAACTCCCTTCCTTGAAGGTGCTGGAAAAGAGGGGTAGCTTTCCCATCTGGTAAGCAGTTATGCCATTCAAGATTCCTGCACTTTTCTGAAGCATACACAAATTGCACACTTCCTGCAGCAGCAACCACCCTGTCATAACTACATCACACACAAATCAAGCTCTGACCCTCGTGCTATCACCGCCACATGTACAGATTCAACATCACAAAGATAGTCCCTAAAGCACAATCATGCTAATACTACATTCAAAGAGGTGATTAGGTTTTTATTGCCGTGCTACAGCAGTTGACATGTCACCAGTTCAAGGAAAATCAACTGCTGGTACAATATCTGAAAGAAAAAAAAACAGTCGTGTATCATGTACTATATACATATATGTCTAGTAAATTTAATGTTAATTACATTTGTTTCCTTTAGTGGTATTATCTCTGGCAAGCCACGAGAACTGCAGGAAGAAACCCCATTCCAAAGCAGCCTGGTGTTGGTTGGTTTGCACGCTCCCATAGTCAGGGATGCTCACGACACCAGCCTGATTTATGACAAACTTTTTTACTTTCCAGCTCACATTTGCAATGTGAACTACTCCACAAGCCCAAAGGCACTTTTAAAATCAAAACAAATAGCCACTTTAACATTATAGGTCAAATATCCTTCAAGAGGTCCAAGAAGCATGCCATATACTTCAATAATGGCTCAAAGGTCACCATTCAAAGGGCAGAGATTCTTAGAAACTCAATATTTACTTACAGAAAACTTGAGAGAATCCTCACAGCCATCTCAGCCTTCTCTGAAAAGCTCTTCTGCATCCAGACAAGGAAGGATTCATAAAGGTAAATCATTTGCCTGTGCAGGAACTGCAGAAATTGCTTCCTTCAAGACCTTTCTGCCAGCAGCGACTACCAAGCCAGCCTGAAATAAGTGACAACAGCGTTTCCAGGGCACGGTCACCCTGCAGCTCCTGCCTGTTGACCCACACTGACTCATCCTGAAAACCTAGAGAACAGCCAGTTGGTCATTCTGCACACTTTTACTGACAGAGGAATATGCCAGTGCCAGTTTTTCCTAATGAAACACAGATAGGAATGCCTTCACACCTCTGACTCTAAAGGGAGATCAGACCAGTCCTCCAACCCAAACATTAACTTTTCCCAGTAAACACACACAGCTCAGAGCGTACTATAACTGTAACCACAAAATCTGTGAGGTTTTGTACAGTACAACAGTTCCAGCTGCATAAGGGATGCCTTGTGAAACAGTTCGTTGCCAAAAAATGCTTTCAAAGAAACCAAGAAAAGGCAAAAAATTCATAATGGCCCTAGAACTCAAAAAATAATTTTTTTTTTCCACTTGCTTGACTGTGGAATCAGCAAAGGTAAAGAAACTTGCACCCAAGCTTTCCACTGTACAAAGAGACATGGGGCATTTGATCTTACCTGAATTTATAAAACAAGCCAGAAATATTTGATGCTGAACTTGTGCTCAGTCCACTGCAAGTGATTTGTTCGCAATACTGATGGTATATGCATTTTAATCTGTATCACAGCAGTCGGCCAGATTACTGTTTTACTAACAGTAATCCCATGTTATTTTTCTAAAACAGGATAATCTTAACATAAGTACTGTAAGGTAAGATGTTTGAAACTTCAACTTTTTATTCCAAAAATCAGTTTCAACGAATTCTGAATGAAAACTGTCCTCAGGAGTTTTAGGCTCCCCAAAAACCTCCCAGGAGTGCTCCAAGAATTAGAGTGGAAGTAAGAATTCTTTCCTAAAATTATCAGCAAAAGGTTTGAACAACATGAGTCAACCAATTATGCTCTAAGACATAGTTGTTTTGTGTTTGTCGGGTTTGGGTTTTTTTGGTTGTTATTTCACATTCATTCTTTTACAGCTTTTTGCTAATTTTTAATAAAAAATTAATTTGTAGAAATGTAAAACTGGTAGTAACCAGCACACAAAGACAGATTATGGCTTATGCTGGATTAAGTGGACATTTTGCACCACTGTATACTCTGTCTGGGTTTGTTTTTAAGAAACTATACTTGTTAGAAGACAGAAGAAAAAGGAGAGGATAGGCAGAGGTGCTGGTAAGACATTTATCATTGGAGGCTCTGTAGCTTCAAGTCAGCACATTATATAAAATTAATCTTGCCAGCTACTGGTACTTAGCTTTTTCAGCAAGGAAGGCATTAGTCATAGTCAGTAGCTTTACCGAGAGGCACTGCATCTCAGAAACACCAGAACAACCACAAGAAAGAAAGGAGGACTGACAAGGAAGGTGAGATTGCACCTCACTAGGTATGCACCCATCTGAAGATATAATAGAGGGCACAGCTGAAACAGCAGCAGCAGCAAGGGTACCTCTAGTATCACCAGGGCTCAAAGGAGCTCTTGGCAGTCAAAAGAAATTGTGCTCAGTCAACTAAATAGGTCACAAGAAGCACCAAGAGTTGTGTTTCAGAGATCCAAAGACAATTTCCATTTTATGTAGCAGTTTAAGAGGGAAAAACAAACAAACAACCCATATGCAATAGTTAATTGTGTTCCACAGGATCCAGGGAGATTCTTTGTCTCATGACAGATGAAGCAAGGACTGCTACTCCAAAGGGAGGAGGTCCTGCATTCTGAAGAAAGCACTGCACCCTAAATTATAACTGCAAAAACTAATGCTAACATTCATACGGTCCGCACTGCAGTGTTAAGGGGATAAAACCTCTTGCCCTACCAGCAGTTTTCATAACTGAGGAACTTGGGATGTTCCGATGCAACTAATAAGAAAAAAAGAAACAAGCAGTTTTTCATAGGAAAGGAAAGCTTCACTTCACTTTGTCACATGCTTTAGTCAATTTTACTATTCTCAATTCTACCTGAGTATAACCTAAAATTTTTCTATAAAGTAAATATTTTTATGAACAAGAGCTAAAGGTGACAAAATAGCAGATCATTGGCTCTGTCATCCCACTCACCGGAAGGCATCACAAAGACATACCATGCATTTCCTCTCTTCAGGACACAAGGGTTAATACACTGCATTCAACCTTTGAGTTTCATAGCTCACCCCCAGTTACCGTGTAGAGGGAAAGATACTTAATGGCTGATTAGAGCTATGGGTAGAAAAAAAGCAAGTGTCTAGTCAGAGACTGGTTATTTTTCTCCTATCAGATTATTTACCTGCAAAAACAACATCATAATTAAGCCTGTAAACAGCAATTATAGCTGTTAAAAGTTTTAGACATTTTATTGAGTGATGTGTAGGGTTGTGCTCCTTCAGAACTTTTTTAAAAAGTGCAACTAAGTGCTAGTCTTTCTCTCACAGCAAAGATGATTAAAAAAACCCCTATTGCTAGATAAAAGCCTTTGCAGAGGAAAAACAAATGTCTATCAGTGTAAGTACACTATTAAGCAAGGGGGAGAAAAGTAACATTGCAGCAACATCACTAGAAAGATCAAGTGGTGGGTAAGAACATCGTCTTTGCACCAAAGTTACCAGAATATAAATCAGGAATATAAAAGAAGGCACTGAAGTGCTTTGATGTGCCATCAAGTTCCTGTACTTATAATAATAATGATAGATAGTGAAGTGGAATATGAACAGATGACAATAGTTCAACTGCATCCTATTCATCATCTACTTTTTTTCCCCCATAATTTTTGATTTTCTGCCTAGAACTCTCCTTCTCCTCTAGCGTGGAAAACAACGAGCTTCCCAGTGAGTCAGTGAGATTTATTTATACGGATCAGCAAGTTATCAAGTTGACTTTCAATGTTGTTCAATTTGAACTTCATTAACTGATTTTAAAAAGATGAAGTTGTTATACTCACAATGTCCTTTCAACATATGTAATATTTTTCAGTTCTGCAATGAATTACATAGATATTTTTCAAAAGATCTATGAAAGCTCGAAGGATTTACATTCAGGTGATATACAATAAATCAAAATTTCTCTACCAAGAAGTTGCATAGATTTCTAGAGCTTATCTCATGTTTATGTACCAGCTCTTCATGCATCTCAAACAGCCTACAGCAGAAGCTGAGGGACTCAGCAAAATGCCACCACAGTAGGAGAGCAGATACCACAACAACAACAAAATACGTCTTTTCTTCTTGTGACTAGTTATACTTCTTCAGACAACAGACAAGCTAGAGGTAGATCTGTTCATTCGTACAACCTTCAGGCTGGAAAGCTTGCAGAGACTGCTAATGAGGATGGGAAAAGCCTCATAATTCAGTGATTACCATGACTGACAATTAATATTAAGGTGCAAGCTTCATCTCAGTGCAGAGATAACGCCAGAGCTGGAGAGTTGAACATGTAAACACAACTCAAAATGCAAATTCTAATCACCTTAGATTAAATAAGTTTCATGCATATTATTTCCAGCAGTGGCTACCAAGCCAGTCACTAGCAGGTAAGTATAACTGTCTTCAAATGAAGTGTTTCAGAGCGCTTTTTCCAGGGCAAATTGCAGCCAAAATAACTCATGGGGAAGTGTTTGAAACTACCTCATGCTTACAAATGGAGAAAAAGGGAAATACTTTTGCGAACTGATTAGCCTAACCTAAAAACAAGATTCATGGGATATCAGGGAGTACTATGAAAATTAAAAGTGTTCTGAACTTGGAAAGTATGATAATAAAAGATTGAAAGGTTGGGATTTTTTTTTCTTTGTTTTCTACAGAAAAGATTGAAGAAGGCAGAGTAACAGAGTTGGAGTGCAGTTAAAAAATTACCAGACAACAATCAGAGAGGTTTTTGTGTCTGTGTCCAGTGGAAAGGAGGGCTTACTTTACTTTTTAGCCAAGGCAATTCAGTAATGATAGACTTGAGTAACAGGTGTCTCACAGCACTACAATAGCAATTTGGCTTTCTTCATGCACCTGCAAGCCATGTACTTCCACATTCCCAAGATTATAAGAAACTTGTAAGCTTTCATGAGTCAGAATCCTGCTTGAAGCATCAGCAGCTTTAACTTGTGGCTAGAAAAATCACATCCTGAAGGAGGCAAAGAGAGCTCTGTGCTGCCATCAAACTCGGACACTAACTAGTTTGGATACACAGTGAACATGAACATACACCTATTATTTGCTTGTCACATGGCAATGCAGATTCCGTCTAGTGTAGAAATCCACACATATTATGTAAATCCTGCCTTGAAAAGTACTGTGGTGCTTCGACATTTGTAATTCCAAGAACAAATAGCACTCTATGGTGCACTCTATTATAGAAAATGTCAGGCTTATCATAGCAATTTGGCTTTACGAGTGTTGCCAAATCTCCTAAATTAAAGTTAAAATGTGGATAAAAGCATTTAGGATGAGTCAATTACACACCTACCTCTCTTCGAAGGACAAACTAAGAAATTAATTACATCTGACTGACCACAATAACAAGCAATTCCTTAGAAGGAAAAGAGTGCTGGCTTCAAATACTGAAAGCAACACTGTTTTATGCTTAGGTGTTCTCCTCTATTCCTCTCCACTCCACCTCCACAGGGGAATAATGCAGGGGACACCCAGTTCCTAACCTTGAGGAGTAAGACTGTATCAAACTGCAGTCTGATTGTTTTTCAGCCCAAAACAAGAGAGGAAAAGCAAGCCCAAATCTCTCATCTGAGACACTAAGAACAGTTTTTGCTTCCCTGCTTATCCAAGAAGTAGGTCATGAAAACAGCATTTCCACCAAACTCACTGCCCTAGATCCAAAGCCCCAGGCACTCCACTCAAACTGGAGCTGTGTGTTACCAGTGTGCTTGGGACAGGAGAGAGAAGGATGTCTTGCAATGGATAGAACATGTGTATCATTGACTGCAAGTGAAAAAAAAAAAACATGATGCTATAATTACAAGCAGACATTCAGCACAAGAAAAGGAGTTGCTATGTAAAGAAAAACTGAATGGCATACAGGAACAGTCACTAGAAACAACCCATCTTTGGATAAAGAGAAAAAACCAACATCTGTTCAAGATGCTATTTACAAAACAATTCATTTCACAAGTGCCTGTGTGGCATTAACACTTTTCTCAAAGTCCTTTCTTACAGCATCCTTGCCAACTCAGAAAACCATACCTGCCCAGTCTCATATCCTGCCCTACTCAATCTAGCTAAATAATGAAGAGGAGTACTTTGTGAGACTGTTTGCTTAAAATTACTCTCTTGAGCATTAAATGCCAAAAGGAAACATGGAAATGGACACTCCTACACACACGAGTGACTAGCTGATTCAAAATTGTGATTTATTTTTAATGAGTACTTGTCCAAATCTGAGTCATGTTCTTTATCTTTGGACAAAATTATTCTTAAGATAAAATTAATCTTGGACACCATCACTCTTTTCAACTTTCTGGTTGGAGAAGTCTGTGGCTTTTTGTCTTCAAACCAAAGCTCTGTTTTGGGCCATCAGTTTCTTATGACTTAGCAACCAGACTCGCATCACCCCACCAAGCAACTAGAAATGGATGTTTCAACACATGCAACTGTTTCTCCCTTCAACACCACTTTACCAGGTGTCAAAACAAAAGAAAAATAAAACCAAAAAATGATTAAAAAAAACAGGTCCACATTGAGACTGACTGGAAGTGTTTCAAACATTCTCTCCTTTCAGAGCCTCACCTCATCTGTCTGGACAGTAAATTCTGTGAGTAATATGGCATTGTAACACACTTCTGAAGAGTGCGGGAAGTTATAGCAACAACCCTCTTAAATAATGAGAAAAGCTCTATTAATTAAAAAGCTTTTCAAGAAAAAATTGCTGCCTTAAAGCAGCAAAGTTACCTCTGATTAACCAACCTGGTATTTTGCAGCAGGCAGGCTGCAAGTAAGCCAGTATGTTCAATCTCATGTGATGCTGCAACCAAAACGGAGTCTGGATATTCACGTAACACTCCTGCTGCCTTCACTTGCCTGGAAATAGTCTCAAGCAGCACGCCCTCTGCTTCCTCAGTCCTTCTGCATGATGCATGGCACTGACCATAGCCTGAACAAAAGCCAAATAGCACTCCACCGTAAGTTTTCCAGGCACTTAATAAAGTCAAAGAGAGGCTTATCTGGAACTTGCAACAGAAAGGGAAAATTCTTTAATACATTCCTTTAATTCAGAGGGGAGCATTTGGAGCTTGTTTCATTACCAGCAATATACATTGCTCGTAACATAATTCTTCTTTCACAAGAGAGAGACTAGAGCAGGTTCTCTTGAATCCCTTACGCCCAAGCCCAAGTGAAGAATCTTACTCTCCTCTTAAATACAATGCCCCCAAACTCGGAGGAAACCATACAGTGCTGTGCTAGTGTAATTATCAAATCTAGTAAATATTTAGACAATGGAATTTCTGTTATCACTGCCTTAGAAACAAGTCCCTTGATAACAGGAATAGCCTTGCAGCAAGCAGCAGTCTCCCTTGGGAGCTCTTTATGCAGCAGATGCTGTTATGCATCACAAACATGCCATACTCTATCATCCGAATAAACGTCCAACTCCTCCTTTCCCCTCTGCAAGAAGCCAAGAGGATTTCCCAAGTCACATGATAAATTAGAGCATTTTCATTCCAAAAAAGGAATCACATCTTTTTCCCCTGGGAAATCTCTGTACTTTCTCAGTTCACTGTTACTTCAGGGAAAAATTACTTTCCCTGCCACCTCCTCTCCCTTCTCCCCACCATACAAGAACCTCAGTAATGTTTCAGACAGGTTCCCAATTAATTTAAATTACCTTAAAAAGGTTGCTGCTGCGTTGTGTATTGACTGTGTCAGAGTCTTGTTTAGAACCAGAAAACATAAATGGGACGTGGTACATTAAATTGTTCTTAGTGGTAAGCATTATGTACATAATGAGTAGTCACCCAGGAAAAGTTCCATACAAAAAAAACCCCATCACCCAGACCCCGGCTATTGCTTTCTAACACACAGCCTGAGAAATTCCTGTGTCACTCTTGTGCTATCTTAGACAGCACAGTTTCTCTTAAAAAAAATCTTAATTTGTCATAGTATTTAAAATTTTCACTTTTGGAGTTACTTTGCTAGGCAGAAAGCTCACTGTCACTAAAGTCCAAACATCTAAGAAAAATTACATGGGTAAACAATGAGGATATATTTTTTTTAAATGGGTTAAGTGAAGAGAATTATTCTATTTCCTTTTACAAGAATCTGTCACAACTAATTTCTTTAATTTCAAGACATACCTTAGAGTCTACCATTCTGATTAAATTTCACAGTCTGCATGGTGGCTGATGAACATTCATTTGCTATTCATTCTACAGATTTCAGCTGCAAATCAAAAAGAACCCAGCATCGGTAAAAGTCATTTTTGGCAAAAGAAATTGAGGGCTTGAGACAATTATCTCTGTACCTTAATGAGGGGTTCTACAGCACATAAATCAGGCAACAGGTAGGCACACAGATGAAGGAAACCATGTAGAAAAGAAGAGCAGCTGACAAGGAATAAACACTCATGGTTCAGCAGATACCTCCAATACACATTTCAGCTGATAGTGAACAAGCCCATATGTCAAGGGATGCCTCCTGCTCATCGGAAGCTATACCTTTCACAGACCATTGACAGAGCCATGAATTTACCAGGGCCATATGTTGAGTTCTAACTGAACTGTTCTTAAAGTTGCTCTTCCAGCCATTTCCAAAACATACAAGTCTCAAATATAGAAACAAGCTATCTCCATTACTACATCTAGGTAACAAATTTTCCTTAGCAGCTCCAAAGTATGGTAATAATTGACATGAGCTCATCTGAATAAACTCACTATGCAGCTTAAGGAAACCTGGCATTCTTCATAACAAAATAAAACAAGGAAAGCCTTGCCTAGCTCAGTGCTTTTCAAGGTAATACGGTGACGCAGAACAGGGAAAACTGGGAGTAACTTCAGACACTCTTCCAACAACTGACTTAGAAAACTGGAGGATAAGCTGGAAACTCCCCTCACAATCTGGAAGGAAAGTGAGCTCCTTCACTTGCAATTACATGCACATTGATCCAAGAAATCCAGTTATTTTCCATTCCTCCTTCCAACCCACATATGTCAACTAACTAAAGTTAAATCCACTAGCAAAGGTGTCCTCACTTAACTCCACACCAAGATGCACTGCAGTGAGAAGCTCCATGTGGTACCCATTTGATAGAATGCTCAGATGTCCCCAGCTCCTGCACACATGCAGAGGAATAGATCCTGCTCCAAGATACATTGCAGAGCCAAGGCTTACCACTTTTATCTTGCAAAGATACTCCCTCGCCCCATTTCTACAACCTCACACCACTTTGAGTCTATGCAAGCTTCGGATAATGAAAGGAGCAGCAAGCTACATACACATCTTGGGACCTGCGTGACACAAACAAGTGAAATTGTTACCATAGCACTATTGCTAAATACTCTCAAAACAGCAATACATTCCACAAGCCTTTCTATAAAACTTCTTAGGCTATGACCTCAGAGTGAATTATTTTATTCCCAGCAGGCTGCTGGACAGAACAGATAATAACCCAGAGGGTCCTTTACAGTGGTCGATTCTTTTACCCCAGTAGATCCTTCCTAAGTTAGCTATCCAAGTGAATTCAAGTTTTAATTATTCCAATAAGCAGTTTCAGAGATTTGACAGTTTCCTCATCGCACAGCAGTCCCTTCCGCCCGAGGAAGTCAACAAAAGCAAATTGCTGAAACAAGCTTGTTTGCTATGTCGATTTTTTCCTCCCCCCCGTCCTGCTTATGCAAGTTGTTCTACATTCCCTAATTCCTTAAGAGCTGCCAAGAATGCAGAGAAAGATAGTGGACATGCTTCATATTTTACGTGAAACCTTAATGACACCCCACAGGTTACCCTACTGCAAATAATTCCACGTCACATTCAAGTGCTGCGTATTTTCATCTTCATTAAAATGACATCTCATTTTGATGACCAATTCATCAATAACAGGAAGAAAACTCTTTGCCAAAACTTTAATTGAAAAGGGACAAGTCATTTTCTTTTCGTCATTAGATACTCAAGGACGAAACAGTCCTTACAGTCGGATCGCTCTAGCTCCCCCTCAAAAAGCAAGTACTGAAATATGATCGACAGCACATCAGCAATATCGCAGGTGGTCTCTCACTCAGAGAGCACTTCAGAGATTAGAAGTATTCCTCCATGGCAAGCAGAGAGCACACAGTTTCATCTAGCAAAATTGTCAAGGACAGTTCCTCACCCCACACAGGGCTACCAGAGGCCATGGGAGCAGAAAGCAGCAGCTGGGATCTCAGGAAGAGCGACCACCAGCTGACACTACAATAAATAAGGAAATATATTTTAAAAATAAGTAAATAAATAAAATAAAGCCACCCAAAACTAAAACCATTTTTGCATTTCCATGGACCTACAAATGGGAAAATAATTTAAATTATAGGGTTGTGTCACCTATATGCTATTTTATAGAATAGCAAACAAGTGACTCATAGCACAAATCTGAAATGAAATCAAAAAAGTTATGTTTCACCCTCAAGACTGGGTGGGACCTAATTGCACAGAGAGTTTCATTTTTAAGATTAGTCTAAAAGCAGCTTTAGAAAATGAACAACAAAATATTTTATTTCTTTCTTTTTCAGGCTTGACTCTGGTTAGGAGAGCTAGACCCATGCTGTCTGAGGGCAGCTCAGAAATACTCCCCGTAGGGAAAGAGATCTGTCCTGAAATTTTTGTATTAGCAATTGGATCAGTTTTACCATGCCTGTAATTTCCTTCCCATCACAGACCATACATACAAAGTTTTGATTATTCCCACAGGCTGAGTTATAAATTAAAAAAAAAAAAAAGGTAGTATTATCAAATAATTTTAAAAAAACTCAATGTCTACCCCTTTCTGTACAGTGCTCCTCTTTCACATAAAAAGAGCCTGGAAAGGTGTTCTCCAGGTAAAGCTTTTTTTTACCAAGTAAAGCTTTTTTCCTATTCACTGAATGAACAGGCACAACAAAAGCTAGGAAATGTCTTTTTTTTTTTTTTTTTTTTTTTTTCAGCCTCCCTTAAAAACGAATTTTGCTCTGTAAGAATGAATATGATCAAGAGAATGGTTCAGTCACTTTCATACCCCCAAAAAAACCCCAAACTTGCTGGTCATCCCCCTCCAAATTTTTGCTCATGCAAAAAAATCTCAACACAATCTAACAAAAAAAGCTAAAAAGCACAAAATTCTCAACTTAGTACTGGTATTCCATTGCTCTATAATAAGCTAAGGGCAGATTCTCTCCTCTCATTTGAAGCAAAAATGTGGAAAGAGTTTTTGTTCCTTCTGAACCTTTGTAAATAGCATTGAGCCATGGCCTTCCCCCTGGCAGTAAATCTATTACAAGGCAGCAGACTTTGCTTCACCTTCCATTTTAATCAATTTGGGCAGCACTGGAGTGGGCAAGTGGCAACAACAGCTACAAGAAATCATTATGGTTTTGCCACCCTCTGCCAGGGCGACATAAGCAAGGAGCCAGCGGGACAGCAAGCGTGTGTGCGTGGGAAGGAGGTGAGGGAAGAAGCAGGAGAAAAGGGAGGTTTGGAAGAGAGACCCGTCTTTATGGTCAAGTCAGCTCTTCCTAGGGCTTCTTTAACATTACAAATGTTCTGCTGGGTTGGTATTTAAGTTCAAGCCGCATCCCATCTTGACTTCCAAAGTGACACCAGATGCATCTCTTCCCAGTCTGCAGCATTCACATCGCCACTCCTATGGATGCCCCCGCATGAGAAACATTTGAGGGCAGGGTAGGCAACAAGTGCAGCCAAAGGTCTGGCGAGAATAATTGTTTTATGCCCCTTCAAACCACTGGACAGTCACCAGTTCTTTGGCTTTTCAATCATTCATTTGAAAATTACAATCAGCAATATGCAAGGTCAGGAAAACAGAAGTTCAGTTAATTAAAGCAGCCCGCCAGTTTCCATCCTCAGCAAAACCAGACCAAATATATTCTTCCAAATCTCACCAGGCTGGGAGCCAGTCACTACTGCTACATGAGTTTTGTGAGCCTCGGGCTTCACTTGTTAAATAAATTTGTTTCAAGAGACAGGCAACAGTAGGGCAATAAAGAGTTGCTTGTGACAGCAAGGGCTTAAGGTGGTTATGGGAGCCCACCAGAGAAGCTATTATCACACTACTGAGCTACAGTTTCTCTGGAAGTCGATGCTGCAACAGTTTCAGCCATAGCATGGGGGGTGGAGCTGAAGAATTTTTTTAAAAATCACCAAATGCACATTGTATCTATGCCAAGGCAAAGGACAGCTTCAGCATGATGTCCACTGCAACTTCCTTGCAAGGCTTCTCACATCTGAGGACACCTATCCTTGGCAGAGAGTCCTCTCGCTGATGTGCAACAACACTCTCTACTGCATCCTTAATACAGGACTACCTGCACCAAAATCCTACCTTGCTTGGAGGACTGATTGACTCAAGTAATCCTGGTCCTGGTCTGGAGCAGAGATTCAAACCCACAGGTTGCCCAATACCTACTTGAAATTTGGCTGCAGTTCAATTAGGTTCAGTTTTTCCTTTGTAGACTTAGAAGTTGTCACTAGGAGACATTATTCCTGATCCACCCAGAATTGCCAGGTTTAACTACCACAGGAACAGAACCCTTGATTTTCTACAAGTATTTTTTTCCAGATCTGAACCAGCTGATTATGTACCAATCCAACATAACTCAACCACTAGCCACATGCACCAAGAAACGTGGTAACAAGAGACTCTAACCTTTGTAGGAAGAAAGACACAAAGATTAGGCATTCAATGTGCAAAAGCAGAACATTTTATTTAAGTCCTTTGTCTAGCACCACATATTTGAAATACATTTATAGCTTACTTCTCTGTGAACCTTTTTCACGCAGGACTGCTTCCCAGCCCCACCACATCTCCACAGTGTGCAGGTTTCACTGGTTGGCAGCTCACCATCAGCGCCCACAGCACCCAGAACAAGCAAGAGTCAAAGAAGGAGCTTCCTTTTCTTTGTAAGGAAGTCTCCTCTGAGAAACAGACACTTTAATTCTCTCTCCACACTTGTCTGAGGGCAAGCTATCTAACAGGGAAACAGCAGGAACTTTTGTATTAAGCACCAGAAATTAAAAAGTCTGTGCACAGGACTGCGTGTTCGCACCACGTGTCACACCTCGTAACGGCCCGGCCTCTGCTGACCTGCACCAGCCACTCGTGCTGCTTCTCCAGCTTTTGCCGCTTCTCGCGTGTAGCTGGCATAGAGAAAAAGAAACCACACACAACACTTTTTTCTCCACCTCATCTTGCTGTCTGATACAGACTTTGACCATTTCTGGTCTTCTCACCAGCAGAAGTTACCTTGGCTCGATTAAATGAACTGCCTCTCTCACCTCCCATCTTCACGTGTGATCTCTCAGCAACACACGAGATCTCCATGGCTCCCTCCCAACGAGGAAGCGCCTACAGCTCCGATTTTAAACAAACACCAACACTATTGATGTTTCACTCTATGAGCTATTGAGCCGTACTCATCTCCAAAGCTGTAGCCATCCACCCGCTCCCTCTGACATTACAGCCCTCCAGCCTTCTTCTGCAGTTTCTCCACTGCAAACGTTCTTGCTGACTCTCCCCCTCTGCAAGGCTTCTTCGACTCTCGTGTATGTTTAAGCAAGACTGGGGAAGCGGAAAGAGATGGAACCTCAGACACTTCTGCTGTGAGTCCATTTATTCAGCTCTGCCATATTCTTCCAACCACTATGGATGCTCCAGCCCCACTTTCTACGTGGTTATGCCAGCTGGCTCTCTCCTTGCCCTTCACAGTCATCCTGCAAGGCACAACACCATCAGTTTCAGAGAGGAAATTCACAGCTACCAGTAAACACTGCCTCCTGCCTGCTTCCTATTCTGATATCAGTAAATGAATTCCTCGTTCAAATTTTCCTCCCAAGGTCTCCCACACCCGATGATAGTGTTCAGCAAGGACAGAATGGGTCTTCCATAATCCCACATCGATATGTTGATCCCACTGACCTTTCCCCACTCTCTCAGCTTTCAAAACTCTTAAGAAAGCTGTACATGATTAATTCAAGCCCTTCATCTCCCAATATTACCGTATTCCCATCTGAACCTTCATAAACCAAGTATGTATTCAAAAGTTCAGACCTCCCTGCCCTCTCTGCTGTTTGATGTTATCACAACCTCATTCTTCACTCTTCATCCATCTGGAGGGGTTTGTCTGTTTGTTTTACAGTACGGTCCTCTCTCAGTAGACTGGTCAATCGGTCCAGGTTCTTCCAGCATATTTTGTATCCCTTTTGGAAGAATTAATCCCTAAGACCATTTAGCATTTCTGCCCTATTTCAAGAGAGCCCATTTAATTTATTACCTCTGCTAGAAACCAGCCATCCTGAGAAGTAACAGAGAAGAATTTATTGTACTAAAAACAATACTTCACGGACATAGACAATATGATCACTCTATTAATTACACCTGCATTACACAAAATCTTCCTACCTATTTTCTCATATCATCTATTGACTCAGGAAGCTTATACAGTCCAGTCCTGTCACAGAGTGGGATCGATTCCTCATCAGCCATAACTGATTGATACGAGTCTAACCCGTCCTAATCGCCTCCAATAATGAAGATTGAACAGCTTTCCTGGGAAATAATTCAGCATTTCACTACTCTTACTGTCAGTAGAAAGATTCCCAGTACCTAACCAAATTCCTCTTTTCACACTGTAAGTCCACTACCTCTCCTACCCAACACAGATTTTCTGTTTTTCTGCTTCCTCTGCAGCAACCTCTTTTCGATTTTCTCTTTATTATGAAGAGCTCCAGTTCCTGTAATTTCTCCTTGGAGAACATTTATTCTAGGAC
This sequence comes from Caprimulgus europaeus, assembly GCA_907165065.1. Next base: position 38,061,944 of record OU015529.1, on the reverse strand, counting down.
TCGGCAGCTCTCAGGTCTCTACTCTCTCCTACCAGTCCACAATAGTTTCTGAAGTGAAGTGTGATGGAAAGGATAACTCATCTTTTCTATGAGGAGATAAACAAACATATTACAGATGCTGTCAAAAGGAACAGTTGGGATACTGGGTACCAACCAGCTCATGGCAAGGCTTTCACTTGATCACTAGGTTCACAGGGACACTTCACCATTCAACACCTACTTGAACTGATTTGCATACAACCTCCCTATTGAAAAAAAGAAAAATCCAAAAACTCATCACTGCAACACCACAAATGGCCAACAGCCAAGCTGCCAAAAATCAAACAGCATAACCCAAATGGTACTAGAGGCAGAAGAACTTTCTAATCATCAGTCTATGGGACACAAGCAAAATCCTCCTCCTTCTCTGAGCACCTGAAGAAGACGGCTTAGGAAAATTTTAATGTGTTCCTGAGTGTGCCCACACCTTGGTCACATCTGCTCAGCTGGGGCTATCGCAGCAGCAAAGTATCCCAGACAAAAAGAAGAGATTCAGAATGGTTATTTTTTTATTTTCTTGCATGTTTACTGCTACACTTTGCCTGATTAGCGGAATTGAGCATGAATCTGAATCTCTGTCAAATTAATTGCAAAAGTCAACTTAAATTAAACAAGTAACTTATTATTTTCCAGGCAAGACTCCTAAAGGGGACAACTTAAATGATAGTTACAAAAGCTGTTCCACACATGACCAGAACCCAGGGTACTGGTGGCTTCACTTGCCAAGTTGGTATTTACAAAGTTTGAAGTCAACACTGCCGAAGTCACACTTCACACGTGTGAACAACCGTGCTGCAAACATGGGACTGATGCAATTGAGACACTCGATACAGAGGGAACCTCTGGCATCCCATGGCTGTGAAAACATACTGACACCACCAGAGAAACTATCGGCACCCTGAAGATACAAGGCACAAACGCTTAGCTGCTCTTTAAACAGTATCCGAGGGACCCAGCGTTGTACCTGCTGTTCCAGGGGAGCTCAGAGCCCGGCTCCATCACCTGATTAATACATGTTTTCAGTGGCTTTAGATAGTTTTGCAATTAGTTGCTTCAGCAAAACAAGAAGTGAGTGACAGGTGCACATCTCTGGTGGCAGCTTTTTTATAGGAAGCAATAAAACAGCTTGTGGCAAAAGCTAGAAGAATATCCCACGGTTACATACTGTTCCCTTAGTTTAAAAAGAAAAAAAAAGCCAACAAACCAACAAAAAACCTCCCGGTATTTTTAGTAAAACTTTTGAGCTCCAAGACGGAACCTACTGCTTTTACAGTTTTATTTTCTGCCCTAAGAGACAGAGTAAGCAACGCATGTGCTGCCAGTCTTCTCTTCCCCGCCAAAGCCATTCGGCATGCCGCTGCTGCGGGGGGAGCAAACAGAAACGGGCTTTTTTACCCACCTCAGGCAGCACCAACCTGGATGACATGGCCACGGAGGGGACCCCCAAAGCGCTCCTCCCCGGCTGACCCTGAGGAGGGGCGGCAAAGACGGAGGAAAATGATCCAAAAAAAGGGGGAAGATCCGCTGGGCACTTGCGCTCGTCCCCTCCCGCCCGCGCCTCGGGACGAGGCCCCCTCCGCCCCACCAGCGCCCCGGCGGGGCTACCACCCCCCCCTCGCCCCCGACCTGTGTGCCCCCCCGGCTCTCGGCGGCCCCGCGCGCCACCTGGCGGCCGCGCCCCGCCGGGACCCGACCCCCGCCCCGGGAGCCCGTCCCTGGTACCGCGGGCTGCGCCGGGCCGCTCCCGCGCCCTCCGGGGAGAGTGGGCTGGTAACAGAGGCGGGGAAGGCGCTTGGTCCCGGGGCAGCGTGGCGGCGGGAGGGCCGGGGAGCTGCCCGCTGCCCGAACGGGGCCGGGAGCTCGCTGCCACCGCCCGCCCCGCTCAAGTTTCGCCTGGTGACGGCGCTAAGAATAACGCGCAGTTGCCGGGGCCGGGCCGGGGGCAGCCGCCTCCCTGGAAACGGAGCGGGGGGAGCGAGGGCCCCGCCGCCGCCGCCCGCGGCTTGCCGGCACCGCGCCCGCCTCAGCCGGCCGCCGCCTGAAGGGCACGGCTCCCGCCTCACTCACCGTCCGGTGTCGCTGCTGCTGCTGCTGTTGGCGGCGCCGCCCCAGCGCCGGGAAGCAACCGGCCGCCGTGAGCGCGGCAGGGCGGCGGCAGAGGAGGAGCGGCAGCGATCTGCCCGCCGTGGCCGCCATCGCGCCGCTGGAGCCGCCTCACGCTGCGGCGGCGGCGGCGGCGGCGGGTGCTGCTGCCGCCCGGGCGGGGAGGGGTGGGGAGGGGGAGGGAGAGCGGCGGCGACCAATCGAAGCGCTTCCCTTGCCGGCCCGGGACCCGTCAAGCTAGGCAGGGTCTGCCAATCAGGGACAGGCGGGTGCCCTGTCCGGAGAGGTGATTGGCCGCTGCCTTCCCTCCGGTGCCGGTGTGGGCGGGGCCGCGCTCGGGCTAGAGGGCAGGGAAATGCTTCAGCAGGGGCGGGGAGGGGCGGGGTCAGGGGAGAGGGGCCAACCCTGGCGGGGCGGGGCCGGGGCCGGGGCTGGGGCGAGGCTCGGAGCGCGCGAGAAGACGGGGTGCACGGGGGAGGGGGTGCGCTGGGGACCGGGTGCAGGGAGATGGGGTGCACGGGGGAAGGGGTGCAGGGAGATGGGGTGCACGGGGGGGAGGGTGCCCTGAGGGAGGGGGTACAGGGAGATGGGGTGCACCGGGGAGGGAGTGCAGGGAGATGAGGTGCATGGAGGAGGGGGTGCGCTGAGGGAGGGGGTTCACCAGGGAGAGGGTGCAGGGAAATGGGGTGCAGCAATGGAGGCCACGGAGGCACAACCATGACCCTGGGAATGCAGCATGAGGGAGGCACAGGGATTTGGGGTGCTAAGCCGTACCAGCATCCCACCCCTGTGGCAGTTTCATGTGTGGTATAAAAAGCAGGTGATCAAAATGTATATATATCTATATATATAGCAGAGAGAGATGTATGTGTGTATATATATACATTGCAGAGAGAGATGTACATGCAGGCATGGTGGGCTGGGCCACCAGCGTAGACCTTGCAACATCTGGGCTAAGTAAGCAGTATATGCTCAGTTATTTCTTGAAAGGTGATTTACTTGCATTATTTTTCTTAGAAAAGACTTTTCCCTTCAACCTGGGAGTTGTTACAATACTGCCGGCAGCTCCACTTTAATTCCTGGGAAAGGATAGTCTGGAAGGCAAACAAGCCTATAATTTTTAATACTGGAAGTGGCCCCAGAATTTCTCATTAGAAAATGAAGCTTTAAAAAATATTAATGCACAAGCAGTTCCCACATGCAGTGATACCATTATGGCTGGGCCTGAAAGAAAGCGCCTTGGCATAAAGCAGCTGGGATCCTGTGTTACTATTATTTTTTTAAGCCAAGGGGCCCAAATCATCACTGTGTAGAGCAATTGAGACACACCTTGTCCTGGGAGGTGAGGAAAGGAGGATGCTTGGGAAGGAGAGTTACTGGAAATTAATGGGGAGAAAACTCTGACAAGGCTGGAGGTTGCCAAAATCATCAGGAACACGTGGGTTGAGACTCTGGCTGTTATTTACCAACCCCTGTTTGCCACCAAGACCTAAAAATACAGAGGGGAGCATGACCAGGTGATGGAGTGATGCAGATGTGCTTCAGCCATCACCCACACCATGGCAACACCCCAGTGCCTTCCTCCTTCCATCCCTACATCCCTACAGCTGCCTTCCCCTTTTCCTTCCCCTTTTCCTTCTTTTTCCTTCCCCTTCCCTTTCCCCTTCCTTTCCCAAGTGCTGCTTTCACATCTGCTCAGATGCTGAAGAGTTGTTCTCAGCTTTTCCCCAAACAGTGTAATTTTGGAGCTACACAACCCCGTCCTGAGCAATCCTTCAACCAAAGCCTCCCAAGCCACTTTGCAAGGCTGCAGGCTCCTTTCCGTCCAGGTTTTCCTGCAGGGATGGGTTTTCCCATCCTTTTACTTGTTGGTTGGGAAAACATGGTTGAAGCCATCAAGTCTCAGCTGTGTCCTTCTGGAACGATTTACCCACTGTCTTTCCAGCATAGCACGTTTAGCACTTCAATCATTATTTGTTTTTTTCTTGCAAAATCAAAGAGGTCTATTGGAGGGGCTGCACTGAGCTTCACTGCTCAGATCAGATCGAACCTTTGCTCAGCACCTGTTCATTGTGTTTCCCTCTCCTTACACATTGAAAATTGACAGCAGGAGGAAAAGGGCTTTAAAATAGGGATTTTGTGCAGTGCAGCCCTCTGTGAGGCCCTGGGAGCACCTGCACCAAAGATGCTCCTATGCACATCTCAGCCAAAGAGCCACGTCATGAACAGCAGCCAGGGTGTCCCTCTGGGGGACACCAGCCTCTCCCTGGTACAATTTGTAGCATCCCAAAACAAGGGGATTAAAAGCCTCAAAATGGCAAAACTGGGGTTAATGCCACCCGGAGGAGCTGGAAAAGGGAGATTAGAAAGGCAGGAAAGGGGGAGGAAGGAAGTCCCCAGAATGGTGGAATTTCCCTGAGTATGCAGCCCCAGCAGCTTGGGGCAGAGCCACCTCTTCATGCTATAAATTACCCAATCCAAAGTTTTTTTGGCTGGGTGAGCAGAGATGTGTTTAGGATGAGCCCATGCTGCCCTCCCCATGGGGTTTCCTATGGGGGCTCATTGCCAGCAGCTTCAGGGGAGGGCAGGGACAGGCATGTCCAGCAGACACTGGGCTGCCAGACCTGCCCCAACTGCTTCCTCCGATTCCCTACTCCTCCAGAGATTCAGAATATATATTTAGATATTTATTTTTACTTAAAGAGGAGCTGGAAGTGTTCACCCAAAATCAAATTTTAGGCAGAGTTTTAAAATTTCCATGGAGTATTTTACAGAGGTGGGAGAAGAACAGCAGCAGTAAAACCAATAATTCATTAGCAAACCTGTGCTGAGCATGGGGCACTCATTACAACACACAGAAATGGGAATTAAATGCCACTTGTGAGATCAATACCCTGTGCAAATAAATGAGCCACAGGGAACAGCTGCTCAAGAGTGCAGGGGGTGAAAGAGGGGAGGATATCAACCTCAAAATGGAACCCCATTTCTTTAGGTCAAATAGCTCCTGGTACCCTGCTAGAAGCATCTTCCACTCTTGGAAAACTTAAATAAAATAATGTATTTAATGAGGCTTTTCCCTGGTGCTTACAATTACAGCTGGATGAATATTAGAAAGTGGCTCTTGAGAAGAATTGATGGGGAGAAGCATGCTAGCGTTCACAATTAATATTATTGCCATGGGAAAGACTGAAGTGGAAAGCTAAAGCCTCAAACCCTCATCAACCATCCTGACACTGCCGATGGAGGCATGGATGCTCTCCTCCTGCAAAGAAAATACTGATTTAAGAGAAAACGAATGCACAATGAGCCATAGGCAAACCCAACATTTTGGCTCACACCTGAGCAACCCCCAAGGTGCTTGGATTAAATAACCAGCTGGGAACAAAAATAAACCCTAAATGATCTCTTAGTCCACAGGCTCATTGTTTTTTTCTGTGTTATTTAAATTTAGGATTTACCCTATTTTATTCCTGTAGATGTCTGGGGCTATGATACTTGCAAAATCCCACACGTGGAGGTCAATGGATGTGCAAAATCCCGCAGGCGCCGCCAGCATGGGTGGATGAGGAAATTCAGGAAGATATCAAGTCCAAGTGCATCTTATCTCTTTTTATTTAGAAGAAAGGTTGGTGCTTTCAGACTAAGGCAGATAAAAGAGTGCAGCCCTGAGATCAGGGGGCAGAGTCTACCTGCTGATAAAGGAACAGCACCAGCTGTTTGCCATAAGCTGGGCACCACAACAGAGCAATAAGATATGATGGGGCAATGCCCCTGGGCTGGGCAGGATGATGGTCCCTGTCCCATCACAGGACATCGATGATAAACCCTGAATTACCCAAATACACCAGCATTTGCTTGCCGTGCCATGTGAGAACATCTCCTTTTGGGGTCCGGTGTCTCCATCGGAGATGGACAGACCTCCATGTGCTGCTGTGCCCCAGCCCTACAGTGACCCCTCCAAGCCTTTCTGGCATCACCTTAAGCCTCACCAAAAGGTTTGTCCTAGAAATCCTTGCAATGTTTTCACTGCAGGAGGGCAGCAGAAGGATTCAGCAGCCTCCCGTGTTCCTGAAGAGCAATCGCTGTCTATTTATGCCGCTGGAAAAATGTATTTTTTAATGGGGGTTCATTAAGGCCTGAAGAGAGCCAACGTAAGATGCATCTGGAAGCCACTAAAATTAAAATACCTAAAATTAGCCTCCCTAGCAGTGAATCCTCCCTCTGATCTAGTTGCCAAGGTACACATGACCCAGGCATGCCTTTCTCATTTTTCCTTCCCGCTGCCATCCCATTCCTGAGCCGCCGGGCACATTCCAGGAGCCAATGTGCCTTCCCACTACCCTGGAAAAAATAGCATCCTTCCACCGGGTTTGCTGGGATCCCTCCCTCGGTTCAGTCAGCCTCCAAGTTTACATTGTGGGACTGTCCCATCTGAGCAAGGGCTGAAAAACATGGTGTTCCCCTACTATTGTGGGAGCTGTTTGGGATGGGGACTCCTGGGCATCGCTCTGTCCCGGGGGAGCAAGACTTATTCCCCCAAACCCCAGTCATTGATGACAGCCAGCCACATTTATTTTCGAGGCGTCTCATTTTCTTCCCAGCTCCCTCGCTGTCCAAAAAGCCCCTTTTGGGTGAGGTGCTCAGGCACGTGCTTTCCTGATGGTTAAATCTTATTAGTGCATGAGATTAATTGAAATCACAGTGCGGCTGGGCTGGCATGATGCCCTTGGTGCCATTTTCTTCTCCAATAAATTATGCTTGGAAAAGTTTATCGTGTTTTGCATCTCTGGGCAGCACCCATTGCCAATAGCAGGTGGGAAAACATTCCTGCCAGACCCTCATCTTGTTGTCAAGTCTCCCTGATTCCAGACAAGCCCCCAGGGGCTGGTGCTGACCCCTGGGGAGGTCCCTGCCCCGTATGCATGGGACAAAGCCCCTGGAAGGATGAATAAAACCATTGCTGCTTTGCAGCTTGCTTCTTCTCAAAGGCAAGAGAGTTTCCCATTGCCTTCCTTCTCAAAAAATGGAAATGCCAAATTTCCTGGGGTTCTAAAACACCCCAAATAAGAAGTTAAAGTGTTTTCAAAGACAGGGTAGAAACAGCAACATAAGCCTGACAGGGATTTCTGGAAGCCAGCTGTTGATGTTGAAATCACCGCCAGCCTGCATCCCCTCTGCCCCCATGCCCTCTCCCAGCTCCTCCACCACTGCTGATTTGGGCACCGGATTCTGGGAATTCAGGACAGGACGCTGCATCCAGGACTCAGGTGCTTGCGTATTCTTTGGGAGAAGATGAAACCCCTCTGAGGAGTGTTACCATGTGGAAATGTGCTGCACATATTCCCTTCCCTTCCCTTCCCTTCCCTTCCCTTCCCTTCCCTTCCCTTCCCTTCCCTTCCCTTCCCTTCCCTTCCCTTCCCTTCCCTTCCCTTCCCTTCCCTTCCCTTCCCTTCCCTTCCCTTCCCTTCCCTTCCCTTCCCTTCCCTTCCCTTCCCTTCCCTTCCCTTCCCTTCCCTTCTCTTCTCTGGCAGAAATGGCCAAGGGCTCACAGCCCCCTCAGCCCCTACAGATGGCTGCTTTAGCACCTGGGCATTTTACTCCGGTACCTTAAATGTACACATAGGTACCTCACACCCTGCACACAGACCCCTCAAACCCTCAGTATAGACCCTTTCAGGCCTTGTTTATACAGGCTGCTCAGACTCTATATATACATACCCCTGAGACTCTTTTCAGGACATATATATATATATATATATATAATCCTGAGACCTTATATACAAGCCCCTCTGACCCTATATACAAGCCCTTCAGGACATATGGATATGCTTCTCATACCCTACAGCCTTTCAGGTTGTACATGTAAGTCCCTGAGACCCTATACACAGACCTTTCTTAACTCATATATAAGCCTTTGAGGGTTATTTATATATACATATACAGGTCTTTCAGGCCCTATATACAAGCCCCTCAGATCCTATACAGAACCTATAGAATCATTCCTCATACAGTATATACATGCATTTCAGGATCTGTACATACATTCCTGAGACCCTACACACAGGGCTTTCAGGACCTGTATATAAGCCTCTGAGGCCCCATACACAGGACCTATAGAAACATTTCTCATATCACATAGACATGTACTTCAGGACATATGCATACAGGCCCCCGAGACCCTACACACAGGGCTTTCAGGCTCTAAATACAAGCCCCTGAGATCCTATATACAGGATGTATAGAAAAGCTCCTCATACAGCATACACACACGTTTCAGGACCTGCCCATACAGGCCCCCGAGACCCTACACACAGGGCTATAAGGGCCTGTATGTAACCGCCGAGACCCTCACGCGGGCCCCACAGGGCACCGGCACTCGCCCCTCGGACCACAGCCATTCCCAGGAGACACAGAGGCCCCGCCCCGCAGCACAGACCACGCCCCTTCCGCATAGCCCCCGCCCCCCTCGCGCCGCGACACCGCCCACGGAAGCGCGGCCGTGGTGGGCGGGGCCTGCGTGCGCTCCGGCGGGGCCGGCGGAGGGGCCGAGGTGAGCGCGGCTGGGGAGTGGGGCCGTGCCCGCTCCCCCTCAGCCAGCGGCGGGGCCTGGCCGGGCCGGGCCGGGCCGGGCCGGGCCGGGCCGGGCCGGGCCATGCGCGGTGCTGCTGCTCGGGCTGACCCTTCTCTTCGCCGCGGCCCGGCTGTGGAGCGGGCTGTGCGCACGTAGGCGGGTGCTCACCGTGAAACGGGTTGGGAGGGACCCACAGGCCGAGGGGCTGGGGGGGGGAGACCCCCTCCCAAGCCGACGGGCTGAGGGAAAGGCCCACGGGCTGAAGCAGCGATCTCCAGGCCCAGGGGCTGAGGGGGGGAGGCTTAGGCCCAGTCCCAGGGGCTGAGCGAGAGAGACCCCCCCCAGGCCCAGGAACTGAGCGGGAGAGACCCCCCCCAGGCCCAGGAACTGAGCGGGAGAGACTCCCCCCAGGCCCAGGGACTGAGCGGGAGAGACTGCCCCCCAGGCCCAGGGACTGAGCGGGGGAGACTGCCCCCCAGGCCCAGGGACTGAGCGGGGGAGACTGCCCCCCAGGCCCAGGGACTGAGCGGGGGAGACTGCCCCCCAGGCCCAGGGACTGAGCGGGAGAGACTGCCCCCCAGGCCCAGGGACTGAGCAGGAGAGACTCCCCCCCAGGCCCAGGAACTGAGCGGGAGAGACTGCCCCCCAGGCCCAGGGGCTGAGGGAGAGCCCCCAGGGCTTGAGGAAGGGAGGCCTAAGCTCAGGGGCTAAGGCAGAGAACCTCAGGCCCAGGGGCTGAGAGAGGGCTGCTACCTGGGGAACCCAGGCTTTACAGGTCGCACAGGGCCTGAAGTGCTGTTCTATGGCTTCTCCATCCCTTGAGTCCCCATAATTTCTTCCTATGGAATAAACCTTGGGGTCTGCATCTGCTACAGGGTTCAGCTTTTCCTGCTGAGAAATCCACAGGAGAAGGAAGGACCCCACCTTGATGTGCCTGGGCCAAGTGGGGCCTGCAAGGAATCTTTTGGGGAGCTCTCATGCAGCACGAGGAGTTGAGTCCCCTGCTCCCTGATATGCTTTATTGTTGTTGCTGTAGGGGATCGCTTGCGATGTTGCCAGGGCTGTGTGAATTATTGTTGTATGTTATAGCTAATGTCAAAGCAATTTTTCTTAATAGCAGTTTGTTAAACAGCTGTAACTTCACTGGATAGCCAAACTGTGTTTGATGTGCATTTTGTCTTTGGGGAAACCTTTAGGGTGAATTAGGGTTAATAAACTGCTGAGAGTATGGAAAGTCCTGATCTTTATTATAACATGATTTATGTGTGCTGTATTTGCCTTTAATGAGCTGCTTGGGAAAGGTGGTAAATCTGAGTCTGATTAGTGGGATCTATGGACCAGGAGTGGGCAGGTCAAAAAAAGGCAGGCTTTTTTGGGGGTTTCTCTTCTAGAAACTTGAGTTCTGGCTGGGACTTGAGTTAAGGTGAAGGCCTGGCTGGCTTTTTTTTTCTCCAATCAGTTGCATGACAATTTTTTCTTTCCTGGCTCTATGTGGTGGGCAGTCGAGTTGTGAGCACCGAGATCGATATGTGTGAGCACTAATATATGGAGCATGACTGCCAGAAGGGAGACTGTGTAGTGCATTGCTGGCAGCAAAGAGTTATAATCTTTATTATATTTCTTTCTTGTTTTTAGAATACAGCCCTGCAGTTGCTGAGAAATAACTCCTGGCATTCTATTGTGACTGCCTGACCCACAAGCTGGGAGCAAATATACTTGTGCTGCAGGTAAGGATGGTATTGCAGCCTGCTGGGGTGTGCAACTCGCAGCATGCTGTGGCCCTGCTCTCAGGTACTTTTTGACTCTGCTGAACTAATAATCTGGCTGATATTTACCCTTAAATCTGCTCTATTTGGAATTTTTCTTGTTCTGAAGTGTTCACACAGGATTTTTCCCAAAGCTCTAGGAAAATAGGTTCCCTTTCTGCAGTGTGAGAAGTTGTGATGACTCTTCTGTTGGAAGGCTCGGTCAGTGCCGTGTGTTTTGGAAGGAGGAGAGAAGCAGCCATGGGAGTGAGCTGTGAAAGAAGACTGCTGCCTGGAGCTTCCTGTTAACCCAACCTCAGTTGTGCCACTTTCATAAAATATAAAAAAAAACCCCGGAAACCCAATGCAACTCGCTATTTTTGTGTGCTCAGTAAAAACTTATTTGAACATAGGGAGATATCTTTAAACAAACAACCACCAAAACTAACTAAAGATGCTTAAACTGTGTGTTCTTGTCCATCTGGAGCAACAAAGGATTTCTTGACCAGCACAGGGGTACGAGGCAAGTATGCTCTAGCGTCATCACTGCTCACTTCTCTGGGACTCTGGAGGGAGTCCTGGTGGCTACCAGTTTAAGGCAGCAGTGTCTTAAGCCACTATAGCTGCTGCCAGAAGAGGGCATGGAGGGTCCTGTGGCTTATAACTATCCTCTTAAATTTTCTGGTAACTATTGATATGTTAGAGTATAATGTGCGTATTCAGCTGTGTATCTTAAGCTCATGTAACCCCTTTTCTTTGTTTACTCATGCTAATGGCTTGTTCTCCAAATGACCCATTTTCTGTAGAAATTTTAGTGATACTAATTATGCTTCCTGAAGTAAAGAAGTTGAAATATCGTGCTCTGGAGGAAAAAGAATGGCGTGCCTTGCTTACATCATTAATATCTGCCTACTGGGAGCTGTTTGGAGCGCCCTGTGCTGCCTTAGTCTCTGTGTAACTTCTTTGTACAGGCTTCTGTTGTGCCTTTCGGGCTGAGAAGTCAGGTTCCTGGGTAAGCTTGCTGTAGTGTTTTCAGAGGAGAGATTGTACTGTTATCCTCAGGCAGTTTAACAGGACAAACTGCAAGACCTGCAAATCATTTGAAGTCTCAGAAGGGCTTTGAAGCAGTATCCCGTAAGTGTTACATTTTTCAGGTGATATTTGAGGGAGCCATCAGGTATGTTTAGATCTAGAATGTGGAAACAACAATTTTTGCATTTCTCAAGCAAAATAAGTTCTGTAGCAATCATGTTAAGTTTATTACAAAACCACGTTGCTGCGTGCTGTTTTGCTGCAGTAACATTCCTTGGATAGACTGAGCTGACATATAGAAATACTTGTTTCATTCTTCCCGGGTTTCCAGTGGCCTTGCTGGTGCACAGTATTTTAACACAGTTCACTGCAGTAGGGCTGAGGATGCTTGTGTACCACAATAAAAAACTTATTTGTTAAATTTACAGATGCTGTGTGTTCCTGCTGGGACATTACGGGGGTGTTAGCGAAAAAGTATTTTGGTGTAGATGTGATTTTGGGTGTGGTGATGCTGTTAGAGATAATTCAGTAGGAAACAATTACCCAGGGTTGTTGAGTGTTGTAGCCAGAGTTGTATGCCTTTGAGAAGAATGTTTTGACATTTTTTTAAGCAGAACCGTTTTGAGAAAGGTGTGTTGCAAATGGTATGGCTATCTCTTAGTGTGGAGGATGGCTATATATCTCTTTAGGGTGATGTGTTTGACACTTTTAATAAGAAATGCAAGGACTCATAGTAAAATCTGAGTCAAAATGCACTTTGTCTGCCTAAGCACATACTATCCAAAAGTCTTTAGCAGGTTTGCCCCTTAGTGAAAGATTTAAGATGTTATAAAACAGAAAAAAAATAGACACCTTGACTGTTCAGATCATGCATTGTTTTACTGCAGCTTCTGTAGCATGATCTGAAAAGTCCTTGGCTAGTAAATTCTGGGTTATCTTTGCCTGCTACCTTGTCTATGAGTGCAGTGACTATTTTTTTTTCCCCAAATAAACCTGCCATGGAGTTTTCTTTCATGCTTTCTGAATTTATCCTCTATAGAAAGCAGCTTCTAATTGTAGTGCCACCGTCACTTGGAGCTGGCAGTACCACTGTGTGAAGAGATCCTCCTGTCTGGGGTGGCCCTACTGTGAATGTAGGGCAGGAGAACGTAAAGCAGACCAAAATGCTGATTCTTGTAACTGGAAATTCTGAATAGCCAGGTGTGTGGGAATGCACAGCTGGGGGCATGCCAGCTTTGCATAAACAGCCTTTGATTCATTACATGGTTTCCTTTCTGTCCCTGCAGCCTGTGACAAGTTGTCACCCTTCCTCTACCCACCACAGAGGAAATCAGTGGCTTAAAGTAATGGTTTTCTGATTGTATTTTTAAAATGGTGAATAATTTGCTTCTCTGGGGTGGGTTTTTTTCTTTTAAGTCTTCAGGGTCTTTCAAGCTCAAATTTTTTAGTTTTTCTGTTACTGTTAGGAGTTTATAGCCCTTTGAAATGAAACCCAAGACACTCATGTGGACAGCAAGATAGAAGGTTGTTTGATCTTGATTTGGTTTGAGATCAACAACGCTGCGGCTGACCTGTGCTTGAAACATGAGACCTGTGAATCTGTGTAGCTTCGTAATTTACAGTGTGTTGGTCTGTGATACAAAGCTGGTCTGTGGCAACATCAGTCAAACATGGTGTCTGTATAAACTAGTTGTTTTATGTACCCGCACTTTAACATCTCTGTTTCCATTAGTTTGATACAAACTCAATTTCTGGTATTTTTGCTTCAAGAGTTAGAAAGAGTAATTGTATTTTTTTTCCTAAAATCTGAGCTATGATACAAACACAAGGAAGATCTGCGAGACTTGATGCCTGCCTTATGCCAGTTGGTGTTGAAGAATACAGGAGGATTGTCACTGTATTAGATACTCTATCTGTGTGTGTGCACCAGACTTGCTGTCTGTTGGAGTTGCTCGGGAGTTTACCCCTGTCTAGCACTGATAAGAGGAGATGTTTGGTTTTTAATTTTTTTAACATCTCTTCTTACAGTCTTGTCACTGTGGCTTTTATCATGTGCTTTTAAGGTTGCTATTTCCATTAACGCAATCCTCTTTTTTTCTGTTGGCTGAAGTTTTGCTGGACTGCAAAGTAGAACTCTTCCATCTAGTGATGGATATTTTGCTTTTTGGTTTCATGGCTGCAGGGAGGGAGGTGGTGGGTGGTACTGGTCAGGCACCGTGACTCATCTGGTCCTCTGCTCATGGGGTGTTTGCTCTAGATCAGCACTTGAGCACACGTGTACTATCTGCCTGGCCAACCTGAATGGAGCCAAATATTTGTTGCTGGCTTCTTTTATGCTGTAAGTGAGCTCCTCAGGTCATGTTCTAAAAGCACAAGACACTAGCCAGGCTTCTCTGTATTCTTGTTTCTCTCTGAAGTTCAAGGTAATCCAATAATGTGTTGCTGGAAAAGCAACTGCAGTGGTTCAGACTTGCTTTTCCTTTTTTTGAGGGAACCAGGGTTCTTCTCTTGACTTCCCAAGAAATCAGTCTGGTAGATGAAGTCAGATGCTGTAACTTTTTTGTTTGTTTCAGTAAGATTTTTGTTTAAAACTTCTTTGGCTATGTACCATCAAAGTGTGGCTCTTTGGTTAGGAGAGGCATTTTCTAAAGAAGCAAATGGCTGTGGCTGGGATAGGCAATGTTTCTGTTTAAAAGACAAAATCGGTAAGGGAGAAATTGCTGTGCAGTGATATTCATATTCAAGTTCTCAGTGAGTTCAAAAATCTTCTTCCTCCTTGTCGGAGAGGAAAAGAGGTACAGACTTTACCATATCAAATTCTGAGATGATCCGCTGCCTGCCTACCTCCAAATGGAAATTTGTCTTTTTCTGGAGTTGGGCATGTATCTGCAGATAACTCAAGCCTGTTGAAGTGTCACCTTTACAGCCTAGTGAGGCTTTTGCTTTCTCCTCAGACTACTTACATTTTTCAATTCCAGCATTATTTGCCCATGAAACACATTTTTATTTGTTAAGAATTAACTTCAGTTTTCTTGTAGCCAAGTAAGCCATAAACTCCTCTTAAATCTACTTTAATTGCTCTGGGATTTTTTTGTTTGTTACGGTAAGGTACACACAGGTAGGTGGCCGTCGGCTGGAGAAAAGGCAGAGCTTCAAGGAGGGTCTTGCCATTTGGTGCAAAAGTTAGGAATTCTCAGGAAAATCACATCCCATCAACACAGATTGTGCAACCCAAGTTAAATCACTCAGGTCGCGAAGCAGCTGTATTCCTGGTGTCCGTAACTTTCTGTAGGAAAAGGCAGAAATGTTATGGTTTCTACTTCTCTGCCAGCAGTTCTCTGACAAACCTTTGCTCCTCAAATCAGTGTCATTTTTTTTCCTCTTGAGAATGCCTCTGCTCTGGTGTGCCTGCGCTTGTGCCTGGTTTGCAAAGACAGCCTGAGTATTTGGGAATAGTGACCGAAAAAAGAAAATTTCACATTGGACTGGTTAAGGTAGAAGTAGCTCTTGAAAGAGGGTCCTTATCCTTCATAGGGAGTGAAATAAGGTTTTGTTTGGTTTTTGTTTTTACAGCTCTGCTGTTGAGCTCACCAGGTGATGTTCTTCTGCCATTTTAGTTGTCACCAAAGTCTTTATTGTAAATAGACTTTAAATCAGGGGTCCTCAAACTACGGCCCACAGGCCAGATACGGCCCCCCAGGGTCCTCAATCCGTCTCACCGGTATTTACAGAACTCCCTGCCTGCCCCCCCTGCCAGCGGCTGGTGGGGAAACCAAGCAGCCACAGGTAACTTCCTGCCGCTTAATCCGTGTGCCAGCCTCCGCAGTCCCCAAGCACCTGCTGGGACTGGGCTGGAACCAGCGCCTCGTCCTCGACCTGGCCCCCCTGCAGCGGGCGAGAGGCGCGGGCATCTCCCCTGCCAGGCAAGCTCAGTCGGCAGCCTCTGGACTGCCAGGTCCAGCCAACGTGGGCGAATCGCCAGAGCCCCGGCGCGGCAAAGTTCCTTCAGTCCCTTCTGGCCACCCTTTCCGGACTGCGCGGCCGGGCTGAGGAGGGGGGCGGCGGCATCAGTGAGGTGGGCGACTCCCCTGTCTCTCCCTCCCTCCCTCCAGCTCCCAGGCAGGACAAGTGAGCCAGCAGCAGTGGGAAGCGCCCGCACCATCATGTCAAAAAACAGAAAAATTGACTCCGAGTGCAGGGCATTCCAAGAAATTGGACTTGTGGTTATTTTTTCACGGAGTACAAAGCAAGCTGTTTGTCTGGTATGCCAGAATTCAGTCTCTGTGTCCAAGGAATACAATTTGCATCGACACTACGAAACTGAACATAGAGATAAATATGATTCTTTGGTCGGACAAGTGAGAAAAGATAAAATATTAAGACTGAAACATGGATTGACAACTCAGCAGAATACTTTTATGAAGCAAAAGCAGCTCAATATATCATCACTTCGAGCAGGCTATCAAGTTGCCAAGCTCATAGTGTGCACTGGCAGAGCATTCAGAGAGGGAGAATTTGTTAAAGAATGCCTTCTTTCTCTTGCCAAAGAGACGTGTCCAGAGGAGGCGGATTTATTTAGTGTAGTGAGGCTTTCAGGACCTATAATTACACAAAGGATTGAAGAAATGGGGGAAAATTTGAATCTGCAGTTGCAAAACTCCTCAAAAAAACTTTTCTATTTCTCATTGGCACTCGACGAAAGCAATGATGTTCGTGATTCTGCACAACTTCTAATTTTCATTCGTGGGACAAATGATTCTTTCAAAGTCACAGAGGAGCTTGCTGCACTGAAAAGCATCAAAGGAACAACTACAGGAGAGGATATCTATGAGAAAGTTTGCCAAACTGAATGATTTGGAGCTGGACTGGGGTAAACTATTCAGTGTGACAACTGATGGTGCTCCTAGCATGGTGGGGTCCATGAAAGGAGTGGTTGCAGGCATTAACAAAGAGATGGACAAACACAACCATTCACATCCAATAGCCATACACTGCATCATCCACCAACAAGCACTGTGTTGTAAATCACTGAAGCTGGACTCTGTCATGAAAATTGTGGTTTCTTGTGTTAACTTCATTAGAGCTCATGCACAAAACCACAGACAGTTTCAGGAATTTCTGTGTGAGCTAAATGTTGCCTTTGAAGATATTCTGTACCACACAGAAGTCCGTTGGCTGAGTCAAGGGAGAGTTTTGAAACGATTTTATGACTTCCACAGGTTTATGATTTTATGCTTTCTAAAAACAAAGAAGTACCAGAGCTCAAAGGTTTGAGGACCCCTGCTTTAGATGTTCGAAGGTACATGGGCAAAGATCTTGGCACAGTGAGTAAGCACTCCTTTCTCTTCTTTCAAGTGAAGACCAAGACCAAGCTAGCTACTGACCTACACCCTTGTAAATAATCCAGTTGCAATTACTAATAATGCTTTATTAAAATTAAGTCAAAATGCTTCTGTGCATCTTTACAATGCATTGTCTTCTCTACTTACCACTGAAGATCCATAAAATTATTTTCTATCTTGTCAGTTTTAATCTAAACTCTATGCAGCAGTGTTTGGGGTTTGTGACTCTGTCCAGTTTCCTTGCGTCTAAGACTGAGCTTCTGTGGCTGCAGACTTGGTAGAAGCCCACATGGGCATCTTGTACAGCCCAAGGAGATAAGGGTTATTTCTTCCATATAGTACTTGCTATGTCAGGATAATCTGCAGACTGTTTGTATTCAAGCAGTGAAAGTCCAAGTGTGGGTGGGTATGCCAGGCTTGAAGGTGGTGTGAGGAAGGATTAGACCAACTGACAGTAACAAAGAAACTTACATTTCCTTTAATTTACATGAAGTTAATAGTAAGAATGCTTGTATAAAATTCAAGGAAAGAACACCTATGTGTAGAAGTGATAGTTTAACAAGTTGGATTCCAAATAGTCATGGTTTTACTGTTTTATTTTCACTTTGTGGCTTATGATGCTAAATAATCAGTTTAGCAGAATAAAGCAACTCGTGAGGTGAGGATAGCATAAATAATGGAGTCTTAATGGATATCATCCCAGTAAATGGTTATACTAAATAAGCCATGTTAATGGTGAGGTGATTACAGAACACCAAAAGGTGATAGTGTGCAATATTAGACTGAATTTTTAAACATGTTATGAAATGCAATAGTGTGGCTTTAATAACAGCTGCATTCTGGTTAATACTAAATCCTGACTATTTAAGGGGCAGCACTGATTGTCCCCAGGGGGAGGACAAGCGATGGTTGGGTGTAGTCACAGAGCTGTGGAGTTGGGAAGTGTGCATTTTCAGGGCTGAGGATTTTAGGAAGAGGTGAACCCTTACTGCAGTGACAGGTAAAAAGAAATTGCCAGGCTATGGCTTAGGTTTCTGCTAAAGACCTGGCAGCATGTTATCAATTGGTGCTTTGTAGACTCTCCATCAATCTGAATTGTGCTCTGAAACAAATGTGGTTCCCCTCTCTAGCGAAATTAATGTGATCAAATATTGCCTCAATCTCATAGCTGCAAAGAAATTACTTTTACTGCTAGATTCCACTTTCATTCTCAAAATTGATTTATGTGTTTTAGTAAGCTAATAACTTCAGTAATGCGAGTAATCCTTTATCTGAAAATTGCAGTAGGTAAAGTGAAAATTTGGAGTTACAGGAGGGGAAAAGAGCCGAGTAGTTCAGTCTCTCTTGAGGATGGAGGAAGGAGTGGAACCATGCCTTGCTAGCTGGAATCCACCTCTGGGCACCCTTTGTTTAAATTACCATTGTAGAAATTTCTCTTGCTGGTACCAGTTTGTGAATTGAAAGTATGAAGAACTAGGAGGAGGAGCAGTCAAAATTAATAACTTAATTTTGGTGGAGGTGGGTTTGATGCTAAGAGGGTTTTTTTCCACCTAGTTTATTGTGTCTCAGGTTATTTTAAGCATCTCTCTGTTAGTGTTCATGGTGAAACTTCTCTCCTGATTGCTTTGCCCTTTCCCTTGTGTCTTGACTGTTCCTTCCCATTTGATTTATTTGTTATACTTTTTTCCCCCATTGCAAGTTTCCTTCCTCTCTTCCCAACAATTCTCTCGAGAAGACGGAGACAGGAGAGTTGGGAGCTGAGACCTGCGCTCTTCTGCCGCTGGCCCTCTGCTTCAGGCTTCTGGAGCTGATATCGCTGGCCTCAGTGAGCAGGGCTGAGGTATAACTGACAGTGGCTGAGGTGGAAATAGGTGAGGAATTTTCCTACAGTGGCTGCTGGGTCAGGATGTCTTGGTGAGCTCTGGCAATATCAAACTTTGATTTTTAATAAAGATATGGCTCCAGAAAGCTCTTTCAGTTCTCAGTGAGTCCATCTCAGCCAGGCCCTGCAGAAGTCTTTATGCCTAAGCAGTGTCTTGTAAATGCAAATCTTTTTCTGAGAAGATCTTAGTGTGTAACGATATTTTTCATTTAAATTAACAATTGATGTTCTGCACTAATGAACAAGCTTACCATGTCCTAGTAAGCAAAGTGTGTTTCATCTTAAAAACTGAGATGATTCTAGATTGCCAAAAAGGGCTACAAAAAGTTCAGTGCTGTGGGGTACCCAAGTGCAAAGTAGTCCCTTTTCCCTGGGCTGGGCTGCTTAGTGCTTTCAGTCTTGAAACCATCAGCAAATGAGGGTGCTGGAAAAAATGGGAGCAAGTCTTTTTTTCTTTTGGTATCTGAAGAAGGACGTGAGAGAGTCTGGGTTCTGCCAAGTCTTACATTCACTGAAAAAATCCAGGGCTGGACTGCTGATGCTTTGGATATGGCAGTGGGGAGAAGCGGAAAGGCTGTCTGAATTTCCTCACAAAACCGGTTAGCACACAGAGGATCATTGTTTGGGGCAATAAAATATCCACAACAAGCCAGAATGTGTATAGCTGTTGAAATAATTTTGCATTTCTCCTTTTAAAGCAATCTGGATGTCCTCAGTTCGAATGATGCCCATCGTGTCTCGGATTGGAAGCAGTACTTTCCTAATGGGCTTGTGGGTTTCCTGGATGTCAAAGACACTAACACGTTTAGTGCTAAATTACAAATACATGAGGCTTTATGCTGCTCCGTCTTGCCAGCCACATGTAGCTGTAGAGCATGACCCTGAACGCTGACCCGGTGGCAGCGAGAGCTGCTGCAGCAGCTGGGGCAGAAATACGACTTAAACCATGGAGCTGGGGCGCACAATCGTGGTGCTGAAGTGGACAGAGAGTGCCAGGTAGCGAGACAGACTGCCAGATCTCTTCTGGCAAAGGGGACTTGGGTGAGGTGGGTTTTTTGTTGAGTTTTTTTTTTTTTTTCAATGTTTGGGCTCTGAAGATTAGATTTTGGTGGAGCAGCTTATATTTAAAAGTGGAGCAGACAGTCAACAAAACTTTTTTTTTTTTTTAAATCTTCAGGTCTGTTGGTTGACTTTTCTGCTTAAAAAAAATAATACCCATGTCTTGTGGCACAAATAAAAGCAGATATGGCATTCTTTTCTGGAGAAAAAGCCCCAACTATTTATTTTGTCCAAGGATATTAATTTAACCTGGGAAAGTGACTGTAGAGCTGTTTGGAGCAAGAACTTAAGATAAGACCAGCTTATCTTTTATAAACAAAAATATGATCTACAGATTCCTTGTAGTAGGAACACTAGAACATTGTGATAACTTTTGTGTTTAATCCTTAGTATTTTGGAATTATTTTTTTTTCTCTGAGCTACTTTGCTGTATCCTATTTAAAAGAAAAAATAATCTATTGCATTAAGTCATGCAAGAATTGAGGTTTCTTATTGAAAGCTGTAATCACATCATTTCTTGGGAGTTTTATTCTTTATCTCGGTTTTTTCCCTATCCTACTGCAGATCATGGTGTTAAGCTTTTCACTGCTGCAGTTAGGGCAAGATGCTTACTTTTAATCTTTTTAAAATTGAGCACCAGCTTTCTTGAGTTATCTTGACTTAAATGCCTGGAGCTTTTAACAAAGCATACCAAATATCATGGTGCTTTTGATTAAAAAAAAAAAAAAGAGAAATTGTACAATTGCAGATGGAAAGCATGGAAAATTCAGCTTCCAAAGTGCTTTTTTTTTCTTTTCTTTTTTCTTTTTTTTTTTCTTTTCTTTTTTCTGAGATAAGGGTACTCTATTTTAGGATTGTTCTAGGAACAACCTGCTTTCAGCTTTCTCAGGCAATTGCTACTGTGCAAGCACTGTCTGAGTGAATGTCCCAGCACCATCAAGGATGGAGATTGCTTGGACAAAGAGGATAATTTAGTGTTTCTGAGGGTTCAGGGGAAACATTTATGCAGTACTAAAGCCAACAATCTAAAATGTTGTAAAAACCTCTTCAAGCTCAAAAGTAAGCAACGTGGAGCTGGATTTTCATTTTGACTGATTAAAAGGTACTGGCAACACTTTCCTTATCCATTACATTCTATGCATATAAAGTTGTAATTAGGATGAGGAACCCAAGTAAGGGCAACTTTACCTTCTTGGTGAAAATAACACTTGTAGATTTTTTTCTGCATATGTAACAAATTCATCCCTGGAGATGAAATGGGAACATCAGGTTTGTGTAGGATAGAAATAATTTTAAATAAGAGCTGTTTTTCATAACAAAATCTTCTATAGTTCAGAGCTGGAGAAGGTTGGAGAATAAGTGCTGTTGACTGGATGTATTCCATTAAAACTTTAATTTTAAGCCTGTTTACTTTTAAAGGAATAAACAATGGTAATGCTGACTGCAAACTTGGGTTTTAATATGTGCACAGATGAATATAAAATGGATGTTATTCAGATGCACTAGGAGAGTTTGTGGTATTTGCCCATAAAGCAGGGTGGTGAGGGATAGGCACCCTGTGGCTTTGCCCTGCCCAGCGAGAGCACTGTTGCCACCTCCATCCCAGCCTGCCGTCACCTGCTGGTGCTCCATCCCATGTCCCAGGACCGTGCAAAAGCCTTAGATCCAATATGAAAAATCACTGATGAGGGATCTCCTAATGATTTTTCATTATCTATGTTTTCCCTTCCCTTGTCACATATTTCTTGATTGTGCTGTGAAATCTTCAGTTGCATCTCTTGCCTTAAAAGATACTGAGCTCTGGCACTCAAAAATTATCTGCTGAATATTTTATGTGCAAGACGCACCCCCCTCTTCCTTTCTCCCCCTCCCTAAGTTCACGTCACCGGTTCACGTTGTGAAATCCTGAGCTACGTGTTGCTTTAGTTGGCAGAACTCTTCACAGCTGAGGTGGGAGAGCACACCAGGCGTGTGAGGTGTGTTTGCGCAAAACGGTCCCAAGATTCTCATCGTTGGAAGTTAAGGGTTTAGCAGAATGGCGCCGTGGCATCTTGTGTTACAAAAGCAAATAGAAACCAACAGATGTGATTTTTATCTCTATTCTAGAGTTATTTGCTGTCTGGGAATACTTGAATAGACTGGCAAGAATGGGGAACAGAAGGAAATATTTGGGCCACTGCTCCTCACTTACAGTGCTTTTGCTGGCCTTGGGAATTCTTTTACCATTCTGTTCCCAATTTCTTTTTTTAAGGCTGACCCTGTGATCGTAAAATTGAATTTTCATCAGTTAGAAATAAATCCTTTATTTCACTAGAAGATACAGCACCTTTTCTTTTCAAAGGCAACGTTTACCTTTCACCTTCAACCTTTTGAGCTACCAAAAATTGCTTTGTCTTCTGTAGCTGGTGTGTGTGATGAGGTGACATTTTTGTGGTTCAGATGTCTCTGTTGTATAATGTTTAGATTTGTAGCTCTGGTTTCCCATTTGTGTTTCCCATTTGTTTCTGTACTGTTGTGTGTGTAGCAGGGCATGGATTGTATCTTATGAGTTTTGACACTTTGAAACTTGCTTTATACCTAAAGTTGAATATAAATGTTTTTGCTCCAGGCTAGCTAAAAAAGTGATTTAAGAACAGTAGAGTTTTCTTAAGGAAATTTAAAATGACTGGATTGGGTTTTTGTTTGGTTGGTTTGCTTGTTATTTGGTTTAATTTGCCTTTTGAAATCCAGCTGTGTCTCCCTCTGGCCAAATGGCTCTTACTTGCTGTAGTTGCTTGTAAGATCTACTTGCATCTTATATGCCTTGGCACTTGAGCGGGAGAGTGCAAATATTTTCTCTTAACAAAAGGTGCTGGGGAAAGGCTGAAGGAGAATTTGAAAAACGCTATAAGAGCAGCTGAGTAAGTAGCTGGGATGTGACAGCAAGATCTGTCAGCCAGGTGTATGCCAATACGTAATACTCATAATTTGCTGTTTGTTAGACAGGTACCTGCCTGTTTCAGGACAGCCAATAAACATCTGGGACAGTTATTCTATGTAACTTTTCCTATTTTAGAAAAAATACGAGCAAATCTCTGGTTGAGGATCAGTGCGAGAGCCCACAACTGGGGACGGTCTGTTGCTGTACTGACGTGTTCTTCTTCTTTGACAGGATGTTTCGCCTGCGATTCCTGCCCATTGCAGCAGGGCTGTCTGCTGTTTCGCGGCATTACCATGGGACTGCACATCACCCCAGGACCAGGTGTAGGCTCGTGGTGGCGGCTTTCATAGGGGCAACTGCAGCAACAGCAAGTGCCAGATTCCTTTGGCAGAGGTAGTATTTTTTTTTCCTACATTTCTTGCCTGAAACCTCATGCTGCTTTAGTCCTGTGGCAAGTACTTACAGACGGGTTTAAGGTCTGTGGGAGACTTTGCAAAGCATTATTGCCTGTCCTGCTTCTGCTGCATGGAAGGAATAGCTGTTGCTGACTCCCCGTGGAGCTTCTTTGCTGCTGCGAGTACCCAGGGATACGAAAAAACTCAGTTTTCCTCTGTAGCCTTGCTCACATGAGCTGTTTGCCCTTGCCAGGGTTTGCTACATGGGTGTCTCGTGTTGTGCAAAGAGAAATCGGTGGACTCGACCAAGCTGGGTGAAAACATCGTGCTTTTAGCTTGTGGGAGGGTTGCTAGGGGCAGCACACTTGGCCAGGGGATGCTGCTCTGGTTTTCTTTGTCTTCTGCTCACTGCTTCATAGATAAAACGTAACAGGGGAGCAGGAAACAGGCCATCCTTCGGTGGTAAGGTAGCTGCATGCAGAACTCTGTGGGCCAGAGTCTGAGCACACCTACCTGTGGGCTGCGAGGCTCAAAGCTTGTTTCCATAACTGCAAGGAGAAAGGCAATATTTGTGCTTTCCTGAAGTGACCCTCACTGAACCCTGGACCCATGCCATGTTTGAAAAATCAAGGACTCCCTTCTCTTCCCTCCAAACATGGGAGCAGTGGCACCAGTGTCACTCAAGCTCATGGCTGCAATTATTCTGAAAATAGTCTTTGCTGAAAACTCATTTTCATTCCAGTATTTGGGTGGTTTATTGCTGCTCACCTTGTGCTGTGGCTAGAAGGCTCTAATTTTAATGCAACGGGAGGAAGGTGATGGTAATTCTTCTGGCTGTTCCTAGAGCTGTCAGACCTTGATATGTGCTAAAAGGAGTTGCTCAGGACGAGGAAGAACACTGTGATCCAGCACAGTGTCATCATATGCTGCCTTTTGCTAATAATCTGCATTTACGTGGTGCCTCTTTATCTGCAGGACCTGAAGGCTGCTGCAGGGATGGCCATGATAACACCCCTCTTCAGGCAGGGAAGTGAGCAGGGTTTTTTCTATTTAAAACATCCTCAGCATGATCATAAAGTAGGTAGGACATCACGTCCTACATAAAGCTGTCCCAAAACCACTGCATTAATATCTCTGTCCTGCAGCAGATTCACCCCTGCTTTTAAAAATTGACAAACAAATTGTCAGTTGTTAGCTTTGCCTTTTTTCAGGAGGAAGGCTCTTCCTGTGGCAAAGAGCTGCTAATGTTATGTGGAGTGCTAGGTCTGGGTGATTTCAGGGAGTGATTTGTGGCTACTGGAGTACTTTGCTGTTCCTTGGAGGCTGCTGGGCTCTGTGGCCAAGCTTGACCTTGCTCAGCTGATAGAATGGAATAAAGGAGGGGCAGCCCCTTTGGAGTAGTGTGATCTGTGATCTCCCCAGTCCTCATCAATCTGGAGAGATTAATTTTTTTTCTTCTTCGTTGTTTATAAATTTGTAAAGCACTAAATAGAATTATACATACTTTGAAGTATTCCTTTTGAATACGAGCCATGAAATAAACTCACAGTGTCGGTAACTGTAAAACAGAAGTACATCCAGGCTTATGATATTTAATTAATTAGTTGGCATACAGCTGCTGTAAATAAGAGGAGGAACAAAACGGTTATGTTTGGTATAGAAAACACTTCTTATGGACACCTGTAGAAGTTTTGAACAGACTTTCAAATAGGCATTTTAACATTGTGTTTAAATAAATGAGTTATGAGGAACTGCAAGTTTCCTTTGTCTTTTACAATATATAAATTGGGTGATTAGGAGAGTTTAAGAATAAGTGTAGGTGAACACAGAACGTTTTTAATGACATCCTGGGTTATTCAGGTAGTTAGATCCTGAGTTATTACAGTAAGTGTAATTAATTAGTTATAAAAGGTAGATATGTAATACAAGTAGCCAGGGCACAGGGATTGAATAAGCCGAGTGTCACTGAAAACATAACTTACAGACTACAGAGAGACACGTCTGTGTGCATCTGAGTATTTACACTTAGTAGTAAGCGATTTTGATTTATGAAGTGTTGCAGTGGTATTTAAATAGGAAGCAGGTTGGGAGGTCCTTTGCATAACCAGTTCTGTTGGTGCAGTTAGTCTGTTGTAGGGATGACCTCTGATGCTTGTTTACCTTTGGTTAGTGAAGCAACTGTGCTTTTGTTGTGATGAAAAACCCTCCTGTGATGCACAGTTTCTCTCTGGGGGGTCCAGCATGTCCTCAGTGTGGCTCTCTTAGCATCGCAAAGAGTTTTTGTCCCTTTGATGACAGATTACTCTAATGAGGAATGTGTGCCTGTTAATATTCTGCTTAACCTTGGATGGTCTGTTAATGAAGCTGAGACACTTCATTGCTCTTTGATTAGAGAATGCTCTTCTGCAGGCTGTGAATGAAGTTTTCCTCAAAGGTGAGGGATGTCTCCCTCTTTTTATTTTCTTACAATTATTTTTCTTTACAGTTAAGGCATTAAAGATATAATAGGCTGAATCAAGAAGCAGTTGAAAATCTTACGCTTCTCGGGCTGGGTAAGTAGTAGATGATGCAGTAATAAAAGGAAAAGAATATGAGTCGCATTTCTTTGTCACCTGCATAGAGCCTAGTGTAAATGCCCCAGCTCTTCTCTACTGCCCTTCGGGGAGCAGCACTCATCAGCGCTTAAAAAAAATCCCAAACTTTCTATTCCAAAACAAATTTATTGTTCTTCTGATGATGGTGAACCTGGCTAAAAGGAATTAATATGATGGTCCCTGTATGTGAACTGACCCTTTCTACTACTTAGCATGAAGAAAGACAGGACTTCTCAGATGGTTTGCGACTCTCATGTGCAGTTCTGACTGATTGATTCTGTAGAATATGCTTTGAGCAGCATCAGAAGTCAGTGCTGGGGTAGAAAGCCCATACAAAGGTAGGGGAGAAGTCAAGGATTGAAAAGATACATATAAAAAACCCCAGTGGTTGTATGACACAAGATAGGAAAGACTTATTTTGTGTCCTTCTAAGATGGGAGGTGGTTTAATGAGATCTTCACGTTTTATCTGCAACTGCATGTAGCCTTCTGCATAGCTGTCTGTTGCAGGCAAGTGTGGGTCTTGTTGCCTTTGCTGTCCTGCAGGAGCTCCTGCTGCCTGTTTTGGGGGAATATATCTCATCTATATGATTATATGACTGCTCTGTTCTGCTGTGGTGAAGGATACTTCAGCAATGCAAATAACTGAGCTTAGAAGACTAAGGGAGTTTACCCTTCCTAAGCAATCACTTAAACTCTGAGGATTTCCAACTGGCAACAGAGCAGTTAAGTATCTGGGCATTTTTATAATGAACTGAATTAATAAAAATAAATCTTGGTGCAGTCACTGGCTAATCTAAATGAGGCATTAATATATGAGGAGTACTGAACCTCACAGTTTGTGGCAAGCTTAATGTTTATAAAAAATAGTCTGTTACTGATACTTCTGTAAAGCTTGTATTCTGTATTTGTAGTTCCAAATACTAATTTGGATTGTTATTAAATGGCCACAGATGTGTTCTTTATGTCACAAACCTTCCTGGCTGAATCTGTGGGCAGTGGGCATCTGAAAGCACTTAAATTGACATTTCAGTACTGAAGCTTGTCACTCAATCAACCTAGTATTGAATGAAATAAGGGAGACAGTGTACCTTTGGGGAGCACAGAAGGACCTCTCTAAGCAGAATCTTACCAGTGCTCTTTCTGATTGACTGGATGTATTTAGTTATGTTTACTTTCTTATCCTTCCTAAAATATATTACCAGTAAGAATAAGGGCAAGATATCTGTGTTGCTTTGGAAGCTGCTTAACAACAAGACCCTTTGCTACCAACTTACTTGTGTCTAACATGGTACCCAGTGCTATTTTGCTACATCCCCTTGGCCTTATTCTGTGCTCTTCTGCCTTTTTGCCCCATCCTGTGAGTAATTCAAAGCCATTAAGCTTGAGATAGCTGTCTCCCAGTCCTGGAGGCATATTCTCAGTTTGTTACCAGCATTTCTTTTTCAGGCTCCACTCCTCACCAGCAAGCTGAGCTGTTTAGGTGCTGGCTGCCACTTCTGCAGATTTCATTCCATCTTTACCATTTCTTCTCTCTTCTTCCACCCTTTTCTCCTTCAGCCATCCTGTATCAAGTGCCGAATTGCTTTACTGGAAGATCCTCTGTAGGAAAGACCCTTTGTCTCCCTTGCTCTGCTGACCTACATTGCTTTTTGTATTTGTCTTTCATCTCTTGGCACTCATGGAATTAATTTTGAAGCCTAGAGCAGCCCTTAGCTCACCCTATTTAAGAATGCATTGCTTTTTTTGCATCATTGTCTTAGGGGCTTTAGAATAATTGCTTAGAATACATTTTTAATGTCAGAATTGCTGGAAATATCTTTTGCCAGCTGAAACTGAAACTTTAAAAATCTTTGTTCTAGTAAAACAAAGGAAACCACAAAAATCATAGTCAAGAGTGGAGAAACCTGCTTTATAGCAATAGATGTGTCAGGTACTACTTAACCTGACGAGGAAGAGAAAAGATGAAAAACTGTAGGCATTATTCATGTTAGGTTATTTTTCTTTTGAGAGCTCCGCTCTCTTTTTTTAATTCTTTGAGAGGTGACAGACTTAAGAGACTATCCTTGGGATTGCTGTGCTGAAGATTTTCACCTAAGACGTGAAGACACGTTGATCTATGAGTAGTGTCTTGAAAGAGCACTGTGTCCTTTCAGGTGTCTTTTGGCTTCATATTATTTTTACCCATGAGCATTCAGGGGAAGGAAAGAATCTGATGCTGGGGAATAAGCCATAGTTAAACTGGAGTCAGTTAGGAAAACATCTGAACTTCCCTGAGGGCAAGTGACCTCAGCTTACCTGGTGAGCTTAAAACACAGGTATTGCCCTAAGCCTGCAGAGCCCAGGAGTTTGGTCGGTGCATGTTCATAGTATCTTATTTAAATGCTGTATAGCAAAGCAGAGCTGCGATTTGTGCGGAGAAGCCAGGTGGAAATGCAATAAACGGCTTCCCGAATCATCTTAGTTTGCTGTGACTTTGTGGGGACAACACTCTGAATTCTCTGTCTCTTAACAGGATTAAGTGTTTTTTGAACCGTGAGTCTTTAATGTAATTGGAAATGTCACTTTTAAATCTTGAAAAAAAAAAAAAAAAAATACGGGTGCCCTCTGGTGGCCAAATTCCCGCCTGCTGCCTCCCCTTTGCACCGAATAACTAAAAATACCTGCTCACCTTGCCTGCACCCCAAGAGCATGTTGGCTGTCCTCCAGTGGCTATCTGGAAAGCAACATCTCTCCAAGAAGTCACATCATTTGGGAATGGAGAAGGGGGAATAATTTTCTGGCTCAATAGAGGAAGAGCAGAAATTGTAAATATCACTTAGTTTTGATTAGTTCCTGATTTGGAAGTAAAGTGCTGATGCAGTCATTGAGTGTCACTCCTTTGGGATCTAGTTTTGTCATGGCTGTCACTTTCCTATGATGTTCAGTGTCCATCATCACCTGATGGCCCAGCTGCCTTCTGTGCTGTGCTAAAGGTTGGGTCTGTGGGGAGGAAGCAAGGGCGAAAACTAGAGACGGCCATAACGATAATTAATTAAGACTTTAAAATAGAAGTTAGCCTAACCTTGGGGTTTTTTTATCAATTTTTACTTTGGGAAACTTCTACAGCTTCAGCTGTCTCCCACAGTTGGCTTTTGCTGAGACTTGCTGGTGGAAGCTATATGTTGCTTTGTTTTGGTTTGGTTTTTGGTGTCTAGACCACATATGGAATCATGTGTTATTGCTGTTCCTGGGGCCAGCTGAAGAGAACAAAAGGCTTGTGAGGTTGAGGAGGCTTCGTTTAATATGACACAGCCTATCTGTTTTTCATCTGCCAAAACAGCTGAGGGATTGCATGAGGGACTGGCTGGGAAGTGAATAGTGCTGTTAAATACCTCAAAGTTTGTTACAGCAGAATAGTTTTAAAATAATAGTAATATCAACATAGTGAGGAATTGCTCCGTCCTCGACTTGTGGTTGGATTTGTTGGGACTTTTGTCCCAAGACCATGAGGCCAGATTCTCAGAGGCATGCAGCTGTGTGAACACATCACAGGCTGGAGAGCAAAAAGTGGTGCCAGGAATGACCTTCTGTGGTCTTCCAGTTGTGAAGAGCAGTATGGCCTGAAAGCTGTGATGTTAGCCCCATCTCTGACTGACCTCCTGTGATCTTCTCCTGCTGTCTGCTTTTAGCTAAAGACCAGGTTTTATGGGAATTAAGAAATCTGAAGTGATTTCTCTTCCCCCACAAGGGATCTTCTAGCCCACATATCTTTTCCCATAAGTCAGTTAAAGTCTTCTCTTCTTTGGCTGCCCAAAGCAATAAGATGTTCCTTGCATTTAAACAACTCCATCCTGCACATTCCAACTGTGCGAGTCAGTGGTCAGATGCTTGGAACACTTCCTTTCTTCTTCCCCACTGACCTGCTCAAGTCCCTCTCTGTTTCTAGAGAATTATTTTGTATAACTTTAGTCCTCTGGCAACACCACTTATCGTAGCTCTACATTTGCTCTCTTGTGTTCTCATGTCCTCAGTGGAGATGAAGATGGATGGAGTAGCACGGTCAGGTAGACAAGCACTGCTTGCCGGGAGCCTATAAAAGGCTGTGATGTGGAAACACCGGCTTTGCTCTATGCATGTGAATAGGCTCACCCATTTCTTATGTCTTGCAGGACTGAGCCTATAGTTTGCACAACAAAACCAGTTGCTGCAGTGATTAATGAGTAGCATCTTCACTTAATGGCTTGTTGCTTTATTGTGGATGGTCTGGGAAAGGGGATGGATGCTGATGAGGATTGATGTTCCTTCCCTGCCAGGTAACTGGATGCTGGGGCTGCCCTCTCTTAGAAGTTCTTCATGATACTTAATTATAGGTAAAGGCTAGTTAAACTAGATGGAAAATAGTGTGTTTTGGATTAATGAACTTGTGTTCACATTTTATATTAGTATAGAGACCTGATTTGTTTGTCCTTACAGAGGAACTAAATATTTTCAAGGAACTTGGAGAAAATAAATCTTGACAGTCACAATTCACATCATTTTTTCTTTAGTTGACATTTGAGGTGTATAACATCACATATACACACTTGATGTGCATAACATGCCTGATAAGTGAGCAGTGCTTTAGTTCAAATGAAATCCTTGATTGCTGAAGGTGCAAGTAAATGTAATACAACTTACGGGAATTGCTGCTTGAGCTAGAGCTTATCTTTTCCTTCTTCAGTGGGAGAAGCCCACTCAGTCTTAGTTTTTTAGAAATCATTGGGGGAAGAGAATCTCTACATCAGGGAAATTGTTAATTATGGCTAGAGCATCTCCCGTATGAGGAGAGGCTGAGAGGGCTGGGACTCTTCAGCCTGGAGAAGAGCAGACTGAGAGGGGATCTGATCAATGTCTATAAATACCTGAAGTGTGGGGGCCAAACAGATGGGGCCGGGCTCTTTTTGGTGGTGCCCAGTGACAGGACAAGGGGCAGCGGGCACAAACTGGAACACTGAAAGTTCCAGACAAACTTAAGGAAAAACTTCTTTACTGTGAGGGTGCTGGAGCCCTGGGACAGGCTGCCCAGAGAGGTTGTGGAGTCTCCATCTCTGGAGATGTTCAAAACCTGCCTGGTCGCTTTCCTGTGCAGCCTGCTGTAGGGAACCTGCTTTGGCAGGAGGGTTGGACTGGATGATCTCCTGAGGTCCCTTCCAACCCCCACCATTCTGTGATTTTGTGATCTCCATTGTGAACAAGGTGCTGTGTTATTCTCAGCCTTGGTGTATGCTAATACCTACTTTCACCATTTCTTTGTTTTGTTATTAGGTTACAGAGCTTTCCAGCTTTTTCATCTACCAGGACTGCAGGCTGTGTTCAATTTACTTTTTTTATCTCAGCCCTGGAGGAATAAGCTCTCTGACTCTGAAAAAACCCTACTAAATATTTAATTTGTAGCTTTTGATTGGGTTGGATTTAAAGATAAAAGATGCTAAAAAGCTGAAGAGCCTGAGCACAGTAGCCTGGTAGGGCTGCATCAGTGCCAAACAGGAGCAGTATTTAATATTTAGACTTGATTTGAGATTCCTGTACTTGTACCTACAAGGTTTGCATTTGTCCTTAAGACTGCGATGATTCATCAGGAGTTACGATCAACTGTCAATCCACTAAAGTACAAAATGGCTTTCACAGACATTAGCATGTAGTATGGATGAAAGCAGTCATGTAAACTCATCTGTGTTTGTTGTGCCTGGGTGTTGCCCTCGCTCTTCTGCTGTCTTGATGGGTATTGTGTGCTTGCTTGTGCTCAGCTTACTGAACAAACGAGGCTGTAATTTCTAGTGCTGTCTGAATCTGTACTGATAGATGGCAGGGGATCCAGGGACTTTATCATCTAGCTCATTAATAAAAAATGTGGCATAGGGCCAGGAACTTACCTTTGTCAGGTCTTTGGAGAAGCTCAGACACTCGTTGATGATCAAATGCTCATATTTTGAAGCATGTTATTAACTGGTTTTTAATCCATTGAAAGTTTTGCGTTGGTTTTTGTGTTGCTTTGGCTTATTAATCCCAATACCATTTAGTGGCAAATGGAATAGTACAGTGTGAGAATTTGCATTTATTAAGTGACTGCTACTGTGATTATCAACAACACTGGTAATCTCATCAAGAAATGACACCCATTTAGCATAAGACTTGTTTCCGTAAGCCCTTGTTGACTGTCATGAAATTCTTCTTTACCTTCCTTTAGTTAGAAAGCCTAGGTCATCTTGTCTCCTCTCCAACATCAGTCTTTGTCTAAATAACAGGTTC
This sequence comes from Caprimulgus europaeus, assembly GCA_907165065.1. The sequence continues at coordinate 38,029,993 of OU015529.1, read as the reverse complement.
GTGATAACACCTATTGCCCTGTTTTACTCTTAAAATATTAATAGCAATGAGTTAAGGCTTACTGAATATCAGCAGCAGTTGGGCAGAGAGTCTCAGCCAACTTTTATTTAAACTAAACCTCAGACATCTGCAGAAAGCCTTATAAAGACCTGAGCAGAAAAGACATATCTATAGGTACACACTGTTGCTGTGTTATACAGACCTTTGTTGCCATTCAAGTGGAGAGGGTCTGCCTATGCTCTCTCTTGAGAAGATCTGGATATATAGAATATAAAGCATTATAAACAGAGTACACATTCACTTGGAAATATATAGTTCTGTCACTTCCAATGACACAGTAAACAATAATCTCAATTTATTACACTCTCCTTGTTGTTTTTGATAACTTGGACAATAAAAAGATCATGTTCTCTTGGTCACTGACTCCTCCTTGGGTGTTTCTGTGTCCCTTATCAATTTTCTGCAATATCTAGCTTTCAATTTATATGGAGTACATTTAACTTTCTCTTCCCATCTTTTCTGTTTCCTTATTTCTACAGGGCTTGCTTTCTTCTGAACTAAAGATTTTTGCTTGTGTTTTTTTAGCAGTTATGACATCCTTCTTACCGTTGAGTATAAGCTTTGAATACCCAATAAAACAATCTTCAGCGGTTGGTAGCTGTCATCCTAAGTCAGACTGATTTGTATCTGTTGGTTTGGTTCATAATTTCAAACTGATAAAGCCAGCCTTATACAAACCCTCAAGTATTGCAAAAAAAAAAAAAGGGGGGGGTGTGGGGGGAGAGAAAAGCTATTCTGTGTTTGAGAGCACCTTAAAAAGTTTGTGGCATCAGAGACTTTGCTTTGCCTCCCTTATTCTTCCAAAGCAAGATTTTTGTTATTAATTTTTGTCACTGATGAGTCACAGCAGTGAGCTTGCTGTCTTTTGGGGGGACCAGGGATAGAGAACAGGATGCCAGCTGTGGTCTTTCGGTGTTCATGTGGTCATCTGACCTCTTGCTTCTCGCCATCTCTGCCAGCCTGGTGGTTTTCCTCAGTTACCTTCCCTTGCTGACCTGCCTGCGTGCCCGGCAGCAGATACAAGGAGTGTTGCAGGTGTGACTAAAGCAACTGCCATTTTCTTGGGGAGGAGGGGCGGGGGAAGCTATCGAGCCTTTCAGCCTTCAAAGTACGGTTCAGATCAAGAGAAGTTCAAGTGAGCAGTGTGTTTGGGAGGTGAGGAGTGTAGGCTTATGCGTCTGCTCAGTTCTCTCTGTGCACGGCAGATCTAACAGAGTTGCAGCTGCGTGCATCCATCAGGCCTGCAGCTCAGGGATATGGTCCCCTAGCCCACTCAAGGTGAGCTCTGTTTGGAAATGTAAGCAGCATCTCCTTGATTAAGAAATTAACAGATTTATAGTTTATGAGGATGTTAGGATGACATCAGTAGAAAGCCTTCAGTATGTGTCATTAGGGTTGCCAGCCTTTGTCAAGCACATGTTTTCCTCTACAGGCTACCAAGGAGTCATCTCTAAGGATTGGCATGTTGCCCCACATGATCCAAATTAGCTGTTGAGACTGACCTAAAACCATTCAGGTTCATCTTCTGCAGAGCAATCCCTTTCAAGGGGCTTGAAGCAGAGGTCCTCACGCTCTGTCCCATCCGTCTGCGCCCACATGCTGGTGCCAGTGCCTAAATTGGGCTGCAACAGAGTGGGAGAGAGCGTGAGAAATCAGCTAGTCTGCTGCCAAGGCAGGGCTGGGTGCCTCCAAGCTAGTCCTGACAGGCAGCTGTCTCACCTATTTTTAGCAATTTGCTGGTGATGGAGAGAGCAGTGATGGAATAAATCCTCCCTGGCAACTGATTCCAGTGTTCTCCTGTCCTTAACGTTCAATGCTTTCTGTGTATGTATATGTATGTATGCACAGGCTTCTCCTTCTTTCCCTGCTGTGTCTCTTCCCTTATGAAGTCCTGCATCTTGTCCTGTCCTCACTGGACCAAGAAAAGGTCCTGCAGCAGCTGTTTTATAGATATTTCAGTTATCTCACCTTCCTCTTTTCCATCTTTCTTAAGCAATCTGGCTTATTTAGGTCAGTCTTTCCCTACGGTGTTTCTGAACCCTTAACCATTCCTGTTGCTCCCTGTCAGACCTTCTCCAGGTGGTCCAGCTCTTCCTTGGAGTGCACCATCTGTGGGGATGTTCCTGCTGCTGGCTGGGGTGGAAGGAAGGGCGTGCATGTGTCACGGTCTAACACTGCTGTCTCCTTATGTTCTTGGACCTAATTTAGGCTATAGCTGATATCAAGAGCTGTCTCCTCAATCTTAATTGTTCATGTTCATCTCTGGAATCTGTCTTAATTTTGGTCTGTTCATTGCAGTTCTTGTCACAAATTCATTGTACTAATTTACGTCAGTGTCAAGTACTGTGAAAGGTGAGGAAGGAAGCAAAGTGGTAAAAAGTCCTGTGAGTGGGGTGGCATCCTGAATAACTGGGCTGCTGATCTTCATCATTTCTGCTTAATTTCTTACTACAGTTTCATCTAACTTAGTTGCTGAATATGGTTGAGCTGAGGATGAGACAGGACTCCTCACTGAAAGTACTTCCAGTCCCTGGAGGTTGCCTGTTTTTATGGATGTTATGTCCAAACTTACTTTTTTATTCCAATATGAAAGCCTGCAGTTTTAAGCAGCTTTTAAACCTCACTTGGATGTCTCCAGATGTTTACATACAGGAAGAGTGGCAACTCTAGTCAACTGAAGAACGCATCTGTCAGGCAGGATTCCTCTCTTGCTTCCTGTTTGGTGGCAGTGACTTTTGCTGACTTCTGAGTGCCCAACTTCTCCTATTTGCTTTTTGAGACTAAATAGCATCTGATAGCTAAGAACTTTTCTACTGCCTTCAGGATTAGAATAACTGAGCAGTGTTATCTCTGGCACAAAGCTTTGTTATTTTAGCACACTGTTCTGCTTCTCTCACTCAGAGAAGAAAAATACTTTAAAGTGAGGGATTATGATTCCTCTAATTGGAAGACCTGCAACTGTGAAATATTGTGCCAATGCCTGGTATGAGTCCCAGGATCCTTCCAGGATGTATATCCTATGGTTGCATGCATTTGGCTTTCTGAAGGAATTATTTTCTAAGTGAGAATTCAACATTGAGTAGTCCTCTATGGTAGCTGCAGCAGCTGAGGAAACTGGGGTTGTTTAGCCTAGGGAAGAGGAGGCTGAGGGGAGACCTTCTCACTCTCTACAACTCCCTGAAAGGAGGGTGCAGAGAGGCAGGTGTGTGTTTTTTCTCCCAGGTAACACGTGATAGAACAAGAGGAAATGACCTTAAGTTAGGCCAGGGGGGGTACAGATTGGATGTCAGGAAATACTTCTTCACTGGAAGGGTTCTCAGGCACTGGAACGGGCTGCCCAGGGAGGTGGTTGAGTCACCATCCCGGGGGTGTTTAAAAGATGGCTAGATGGGGTGCTCCAAGATACAGTTTAGTAGTGGGCAGGTACAGTTGGACTTGTTGATCTCAAAGGTCTTTTCCAACCAAACGATTCCATGATTCTTTGGGGATGATGAGCCTAATCTTATGCTTAATTGTTGACTTTCTCAAAGGATTAAAAGAAGAGATTACTAAGTAGGTGGGAAATATGGTCTTTGCCTCAAATTCAATTCACTGAGGGGAAAAAAAACCTGAAGAGACTGGGAGGGTTGAAGCATGGCAGCTAGCATCCAGGCTAGACATGCTCCATGGAGAGAGGCTGGCAGCCAGTCTTGGCACACAGTGAAGGGAGTCTTTGTATTTTTGTTTCCCTTTTGTGCAGAAGCTGTAGGAACAGGCATGCTATTGGAAGGTCAGTCTCATCAAAAAAAGGAGGTGGAGAGTCTTCACTTGCTGATGGCAGTCAGCTATTTCTGGAGTTATGGGGTTTTTCCAGCCATATGCTGACATCTGCATTGAAAAACTCCTTTATGTGGGCCTGGTATGGAAGTTGTGGTTGTTGGAAGCCAAGGATTTCAACAGAGGACGGTTGTGCAGGACGTAAAATACAGAGTAGTAGGTGTACGTAGAGAGCGGATCCTTCAGCGGTTAATTCAGCGAGTGGTTTGGACTGTGGCCTGGAGGTGGGGAATAGCAGGTACTGTTTAAAACCTCCCTTGAGAAGTAGACTACAAACAGTGCTTTTATTGTCAAAGCTCATTTTGCTTGTATGCTGGAATGGTGATCTAACTGTAGAGCGGAGTTAATTACCTGGATATACTGGGGGGGCAAGTCAACTGTATTCAAACAGCCTACGTCTGTATTGCTGTAGCCAGCTGGCTTGACAGTGTGATGGATTGAGGGAATGCGTAGGATTTGCTGAAAATGTTTGATTTTGAATGTCATCTATCCCTTTCCTGGTTTGCTAGGTGTCAGTCAAGCATTACAGGAGCAAATCTTCCTAATACAGCTATTCTCTGGCATGTTTCATATGGAATAGTTTGGTTGTGTAGATAAGCAATCCATTTTCTACTGCTTTTCTGTCCCCAGGACCTTTTCCCTAGAGATTCTCTTGGAGCTACTGAAGACCAGTGTCCTGCCTACACAAGGGCTTTCCTTGTCAGTGCTGCTGGTGTAGCCTCAGCTGGCAACAGCTAATTCTAGCAAACTGCCTATCAGCCAAAACCACAACTCCACAAGGATGTGTCAGTGCTGATTAAAATTGCAGGAAAGGCTTCAGGAGAGGTGCCAGCGTGGACTTCATGCTCCAAGAGACAGATCAGCTGCCTGGCTCTTCTGGGGAAATAATTTCCCTGTTTTAAGATGCTTGTGGATGGGGACAGCTTTGGATCGTGTCTCTGAAAGTTTGGTTCAGTGAAGGTCTTAAAGATAGTGCTTTGCTGTAAGACTTACAAAAATATATTGTCAAATAAAGGCTCAGGACCTTTTCAGAAAGGAAAGACTGGCATGTTAGGCTCCATTTTGTGTGGAAAGGCTTGATTAGTACTGCTCTTCACCAAGCACTCGTGTATTTTATTAAAATTGTATTGTATTCTGTCCCAGCGTGGACTAGAAACCTCTGAAATGCTTTAACCCAGCTGTAGCATTGTGGGTTATTGCATTTCAAAGCAATGCTGGGGTCTTGGTGGTTGTTCCAGTGCTTTTGGTACTTTGCTGAAGTAGTTGGCACAATAGGAAGCAAAAGTTAATTTGCTTTTGTTGTATTTCACTCTATTCTAAGTATGCTCTTTGAGAGTTTATTCTAGAATAATAAAGATTTTGGTTCCCACCAGTACCATGAAAGGATTTGAGTTCTTTAGCCCTTCACCATCTATCCTGTACTGTGACTGTTAGTGAATTATTGGATGATGGGAAGGAGTAAGTTGTCATTTATTTTGGTAGCATTTCAGTTAATTGAAGGAGTACCTACCCTCTTTTCTTCTTCTTGAAGGTGATGTGCTGATTGCTGCAAAGCTGTATTGCTGAGGAGACAGGCACAGACTCTTCTCTCTTAATTTTACATACCATATCTGTGTTTTCCAGGAAGCTGTTTGGATGAAATATGCATAGCCTTTTGCTTAGAGCTTGGGAGACTAAAAATCTTGGTTTGTTTTTGTTTTTCTCTCAAGGCAGCCTTTTTTGAATAAACTCACGCAGCTGTAAATGACCATGTTCATAGTTACAGGGAGTACCAAAGTACCAGCCTTCATCTGAAGGCTGCTGGCTAATGAGCAGCACTTAACTGTGTGTGAGCCCTGTACCCTGTGATTAGTCCAAAATAAATCGCCAGGAATGCAAAGTAAAGGCGGCTTCGCTTAAGTTACAGGCAGGTTAGGATGTTTGCCTGAGCTGTTTGAGTCCTTTAGAAAGAGAAATAATTCTGTCAAACTGTTTTGTTGTGACATAGAATCCTAGAATGGTCTGGGTTGGAAGGGACCTTAATGATCATCCAGTTCCAACCCCTCTGCCATGAGCAGGGACACCTTCCACTAGACCAGGTTGCTCAAAACCTCATCCAACCCGGTCTTGAACACTTCCAGGGAGGAGCATCCACAGCTTCTCTGGGCAGCCAGGGCCAGTGTCTCACCACCCTCACAGCAAAGAATTTCTTCCTCAGATCTCATCTCAACCTCCCCTCTTCCAGTTCAAAGCCATCACCCCTTGTTCTGTCACTCCCTGCCCTTGTCAAAAGTCCCTCCCCAGCCTTCCTGGAGCCCTTTCAGGTACTGGAAGGCTGCTATAAGATCTCCCTGGAGTCTTCTCTTCTCCAGGCTGACCAGCCCCAACTTTCTCAGCCTGTCCTCATAGGAGAGGTGCTCCAGCCCTCTGATCATCCTCGTGGCCTCCCCTGGACTCACTCCAGTAGGTCCATGTCCTTCTGATGTTGGTGGCCCCAGAACTGGAGGCAGCACTGCAGGTGCGGTCTCAGGAGTGTGGAGTACAGGAGGAGAATCCCCTCTCTCGACCTGCTGGCCACGCTTCTCTTGATGCAGCCCAGGACACAGTTTTTGGCCAGCTCATGTTGAGCTTCTCATCTACCAGCACCCCCAAGTTCTTCTCCTCAGGGCTGCTCTCGATCCATTCTCTGCCCAGCCTGTGTTTGTGCTTGGGGTTGCCCCAACCCAGGTTCAGGACCTTGCACTTGGTGACATGTTAACGTATCCTAAGAGGAGATAATTTCACCAATGTTAATGGGATCTGAGCTCTGTCTGATTGTAAACCCCTTTACAAGTAAAGCATAGGAAAGCCATAGTATTGTTTGGCTTATGGATTTATCCTGCTTTTTATTTAACCACCCTATTGCTATTTGCAGTTCTGCGAGTTGCTCACAGCTTAGACTGAGTGATTTTGAGTATTGAGTCTTGGTCTACAAACAGGGTTGCTGAACATATTTGTATTTGAATAGCAAGGGAAAAGGGGTCCTTTTCTCTGCTGGAGTTGTATTTCCATCTTGAGGATAAACAGCTCCAGGTTTTGTTGTCACAAATCCTGTAGCACTGGAGTTTAGAAGAGTCATTGGTGGAAGACGGAAATAAAGCAGTCTGTCACCTGCTGAAGATAGAAAATAAATCAGTTGAGCTGAAAGAAAGAGGCTATTCTTTCTGAATCCTGCAGTGCTGATGGTAAAACACATTTCTATCACTTTATATAAATCATTTTTGGGGAGCAGGGGTGGAATTTAGCACTAGAGGAGGTATGGTATTCCCTTCCCCATCTTTCTTGCTTGTGGAGTTTTCAGGAGAGGGTGCGATAATTTGCTGAGTGATTTATTTGCTCTGGTGTTCTTGGACTGGGAAAACTTACTGTGATTATGAGTTTGGGTTTTGGGGTGGGTGGGTGGAAATTTTATTACAGCAGGGAAAATCACACAGTATTGCAAAGAGACTAGACTGATCACTTTGCTTTTGCTTTGCAGTCCTCCATGCTGAACTGTAACAAGTGTTTCATTCAGGGAGCGCCTTGCAGGACCATCTCCGTAGCCTTAGCACCCCTCAGTAATTTCCTAAACTGGTGTTTTCTTTTGCCTTGTACAGGGCCTATGCAGAAGGCTCATCCTCTGTAAAACACGATCCGAGGACAGAGTCGGGCGAGAAGGTGAAGCATGAGGAGGAAGAGGAGGAGGAGAGCAGCAGCAGTGAGGGTAGAAAGGCTGTTGCATCGGGTGACGAAGAGGCTCAGCCGGAAGGGAAGAAGAAGAAGCGTTCTGGGTTCAGGGACCGTAAGGTACCAAACTTGGGTGTGTTACACCTGCAGCTGTTGCACTGCGGTGGAAAAAGGGAGAAAACTTGCACACCACTTTATTCAGATTGTGGTACAGCGTGTGTACAGAGTCTGGCTGTTGCTCTGTACTTGCCTTTATTTTCTAACCTTACTGTTTACTGGACCTTACTGTTTAGGGAAACGACTTTCTTGGCACGTTACCTTGAGTTTCTTTAGGTTGCAACTCGGTTTATTTGGAAGTCAACTACACTGATCCTCTGAAATGGAGACCTCTTTTCCCATCTCCAGTTGGATGTCTCAGAAGTGACTTGCTGAGAAATCAAGGCTCCTGCCTTGATGGCTGTTAGGATGGTGCATGCAAAGCAGGAAATTGGTGCAAAAGCTTTAAAACCACCTAGGGCATCCAGGGCATCCGTGAGTCCATCCATTTGCCTATAAATATACACAGTGTATGTAGGAAGAAGGAGAGGATGGGTGTGGAAGAGAGGGTTATAGGAAAGGTGTACTTAAATTCTTCTTTTAATTATTCCATGTAAACGTAATTGTTGAAATACAGCCTTACTGCCTATTCATGGTTAGTTGTGTCTCTCTTGATGCTTATGCCTACTTAATTTTTATATAAGACCCATTTTCAAGAGGAGGAAAGCTTGAGTAATGAGCTGTATTGTCAGCTTGTGACCTGCTTTCACTGTTGGGCAATCCTGAGAGCTTTGGGCTTCTCAGAACAGCCTGACAACTAGCTTGGTACTATCTGTAACCACAGTTATTACAAGGCATGTGATTTGGTCTGATGGAGAGTCCCGTAACTGAGAGTTGGCAGAAAGCAATATTTTATTTTTTAAACCTGTTGGAATGTCAGTTTTACTGGGCTGTGTTCAATGATTTAATATCTTTGCAGTGCGAAAGAGCAGAAGTGTATATGCTCTTCACAATTCTTTTCTGTACTATTTGCTTCTGATAATTATTTTTAAGTCTGTATACTGGAGACTGCATCTCATTAGCTGTTAAATGGTGGATGGTTGTATATAGTGTCTTAACAGCTTTTCATAAAAATTAAGAGCTGTTTCGTTTGAAGTTGCTGAATCATATTCTGTTCTTGGTAAGAGTAGATTACACAGCTTGACATTTCAAGTGTCTCGTGGTATTTGGGGCTCCAAACTCTCCCTGCTGTGACCTCTCCTGCTGGTGGCAGCTCAGTGAATTTATATTGTAGCTCAGATACTACACTGAGATATTCAGAGTTGTCCAGGAATCTGGCTTCTCGGCTTCTGATAATTTTCTTGGCAAAGGGGTGTCAGGTTCTCTGACAGCTTTAGCAAAACTTAATCTCTCGCCAGTGCCACTCAAAAAAAGTGGGTTATTTTTTCCAGTGTCAGCAGATGGAGGCAGGTTGCAAAGGGCAAAGAAATGATCCACCTTCATCCACTCTCTTATTTTAAAAAAAGAACGTTTGTTGATACAGCTAATGTAATTATTGATTTTTGTCTTAAGTGACTGGTTGTTTCTGGCCAGGGAAGCCAGAGAATGTTTGTTTGCAAGGGACGACTTTTACTCCAGTTGTTAGGAGATGTGCCTATGTTGACCAGCTCTTCCCTTCCCATACTAGGCAGGAAGGAACGTGGCCATGCTTTCCGAATAAGACATGAGCCAGGCGTGGAGGGTGCCCAAGAAGTCTGGTAGGAACGATGTGCAGCCTGGAACTATTCTCAGTCCACAGCTTCCTTCTTCCTACGAGCAGCAGTTCATCAGGGAGAGCACTGTGTAAAACAGATCTCACAATCTTTTTGCCAACATAAGCCCTTTTCTCTCCAGCCGTAGACAGAACGTGCCTTCTGTGACCTGAGTGCCAGTGTTGCTTTTGCTGTGTTTAATACAGGATGTAACTGGTCGTCTCCCAGGTGCTGGGTTCTGTGTTTATGTTCGAGCAGCTCTGTTGTGGGCTTGGTGTTTGATCAGCAGTTGCCCTAGTGAGTCATTAGGTATCAGGAGGTATGTTGGAATGTTTCTGGCTCAGATAATAGAGGAAGGTGTAGGAAGGTGTGCCCCAGCTCCTGACTCAAAAATCAGGGCTGCTCCCAGGATATGCTACTCTTCTAATCAATTGTGTAGCACCTAGGGAATTCCTGACTCATATGTCTTTAAAAAAACAAGCAACTAAGCCCACAGTAAAAACCCTTTCCGACTCTTCCCATAATTAATTGGAAATAGTGTGGGGTTTTCCTTGAGAAAAAAATTAAGCTTAATTGAAAGTGTTTAACACTTATTTGTTGTTCCAATGTTCCTTTTAATGAAGTTGGTGATTAGTGGTGAAATAATAAATTAGGCATGACATTGCTATTTTGGGTAGTGATTCACTGAAGAGGAAGTTGAAATATAAATTACCTGGCATCTGCTGGGGCTGGTATGGTGTGTGGCTGTTTCTAGGGCATGTGTTGTCTTACAGCTTATGCAGTGTATAGGTCCTGACTGCATGAGGGAGGAAAGGAAAAGATTGTTTGAGTGCTTTTATAGTTTGAAGGCTAATGAGCAGTAATACATAATGTGAGTGGGCTGACATCTTAATTAATTTGCTAAAAGAGTTTTCCTGCAGCATTAGGACTGCTTTATTAAGATCCACTTGCAGGGTTTGCTGGGTCCTGCAGGTATGCTGCCTTAGGAGTCTTAGTCATGCTGAGACTTCATTTTAGTGTGCATTACAATAGGAAACCCAAAGAAAATGAATCCTAATTAATTTACCCTGCTAAGATGTGTGCGGTGGAGCTGGGCTGCCAGAGTTCCCATTCTGCCACATGGTGAGGTAGGCCCCAGTGGTGCTCTGGAAGTGAATTGAGATGTTAATTTAGAGCTTCATTTTCATGTCTGCCCAGGATTTAATTTTTTTCCTTTTAACCTGAGCATAAACATTGACTGTCTCAACAGCATCTTCGCTCTTGTAGAGCAATAGGGATTATTTGCTCATCTTTCTCCTCCAGTACCTACTCTATTAAGAAATGCCAAAAAGGGACTTATCCCTTTTGGTCACATAATATCTTTCTGGAGGCCCCTGATTACATGAAGCTGCAGTTCTCAGGGCAGGATGAGAGTTTTGGCTGTAGTCCACTGCATCAAGGACTGGTGTATACTGGAAGAAGGCAGCTGCCTGCATGCTTTTCTAGGAAAGTGTTTTGGAGTATTTCATCGGCGAGAGCTTGTGGGAGGAGAGACTTGCCTAGGATGATTTTATGTCCAGATTGTTTAGAAGTAGTGTAAAAAACCTCACAAATGGTGGTGTGTATACCCAAATACATAGACTTTTTATCTCTGCATTTGTAGAGAGAGATCAGGGCACCCATATTATTGCCCACTTTGTGTTTAGCACCCAGTCTTGAACAAGTGAGTTGTTCCTGTTTGTAGGGTCTTGGCTGTTCCCTTCTTGATCTGGCTCCATGTTCATGCTGGTCTGGAAGTTTAGAGGGATGAGTTGTAGCACATTTGTTAGTTTTTGCCAGCTGATTAGATCATGTTAGCAAAAATGAGGTAATTGTGAGTTCAGCTGTGGGTAAAAGGGAAGAAGTGTTGCTGCATTTGCTGACTTCTCATAGGGAAGTTTGAGGAAGAACTTTCAGATTGTGATTAAAACAGCCTGTGAGATATTAAACAAGCATTTTAGATTCTACTTTTTTTGTCCAAATTGTGAGTTATTCAAGACTGTTGTTCCTCATAATTTTTCAGGAATGTATTTGTCCTGAAAATCATGGATTTTGTGTGTCACGGCTAATTACTGGAAATCAAACGGTTGCAAATAATTAAATCTAAGAGTAGCTTCTCACAAGTCTTGGAGTAGCTGTACATAATCTCATTGCCTTCCGTATTGAAAACTCAATCTACTTAATGGGTAACATCCATTCTTTGTACAGCAGTGGGCTTAGAGGGGCTGCTTTGAGCTTTCATGGAGATGGTAGGTCAGCTTAGCTCTCTGTCCAGATATGGCAAACGGTGTCAAAAGATGGTCATTAAAAATCCTTCACTTCCCGTTTTTGCTGTCTGATGCTGTTCTCAAACCTAATGCAAAATGAGAATATCAGCTTTCCACCTGCTGCACCCTTAGGTCCTACTTTTGCAAGGGCATTCAGCTGCTTTTGTTGGAGGAGGGTAGCCCCAAAGCACTTTTATGTTTCTCATGAAACCACAGACTGCTCGGGGACAAACATCTGGCTTGGCAGGTCTGTGTGGCGTGGTTGTGCTGCATGCTGAGACACGAGACCTCTCTTTAGCCTGTGTTGTTATTAGGCTTTTGTGGGCCACATCACTTTAAGACCTGTGTGTGGCTTTTGAGCAACAGACTCCTCACTCTAGAGCTGCATATTCAAAATTGCAGCCTCATGAGTGTCTGGCAGTCACCTGAGGAAGGTTTTCATTTTGCAGTGTGTGTGGATAGAAGGCGGAACAGCAAACAATCTGGGAAGGGGCTGCGTAGTAAATGGACGCTTTGCTTCTGCTGTAAGTAGTGATCGTGGTGGACTTCGAGATGCAGCATGGATCTGAGTGGGGTGTTGAAAAATTGCTGTGTCTGAAGTCGAAGCACAATGTAGACTGCTTAACATCAATGAAGCAGGAGCCTTGAGGATGACCCTGAACTTGGGATAAGAAACAGTTGGCAGTGAAGTTGCTGGACTGGTAAGGAGGATTCTTGGTACAGATGTCAGGTGAGGAAAACAGCAATGCCCGTACTCCAGAAATGAGAAGAAAAGTACCTGAGAGCAACAGGCCTGTCAGTAGAATCTGAGTAAGATCTTAAAGAAGATACAGAGGAAAGATCCATTGCAGATATGAAGTAAAATGGGATGCAATGTGGTTTTGCTGTCAGAAATGTCAAGGCTAACTTCTGTAGTGCAGCAGTGAAGTTGCTGAGTAAAAGAGGTACAACTTTCCTGGCTGGGTTGAAGGAAAACATTTGATGGTGCCTTGCAAGAAATTAATCCAACGGCTTGGAAAATCAGGAGCAAAATCTCGGGCAGACGAGTGTTTTCAGGTAGAAAGCAGGCTGTATCAAAAGGGTGTCATGCATGGAGGGTTGTGATCTGTGATCTGTTCTTGGCTCCAGTCCTGGGCTTGACGCTGTAGCTCATTTCAGTTGTCTTGCTTGAAGTTAAAAATACTTAACTATGTTATTTGGCTGATCAACTTGAGTGGGGTGTTATTCTTAAGGAGATGGGTCATGCTACAGGAAGGAGTGAGGTATGGGCCTGCAATCACAAGTGAAGAGATCACTTTGGTATAACAAGTCTGCCAGGTGGGGGCTGTAGACAAAGACACATCCAGCTCTGCAGCTGGAAGGAGGTGGGGAAGTGTGTTGTCATTTACAGCAGTTTGGCTGATAGACATAGCTTTGTAACTTTGCAATAAAACAATTGCTTTTGATCCAGTGCCCTTATCTTTGGAGCATCTTGTGGACTGAAGCAATAAAAATGGGATAAAGTTTGATTCTAGATGAAAAGTCTAGTAACAAAAGGGATTAGTGACAAAAGTTCTTCTATGTAGGTGGCTACAGGAAGAAGGGAGCTGGTTGTATTAGTTGATGCAAGGACATTTCTGTGTTCTTGATGGGCTTGGTTGTAAAAAAAGCTATGGTGATGGAAGAGGAATAGGGAGAATGCTTTAGATAATGTCAAAGCCATTTCAGTGGGACCTTCTGCCATGTTTGTCCCCTGGTTGCATTTGCTGGAGAGCTGAGCTGGAGTGAATGCAGAGGTGAGAGGCTCTGTTTTCACTAGCTTTCCCAAGCCTGGGTTAGGGGATTAAAAGCCTTTAGCTTGTTTCTTTCTGATATATATCAGGGTGGAGAAGTTGTTCGAGTTAAAGGACAAGGCTGAAACTGAAACAAGACCAAAGCCAGAAATGATCTACAGATGCCTTGGCAGTACCCTTGATCTCGCCTGTTCTTTTCCAGCAGATCACTGCTTTTTTTTTCCTCCCTCCTGTGGCTCTTGGCCAGAAGTACTGAAGGTTTCAAGTACATTATGGACTGTTAAACATGGTGTATAATTCAAGAATAAAAAGCTGAGCTAAGAAGGAAAGTTTTCTACTCTGAAACATAATGAAGTGTAGGTCTCTGTGCCTTTTCCCTCCCTTGTGGCCTTATGTTGTGATTTTTGTTTATAAAAGCTTTCTGTTCTCTTTGATTAATTCTAGCTGTATGGTGAGGAAAACAATTCTAGGTACAAAATAATCACTACTGGCAGAGTTAGCCAGTGACAGATTGGTGGAGAGAAGAGGACTGAGTAAAAAATGTTACTGCAAAATTTTACCAATTGATAGAAAAGAGGAAAAAATTAGGTAGGGTGACTGAGTAACTGAGCTGTGGCTCCAAGTAGTTTTTTCCAAGACTTAGCTTGGAAGTCAAGGTCTCTCTCAGCTCTCCCAGACTTTTCTTTTACTTCATTTATTAATCATAAATCCGATCCTTCAACACTGAGGTTAAAATGTTGAACTGCTTTAGATTCACAGATGTGATACTAGTGGGTTTTTTATGTTTGTGTTTAAAAGCGCATTCAGGGATTTTGTGAATCTGTTTTTTCTCTGCCTCATCATGAAGATTCAAAATTTATCAATAGTAAGGTTTGTTCTAAATTTTGGGACATCAGTAGCTGATACTTCTAATTTTCTTGGTGGCTCAAAGCCTGAGGATAGGAGGGATTGTGACCCTTTCAGCATTATTTATTTCAAGTGTTGTGTTGCTGCACACAACTTACGTCATGTGGCAAAACCTTCAGAGGATTAAGATGCAAATGGAGGTATCGGGGGAGGAACCATGCACATCTAATGCTGGTTACATTTCATTTCCAGGTGATGGAATATGAGAACAGGATTAGAGCCTACTCCACGCCAGACAAAATCTTCAGATACTTCGCCACTTTGAAAGTAATAAACGAGCATGGTGAATCGGAGGTTTTTATGACACCGCAGGATTTTGTGAGATCAATAACGCCTAATGAAAAACAACCGGAAAGTAAGTGATGTGTCTGTCGTAATTGGAGAAACTAATACAGCGAAGGGGAATAAACTCTCCAGTCTCTGCTTACCTGATCTTTAAATTTCCTATCAAACAGTTACGTTGTCAGCTATCGTCCTTGTTACGTTGAGAAGGTACAGCACAAAGCAGCGTTGCTGATTGGGGTGCTTCCACGATCAAAAACCAGCGATGTTCTCAACCCACGTGTGACGGCAGTGCAGTGACGTGCAGGAGAACAGAGATTTAACGAATGCAGGTGCGAGGCAGAAAGCTGCCAGGGCAGCCGTGCAGGAGCCACGCTGATCTCCAGCAGAGCCTGCAGCACGTCCACGCTGGTTTGTACCCAGCTGACTGGCAGCAGTGCAGTGCTGCCAAATAATGGTGATCATTGAGGCTCAGAAGTGTTGGTTGCAGTATGCTGCTTAGAAGCTTTGAACCTGGGATTGGTAGGGCTAGAAAGCACATCCTGAAGCTATTCCATCTCCATGCTCCAGACCCAAATTAGCCTAATGCCTTCCAAGTTGCCTGAAGTTCTATTGCAGCATAGTAGATCTCATTGGTATGAGCCTATGAAGAGAGATGATATGACTTCCTTCCATATTTACCAGTGAAAGATTACCTTCAACTGAAACATCTTAAGCACTCTTCACAAACCTTCAGAAGGAAGTTGCTTTGGCAAGGAAAACCTTAAAAATAAGAGAGTCCAAGCAGCCCTATGTGCCAGGCTGAGCTGTGATGCTGCTGGCCAGAGTAGGACTCAACTCTGCTGGCTTCAAATTCCTTGCAGCTTGCAGGGAAGCACATCAGCTTGTGGTACCTGTGGGGGTTTGGCAGGCAACAGATGGGAGAGCAGACACTTTTTTTTCTGATCTGGAAAGCTGTCCCCTGAGCATTTGGTAAGAGGTGGATTTCTGTGGGGTGGCAGGAGAATTTTGTCTGTCTTCTGTTTTGGAGGAGATTAATGTTTTGGCTGAGGCATGGGAAATCAGGTTTCTTGGTCTCCAACAGTGTATTTCAAAGAATGAAATGGGCTTTTGTCAAATTAAACCTCCTCTTCTCTCTGCAGAAATTAATTAAGAACCTCAGCCCTCAAATGTTAAGTTTTTGAGAGTGGGGTTTATGTACAAACTGTGAAACTTTTAATATGTTATGTGACAGCTGCTAAATAAACACTACGTATGCTTGGGCTTAGAAAACAACAATATGAAGTGTGTGCAAGAGGAAAGAAAAAATAATCATGGCATTAGTGTTAAATGTGTTGGTGAGTTGATATTTAGGTTTTCATCAAGTGCCAAAAATGGCTGTCGTTTTCATATGAATTACGTGGTTTCATCTTCAGTGAAGAAGTAGTTTGAGCAATAAACAGAAGATAATGTTCATGGATGCTGGAATTGTATTTTACTACCTTATCTGTCTAAAGCTTCTTGAATTGGTACTTTGAAAAGCAGTAACACCTGGTTGAGTGCGAGCCTTCCCATGCAAGTAATTTATTTTTTTTTTTTTGTCAGCCAGCTTAAAAATAGAAAAAGCTTATGTTTAATTTCAAGTAATCTGATTGTCTTTTACTTCTTCCATGCAATAAATGTGCTTGGTGCATTTTAAGGCATGCACAGAAAATAGGTGGAAGAGTACTCAGAAAACGCCCACTTTGGAGACAAGCAAAGATGACTAATGGGAAATAATTTGTCAGTTTTAGCCACTAACTTTCTGCTGTAACTATTATTATCCTGGCCAGCTGAGCTGCTTAAATGGCCCTGTGGAGCCTGTTGCTGCCTTTAAGTGCCTGTAAATGCTGCCAGTCAGTGACACAAAGCAGCCTATAAGGGAAGAAAACTGCCTTAGTGATACAGGTGATCTTGAAAAGTGGAATGAGATGGAAATTGATTTGGTTGCCCATCAGCAGGTGAAGCAGGAGAATGGGCATCTTCTCTTGTTGGTTTGAAAATCTGTCTTGAGGACTGTTACTGTCACAGACTTGCTTCTAGACAAAGCTGCTGCGAGGGTGGTTGTTCCTTATGAGCGCTGTACATCATGACAATCACAGTAAATGTTTTTTTTAATACATAAAGAACTGTAAAAGAGTAAAACACGCAATGCTGCAGTAAAGTCAAACCAGCTATAACCTTGTTCCCAAATATTTTAAAAGCTGGTAGGAAAAAAAAAAAT
Organism: Caprimulgus europaeus; assembly: GCA_907165065.1. Next base: position 38,013,159 of record OU015529.1, on the reverse strand, counting down.
ATCCGATTTTAAAACCAGAAGTTAAAGACAAAGACTGCTACCTGCCGGCTGGATTCTTTCCGTACTTTATATCCATTTGGTACCTTTGACTCATAGGATAATCTAGTTTATAGATTAGTAGGGAAGTGCCAGGGCTGCTTTCTCCCTTAGTCACGATGGGTGTACCATCAGCTGGAACATCCCACGGTGCTCCTTTGAGTAGTGGTGTAGCCTGGAGGGCTCCTTGGAAATCTTCAGGTAGTGATGTAGCCCACTGTAATCATACGAGCTAGGTAGGTTAATGCTTGAACTGAATTATGGATTACTTTCTGACCCAAAGGTTTTCCATGAGTGGTATTTATTGATAGGTTTGTGTGGCAAAACGATCGCCTTCTGGTCCTGTGAATTAATAGAATCCTGCATAAGCAGTCCAAGACATGAGAAGGGCAGGGAGTGCTCTGTATGCTCAAGCTGCTGGTCATAACTTCAGCGAGTAACGTCTTGTTAATGTGTCAGCTATTTTATGGAGAGAAAATACTGTGGAATGTAAGTGATATGGAGTAATGAGGTATCAGAGTCCCTGTTGTATTTATTTTTAAACCTCTAATCTACTGTGAGGCATCATGTGCTGATTCATTTATATGGATTACATAGCAAAAAGTTTGATTTATTGTCAATAAAGTGTCAACTTAATTCTAGATTGCATTTTGCTAGCTCGGGGAAAATGAATGCCAATTCATTAGCTCCTGTAAATTGCTTTCTCTAGTTCAGTAAAACTTTCTGCTGTAGCTTTCCCAACTAGGCAAGCTGTGCTTAAGGTGTGACACAGTCTTCCTGAGCTTGGAACTGTCTGTCAGAATAAGCCAAAGAATGGCACTAAACTTGGAAACTGCTTAAAAAAAAAAAAAAATCTTTTTATGCTATCTGGAAAGTCCAAGCGCCAACAGAAGCATGGGCAGTGGTATCTGCTCCCTGCAGTCCTGTATTATTTTTTTCCCTTCCCACTTTCCCTTGTACCCAAGAGATGACTTGGCTCCAAGGCTGGATGAGGAGGGACGGTTGCTTCATACCTGGCGCTTGCCAAAACACAAAATACTATCTTGTGGGAAGGGTAAGAGTTTGCAAAAAACCCTGTTTTAGATGTTGCAGCTCTTCAAAGACAGGTGGGCTTTTGCTGAAAAAGGCGTATGAAGCCTTGACACTTGACAGGAGCTGTGACCATGCCTGATACTTGCTGGAATGTTCTCTGTACTCTTACATAGCTGTTGGCCTGCATGAACATTTCCAAGTGCTTGGACCTCCTTGGTGACAGCCTACTGAGTCCTCCTGTCTTTCCTAGCCTCTGAGTTTCCTCTGTTTCCCCAAGTTTCTCTGGGTCCATTCTGCACTGATCATTTTCCTGGGGAACATGAGTATTTTGGGGTGTCCTGGACTAAGAAGGAGCTGTGGCATACGTGGCTAGTACCAGTTTTTTTGGTCTTTGCAATAGGGATTGAAAGAAGTAAAAAAGGCTTCATATCTCATTACAGCACGCTGCAATGAAGACCGGTTGTACCCAAGCCAGTTTTGCTCTTCCATCCCAGTGTTATCCTCCCTGGTTAACCCAAACTCCTGACACATGAAAGATGCCTTTCAAGATCCACCATGCTCTGCAGCAGCTCAAATATCTGAACTCTTGAAAATGCCCTGGAAGGCTTTTCTTTTTTTCTTTTTCTTTTTCTTTTTTTTTTTTTGCCTGCAAGAAACCATGAGCATGCTGTTGAAGCTCAACCAGAAGCAGCAGCTGTGCTCTTGCAGCCTCTGTGCACAGGATGGTGCTGGAGGAGAAGGGGCTGTGAATCACAGAATGGTGGGGGTTGGAGGGGACCTCAGGAGATCATCCAGTCCAACCCTCCTGCCAAAGCAGGTTCCCTACACCAGGTTACACAGGAAAGTGTCCAGGTGGGTTTGAACATCTCCAAAGATGGAGACTCCACAACCTCTCTGGGCAGCCTGTCCCAGGGCTCCAGCACCCTCACAGTAAAGAAGTTTTTCCTTAAGTTTGTCTGGAACTTTCAGTGTTCCAGTTTTGCCCATTGCCCCTTGTTCTGTCACTGGGCACCACCGAAAAGAGCCCGGCCCCACCCATTTGGCCCCCACATTCCAGATATTTATAGACATTGATCAGATCCCCTCTCAGTCTGCTCTTCTCCAGGCTGAAGAGTCCCAGCTCTCTCAGCCTTTCCTCATGTGGGAGATACTCCAGGCCCCTCATCATCTTTGTGGCCCTTCTGCTGGACTCTCTCCAGAAGATCCCTGTCTTTCTTGAACTGAGGAGCCCAGAACTGGACACAGGACTCCAGATGTGGCCTCCTCAGGGCAGAGTAGAGAGGGAGGAGAACGTCCCTCGACCTGCTGGCCACGCTCTTTTTAATGCACCCCAGGAGACTGTTGGCCTTCCTGGCCACAGGGCACACTGCTGGCTCATGGCCAGCCTGCTGTCCACCAGCACACCCAGGTCCTTTCCCTCAGAGCTCCTTTCCAGCAGGTCAGCCCCTAACCTGTACTGGTGCATGCGGTTACTCCTCCCCAGGTGAAGGTCTCTGCACTTGCCGTTGTTGAATCTCATCAGGTTCCTTTCTGCCCAGCTCTCCAGCCTGCCCAAGTCTCTCTGGATGGCAGCACAGCCTTCTGGCGTGTCAGCCACTCTTCCCAGCTCTGTATCATCAGCAACCTTGCTGAGGGCAGACTCTATCCTGTGTGAAGGACAGGGCCGATATCTGATGACTTGATCAGACTGCGTAGCTTGATTCTCAGTTTTGAAATGGTTTGTTTTTCGTGTCTGGACTTCATGAGCTGCTGAGCATAAGCTGCCTTCTGAATTGTTGCAATACTTGGGTGATTATTTGTTATTTTGAGTTGAGTTTGTAGCATACAGATCTGATCTTCTGCAGAACCAGCAGTCATGAGCTGTAACAAGTGCTCACCCAGTCTGGTGCGGGGAGGGAAGACACCCTAGCCTTGTACAGATCCCTAAACTTGCATAAAGTCTTCAGCTGGGATATTTAAGACCTAGAAGGAAACTAGAGATGCTGAAGTTGCCTTCTTGGTTGTTGATGGAGTCTTATTTCTGTGTTCTCCCTCAAATACATCTGCTGGAGAGGTCTTTGGGAAAAGAGTATGAGTAAGAAGGGAGGTAACATGGTGGTTATCTTCCAGAACCAGGAAGGTGAATAGCTGTGTGGGGTTTTTTTTTCTGTAAAAATGTTATTCTTAAGCAAGGATAATTTTTGAGCCTGTCATGCCTGATACGAGACCCCAGGAACCTAGCCAAGGAGGAGCAAGTGAGAGGTCCCTTTATGCACATGCTTCCGTGATAGTCAACGGAAGAAACGAATAATTAGGGCTTCAGTTACAGATAGCGGGATGGTATGGCTGATCTGTTGTGTTATGGATGCACACCTCGTAGAGAGACTGATGTGCCTATTGAAGAAGGGGGAGGTAGATGAGAGCAAGGTAATTCCTTGAACAAAATAGGTCTGGACTTTAACATAAACCTGATCAGTGTTGCCCCCTGAGAAATCTCAAGCAGCTCGCTGTTTGCTTGCAGATTACATTTTAAATTCAGGGGAAAATACTCGTACAAAAATCAGAAGCTGAGTTACAGCTCTGGAGGGGAAAACTTGGTCCAGCATTTTTTCCTCCCAGAAGGTAGCATCTTGCATGCATGGTTAGCAGGCTCTTCTTCAGTCTTTGCAATTAGGCCTTTTGCTTATCTACTTGCAAGAAAAAGAGTCTGTGTTATATATCAAGTGAGAGGAAAGGAAAAATAGATGATGAGTAAATGTAACCCAAATAATGTGCAAAATCTGACAAGGTTATAAAGACTAGAGGGAGTTGAAAAGGTTTTTCCATCACAGTGAAAAATTGCTGGCATCCCAGAGGAAATCATGATGGTTTCTAATTGATCTCAACTGTGTTCTTGGCATAATACAATTGTTCTTCTGGAAGCTTGTTTGTTAAATACTTTCTAAAACTGCAATCTATAATCTGCTGCCCATGGCTTTTTTTTTTCCATGATAACATGAAGAGCTTGGTAATTGTTTAGATATTTATAAAGTGCAGTAATTAGCTAGCTTTGAGTGAATCTGTGGCATGTATGTTTTTGTTAATCAATAGAAATATAATAAGCATTTGACTTTAGATTTGATTAGAACTGAACGAGAATAACAACAGACTATTCTGTATTTTTTCCTTTGCATAAATCATTTTCCATTAAAACATCCTCCCCAGCTCAAAAAGAAAAAAGTAAACACAGAGAAAATAATTCTCCTGTAGAACACCCTCTTTTCTCCATTGTGGCAAGCAGTGAGTGTAAGTCATTTTGATTTATTTTGCAACATTTTTATTTTTAGAGTGCTGTGAAAGTACCATCACACGAATAAGAGTGGGGACCTTTATTCTTGGTATTGTTGATGAGTGGTGTCAGTCTAATCTGACATAACAGTGATGCCACTTGCTTAGCTATTCCTGGGCAGTGCTGCTGTTTCTTTTGTACAATCCCATAATCATACTTTAGGTGTAGGAATAATACGTAGCAGTACTTAAAGATTAAAAGTACACTGGCTACGGCAAGCAAACTTGGAAATTGTTGCAGGTCCTCGTTGGCACCTCTGAAGGTGAGCGGCTGGTGCTGAACCCTTGGGTGAGTGAGCACAAGGGAATTTTAGTAATCCAGGTGTGTGGTGGAAGGTGAGGTATTGTACAGTGTTTCACCTAAATAAAAGGTGCATTTTGGGACAGGTCATGGCAAAAGCTCTGGGTGGTCACAATGCAATCTGGAGTAGCCATGGTGCATGTTGTACTGCCTTTCAGTCCAGGGAGGCTTCGTGAAGCAGCCAGGTATCCTCCTGAAAAAATTTCTGGATTTCATTGCTGTCTCTCTTGGAGGAAATCCTTTAATCCATTACTGGGAGAATGGTATTTCAGCCCCTGCTTTTCAGTGAAAGGTGGAAAAGCTCTTTTTTACTGTTAAATGTGCCTATTAGCTTGTGTTCCTGCAGCGGATCAGCAGTAGTCCAGCCAGGGGATATTTGTTTTATGAGTGTATCACTTACAGACAATCCTGTGGTAGCTTTAACTTAGCACACTGCCTTTTGAATAACAGAGATGCAATAACTAACATTCTTTCCTTTCCTTGTTCAGACGTGATTGTCCTTGTTCATGCAGTGTTTTCATTAGCTCTCCAGCCTACACAAACGTTGAATTCCTATTGTAAAGTCTTGGAGGAAAAGCCTTTTTTTTTTAATGTGAGGTAGAGAACAAAGAACACGGGCACCAGGCAACCTCTTGTTACTTGGGTTCCTTTTGTCAACTTTTAAGATTAAAGATTTGTGAAAAAAACGTGTAGCTAAGTCCATAAAAAAGAAAATTAAACTGTGCTGGAAAAAAGAAAATGTATCAAGTAAAATACGCTTTGAACATATGAATGCCCTTTTTCAGATTTTGGTTTATCTTATTCTGTTGGGAGCTATTGTAAGGGGAATTTTATAGAGGGGCTTAAGTGTGCAGCTTAGTTAATGCAGCAGAACAGAGGGGATATTGTTGTGCATGGCTGGGAGAAAGGATGGGCATAAAACATTGATGTGAACCAATATGCTTGTGCTTGAAATAGGTAATGCTGTCTTCCAGGGCATGCTGATACAGTGACGTGAAAAAAGACAACGGCAGAAGTGACAAATTCTTGTGCTGTGTTTTCATATAAGTGTCTCTCCCCAATCTCAAAGACTTGCATAAACCAAGGTTGTATGTTTGCTTCTCGTCAGATGCGATTGTGTCGAAGGAAGCTGACATGGTATAGGTAGCAATAACTATGTTTCTGTAGCTGCTGTGGTATTGTAAGCAGTTTCTTCAGCAAATAATCAAATGCTGAGAGCAATTAAGCTTGAGGTCAGAGCTGGCAGCTTCTACACGTGGCATGAGGGTTTGGATGCAGTTACAGAAAAGCCGTATGTAAGCTAAGGTCCGTTGTTCTGTCCATTGTGGGAATAGTCTCAGATTACCCAGGTGCTTTTTTTTCCCCCTGTCTTTTCATTACATGTCATAGCAATCAAGGAAACATGTGGAAACAGACATTTCCGTGCTTAGGTGAATGAGGCTGGACCAAAGCCCGGTCTGGAGGCAAACCACCCTGATTTCACCAGTATGTTTTTCTTTCACTGATCCATCATTATTGTAATTTATTGCTGTTAACTCTCATGGTGCTTTTTAGTTCCTTCCAGTCATACCCCTGATTCCCTTCCCCTTTTACCTACCTCATGTTACATCTGTGGAGAGCACAGTTTATAATGCCAGCCTGTTCCTTTAGTATAGGGACTGGTATTCTGCCTTTTTAGATGTCATTTGGCTGTTTTTAATAACTTGTCTATATGTATGTACAGACTTGTGTATATATTGTTATTTATTATATATTATATAAATATTTATTATCTACCTTTAGAAATATATATGCTATTTGGGGTTTTTATTTTTATATATATATATATATATATATGTAAAGGAACACAGTTGTTAATTCATCCTTTCTTGCTGTTCATCTGCTTGAGCTTCCACTCATTTGGGGTCTCCTTTGAAACCTGTTTGCTTTCCCAGTAGTAGTGTCCAGCTTGGAGGGGCAGGGAGTGTGTGTGGCATTAAGACATACTTTCACTTGCTATTTTTAACTCGTGTCCTTTTTAGCTTTCTGTGAGTACGTGTATAGTGTTGGGCTGTCAGGGATATGTCTTACAGCACTATTTCCTGGCATGGGAACGGGAGGTGTGCTTGAGAAATGACTTGATTATGACACATGGACGTAAAGCTAAATTCAGCTTAGCGGTCAGCATCCAGATGGATGGTCATGGGTGAGCTCTGACCAGACAACATGTCTTTGATAAAACAAGCACATTTATTAAATGAATCCTGCCTCTAGCTGTCACAATACTTACTGTACTGCATTTATGTTGACAACTTTTAGGAGAACAGAATTCTTCAGATGATGATTAATGTGTGTAAGAATATGCGAGAAGGTGCTTTCTGGCTTGAATATTCACAAATCCAGAAAGCTCTCTGTCAATTGCCTTGACCTTTGAAATTGGTGATAGAGGACTTCTGGCTGCTTTGGTTCAGAAAGGTCAAGAGGGTCACCTGGAGAGATTAATAACTCAGTTTTCTGCACCGTAACCATTATGAACCTTTCCACTACACAGGAAGGGTTTTATTATCCACATTCATGAGCAGGTGATGCAGCAAGTATGGGAGAGGTTTTATTTTATTTTTTCCATCTTTTTTTCTAATCTAAACTGAAATAAGGATGTGATAATTATCATAAACACCAGCAGAAAATGCATGGAACATAGCTCTGCTGAGAGGTTTTATTCTTCAGAGAACTGAAAATCAGCCTGTGCTCTCCCAAATTACTGGAAGTGTTCAGTTTAAGTTCTGCTTAATCTCCTCTCAGGGTGCATCTTCCCTGTCTTTGGATTACAAAGCTCAGATAATTAATCTTCCTGAATATTTTTGTCATCTTGCTTGTATATGCATTCCTCAGTGTATGTATAGCCTGCCGGGCATTGCAGATTAGACTGAGAGCTCTGTGCTGTAACTCTGCAAATGTTGAGTGGTTTTGGTTGGTTTTTTTGCTGCTCTTCAAGACAGAAAAAACATTTTGTGATGGTATGAGAGATTGAATCTACTCATATAAATAACCCTTCTCCCTGCCTTTCTCCAAAATGCCCTTCTAGCTAAAGTGCTTGCCTTCTTACAAATGCAGCTACAACTTATCTCGTTTAAAATCTATTTCCGAGCAATTTTATACTAAAATAAGAACAAGTTTTGAATTTATTTGGGATATCCTAGTTAATTATGGGACCAATTCTTTGTTTTCCCATTTGTGAGCCATTCAAAAGGTGTTTTTAATAAACAGTAAGAGCCTATGAACATGACTTTATATGGGGCATCATGGGCAAAATGTTTGCCTCGTAATAGGGCAGAAATCTACTTTGAGATGGGTATTTCAGGCTCTTGAGACGTGCTGGGAGTTGTGCTCCTCCTGTCCCTGCTAGGGGATTTTCTTCTGTGATGCCATAAGTTTGTTGTGTTTTATGATCAAAATACAAAGCACAAAATGCACGAAGCCAAAAAAGTTTTTCTTCTGTCATTATGCTTTCTACTGTTGTTATTCAGACAGTGCATTTTACTTTTTAATCCTCACTCAAACAGAAAACCCAAGACATGCTTACTTCTACATTGTAATAGCAATTTTTTTAAGTTGTTTTGTTTTTTTTCTTTCAGACCTGGGCCTGGATCAGTTTATAGTGAAACGCTATGATGGGAAGGTAAGCACATTGGACTGTTAAGTGCGTATTATTCAATGGCTTTTTTAACCTAGAATCCTTTGTATTACCTGCGTATGGGTGTAAATGAAGTATTTGAAGTATTATCTTCTGAGCTTTATGCTGTTTAGTAGCATTGCAGTGCCTTTTCCATAATGACATAAAGATTTTTTTTTTTTAAGAGGTCTTGTTTTAATGTTTACAGACAAAATATTACCTCTTCTTGTATACTAGTAGGCCAGGAAATTATGGGTTGTAACTGCATTTCCTTGCTGCTTCTTTATGACTGTGTGAGCCCCACAAGTTACACCATTTCAGGGGAAACTCACTTGACCTTTCCCTTCCAGACTCATCTCCAGATTCCTAAAGGAAGGAGACACTCTTGTGTTTAGCTGCATCTTGAGCATGTATTTCTGCCCCCTTCATCAAACAGCCTTACTCCATTCCCCTTTTGAACTCTAGATCTTCCTACTGTAGTACACGACTGTTCTGGATGTTTGTGCTGTCATGATACGTGTTGGTAAAAAGTTGTGCATGCTCTGACCTAGTTTTGCCTGCCTGCATAAGTGGAACCACATAGCATCCTACCTGTTATTATGGAAATCAGAGACCCAATTAACCACACCATAAATCCCATTGGTATGGAGGAGTACAGTAAAGGCAGCTCTGGCCCTAGGACTAGCAGCATGTACTGACTTATTGATGCAGATAACTGCAGGTTAGTTAATTTTCCATCATATCACCATGGACACATAATGATACTCTAGCTTTTAGCAATATTTTAATTTTATCTGTAACATCTGAAAATAAAGCTTCTGTTTTTCCAAAGGGAAGTCAGCATCTGAATCCTTCATTGCTGAGTGACATACCTGACACATAGTGTCAGGCCTTTCCAGAAAGCCTTGACAATGAAAAAATGCATTTAAAGCTTTATATAAAAACAGTGTGAGCTGAACTGTGCAGTTCTCTCTCGTTTTGTGTTTGGTAGGAAAAAGTAAAGACAAAAGGTGATTGAATACCTGGGGTCCCTGTCATCAGCGGTGTACAAGTGTTCTGGTTACCCAGGCAGCAGAGCAAGATTTTGCTTGTAGACAGGAAACTGAAAGGTGATATTTTGGCAGTTAGTTTTGATATATAAAACTATGAAGCATGTTGTGATCACTTGTTTTCTTCCCCCATGTTACAAACCCAATGTCTGCTTTTCATTATTAAAAGAAACCAACAAACAACCCACAAACAAGAAAAAGTACATATATTCTTTGCAAAATATCAAATGTTTCTCCCTCTGGTTTATGACAGTCTATTTTGCATCTGCTCACTTTCATCATTTTATCTTGTCAAGCTATCACACTCATCCCCTAGGCTTTACACAAGATTTGTTTGTAGGGATGAAATGCTGAATCCCACACTATTTTTGCTAATTGTTCATCTGTTCCTGAGCATTCCACAGTCAGTTCCTGTCACATTGGATGAAAGATGCAAAGGCAATCCCTTTGCTGAACTCAACTTCTGTTTCTCTGCCCCTCAGCACTGAGGGCTTGAATTGCAAGGCATTTGCATGTGATGGACACAGTCACCAGGCAGGGGTGTTGGAAACCCTCAGTTGATGTTTGAGGTACCATGCTCATCATCCATGCTCTTAGAATCTTGCCATTCAGTGTGGTGAACATCTGTGCTGCCTGAAGGGTGGAGAACAGATAGCCTTTGCCCTTGCTTTATGCACTAACCAACTTTTGCTCTGACGTGTAGCAGAGTGAAATCGCTTTTTATATAACTTACAGGTGTCGGTGCTGCGCTTGGATGTCTACATGCTGTGGTTTGGATAGTCTGAAAGTGAGGCAACAGATTTAGGGTACTGCAATGGACTTTTCATTGTTATCTTCTCCTGGGTCCTATTTTTTCCACAGTCTAATAACACCCTAGAAGCACTTTGCTCAGTTGAAAATGAAGAAATAGAGGTTCTTGTTTACTTGGCTGTCTGCTTAAAGACACCTTGGGACTGGCTAATCTGGCTGTGGCTATGAGGGTAGTGGTAATGTCCAGGTGAGAGGATAATTTGAGGAGGGTATAAAATAAGTTGGCCTTTGCTCTCCCTTGCTAATGAAAGAAGCTGACAGTAGATTGATCTGTCTGATAGCGTCTTGTTCTTATTTTATTGCCTGCTTTGGGTTTCATTTTGAAAAACAACACTCTTTACTCAGTCAAGCACCAACTGAGGTGCTGCAGAGCTGACCTTACACATTCAAGTTTCACTTGCATAGTAGCACCCGAGGGATAAAAACCTTTTGCATCTCTTCCTCCTTGCTTGCTTCCAACTACATATTCCTCTTGGGTTATCAAAGCATCCTCTACCTGGAGCTGACTTTCTGACACTTTCCCTTTGTGCGTTGGCGGAGCTGATGAGCTCAAGCAGAAGAGTAAGAGGTCTATCGTTCCCCTAGGCATCCTTATGAGTGTAGTGCAGAGGTAATGGGACTTGTGGTAGAGGCGTCTGCTCAAAAAGTAATAAGTCTGCTCGCTGGAAATTTCCTCTTCATTTTTAAGGTGAAAGGAGTTTGTGAGCAGTGAGACAGAAGCAAGCTGTGGTACTGAAAAGTGCTGATGACCTGCAGGCTAGATGCTGGCTGAAGAGTAGAAAAGAATTAATTTTAGTTCCAAGCAGAGATGTATACCCAGGGTTGCATGCAAGTAACAATTTAGAAAGAGATTCAGTTACAAGAATAGAACCAGCTGTGCAGTCAGTTGCATTTTAATTACATATTACAGGACAATGTTTAAAGTATCTAGTGTGAATTTTGAGCATGTATGTTTGAGATTTAAGTGCTCCAGCATTAGTAAGCAGATATATGAGCTGCTGTTTTCCCAAAACCAATTTTATTTACATAAAACTACCATCAAAACAACTAATTGGCTGTCGTGTGGTGATTGGGACTGGTCTTGCCAAAAGATTTTGTAAAGTGATATGCCTCTATTGTAATTGTGTTGGGTTTCTGAAGCATCTTGCTGTGCATGGGATTGAATGCTATGGTGAGAAGACAATACCCTCTTTTTTTTCCTCTTCCTGCCCATCCTTCTTGCTAGTGGTAATTTATAGAGTTGATGGAGAGGGAGGTAAACACTACTGCCTTATTAATGGAAACAGTGCTCCTGTAATTTGAGCCTAAATGCTTTTTCTTCACTGATTGCAAGGCCAAAAACCCTGGAGACATTAATCCAGCAAAAACCCCTGGTCAGATCTGTTTGCCAACATGAACTCATACTTTGACTGGCTGCTGGGCCAAGTGCGTAGGAAGGCAACTCTACCCCTGGCTCCATTTTTTGTCTAAGTGTGGTAGCTTCTCCCCCAGGGAAGCAAGCTCTGGAAAGTAGAGGAAAAGATTTTATTAGTATTCATTCAGAGTAGAAAAAATATATGAATTAGTCTGCAAATGTTTCAGAATGTTCCTATTGAGCCTGATGTGCAAATAGACACAATCTGATGTGTAGCTCAGGGTGCTGTGGCCTGAAGGTGTCCAGACCACAACTGTTCATCTGCCCCATTTCCACTGTGTCTCGTTTCTCCTTTTGCATTTTGGTGATGGGAAAGCAAATGCTTTTTTAACCCATCTGTAGGAGAAATATCTCATGTTGTCCCTTCTCTTGTCCCACCATCTTGAAAAGCATGTGTCTCGTTAGGAGGAGTGAAGTCCTATTTAATTTAAGATCTGCTGTTCCCCTGTTGCATAATGTTTGTTAGGTGTAAGAAAGGGTGCTTTTGAGAGTGATGTGATGTTCTTTGCACATCTGATTTTTAAACTGAGGCATTGTGCTGTTTTATCACATACTGCTTGCATCTTGCTTAGCAAGGTGATAGCGATGAATAAGCTCTTACTATGTATCTTAGCCCATATAATGTGGCATAAGCTTCATTAATGTTCCATAAGTTGTAATACAGATTTTGTTTTAAATTTTATTTTTTCATGTTTACTTGATGATTTTTTTTTTTTTGCCTTATGCATTAATGGTTTACAAGCTTAATCTCTCCAAGAAAAAAAAGAAGCAATGCTGTTAGCAGTGTTCCTCTAAAGCAAGAGCTAAGTATCCACTCTGCTCAGAGAAAAGTCACACCCTGCCACCTGGGTCCTTTGGTGCAGTCCCTGTTCTGGAGAGCCAGTGCAGGGGAGCTCCCAGGCACCCCACAGCTGAGCTTCCAGCAGTGCAGCCTGGTGGAAAGGTGTGAGCTGAGGCAGAAGATGGATGTGGGTGGTGGCTGCACAGCATTGATCTGTCTTTGTGCAGTTGGGTGCTCACACTGAAGGTAAGACGTAGTGCTTTGAAGAGACTTCTGGCCTATTTAGGAGAAAAAAACCCACCCTAGATGGCTCATTAATTTAATACAAAATACACTTGACTTGCTCTTTTTGTTCCTCTGTGGAGAAAATTTCTTGCTTCATATGAACAAAAGCCTTTGAGCTACCAGCAACAGCTTACTCTCCTACTACCATTGCTGCAGTAAGTAATTGTAGAGGCTTTAAATGCCCTCTAATTAAATTTATGAATTAAGTATTTCCTGCCAACATTTATATTTGCATCTCTATATATTTTGGGATGCTGTAGAGTAATGCAGAGCAATAGCAAAATGAAGGAAAAAGAAGATACTTCAGGTAGTTTCTGTAAGGGCCACTAAAACGTCTGAAATTCACTTCCACTGTATAATGCAGGCTTGTATCATGGGCCAGTGCAATGGTTAGCTTAAACTACACTTATATGCCAAGGTCCTGTAACTGGAGGTGTGTGTCCATTAAAGAAGAGTTGCTGCGAGTCAGCTCAGTGGAGAGATTTCTTGCCAGATGATTTAAAGAGCATCTCAGGAGCAGAGGAGCCTGAAAAAATCTATTCAGGATCACTATGGAAAAGACTGGAGGTAGATGGACCATCCTTTTCTGGTGGATTAAAGGATTTTCCTCCCTTCCCCAGGTTTGAAAGAAGGGAGGGGAAGAGCCTTTATTTATTAGCCTGAATTTCTGAAGTTTTGTTTTGTGTATGAGCTGATACTGGAGTGTGAAACTTCCACCAGAGTGGTGTAAACTGCTGTCGACCCAAGCTTGCAGCAAGACAAGCTCAAAGTCCTGCTTTCATTCAGGAGCCAAACATTGTGTCAGAGCTTTGAGCTCCTGTGATGTGTAAGTGCCTTTCAAACCTTCATTCAGAAGGATGCAGCTCTAAATGAAATCTGAACAAAAGCAAGCTACTGCAGTTCAGTAAATAGCAGTGTGAAGTGCATGTGCAATTGATTTACTGAACCTGTTAACCAAGAGGGGTACTCAGTACTTTCTCTAGCTTAGATGCAATGAAAACAGGTGAGGAATCCTCTGAATCCACCTGTGTGAGGTATTGCCAATGTCTGTTGTAAGAATGTTTGAAATGAGTCCCCCATGTCAGCAGTTTTGAGCTGTTGAGTCTAGGTTATGGTTTGCTTGGAGATACCTTGAAGCATTCAGCTGTCCCAGTCCATAACCTGTGTAAAACGTCACTGTCCAATTCCAGATTTGATGTTTTTAAATTCCTTCACCTTCTGATCTCAGTGCAGGCAGTATTTACATAATAACTAGGAGGCATCGTCTATATGAAACTTCCTCTGCCATCCGTAGAAGCATCATAACGAACTGGTGGGAGATAATTCTTGCTTGTGACCCTTTGTGGAAGCAAGCAGAGATGCAGTTTCTTGCAAATAATCAACAAATCTGAGCGGAGCTGACACTGTTTTTCTCCTCTTTACTTTCTTTGCTGACACCACTGTCCATGTTTGTGAGTTTCTTTGCTTACTGGCTTTCTCCTCCCAGCCAAATTTGGCCCTCCCATCTGCTTTGGTTAGCAGTTTTGAGTTAATTTTGTGTTCCTCACCACTTTTCCCTGTTGCTGAGACGTGTGTGGACACTGAACTGCAAATTCTTCTCTTGGCTTATTTTTAATAAAAACAGATTTCATCAGAGAAAATAATTGCTTCTAACACAGGTAAATGCATGGTACACAAACATCCTTGTGGATACCTGGGTTGCTTTACATCCATGTACAGAACATGCTTCAACCATTCCTACCTCCTCTACCAAACATTTGTGGTGTATTTCATGTTTGACAGAGCTCTACTTGCTGTTATCTTTTTGTACCTCTAATTCTGTTGCTCGTTTTCACAGGGCTCATTTGGCAAGCACTACTAAAATGCTCTGGTTGCTCTATGTTCTCTTTTTTCTGGTTTCTAGGTACCTGGCGGGTGTTCCTTCCAGCTACTAATGTCTCTGATACTCGTGTCTTTATTCTAACGATGGTTTGGTCTTTTTGGTGTAACCAAGCGTTCCCTCATTTTCTTCCCTTTTCTAACCCTCTCCCCTTCCACCAGGATTTCTGGCAGGTACAAAGCAGACAGCATGTGCTTTGATTAGTTTGTGCTTCAAACCTCATACTATGCACTTTTCATGTAAAAGGGACAGTGTACGCTCACCCCTTCTCCCCACTCCTTTAATAAATAATCCTGAATCCTCTCCTTGATCCCCAGCCCAAAGGATTTATTTCAGAATACTTGAATTTGGCTTGTTAAGAGTACAGTCCTCAGGGTAACTGTTAATATGTGGCTTTATTAACAGGAACATCTTTGAGTAGAGCTCAAATGTGTATCTCCCTCTCCTCCTATTTTCACAGTGTCTTTTGAGGCTTCTGACTTATTTTGCAGCTTGATGAGACTGCGATAGAGCTGGCTCTGTTGGAAAATGGCATTTTCCGCTCAAGGCAACAAAGTCAGTTTTATTCTCTGAGAAAGGACAGGCGTTTCTCTGGCTACATACTGTAGGGAAACGTGTATTTGAATGTGTGGAAGTTTGGGGAAGGCTGTTTGGTTTTTTGGTTTTTTTTGGGTTTTGGGGGGTTTTTTTGTTTTTTGTTTGCAAACTTCAGTGGGTTTTTCAAGTTACAGAACTATGTAGTGTAAACTATATTAAATGATATTTTAGGAAGAAGATATGTAGATCTATACTTCATAAGATGGTTTCTAGGAAAAGGAACTAGAAAGCAGAGGGAAATTCATTCAGTATTAGTAAGGGAAGAAGGAAATGTACTCTAAACACTTTTGGTTTGCCCTGTAGCTTTGTGACCTTAATTAAATCCACAGAGGAAGTTAGCAAAAAATAAGCAGCTTGGTGACAAAGTGCCCTTAGTGGGTATATGCAGTCTTTTAATCAAGAAGTGGTTTACGAGATAATTTTTGTCTTTAATTTTATCGTGTTGCTGGCGCTAGATTAATGCATTTTACTTAAGGGATACAAAACTGAGCTCTGAAATCTCTGTCGTGGGGTAACATGGAGCTAGTAGGGAGAAGGGGAGAGGGGCAGAGGATGGATTGAGTAGGGTGGGAGGGAATGTTTTGGGAGATGCTTGACCTCACTGACTACAGAAGGAGGAAAGGTCTGGATGGAGGACACAGATGAAGAAGAAAGGAGGAGTGAGAGAGCAGAAGGGAATCTTAATAGTATCGTAATTCAGTTCCTTAAACCATTTATGATAGTGATGACAGTCTCTAAGCACATGATTACACATTTTTTTTCCCCAAGCCCCTTTCTCATTTGGTGGGTGATTAGCACCGATTTTATGGCCTCAACTCATCATCTAAGCCAATGTTTAATACTTGCTTTCTGTACAGAATTATGATTTTTCTTGTGTACTTTCACACTAGAATTTTTATCTGAGGAAATGAGCAGTGTGCATTATCAACATAATGAGTTCATCTTGGTAATGTGGGCTGAGATGAGGAAAAGCAGTATCCAGATTTCTATCTGGAGACCTAAACAGCCATTTAAATTCAGAGATGTCAAAAGTCAACTCATTTTAGAAGCATGATTTGGAACATCAAGGACCTAATTTTAACCCTCCCCCATCAAATTTCCATGACGAGCTTATGATTTCATTACCCTGCAGAGGACTGAGCCAGCGCAGTGGAGGGGAGCAGAAGTGTAGACTGTCCCTTTTCCAAGGCATTTCCTATTTGCTTTTCCAGCAGGGGTTTCTCCCTTGCATGAGTGAGTCTGCTGCCTGCGAAGGGTTGGGAAAGTCTGTGCCTTTTCTTTTGGTCGTACAGAATGCTGGCCTTGTGTTTCAGGTGCCGTTTGTTTTAAAGGTGATGAATATTTACAGCCTTGCTGGAAGGAGAGGATACAGATTTCTCTTTCCAGTCTCAGGAGACCACCTGTAGTAATAATTGCTGCCTAATTTTTGATTCTCTGTACGAGGTCATGTTCAAATTCAGATGGAGAGAGTATGCAGACCAATTTCTTCCATGTCCAGCTCTGTATTTTTGTACCCCTGTGTATATATACAGACAAAATAACCCCCAAATCAAAGGTTTTAAAAAACTCTTTATTAAAATATACTCTTGAAAGATCATAAGCTGCAGTCTTTATCTGCCAGTAGCAAATTTTAAGCATTTTCCTATGCTAACACTCACCTGCCACAATTTGTCGTGCAGAATCTGTTTGCATTTGCCTGTGTTATGTAGACTTCGTAGTAAATTATCTGGAGCCACTAGGAATGATGCTGTGAACTTTTCCACTGCCAAAAGAGGTTTATGAGTTTCAGAAACTCCTTGTTCTGTTTCTATCACAACCTTAAACACTTTTTTCTTATTTAGTGGTGTATAAAAAGTGATATTAAAAATCCCAGGCGATGCATCTAAAATGACTTGTTTCGCATCCACGTGCTAAAGCTAGCTTTAAAAAAATATAAATCCCTCAATTCTCCCCCAAGTCCTTTTTTTTTTTTTTGTCCTTGTTTTGTAGTATGGAGGGACCTCCCCTAACCTTTTTTCCCTAAAGGGCTTTTGAATGTCTAGGCTGAAAGATTAAATTATTAAATCTGATTCTGAAAGCCTTTTTATTTCTTTCTTTCAGTTTTTTAAATGTAAGTAGTGAGGTGCCAACATGAGTTGTCATTAAATCTCTAAATACATGGCTTTAGTCCTTTGAAGTTTTTATCTTCAAAAAAATGAGCAAAAATTAAAAACCTCCCTCATTTCAGAGCCTCCAGTTCAGCATTTTGATGCAAACAGAGTTCAGAACAGTAATATTTTTAGTTCCCATAGCAGGCTGCATTGCCTGCAGCATTTACTGACATTTCTTAAGGGTTTAGCCCTTATCTGCCTTTTGTGATAGACTAATACAGAGCATCTGCTGCAGACGCATTAGTCAGCGAGTGTCTTGGTACGTGTTTCCCCAGACTGTAAACAGTCCTGCTCGGGAAGGAGCTCTAGCAGTCTGTGCCAGCACGGTGCTGTCCTGCAGGCTCTGCTGCACCAGGCAAAGGGGAACCACCTTGTTGCACACTTAAATATTGCGTAGCACTAATGAAATGGCAGCTGCTGGCTAATATTTCTATAGATGTCAAATAATATGTGTGGTAGGTGCTAAAGAGTGTTTAAAATGCATTAATTAAATGGATTGTTCAATAAATTTTACAAAAATATTTGTTTTCCTGTCCTTAGGAGGATTCCTAATAGTTTTTTATTTATATGGGTGCTGTCTACTGATTTAAGCCCAAGGTATCAAGCCATGTGTGAGCAGGACTAATAGCACATCATATCTGTGTGTACTGGTTAATGTTATGTGCACAAGTACTAATGTGTGGGGTTTTTTTTTCCTCCTCTTAGAGAGATTTCATTTGTAAAGAGACACATATTCCAAATTTGCAATAATAATAAAGTGTCATGTTTGCCTTATAAAGCCAGAAAACTCAGAAACAAGATAAGAAATTGTCTGTGGTAGGCAGACTTGTAATACAGATTTTTTGCAAACTCCTACTGCTTTGGAAGCTCCTCTTCAGAAAAAATAAATATTTTTAACACTGAACATACAACATTTTAACTTCTTTTCCTATATGTCTATAGCTAACCATAAAATAAATATGTTAATAGATGTCTCTTAAATGCCTTGCATAACTGAAGGTGGTCAGTTGGGACTGAAAGAGAATTGCTTTGCAGCAAGGTGACTTCACTGTTTGAAACATTCATGGTCTTGTATTTGCTTACACAACATTGGTATCCTTAAAGTATTTCTTTTAAAAAGGAACAAACTGAGTATAATGACATTTGTCAATAGAAGATGGTTATGGTTCATCTAAAATTCCTTGTTAATTTACAAAATTTCTTCCTGGTTCTGGAGAAATACTCATTAACTTGCATGCACTTTGATATTTATTTTGTTATTGTTTTGGAAAGCATAAGTCACTGTTGAGTGGTCACATACGGCTGATAAATTCCTGAAGCTTTGGTGTCTATAAGTACAAAGGTGATGTTGAAACATAAACAAGTTATGTGAATAAATGTGCCAAAAGCGTGTTTTCTCCTCCAGATTGAAACACAAACTGTCGACTCTTAAGTGACTTACGAATAATGTGTTCTTCCCAAAGTGGCAAATTAAATGCTGCTCATTAAGTAGTTTCTGAAATGCAAAATGAAGTGGAGCTGCGAGGATTTAGCTGATAAGGCTTTTCTAAATGTGCATTAGAAATGCAGAGCAACACCAGCACTGCACCTGGCATATGTGTCTGCCCTTGCAGAGAAGGCATCCCTGAATTTGCAAAAATACATCTTTTTTCAGATTTGCATAATTAAGTATTAACATGTTTCACTCTTCACTCAGCCCTGAGAAATCAATTTTTAAAACCAAAATAAAAAGTAATATTTGACAAGGAATGGAAGGAATCAGTGGGGTGTTTTCCCCAAAGTCCTTTGCCGCATGGGAGCTGTACCATGTACTTGGCTCGAGGGAGATTTCAGCAGTAGATCAGTTTTGGGGTAGAATATGTGAAGTCTGTGATACGTCTTCGAGTGCTTTGCTTGCTCGCAGCCAGTCCGTAGCACAGGTCTGGGGAGGTGCCTGTAAATGGCGTGCAACCTGAATTTCCAGCGCGTGGGTTTGGGAGAGGTTGGTCGCTGTTACTGATGCATTCAGCCCGTGTTCTGGTGCTATTTGTTGGGCTTGAGTGGGAAAGGGCAAACCAAGCTTTGTATTTTGAAATGCAATTACTTTTTATTTTTGTGACCTGTTTTCGGTGTCTGGTATTGTAAGACAATCTGCCTGAATGCCTGTAAAAAGTTTCATTCCACTGAGACTGAACTGACACCTTTCACTGAACTTACACAGCCATGCTTGTGCTGAAAGCAATGGTGCATTCAGATTTCTTTTTCTTTTTACATGTTAATTTGGATGTTTGCTTGTTTGTGTGCTTGTTTAATATGAATCTGTTGCTTGATTAAAAAATACATCATAATTGTAAACTGTTTCCCATAGCTTGCTCACTTGTGAATGCTCAGTTTTGAATGTTTTTTGGGCGTGCTGAATGATCTTAACCAATTGCTCTGGTTTTGGGAATGGATTTAACATAGAAAAAAATTCTTAAATGGAAGACATTTGACTGTTTTAACTGAGCACTATGAGTATTATCTTGTCTTCAGATACAAAGGGGTGTGAAATGTGAGAGTTGTCCCGAAATTGCGTGTCTAACTAATTTGTGAAGATGACTTCTCTAAAAGAGGATGGAGGCTTGGAAAGGGTTTTTTCCCTACATTTTCTGCTCCCATGCATCACCCTTCTGGTTTGAAGGGGTGGTAGAGTATGCTGGAAGGAAAGTAGAATGTGGAAAAGAAGCTCAAGGTCTACAGACAGCGGTTTTAGGTGTTAGTGAGGACTGGCTTTGGGTTTCTCCACCTTGAACTTTGAGGGATCCCAATAGTCGATATTGTGCTTCGTTAAGTAGGTAGATTGATTATTTTTATTGTATTTTATTCTTTTTTCCTGGGGATTATAACATAATTTTGTAGAATACAATGTTTAATGGCAGGGAACAACCCCCAAGAAGGATGCTTTCAGTCTTTCCCAGAGCGGGATGAGCTTGCCACATACCTTGTAGAAAGCAATCAAACATGCGTCTTCTCAGTGAGCCAGAAGAAAAGAAATGGGAGAGTTGTGAGTTTTTTTAAACTTCTGTCTTTCTAGTGCTGAGAGCCCGAAAATCTTATTATCAGGTCAGTTGTTACTGTAGCAACTTTTAGCTGCATGTTTTCACCCCTATTAAGATTAAGGGGAGAAATTCCCTTTCCTGTCAGCTGCAGGCAGGCTGGGCGCTGCAGTGACAGCGTACGTTCCCCTTCACCAGGTTTCTGACAAGTAGGGTGCTTGTCTAAAATAAATACAAATTTTTATTTTGTTTGCTCAAAGTAAGATGCAAATAAGTAAATGCTTCGCCCTCTCATCTGTCTAAACTTTTGTATTTCAGACGGCGATTAATTTAATATTTTTTTTTATTGTTAGTCTATGGATATGGTTTTCAGCTTATGAGGAATATTTTGCGCTGTTTGATGCTGACTATGAATTTTAAGTGCAGAAAAGAAACCCATAAAAATTAATAAACTGACCATTGGAACTTTTTAATGGGATTCTTCAAGTGGATGAAGTAGGCAACTAATAGCTAGTTTATGATAAACGCTGCTAAAGACAGGCAGTCGGAGGAAGGGGCAATAAATCACAGGAGCAGATGAGATGCTGCTGGCAACACCGCCGGCAGCGATCACAGAAAACTGCTTTCTCCACAAATCCTGCCTTCAGTTTAAAGGAAAACCAGACATTGTTTATTTGTCTTTAACATAAGTATCAGTGTAATTTTGCTTCGGATCCATCTTGATGGGAAGGGAAGCAAGACCAATTTTTTTCAGTAAATGATGCTTCAGCCTAGTATCCTGTCAGCATAAATAGCAGTTATCTTGCATGAAATGAATGCTATTAGCATGTTAGTGATTCACCTCTTATTAAATTCCTGATGCTGTCCAGATGGTAAAGGACGAGCTACTGGGAAGAGTTTTATTTGATCAGTAGAGCTGAACGTTTTTCCCCTAGAAACTGTATTTTTTTTGTGATCTATATGGTTATTTTTGTCTCTTTTCTTGTGGTTTCTGAGCCAGATACAGGTTAAATTTTCATCTAAATTATTAGCTGAGCTCATCCCCACTCTGCAGTCACATACAATGGTGAGTTCTCTCAAAAAAACCCAAAACCCTGAGGTGGATGAGAGACATCAGCTGCAGACAGTGGGTCTGACCTGGAGAGGCTACTTGCTAACTCTTGCTGGGATGTCTGCTCAGGCTTCTTTGCCCAGTCAAAGCAACAACCTGGTTGCTTCAAAACTTTCTTGCTCTTTGCAAGTCTAACCGTTGAACTTGATGTTATGTTTTGCCTGCTTATTTTACTGTTGGTTAACCAGTTTTCTTTCCTTTGTCTTGTATATGATGGGATCTCCGCTAGACAGAGGTAATGGTCGGGGACAGTTGTGTAGCTGGACCCTCGTGTGGTGGTGTTTTGTCAGTGGTTTTTCCCAAAACCATTCCTAAATTCAGCCTTGCTTTCACCATGCTTCTGTGCTTGCATGATGTGGTTCCTGTGGAATAACCTCATCCACGCCTGTTCTCCTCGATATTAATTTCATTTTCCTTTGTGTGTGTGTGTGTGTGCCTCCTCTTGCTGTGTTCTTAAAATGGGTCACCAGTGTGGATTTCCTAACAGTTTTATGGATCCTTTTCAGTCTTTGAAGGCTCTGCAGATCAAAGGGACCTGGATTTTTAGCTTAGTAAGGTTTATGAGCTGATAAAACACGTGTGGTATTTTCTGTTGAAACAAGCTGTTGAAAAAGAACTGGAGCAAAAGGGATTGAGATTGGTGTCAGTCCCGGTCCTCCTAGTGAGCTTGCTCAAACACACTCCTGAATCCTGTGCTTCTGATAACTGCACGTTTTTTATAACTTTGATCATACTTTATACTAATGTGAAATAATTCCTTCTTAGCAACTGCTACAACAGAGTACAACTAAAATGCTATTAGTGAAATATAATAATTTCCTTTTTGAATCCTGTATTTTTTTAAAAAAATATTTTCATAACACTAATTTCTCAAAGATTCAGACAATTTTAAGTAAAATGGATATAGTTTAATTTATCTGTATTTCAGGTAGGCTAAACCAATTAATTAATATTGTGCAATTCCTTATTCCTCATTCGAGGTGGAGAAGCACTGATCTTTGCAGAGCATTTGTGACAGATATGAAGACTGGAAAAGGTCCACTGAATATGAATGGAAATAGTAGAGGTGTGTGTACGTGAAGTGGCTTGCTGGTGATAAGGATACAAATAAAGCCTTCCATGTTTCTGTTTAATTGATTACTTCATTTTCTCTTTTTGGGGTGTGCGTCGGATGAATAGAAATTATCCCAGGAGCGAGAGAAGTTTGCCGATGAGGACAGCATATTTTACGCACTTGGAGAATGTGGACTTATTTCTTTTTCCGACTACATCTTCCTCACAACAGTCCTTTCCAGTAAGTACAGTGGGGTTTTTTTTCTCTGCAATTACTGTTTTTTTGAATTTTGAAGGTTTACAAGCAATGTTGTCTACATACATTTCCCTAAAAGGAATTCTTGATTGCTTGAAACTCGAGCTGAGTGAATAATTGCTATTGCTTCATCTGGTTTAGACTTAGCTTTGAGCGGTTCGGAAAGATAAGCAGATCGATGACTTCTGAGGATTTATTTCTCATTTTAAAATGTGGCAGGTTTTTTTAATGACTCATTTTATCTCATTTAGGTGTTCCTGCTCCGGCAGGGGGATTGGACTGGATGATCTTTCGAGGTCCCTTCCAATCCCTGACATTCTGTGATTCTGTGACCTGCTGTTCAAAACTGTAAACGGAGATGTGTTCTTGAGTTGTGTTCATATGATATACTTGTGTTTGGATTAATATTGCTTTCCACCTCTTCACCGGTTACAAGACTGTTTGAACTCTCTTGTCTAGCTGTATTTTCACTTGGGTAAGCTCAGGCTTGTGCATGGTGCAATCCAATGAAGAGAGAAGTTGAGCTGTTCACATTTCAACAAGTATCATTAGATGCCTTCTGTCTTTTCACCCTGCTGCACTTGACTTGCATTTGTGATATTTCTGATCTGCTAATCTTTTCCAGCAAAGTCTTCTGTACTTGAAGTGCTGGCACTTAAAAGTTTGATTTGTTGGCAAGAAACAGTGAAACTGAAACCTTTGCTAATGTCAAATGGCATTTCTAGACTTTCTTAATGGGGAAAGCAAGCTCAAAGCAACATTTGCAGAGCTTCTGTAGCTGCTTGGAAGGTGCTGCATTACAAACAGGAAAGTCAACAGAAATTCCAGTTATTTTTCAGCCTTATTAGAAAATGTGAGGTAATGGGGAATATGCCACTGTCCAAATGAACTTGAGACATTTTATTTTCAGACTTTCAAAAAAAAGAAAACTTGGCCATCTAATCTTTCAAGTGTCTGTTTCATGATGGGCTGATTACAGGAACTAAAAAGCTGGACACTTCTGAGTTTACTGCAGACCCCTTGACCACCTTTGCTACCTGCTCTGTGCTGTTCAGGGAGTCAGCTGGGTGATTCTCTGATGTTTTGTAAAAGCAACAGGTACTTCATATTTTTCACCTGTGTTCTTGCATGCTGTAACATGGACAAATGAAAGAGGCAGCTCTTCATTTATTGAGGATCTATTACTGGGGAGAGGCAAAGTTCAAGGTCTTGTTTGTTGTCGAATGGAAATGGTGGGGGAAGATATGTATGTGACCTTCATGCCGTGAAAACAAACACCGAGAGGTAAAGATAGTTCAAGCCAGAGGATTTGTTTTTATGATTTGAATCTGCTTTTTTTGTTTGACTCGGTCTCAGAACTGACTCTTAAGACTTTTGCTGTTCCGTTCTTATATTAGTCTAACCTGTGCTGAAATTATCTAAGGTATTTTCACTTGTGTAGTGAGGGCTTTTCATCTGAGTCTCCACAGATGACAATGAACTCTCAAACCTTATAGTATTGCGTTACTGAATGTGGTTTAGAAAACGCTCATGCCCTTGGCTTTATAGCTGTGCCGGTGGTAAGGAACCCCCTAATCAAGTATGCAGGGTGCAAAATTAATTTCATATGCCCCCACAGGCAGCAGAAAGAGAGATTGTTCTTGCTTTGGTTTAATTTCCTTTTTGTGAGAATAAAAGGAAAGGGACCACGTTGTGTTAGAGTAGCAGCCAGCCTTGTTTTGGAGTGCTATGCAGGAGGGACGTTTTTTTTCTCTTAGGCTTTTAAACATGTTTGCAGTTACTGGGGAATCAGACTAACAAGAGGAGACAGAGTTGAGTGGTGTGTGCTTTAAGGAACGATGTGAAGGGTGGGCAAGGCAGGAGCTTTCAAAAAGGAAAATAAAAGAAGAGAGAAGAAAAAAGTGTTCTGGAAATTTTAGGCTGATTTTTAGGTATTTGGGGAGTTTGCTGTATAGTTATTGAAGATGGAAGAATGTCTCTGGATTTACTGTCAAACAATGATTCCCCAGAGAAAGACTTTTGGTTTCATTTTTTAAGCATTTTATTTTATAAAAATAAAATACCCAAACAAACTTTGCCCTGTGGCTAGATAGAAAATTAAATTATGCCATGTGGTTTACTCTCCTACTAGTAAACCTTGTAGGAATCCAGTAGTTTCTGATTATTTTTTTTCCCTGGGAAGTAAATAAAATAGAATGAGGAAATACATCTTAAACCTGACAGTTCAGTATTGGCTTTCTCACTGTGTTGTTTAAATGCCTGAAACATTGAGAAGGTATCTGGACAAGAGCGACCTGTAGATGACATCAGATAGCTCAAAGCTGCTAAATATTGAGAAAGGTAGGTGATGTATTGACTGCTAAAGCAAGATAATCAGAAAGGAAGTGTGAGATTGGGTCTGGGAGTGGCAGTCAGGAGGGAGAGGTGCTCCTCTACTGTGTTCAGAAATGATGAGGAGAGATCAGTCGTGGTCTGTTCAGGCTTATTGAACTCAAAATTGATCCGTGATAACCTCTGAAAACAAGAAACCCAAAGGGCTTTGTGTTACTGTGCTCCTTGGGAGGGTCATGACCAGCAAGTCTGCTGAGATGGCTCCTGCCCATCTCCCTGCCTCTACCAAAAGCACGTTGAGAGTGCTTCCCTCCCAAAGCTTTTCATTCAGTTTGTCTTTGTGGCTTCAGCTGCAGCTTACTTCAGCTGCATTCTCTGAAACGTGGACCATGTGGCAGCTGCCAGGGAGGGAGAAGAGAGGGCTGGAGGCTTCATCTGTATGTTGCTTGCAGAGAGCTGTTTGCATATAGCACAGAAAATGAAGTCTGTCACCATATTTTATTTACAAGTGATTTCTCGCTCCAGCACTGTCTGTTCTTGTCGGTTGCTGTGTTTCTGTGAAAATGTATTTTTAAAACAACTAATAAAATAGCATTTAACTGTTTCAGAAAGTCAGCCTTCTGTTAAAGGCAATGAGCTGAGTGGCCTTGAGGACACCCTGCAGTTTCTGTCGCTTCAACCACGCCCTGTGTTTTGGGGCACAGGGGAAAGATCAAAATACGGGATAAGCAAAATGCTGGGTCCTTCACGTGTTGTAGGAAGGCAAAGACGTCACTCCCCTAACCAAAGAAGTTTTTGCTTTTGGACTTGCAGAACAGGTGGAGGAAGGAGAGAAAGAGCTTTTCCATCATCAGTGACTGCAATTTCAGAGCAAACATGGTTGGTTGTCCAGGCACACTAATGCCTACTTGATTAACAGGTACTGAAGGGAGCTGTGTATTAAAAGAATAAGTTGGTGTTGTTTCCATAATTGGGCTGTCACTGTGTCTGGATTTACTCCTTCTGGAAGGAGGGTTAAATAGCATTGGCTCAAGGCAAAGTAATTACTCTCTTGCCAGGGCTCTTGTAGCAGACCTGCAGCTCCTTCTCCCATCTCCTGCGGGTTCTTTCTAGAGTGTGATATGCTGCCATCCCTTATGGGTACTGACCTGCAAGAGACCTCTTGCCTGGGACAGATTCACCTGGTTTTTGTTGGTAGTGGTTTGTTGGGTTTGTTTTTTTGCTCTTTCTTTCCCCTGTGTAGGCAGTAAATCCCAAACCATCTAGCTCTGGAAATTATTTTCTGGCCAGATATTGAGTGCTATTCAGGCCCCTGTGATGGAGGGGGCATGGCGTGCTCTCCTGCACTGCTCCATGCAGGCGGCGTCATCTTTGGGGTCTGTTTTTGCACTGTGGTCATTTTGGATATGTATTGCTGGCTGACACAGATGTCCCTGCCATGAGTGAGATCTGTCATCTTACCAGTGGTGTTTTAATCCTGACAAGCAGCACTAAATACCATAGGGCTCATTTCTACAAGAAAAGGAGATAAAAGGCTGCTTTGAGTCAATAGGAATATTTTTGTTTGTAGTCCTGTTCATGTTAATTTTATCTTTAAACTTTTAAAACTCTCTGTTTACCTACATGCATACACATGGGTCCATCTCATCCACACTATATGGTGCAGAGATGTCTTCAATATCTTCCTGCCAGCCCGGTTGCTGCTGTGGGGGATTTCCAAGATGTATCTGAGCAGCACAGAGATTCTCTCACAAGGGATGTCCCAGCTGCCAAACATAAGCCTGGTTGCTTTATGTCAAACTGAGGGCTCTCTGGCTCGGCATCCTACTTCTGGTAGCTGTGCTGAAGGACAGAAATGGGATGGATTTCTCACAATTGGCAGTTTGGGATCTTCCCAAGCAGAGCTTGACCTCTCCAGTTTGAAAACTGACATTAGAGCATGGGATGCTCTATCAGCCTCTCTGTCTGCAGTCTTGTCTTAGTCTTTCTCGGTTCATCTCTTCCTCCCTTGCATTTGCATGGTGTGATGGGCTGATGGATCTCCACCAAATCTATCATAGAGGCCATTAAATTTGCAATGGGGAAAGACTGCTCTGCATGCAGCACTTGTTAACCTGATTGAGAAGTTCCAGAAACTTACTCAAAATTATTTCTATAAAATTAGGAAATAAAGTAATTTTGTGTTGCTCATAGCAATATCCCAGAACCTGCAGATGTTTGAGGTGTCCTCTTTCTCCAGGGGTTCCCTGGAGAGCATAGCTAATGGCCTTTGTCTGGAGCTGCCATTTCCACAGCTTGTTTCCAGGTCCTTATTTCAGAGAGGCATTTAAGAGGGAATCTTGATTCCCAGCAATGCTCTAAGAGTCATGTGGTAACTGATGAGAAGTTGTTGAAAGGTAAGTCTTGTACTCCAGATGACACACTGTCACATTCTCTCAAATCTCTGAAACTGAGATGTGCGTTTGTCATTGATGTTAAAACCAAAATACAGAATTTGGTGTCAAAATTACACAGTCTCTTTGGTTCACAAACTAGCAAGAAATATATAAAAGTGAAACAGCAATTTTTTTTTTACTTGATTAAAAAAGAGATTAAAAATGTAATTAACTGGGACATCACTCCATGGAAAGGCATACTGCATGCTTGGCATGTATTTCTGTATCTGGAGGTAGCACGCTGTCGTGGTAGAGCTTTCCAAAGGGTTGATCGGAGCATCCATTCACATGCCATATCCTTAACCTGTTCCTTATGCATGTGTCTGATCCGTGTGTTTCTGTACAAGAAGACAGTTTATTTGGGATTTTACCTGTCAACTGTACTAGTTAACCCCTTCTTTGCTTTCTGTTGGGCACCTCTCACTGTCTCTGATGGCAGCGTGGGCATGTACAGCTCAGTAACCTTGGAGCTTGGTGCTCAAGTAGGGCTTAAATCCACATCTAGGTTCAAGCACCTGAACTACCAGTGTGGATTTCGAGTGAGGAGCAAACAAAAAATTTCTCTTGGTCTAGGTTACTTAGAGTTTTTCTTACTATTAGTAGTGGTGGTATTTTTACTTTGCATGATAGCAGATTCCTTATCAGCTACTTCCTACCCCTTTCCCCAAGAGTGGAACTGCACTGGTGAGCCACTGATGGTTCAGCCAACACAATCTGGCTCATACTTTTGGGAAATAACACCCACCCCAAGCATATGCCACTAATAGAAATAGGATTTCCTTCTACCAGATACGAAAGGCCTATTTTCCACTCATGGAAGCAGCATTATATTTTAGATTTTAACAGGAATTTGAAAATCAAATGAAAACTTGATTTTTTTCTGGATGTTAAACTACTTTCAAGCTTCAGTCTGTATTTTAGTGGGATTTGTATACTTAGGTTTTAAAATGATGCATTTGTATTATTTTGGAGGTAATTCTGATTCTTCCTTGTGATAAGAAATAAGTCTTAGCTATTTAAAGATATTTCACCTTTAGAACCTTTAGACTTTGTGGCTCAGTCTCCATGCTATGGACTAGGTTATTTTAGCTGCCTGTTATTTACATTGCTGGGTTGAGTAACATTAGGAAAAAAAATGGTGGGATTTGGATTCGTTTTCTGAAATAGCAGAATAATTTGAAAGTATGTGCAACATTAGGACGTTGTAATGGTTGGGGTTTTTTTCCCCATATTTATTGCAACTGGGGCTCAGCCATCTATATTCCATGTATTGTTGCTTCCTCATAAGGCTGTAACTCTGTTCTCCAAAAAATATTACAGCATTTGGGAATGCATTATGTGAAAGTGCATTGTGTAGCTCTTCCCTACTACCAGTGCAGTCACAGTGAACCTAGATACCAGTGCAGGGCTCCTGGCTGCGGTCTTGTGAGGGTCAGATCGTCTGTGACCCCAATTCTTTCCTTCAGACAGAAATGTTCCAATTGAAACACATACAGAAAAATGTCTTGGCTAAAATACTGCCGTGCAGAATCAGACAGAATAATGACCATGCTGATTCATGTAACTTAAAGTGGGGGTGGGGGAAATCTTGATTAATCTTTGGCTGGAGCAATAAAGTAAGCTTTTTTAATGTTGTGGCCTGAAAAAAGGAAAAGAAAAAATATTAAAGCTGCGAGGCTTGAAGACCCATCTCTCTAGATGAAAGTCTGTCTCTGCCTTAGGAGGACTGTGTTCATTTTAGTTTGGTTATGAAGATACTTTTTTTTTTCAGCTTCAAATTATTATGGCCTTTGTACATATATTTTTCTTCATTTTAGGATAGATGGGAAAGAAGCAATCATAGGATATTTAACCCCTAATGACTAATTTTTCTGAAAGTAACTCCCTAGCTGAATTCTTGACCTTTTGTCCCATGCTGGAGTTGCTTGGGGAGTTACTGGGCTTCAGGATGGATATTGAAGTCTGGAACTGCTTTGTGTTTAAAATCAAATAAATTTTCAACTGCATCTGAAGGCAGCAATGTTTTATTTTCAAAAAGTGTGTTCAAAATAGTTTTCCTAAAATGCAGTATCTCTGCTTGAGGTGGATGCTCTACAGACACTTAATTTTTGTGACTGTAGCCAGGTAATGCATGAGTTGCAACAGAAGTCAGAGGGAAAGACTTTTGAGGGGTATCTCCGAGTGTGGAGGATTGAGTCGGGGGGAAAGGGAAGATCAAATGAGCATAAAAATAGTAAAATGTGGACTTTCTCATCAGTGAACATGCATTGTCTTTCAGAATGCATTGCTTTTGGTGAGAGTAAATGGCAATAAAGAGCAATTGAGTGCTGCAAATTGGTACATTGAATTAAATAATTCAGAATAGTTAAAAATTTTGTAATTGGCTTAAAGATGCCTAATCAACCCATCTAATACCTCAGAGTTTCACTGGGGCTTTACACTGGTGACTTAGGTGGGTTTTTCAGTGTGGTCAGTGCTACTGCTTGTCATCTGTTTGTCTGGTGAAGATTGCTTATCTTTGTAACAATACTGCATGTGGCTTTTGGTTTTCTTATTGCCTTTCTGTTCCCAAGTAGTTGATTGGAACAAATGAGTCCAGAAAAACGTTAATTGCCCTTTGCACTCGCTCCCAGGTTAGTTGAGAAAGCAACTTGGTGTGTAGATCCATAGCTCCACCAGTTCTACAGAATAATTTCAACCTGATCTTTGTAGATGTATTTGCATATATCTCAAAGCAGGGAGTGAGCAACTCATCAATCTGTTTTGGGGTGAGCTCCAGTACCACGTTTTCATTTGTGTTGATGATTTGGATAAATCATTAGGAAATTGTTGTATCCTCCTGAACACCTAAAGGCTAGAAATAAAACTAGAAAAGAAACTGTGACTGCTCTGACCAATTCCTGACTCCTTGCCCAAGGGAAATAATTTGCAATTAAAAATCAATAATGTCAAAAACGATGGTGAGGAGATGGCTCACAAGATCAGAGCGAGCTGGAAATGCAGATCAGAATTTGAGGAAATCCACGGTTTTCCCTTGTAAAGACAAACATTGTGCCATATTAAAAGTAAACAGTTCTTTAAATGGTTTTGATAGCCATTGCAGGATAACCAAGCTGCAGTCAAGAATGGTTAAATTGGAGGGCAGAATAAAAGAGGGAGGGGGAAAGACGTAAGTTTAGCTAGGCAAAATAGTTTCTACTGCTTTTATGTTCTGCAAGTTTCTAAAAGATGTAAGTACAGGAGGAAGAAGAGAAATGGAGGTTGTACAGGCTGATGTAACCATGAGTAATGGGTCAGGGTAGGCAAGGAGAGGTTTGCTGTCATTGGAATGACTCTTCTCCAATAAATCCTGGTCAGAAACATCACGCCCAAGAGGAGAGGCAGAAATAATCTCACTCAGGACCAATAAATTCAGGCTGCCCGGAGATCAGGGACATATGTCTTAACGAACATTTCTTCCTGAGCAAGAGCAGGATGAGCTAATTGTCTTTGATGCCCTCTGGTTTCTCTGACTCGGGTTCATGTTTGTTGGATTGCAGTGTCGCTGCAAGTAATTGGAGTTAGATATGCAGATCAGAGGAAGAAACGGGCTGTGTCGCTTATTAGCTAAAGAAATGAAGTAATTAAATTTGCCAATTTAAAGACAAATTTACTCCCCTGTCCTTAGAAAACACTGACCCTGCAGATTTTTAATGCTGAACTGTTCACTTTCATTGTGCAAGTGCTGTTCTCCTCTGGGGTTTTGATAAACTGCTCTTGAAAATGTGTACTTAGAGAAGGAAAAGGAAGGAAACAGCCTTTGCAAGGGGTAAGGTGAGTACCTTGCCTTCTCTCTTCACCCTGTGTCTGCACAAATGGGACACAGTATTCTATTTTTCCTTAAAGAAAAGGGAAAAAAACCCCCAACAAACCCAAACACCAATTTTTAACAAGTAACAGATCTTCTAATCATGGAATATGCATCATTGTACCCTGGCAGGGAAAATGGAGGAAGAAAGATGAGATGTGTAAATTGCTCTTTTTCTAGCATCTTGTAACTCGGTTAGAGCTTTGTATAGTCCCCTATTTCCTCATGGAGAAGATGACTCTTTCTCTAGATTTTGGGGGCTAATAAGGAGAAATTGCATGAAGGCTTTCATGCAGGACATGCAATTAAAATGAATAAAATTGGATGTGTTATTTAAATGTTAGAAGGGTAGTTGGATGGTGCTCAATATTGTTGCTCTGAAGGAAATGGGGAATTAATCACTGGAAATGATGGATGGATACAGAGGAGGCTTTTTAAATAAATCTCTTTAATTAAATTGCATCATTGAAGAGATTATAAAGTTGGTGTTGGGGACAGCTGGTTCACCTGAGTACATCTCAGCTAACGCTGAAATAATGAGAGACGGAGAGCAAAGGTCTCCTCATCCCAGCAGACAGGACAGAGAAGCTGGGTGGAGGCATCGCTTCTGCTGCAGAATTGTTTATGAAATAACCCACCACGTGCTGTTGGTGATTGCTGCGGTTATAGGAGATGCTGCTTATGCCTGCGGTGTTTGGAATTTAAAGCCCAAATAATTGGCGTGAGGAAATTGGCAATCCAGAGATGAGAACGGCAGGACTGTGTGCGCTGTGTATATCAAGCAGCTAGTGACAGGCCGTTCCTGTCACTGAGTTTAATGTCGTTATACATCTGTTTAAGGCACGAAGTGATTGGAAAAAGTGATCTCATTAACATGTTTGCTGAATCTTTAAGTGATAAAAGTGCTACAGTTTATTCTAGCAAAGGGAAAACATGATGTAAAAGTCTCCTGGCCCTAAATTGAAGCTGTAACTAATGTACAAAATCCAGTTCATTTAATTCCATATTAATTTGTTTTCGTCTGAGTGATTCCTCTTTGCACCCCCCACCCCCATGTGGGAGACACCTTAATGCAGAACGCTGGTTGCAGAAACTCATTACTTTTTGAGCATCCACAAAAAATATTAAAAGTTGATTGCAACAGATGAGGTTAAAGGGGGGTGAGCCTCACCAGTGATCCACATCCTGCTGCCAGATTTGGGTGGAGAAGAGCCATCTTCAGAACAAAAAAAGGAGCTAAGTTTTAACTGATCATTTAGGATGACAGCCTAAGCACAGTTACAGCCTAGAGGATTCCCAAACACCAAAATTCCTGTAGGTGGTATGTATTTGAAGGTAGCAGAGCAAGATAAATTCTCATATATTAGCTTAATTTGGAAAAAATTGTGAACTATGTTGTAGCTTTAAATGGTGTTGGATTACAGAGACCAAAATGGAAACCTACTGTAATTCTTTGGTGGAAGCAGGGAAAGGAGTGTAGTTTTGCTGTGATGGGTGGCTGTGAAGTGATGCTTTTGCAGAGTTCTGGCTAAATAAGCCCCCTGACAACATAAAGAAATGCAATGAAAAATAAGGTACCACGCTGTCTTGGATGCATCTCTGCTGGTGAGCTCCAGCTCGTGTGTTATCTCAGTGTCATAGCTGGACTGAGACAGAGTTGGTAATGATTTGTTTAAATTTGCACAGTGAGATAAGAGCTGAGTCTGGAAGAGAATTACCCAAAGTCCAAGTCTGCTCTTCACCCATCGGCTGCTTCACAAAGCATGGAGAGTGCCCTGCAGCGCCGGAGGAACGTCCTCTGGCCAAATTGATATTGTACTGTATGGAGCAAGCTGGAGCTTTTGCTACAGCATCATTTTCTGTTAATTGTCATTAGAAATATCAGATGGTGCCTTGCTTTTGTGTTTTTTTGTTGGTAAAAGGAGCACCATGAAGCTTATAGCTAGAGATTCCCGAGAACTGCACTTTCTTCTTAAAATTGTGAGAATTATGGAAAATTGCTTTTGGATAGTCATTCTGAATTTGTGCCTTTTTTATCGAGCTTTTGTATCTTTATTAACTAGTCTTTGGTTTTTATTATGTGTTTTTTTATCTAGCTCCCCAGAGGAATTTCGAAATCGCCTTTAAGATGTTTGATCTGAACGGTGATGGCGAGGTGGACATGGAAGAGTTTGAGCAGGCAAGTTGAATAACAAGTTGACTTCTTAATGCTACAGCATCTTAGTCATATGTGCAGCAGTCCTCTCTGATGTTATTGTAACTTATATCTGTGGTTACTGCTGGTTTATGTCTTTTCCTTCTGTGCTCTGTGTGGTGGGTTGGCCCTGGCTGGATGCCAGATGCCCACCAAAGCCCACTCTATCATTCCTGCTCCTCCACTGGGCAGGGGGAGAAAAATATAATGAAAGGTTTGTGGGTGGAGAAAGGACACCAATTACTGGCACGGGCAAAATAGACTCAACTTGCGGAGAAAAATCAAATTAAATTTATTACCAGTCAGACAAGAGGATAATGAGAAATAAACCCAAATCTTAAAGCACCTCTCCCCACCCTTCCCTTCTTCCCAGGCTTAATTTCTCTCCCAGTTTCCACCTCCTCCTCCCCAGCAGCACAGGGGGTCGGGGAATGGGGTTGAGGTCTGTTCATCACTCGTTGTTTCCGCCACTGCTTCCTCCTCAGGGGGAGGACTCCTTCCCCCACACCAGCGTGGGATCCCTCTCATGGGAGACAGTCCTCCACCAACTTCTCCAATGTGAGTCCTTCCCATGACTGACAGTTCTTCACAGACTGCTCCAGCCTGGACCCTTTCCATGAGGTGCAGTCCTTCAGGAAGGGACTGCTCCAGCGCGGGTCCCCCACGGGGTCACAAGTCCTGCCAGCAAACCTGCTCCAGTGTGGG
This sequence comes from Caprimulgus europaeus, assembly GCA_907165065.1. The sequence continues at coordinate 37,978,921 of OU015529.1, read as the reverse complement.
CTCCTCTCTCCACGGGCTACAGGTCCTGACAGGAACCTGCTCCAGCACGGGCTTCCTGCAGGGTCACAGCCTCCTTTGGGCATCCACCTGCTCCAGCGTGGGGTCCTCCACGGGCTACAGGTGGTCACTGCTCCACCATGGACCTCCATGGGCTGCAGGGGGACAGCCTGCCTCACCATGGCCTTCACCACAGGCTGCAGGGGAATCTCTGCTCCAGCGCCTGGAGCACCTCCTCCCCCTCCTTCTTCACTGACCTTGGTGTCTGCAGAGTTGTTTCTCTTGCATCTTCTCACTCCTCTCTCCAGCTACAAAGTGTGCAGCTTTTTTTCTCTTCCCTTTTTTTTTTCTTAATTCTGTTATCACAGAGGCGTTACTGATGGGCTCGGCCTTGGCCAGCGGCGGGTCCGTTCTTGTAGCCGGCTGGCATTGGCTGTGTTGGACATGGGGGAAGCTTCTGGCAGCTTCTCTCACAGAAGCCACCCCTCTGTCCCCCCCAGCTACCAAAACCTTGCCACTCAAACCCAATACACTCTGCTATGTTGCCTCAGTGCCTGCTTTTTTTTTTTTTAAACAAGGTATTTCAAGACATAATTTTTCATTCAACGAGGACGACTGTAGGTATAAACTCTGATTTCCTGTAACTTTGTCACCAAGGTATCTTTAGAAGATGTCACCTCCAAAGTAGATAAAGAATTTTTTTCTCTTCACTGGCATAGTACAATTTTGATCCTACTTTATTCTGCAGCTTTTATTGCATTGCTTATTTTCATTTGTCTTCAGAGTACAACCAGGGCGAGTCTGCTTCAAAGAAGAATTTATCCGTTTATTTCAATGTAATCTAAAAATGTGTATTTTCATTAGTTTCTTTCCCCTACTTCTTACAAGGTTTCATCAGCAGGGATTTTGATGCAGGCTTTTTAATGAAGTTAGCTTGCATGTCTGATACTGGTGAGGTCCTCCTATAAGCTATGGTTTGTGATTGTGTTAGAGTGAGAATAGATTGAAGACGTGAGTCGTCAGTGGGGAAAAGATCTGACCTCCCCAGGCAGAAGTGTATGGTTTTCTTGCCGGTGTAGAAAACAGCCTTAGGGTTTTAGAAACTCATAAACATCCTGAAGTTGCTGTATATTAGCAAAACTCCGTGTGTGTGCTACTCATGAAAGGAAAAGTAAATGTGTTGGCAAAGAGGGGAGCTCGCTGGTCGGATGAGGAGTCACTGCCTCTCTTATCGAAAGAACAAGGGAGAGGAGATACACTGCTAATCTGCCCAATATTTATGTGGCCCTTGGCACCAGTTCTGTGACCCTACGTCCCTCGGGGCTGTGCATTTAATGGGCAAGTGGAAGCTGCTGCTTCTGGGCAAAGGAAGTGAGACTCTGGTCAAAAAAAACCCAAAAACCAAAAAAACCCAACAAACTGTCCTTGTGGGTTTTTTATGCTGGAAGACATGTGTGTTCGGAGATGGTGAAAAGCTGTGTACTGATATCCGAGAACAAAGTAGCCCTGAATGTCCCAGTTACAAATTCTCACTCATCAGTTGATCGAATGATTAGTTAACTTCAGCAGAGCCTGTAAGAGGTCGTGCTTGTGGTAAGAACTAGTGGCAAAGCAGGTCTGTTAAATTAATTCCCTTCTTTCTAATTTTTTGCTGTCATCCTATTTAAATTATTACCCGTGAGTATGATGTCATTATTATAAGCTTGCTCCAGGGCTGTATAATGTATCTGGTAAACTGTAAATTTTAAAATGCAAATTTTGGACTATTGGGAGAATGGGAGTATGTTTACCTCCAATACGATAAACCATCATGTGGTAGTTCATAATGTAAACCTAAGAGTTCATTCATTTTTCTTTGAGTGCAAATTTGAGTACACCACTGTGTCTGGGTTATTGTGCTGCTTGGCACTGCCTCCCTACAAACTACTGATTTAGCTAGGAAAAATTCCGAGTTTCCTATTTTCCCAAGTAAAAAATACTGCACTTCCTTCTGTCTTCATAGTGCAGAATATACCACTCCACTGCAGCTATCTACTTAACAATTCCAAAGGTGTTTTACAGTAGTTACTAATGTTCCAGAGTGAAATCAATTATGGAGATAAATGAATTTAGGAAAAGTGGAGAACAGTTAACCGCCTACTAAAAGTGCAGTGACACCAAGGAACTAAAGCAGGTGTCATGTTTGGCATTTTTATTAGACATGTAAAGTACAAAAGAATGTTTCTTGAGGTTGAACGTTTCGGAAGCACTATGAAGATGAAAGTACAAAATTGAATTAAATTATTTCAAATCATCTGGTAGGCAAAGGGCAGTTATAGGCACATTAAGTCATATAAAAATCCTTAGGAAGAGGGACATATTTTTGTTAAGCTTGTTACATGCATCACTGCCTCTATGTAAAGGAATAAAATTCCTGGTTATAGAGTATTTTGGTGAAGGCTGATTTTCTAGAGTTTTTGAGTCGGATAATGAGGGAGCTGTTTTGGAAAGTGAGAAGAAGCTGATGATATCTCTGCAGATATCTCTATAACTGATTTGCTGCACTTGGCAAACATAATTAAAGCAAAGGCATAGCTTCAGCGGGAGGCACGTATATAACTTATACACATATATAAAATAACACACACAATAATTTATATGATAAATAAATACTCTTTTTCACTCCTTATGGAAATGCCTCAGAGTATGAAGGATAGCAGGGTTTGCAGATCTGTACCATAAACATCTTGTCTGGCGGGGGAGCTGGAACTGGCCCTTCCAGGGAAAGGTGCTCCTAGAGGTGGCACTGGTTTAAAAGAGCAGCATCATTTTGGGGAGAACAGGAAGAAAAAGAAGGAAAAGAAGAGGCTCATCACAGAAGCGTTGTGCCATCCCTGCTGGCTGTGAGCACGTGGGAGTGGATTTCTTCTTCCTTTTGCACACATCTTTGGAGACAGCCAACAGCAGGTCTCTTCTCATTAATGTCTGACAAACCTTAAGAGTATTTATCAAGGAAGAAAATTACTTGGGGTGATTTAGCCAATATCCAAGTAAGTCGGAGGCTTTAACTAGCTAATAAGAAAATATTTAATTTCTTCAGGCCTCGCTGAAGAGCCTCCAGTTGATGCATATGGTTAGTGCATAGTGCTAAATTGTTTGGTGCCTGCATCGATATAATCTTCAACTTTTCATCCTTCAGCATGTAAATTGTTAGTTTACTCTTCTACTTTTAATTAAAAAGTCAGATGAAAAGTAGTAAACTCACAAGCAGTGTTACTCATTATTTATCTTCAAACCATTAACTATTTTCATTGATTTTTTTTCTTTTTTTTTCCCTCTTGCCTGGTGCAAAAGATTAAACAGATCACAAGCACTTGGGCTGAAATGCGTACGAAAGAGTGAAGCATCTCTGTGCTTCCCATCCTCGTATGATGGATGAGCTGTGGGGGAGGACAGCACTGGTTGGGCTGGGAGACAACTACTTGCAGGGGTTGCCTGCCTTCCTGGGTATTAAAAGGATTACCAAAAATAGGGACCAGCCGAATAATTTTGGCTCCAGTGCCTACAGATGGATTTTCAAACTGTCTGATACTTGTTATAGATGAGGAGAGAAGAGGGGTGTGGGATGCCTTATAAATAACACCCGGGAAAAGATGCTCTATCAAACAGCCTGCAGTGTGGTAAACACTCGCTGTTGCAGAAACAGGGGCAGTTTTCCAAGCTGGCCATAAACTGCATTGCTTCATACAGTTTATAAATATTTATCTCCAAAATGTGCGTGCAGAGCTCGCAGTTAAAGTGGGGCACAAAGCAAAATAAGGGGATGCTATTTACAGTGCAAAAATCCTCCCTCACATCATGGTACATATTTCAAAGAAAATACCCCAAAACTTTTTTCCTTTTTTTTTTTTTTTTTCCCCTCTTGACTTGACTGGGTTTTCTTTGCAGTGGAAGAATAGCCAGTAGTCTGTGGTTCAGAGGCAGCATTTCAAGTGAGGTGAGCCCAGCAGCAGTATGCTGGTATTCTCTTCTGGAGCTTCTCCTTTGGGATTGTTCCAGTGCTCACCCTTTTGTTAGGAAAAAAGGAAACATGCCGTACACCGTGATGATGAGGTTCGGGCATCCTTTTGGCAGCTGGAGCTCTTGGCAGCTGTTTTTCTTCCTCCCTTCCAACTTTTGTTGGCAGGACAAAGGGGCTGAAGGCAAAGCAGTGGTGTTTGCTGGAGCTTTGGGAAGCTTGTGCTGTTGAGGCTGAGTTCTGGGCAGCATGTTGAGTGGCTTTTCTTCCCCCCTCCTTTTTAACACTCATTGTCCTTAATGTGAGTCCTCTGTCTTGTTGGAAGAGATAGGCTATTACACAGAGAATAACCCTGGCCTCTCATATCCCAGCAACAGCCATTCAGATGGGCGAGTGCTGGGAAGGCGTAGTGGGATGCCTGGGGATGGAGAGAGGAGGTGAGTGTGTTTTTGCCTTGGCTGCTCCCTTAAATTAGCACAGGACCCTTAAAATAACAAACTGTTGAATTTTGCAGGCTGTGGCATCCTTCACGTTCAACCTTTTGCCATATCGCAGGGGGTAGGGAAGTTGTGCTGCACATCCTTGCCCTGTCCTGTAGCATCCACTTGAGTTGGGCAATGCCTTCGAGAAGGTACGGGGTGCTGAGGTCTCAGGAGAGGAGGAGGATGCTGTCTGTGTGCATGGTTTGCTAAAAACATTGAGATATTGCTGTTACAATGTGTGCTTTTGCACTTGGCTGTCTTTATGCAAATATCCCAGTCCGCTGGTAACTCAGATGCTTCTGCATTACTTGTTATTCTGCCAGCGCTGCTGATGAGGTTGTGTTTGGGCTGTGTCAGCCTCTGGGACCTTCGGCAAGCCACTCGCTCTGGGTCGGTCAGCCTCTGCCTGCAGCTCAGAGGTGTACCCTTGGGTAGAAAACCCCTGGTTTTGTGCACAAGGGGAAAGGAAATGCAATGTGAGCTAACTGGGGTTGGTGCGAACTAACAAGGATGTGTGGTAAAGTAGAAGTGGAAGCTCCAAAAGTGTTGCAGGCTTTTTTCTTCCCTGTGGTTGCCTCTGCTTTCTTTCATCTTATGACTTCCTTGAGAACAAGGTGCTCTCTGCTGACCAGGCATAGGATCAGTACTAAAATGCTCATCTGCAAACTGGGTGAATTGTTTCTTAAAGCTCACTTTAAGCGTTTTATACTCTTCTTTTTTTAAAGAGGACTGAGAAAAACCAAAACCCAAGTTCAGCCACATTTTTGAATTGTCATGTCTTTTAAGAATTATTTCAGAAAAAAAAAAAAAAAGAGGATGACACATCTGAGCCTGGAGTACTTTGTACTGGTACTTGACTGGTATAAGTCTCAGTGGTGTTTTTGGTGCTGACATCCTCCCTCTTTTATTTTAGGTCCAGAGCATCATTCGCTCCCAAACCAGCATGGGTATGCGCCACAGAGACCGGTCAACAACAGGGAACACCCTGAAAACTGGCTTCAACTCTGCGCTGACAACATACTTCTTTGGGGCGGATCTGAAGGGGAAGCTGACCATCTCCCACTTCCTCGACTTCCAGCGCAAACTGCAGCACGATATTCTGAAGCTTGAGGTTTGAGTTATTTTTTACATATGGTGAAGAGGGCAGTGCAGCATGAACAGTGCTGCCTGACATGGTCTGTGGAGGGACTTAGTGCAGCTGCAGGTTGTAGCACTCATGAATCAAGCCTATTGTTAAATTACTGATGAGCATTTTGGTGCCTGTGGCACTCCCCAGGAATGTCTTTTTGTCAGTAGCTGTTCTTGTGGAGTTGCAGCAGCAGCCAGCATGTCCCAGGTGCATGTTCCTCCATGTGGTGCTTGCCTTGCTAATGCCTTGGCACTGCCAATGGAGGGTTACAAGGTGCTTTAGAAGAAGACAAAAGAGGTTGTGAGCAGTCTGCTACTACCTTCCCAAGGAAAGCTTGTCTCATTCCTAGCGAGCAAGCTGTGCCCTGAAGCACCCAGGTTTGTAACAATCCCCAAAATAGGTGGTCTCTGTTATGTGCCCTCCATTGTTCACTCCTGGGTTACTGTGCGTTATAAGAAAAGTCCATATATTCTGAGATTCTTCCTCTTCAGTTGAATTGAAGGTCTCCTTTTCTCTTTGCATTACCAGGAGTTAACAGCAGCTCCTAATCTCCCTCCTCCTAGTGACATAGCTGGAATTTAAGCATCAAGCTTCAAAAATTGGTTCTTTTGACTAAAGCGAGTACACGAATAGCAACAGGGGACTCCTTGGTCTGTGTTTCAGCTTGCAAGTGGAGCTCACTCAAAAACGGTGCCCTTCTGTGGAGCTCAAGGGTTTGACCTGACTTGAGCAAAGCAAAACTTTTATTTGCATCAGAAATTAGGATTTTGTGCACAAGAAGATCCCCCCACAACCGTAATGTGTTAAGACAACAGTGTTTGGAGCTCACTACTGCTTCAGTCTGACATATGAATGTCGACGTGCTCAGGTTGGGTGATGCCTGCTAATGGACAGCACTTTATTGAGTCCGATTAAGTCAGTCATTGCAAACTTAACCTGAATTTATTCATTTTTTTATTTGGAGTTTTATGAATCTGAGTAAAAAAACTGACCCAAGGACTAATTTTTTTAATGAAGGTAATTGTCCAGTTCGCTGACTTCATTTAACTGGTCATTAAAGCAGATAGTGCAGCTTTACATTGGCAGGGGGAATAGGTTGGTTGAATAAAGTGTTCTTCTTGAACTGGAAAATGTTGATTCCTCAGTGCCTCTGCAAATTGAAAATGAATGCAATACTTTTTAAGCCTAAGAAACATAAGCTTAAACTTGAATGCAGAGGAAAGAGAAATAGAGATTATTCTATCCTTGTTTGCCATCCTGCTCTGTTTTCCCACTGCCATGTTTGGTTCAGGGATGGGCAGCAAGGAGGCACTGGAGTGTTATTCTTGACTCTGTGCTGGAGTTTCTGCCAAACTTAATTTTTTTCTGAGTTCATGATACTAAAGCACCTGATTTTTCTGTTCATAGTTCTCACTGATTTCAGCAATACAGGCCTATTTCTGTTCTCAGCATTATGCAACGTGGCCTCTCTCCTCTTCTGCTTTTATCTCTTTTGACATATCTCCCACCTTCTCTCGTTGCTTCACATTTGATGTTGTTTGTTCACAGTTAAGTGGCTTTTCACATAAGTATCTAGTGGGTTTGCATTGCTCCTTTTCATCAGAGTGCTCTAATGAACTCAACCACTTAAAAATGTGGTAATTCAGAGAAGAGATATCTCTCAAGTATTTACCTTGACCTATGCAAATCAGAAGAACATGAGAAGCAGCACTAGGAAATACTGTACTACAGAGCATCAGGTAACTCACGTAGGTGATTTTTAATGGCTTCCCTTGTTTTATGTGTCTCTTTGGGTAATGAGCCTGTGAACACAGCGGTCATTTGTCAGCCGCATGCTCTGCCTATGCAGATCATCTCTGGCTCCTTCTCTTGGCATGGCTAGTGTTACTGCTGGACAAGAAGGAGCAGAAAAGAGCTGGTGGCAGGTCTGCCAGGGGCTCAGCTGAACTCTTGTACCCTCGTCTACTTATCCTGTGCTGGCTTAGCAAAATTAGTACATGGTCTGAAGCTGGGATGTTAATTTGAAAACCAGTTTTTGTTCATGTTCGGTGTCTGAACTTCAGAAAAGCCTTTGGGGAAATGCACTGTGAGCAGGTCTGAAAAATATCTCTGGGGGCTGGTGCAGCCCCTGAGTGACACGATGCCTCTGTTCTCAAACTGGAATGCTTGTGTTCTCTCTTCCAAAAGAAATATGCTTTAAGTAAGATCTTTTTTAAAGCTGTTTTCCCTTTGGCTCAGGATCCAGGCATATCTGCAGTTAATACACTTGGGAGCCGATTTCTTCTGCTGACTGAGAAGGTGGAACAGTAGTTTCTAACCATATGAACCCACTTTCCTCTTAATGATTTTGGTTCATTTTTTTTCTTACCAAAATATTAATGCATATTTCTTGTCAAAATCGAGCAGAAACTTTCACAGAGGAATTAGATCAGACAAAGCCCTGAACATTTCATTGTTCCTTATGGCTGAAGTGCTGACAGCATGTTTAAGTAACCATGGCCTGGTGTTTTCTTCTTTCTTTTTGCTTATTTTTCTCATGAAAGTACGTTTTTCATCATTTTATGGAAACTCAGCAATCAGCTCAGTGGTGGGAAGCGAAGGATGAGAAAAGTAAGCACAGCCAGCAGGACAGGAGAAGCTTTTAATAGCTTTTTGTGGTTTGACTACTTTGAGGAAGCTGTGGCTTCCTTGTTGCATTGTAGGGTGGCCCAGCTTAGCTAAGGCTGAGCCACGGGAACCAACCCACCGAATGAGGCAGGCCCCCAGCAAAGTCCTCAGGGTTTTCTTACCTCGTTCATGCTGCCTTGCGTTAGCGCCTATGGAAAGACGCTTTCCTTTCCTCTCGTTGCTTAGCGTCACAAACGGTGGGTGACAAGTTTATCTGGACAGGCTCTGCAGCTATAATGTGTCCTGTTAGGACAGGCGATACTGGGAGTGAAAGTACTCTGTGAGTTAGGAGATGAATAGGACTTGACATCATTGTTTATGCTATTTCTGCTTGTCGGTGTCTGTCCTAGAGATTCCTGTGTCCTTGGTGGACCAAGAGGAGTCCCAGCCAAGCTGTGGATCTCTTCCAGCCTAATTTTTCTATGATTCTGTAAGTGCATGTAGAAAAGATGTGTTAGCCCTTTGTTCTCCATTTCTGTGTCACTCCTGAAAGGCAACCCCAAACTGCTAATAGCAGTGATTTAATCTCCACATTTAGTAATCTTTTATTTACTCTGGGTCTCTTTCTGCCAGCAGTGGGATATGTGCCTGTGGTGTAGGACCCTAGTAAATAGGGTTTTTTTCAGTTTGCCTACAGTGAGATTTCTATAGCACATTGTTTGCCTGGCAGTTACTCACAGAGTGTGTTTGTTTTCAGCTGAATTGGTGAAGCAGGTACTAATCCAGACCCACCCCTTGTAGATGTGGGACTGTCTTCCTGGTAGGGAAGATGTCATGGCTGGAGAGGCAAGGCTGTGCTGCGTGGCTTTGACCAACCCCATGTCTCAGTCTGGTGTGATCTGGGATATGCATTTCAGGGTGGTGGGATGCAGCTTCCCGTGGAGGACCTTGCCAGGTAGACTGAAGAGTCAGATCCTCGTGCAGATGTGTATCCTTATGCTTAAACATAGGGATCTTTGCAGATCTTTGTTTACTCAAAGATGCTCAGGTAGTGGTCCCTCCAAAGCAAAAGGTCTTCTTGAGCACTGGAGCGAAGAGAAGTAAAATAGGATTCTGTGAGAATATGACAAAGGGACCACATGTTATTGCTGCCACCTGGAAAATCACCTGTTTTATGTGTCTGCTCTGTGACAGGTGATGTGAGAGACAGTCACTACTTTACCTTGGAAGCTGCTGTTTTCATGACCAATGCTGATATGATTGCTGCTTGATTTGGTTTTTTATGAAGAAGGGGTGACGGATGCTCTTCCATCTGCACATGTCTCATTAGAAAGTCCTAGATCTTTTTGGATCTCAACCTGTGTTAACAAATATTCTGGTTTCAGAAGACATTTCTAATGCTTCACAATCTGTTTTTAGGTTTATAACTTGAGACTGTAAATGCGTTTCTGTTTTGAGTCCCAGTGCTGGGGTAGCTGGTATCTGAGTAATCCTGTCCCAGGAGTTAAAAACTACTGTGTTGTTACCAGCTTACTCAGGATTTTTGGGGTTCTGCCTTGTTTTTGTAAGGGCTTGCAGACTGATCCAGATTTTTGGTGACTATTTAACATAGGTAACAAAGTTTGTACTAGTGAGTTGTGTATCTTTGTATCTGCTGCAGTGATTTAGGGTGAAAGAAAATAGCAACTTAAATTAGTTTGGCCTGAAAGATGAAGTCTGGCAATGTCAGATTGGCTAAGCTTTGTAAGGAAGGGCCCAAAACTCAGACTTTTTGGAGGTCATTTTGCTACTGAACTTATGAGATATGTTTATTTTTAAGTCACCCTTATGGCAGTCTCTCACAGAGTTGTCCTAGACCTGCTGATCCTCTCACTGTCAACTTCACTGCTGGCCTGGCCACCATAGGAACAATGATGGGGGATGTAATGTTTTCCCTTTTTTCTTATTAATTCCTCCTTCTCTGCATCCTGTAATGAATTTTGTATACTTACATAGTTTTGCCGGTTATGTCTCTATAGCTCCTCCTTTAGTCCCCTACTTGCTTTCTCTTCCTTCACATGGTCCTTATATATGAAAAGCTGGACCAGCACTCGTGAAGTTGTCTCTTTAATGGGGCGATTAATAGCAGATAAGAAATTGTTTGGGTTCTTTGTTAGTGATTTCCTGACCTGGTTGCAGCGCTTACCTGACATCTCTGATGTGCAAATGTATTAGGGAATGTTTTGAGTCACCTGGGATGCTCCAGTGAGGCTGCAGTATGAGATATTACAGGATACGCTTTGAAACCATTCAGTATGCCATGGGGAAGGAAGGGAGGATGAGCTGGTAATTAAATACAGAAAGCCTAGATGTGCCTCGTGGGTCTGTTTATCCCAGAAGATGAACAATTCCATGGGAAGGTGAGGTGGGATGCAGCATCGGGAGGACCCAGGCTTGGTAACGTACCGCCTGGCTTGAGAGCTTCTGCCCTGGGGAGCACAAGCGCTGTAGCTGGGTTGTGAGCAGTGGGACACAGGCAGCCCCAGCCCCAAGGGTGGTGAAGGCCAAACAATGGCTGCTATGAGAGGGAATAGGTAAAGCACAGAATTAGAGCAGAGAGAGGAATATTAATAAGCTGAAAATACAATTAAAAAGCAAACGCTTTTAGGCAACCAAAGAAAAACCCGGAGCAGCTTGGCTTTTACGTTTGTGTTCTGGTGTGTTGCCTAGGAGCTGCTTCTCTGCTAAGACAACAGACCAAGTGTGTACTTACGGGCTGGCTGTGCAGCTGCAGGATGGGTGCTGTGAAGCCAACAGGCATGGGAGACAGCGGTGGAAGATCAGATCTGTTTACTGAGCGGAGACCTCCTGCAGTGAGCCTCTGCTACCCACGTGTCCCTTTGTGCTGTTACATACCAAGTTCAACCTTTTCTCTTGGTTAATCCCAGCTGACAGAGGCAGATTAGGAATGAAGGGGTCAGCGAACAGGATGTCTTGGAGATCATACCTGTCTCTGTCCGAGTCTGAGAGCACTCACTCTGGGTCCGTGTCTCTGTTGTCATCCCCTGACTCTAGATTCAACGTATGTTGATGGCTAGTAATGTTTAAACAGCTCTGGAAGGTAAGAGGGACTTGACATTGAGGGCTTTTTCCCTTCAGAAGTCCTTACTAGAGTCAGGGATGGACAAGTTCATGACAGGTTTGTTGCCAAGGAGAGAGGAGCTATCAGGCTTATTCCTGCAGATCTATATACCCCATGTGTTTAATGTGTTAGAAGCTTTAGGGAATTGAAATAAGTCTGACTGTAACTTTGTGATGGATAGCCATGAAGATGTTGTGGGTGACAATTTTGGTTAAAAATGGGATCATCTGACCACTGTGAATGTTTCATATCAGGGGACTCTAGTTAAGGAGTCACATCCCAGTGTATATATATGTAAGCTGGGAATTTGTAGGCAGGCAGTTGAAATTATTTAGACAGCTCATCATGATTTTAATGACATTCAAAGCTTCTGACAACCTGCTTTTGTCTTGGTGTGTGAATGGAAAGGGTCATGTGAAGCTTTCAGGTTGACTGTGCTGTCTCAGTTAAGGTTTGGGGAAAAGTTAGCGTTCAGTCTTTGTCCAATGTTGGCCAAAGACTTGGTAAGAATTCAGAGTGGGATGTTAGTATGGAAAAAAAAAATCTGGAAAATAGGAATAAGTTATGAGGCCATGGCATGTGCAGCTTAAAGGAAAGACAGAAGGGAGCTATAACTGTCTCAGTAAACATGAGAAGTCATGTTTATATGTTTATAAAGAAGACTGAGGCAAGTAATTTTCATCAATCAGTACTGTCAGAGCAGGTAATGAAAGGCTTAAATGTGCACTAGGGAAAGTTTAGTTTAAATACACGACAGGTTGAATCAGTCCCTTTTTTCATTAAGAAGGGAGAGTGCCAGTAGGTGGGTGCATGGTTCATCATCACGGGTGAGGTACTGAAAGCTGTGCTTTGTGCCTTTGTCAAAGCTGCCATATACACCATCCCTAACTAATTCCTTCCCAGTACAGGCTGCACAAGCAAGTGGAGAATTGTCTGTTTCAGAGAAAGGAAACTGTTCCAGTGCCTCACTCTGAAAGGTGGAGGAACAATCAGGTATCAGCTGTGGGGTGGTTTAGGGGGCTCAGGATCATAAGAATGCATCAAGCATCTGCATGTCAGCTGTGAAATGCTTGGTGAGATGTCCTGGGGGTGCTAACGGGTGTGCTTCAAGGAGTGATGGGTGTGCCAGCCCTTGAGCTCTGCTTCAGTCAACTCTATACTCAGCCTACATGAGCACAGGAAAACCATGTCTGGCTGTGTGGTCAACTTCAACACAACTGTTGGATTGAAATCAAGTAAAAGCATTTGGGCAGCCACTTCTTAAATTGTGTCTTAGCTGTAACTTGGATCTGCTCCATCAGCAGTGACAAGTGAGTGGTTGCAGTACTACAACTGGCACCGACACACTGAGGTTAAGGGCGGTGACACCAAACAGATACCCGGCATCAAGCTGAGAACATCCTGTGGTCAGCAGACCAATGTAGTCAGTAGTCCAGAAGCATGCCAGTGAAGCTGGCATGGATGTGACAATACATGTGTATTGAGGTGCTGCAGCTGCTTGTGAGCATCCCTGGGACATTGCTTGAATGCACAGGAGCAGCTTTGCCATCTCCTCATTTGGGACAGATGCTTTATGGACTGATTAAAGCAACAGTCACAATGCCTGGTGAGAAAGCACCCACTATGGTATATGTTGCTGCTTTGCTTGTATTTGAACCGGGTGGCTTAAATGTGGTTGATGCAGCAGCTCTACAGGGGAAGCTCTTCGAGAATTTTATTGGATTTTCTATTTATTGCGTCGTTAGTAGCAGTAGAGGGTTTTGCTCTGTAACAACAGGCTCCTTTGGTTTTTGAAGTGTGTGTAAATCTACTTCTGAGCTCCCGCAGTGCAGCACACAGCCCTGTGCTCATGCAGGCAGCAGAGCCTTTTGTAGGACCCCTGCAAATAAAATCCCAGGAGTGGTATTTTGGTTAATTACATTGCCATGAGAGTGTGTGTGCAGGTTTGAATTGCCAAGTCCATAAAGAAAGGATAAGCTAGTTAGCATAGGTGCTTTTGTTATATGTGTGCAATTCAGTTAACCAAGAGCCAAGTTGTCCCAAAAGCTGATGGTGAAGAGGTTGGGGTTATCTGTGTGACAGGCCGGGACTGCAGCCGTACGGCTGTGTTAGCTGGGCGACGTACCTGGGCACATAAGCCCCGTACAGGGGAAGCCTTTGGCCTAACGCCAGCTCATGCCCAGCAAGCTCAGCACACACAGATTATTTCATACTGGTGCTGGGTTTTGTGCTGTTAGCGAGGTGGGAAAGGCAAGAACCGTCTCCACAACTTCTGCATCTTTGTTTTGTTATTGCGGAGCCATTGCGGAGCCATTTGCAATGTCCTGATGAGCTGACAAAAATCAAAGCAGATGTTTAGGGCTGCATGTTTTCCATCTTCCTATGGACCCTCAAGTACCGTGACTATGGAAGCATGTGCAGTGTGTTGTATTAATCATAGAAAAAATTGAAATGTTTATCACCCAATGGGCTCGCTGTGCTTCCTTGGTGAGAAGGTCAGGCAGCTTCTTAAGCACAACCCAAAATAAATACAAACTAAGTCCTGTATGATACCAGCACACTGAAATTGCTGATTGGGAAGTTTCCAATGAGCAATTCCTGTAGCAGATGTGAGTTCTGCCTCGTCCTTCTGCTACATGAACAAATGCTTTAGTCCTCTTGCCCTTTTTCCCCTTTCAAGCTCCAAAGACAAAGCAGTTCTGCACCTCCACATGTTGCTACCTGGGCTTCAGCTCCTGACACTGCTTCTATTGGTGCATTAAGAACATGGGAGCAGGATGCAGGTACTACCTTTTCCCTGCTCGGCTGAATCAAACTGCTGCAAATTTATTTTTCTTGGCAAATTGAGCACCATGCTCAAGCAGAAACAGCATAAACTAATAGGCAGTAAGAGAGCTATATTTCTTAATAAAATTGTGTATATCAGTTCCATTGAGATTTTTATTTGTGTTTTTCAGAGTAACAGTTTGGCTGTGGTGCTTGTGGCTCTGCTATCCCTGCGGTGGGGCTGGGAACTTGTATTGTTTCTCAGCTTTGCTCTTTTCTCATTCAGTAAGCATGTAGGATGGAAAAGCTGCTCTGTACCTCTCACCAAGGTACCAGGAGCATTGTCAAGGGCAGGAATGGTGGTAATGGAGCCAGGTAGGTCTGGAGAGCAGCAGTGGGAGGTGGCTGTTCATCTCTTCCCCCTTCTCTGTCCCGGCAGTAAAGCGAGTGCTTCCCTTTAATTTATCAGACATGTCCTTTCCCCTTAGTATTACTGATTCCTCTCCTTTACATTCCCTTCCTTTCATTACTCCACTGCATTAAATTTCAAAATACAGATCTTTTTAGAGCTGGCAAGAAGGATGAATTTCAGGTACAGCCATCTTTATACAACCTTTTTTAATTGTTTATTAAAGTGTAACAAGTTGCTGGTGATTGGAATTCATTTTTTTCCCCTTGCAGGCAGCAGCAGCATGCCAAGGTCAATGAAACCTCAAAAGCATCTATCAAACACCTGGTCTGCTGGGATTGCACTGCCGCTGAGAGATGTACATTTTTAACCTGGCTGCTACATGTTCACTTAAGCTGCTCTTGGAGAGCAGAAGGGAAAGTGTGAACAGGGAAAACGTTTGGAAGATTGGATTTTTCTTGTGTGAAAATAGCTTCCTTTCATATATATTTTTTTAAGATAAAAAAGAGAAGCAAGCCGCTGCTGGTAGCATTGGGAGCGTTTTTCCTGACCTTATCCAGCTGTTCAACCCACACTTGAGTCTGGTCAATCAGGAAGGAGTTAGTGGGCAATTAAATAATGGGTTGCTCTGGCTAGTTTTACAAGGCTCAGAAGTAGTTTCCAAACCTGAGGACTTCGCGGTGCTGTCTGCCCGTCCCCGGTGGAGCAGGGACCGCCCTCAGCAGCAGGCAGCGTGCCAGCTCGGCACAGCCGGTGTTGCAGCACGCCAGGGCAGAGGCTGCTGCAGCACGGCAGGCAGGGAGCCTCTCAGCCTGCTCCAGGCATTGGAGGTGGGTTGTGGTGGTCGTGGTTTGCTTCTCTGTATGGATTATCCAGCTCTGGACTGACTTTCTTGGGCAGGCTGGGTTTGTGCTGCCCAGAACAGCCTGCGGATGATGGTTCAGGCTGGGTTTGGCATTTCCTCCTCTGCATCCTTCCCGTTTGCATTTCTCCCACTTGATAGCTCTGATAATCTTTACAGCTGTTTCTTCAACCTCTTTTTTTACCAAATAACATAATTAGGTGTTGTTGGTCCCATGCAGTGGCTCTTCGCAGGCTGTATCTGGAGCAGACTGGGTTTCACATTGCAACACCCAGTGGTTTAGATCCATGTGCACTGGAACTTTTCAGTATAATTAACAAGAAATAAAAAATTGAAACCTTTGATCTTTCAAAATAAAAAGTCTTTAGAAACTTTTGCCTTGC
This sequence comes from Caprimulgus europaeus, assembly GCA_907165065.1. The sequence continues at coordinate 37,963,168 of OU015529.1, read as the reverse complement.
TTTCCTTTTTTTGCAGTAATTTGGTGCCTGTGCAAACACTACAGCTTATTCCCAAATACATTAATTTTTTTTGGACGGGGGAGGTTGCTGTGGTTTAGGAAGATGTACAGTGTTTTCCCTTTTTTTTTCTTCCTCTGTCATAGTTGTATATGCAACTTGACAAGAGTTCCTGGCAGCCTGCTTCTCCAGAACAGTAAACAGAGCCAGTGCTGCAGTAGTTTGCAGATAAATAATGTATTATAGCCTGTCAAATAAAGCTTTGAGCAAATACCAGTTTAAAGGGTCATATATTGTGAATCTGAATATTACCCTACAAATCACTATTTCCCAGGCCCTTTTGATTCCTTATTACGCACACGGTGGCTCTCGGAACAGGTCACCTTTTTCAAGTACCCCTAAACCTGACAGAATTAGTATTAGCAATATTTCTGTTCTTGATGTTTGTTTAGCCAGCATAAATAAGCTCAAAAATCATCCTTCAATGCTTTTCTCTCTATCCCAAAGTCCTTGTAGATTTTTTTTTTTTAAATCTCAACTGTAAATAAGAAGTGGCACACACGTTTATCTTTTAGATGCTTGCTTTGAGATTTTAGGGAATAGTTTGTTTGATTGGTTTTTAGGAGAAGCCTTCCTAGAAATTTAGGAGCCTATTAAAATATAGCTAGATCTTTTGCTAATATAAATGTTTAAAGAGGATAGAAATTATATTGCCAGGATGCCTGGTTGTAGTTAGTTTGAAGTTCAAGAATATCTGCGTCAAATTTACAGAGGATAGGTTTAGGAGTATTTCTGAAAAACAAAAACACAGTAAGTTGAAGATACTGATTCTTCCACAGCAAGAGTGCTATGCTTCGTGGTATTTGTGTTTAATATCCTAAAACTGTGATGTGACCATGTTTCATGTTCTTTCCTGGTGTTTACAGCCTAGCAAGGCCATGCAGTAACTCTTGGATGAGCCCGTGCACTGAGAGATATGGGCATAACTTCAGAAGAAGCAGTGCAGAGAATCTTTTCATCCGTGTGGCGCAGCAGTTGATATTCCCATCGCGGGATAACTCCAGGGAATATAGATTCCAGTCCCAAAGCACAGACCAAGCTGATTTCCCCATCTCATGGCCCCAGGGCTGCTGGAAGGGTTGCCCCATAGAGGTAAATGGCAAACAGCATAGGAGGTGCCACTGCTTTTTCTTTTGGTGTTGCTTTAGGAAAAGTCTGAGCTGTGTTTTCATCTTGCTGTGTTGTGTTACAGCTGGGTGTTTCCCTCTCGCCTCAATGGGTTTCGAGGCTCTTGCTGGTTTTGGTTGATCTTAACGGTCATTTGAACCTATACCGAGGTTGGGGGTGACGGTTATTTTAACCATCTTCTTCAGCAAACAAAGCAAGCCCAACAAAATAAGCCACCACTCAGTGCAAATACCAAAAATGTGATGCCAGGATAGGAAGGAGAAGAAATCCCACTTTTCAAGTGTGAGGTTTGTACATCTGTTCGTGGTTGTGTGGTGATGCTAAGCCCTCTCTGAGGGTTTTGGTGCTCTGGCATCCCTCCCCGGGCAATTGCAGAGCTGGTGTTGCTCTCTTGGGCATAGTTTTGGTGGCAGCAATGACAGTGTACTCCTCAGTGTTTTTTGTACTTGCAATCTCTGATTAGACCAGGTTTCAGCACTGGGGTTTTAGGTAGAAAGTTCTCATATTGATGCTATTGGTTATGATAAATTTGATGAGGAGGGAGGTGAGTCAGCTAGAATGGGAAGTCTTCCCCTGAGGAGCATCTACTACCCAAGCTTGACCTTTTTCTGAAGGAAGGATGTCCTGGGGCCAAGTTAAAATTTTATTTTTTATTTTCTTTTTGGAACACCGCTGTGTCTCAGCCAAAGCCACATGTTCCACCGTATCGAGCCTGAACTGGAAGGGGCAATTCAGCCTCTGTCCTGTGATGTACAGCATGACAGGTCTGTAGGTCTGTGCTCATAGAGATATGATGGTGTTTGTGCCCTAAACCTTCAGTTTAAATGACATTTCCTCATTTCCCCATTGTTTCTCAGATTGGGAAAGTCTGCCTTTACAAGGTGAATGGTCTGAGTCTGCGATGGCGTATGTGATGCCCCATCTCCATGGTTCAGGAGGATCCAGAGGAGGTCTTCCTGCCCATGCCAGATGGCTCCTTAGCTGCTTCATTTCCCAGCAATGAGCCTTGGAGCTGGTGGTGGCAGAGGCAGATGAAAAGGAACCTGTCTGTGTTCAAGAAGATCTAGTGGGTTTTTTTGAATAAAGATGTTTCTCATGGTGGTGTCTCTGAATTGGTTCAGACTGGATGCTTCTCAGAAGCTGGCATTCGATTTCCTGCAGGAGAAGGTGGATTGAGTTAGTGGGGAAAACAATAGTGAATTCTGGAAGCAGAGGGATTATGGGTCTGTTGCTTTATGGTGGATCCTTATATTGCCTTTCTATAAAGTTAGGCAATTAAGGGAATGTGGAAACAGAAAATTGTCTGTTTATTTGCCTTCTGCTCTCCTCATGTGATGAAACCTTTCCTCCTTGCTTAGAAGAAAAGAGTAGGTTATTTATTCAGACAGAAAGCTAAGCTAGAAGGAAGCTAACTCACATTTCAGCTTACAGAGGAACATAAAAATGTTCATCCCATCTGGGGTTTTTTTTGGGAGGTGGGAATATTTAACACATGTTTAAGGTTACAGGTAGGATTTTAAGTGATTGTAGAAAGTATCCTAATGTGGTATATGGACTGGCTACTGGGACTGGGCTATCGAAGCTGGGTCAGGTTTGCAGTGGGAGAGTGAAGTGCTGTGTCCCATTTCTCCTGCCTTCTTGCCCTCCCATAAATGCCTTTGATTTCCTTCCATGTCACATTGACTTTTAATGAATTTAAAAATACTGCCTATTATATTTTAGGCTAATTTCTTCAGCATCTCAAGTGTCTTGGCTTGCGGGAAGAACACTGGAGAGCATTACTTTTCATTATTTACTGTACCTTGCCAGTGTGCAGTTGCAGAATCCACTGCTGGCACCAAGTGGCTGCAGGTGGAAGCTGCTCTGGAGTTGTTGGTCTCGACATCCATCTGTGTTACGTGTGTAGATTTTGGAGCAGAAGTTTGGAGGGGAGTAGGACCCCTCTGTTCTTTCTGCAGTTTCCCTGATGGTGGGTGTCAACGCAGAGCTGCTCCATCCCGCAGCAGCTGGTGCCTTGTGATACCAGCTGAGCGGTGGCCTTGGCTGTGCTTTTCCTTCCTTTAAGATATATGAAAGGGAAAAAGGCTGTCAGAAGGCTTGTTTGCTTGTAGTAAATCTCAGCATGCTCTGCCCTGCATACCATCCTTGTGGAGTTTGTTTTTATTCCCCCCACCCAAGTGACTGGAAAAATAACCCGAACAGTAACATCAGATGCTTGAGGCAAAGGGTTGCAACTACCTGGGAAAGGACACTATTTTTCCTGCCTTTTGATATATCTGGAGGATTTTAACACTTAACGTTGTTCATAGACTGTGTATTTAATACTGAAATAAAAATTACTATAGGCTTTGCACCCTTCTTCATTTTCAAATGGAGACAACAGGCAAACTGTGTTTGGCTGGCCAGAAGACATTGAAGAAGGCAGGAGAGTAGAGATGTGGTACCTCTGCTTCCAGACAGGGAGGTGGGAAAGGGGGTGTTAGAGGTAGCTGGGCTTTTTTTTAAAGCTGAAATTAAGGTTTTTCCACTCAAAAATCATTTGAAACCAAATTTCTTTATGCATAAACATGTTTGGTAACATATGAGAAGAAAACAGACAGAATTCTCTCACTGAAATTTCATTTTTTCTGCTTCATCTTTAAATGACATTCCCTGCTCATTCCTTCCGTAATAATGTATCTGACACTAGCTTGGAGGCAGGTTTTGAACTTTCTTTACCCATCACCGTGATTCTGTTGCTTTTTCTCAGTTCATTGGTGATTATACTTGAATTTGCAAACTGGTTGTTGACCAGTCCCTTTCTAGGCTGGCCTTTGCAATGAATGCTGCTGTGTGCCTGCGTATGGGAGAGCATAATGCTTGGATGCCAGGAATTGACTTCAGGCACATGTGAGTGTTTCAGTTAAATGTTAAGAGATGTTCATTTTAAAATTGGATAAATCCAGAATAAGGAGCATTAATTACATGGTTTTCAGACTTTTTTATTTCTTGTGAATAATATTTGTGTGGTGTTTTGACTCATCACTGCACTTGATGACCACCTGCAAAAATTAAAAGCTGGAACCAGTTTTGGAACCCCCAGGGAGGGGGGAATGAGTTGGTTTATTCATAGGATATCAGGACAATTTTGTGCTTTAAAGAGGTTTGTATAAGTTATTTAAGTTCCTTCATCTTAGATTTGTTTTATCTTTATTTTGTCCTTTAACACAATCTCCCAGCTGTGCGATAAATCAAAAGACTTAAGCTCTTTTGCTTCATGCAGGGGTCTGCTGCAGGTGAGGCTCTTGCTACTGCTGTGATCAAGACTCGGGCTATGGCAGTAGAATGGGCACTCTACCTCATTTTCCATAAATTTTGCAAGATGCCAACAGTACTGGAAGCATCAGCATGTCAGGTGTTCTCCACAATTGTGCTCTGCTGCTCAGAGCTGGTCAGATCCTCGTACTTTAATACTGGAGTTATTTTCAACAGGCACTGTAGAAAGCTTTGCCTCCAGAAGAGCTTTCTCCGCCCGCCTTGGCTCATGTCTTAGGCAGTGCGATAGCACTTGTTGATTTTTATTTTCCTTGTAGTACAGAGGAATCCCCAGTGCCTTGTCTAAACCAGACTGCCCAAACGCAGAGTTTGCATGTTTTGCTATGCCTCTGTCCATCCTCTCCTTGCTTGAGGGATGGTTGAAAGCAAGCCAGTAGAACCTGCCAGGAAACTTTTAGGCCAGTACACTTTGTTTTCATAATGTAAAAGGATTAGTGGGTGCCAAGTGGCGTCGGGCAAACTCTTGGCGGGAAAAATTTGTCATGTGGCTATTTAGACAAGTTGGTCCAGCTGCAGCTTCCCACCAAGGAAAGACGTAAAACCCCAAGGCCCAGAAGCTGAGGAGGTGAATCACGTAGCATAGTCAAAGAGCACATATATGAAAAGCATCTATAGCCAGTCGTATCTGGAGCTCTGCCTACGCACAGGTGAAAACAAGGCTAGTGGATCTGCTGGCTTTCATCTCCCCACCTTGATCTCAGTCGGGTGCCTTGCTGGCTTTTGTCTCAGCTGTGTAATTAAGCACAGAAGAGCAGTTAAGGCAGAAATGGTTAACTTGCTGAGCAGTATAATGTCACGTCAGTGGTACTGAGTTGTTCTGTAGGAATTTAAAATTTTTTTGTTGTTAAATTTCATCCTCTGGCTTCTGATCAGCTAATAGTGTAGTTCATGTGTTTTCTGATAAATTGGAAGGAAATCAAATAAGGGATCCTGAGTACTGAGATCTGTAAAACTGAAGCTGGTTGAAGTCTAACACTGATGTTTCTAGAGCCTCAAAGAGGTGGCAGGGGGGAAAGGAAAAGATCAAATCTGCATTATTCATCTAGCAGAGACGTGGCGCTCAAACTCAGCACCTTCCCAAGTCAGGAGAATTGCTCTGCCCTTCTCCCCTGCAAAAAAAGCCAGGAGAACATAAACTAGTGCTGGAGAGGTAGATTACTGGAGAAGACCTTTCTCTTTTGAAAGGCTTGTGGGAAGTTCTGCAGGGGTCTCACAGCAGTGTTCGTAAGGGTCTTAGGACAAGGAGAACTTCCTAGGACTAGGGAAGGTGAGGTCTGGAGATGTCCATGAACCTTCCCTAGCTGAATCCACCTCTACAGAGCTTGGAGGAGAAAAAGAACTATAATGAGACTTAGTTTTTGCAAGATTTTTCTTTCCTAGTGTATTAACCACCAGCCCCACTTACAGCAATCATGGAACAGCTGCTACATACACTTCTTCTGAAGCACACACTTGCACGTTAGCTCAGTCCCACGCAGATTTTTAGTCAATCAGAAAATGTCACTGCAGCAGCCAAAAGTTCTTTGGATGCTTATTCAGATGTCCAAGCTGGAAGTGGGGAGAATACCTTAGTATCTGTTCTTGCTTTTCACCCCTTTGGAGACCTGTGGATACTAGCTTGGTTTGCAGTTAAAGTAATCATCCTGCCTTTTCAAGTCCAGCTGTACAAGTGCTGTCCTCCTGCCAGATAAAACTGGGAGGGCGAGATACAAAGACTTCTTCCAGAGGTTGTCCAAGGAATAGCACATAAAGTGTTGGCTTACTGATGGACATGACGGTCTTGGGGAAAGCAAGTATTCAAATGCATTAGGATTTCTCCAGCAGTGTTTCCTGCAGTGTTCATTTTTTATTACAGTGCCTTTTTACACCCTTCCTCTGAACAGAGCTTTCTGCTGCACAGCCTTGTTTTCCATCTCCCCTTTTTTTTTTCCCTTCCAGTTTGAGCGGCACGACCCAGTGGAGGGGCGGATCACAGAGCGGCAGTTTGGCAGCATGCTGCTGGCCTACAGCGGGGTGCAGTCGAAGAAGCTCACTGTCATGCTGAAGCAGCTCAAGAAGCACTTCCAAGATGGAGAGGTCAGTGGCATTGGTGGCAAATTCGGGAAGTTGTGGTGGGGGCAGCCATCCTGCCCTGCGCTGAGAAATGAGTAAGTAATCTCCACCTTCCTAAGAAAAGCACCTGCACCTTGCTAAGCAGTGCGAGGAGACACGCGGAGTTTGCAGGTGATAAATACGGCCAGCAGCAGGGAGATGGAAGAGGTGGGAGTGCAGTGGTCAGTGACCAGATCAGAGTGTAGGCTTGTGCCTATTAAAATGGATGCTGTAATTTTCAAAATTTAAATTCACTGAACGGCACATTGGGTTTGGAGCCAGAATAAACACTGAAGATGTGTTCCTGGTTACTGGCTTGACCTTGGATTAATTAGCTGCTGCTGCTACTGGGCAGTTTATTATTTAGTTATGAACTTACGTGAAAAATTATTTGAATTACTCATGATTTAGAGAGAAATAAGGTTGCAGATTCTACACACATTAATTTAGTGCTTTATCAGGTAAAGCAAGTACGGGCTGCTAAATTAATTCAGTATTAGAATTGCACGTCTGCTTCTATAATGATGAATTGTTCTTTTAATAACTAGATTATAAACAAGCAATTCGTTAAATGAGAATGAATAGAAAGCCTTTGGCTGCATATTGGGTCAGTCTGACTGTTTGAGAGCCGCTTCCTCCTAACATCGGAACTGCCGTTTATTTCTTAACTGGTTTAGGTGCAAAGTGTGTTATAAAACACAAGTGTTGGCCAGAGTCTAGTCCTTTTTTGTCCCTTTTTGATGTCTTAACTGGACTTGTGTTGTGCAGGAATACTCAGTTCAGGTGAAGCCACTCCAGTCACCTTTTTCCCTAAATTTTCTCCCTCTTTGACTGGTGCTGGAGGAGAATTTGGGCATACTGAAGCAGCAGGGCACATAGGCCTCTATTAACTGCAAGTAATGCTAGCCAGTTAAAAACTGGAGGAAACCATAAGTGGGCCAAAAGGCCGTGCTCAGGGGTGCCGCAGTACCTGCAGCTTTTTGTGGCCTCGGGTTGCATTTTTTGCAGATTCCACTCATGTTTTATGGGAAAATAGGCTCAATATTTAATAGGCTGTTATTAATAGATGGTGTCAATGAGCCTTTGGAGCTGAGATGCATTGTGTGTTAATATTTGAAAATCTCACTTCTCAAGCTCTTTGTCACTGGCTTAAATAAGACCATTGATATTTCCAAGGTTGTGTCCATTTATTTGATCTTGGAGTGAGACGCTGGAAGATTCAGCTTTTCCAATACCTCTGCTCCCCTTGAGTTTTAACAAGAATAATTTGATTTCTTGTGGAAAAAAGACTTAACTGTGATTTGTCTAACAGAAAATATCAGCTCTGTTGTTAACATTCTCAAACTGTCAATCCTTTTGCTGTGATTTGGGTTTTTTTGTATATACAAGTATATACACACCCACATATATATATATATATATATTATTGAACAGTAGCTGAGTGTTATGAGAAATTAGGCAGAGGGACTTAGGTTGGAAGGTTTCTTACAGCAGATGTTTTCTTCCTTTCATGTGTAAGCCAAAACCCTGACACCTCTGGCAGAGGAAGAACTTTTTGTTTTTACCTCATTCCTCATCCCCAAATCAGCCAGACTGTTTCTATTTGCAGATAACCACATTTAGACCAGGTCTTTTTCTTTCTTTATTCCAGGGACTTTCAAGGAGAGAAGTTGGGGAATAGGTCAAAAAACGACGTTTGCAAGAAACAGAATTGGTGGAAAACACACGATTCCTTAGACAGGGTGGGAATGAAACACCTCAAATCCCAAAATGAGACAGCAGCCTCTCTGTACAAGATATTTAGTGGTTCAAGGAGATGTAAAGGATGCAAGAAGTGCCAGCTGCTCTGCGTTGGAAGCAGATAAACGTTTTTTGCAGCCAGGGCAGCTCAAAGTCAATGCTTATGCAGAGCTAGAGAAATCAGGCACTGAAATCCTCCACTACAGCAGGTTTTAGCTCACAGAGAATCCAGCCTAGTGCCTAACTTGGCATTGTCTTTTATACAAGAGAACCTTTTCTTGAAATTTTGCGGGGTTCTTTTTTTTTCCACTGGGGTATTTTAGAAGACCATATCCCTTGCAAATTTGTGTGCAGCACTTTGTATCTAAATACACTTATTGGATATGACAGTACTTTTGTTGGATCACCCTGATGCAACTGTGTTTTTACATAGCTTAAATTTATCCATCTCTTTAGAAACAGGACTGCCATGACCAGAATAATTTTAACCATCTTCTGAGCTTTCTGGATAACCTACTCAGGGATGCACTTGCAAAGTTTTCTTTGTAAATGAATGGAGTATTAAGCCAGAGAGTGTTCTCCCACTTGAAACTGCAGAAGCTCAATGCTGACATTGTTTCTTCCTCTGTGTTTACAACCCAGACATCTGCAGACCAAGCAGCTGCTTCCATTGGGCTCTGCTTTACTCCCATCCTATAAAAAGGGAGCGGAGCCGATGCTATCCACTGCTCTCCCTTCAGCTCCCAGATCTCAAAGAGATCTTAAAGCCACCCAGGCACATAATTTATCCTGCAATACTTTCCAGTCACTAAACAACTTCTAGGTCAGAGAGGTTTACAATGCAAGCATGTTTTGCAGGAAGAATTTTTCCCAAAACCCCTTCTTTTCACACTTCAGTAGCTTGCTTTCGTAGCAGCATAGTATTGTTATCTGCACAGTTATACTAACCTACTGTAACTCCCCTCTGCACCAAAAGCAGTAGGGACTTTGACTTGCTATGGCTTTCCAAAGAGGGAGTAAAATAATATTAAAAGTGTGATGCTGGGAGTAATTATACCAAACCTACCCAGCAAGCTTTATCTTGGAAATGCAATTTACCTTGTGAATGCTTTCTTATGAAATCTGCCAAACATCATCTTTGTCTGATGCAACTGCCTTTTCTGCACAAAGCAACCCTGGCAGCCTCCAAAACGTTAAAGCTGTGGTTTTAATCTAATCTTTAGCCATTTTCCAACATAATTATTCTACATTCCTGCTTTTGAGAATGGCATGTTTTCTTGTATTAACTGATAATCTGCTTTCATTTTGGCTTTTCCTGAAGGAAAATCCCATTTTACCCTTGATACGTGAACTCTTCTGCATATTCAGTATAGCTGCCACACTCTACTTTGTTTGAAATGGCTTATGCTCCTCCTGCTCAAGTTATACTTACACAGCTGCTTTTCTCCTAGTTAAAAAGGACTTGAGTTGTTGGTAGTATTTACAAGCAAGGTATTTGGTTTATGTCTTCCTAACCTCTAGAAAACACATCCTTTGGGGGCTGTGTAGCATATTTTTCTGTTGAGATGGCAGAGGCTGGAAGTGAAGTGAACCCTCTGAATTAGTGAAGATATAATTCTCCCTGGTTGAAACCTGGATTTCCAGGTGAAAAGCTCTAACTTTTGCAGAAAGTGTTTGAGCTGTTGTAAGGTGCATGTTGCGAGCAGATGTGTGTTTCTGGAGGCTGCCTGCTTATGTAGTGCTAGTATTACCTAAACGGTGAAAGGATTCAATCTCATGGATCAAGGGCTAGATCTACAAATGCCTTGAAAGAAGTGATCATCCAGATCCCATAATTGATAACCTAGTTCCTTCCAGGTATTTGTGAATCCAAATTAACACAAGCCTCTGTTATATAACGGAAACATCTATCAGTCTTTCAGTTGGGACGTGAATAACTTACAAAGGACCAAGCAGCACTGACAAACACATTGACAGGGAATAGATAAATTCCCATGCTCAGACTTCTGACTGATGAAGGTGATCATTCATCTGTTGACTTGTCAGTGTAAGCCTGAAACGGTCCCAGTCTCCGATTTTATTTTTATTTTGGTAGCTGGAAAGGAGAGTTAATGCTGATGCCAGCCTCAATTATAGGATTCATCAATAAAATATTAAATTTCATAATACTGATGGCATTTTTGCTACAGAGATTCAGTATCTCTGTCCATATGAAAGCCCAGATTTGTAGGATACCCCTGTACCTCATTGGTTTTGCTTTTTCAGCTGGTGAAAATCAGACCACAAGTTTACATATGTAAGTAACCTTCCCTGTCACCCGTTAAAGCAATAGCAACCACAGTGTTGGTACTAAACAAGGGACCCTTTTGCACGAACAGCAATGCTGTTTGGCCTGGACATCTGCCATTTTGTGGTGGAAAATTCCAGGAAAACGCAAAGTTAGAGCTCTTTGCTTAGAATAGCTGCTGGGATGCCTTGCAGCCACTACTGCAAACCTCAGATGTCCCAAACAGAGCAGGTAAATCACAGCACGGTGTCTTCTGCTGGCCTGAAAGTGGCTGCATGCCTCCCAGTTTCTGCAGGCTTTCCACATTTCTAGTGCTCTGCTCCCAGGCAGGAGCATGTCAGCCAGGAAATGCATAGCAGGGAAGTGTCCCGATGGGTATCTGAATTGCAAAGGTCTTTTCTCCTCTAGATCTGTTGTAAAAAGCAAAGAAATATTTTCAGTACTTCTTGCAGAAGTACCTGATTTTTAATTTTATTTTTTTCTAGGACAGTATTTTATTTAATTCTGACATACATCTTTTACCATACTGCTTGGGAAGTGGAGCAGGTACACAATTAGAGATCCCTGTACAGTAACTGGTTTTTTTGATTGATTGGTTGGGTTTGGGTTTTTTTTCAGATCCATTGTCCATGTGTGCATTTTGCTACCTCATCATTTTTGGTCTAAATTCATGAATCCAGCGCTGACAGAGCCTGCTGTGGCACCTGGTGTGCACGCCATGCAACGTGCATCAGCAGTGCATTGCCACTTGCTCAGCTACAGGGAAGATGGGAACAAGCTGCAAATTTTCTGTAATTCTTCTGCTTAGAATTCTAGAAGTACCATGTCTGTATGAGAAGATTGTAAAAAAATGTGTTTTTTCTTTCTAAAAAAGATAGATGGCTTCTTCCCTGATTAGAAGTTGTTGGGAAGAGTTTGAGCAGGGTTACAGTGGATCAGATAAATTTATATTTGACAGTACCTGCTGAATGTGTGGTCTTCCATCCAGACCATGAAACCATTTTATGCAGCTGGGATTTTTAGTATCTTGCTATATCATTCTGTCGTGCTAGACGGGATAGGAGGAGCCTGAACATGAACTCCTCTTGACAAGCTGATTTATATCTTCCAGAGAGGAAGGCTGAGTGGTTATTACCGTAGTGATGATTTACCTCCTCCGTTGGCTCTGAGCTGTGATGGTGGAGTTTGGAGGCTGCAGCTCTTGTCCCAGCACAGATGCAGCCGTGCTGGTGCTGAATGGGTCAATAAAGTCAGGTGTTGTGTTGTGTTGTGTAGTGTAACAGGGTGGGGGTCCCAGAGCTGTGCTTGTCAGCAATTGCTCTCCTGGCATGCTGCTCGCTGGTTGGATCGGTGCCAAGAGGAGTGTGTCACTTATCCCCTGCCTGCCCATCGGCTGTGCTGGGATGCAGCCGTGCCAGCACCGGGGGAACTCAGGATGCCTTTCCATGACTATCTGGGTGCATGGCTTGTCCAAGCACACGCTTGTCCATCCCAGAGCGAGCCAAGGCCTGGGTGACTGATGACAATCCAGCCCCACAGCCATCCTGCCACCAGCAGCAAAGCTAACCGGGGCACATCTGTATGTGCTATGGTTTGCAATGTCACCTTCTGCAACACTGGGTAAGACATGGATCTTCCCAGGGATCCCTGAATCTCTTGGGAGAGACCTTGCAGTGCATGAACTATTTCATTATTGTCATTGCAAGTGTGCAGGATTTTTTAAAAAATTATAAATTAACCTGCTTGCAGTGGTCTCCTGCATCCCAATCACAGGCTCATGGTGTGTCTGCTCTTCTGGGTGAGAGCTGGCTGCAGAGTGAGGGCCAGAAAAATGCTTTTTGGTCTCTGCCACTGCTGACTCTGCATAGGGAAGTCTCTTCCTGTTGCATGAGTATTTGGGCTGGGAGGGGAGCAGAGGTGGTTAACAGAAGTACTTGTCAAAAAACATGCCCTCAAGCGCCAAGGTAGGAGTGTTTTGAGTGTGCAGATGAATTCCTTTCTGGCTACAGCTTTGGGCCGATGAGTCATTTTGTCATTTGTAAGCCAGGTAGTGTCACGATCTCTTTTTCCCATCACCAGAAACCTGTCTTTTCTCCATCCTAGGGGCTGACATTTGAGGAGGTGGAGAGCTTCTTCACTTTTCTGAAGAACATAAATGACGTGGACACAGCTTTGAGTTTCTACCACATGGCTGGAGCTTCGCTTGATAAAGGTATTAGAGCTTGTGAGATGGACAGGTGCTGAAAGCTTGAGGGAGCACGACATATGCTGTATCTTTGGAGTTGAGAAGATGTCAAACGAGTCCAGGCTGACAGATTAAAAATGTACCAAAATCACAGTTGCTCCTGTAATGAGAGGCTTAACTTGCTACGTCCATGGACAAAGAGGAATTTCAGGTTTTATATTTCCCCAGTTTTAGATATAGAGGGGAAAAAAAGGCTGAAATGTATAGCCTGAATAGATTAGGAAGTGGTGATTTCATTGTAACTGATTAGTAAGTGTTGATATCATGGTGATATCTTCAGCAGGACTCTTTCAGGCCTGATGCGTGCAGAGGCAAGGTGACCTTAGGGAGCGTAACACAGGCTCTCGTACCAGGTACCAAGCACAATAGTGTTTCTTCTTCATCGCTCTTTTCTGAAGTGATTATTTTTTCTCCTTTTACAAACTACTTGAAAAATTATTGTTGGCAGAGACAAGCAGTATTATAAGAAGTATTCTTGCAAGCTGTATTTCTGTAGAGGCCTCTGTGATTGATGTGGCAGAGGCACTAACCAGTAGTGGAGCTGGTGGTAGAACTGTTCAACCCTTGTTTTATTTCAGCTTTGCTTAGAAATCAGAGACTTTACCGAGAAGTAAGAGCTGTATGGCCAGATGCTGCATTTCTAACTGGAAATCCAAATAATAGCAAGCACCTTTGGAGCTCCCAGGCATGCCAGAGGGAAGGAGTGGGAGCACTGGAACCCCAGTGAGGTCTCAGACTGAGCATTAAATCTGTCCAGAGCAAGCTCTCTTCAGATAACCCACAGGCCAGAGGCTGCATGTGGCCAGAGGAGCTTGCTGAATAAACCTCAGAGTTTATGTTTCCTGGGGAGGTTGGTAACAGTGTGGTTTATCAATCAGACCAATCCATATCATTCTTCATGTTGTGTATTTTCTTTTCTGAGCTAACCTATATCAGGTGTGTTCTCAGATCTGACACACTGATTTTAAAAAACCAACCAACAACAACAACAAAAAAAAAAAGCCCAGCTCTTTGCTGCCAGGATCTGGCACAATTATGTGCTTTTCTTTTCTAGACCTTTTTTTAAGGATATTTTGTTGTTTGTTGGGTTTTTTTTAACACTCAGACTGAGAGTATAAAAAAACAATGGCAAACTCATTAAAAGTTTTTGGGCTAAGTGGAAAGTCTTGTCTGCTGGAAAGGTAAAGCTGATATATTTAGGCAGCTGCAAAATTAGATGTTTTGGAAGTAAGCTATTCTTCCAACTGCTGCTGTTGTGGGAATATTAAGACATTAATAGGTTTTTAGGCAGTAGAATTACAAAGGGAGTCAAACATGTCACAGCTCTTCTTGTGTGTGTCAACAGCCCTCCTCATCTTAGATTTTTTGGGGAAAAATCATCTGTACTCTTTGTTTTAGATCACTGTTACCTTAAGACTTAAAGTTAAAAGAACCTGATAGGACTTTCTTTCATTTAAAAGTAAAGATAGAAAGTATGGATGTGCTGCTGCTGCGCAGAGCCCTTTCTGCAGCATCCCATGAGGTGCTAATAGCCCAGCAAATCAAATTTAGTCAGTGTCTGGAGGAAATTAGCAATTGCCCAGTGGTGGAATATGTATTCGTGGAGTATTTAGGTGCACATGCAGTTGGTAAATCAGCACGATTGCTCTTTCATTATGTGTGATTAATGAGCGTGTGCTGGAGCCACAGCCATTGAGCTGGGAGTATTTGACTGGTGTAAGTAAATCTTGAGGAGAGTTAGTGATGTGTGGAGCATGGCTTCAAACTGCTCGGGGGCTCAGCTGTCCCCAGGCCCTCATCCTTGCCTGCAGGGTCCCGCCTGTTGGGAGAGATTTCCTCGGGCTCGGGCAGAAGAGGAGGGTTATCCTGCAAATACCCTCTTCCCGTGTGTCTGGTAGCTGACATGAATCACCCCTCACTTCCTTCTCTGCTGCTCAACCCAGAGATGTTCTCTGGGTTGAGCATGAAGAGAACATTTGCCTGTGGTCTGGATATTGCACCCACAAATCAAATAAGCAATAAATAAGGTGTACTCTTCCAAACGTCAAGCTTTCACAAGTTGCTTATTAGAAACCAACAAATGTAAAAATTACTCATCATATGAGAAGGAGGAAGAGAATAGTTTGTGTATCAAATAAATTGCTGCTAACCTAATGCAGCAAACATTATTATAATTTTGAAAGAGCCATTTAAAACTTAAGAGCAAAAAAATGAATGGCACCAAACAGCCATAGCTTGACAACCTGTTTTCTGTGTTGAATTATAGTAGCCTCTTCTTCTGAAAAGGATCATAAACCTATATTTTAATGACACATAGAATAACACACAGCTTATTTGTTAATCCATCTTTCATTTTACCAGAAAGTTAATAGCCGTCATTCACTTAAATCATAAACATTACTTAGAAACTGTCGCAGCCTGGGCTTATAGCTGGCAGCAGTATAGGAGCTGAATTCATCGCTTATTCCCCTCTCAAGGTGAGAGTGAGAATTGCACTTCTTTTGGCACCGTCTACAGCCAGACTTCCCGAGCAGCCGTTCAGCTGGCGCCGGCACAGAGCCACGGTGTAACTCCTCTGTGTTGTAGGGCAAGGCACAGATGCCCTTCGCTAAAGATGGGCCAGAGCGAGGGGAGATGGCTGAGCCTGCTGCTCGCTTGGGTGGCGCAGCCAGCTTGGAGCAGGGCTGGAGCCCAGGAAGGGGCTCCTAATGGAAGATCATTTTATTTGAAGTATGGAGCTTGAAAAGGCTGCAGACCTGCCAGGGAATTTGGAAGGAGGTAGAGGTGAGTTTTCAGTGCAGCACGTATTTGTCATCGAATTGCTGCTTGCTTTAATCTGCCTTTGGAGCTGGATAAAATAAGTCAGTCCTCCATGAAGGCATAGCTCAGATAGTTCCTCTGGAGTAATGGCGTGTAGTCAATGCTGGTAGTTGGGTGGGGAGGAGTTCTGTAGGGTGGAACTCCTGTAGGTAGGTCTCATCTACCCTACTCACCACCTGTAGGGTAGGTGAGACTCTCTAATCCAACAGGGTCACCTACAGCAGCTTGCCCAGGGCTGCTTACAGTCAGGTTTTGGGTGTCTCCAAGGGTGGAGATGCCACAGCCTCTCTGGGCATGTAGGAAAGCTTGGATGAGTATTTGCAATAATTTGTGAGAAGAAAAGTCGAACCATTAAATCTGGTGTCCTGCAGAGGCAGGTCAGGGTCATGGATTGTCACCTTTGCAGCCCTCATGCCAGTGCATTGACGTGTGTGTACATGTGTATACATGTGTGTCCTGATGGATAGGCACTGTGGAAGTGTTTGGCACCGTGTCCTCCAGCAGGAGGGGTCTGGAGCTCACCTGCCCTTTGGTTTTAGTACACACACAATTACGGTGCGGTGTTTGCTGAGCACTGATCCAGTGAGCTGCTGGGCAAAGCTCCATCGCAGCAGAGGATGCCCATCCACAAGGCTTTAAGAAATCAGCTCCGTAACCCTGAGGACAAGCTGTCCATAGATCAGCAGCCCCTGGAAGATGCTGAACACCTTTCAGCTTAGCAACCACTTTCCGTGTTAGAATCTCCCTTACTTATGACTGTGAATATTGCATAAACATTGGATGGGCTCTGCCTTTGGTCTGGTAGCTCTGCTTTTTAGCAGAAGCATGATCTCCATGACTTTCTGTCCTGTTCCCTCTGATGCCAAAACAGTTTCTACTCAGCTGCAGGGCTGCAGCCTTGGATTTTGAAAAGAAAAAGAAAAATGTGCTGTGCCATAGGGTCGTGTAGGGTTTGTACATTTCTCTTCTGGAGGGATATTCTGGTACATACACATGCAAATGATTTGAAAAAAGTTAAATAGATTTTTGCTAACTATCTTGTCAGTGATAGCATCCAACATTTCCAGCTGGGATGCTTAAAATGAAATGTGCTTGGCAATGTGAGACCCTATATAGCTTGACTTCTGGGAGCCCAAAATACATGTGTCCTGCCTCCTCAGCCTGGGATCGCCCAGGGCAGGCAACTCTGCTCCTGTCACCCTGGGTACTGTTTGGGAAACAAAGGCAGCAGTGCAGTTGCCCATTATTTTAGCCAAATATTTGATTAATCCCAAGATGGAGGAAAAAAAGTGAAGTTTGCCATCTGGCTGGGCTCTTGCCCATAGAAAAGGCCTGCTTGTAAGCACTTGGTGAAGCATTACTCACCATGCAGTTCTGGGAATTGGAGTGAAAAAAAGATAACTGTGTCAGACACTAAACTTGCATAAAATAGCTCAGAGGGCTCATTAAAGGAACCAGTGGGAGACACTAACACTTGAAATTTTAAAAGCTGCATAGCTTTTCAAGATAGAAACATGTAACTCATTTTCAGTGGTATAAAATCTAGGAGACTTTCCCATGTAGAGATAGATGTAACCATCCTAAAACTCCACATCTGGACAACCTTTGTTTTAGGAGATGTTTCCCCAGACAGCATCTATTTAATTTTGTGAAATGGTAAAGAAATGATGCTGAGAGGTTTACTTCAATGTTATTTGCCTCACCAAGATACCTTTTAGTCTGGAGCATGTGTGTCAAAGTGGAAAGCAGAGACACTTTCCCCTTCCTTATGACTCCTGAAAAACCAACAAAATGGTTACTGAGCACAGCACAGTCACACAGCCCCTGTGAAATAACATTTTTGCATTGAGCAAGAACAACGTGATGGAGATGATGCTTGTGTAGTTGGATTAATAAGAGAGGAAGCAGTAACTGCCGGCCATAAGGAGGAGAGGAGAGAGAGGTCAGGCGACACCCTGTAGAGATGGAAGGAGTGGGTTGAAAACTCATCTGAAAAACATTACTTATAATTAAATAAATCATTCTAACTTTTTTTTTTCTTATAAACCTATAGCAAATAACTTCTTCAGTAGGGTAACCAGGGCCCCAGGAGGAGAGGATGGTATCAAAGCTTAGTTGAGCACCTTTAAAGAAGATTTACATTTAAAAGGAGTTAAACAAATTCAGTTTTGTTGCCTAAGGAAATACAAATTTGCTTTTGCTGTCCAGAAGTCTGGGTCTTGGGTAAGAGATGGCTTACAGCACTTAAAACCTCTGCTGTTGATATTTTTTCTGGGGGAAAAATAAACTGAGAAATAAGTTTAGATTAAACTCTTTCTTTTACTTTAACCTCTTTTTCCTTGAGCTTTACATGTGTTCCTGAAGTCCCCCAACAGTGTGCGTGGCAAGTAGGAGTTACAGCTCATGTTTTGCAGCTGGCTGGTGCCAGGACTGTATTTAGGGAATGAGCATTGCCTAGTTGGGGAGTAAAGGGCACCTTTTACAGAGGCACGTATAAAATCCAGAGGCAGGGCGTTTATCCTGGTAAAAAGGACAGTGCCATCCACCGTTCGGCTCTGGCATTGGCTGCCGCTTCGTTTTCGTGGCATTTGATTGAAGAGGATTGTACCTGTGCCATTTACAGTCACCCTCTCCTCTGACTTGGGGTATGTGTGATGCTGGCCATCAGTTCCTCCCTCTCAGATCAAGGAGGAAAGCTGAAAGCAGCTTTGTCATTTAATTTGTCAGCATTTATGTCAGTGTGAGCTAATTAAATGGAGGACTTAAAGCCTTTTTTGGGGGGTTGCTGCCACCTAATGCACCCACTCACTTGCGTTGCAGTTCATTCATTCCGTTGTGTTGCATTTTGCTGGCTAATTTGTGCATATTTAGAAGAGGAGAGCAGAAAGGAAAGGGATGCACAGATGTGGTGGCTATCCCTGTGCTTAAAATGTGAATTCCCCCATTCCCTTTGCTACCCAGGTTTTCTTGAGAGCCGTGCTGCCTGCATGGTGCGGCACATTCTGCAGCCTGGTTGGCTTGGGTGGGCTGGGACACATATGCAGTCTCCCCACAGCTCAGTTGGCCAGGTTCAGGCATAAGGCTGGAGAACAAAATTAATTAAAGTTTTCTTTCATGATTGCATCGCCTCAGCCCTCTGCAAGGCATGCTCTGCCTGCCAGCAGGACACACAGAAGCAGCAACTGTATCCTGACTTACGGTGATGGAACTGAAATATAGAGTAATAACTGCAGACCAGAGCTACATCTCTCATGTAGGAAAGGATTTTAACTCAAAAAGAATAATTACAGGGAAACAGCAGGTGCCTACTTGAGATTATATATGCTTTAATCCACCTTCCCTTTATTTTCAGTTTTCTTCCGCATTATTTAGTAAAACAAAAGATTTTTATAGGGGAAAGGGACTCGATGGTGGCTGTGGATTCCTCCTTGAAAACCCTAAACTTCAATCAGGGGTGGAAGGAACCAATAATCTGAACATTCATTTAAAAAACTGCATCCTATTAGAAACACTTTATGCAGTTACTAATTAATCTGGTTATGGTATAGATGCTTATTTTTTTCTTTCTGACACATGGCCCTTCAGAAATTTTGAAATGTTAATAGCTCTGCAAAGGGACCAGAGTGTGTGAACCCAGAAGGATGCTGTGGATGAAAGCAGAGGCTTTTTTTTGTTTTGTTTCAATCTGATTTTGTGTCACACCACTTCCCTTTTTTGCCTTGCAGAAGGGGAGCTTCACAGCATAACGTTCATCCCAGTTGCTGTGGGCTTGCTGCCACAGTGCAGACAGAGTCTCTCTGGATGGGGTTTCCTCGAGTCAGACTTTGTAGAGGAGCACTTTAACTTGAAATACACTCGGGTTCATGCAAAGCCCTTCCATTTTATCAAGTATCTGGAAGGGAGCAGGGTGTTTCAGCCCTGGCAAACAGTGACAACTGAGCTGCTCTTACCTCCCCTCCTTCCTTCAATTGGCAGCCTTCAAAGGGAGACTAGAGGGCAGCCAGACGCACTTGAATGCATGCAGGGAAGCAGCTAATCGAGCCCAGTTTTATTTTTTTTGCTTTATGCAACAAAATCCACTGCATAACTCTGCCAGATTGATAGCTCCGTGGATTGCTCTTTTCTAGAGGCACGAATAAAAATACCACTTGCTGCTTTGCTGATGAACTCAGCTGCCAGTCTGTGAGGTGGGGGGAGTGAAATCATTTGTTACAACTCTTTATTTTATTGTAAGGTTAACCTTGTTTCCTCGCTGCACAGCCCGTCTCAGGGAGAGGGTGGATGGGTTTGTTCTGCAATTACTGGCCCTGGGTTGCCTAACAGGAAAACTGGTTTTTATTATTCCCAGCTTGTTGGAATAGTTGGTTCCAAGAGTATCATCTTCGCAATGCTATCAGAAGGAGCTGCCTTGTTGATCAAGCCTGTCAGGGGAGGTTTCCCACCTGATGTTTGCTGTAGCACTGGCACTTCTGATTTTGTAATCAAAGTGAGCAAAAAAACATCTCGTCTGGGTGTTTTTAATGTTTATCTTTAACACACAGGTATCAGCATGTTGGTGCTCACCAGCAACCTGTCCACACCCTGTGCAGTGTTGCAGTAGGAAGGCAAAGGCTGTGAGGAGCCTGGTTTTGAGGCATGTGTGGAACAGGCTGGGGATGAAGATTATTTCAAGCCTCTTCGAACATGACACATTTTTGTAGAGGCAGTTTTCTGTGGAGGAACAAGAGTCTTCTGCTCCTCTGCCCATGTTTGCTGTGGTTGGCAGATCAAGACATCTCACTAACTTTGTGCCCTCCCTCTGTTGCAGTGACGATGCAGCAAGTGGCCAGGACGGTGGCCAAGGTGGAGCTCTCCGACCACGTGTGCGACGTGGTGTTCGCACTCTTCGACTGCGACGGTGAGTGACCCTGACCTTACCCCATTCCTCTTGGCCAGGCTGGGCGAGAATCAATCCAGGAGAAGAAATAGAGGGAAAAAATGCCAGCCGTGAAAGCATGCCACAGCTTTGTCTCTTCTTGCTGTGCTACCATCCAGTCTCTGACTGTGGATCTGTACTGGTGCTCCTGTGCTTCTAGGAAGGGTATCTGGTGGTACGCAGCTTCCGAGACGTTGATCTTAAAGCACTGGATGCAAGTGTTTGTTATGTATAGCTTGCTACACAGTTCCCCCCTGCAACACACAACTCTATTTTGTTTGAAAAAAATGAGCTATTGTGCTCCAGTGTTGGAAATGAGCCTATCTGGTACTTTGTTATCTCCAAAATCCTGAACAAATATCAGCTTAATTAATTAATGGCAGCTCTGTGCCCTGCTGGGAAGCTTGTTGCTTTGCCCGCGGAGGACACAAATGCTTTGGGGTATCTTGTTGCCAAATGAAGCAGTCTTGGGTTGATTTAGTGAGAATTAGTGGAGACTTTGCCACCAGGGGATGATGGCAGTAATTCAGACTTAGAAAGTGGCATAATTCTGCATTTGTCCAAAACTATCAAGCCAAAACCAGAGACCTCGCTGGCGCCCTGCTTCTCCAGCACAGTTGCTGGGATCTGGCAGCTCTGAGCGGCAGCAGTGATTACAGTTGTTTGCTTTCTGATATAAATATGAACATTAAAAAAAAATCTTTACTTTATTCCTTGTTGTTTTAGCCGCACCTGCTTCTTTGCACCTCTCTAAGGTTGCATCTCTTGTTTTATTTTTCTGTGTTCTTCGGTGCCACTTTCTGATACGATCCTCAAGACAGATGATCAGGCTGGAGATTAGAGGGAAGCAAAGGGTAGCCAAATATTCTCCGTTTGCATCCTCTCATAGGAGAGTCTGCTAAATATTTTGATAGCTAACCTTGGGGGAGAAGGACTGTGGTTGTCAGAAGAGTCCCTGTAAGGAAGGAATCAAGTGGAAAAGCAGGCACAGACCTTTTTTGTGCATGTGTGTGTGTTTTCACTCTGTCAGTGTTTACAGGCATTACCATACACGCATCAAAAAACTGCAGCACCAGAGAGAATTTTACTTGCCCCCTTGATAGTTTGCTGGAATTTTGCTGCCCAGATTTGCATTCGGATGTAAGGCAGGAATAAAAGCTCTGAAATGAAGAAACTCCTTCCTGAAATGGAATGATGCAGTTCCCCTATCAGCCAGAGATTCTCTCCCCTTTGTTCTGGGGAACCGATGGCACTGGCGGGTTTGTTTCTTGAGGGCTGATGTCCCTCATATTGCTTCTGCACCCAAAGGTGGGTTGCTTTCCTGTGCTGCTCCCCAGAAGCTAAAATCAGTGCTATCAGCTGTGTGCCATAGGCAGGAGAGGAAAACAGGCATTAGGGTACGTCCAGCATCATGGCAGAAGGCATCAGCCCCTCAGCAGACAAGTGTCAGGCTGTCTGTCACGCTGTGGCTTGCTGTTGTCTCCTCCAATCAACCAGTGCCCTAAATAAACATCCCAGAGGTTTTAACTTATTGGTGGTTAAGCAACTATGGAATAAAATTTGCCCCAATTTACTATAATCTTATTTTTAACGTAAATTTAGTTGACATAACTCTCAATAACCTCACTAGATTAATTAATCTTCCCTTGTACTCTGTTAAGAAAAATTTGTGCTCTGTTACCTGGTGCTCCTGTAATTTCCTAAATCACTTAAAGCAGAGAGTTTCCTGTGGGTGCCTGGGCATTTGCTTTGTATTTGCTTTTCTGTCTTCAAGCCCCAGTGCTTCAGGCCCTGCAAGATGTGGTGGTGCCAGGCTAAGCAGGGCAGCGTCCATAGGGTTGGGATTTAAATGCTGTGGTTCAGCAACCCTGATTCAGCAGGATATTTTGGGAGGCTGAAGCCAAACGTGATTTCAGTCCCTGCAAAAAATGAGACTGTGGCTGCTGCCCTTTAAAGTTAGTGCATGCAGGGAGGAGGTTGGTGGTGGGTTTTAGTGTTTCTAATATTTTTTTTTTCTTCTTCCCATAGGGAATGGCGAGCTGAGCAACAAGGAGTTTGTTGCCATAATGAAGCAGCGCCTCATGAGAGGCTTGGAGAAGCCCAAGGACATGGGCTTCACACGACTCATGAGGGCGATGTGGAAATGCGCCCAGGAGACGGCGTGGGACTTCACCATGCCCAAGCAGTAGCAGGGTTGGGGAGAAGCTCCTGGCTTCCCCATCTCAGCCCTGCCACCACCATCTGCGGGCAAGTGCCACTGCTGCAGACACCTGCAGGGTGGCACCAGGCTCTGGTGAGCCCAGACTGTTCATAACAGAAGATTTTTTGTAAATCAAAGTTAGAAATGAAAGCCTCTTGTATTTGCAGCTTCTGCTTGCCACTGGCCCCTTTAATGTTCCTCTCTCTCAGGAAAAAGAAAAGGACTTTTCTGCCTCCGCTTTGGGCTCTGCCCTGCCAGCAGAGCTGGGCATCAAGTGAGCTGGTGGGGCTGCACTCAAGTCACTTTGGTTTAATGTTATTACAGACTGGCCTGGGGTTTATTTTAGTTCTTAGATTGCTCCTAAGAAAGAAATTGTGGGATTCTTGGATAGATCGTACCAGCAGGATCTAGGAGCAGAGGCTGGAGCAGCCACATGGTGAGAGCACCCCAGGATTTGGGTCGGCCAAGTGTTTTGCGCTCCCCTAGACTGTCAGGGGCTGAAGCATCTGCTGAGGCCCTGCCTCTGGTGTAGGAGCAGTTAAAAGCAGTGGAGCAACTGGCTCTCCTGCCATCCTGCCTTGCATAAGCACCCTGCTGCAGGAGGTCTCCAATTGTTTCGTTACACGGGGAGCCCTCTCCGTGCAGAATTGCTGTTCTGTAATGGGAACGGGCTGAAAGATGTTATTTGCTGAGGGCTGTCCTCTCTGTAAGTATCACTTAAAGATGTTGCTCCAACAACATGGCTCACGGCTCGTCTCTTTCGATTGCGTCAGGTCTTCACCCAAGGCTGGTGCTGAGTCACCAGATACAGGGCATTTTGGAAGGAGGAGAAATAAAACATGATGACTTTCCAGAGCTGGAAAGACAAAGCCCAGAAGTCTGCACTGGAAAGGCCAGAGCTCCTGTTTGCTGTCCTGTGTTGCCAGCCCACCTTGGGCAAGCGCTCTGTTTTGGGGTGGCCCCATAAGCCATCTGCCACAGCCTGTGCCTGCCAGAGAGGAGGATAGCCGTGAGCTCCAGGCTTTATTTGAGGGGCTAAGAGCCTGCTGGACTATTTTCATTGATCCTGCGCTTAGGGATCACTCCATCTGCTGCCTCCTTCCTCTCCTAGCTGCAGCTTGCCTGGCAGCAGCGTGCCGTGTCCCACGGAGCAGAACTGGTGCTGCTGAGGGGCAGATTCTGCCCCTCTTGCCCGCAGTTCCTGCTGCCTGTCCCGCCTGCTCCCCGCAAGCCCTCGGGCAGCTGTGGAGCCTTCATGGGAACGTCACCTGTCCCGAAAGTCGCGCTTTTGGGGGCAAAAATCGCTCCGGTTACCTCTCCGCTGGCGCTGGCTGTCGTTGCGTGGCCAGGCGTGAGTGCAGGCGTGAGCGCAGGCGGGGCGGCTTGTCAGGGCCACGCCTCCTGTCCCGCCCACCCATTTAGACCACGCCCACTCACCAGGCCCCGCCCATATCCCCGGCCGCGCCTCTCCGCGCGCCAATGCGGATGCGCGAGGGCGGGGCTCCCGTGACGCCATCAGACCGCGCGCAGCCCCGCCCCCTCCGCCGCTGCCCCCCCTCCCGCCCGCCGGCCCGGCCGCCGCCATGGAGTCGAACAGGGACGAGGCGGAGCGGTGCATCGGCATCGCGCTGGCCGCCGCCAAGGCCAACCAGCCCGACAAGGCCCGCCGCTTCCTGGAGAAGGCGCAGCGCTTGTACCCCTCGCCGCGGGTCCGCGGTGAGACCCCCGGGGGATCGGCGGGGGGGGTGCCGGGGGAACGGGGCCTGCGCCGCCGCCGCCGCGCCTGACCTCTGACCGCGCCGCGCCTGCGCCCTGAAGAGGGGAGGGGGGAACCGCGCGGGGCATGCCGGGAAGGCGAGTCCGCCCCTGGTGGGGGGGGGTCGGGCTGCGCGGCGGCCGTGAGGGTCTGCTCGGGGCCGGGGGGGTGTCCGTGTCCCCGCCCCGGCGGGTGGCTGGGCCCCGCGCTGCTGGGACCGCCCCTCACCCGGCGCCGGTGCCGGGTGCCTCCCCAGCGCCGCCCCTCCGCGGCTCATAACCCGTGCCGTTCGTGAGGAGAGGGCCCCGGCCCGCCGGGCGGGAGGAGGCGCCCTGGGAGCCAAGCGCGGCGGGGCCCGGGCTTCCCCCAGTCCTCCCGCTTGGCGGGGCCGAGGAGTTCTCGGTGGGTCTGCGGCAACCTCCCCTGCTCTGCTCTCTGCTCTCCTTCGCTCCTCTTCTCTCCTTCTCTTTTCCTTTCTTTGCCTCTCCTCCTTTCCTCTCGTGTCCTTCTCGCTTCTCCCCCTCCTCTCCTCCCCTCTCATCTCCTTCTTTCTTCCTCTCTTCCCCATCGCCTTCTCCCCGCCCCATCCCCCCTCTCCTTCTCCCCTGTCCTTTTATCCCTCTCCTTCTCTCCTTCTCCCCTCTCCTTCTTCTATCCCTCTCCTTCTTCTATCCCTCTCCTTCTTCTATCCCTCTCCTTCTTCTATCCCTCTCCTTCTTCTATCCCTCTCCTTCTTCTATCCCTCTCCTTCTTCTATCCCTCTCCTTCTTCTATCCCTCTCCTTCTTCTATCCCTCTCCTGCAGCCCCAAGAGCAGTGGGCTGCAGCTTCACCTGGTTTGCAGGCAGGCAGACAGGCCTTGTGTGAGCTTACATGCTCGAGCGTGCTTGTGTTCCCCAGCTATTGCGCCCAGTGAGTGTTTCTTTTCATTTCACACACCCCCAGTGATTACTGTAGCACAGCTACTGCAGTTCACTTCAGCACACATAAAACATAATCTTCCTTCTTGAAAGCCTTCTGTCAGTTTTAGGGTTTTTGAGGAACGATCTCATTTCCTGGAAGCTTTATGGCATACGTAATTAGTGTCTTACAAAAGCAACTGGGAAGTGGTTTGCAGAAGCAGCCAAACACAATTCTTTCTCCATGTGTTCTTACGTTGCAGAAATTCATGCAGAGGGCTGTAGATTTTTTTCCTGTTTTACTTTGACAGACCTTATCTGAGTTTTGCTGTGCTCTGCAGCTTGCCTGTCCCGCGGAGAGCCCGCGGCTTCCTGTGATTCTCTCTTTGGTTGCATGAGGCCTCTTCCCATTCCCTCAAACACAGTCTACGTGTGGTGTGGTTTCCTTCCCATTCAGAGTTTATACTTTCACAAAATTACTGGGTAGGAAAAGTGACTTTTGGAGGAAAAAACGTGGCATAGCACACAGAAAGGCCCACCCTGAGCAGGATCGCTCTTCTTCAGGAGCTCTGCTAGGGCATGCACTGGAAAAGCAGATCTGGATAAAAGCAAGCACCAGTTTGCAATGTAAAGTGGTCGTGTTTTGCCCTAATCCTATGGCCTGGGACAGCCAGAATAAAAGGTGAGATATGAAAACTGGAGCATAGGGGAGGAAAGAAGAAGAAAGGGGGGCAGCAGGGCAGGTTAACATTGCATACAGCGTGCTAATTTGTGGCCAGACCCAACCAAGCTGCTGGTACTAGTTTCACACCTGAGCTGCCATCCAAGGACCCTTGGCTTGGTGTCCCACCAGTTCACTTGTGCACTTTGGGTCTGTAGCTGGGAAATGTTGCCAAAGATCCTGCAGTTACACCGTGGTCATTGCATCTTTATGTAGTCCCTGTGCCCCCGGAAAATCTCCTGAGTTATGTTGGGTTTGGCAACAATCAGCAACGTGGACCTTGCGCAGCCGGCGCTTCGGACTCTGACCCTGGCTGGGTCCTACAGGTGTCATCACAGGATCAGCAAAGGGTTTTGCAAGGGGATTTCAGAAAAAAAATCTTCTCCTACGTAAATGCAGCTGGGCATGCTGGTACAGGCAAAATCCCGCTGGTCACTCTTCAGTGGGAGTTTTGGGAAAATGAACGGAAATTGGATAAATGTTGGCTAAAAAGCAAGGAGAAGCGATCCATGGCATGTGCTTAGTGGGGAGCTGAGTTGGCAGAACAGAAAACTAATTCAGCAGTCTCTGCTTCAGTAGTTTATGTATTTGCCCTGTGCTGTGACTGCACAGAGGACCAGTGCAGCTTTGGGATGCAGAAGCAATAGGATTGGGGCTGTAGAGCAAAACAAGACTGAGCTGTGACTGTACATGGTTGGTTTGGGGAACTATGCTACCAAAAATCTCTTGGCAAGCTAAGGAGCTGAGCCCAAAACGGCAAAAGTGGGGTGGGTGGAGAGACTGCCTCACAAGCCGAGGTTTAAACATGCCTAGCAGTTTGCCCCAGGTTTGAAAGGAGCAAAAGCAAAGACTGTAATTCTGCGAACGCTCTCGTGGTGTAAATATGAGTGAGGGAAGGATTTATTTTTCTGAAAGCCAAAATCCATGAAGTCCCCAAGCTCAAAAGCTCATCCAGTGATTTACTGCTTGTTGGTCCACCCTCATTTTTCTCCTTCGACCTGTAACAATTGCCTGTATTGGCTATTGGATTACCCAGTGGTTTTCTCTTGCCCCTACAAGCTCTGCGGGGCAGATAGGATATCTGGGCTCATCTCTTGGCCTGCAAGCGTTGTTTGTGCTGCCATAAAGAACGTGATAGCCCCGTAGTGCAAGGTCTGTAATGTGCAATCGGCAGGAGGAGATGAAACGTCCTTCTCAGTTCTAGGTTTGGGATAAAGGACTGCAAGCTCGTCAAGTTACTGATGCCTTTGTAAATAACGTCGTCTGGTTGTAATTGTGTTACGTGTGCCTCTTCTTTTTAATGGAGATGCACTATGTTAATTTCAGAAACTGCAGGCGTGAAGAGATTGGCCTGATATTTGGTTTAAAAAAGACAAAAATAGGTTAAAAAGATGGTGCTGTCCAGCTGCCAGGGAAATATGTGATGCAAAGGTGCTTAGAGGAGCCCTGTTTGGTTTCACAGTGTTGTCACCTGTGCTGTTGGGCCAGGCCTGAATATTTGTCCCCTCTTGGCTGAAAAGGACAGAGGCCAGTGTCTGTGCCTTGCAAGGAGGAGGCGATAGCCCGCAGCAGTTTCCCCAACAGGCATGTGCACTCCGCGTGAGAAAAGGGAAACTGAACTGATGCAATTCACATTCAGTAATTGAGAGAGAAGTTGCTTTTCACAGCTGCTTCTACCTGCATCGAATACGTCGGTAAGCCAGCGCAAGAGGACAAAGCACCCCTCTGACTCAGGTGTTGGGGGCCCTGTCGTGCTGCCAGCAGTCAGTGCTGCAGTTCTCTGTCCCCACAAGGGGAGCGTCCCCATGTGACTGGCATCCCACAGTATTATTTTCTGAGCTCTCTAAAGATACAGCATTGTCATATAATTTAGCTGGCACAGCAGACTCTCAAAGGCAGGAGATAAAGAAGAATAACGTGCCTTATAATATGCTAGAGAGCAAACATGGAAATACTCTGCTGTTATGGGGAGATGTGGAAAAAAAGGAGAGGGCAAGGATGCGCTACTTTGGTGATCCACTGTTGCTCCCAGACTGTCTGGCTGGGTGGGCCTGGGTTTTTGGCAGAGGTTGCGTGCATTGGGAGAAGCAGGTGATATCTTCAGCAGTAGCCCTCACATCTGGGCAAGAAGCAGTGGGAGCTCAAGGACTGGGTAAAAAGTTGAGAGTCTTTCTGATGAACTTGGGGGGCTTTTAGAGCAGTGGCAGAGATGAAGAGGAGGCTCTTTATAGGAGAGTGAGAAGGGCAAGTTGAGCTTGGTGGTCCCTTAACTCCTGTTTTTTTCTTCTCTTCTTTTTCTCATTTCAGTTTTGCTCGAATCACTCAACAAGAATGAGCAGTCAGCCAACGGCCAGTCCCAGTCCAGGGAGTCCTCAAACCCTCAGTTCAAGAAAATGAGCGGAGACTTCCCATCGGCCAACGGAGAGGCTGGTGGGGAGGCTCCCAAGGGCTACACTCAGGACCAGGTGGATGCAGTGAAGAGGTGTGTGCAGAGTTCTCCATGGCTTCAGCTCACGGTTTGAGTTTATCACGCGATACCAGTCTGTTATTCACAGTGTTTTAAAGATTTCATCTTTTAACCATATCGAGTATTTTTAAATTAGCTAGTTCTTAAAAGCATACCTAGGAGGATTTGTAGCTACAGCAGCCCTGGGAGGCAGCTGGGTTGGATCTCCGAGGGATGAGATTTCCCCCCAAAGGCATGTACAAGGGCTAGGACTGTAGGCACGTAGGCCTCTTCCTGGATGAGGTCCAAAGAGGCATTTTGTCTGCGTTCGTCTCACGATCTTCACGTTAATGTTTGCTTTAGTGTTATTCAGTAATACTGTGAAAAATCCCATGTGGTCCTGAGATCCTGCAGGTGGAAATCATGGCTCATAGCTTGCAATAGGCAGCCGTTTTCCTCTAAACTTTGCTCTAGTAGCAAATGACAGGGGACATCCTTGTCCCTCTCTCCTGATGATATTCTGCTCATGGTCTCTCTTAGACCCTGATAAAGTAGAAATCCACTGCAGGACTCTTCACTCTGTTAGCACGATACACTCCTAAAACTCCTGCTTGAGAGTTTATCCAGTCACCTGTTTTCCAAACCCTGTTTCAAGCTATTCTTTATTCCTTTCTGCCATTTGCAAACGCTGGAAGTTAGAAGACTAAACTGCAGGCACAGTCGCTTGGTAAACTTTGTTTAAGGTTATGGGTGTGGTCTGAATTGCTCAAGATGTGCTCTGGCTAATGGACTTACGGGGATGCTTGTTACATCACCTGTTTCTCCAAGAACCCAGCCTGCTGTATTCTGTCTCACTGAAGTCATGTGAGAAGGAGGAACCATCACTGGGCTGTGAGTGTACCCAGGACAAGCCAAGCTGCTCACACAGGCCTGGGCAGCTCCCTCTTTCTTCCCCTAGAGTTCAGCTGGTGTTATTTTTAGGTCTGTGAATAACTGAGTCGGAGGAGAGAGGGGGGGAAAAAGCCAATAGCCCAGCTATCCTTTAGATCCCAGCCTGCTGCTTGTAGTCCCTCCCAATTAGCCTCCAAAACATGAGCAGGATGAATCTGAAGTTTATTTGCCAATCACATTCTTCAGCAGTTGATATCGTTGCCTGAGGAGAGCCCTTCTACCTCTACTGGCTTGGCTTGTTCTGTGAGAGTGTTTGTCTGCTGGTAATGCAGGCACAGCAGGAATGAGTCTGTGAAAAAAACTGGGTCACCCTCTGAGGAATTGGAGCTGAGTAAACCAGAGTTCACTGAACAACACCGGTCGAAACTGTGATGCATGAGATGTTGCAGAGCTGATGTGTTCCATGCAGAGTGGATTTTTCACAGCTGAAACTAACTGTCCGTGTTTTCTCCCCAGGGTAAAGCAATGCAAAGATTACTATGAAATTCTGGGAGTAAACAGAGAAGCTTCTGATGAGGACCTGAAAAAGGCCTACCGGAAACTTGCGCTGAAGTTTCACCCAGATAAGAACCACGCACCAGGGGCTACAGAGGCATTTAAAGGTAAAGAACATTTCCAGCTTTGTGATTTGCCCTCAACCGTCAGGCGATGGTGCTGAGCTGGGCTAGCAAGGACTCATGAAACAACCTCATGAGTCAGGCAGAGTGCAATAAAGCTCTTCTTAGCAAAGTTGTATTTCTTCTTCTGAGCTGGTTGTGTTATGCACAAAGTATACTCTAAGCTTAAAATAATAAACACAGGTTGGCATGGATAGGCTTCACCTCTTCTAGGAGACACCTCAGACAAGGAGAAACCTTCCTTCCCTGTCTCCTAGCAGCCCTTCCTGTGTGTTGCTCCAGCCTCCTGCCACGCTGGAAGAAATTTCAGGATGAAATTCCCTCGGGTTGTTTACTATCTTTTATTTTGGAGAGATTGAGGAGCATTCACCTAGCAGGGAGGAGCTCCAAGTCATGCAGCCATCCAGCTCATGCCAGGTGCTGGGGTGGACCCCTGTCTACTGACAAATCCAGCAGAGACCCAGTAAGTTGTGCAGCACCAGCAGCAGCCATTGGGTTCACATATCCCTCGAGAGAAACATTGCTGGGCAGGCCCAACGGCAGGAAACTCGTCTTCCTTGGAATTGGTATTTAGACTCTTCCACTCACTGAGCATTTCAGGCAGCCAGTAAACCTTCAGGTTTCTAAGCAAGCACTTGGCACCCGACCATTGCAAAAGGCTAAGGATAGAATTGGCGGATAGAAGCCCCAGGTGAAAATTTGTAGGGCAGAACTGCACCAGCCATACAGCTGAGCCCAGCCAGAACTCAAAAAAGGTCACCGGGAGCTTCAGTTCTGCTGCGAAGAGCCTGATTCTCAGGGCCTCTTTACAAATGCAGCAGGGATGTTTCCTGCCTAATAAGATACTTTAAAACTGGAGTAATTTTCCAGGAGAAATGCTACTGCTCGGAACATAACCCTCTTTTCCTTTGCACGCTGTGGAAGTTTGATTATTATCATTGAGCTAAAGGCAGGACTTCCTGATGGCAGTTGTACAGCACCGGTTTTGCATTGTTAAGCCATTTAAATAGCGTGGTCTGCTCTGACCATCTTGGCAGTGAAACGCACGAGACTTGTGCTGGAGCAGGGAGCAGGGCTAGCCTGGTGCGAGTGTATTGATGCAGTGTTCGGGTGAGCTTCTAGTAGACATGAATTCAGCAGTAAAAGTCTTATGTAAGGTTTGTTCAAGTCTTTTGAGACTTAAATCCGTAACTGATAAGTGTGTTGCTGTTAGCAAATAATGAGCTGACCCCCAGCTACTTGGGAGAGCTTTTTTCCAGGATGGGGCCAGATGACAGAGTGAGTGTCTGCAGACATCTGCCTACGCCGCATGTGCAGTAAGCCGCTGTTCGAGCCTTTATCCTTCAGTCCTTGCTAAGTGGCGAAAGGCAGGTTTCTTCACCTGTAATCTTAAATAATGGTGTTTGCTGAAGGCTTTGACAGGAGTTACGTGCTAGAAGTCGCGCGTTAAGCAAGGTGCCCTTTATCCTCCACTGCAGAGCTATCTGCTGTCAGGTTATCTCTGCTCCAGGCCTTGCCTCGTTGGCTACCTCGTCCTTCAGCCGCCGAGCTGAGCTCCTAGCTTGCAGGGCTCACTGAAGTCCAGCTGTTTGGTTCCAGAGGGTGAAGGGGGAAATGTGCACTGCTATGAGGATTGTAGTTAATTTTTTCTTACCTTGATGTATTAGCTGAAGTCTGGGCATTCATCTTCCCAGTGACAGCTGATAAAACGTTACGTCTTGTCCCGAGACCTTCTCTCAGTCTATAGTTGGAGTTGGCTGAAGTCTGTCTTGTGTCAGATTTGCATCACTACCTTTGGCTGATGTTGGAAAAAGAGTTGAACTTGGCTGCTTTGAGCTAAAATCCTGATTTGGAGTGAGGTGTTTCTTGGGCTTTACCAGCAGAAAGTCAGACAATGAACAAAACCCTGAATCGCTCCATTTTCTTTGCTTAACCACACAGTTTGCAAGAACAAACTAATACACTGAGAGTCAGTCCTTGACATCGGGCTTCCTTGCCTGGTGGTGGAAATGTTCGCTCTGTGTGTACTAATTATAACCAAGAAGGAGAACATTGACACCCTCCACGCTCCAAACCTCTAGTCCAAGCAACAGTACACCTCAATCTGATTATGGGAAAACGTTAAATCTTGGAGTTAATATCTCCTCCAAAGGGCTTGTATCTCTCTCTTCTATCACTTCTGTCCCTGCTTTTTGTACACCAGGCAACTACTACCTTGAACATTTTTGCCTCCTTGCGACACAGGGAAGAGGGAGGATAGGCTCCGCGGTCACGTAGGGAGGCTCCTGAGGAGGTTGGTACAGAGGGGAAGTGGTAAGCTGGAACGTTTCGAGGGAGAAGTACAGAAGGAGGAGGGTGGCAGGCAGACGTGCTGGTAGAAAGGCTCAGATGTGCTGAGGTTGGAAGGAAAGTGACCTGGGGAGCTGGCAGGGGGTTTAGTTCCAGTACATTTCCACCATCGCAGGCGCTGGTTAACAGTCCTTGTAATTATGCACCTCCCTTCTGGCATCTAGAAGTTTTGAAATTCGTAGTTGACAGACAGCAGCTTCTAGCCAGCGTTTCCTTACTAGCCTTTGTGGGAGATTTTAAAGTCCTTTTCAGTGCTCTAGCCTGTGTTTAAGTTCTTTGCAGTTCTGGTTTTAGGCTATGACATTGAATTCCCTTGATGCCAGTTTTGAATAAAACTTGTCAACTAAAATTGTATTTTCCTATACAGTTGCTGAAGGGTTTGGGCCTCACTTGTTCAAAAGAAATAATATATTTAATTAAATGAAACATGTGGCTGCTCTACTGCCAGTGTTTCCTTCATAATTCATAGTTTCATTCTTCTGAAGGGGTTTCTCTAGGGACATATACCAAATTCATACCATTCGTATCATAACTTCTTCGTTTGAATTAATTAAGGCCTTTTTCCTTGAGTCTCTTGGTGTGGTTTCCTTCTGCCCGTGTTTGCCAGAGAAGCGTGCCAGGTACTAGTGCTGTGCCGCTCAAGTAGCCTGTTGAAAAGATGTGAGTACTTGAGAATCTCATTTGTGTAATGAGCAAGGCAAGTCCTGGCAGTTTGTGGGGCTAAATGTATTGTCTGTAGAAGAAGGAAGCTAATTGTTTCCTTGTTGTCCACATTTCAGCCATCGGTAACGCGTACGCAGTATTGAGCAACCCAGAGAAGAGGAAGCAGTATGACCAGTTTGGAGACGAGAAACTCAACCCTGCTCGGCACGGACACAGTCACTCGGACTTCCATCGCGGGTTTGAGGCAGACATCTCCCCCGAGGACCTCTTCAACATGTTTTTTGGTGGTGGTTTTCCTTCTAGTAAGCATGTTAAACCTTAATCTTTTGAGTGGGACCTGATCCTTTTGACAGAGCAACAATGCAATAGTGATTTATTTGGTCATGCAAGGATTGCTGAGTTGGATGAAAGAGGGTTCTCCTTCACCCACGACCTAAACACCTAGGGTTTTCTAAATTGTTCAGGTGGGTGCATGCAGTAGGTAATACCATCAGAGCTGGACTTCTTCCCAACTTCAGGGATTGGTTTGCATGCCGGCAACGTTCGCTGTTATTAGGTTGGGTTGAATGTTAGAACAAAAAGTGACTTGCTTTAAGGCTAGTTATAAAAATAATCCTGTTTTGAAGAAGGCTTTTCTGCCTGGTGGCTTTAGAAGTTAAATCTTCTCATCAGAACAGACTATGAGCCTTGATCTTGATCTGTATCTGCTCTGCCATGCAGCTGAAGCAGTTTCTCAGAGATCAGTGTCCACTTCCTTCTTTCCACTGTGTCCCATAAAAAGAGGAAAATGTTAATTCTAGAGCATAATTTAAACCTCTTGAATTGAATTAAATCTATATCCTGTTTATCTACTGTGCTGGTCATAGTTTGGGTAGCAGGAAAGAACTGAGTGACTGTTCCTTCACTTGATCAGTTCTGATCAAAAGGACAAGATTTAATATAAGGATAAGGGTATTTTAGAAGGCTCCTTTGCATTTACTCTAGTCATATTTGACTGGCAGTGGAGGCAGTGGTTATTTGACCTCTGTGGACTAACTTGGAAAATAAATATTTTTGTTTCAATTGAGAAGATTTGCTCTGGTAGCTCTTTTCTATGTGGTATGTAAGAACTAGCACACTAACGTCAAGTACTTGCAAAGGCGTCTTGAAGGTTTTTGAAGCATTTAAGTTCTGCCTCTCAGAGAGGTAAAGCTATTCCAGTAAAAACTAAAAACAGCAGGTTGCTCTTTTAGTTCAGTCTTTTTTTCCTTTCCTCACTGTCCCAAGAGAATTCAGGACTGCTTTCTCAGCCCATCTCCTTTTTCAGCTGTAGTTTTGACATTTAAAACAAGACATGGAAGAGCTCTCATTTTAGGGTGGAAAAATTACCAAAATTATTTCTTTTTGTAATTGGTTTTAATCTAAAGTAAATTCAATTAGAAGTGAGGAGACCTGTACAAGATATTCTCTCACATAGCTGACCCTGCTTTGAGCAGGAGGTTGGACCTCCTGAGGTCACTTCCAACCTGAATTTTCATGTGATCCTACAGAGTCCTATTGATGAATCTCTGTGCCCACCACCAGTTTGCCTTCAGACATATCTGCTCAATACACCTTAGGAATACTCCTGTGTCAGCTGTGGCTTATATAGCTCATTTTGTAAATGTTGGCTGCAGGTGATGAATGGAATTTTTTTGTATGAATTCTTCTGTCAGTCTCCTGTGGAGTCCCATATCCACTTTGTCCTAAAGCTACAGCCATCTCTGTCAAGACAGCGTGATGGGGTGGCTTGAGTCAGGAGCTTCGGCCACGTGGCTTGCTGACCAAACCATGGACATGCAACTTGTGCCCCGGGACATATTCAGGGATCTCAGGAATAGCCCAAGTCTGTCAAATCACCATTTCACTGAGACATCCCAGGTCCGGCCTGGAAGCAGCCCAGCTGGGCAGATGTGCTGCCCTTGTTCCAGCTCTGAACTGGCTGGCGCACTGCTGGCTACGTGAAGTAAGCCAAGCTGAGAGCGGTGGTAACTGCAGACCAGGTCTAGGCGTGAGCACAGCGTGGATTCCTTTACAATCTCTATGTCCTTGTATCTTTGCTGAGTGTGGCCCAAACCAAAGAAACAGATCAAGCCCATTCTGACAGCATTCAAAGCTAACATTCCTGAATTTGCTGTTGTCAGCACCCAGTCTACTTTTTCCTACTGTGTTTTTATTGCTGAGGCTGACACAGAACCTGACCACCTTCTGTGGTTCCTTCCTGGCCAGCTAGCACCACCTTACGTACTCCGACTTTGTGTAACAGTTCTCTTTTGCCTACAGGTAACGTTCACGTATACAGCAATGGCAGGATGCGATACACCTACCACCAGAGGCAGGACAGACGGGAACATCAGGGTGACGTAAGTGGAGAACAGACAGGGGGGAACTGGGACTCTAAAAGTTTTTCCAACACATTAATTGCAAGCTAGTTGGTGTGGCTGTCTTGTGAAACAGTCCTGCTTGTTTCCACCCCTCTGAACAGAAAGCTGGACTTGTGGGAAGTGAGCTGCCTTCAAAATTCACGCCGAGTTGTGGTTTAATTTACTAATGGTTGTTCTCCTGGGACTCTCATAGCTGTCATCTGGTGGGGAAAACACTGCTCTGTCCTGAAACAGTGCCGCCTTGAAATAAGATTGCACCAGTAAAGTGTACCTGTCTTTACCACAGAATAAGCATTTCCTTTCTGATTTAATTCTGTAATTTCAGAAGGCAAATCCACTTTTCAGTTAATGTGGATACTGATGGCTCCTCCCAACATGAACTCATTCTCGTTTTTATTCTAGTATTGAAGATGGAGTGTTTCTAATCTGTGATGCTTAGTTAACCAAGGAAGGCACTTTGTAGTGTGAGCTATTTTTATGTTTTCCCATCACAGAAAATCTAAGTGTGTCTTCAGCACTCCAAGCCGTCTCATCTAGAGAAGTGAGAATGAGGGACCTTCTGTTTGAGAGACCAGGATTATCTATTGAAGTTTACTCTTTTCTGGGGATAGCCAATTATATTTAAAAATAAAAAAGAAACAACAAAAAAAAACCCCAAAATCACAACCAACCAACAAAAAAAACCCCAACAAGAATATATTGCCT
Organism: Caprimulgus europaeus; assembly: GCA_907165065.1. The sequence continues at coordinate 37,926,862 of OU015529.1, read as the reverse complement.
GAATATATTTTCTAAAGCATAAAGTGGAAAGTGTACTCTGCTGGAACTGGAGGGAGCTCAGGAGGTGAGGTAGAGGGGGAATTACTTCAATCTGACACTGAAAAGGGGAGAAGGCTTTCCATAAACCCAGTTCTGCTCACTAGAACAAGTAGGACAGAAACCACATGTGCTCTAGAAAAACAAAATATGGGCATGAGGCTTTTGAAGTTCACTCACAAGGTTCCTGCTGACAGTCCCCTCTGCCCTTTGTCACCTCTGGAGAAGGGGCAATGGGTTTGTACCTTCAGAGTCATGCTGCCCTTTCTGGAGGGGAACTGTGGGCTGCTGGGTTCCCCCCAGTTATTTTGGGGTGCCTCCTAAACAGAATGCCTGTGAAAAGCAGGCGAATTGAGGTGGTGTTAGGGCTGGGAGGGAAGGAGAGCCATGCTATGGGCTCCCTGTGTACAAGTGTATGGGTGGCACTCCACTGTGTGTTTCTCTCCCTTCAGGGTGGCCTTGGACTGTTTGTGCAGCTGATGCCTATCCTCATCCTGATCATCGTGTCTGCTCTCAGCCAGATGATGGTCTCCAGCCCACCCTACAGTTTGAGCCAGAGGCCGTTAGTACCCATTACTCTAAAAATTATCCAGCTGGGGAGGAGGTTGGGTTCTGGAGGGCCGGGTGGTGTGATGGGGTAGGGATCTAGGCTCTTTGGTTTTCCTGTCTTTTTTTTTTTTTTTGCTGCCAGATGTCTCACATATCAGGGAAGGCCTCCTGGTTTGCAGACAGGTCTTGAGATAGAAGGTGTGGGGAAAGTTGGAGGGTGCTTAGTTGCCTAAGGGAGGATGTTCTTTGACAGGGACCTTCTGCGGCCCATACCCACAGCTGAGTGTGTCTGTCTTGGAAAGGGACAGGTGCAGTGACTCTGAGGGACTGTAGCCCAGCACCAAGATCCCATATGCAGAATGAATTAAGATGTAGAATTAAATTGGGGTGTGAAAAGCAAAAGCGAGATGTGTTCTTACTGAAAGCCTCAGTTTATGGCTAGTACAGAGCAACAGAGGAAGGGAAGAAGGAATAAAAGACACTCCCAGAGAAATCCTCTATTTTTGAACTCTAATCTTGCCATGGAACAGCTGTGGCCAGACATTTGCTATGCGAAAGTGGAACTGTTTCATTCTAGATTCTGTGGAAATGCCCTGATCTGCTCCCTTGGTTGACAAATGGAATGAGTCTTTATTCTTACTCACTTGGCAGTGCCAACAAAGAATGGGAAAACAGGCTTGATTTCTGGCTGCTTGCATCATGCTTGACAAGAGCTTAATGCATTTTCAGTAGAAGTTCCTCATGTGTATTTAAGGAGGGTAGACTAAAGAGTATCGAGATGTGATTTCTGCAGTTGATACTAGGGCTATAAAATTAAGCATTCTATATATATACCAATTTATTTTATAGTGGTGAAGAGGTGGTTTATGGGGCAAGAAGACGTTGAGTGGAGGGCGGGGATTTGCTTCCAGCCTTGTCAGCTGTCAGAGGAAGGCTGTCCCTGAGCCCCAGGTGTTTGCTGCTCAGTTCCCCGTTCCCTGGGCTTTCCCTGTCTCTGTGTGCTCAGTTAGCCGCAAGCAAACCAATGTCCAGGTTTGGATTTGGACAAGAGTGGCCAATGAGCTGAACCAGTCCTCTGTCATCCTTCTGGAGTGACAAGGCTTTTGGAATGAAAGGAGCTCGGGAGCCAAAGGCGTGCTGCGCCGGCAGGCGGTGCTGTTGGCTCGCTGGTGCAGGCAGCCAGGCCCCTTTTGCTGCCCGATGTGAGGGGAAATGCTGTGCTTGGCTGTCGTTTGGCAGAAAGCTGGAGCTCACCACACTGAAAGCAGTGAGAAGGAAACGAGAAGCTTTTTGAACCTGGTGAGGTTTTAATGGAGATTTTAATACCGCTTGTGGATAGCGAAGCTGTCTCTGAGAAAGGCAGAGTCCGAAAGAACCATTTATCACTTGGTTGTCTTTGTAAATCTCTTCCAAAAACTAGCTTTCTGACAAAAGATCTGTCTGGCTGTGAGCCTGTCTGTGCCACCCCGCTTTTCAATAACACCCCATCGAATTTCCCTTAATTGCATGTCTGACTGCAGGTGGCAGGTTTCTTGCATCAGGTCCTGCCCTTATTTTCATGCTTTACACTCAAGCATGCTGCTGAAGCTCTGTGAGCTTAAATACTCCTCCTTTGAGGGCACACTTTGTAGCCTCCGTAGTTCACCTTTCTACAGAAAAGGAATGTGAACTTTGGGAGAGCTTAGGGCTCTGTCTTGACAGGCAGCATAGTGAGCTGAGATTCTTCCAGACTGCATCTCTGCCAGAGATGCCTTAGCCTTCATCTCAAAAAATGCCGAGAGAGCTTTTTAGTCATGTTCAGTCTATCCAATTACCCACCACTCATCCCTGAGTGCTGAACCTTGGTGGAACATGCAGGAGTCTTCCAATCACTCCTGTAAACCCTGATAACAGCCTGAAGGGCGAGCCGGATGAGTTAATGTTTATACCTGGCTTAAGAATCAGGCTTGCTTTCAATGCAGCAGCCAGCTGGGATTTACTGTGGAAGACTGTGGCACGTCTCCAGCTGGAGCTGTTCCCGATGAGTCCAGCGTTTGGGCACAGGTCCTGTGTTACAGCTTGCAAACACGCCCTGCTGAGTATCTCTAGGTTTGCTGGAGTTTTGGGGAAAACAAGCACAGGGCTCTGTCTGAAATGCAAATCCACAGGGGTAGGGTCAGAAGAGATTTCCTTCTAGAAAGTGCTTTCTGTACGCGTCAGTGCAGGCTCAGTGCAGAGTGAGTCTAATTCTGTTCTTGCAGCAACCGCGCTGGCTGCAGCATGTGATGTGGCAGAGGAAGCTGACACTCCTGGGGTTAGCAGATATCTCTGCAGAGGGGACTGGGTTCAACCGACGGGCAGCCGTGCTGAGCAGGGCGGGTTGCTGAGGAGCTGTGACAGCCAGTCCCTGCTCTGCCCTGCTCTTCTGCCTCGCTGGCTGCTCTCACCCTGCACTGCACAGGCATCAGCCTCTGAGCTTTGTAACCATCCTTGGGGCTCACCGCCAAAAACAGAGGATGCAGCAAGGAAATTGCAGAGAGATTTAATTAGTGCTGAAAATTCTAATGAACACTTTATTTTAAGTGGGTTTAGGCCTTGGGCAATCTGCCTCAGAGTTCTGTCTGTATTCAGAGCTCTGCCCACCTAGCTAGAGGCCTGGCAGGTTTTCTCTCCCTGTGTTGGTATTTCATTTCCACCAGAAATGCTTCTCCTTTCCAAACCTTCAAGTCTGCGGGTGCATAGGAGTGATGTATGTTTTCAGCAGTTTGCTCTCTTGGCATGTTATGCATTATAAATAGCTGGGAGCTTTTTGCTCTGCCCTTGACGCATGTCCTATGCTGTTCTGACTCTTCTCCCTGAACTAGGTCTGTGGGTCACATACACAGGAGAATGACAGAGCACTTGAAAGTCGTCTACTACGTATCCGAGAACTTTGCAGATGAATACACAGGCACGAACCTGAAGAGCGTTGAAAGGAGCGTGGAGGACGACTATATTGCAAACCTTCGAAACAACTGCTGGAAAGAGAAGCAGCAGAGTGAGTAGTGTGGGGGCAGGAGTGAAGGGTCTTGGCTGCTGCATGAGGTCAGCTTCAGAAAGGTCTTTTACTAGGGACTGAGTTATGCTAAAGTTATTCTTTAACATGGTGCCAGCACCTTTCCTGTGTTGTTGGCTTTTTTTTCTATCTATGACTTTGTGATAAATCCAGTACATGGGAGTTTTTTGTTTTGTTTTGTTTTTTAATGCTGCTGTAGAACTGGTCAGACAGGAGTTGTGTCCTAGAGGTTCCCTGTCATCGCAGTGAGATATCTGATTTCCAGTGGAGGGGGAAGTTTGCAGCCATCTCATTTTCAGGAGGTCCCCCCATAGCTCTATGTAATATTTCAGTTGTTCAAGGTCTGTGTCTGCATATCTGCTGCCCATGGTGTCCTCCGTCCCGCATCCCATTGCTGCTCAGTTTGCTGTGATGATCTGGCCATCTAGCCAGGCAGCTGAGTGTGGGGAGTGCAGCCAGGGGTGACCTGACTTCTCTGCCTGCCCGTTCCCAGCAGGTGATGATCAGAGCTCTGTGAGCAGTGGCCAGGGTGGGGTTTGACCCCCTGGGATGCAGAAGAGGCTGTTAGAGCCCTCGGTGGTACCAGAGGAGGCCGATACACTGAGCTCTGAGCCTCTGCGTTTCCTCTTCCCCATGCTGCTGGGGTAACCTTTGGGCAGACTGTCTCACGTGCCTCCTGGGACTAAAGGCAGGTCCTGTCAGGTTCCTACGGCTTTCCCTGAGATGGATGAGCTGTCAGCAGATGTTACACCCATCCTGTCCTAAAGGGCATGGGGCATTTCCTCAGCCTCATCCTGTGCTTCAGCCAGCCTTGAAGAACTTGAGGTGCCTCCTGTTCCCAGCAGAACCCGTGGTGGGACGTGGCCTGGCGGGTGGGTCTCCTTCCACGGCACTTCTGTAACGCTGGGCTTTTCCCTTTGCAGAGGAAGGCTTGTTGTACCGGGCGCGCTACTTTGGAGACTCGGATCTGTACCAGCGAGCACAGAAGATGGGCACCCCCAGCTGTAGCAGACTGTCAGACGTTCAAGCCTCTCTGCATGGATAGTCACCGCCTGCCCGCTCAGCAGAGGTCTGAGTACGAGCTGGTGATGCTCCCCCGGCAGCGGAGCAGGGCACGATAGTGCTTTTCATACTTAAATCTCTGTTTGAGACACAGATCTTCAGGAGCCTCCTCTGGATGCGCACACGTCACGGGCGGAAGCACCCCCCTCCATCAAGTGTACACTCGTTAATTGGGAAATTGGTTTTGTGTAGCTTGCATGTCAGCACCCTCGGCTCTCTCCGAGCTCCCTGTTTTCTCTGGCACTGCTGCTGTTGGGTCTCTAGGAACAGAGCAAAAGCCCCGGGCGTGTTGGCAACTCAGCTGAGGTCTTGTCAGCTGCGCATTCGATACAGCGGCCGTGCGTGCCTCAGCTGGTTGAAAGTTTTTTACCAGCCGTGGCAGCCAGCCACCACATTTTAATGAACCTTTTTTCAGTTGCTTTATTGTCTATTATTTTACTGAAAAAGCTGTTATCCCCTGACACTTGAAGCAATGTGAGGACAGGGAACGGACTCCTACCAAACAGATGTTCCTTGCCCCCCTGCACCCCATTGCCTTCCCATGACACTCCAGGAAAACAAAGCAAATGGCCAGAGTTCACAGCAGGTTGTGGAAGTAACTGACTTTGTTGAACTGGGAATCAAAGTAAAAACAGCTGAGAGGGGGGGGTCTGGAAGACTAGGGGGTTGGAGAGCTCGATTTAAGACGAGCCCATATAGCACGTGTGAGACCGGGTGTGCTGGGTCATGGAAGAACTGCACGGAAATAATGAAAAAAATTGGCATGGAGTTTGGAGTCCTTTTTCTGCTTAATTATCTGGGCTGGTTTCACCTACCAGATACTGCTGGGATGGCTGTAAGATATACAGGTCCCTCCTACCACAAAACTATTTTAAAACAAAGTTTCTGTAGAAAATAAATGGGAGGTGAGGCTTGCACCAAGCGTTAGTTGTACGGACACCATTTAGGCTTGCAAAGACTTCCTGGGGACGTTGGACATCTGTCTAGCTGCGTGATTTGTAGGCACAAGTAAGGAGGTTTAGCAGAGGAGTTTGTGCTTGGTTTTTATTTTCCTTGGCAAACGGAGCACGTCTGAGAGTTTGGCCTTTAAAGCAAATTTGCTGGGTCACATTCGGCCTCTTTTTGGGTGGATCCTGTTTTTGGAACCATTCTTATCTTGATACGCCCGCTCTCTTGTTTTGATAACTGCGCCTCTTCTTTCACGACAGACCAGCACTGATTCCCTGCTTTTCTTTAATTCCCTTTCTGTGCCCGTGGTCTGAAAAGAGAGCTGCTCGGATTGAAATCGTGCCACAGGAAAAGCCGCTGCCTGTGTTGGGGCGTGGGGAAGGAAGGGGGGAGGCAGGGCGATGTGCGATTGTCCGGAGACTGACACCGCTGCTGCTTTTGTTCCCAGACTCTGGAAACGCCTGAAGACTGTTGGTGAAGTGCACTGAGCCGAGGTGACAGACTTGATATTTAAAAGAATCAAACCTTATCTTACAAATGGAATTGGAGAATTAGCAACGCACAACTGCCCTCTTTCTTCTCTCTGCCTGTCTCCGCCGTTCCACCTACGTCTCAGGCAGTGAGTAGGACAGGAAATCAAGCTGCCTGTCTTCCTCCTTCCCTTCCGACACTGCTAGCGTGTGACAGTCTCATTGCTCCTGGGATCCCACGGCCCCGAGAACAGAACTGTAATAAAATAACACTAACTGCAGAGCCCATGAAGCAGGAGGAGACCCTTCGCGACTGCGCTGGTCATTGCCGACGGAGAGAGAAATTGGACGATTTGGTGATAAAAGAAAACTTTAAAACAGAAAAAGAAAATATAATCTATTTAGAATTAATTTATAGATGTATATATGTTGTACTTTTAAACTATGCAGGGGTTGGATGATTAAATTATTTTGTTTTCTGCCCAGTTTGGTAAACGGGGAAGTGGGAAGTCTCTTCCCAGGGTGTCTCGCTCTGCAGCACTTTCCTGCCTGACGCACTAAAACGAAAATCACTTTGCAGTTACTGTATTTTGCTTTCTGGAGGACAGCAGCGTTCTGCAGCTTGGGATGTCGACACCTGCCTTGGGTTTTAATAAAAGATTCCAAATCTGTAGGGGGTAACAAAGAAATCGGGGAAACCGTCCAGATTTGTGGTGTGGTTTTGCAATGTTGGCAGAGGCTGCAGCAAGTCAGCTGAGCCCTGGCGTCGTGCTCGGGGACGGGAAGGATTGTCCTGGATGGTTTTTGCTCATCGGTCGTTGGGTTTATTTGTGCACGTAACTTCTCTTTTTTGCAGAGTCTGCTTTAATTTTGCCTCGTAATCAGCGTGCGGCGTTCGTTCTGTGAAGAGGGCTTTCCACCAGCCATCTCCCTTTGTTGGGGTTTTTTTGTGTCCTACACTTGGGGTTCCTCACCTACCAGCACTCCCGTTCGCAACGTGGCTGTATCCACGTGTCTGACGTTTCCTAGAGGAGACCTGTAAAATACCACTAATTCCTAAGAAACGGAGCTTTCTATTGCTTCTGTTGAAAGAAGTTTTGCCGGGGGAGGTTGGAGGGTGCGCCTGATCTCTCCTTGGACCCTGCCTCAGCTCTACTGCACGTCTCTCACCCCATCTCCGTCGGGCAGGACCGGGGTTAGGGTGGCGGGAGGGTGCTCGAAGCAAAACCAGCACAAGCAGAGCTACCTCCCGTGGAACAAACTGGATTTTGGGGAGGTTTTTTGGTACTTTGCAGTTCATTTTTGTCTAAAGACATTTCAAATGGGAACTGTCCCCCAGTACCCTCAGGGGAGTGAATCAAAAGAGTGGCGGCTCCCAGGTGGGGTGGCAGGGGCTGGAACAGGTGAGAGGTGAAGTGGTTTTATTTCCCTGTCATTAGCAATCCATGTGCTCTTTTCTTCAGCTATTTATTTATTTTGCAGAATATCAGCCCTTCCGTTAACTGCAAGCCTTATCCCACAGCCACCATCGCTTGGGCCTGATTTTAAGGGTGGTTATTTTTTTCTTCTTTTGTTTTTTCTAAACGATTCCTCCACCACTGGAAGGAATTGGGTGGAAGTGTGGCGTTTGGAAATAGCTCTTAATAGAGGCACAGGCCAGCTGGCGTGAAGAGATCATGAGGAGGGAGTTAAATGAAAATGACGTTAGCAGAAGGTGCTGAATGTCCTGCACAGCAGCATTCCTTGCCCAGAGCTTGCCCGCCAAAACCTTTTCATTATTTTTTTCAAGTAGGTACCCATGGATAATAACGAGCAAGAAGGTGTAGATCCTAACAGATGCTCACAGAGGCTGTATCTCTCAATTTAGAGTTAATTATACAATTGTACATCTATAAATAAATGTTTATAATGTGAAAGGCTTCAGCTGTGTCGGTGTCCTGCAGATCCTTGCCCCAGCCCGCTCTGGTTTTACAGCTCCTTCCCGCCACTTTCCTCATGTTCGCACGGGCACTTGGTAAATGAAATTTGTCGTCTTTGCCATCCTGGCAAGCCCCGGTGGCTGAGAGCTCTGGCATGGGAGAGGGAAGGATGGAGGGGAAGTGGTGCGCCCTGAGTTAGCTGTAGGTCCCAGCAAGGTGATAGTGAACGTTCACCATGACGTCTTTGCTTCCAGCTGGTTCCACTGGCCAAGCTCTTTTGGGGAATGCTTTATTCCCACCCCCGATTGCCACCATCCTGGCAGCATCAGCCCGGTGTTTGAGGTGGCCTTGGGACGGGTCCCTGTGCAGGGAGGGTGGCAGGCAGGAAGGCTTGGGCCGTCTTTGTCTGGGGCGGAAATGCTGGCTTGGACGTGCTTCCCGATGGCAGCGGCTCAAAAACTGCCGGCTGCTGGCCTGGAATCCTGGGAGTGGGATTTGGGGTCTGTGCTCCCAGGTGGGGCTCTTTTTCCCACGTGTTCCCTCCCCAGGGCAGCGAAAAGCTTTTCCTGCAGCAGCGGGGCAGGATTCACCCCACCAACACTTCCCATCCTCACGCGCCAGAGGGCTGGAGGGGTTTTTTCCCCTTTTCCCTTTTTTTCCCCTTCTCTCAGAGGCCCGGGGTCACGTCACTGCCATTTCCCCTCCGTGCCGCGTTCCCAGCAGCAGCAGTGAGTCAGCCCCACTGGCCTTTCCCAACGCCCACACCAGCACGCTGGCCAGGAGACTCCGTTGTGAACCATCCCCATCGCCAAGCAAAACCCCCGGCGCCACCGGCACAGCCCCTGCTCCCTTATTGTTTTTAATTCCGCAATGAGGTGCACCCACACTCCTGTTTTGGGGGTGGTTTTGCTGCATTTTGGGTCATTCCCAGCTGGGAGCAATGGGAGATGCTCTGCATCTTGGTGTGGTGGTCCCTGCCCACTCACCAAAGGTGCGGGCAATTGGGGCTGCCCATTAGCTAATTAGCCAGAGCTTTTAATTGCAGTGGCTGCCAAAGGCAGGGAGGCAGCAGGGGAAGGTGGGTGTTCCATGATCATCCTCTTCAGGCAGGTAGGGAACAAAGAGGATCCTGCTTCTCCCCACCATCTTTTTTTGGCAGCAAAACATGAGGATTTAGTGTTATTCTGGGATTTAAATCCTCATTTGCTTAATTGCTGTTGATACCCCCCCAAAAAAATCTCTCTTTCCTCACCACTGTGATGACACCTGGGAGCTCTGGGCTGATGCTGGGGCCACAAATAACCCCATCACCACCTCCCAGGTCCCAAAATATCCTTCTGCTTGTCCCCTGCTCTGGGAGAGGCTAAACACAGCCTGGCTTGGAAGCTCCTGGTACCTTCCAAGAACTGTCAAACTCCACGGACCTTGACATTCCCCCAGACCTGTCACAGAAAGGCCATTTTGCTATAAATAGAAGGAAAAAACTTCACCTGCCATTGCTCATGGCTGGGGCTGTGACCATGGGGTGTTTCGGGAGCACGTGGACCCACACAGAGAGTTTTGCTGGCACCCCCCAGCCCAGCAAAGAGGCCGTCCTGTCGCTCTGCATTTGTTTTTGTAAGTTTTGGTAAGGTTATTTGTTTTCTTGGTGCTTTCTGCAAAGCTTTGGTTATTCCTTGTAATAACAATTTTTTTAATATGTGATGCAGAGCCCCTTGGCCACCCTCGGGAAGGCTGGCAGGGGACAAGCCAGGGCCATGATGCTGCTGGCAGCACTGCAAGACACCCAACCACCCCATCCACGTGCTTAGGAGCTCAATATATAAAAGTCCATGTATTTATGGTGCTATATATATAGCTGCAAGACACAGTATGTCTTGGTCAGAGCTAGGGAGCTGTGTGCTGTTTCTGTCCTGTGCCAGCAGTGCCAAAATCTGCTCCTCTTGTGATTTTGCCAAAAAACTTTGGGTTTGGAGTTTCCTTTCCAGCTCCTTCAGTGGCTCCTGGGCTGTTTTGATGGTGGTTTTGTCACTGGACAACCCCACAGGGCACTGTGCCACCTGATCCCAGCACGGGGATGTCCCTCACGTGGCAGGGCACGCCCTGGCATGTGACCCTCTGAGAAACACCCTGATCCCCAAAATTTTTTTTGAGGAAAAAAACCCCCCTTCTCACAACATGGGTTTGTAAAGGTGCATTTCCAGCTGTACCTGCCTGGTGCTGGTTGTTGCTTTGATTGCTCCTGGGTGCTATTGACATGGATGAGCAACCTCAGCTCCAAACACTCTGCTTGTGGGTTGTCCTTTTCTGAAAACAGATTTCTGGTGAAAATTTTTATCAAAAAGTCACTGTCTGTCCACTGGGGGGGGAGGGGAAATAAACCAACAAAAGCCTGAGCCAGAAGAAACTTGCATTTGAATGGAAATTTTTTTTCAGGCTGTTTTTTATCCCCCACACCTTCTGCCAGGCTCTTCCTTTGCCAGGCAGCTTAATTACACTTTAGTGAAAGCCTTTTCTCTGAGTGGCTCTAATTGCAGGCCTGCGTAATTGGTCTCATTTTTGCAGTGTGTTTGGAGCTGGGGAGGGCTCCCCCTGACAGGTGTGACCTCCCCCACATCTCCCTCCCTCCCAATTTTCACCGATTCTCCTGGTTTTCTGCCCAAACCCACCCTGCAGCTCCCAGGGGAGGCAGAGCAGCCCCTCCCTGGGCTGCCAGGTCACTTCTTCCCCAGGAGACAGGCACCTGGTTGGCTCGAGGGTCTGACTCAGCCCCCCCTGAGTCACAGCCCCATGGCCTGCAATTAGGAGCGGGCACAGCGGGATTCCCCCTCATTCCCAAAACCTTCAGCTCCCACCGCAGGGGCTGCTCTGACAGGGAAAAGCTTTCCAAAAATGCCAGCAGGGATTTCAGAGCAGCTGGGAGCAGTTGCATCATCCCTCTCCAGGCCCAGGTAACAACAGGGAGACAGCAAGTTACCAATTAAGACAGCTTTTATTAGAAAAGTAAAAAACCCCCCCCCCGACACAATTGCATAGGAAGTTTTGCACTTGAACATCAAGTGTATGAGTGTAAACTGTAACCAATGAAGCGCCCACAGCACGTCACGGTGAGGGGTCCTGCCCTCTGTCCCCATGTCACCTCGCACACCCCTCTCCCACCGTTCTTTCCTCTCGTGATCAAAGACACGGTGTGATTTGGGATCCCCCTCCTGCCTTACTCGGCCAGAGCCTGCACAGAGCTGCCCAGTACCAGTGGTGGGGGTTTGTCTTTGATCCAGACCTCCAGCCCAGCCGTCACTCACCCACACACACCCTCCCCCAGAAACCCCACTGATTACAATCCTTGTTACAAAAAACACTATGATTGATTGGCCAACAGCAGACCGTTTGCCCCCCAGCAGCCCTGCTGCCGCGTCCAGGAGCGCAGTCACCACAATCATCTCACAATCATTGACAGCGTGAAGCGACCTCCGCCTGGGTCCCGGTCTGCTCTGCATTGGGGATGCCCCGGCACTGGCAGGCACCCCACAAGGACCTCGGCCTGCCCAAACTACTTCCACCTACAGCCCTACTCCAGCCTAACCTAAACTACAGTGGCTGCTGGGAGCCACCATGGTCTAACCGGCTCTTCTTGGGTAAGTCGCTTCTCCAGCACAGCCCATCAGCACTCCTCTATGAGCAGCTGCTCAGAGCTGTACAGCTTCTTCTTGATGACTCTGAAGCCCGTGCTCAGCTTCAGTGGCGTGAAAGCCGGCACTGAGGTGAAGAGTCCCTGGATCTTGGGCCAGAGGCGGGAGTCCAGCCGGAGCACCAGGGTAAGCTGGAAGGTGGGCACCACAGTGGGGTCCACGGTGATGTGCCCCACATCGTGGCAGGCCTTGCCGTGCTCTACGCAGAGGTCCAGGAGGGCCCCGCGCAGCCCGCAGGGCTCACTGCAGGCCAGGCGCAGCAGCTCTGTCCTCACCTGCGCCAGGAGCTGGGCCGGCATGAGGAGCCGGGAGCAGCGCTTGGTGCCCAGTGGGGCTCTGCCCAGCGTGGCCTGGACCAGGTCCATCAGGTTGGCGCACAGCAGCTCATCCTCGGGGTCGTGCAGAAGGTCCAGGTCCGGCAGGGAGGCAACCTCAGCGTACTCAGCCTCTGCAGAGGGAAAAGCGGCTGGTCAGTGGGGAGGGGTGGGCTGGTGGCCCACGGTTGTGGGGGGACACGTAGCTCAGGGCTTTGGCTGTAACTGGGGCATAAGGGCCTGACACAGAACCCCCACCACCCCCCAGCCCCTCAGAGGGACCCCTGGTCCTTCAGGGGCACCCCCCAGCAGGATTCTCAGGGACATTTCCCAACCCCCCCACCCCCAAGTCTCTCATCGGGGCCCCCATCCCTCACCAGGACCCAGCCCCTCAGGGACATCCCACCATCCCTTATCAGGACCCTCTGGCCCTCATAAGAACCCTCACCAGGACCCTCCGGGACACCCCCAGTCTCTCACCAGGACCCTCCGGGACACCCCCTTCCCACACCCCTCAGAGGATCCCCCACAGGAGGTGCCTTTCCCCCGTCCCCTCGGGGACCTTCACTCACCTCCCTCCGAGCCGGAGGCGCTGCCCAGGGACTCACAGTCGGAGGTCTCCAGGCGGCCCCGCTCTCCGCCCGCCAGCCGCTCCCACAGCCCAGGCATGCCGACACCGATAAAGACCCGCCTCGGCACTCTGCTCGGCTGCCCCCGCCGCCGCCTTATATAGAGGCGGAGAGGGGGCCACGCCCCCCTCAGCTCGCGCCCGCCAATGAGAGCGCAGGGCACGTCCGCGGCGTCTCTCCTGCCCGGTGACAGCGAGAGGCCCCGCCCCCTGCCCATCGCGGGGCCGGCCCGCGCGCTGCAAACGGCGCCGGGGGTTGCGTCAGGAGGGGCGGGGCCTGGGGCTGGGCCTCACCCCCGGGCACCCCCTGGGGTCCTGGCGCGGGCCTGGCCTTCGCCCCAGGCCCCCCAGAGCCAGACACCATCCCGGGCCTGGCCGCCGAGCACCGCGGCTGCCAGGCGGTGTCTGTGCGTGGGCACCGGCTGGGCCGGATCCTGCCGGGAGCGGTGGAGGCAGCTCGGGCACGGGATGTGGCTGACTCAGGCTGCTGCTGCTGCTGCCCTGCGTCGGGTTGCCAGCCAAACCCAGAGCCCGAGGCGCTGCGGGTGATCGGGGTGTCCCTGTCCCATTTGTCAGCGCTGTCCGGGTTTCTTGAGAAGATAAGGGCTGCTGGAGTGAAACGCGTTAAAAATCGGAGAGCGGCGAGAGCAGGGCTGGGACGGGGGATTTTGCTCCCCCATCTGCTGCCCTCAGTGGTCCCATAAAGTGAGGGCGAGACGCTGCCCTCTGCTCGAAATCGGAGGGCGGCGAGATCAGGGCTGGGACGGGGCTCCCCCATCTGCTACCCTCAGTGGTCCCATAAAATGAGGGCGAGACGCTGCCCCCTACTCGCCCTCTGCTCCGGAAGCGCGTCCCCCAGCAGCGCTGTGCGTGCCCGCGCCTGTGTACGTGACCTTTCCCAAGCCAGACCCCAAGGAGCGTGGGGAGCCAATAATCGGCGATAAAGGGCTTTGTTTGTCCTCCTGCCGCCCTGCCTGTGGCTTTATCGGAGGAGCTGGGCACGCTCTGAAGTCACTCGGGGAGGGAGCTATCTTGGGTACTGTCCTTCCCGAGCAGAGACTGATAGCAGCCCGGTGGTAAACACGGCAAACGCTGGGCGGGAGTGAGGGCGACGAGCACCCCACGCTGGCATCGTGGCCACTGCCTCTGACCTCTGCGGTGGGCAGGATAAGGACAAAGTCTCCCATCCAAGAGCCGTGGAGTGGTGGGTGCGGAGGGTCCGGGCACCCCACCAGGGGGGAGATTACTTTTTGTTGGTCAAAGGAGAAGTGGGGCTTGAGTCCATCACCGTTTTTGGAGCAGAGGCCCAAGCTGGGGGAGTGGGCGGCATCCCGGGAAGCAGCGGGGCGGAGGAACAAGCCCTGGCTTGTGCCCATGAGATGCTGTGCTACTGCTCTGCTCTTTGGGACAAAAAGCCAACAAACCCCAACCCCAGCTGTTAAAAATATACACTGATATTTGCGCACTCCCTGTGCAATACAGTGAAATGCACACAAACGCGCTCGGAAATGGTTGGATGGTGCTTGGGATCCTGTTTTTAACAAAATCTAGCTGGTGGGTTTTTTTCTTCCCACAACCACCAAGTCACTGGTGCAAATGTTCGCTGAGCGAGGCTGAAAATAGATGAGGAACTGCTGGCTTTGGGGTCAAAACAGGGGGAAATAGCAAATAAAAAAAGGCAATGGGCCACAGGGAAGGCGCCTTGCTAAAAATAAGCTTGAATTCTGAAGCTGAGCATAAATATTTTTCTTTCTTTGCCATAACATCTCCTGGTAGGTAGAGGAGCAAGCAGCCCCTGGTGTGATGGCAAGTTTTAAAGTGAAACGTAATTTTTGATCTCTGAAACAAAATGATTCTAACGTGAAGCTGTGCACTCACGCTTCTGCTGGGAGAAGCAGCGTTGCGGAGCTTGCAGCTCGTTTTCTGTCCCAAAAGAGACTGCGACCTGGGCTGCTCTTCTGCAGCAGAGCCTCTAGAAACAGTCTGGGACTAGAAAGCAAAGTTTTCACTACAATATTAATAATCCCTGCGTTTTCCCTCCCTAGGTACTGCTGGTGTAAACTCAGTGTGATTTTTGTGACTGAGCAGTGTGTCTTTCTCGCTGACCCGCTGTCCTTTCTGGGGAGCAGAGATGGGGGTCAGGATGACGGATGAACTTTCTGGACAGCCTGTTCCTGGCCAGTTGTGCCTTGTGGGGCTCCCCCTGAGATGAGATTTGCTTGATCACTCCCATTTCTAGCTCTGCAAAGGGTTAAGCCGGCTGGTGTTGGGGAGGGTCCTGGCTGCGCCCCTGCCCGGGATGTGCTGAGCTCAGCAATTTTGCAGGGCTGCAGGGAGAGGGGGCTGTGGGGGAGGAGGAGAAGGGAGGAGGTGCACAGCGTGTGGAGGGGTGCAGCAAGTGCTTTGGCTCACTCGGATGCAAGCCATGCCCTATGTACGCTGCGGGGGCAAATTCCTAGCCCCATGGGGTGGCTGCCACTGCCCACAGCACAGTCCCCATCCTTGCATTTTTTCCCAGTGTCTCCATGGCCCAAAAAGCAGCTTATATGTAGATTTCCATATTATTTCGGCACGCAATTGCCAGGCGGGTTGGCACCAAGGCTGGTGTGATCCTCTGTGGCCAAACATTCACATGGGGAATGTAGTGAGGGGGCTGAGCTGGAGAGAGGCCACAGTTTTTGGGGTGTCTCCTAAGTGTTTGCAGGGTGGGTGTCCCTTGCACCCTCCCTGGCTCTGTCTTCGGTCGCAGGGTTCCCGGTCATGGCAGGGGGTGATGCATCCTCTGCCACCACACCGAGCCTGTGGCCAGCTCTAACAGGTGAGCTGAAGGCTGTGGGCTGGGTGGGATGCCACTGCAGGTCCCAGCGTGCTGCTGGCGGGGCAGGTCTCTGCCACAGCCAAACCTTTCAGGCCCGTCTCTTGCCCCCAGCACAAGCAGCTGCAGGCAAGCCTGCCTGCCCGCAACGTGCGGGAGTCGGGCAGAGAAACAAGGAACATGCATCCGAGGAGAATGGTGGATGGTTTTGGCACCGTGCTCTTTGCAGGGAGAGATGTGAAATTCATCTCCCCTTGGATGCTTTTGCCCCATCCCAGGCAAAAGCTGGCAGCTGGTGTTTTAGGGGTGCTGCCCCATGCTGCCGCAGCCTTGGTGGGGCGAGAGGCGCTCCGTGGCTGGCTGTTTTGGCCGGGTGGCAAGGCGAGCGCGTGCCTTGGCACTGTCCCCGGAGCTGGGGCCACAGCCAGCAGTGTGAGGAGCCAGGGAGGGGAGGCGAGAGCGGGGCCTGCGCGCCGGTACATAACGTTCTGCTGCGAGCACCCACAGGAAAACCAACCAGCAGCCCTGAACGGGGCTCTTTGTTCAGCTTTGTTTTTCATTTTCCCTCCCCTCCCTGCATCAACTTTTGCTCGCAGCTGACAGGCTCCCTTCCCCCTGCTGCTCTGCTCCCAGCTGCAGCCGCCAAATAGCCCCCAAGCTGCTCACCAGGCCCCTGGTGATGCTGCAGAGACTCCTGAGGTGAACGTGAATGGTCCTGCGAAACCCCCGGGAGGAACAGTTACCCCTGGCTCAGCCCCACAGATCTGCAAAGCTGAAATAGGGCAGCTGGGAAGTATCCAGCTGCCAGGGAAAACTTGTGTTTGGAGGAGGGGAAGCACAGGGTTTGTTTTTTTAATTTTTTTTTTTAATTTTACTGTGCAGCAATCCCTCCAGTTTTCGCTGCCTTACATAAAGTGTTTACTAAGCAGGAGGAGGGAATGGCCAACAACATGTTTTTGCATTTGTAGTGCTGTACAGGCTGAACTTTTCACTTCCTCTGAATGGCTCTCGCACATGTGTCTATTTTGGTGCTGGGCGCACATACAAACAAGCCATGTACGGCACGGAGCTGGGGCCGTTCCCTGCTCCTGCTCCTAGAACTGCTGAGAAACAACTAGAAAACAAGGAGTGGGAGGAGGGTGAGGTGGGGGCTGCCCTGGGGAAATCTGAGCCCCACTGTGTTTTGGACCCTTTGGCACGCGCCGGGCTTGTGGGGAGATCTGGGCAATGCTTGGGCTCTGCACCCCAACGGCAGAGCCGCAGGCGCTGATCCCCCGGCGTCCCCGGAGGGCTAGCGGAGTGGAAAAGTTTCATGTCGAGCGGCAGAACGAAAGGTGCTCTCTGCATCTGATTACGTGGGTTGAAGCATGTAGGGCTGGTGAGCAGGGGGCACTTGGGATGAGTGAGGTGGGTCTGGGGTGCTGCCGCGCGGTCGGCGGCAGAAGGTGCACGGCTCCGTTCCTAAAGCCACAATGTCCTCTTGATACCGGGGTATTTTTGTCAAGTTTGGCTAAGGTAAGGTTGGGTGTCTGGAGTAAGCAGGATTAAAAATGGATGATATAAACCAAACAAAAAAGTTGACGATTGAAACGCTCCCTTCTTTTCAAGAGAACCCCACCTGAGATAGAGTTTGAATACTGAACACCATCATGGTTAAAAGTGATACTGGCCGAGGAGCTGCTCACCGTGCAGGAGGCCCCTGTTGAGCAGGGGCTGGCAGCCCTCCAGCACCAGGGAGGAGGTTTTCCGGGCCATGCATGGGGGAGGTGGCGTGGGACATGTCTCAGCTGAGCCGCGGCCTTACGTGAGAAAGCCCGTAGACAGCTTCAGAAACCGCACAGTGAATTTCCACAGGTGTGGAGCTGGAACTGCGGCTTCATCTGCAGATAGGGGGGTGGCTTTTGGGTGGTGCATGACTCAGGATCATGAAAAACTGTCTTTGATACCAGATCTCATTTTTAAACAGAAACAAACACAGAACCTGTCTGTGTACCTTTTTCCTCTTAGTTTTAGCTAGCACAAATTGCTGGTGATCCAAGACAGGGATGGATTAAAATTGATCTGTTTCAATTCAGATGTGATTGGACTGAAATAAAATAACATAATCTCATAAATAAGATGTTGAAAAATGGCAGAATTAGGCATCTGGAGCAGTAAGTTGTACAATTGCTTAAAGATAGTGCTGAGCCTATCCTCCTGCTGGCTAGCAAAATTGTGGTGTTAAGGCTCTAATCAATGAAAAATGAACATGCTGAAATAGTTCTGACAGAAAATGGGAAATCCAGCTCCCCTCAAGAACAGAAGTGCAGTACAAATTAAAAACAAGATTATTAAAATGGATGGCTTTAAATAAGGCTTTTCTGCTGGCAGACTTAAACCAGGATTAAAATCTGATTTCAATCAATCCACTTTTGAGCATAAAGCAAGTGTGGTTTGGTTCCTCTCAGTGGGTTTTTTTTCAAATTGAAGTTATGTTGACCATCATAACAGCCGAGCTGCCTCTGAGCTTCATTAAACCTCCTGTTACCTACCAAGCAGCTGACTGTTTCTTCCATCAGCTTTGCAAAGATAAACGGTTTCAAAGACAGAATTATTTTATTACCACAGAGCATTCTAATACATAATAAAGAGGAAAAAAAGAGTTTCAGGGTGTTAGATACAGCTTCTGCTTTAGAGAGCGATGTCCTACCAGCACTCGCTGTGTAGGCACAAGAGAAACGGCAATGGAGAGAAAATGGCTTCGGCGATACATGAGGTACCTCGGGAGAAAGCGTCACTGCCTGCCCCCTCTCAACCAACCTGGGACAGTTCTCGGCCTGTTCATCCCCCAAAATGCTGAAGTGTTTTTGGCAGGGCATTGTACCTTTCCTCTACAGAGGCCTGGCTTGAGCGGCAAAGATGCTGGTTTCCCAAGGCCACCAACCACCCAGTCCTTCGGCCAGGCACTGGGAAAAGGCCAGACTGAGTTACTGGGTTGCCTTCCCCGCCACCACTGGAAGTCTTCCCTCCTCTGTAAACAATAGGGTGATTCTCTGAGTTCTGTCAAACTGATCCTACCCTCTAAGTTACAGAAACTGAGCCCTGCCAGCTTGTGATGCTGCAGATGACTTAAAGAATCCTGTCATCTCCATTTACTGGCAGCTTTGCGGGGGATCCTCACTCTCTCTCTCAAAAAAAAAAAGCCCAGTCCTGCCGATGCAGCTGTCAGCATCCTGATAAATGGGGGTGTGTTTTGAACCCAGGCCAGAAAATGTTTTTCTTCTCCCTGACAGCAACAATCCAGACACGCTCAGCCCGAGGAGGGAGTGAATCCCAGGAGCTGCTCTATTGGCTTGTACCTCCACTCATCTGCCTCCAGCTCTTCTACCAGACCAGCCAGTTTTTCCATCCGTGCGACTTGTTGATCTGCGAGAAGTTCAAAGGTAACTGTGGTTTGCAACGACAGCGCAATTAAACCTTTCAATGAGATGCAAATTCCCAGCTGTCAATGGGAAACAGAGTAGAATAAAACCCACCAAGCTGATTCGAATACAAACCCACTCGACACGATGCCCTGTGCAAACGGCGAGACCTCGCCAGATCACAGGAGAAAGCAGGGACAGGCTTTTCTGCCTCATCCGGCGCTGGATGTGTGTTTACCCATCCCTGTCCTAACAGGGAAACACGAGGCCAATTAGTGTACGGGGGTGAAAATATGATGAAGCTCATTTCTTTAGCATAAATATTTATAGCTCAAAAGAACAGAGCAGTTCAGAGAGAGCTTGGTCAGCCCAGGGTAGAGCTGGGTGCAGTGCGAGGAACTCCTCGTTTTAAGGAAGGTCCTTTGAGGAGGACCTGGGTGACCATAGCAGAAAGGCTCTGCAATCAGAGCATGCTGATGACAGAAGGGTCCCCGCAGAGAGAGGGGCTGCCTCCCTTGGGATCCCCAAGACGACTTGTTCTTCTCAGCTTTATTTAGAACCGGTTGTGCGTTGGGCACGCAGGCTCAGTTTTCAATTAGATGGGCTGCAGTGGTAGGGAGTTGAGAACAGCCCTTCTTCCCTTGGCTCTGCTGGAAGTTTAACAGCACAGAGGCCTCTTGGAAAAACAACCCAGTACGAGCTGACTTACTAGCGAGAGGTGTAACATAAAACGTGCATGATTTATGCTGACTGCAGCAGTGGGTGCTTTTTAAGAGGGACGGTTCTCACTCCACCTCCTGCAACCAAGCGCTTTTGGGAACTGTCAAACAAACTAACCAAAAAACTGATGACCTCAATCGTTTTTTAAGCCTTTCTCCTTTCTTACAGGGAGAAGCACTTACTGGTGCTCCACAAACCAGTTTCAAAGGCTGGTGCTTATCAGGGTGCCACTCTGTGCAGCAGCCCCCAGTAACTACAGCTGCAGTAGCACCAGAGCTGTGGAAACAATGGCTCTGAAGTTCAACTTTACTTTTCGGTTCAAAAATACAGGATCATGGCCTTGCAAGCTGCTGCACGCCCCCAGACCTCCTCCAACAACCATTGCTGGTGGAGGACAGGAAACCTCTCCAGTCTGAGACAACATGTGGAAGTACCCATTCTAGATGACAAGAGGTGGGGACCAGAAAGGATGTGACCCTGAAGCAGCAAACATGATCTGGCGCTGAGCTCTGCCCAATGTCTTGAGAACACAAGCTGCTGTGCAGTCAAGCCCATCGTTCAGTTACAGGCACCTGGGTGACAGGTGAAGGCCCCAGAAGGGAAGCAGAAATTCAAACAAGACCTCAGGCTCTTTCTTGGGGAGGTAGGGAGTGGAGTCAGCCCTGTCATGCCACACCAGGCACCTGCACGTCCCTCTCCTGAGCACCTTTGGAAACCTCACTTGACCTGGTGGTGTCATGAGGGCTGGGCAGAGAAACAAAGGTGGAATCAAGCCTCTGCCCGAGGCCGAAGAGACAGTCAGCGCTGGGCCAAGATCAGAACGTGGGCGTTTCCTGCCCATAACCTCTTCTTCTGGCCTCACCTCTGGTGAAGGCAGCACAGCACACAGCGATGGAAAAACAAGCTTAGAAAGGCACAGCCTGTTCCCACCCAGGCTGTGTGGGTTCCTCTCGCTTTGCATAGGGCTTGCAAAAGGACTTGGCGATGGTCTGACTTAGCGTTAATTCGCCAACTTAAAAGGCTATTTGGCTTTTTTGTGGTTGGTACCCGAGAACATGTCAGCCTTTTCTCTGCGCTGCCCTGCCATCTTCTCTGATCAACATGTAGTTAAAACAGACAGCACTTTGGTGCTTACCGTGCTTCACTTGCTTTAATGTAGATGCAACCTGATAGCTGAAGACAGACTCACAGAGGAATCTTTCGGAGCCATCTGTAAACAGAAAAAGGGAGGTGGTTTGATCCGAGAGTTTTAAGACTGAGCAGCCTTAACCGAGTGCCACCAACCTTCTATTTTTATGTTCAAGGTGTGGGTTTCCCCACTTGCACCGTTCTGAGACTTTCCCCTGCACCGAACACGCAGCGCTCCGGTTTCTGGCCCGTACAGCCCCACGCTTAAATCCTATGCAGGGCTCTGTCTGGCTGCCAGTGCCGCTGGGGAATGGCTGTGCTACCTGGGAGCCATCCCAGCTGATAGCCTGTTACATTCCCTCTGCCAAGTCCATTTTAAATGGAAGGTAGGCTAAGGAGAAGCCAGCTAATTTTACATCAGTCTCCGATCCCCTCGGGGCTCAGATGTCCTTATGTTTTATGTTTTCCCACAGGCTTAGACCATAACCCCACATAAAGGATTTCAAATAATGTGCATCTTGCCATCTAAATCAGTAACTGATCACACAACTGTCTCAGAAATAAAGCAATCTGGAATACATAGCTAATTGTGTACCAAGTACTGCCATAGTTTCTACTACTACCTTCTCAAAAAAACCCAAAATACCCCTAAAAATGGTTTCTTTAAAACCAAGCAAGATGATAATTAAACTAACAATAAAAATCAGTCACTTAGTGGGGATTTTTGAAGGGGAAACTGATATGCAGCTACCCCGCAAGTCTGACGAAAGAACAGGTGTATCACCTTTTATCTCAGAAATTAAAAAGCTAACTTAAAGTTTCCTGTGACAGGGAGAGGCTTCAGTTGCTGCTGCCACACAAAGCAGACAAACTGCCATGTTACTGGTAAACAGGTCAGCCCAAAGCAAAATTGAGTAAAAGCTCCATGCTGTAAAAATGAGGAAGAGAAGTAATTTTAAAGACTAAGGGCAGAAACAGACACCCCTGGCCCTGGAAAATCTAGTCCGAAGCTGAACCCTAGGAAAGAGGGAAGAGGGGGAGTTTCGCCATGCTCAGAGCATCCTCTCGCAGGCTGCTGAAATGCTGCGTTGGTGCTGCCCTGTGCTATTTCCAAACATGCCCTTCCTTCTCCTCTGACTCCCCAGCCTGGCTGTCCTGCTGAGTGGCTCTCAGGAGGAACAGCTGTCTATTTAGTAACAAAAAGTGCTTCGTTATTTTCATTTGTTTGGAGGGCTCGTTAAGTTCTGTGAGCAAGCCTTTAGTCATAATTACTTCAATAGACTGGCACATGGGCTCTAATGTGTAATAAAAACAAGTCCCTGAACGACGCAGCGATCAGTTCCCAGCTGCCGCGTTCGTCTCTACTGGAATGCCGTCACTTCTGAGCTGCAGGGCCACCCCAGTGAGCTTCAGGCTCACGCAGTCCAGTGTGCAGCACAGCGACATAGGAAGTTCAAGAGGAGCAGACAGACAGACCGACAGACCTTGGCTTAACCCTGTCATCTGGAGGACCTGCCCTTCCTCCCTCACTCAGAGCAGGGGCATGGATGTGCAGCCGTGACGTGACTGGGTCCTCCTTCAGGCAACCCCGATGAAGCGTGTGGCAGGGCTCGGGCACCCCAAGGCAGGATGCCCTGCTGGATCAGAGCCCTGACCCTCTCCAGGCGGCCCTGGAGAAACACCCCATCGAGTGAGCCCAAAAGGGGAACAGCCTCAGCCTCAAAGAATTAAAAGAGAGGTCTAGTCCTGATTTATCCTTCTGCAGACCTCTGTGGCGAGGTTTTAACTTGGATTGAGGGCAAGAGCAAGCCCTACATTTCCTGGCCAGCAGGGATACAAGCTGCCTCCTGTATTAGCCCAGTCAAATCCAACCCCAGAACGTTTTGCCAAGAAAAATACTCTTGCCTCAGCCATCTTTACGGTAATTCCTGCCCAACATCAAAGGATTAGCTAACAGTGAGCAATTAACACCATCATGTTCCCTTTCAGGTAGATTGATTGTTGTCATGGAGCTAAAAAACAGGTGACTGCCAGAAAAATCACTTCCTCATAAACAACTGGTGGGAGAGCCGGGGCTGCTCAGGACCTAACTGAGCGCTGGTGCTTCCTTTATCCCTCCAGCTTTTGCCAACTTAAGTCCCAAAAGGCAGCAGCACGCCAAGCTTGGCAACACCCTCCCAGGGCTGCTTGTGCACCAGGAGGAGTGGGGAAGGAGAAGGACAAGAGCAATCACCTTCCAGCATCTCCCCAGCTCCTTTGGGGTAAGTGAAGAGGGCTTTTCGGGGCGGTGCCAAGTCCGAAACGCTGAACCCCGATCCTGTTACAGAGCTGCCGCTGACTCCGCCGGCTGAAGAGGATGAGGAAGAGGCTGCCATTTCACCCTGTCCCAGCCTGAAAGAACAAAAAGAGAGCAAAGCTGAGCTAGGAAGGGCGTCTCGGAGTTTCCCAGGGCACAAAGCCAGCGACCGCACACATATCTGATGGCAGATGAAGGCGGCGAGGTCCAGAAGAGCCAGCGACCGCAGCTTTGGGCTGCCGCCCCCGCTCCCTGGCTCCACAGCCACAAATCACTGGTGGTTCGAGGCTGCTCTGCCTGCGTGGGAGAGAATGCCTGCGCCCGCCGCGGGGACAAGTGCAGTTAGCT
This sequence comes from Caprimulgus europaeus, assembly GCA_907165065.1. The sequence goes on along the minus strand of OU015529.1, from coordinate 37,903,505 downwards.
GTCACACCACGCGGTGGCACCCAGAAACTGAAGGTGACCCGCACTCTGACCCCTTGGACAAAGGGGCCTGGGAATTCAGCGGGACAGTGAAGCGTGCATAAAAATAACCTGGCACAGGTCGCTGGCCTGCATTCACTGGCCTTCAGCTGCCTGGCACTTTTCCCACTCCCCACGGTCGTAAAAAGACTTTTTTTTTTTTTTCATTTTTGTCTTGTTTCCAGGAGCACAAACACAGAAAGCCCTGCTGCCTCATAAAACCTGGAAGCTTGCAGGACTGCCAGTTCCAGTGCTGCATCCTGCACGAAGCCACGCTCTGCCTGATCTGCAGTGAGTGCTCTCTGCTTTGCTCCAGATGTGCTTGTGCTTTCAAAACACTGCATTTCTGTCTGTCTGTCTGCCTGTACAGCACAAGCCTGGTTGCTTGCTCTTGCATACCCTTTTCTCAGCCTTGTTTTTAAGCGGTATGGGCTGTATGTTTGTCATGATGGAGTACTTAAAACTTGTCTCGTAGCACTCTGATAGTAACTAATAGCTGTCACTTGTAAGTGACAGCACTTGCTACTCCTCTGAACCACTTCCAAGCACTTCTTAATTATCCTACCATTTAATACATTTCTTCTATTTAAGATACTTCTGTAGACTCTTTAGGCCATGCAGACAGTACCTTTGGAAAACACTCGATTTAGTGGAGAAAATGAGTTTTTAAAAGGCTGTCACAACTAAAAATTACATGTTCATTCATAGTTAAGCTCAAGGTTATTTCATTCATTGTGTGTAATACAAAACTAAGCATCAGTTCGCAGCAGGCTGGCAGCTTAAAGGCTGCGAATGAAAATGCCCGAGCAGAAGAAACCTTTAAAATGGCCAAGATACATCTAGCAACACCTTCCTCAGCAAACCCGGGCAGCCCAGCTCCCTGCTCCTGAGGGATGCGAGATAAAGGTTTGGGCTGAAGCGACGCCGACTGTGGCTTACAAACCTGGCTGATTCCTAGGTACAGCTGCAGACTTTGTATTTTAAACAGGCTGAGGGGGACGGCAGGCCAGGTCAGGGCCTGCACCTCCCCTGCCACCGCCTCCGGCCTGAGGCACTCGCCATATTGGATTGGGGGGGGGGGGAGAGAGGGGGGGAGAAGGGGGGGCGCGCGGGGCTGCTGCCAGGAATGCGCATGCGTCCCGGAGCCCTTTGCCCACACGGCCGGGTAGGGGCCGCAGCCTCGGTAGCGCCAGAGCGCATGCGCCACACCGCCCCCGGCCCCGCCCGTCCCGCTCTAGGGCCGAGGCCCCTCCCCGGCTTCCGTAGCGAGCTGCTCCCCGGTGAGTGAGGCCCCCGCCGCTAGCCTGCGCCCCCGCTCCCCTTCAGCCCAGCGCCCTTCTTCTCCCGGGCCGCCCTCCTCCCGCTCCCGGGACGCGCCGGCCCCTCAGACCCTCTACCTCGGCGCCCGGACAGCTTGGCGCAGGCGGCGCGCGTGCTCGCGCTCGCGGTGCATGCTGGGGCGGGCGGGCGCCGCGCGCGGTCTCTGCCTACTTCCGTCGGGAACGGGGGGAGGGGGAGCGGTAGCCGTTGGCAACGGGAGCGGGAGCTGAGGCGGGGCGGGGGCCCGGCCACTTCCGGGCCCTTCCCCGGGGTGGGAACAAATAACGGTCCCATCGGGACCCTGTGTTGTCCTGGGCTGCCGTGTCCTCCTGCGTGCGCGGCTGTTGTCTGCGCCGCTGCTCGAGGGCTGCGGCAGCCCCTGTCCGTGCCAGTGTGAGTCCGTTCAGCGGTGGGGCTCTGGCTGAAGGGCGCCACACTGACCTCCTGAACCCACTGTCGCTCCCCACAATAAAGCCAGTTGAGCATAAACGCATCTGCAAAGGCAAAGTTCCCTTTTTCCTGTCAGGTTCTGTTGCAGTGGGCAGGTAAGCCTCCTGAGAAAGGCAGGCTTTTCTGGTGGAGATTTTGTCTTCTGAGTAATTGGCATTTGTTTTAAAAACATTAAGGTGAGCTGAGCTAGCCCAATACTAAACATTTCAGTGAACGTAGAAATTTTAAGTACTGAAAATGTGAAGACTCTTGATGGATGACTGCCACTTCTTCAGATCAGCTTGTTGCTTTTACACCATAAAATATTCACCACCCTAAAACATCCAACTCCCTGCGTTTCTAATAGTGCAGAATCACTGAGAGGGGATCTGAGCAATGTCTATAAATACCTGAAGTGCGGGGGCCAAATGGGTGGGGCTGGGCTCTTTTCGGTGGTTCCCAGTGACAGGACAAGGGGCAATGGGCAAAAACTGAAACACCAAAAGTTCCAGACAAACCTAAGGAAAAACTTCTTTACTGTGAGGGTGCCGGAGCCCTGGGACAGGCTGCCCAGAGAGGTTGTGGAGTCTCCATCTCTGGAGATGTTCAAAACCTGCCTGGTCACTTTCCTGTGTAACCTGGTTTAAGGAACCTACTTTGGCAGGGGGGTTGGACTGGATGATCTCCTGAGGTCCCTTCCAACCCCCACCATTCTGTGATTCTGTGATATTGTTTAGAACAATGCAGGATGCGTACGCCTCGAACCTAACCACAGTGCTCTGAGGTGGAGGGCAGGAGGTGTAACCACTTACACCAGCCAGCACAAACCCCTCCAAGCACTTTGTTTCCCTTTCCCAGCTGTCTCCCGAGCAGTCCAGGGGACTGGGTTCGCTTTTGAAAAGCTCCTTTGAGAATCTGGTGGAGGATGGCGGGTATTTTGAGGGAGGTCAGTGTTGTAGGGGATTCGTTGCAAGAGGTGGGGATCTCTTTGGTCTGCAGCTATGGAAAATAATGAGGTCAAACTGTTCAGAATCCTGAAGGATGCCAAGGCAGCACATTGATTGAGGTCACAGTGAGTTTTAGCTAAAACCTCTGAGTTTCAGTGAGAATGGTGATCAGTTGGCAACATCTTCGAAGGAGAAAAAAACCTGATACTTCTCTATGTATCTTACATTGCTTAAATTTCCCAGTTTTACCTGGTTGTGCTTTACGAGCTGACAAAGAGCGTACTTGTAAGTTCTCATACAGTTGTTCTTTGAATGAGTGATGTAAGGTTTGAGAAGGTATTGCCTTTCTGAAGTCTCTTGTGTATATGCATAGAAGGAGTTATTGCTCTTCTGGAGGTACAGGCCTTGCTCTTTACTGCCGAGCCCCTCAGAGCTCCACTGATGCCTCTGACGAATTATCGATGGGGAAGCATCAACATTTACCTTTCCTTGGCATAAGTTACAAAGCTGTCTTTGTTTTTGCATTAGGAGGAGGAGCAGGATGGATGTTCTGCGGCCCACCCTGATAAGGATCGGAGGGAGAGTATATAGGAAGAATCTCATTCAAGAGCAGGTCTACCAGCACGAGGAGGAGGAGGAGAATTTCTGTGCAGGTAGAGTGCTGCGCAGGGGGTGACAGTGGTGCTGTCAGGACGTGCTACGGGTGAAAACATCGACATTGGGGACCTAGGGAGCTCTTGGTCTCCTCTCTGGTGACTTTATGTGCTCAAGGACCTTCCCATGAGGTGTTCAGGAGGGAGAAAAATGTTTCACGTTGATCTTTGATGATCCTGCTGACCAAAGAGTGAACATAGTCCCGGTTACCTAATGTGGGTTTGGGTGACTCTGCTGCTGACTGTTGGTTATGTTTTTGGCTATGAAAGATCTCCAGTAAAGAGGAAAAAAATGATCCCCACAGATCCGTTTTCCCCAGGTTCCTGAGGTGCCTTTCTTTTTGGTATATGATTATTTGCAGACACAGCAGGAGTGGAAGCTGCTCACTAAAGACCCTCTGTCTTTGCAATGTTTGCCTCTTGAAGAATTGGCCTCTTATAATGTGGCTTTTGGAAGATGTTAGCTATTTTGGGAGCAAAATTCTTCCTGTTCTGATGTATTTTACTTTATCTTTCTGCTATTTTACTTTATCTTTCTGCCTGTGTGTTTGCTGTAGTTCCACATGAGGTGTGGGCACAGAAAAGCTCAGCTGTTATTTCTCAAATGGAAAGGGTTGTGGCTGTTGTGTCCTATTTCTCTCTCCACCCTGCCTTTCAGTGGATTCAACAAAGCTTTAATAAGCTGTTTGCCACCCAAATTCGTCACTGTATGTGTTGGAAAGGAGATAGAAACACATGCTTTTTCTCTCATGCTTTTTCTGGAAGTCATGTTTGGTCCTAACAGGCACAACTGAATGGCCCACAGGTGAAAGGTGCATCTGTTCCTCCATGCCAAGAGTGTGAGAATTTTTCTGTTTTCCAAAACACTCTACTTGAACCCCTGAACCAAAACTATACTCACCTTTAATTGTATTCTTCTGCAACTCTAAATTCCTGCTCAAGTCTCTGAATGGGCTGGTGCCTTCCACCCTGCCAGGAGAAGAAACAGTTCCCACTGGGTAGATGCACAATTTCCAGCCGAGAGAAAACCTGGTCTGTAACTACTGGTTCCCTACACCTCCCAGCTTGGCGGATTTAGAAGCAGTCATTATGTTTTCCAGAGCTGGTAGTAAGGTGAAATAAAAAGCAGTTAGCTGCAACAGAGAGGGGTCTGTTTCTTCCTTTATTTTACCTGGGGAGAAGGTGGCTGTGAGACTCTTGTCCTACATAAAGCGCTGCCAAACGTTACGGAGGTTGTGCAAAGTCTGTCGGGTTTTTTTCTAGCAGGCCCTGGTGACTGTGCAGATGAACCCTGTGATGCCTTTGTGGTGGAAGAGACTGAGAAAGGCTTCCAGTGCAGAATGGAGGTTCCCAGTCCATTATACAAGTGAGCCTGTGTGTTTCTGGTTTATTTGAGTTGCTGCTGGGAAGTGGTTGAGCACAGAATATTTTTTTTATGTCGGGATAAGCACTGGATCTCTGAAATTATTCTGTTTTGTGGATGTAGATTTTAGCATTTAAGAAGGGAAAATTGGCAATGCCTTTTTAGTGCAGTTGTGCCATGCTTGACTCCTGGCCCTCCCTGTGACAGAGACAGCAGGTGGTGCTTTCTTGCTGGCGGGAGAGTTTTTGAGCATCTCTTCCCTTGAACATAAAAGCATTAGGGAGGGTGGAAGAAGGGGAGGAAGAACTGTGGCGAGCTGCCTGGCAGGGGGAGTTTGTGGAAGCTTTGAGAGAAAGCACACACGGCCAGAGTTGGCTATTGACTCAAATCTGGTGTTTACTGGGAAGCCTTTAGTGTTCAAAGCTTTATCTCATTATTTTTGACAGTTTTATTGGTTGAATGGTTTACTGAACGGTAGAGAAAGAAAGGTGTTCTGTTGCGTGTTTGGATGCTGGCAAATGACTACCTTGAGCAAAGCAAAAAGCAGAAAAACTGCCCTTAGTTCTTGTCAGCTGGGGTAATGATAAAAGACGATAAGTCAGCTGACAAGCTGCGGCAGGATGTGCTGAGCAGAGCTGTCATGGGCCAACTGACTTATTCTGGCTTAAGCCAGTTGTGGGCCCCGGCTCAACATCATCCCGTGGTCCTAGGCTGGTCACACGCGGAGTCCCGGGAATGTCCTCTGTGCCCGGACTGGGTGCTGTGCGTGGAGCTGAGTGTGTGCATCCCTCTGGCATGGAGGTGCCAGATCTGGGGGGACACAGCTGCCTGGGGTGCGGTTAATCTGCTGGCTGGACACGCTTGATGGAAGGTGGCCCAGCAACACTGTGTGGGTGACTCTTATGCTTTCATGCCTCCAGGTACATCATTGGGAAGAAAGGGGAAACCAAGAAGAGGCTAGAAACAGAGACTCGAACCTCCATCAGCATCCCCAAGCCTGGAGTGGAAGGGGAAATTGGTGAGCTTTAACGTGCATGAAGTCGGTGTTCTCTCACATAGACACAATTTGAGTGGGGACCGGGCATAGGAGGTGTTTTTCCTTTAATCCTGCCTTTGACATGGCACTGACTCCCTTTATGGCCTTTGAAAAATCACTTCACTTTTTTCTGAGTTTATTTTCCCTGTCTATAAATCCTTATAAAGCAGTATAAGGTTTTTTGGAAAAAAAATAAATCTGTTTTAAGTCTATGGACAGTCTCACTGGAGTCGCTTCTAGGCCTCAAATGACTGGCTTGAGGACTTTAGGCCTGAATGTGTTGGGATGGGTTTGGTTGTTTTTTTTGGTTGGTTGGTTGTTTTTTTAAGTTAATACCATTTCCATTAATGAGGAGCTGTAACATACATCCAGAAAAAACTGCTGTGTTTTGTATTTATGCATGAAATAAACTTCAGCATCTGCTTTAACATGAGCAGTGTGTTGATGACGTTGCTGCCTTTCTGGTGTTGACACTTGATCCTGATAGTATGAGTAGGCTTTCTTGTACTGTATGTTCCCTCTCATCGCTTCCAGTGACTTAAAAAGAAAGGAGGTGCTGCTCTTAAGGGCTGGCCTGTGCTGGTTTCTGCCTGGGTGGATATCCAGAGGGCACCTTACACGTGATCCGGTGATCATTGGCACGGTGTATAGTTACGTTTGTGACAGCTGTGAGGAGTAAGTGACAGGGGGATCCAACTGCTGTGCTCCACAGGAACGTGGTAGCACTTCTCAAGAAGTGGGTCTTGACTTCTTCCTGAGAACTGTGAAAGACTATTAGGAAGGTTGAGAGATGTTGAAAACATGTAATAATAGGAAGCCAAGAAAATTTTGCTCCTTGCAGTTCTTTCCTTTCAAGCTCAAGTGTTCTCTGGTGCCTTGAAGTGCGTGCACAAACGATATAGGCCATCTTGATCTTTATAGATTTTCTTTTCTTTTTCACTTTGACTGCCTTTATGAAAACTTGAAATAATGCTCTAGAAATCTGAAGAGCTGTTGAAGTGATAGACTCTTAGTTATTGTTTTTTAGGCACTCAGAGCTGACTTTCTTGAGAGCAAAAGGATACTTTTGATGGCATCATCCTGTCTTTACAGAGGAAAGCACAGCCGTGTCAGGCATTTTAAGTCAAGCGGGGAGTCTGGCGAGATTTCTCTGTGCGTGGTTGGGGGTTTTAATTCCTGGGGCTTCTTCAGTGAGCCCGAGGCTAAGAGTAGAGAGGTGCTGTTGTGCAGGTTTTTCTAATTCCCTCCTGGCATCTCCTGGGTGAAATATTCTTACCTTCACAATATCCTCTGATACTGGTATTTTAAAGTGCATGGATAAATATGATGTGAAATCACGGTCCATTCAGTTACTCTTTATTTTGCATGGGCGTGGGTGTCCGTAGTCTCCCTGTAGCTTCACAGAAACCAGACAGGTATTGCTTTGTTTCCTTGTAGTGATTACAGGGCAGCATCGCAGCGGTGTCATCTCTGCCCGAACGCGGATCGATGTTCTCCTGGACAGCTTCCGTAAGAAGCAGCCCTTCACACACTTCCTGTCCTTTGCTCTCAACCAGCCTGCCATCCAGGAGAAGTTCCTGCAGTTCAAGGAGGAAGTGTTGGAGAAGTGCTCAAAGGTAAGGATCCACATAAGAATTACAACCAAGTGGAAGCCCTTCACCAGAGTGCCTTTTCATTTATTGAGATAGCTTTTTGGTGTTTATCTTGAAGGCCTTATTCTATTTTATTTCTTAGGATCTGATGTGAATTTGTTGAGAGCAGTTGTGCAATCTTCTGGAATGTGGAATGGCTAACTTAGTAAATTGTTAATAAAATATTTTGTTCTCCTTAGAGCTTTTCCTAGGTGGGAGGATACGTAAAATTCAGAAGCGGGTTGGAGGTGTTTTTGTGGGGTTTTGTTTGTTTGTTTGTTTGTTTATAATAGGAAAGCCACTAAATAATGTAGTGGACCTTTTTTACATTCTATACAATTTCTACATAACTGTGAAACCAGGTAGGAATTCACGAGTTTGCTGCTGCTTCTGTTTTGCTTTTCTTTTGGTTACTTACAGTAAAGGAAGATGGGTGTCATTACTGGAGCTGAGCGAGAAATTACTTGGTAGCACATGCCACCCTGCAAATCTAAATTGCTTCCCTTCTTCCCCTTGGGACTCTGTGCTGACAGTCCCTCCTCCTTGCCTTCAGATCTTCGGCACATTGAAAGCAGCAGGAAATAGGCATAGAGAAATGAGGAACAGAGTGAAGTAAAAACTGTGTATTCCCTGGTTTATTTTAGTGTGCTTCTAGTTTGGCAGAAGTGGTATGTCAGTGCACAGGGCCAGGCTGAGGAGAGGGAATGGTATTATTAAATTGCCACGTCCTCTGAGTATTGGGAGAACATCTGTAGGCAAGAGAGAAGAGTTCCTCTTTGTAGCTACTGCAGGTTAGATTGCATACACACAGCAGGGTTTTGTGGGCTGATATTATTACCTTCATGTCCATCACTTCTGCTTGTGCCTTTCAAAAGGCAAAATACAATCTTGTGGATAGCATGGCTGAAGAAGTTTAGTTTCCTATGTCTTCATGCTGTGGGTGTGAATTATCTGAGATCTGGGGAGACGAGTTCTTGCTGAAGTTTTTGTGGTCACTCGCATGTCAATTGTCTTAGTTCTGTAAGCAGAACTGAGCTGGCTTTGCAGTCTTGTCTTTCCTGGCAGTTCTGATTTAAGTCCTGCTTTTCACAGAATCACAGAACGGTAGGGGTTGGAAGGGACCTCAGGAGATCATCCAGTCCAAGCCCCCTGCCAAAGCAGGTTCCCTACAGCAGGTTGCATAGGAAAGTGTCCAGGTGGGTTTGAACATCTCCAGAGATGGAGACTCCACAACCTCTCTGGGCAGCCTGTCCCAGGGCTCCGGCACCCTCACAGTAAAGACGTTTTTCCTAAGTTTGTCTGGAACTTTCAGTGTTCCAGTTTTTGCCCACTGCCCCTTGTCCTGTCACAGGACAAGAAAAGTCCCAGCTCTCTCAGCCTTTCCTCATGTGGGAGATGCTCCAGGCCCCTCATCATCTCTCTGGCCCCTCTGCTGGACTCTCTCCAGAAGATCCCTGTCTTTCTTGAACTGAGGAGCCCAGAACTGGACACAGGACTCCAGATGTGGCCTCCCCAGGACAGAGTAGAGAGGGAGGAGAACCTCCCTCGACCTGCTGGCCATGCTCTTTTTAATGCACCCCAGGAGACTGTTGGCCTTCCTGGCTACAGGGCACACTGCTGGCTCATGGCCAGCCTGCTGTCCACCAGCACACCCAGGTCCTTTCCCTCAGAGCTCCTTTCCAGCAGGTCAGCCCCTAACCTGTACTGGTGCATGCGGTTTTCCACCCAGCTGCCTATTTCAGTGACATCTTAGGAGTTTTCTATCACTCTGGTTTCCACCTGCTGTTAAATACAACTGAAATAGGCCAACAGATCCAGGGATTAGCAACCTGTGCAATGCCATGAGCACCCCAGGGCGAGGAGTATATCACTGTTTCAGTTGTCTATCTGCATTAGCCAGTGGCAGCTACCTTTATTAAAGGAAAGCCCTGAAGACAGGGAAATGGAAACAGCCTAAGAAAGTGTTGTCTCGTCCAAGAGTCATAGAATCATAGGGTGGTTAGGGCTGGAAGGGACCTTAAAGCTCATCCAGTTCCAACCCCCCTGCCATGAGCAGGGACACCTTCCACTAGACCAGGTTGCTCAAAGCCTCATCCAGCCTGGCCTTAAACACTTCCAGGGAGGAGCATCCACAGCTTCTCTGGGCAACCTGTTCCAGTGTCTCACCACCCTCACAGGAAATAATGTATTCCTAATATCTAATCTAAACCTGCCCTCTTTCATCTTAAAGCCATATCACTAACTGCCCTTAGGAAAAGTCCCTTCCCAGCTTTCTTGTAGGCCCCGTCAGGTACTGGAAGGTCACTATAAAGTCTCCCCGGAGCCTTCTCTTCTCCAGGCTGAACAGCCCCAACTCTCTCAACCTGTCCTCGTAGGAGAGGTGCTCCAACCCCTTGGATCATCCTCGTGGCCTCCTCTGGACTCATTCTAACTGGTCCATATCCTTTGATGTTGGTGGCTCCAGAACTGGACACAGTACTCCAGGTGGGGCCTTACAAGAGTGGAGTACAGGGGGAGAATCCCCTTCCTCAACCTGCTGCCCACGCTGCTCTGGATGCAGCCCAGGACACGGTTATTGGCCTTCTGGGCTGCGAGCACACATTGCTGGCTCATGTTGAGCTTCTCGTCCACCAGCACCCCCAAGTCCTCCTCTGCAGAGCTGGCCTCAAGCCACTCATCACCCAGCCTGTATTTGTGCTTAGGGTTGCCCCGACCCAAGTGCAGGACCTTGCATTTGGCCTTGTTGAACTCCATGAGGTTAGCACAGGCCCACCTCTCCAGCCTGTCAAGGTCCCTCGGGATGGCATCCCGTCCCTCCAGCGTGTCAGTTGCACCACACAGCTTGGTGTCGTAGGCAAATTTGCTGAGGGTGCACTCAATCCCATTGTCCATGTCTCTGAAGCTCAGGCTGGCATCAGTGGTGGCCTGGCTCCCTCTCTTGGTTTCTGGTTCCAGTCCTTGTGTGGGGACACACCAAAGTTACAGGGAGAGATGCAGCTCTTTAGGGGGCTGGTAACTTCAGCACAGGGCTCTGGCAGTAGCTGTTCATGCTGTTGGCACTGGACAGACACTGCTGCTTTCAGTCTGGTGTTTTTCTTGCCCTTTATCGCCTTCTAACTGGGTTTATGGCTGTTGCAGTCCTTTCACTTGATCTCCCTCAACCTGTCAGTCCTTTCAGACTTGGCTGGCCGTGCTCTACTTGAAGCCCTGGCATCCTGGACTCCATTTATCTGAACCTCCTCCTGCCTCTAGCTGTCTGCCTGCAGGTCCTGTGGATCTTTCTTGTCTCTCCCCATGGACAGCAAACCCAGATGTGCCGGCCGCGCAGGGCAGTAACCTCAGTGTCATCCCGTACATCTTGCTGGGTTCTGGCTTCCAGGCTGCCTCGGTGTCAGGTGAATCCTTTCAGTGTCACATCTCAAGGATGTGGCCTCTGTTGTTCATCTTTGCAGCTAATGCTGTTGTCCATGCTCTCATCCTGTGTTTTTCTTTCTGCAACACTCTGGCCTCACACAGCACTCGCTCTTCTCCTTGGAGAGCACTCATTTTTCCTGCCTGCTGCTTTGGTTGCATCTCTGCAGCCCTCCATTGGCCCAGCCTCTGATGGTGGTCTTACTTGCTCTCCAGACCCCTCCTGATCTGTCTCTGTCACGTTGTTTTTCTCTTACTCTCTCTTGAGTATCACTTTGCATCGCTGGGTAGGCAGGGAGGTCTGCCATCCACTTGGAAGCATTTTCATAAATTTATCCTGGGGCTTTCCTCAGTGTTGTCAGTCACATTCAGAAGGAGCTGCCTGGGAACACCTGCAAACCTTTGCATGCTCCTTGTCCTGGAAAGCTGCAGAAACCCAAGCTTGGTCAGAGTAGTGCTGAGACCACTGCTGACCAGACTAGTCATGTTAATTTTTCCTCCTCGTGCCTGACCTTCTGTCTCTGTTGCCTTTTTTGTTGTTGTTGTTCTTTATCTGAACAGCACTAGTCCTGTAAGGCTCTGCTTCACGGTTAGGGATCCTGCAGCATGGACATGCACACAGGAACACGTTTCAGCCTAGCAGCTACTTCTGACTTCCAGTAACCTTGGACATGAACTGTGCTCAGAACCAGCACCCAGGCATGAATCCTTTTAATACCAGTAATGGCAATATCTCCAAGAAGGTGTGGCACTCAAGACATAGTGTGCCTTTTGCTGCTGCCGAGTCATTAAGGTGCTTTTGAGAACCTCCCAAAAAGGTGGCAGCTGAAGCTGCCCTACAGCAGGACACGTCTCTGTGGGTGCAGGCAGAAGGTCTGGGGCTGCAGTTCCTGCTGGCCAAGCTCTGTGGTGCAAGGTACCCCGGCCTGGGAGCTGCAGCATTGTGTTAGCACTGCTCAGTGCCCTGTGCCTCTCAGGAGGGCCTGAAATGTTCCTGGTACTGCTTACATCAGCTGTGGAATTTCCATTTTTAGTTTGAAATGTGGAATTTGGTCAGTAGCAGGTATTTTGGAGGTTTGCATGTGTATAGCCTAGGATGCTTTGTTTTTCTGCCCTTCCTTTTCCTGGCATTAGGAAAAGGGTTTCTAGATATATTGCTGCCTGTTAGTTCAAGGAGTACATTGCAGCCACGTATGTGTCTCAATCACTCCGCCATCCGGTAATGCCACTCTAATACCACTTCATCTCACAGCAGGGTCTGCTAGGAGGCACATCAGTAATGGAAAACAGTAATTCAAAACTGTGCCTCACAGAGCAATAAGAGAGCTTATAGGTTTGTCCAAAGCAACGGGATTTCTCAGGATACTTGGAGAAGTCTGAATACATTTCAGTGACAGAAGCCGTGCGCTTCTCTACCTGTTGCAATTTGCTGGTGTGAAACATTGCAGAAAAGTAAGGAAGGGAAAGGACCAGGTGTGTGTGGGGATTTCTTCTGGCCATTGAGAATTTGGGACGGACTCTATTTCTCTCTGAAGCAGTTACCATGACAATCATTCATTTAGATTTTAGAGCAAAGGGTTATGTTGGTGGGTGTATGCTTTCTAACTTCATTTTTTATCTTTAAGACTTTTTTTAAGATGAACCTTCTGTTGAGATATGGAATACTTCAGGTGTCATTCACACTATTGTATGGTCAGGGCAGCCAGACAGTGAAACAGGGCTGAAGGGAGACTCTTTTGAGGCTAATTTAATATCAATACGGGGAGGTGGCTCACCTGGACAAGCTCATTACTGATGTGGTGCAGTGGGAGGTCTGGATGACCTTGGAAGTCCCCTCTCACAGTCCTGTAGGTGTCAGAATGAGGAAGACTGAAATGTCTGTCTGAATATGCAGGTGGAAAAGGGAAGAGACTTTGCAGTAGTACTGCCACAAAAAATCACAGTTGGGTCTTTCGGAGCTGTGCAAACACAGCACTTGCAGTCTTAACAGGCTGCAGATGTAGCATGGAAAAGAAATGTGATTGCTGTGATATATGGCAACCTGTAAATATCAAACATTGCTAGTGACATATTATATCTCTGAGTGGAAGGGACAGAAAATGGGAGGGGTTTTTCAGCCTGCAGCTCTTCAGTCAGTTCTGAGGAAATGCTGTTTTTCTGGCTCACTCCTTTGTTTGTGAATCAGGGTTGGAGAGGGCATATGGCTGGCATGCAGTATCCTGCTATTAAGAAAAAAAATTACAAAGCTGTCTGCATATATTGGAAGCCCTTAAGACAGTAGAAAGGGCACAGCCAGGGAGGAACTGCTAAGGAGTTCGATCCTCTGCCTTGTCATGTAGAAGGCCTGAAGTGCATGGTGGTCTATGGTTTCCCTACTACAGGGCCTTAGACTTGGACGAACAATGTACTTGGGCTTTTCAATGAGAGGTGAAAACTCCAGATAAAGCCCTTTCTGTGTTCCTTCTAAAGGAGAAGAGCAAAGGTAGAAGTCTTAAGTAACAGGAGGGAGGAAAAAAATTAATTTTTAAGGCTGAGTGGATGTGAGTTGGTTTTATGACTGTGACAGGGAGATGTCAGGGAGAGGCATGAGCTAAGATGGACAGTCATCACATATGGGTGGTGTCTAAAAGGGATATTCTTCCTGCCTCTCAGTACATCCTAAGAGAACCCAAGTTTGAACAGCAAATTTTTAGAGAAGCAATAGAGTCTGTTCTATGTGTTTCTATCTGCCAGCGAGTTCCTGCAAATACTCTGCTTTCAGATTCCCCTGTAGAATATGGGGATTCCCTGCTGCAACATCTCGCCTCCCCTAACCTGGTGCTCTGCTTTCCTTAGGGCTGGAAGCCACCGCTGGCCACAAGCCACTGTGACTTTTGCTATGAGGAGTGCCCACCTTCCACTGCACGGGGGAGGAAACTGCTGAAAGAGGAGCTTGTTGCCAAGAGGCACTTGGAGAGCATGGATTAGATCCTAGTGGATGCCTGTGCCCATCTCCAATGCCAAATCTCGGCCCTGCTCTTATGGTTGTAGCTTATCTTGGGAGGGTTCCTTAAGTATTTGGAAGTTATCCATAAAGCCCCAGAATGGTTGACAGGATCACATCTCCTGGACTCCTTCTCCCTGGATGAGAAGCTGTTTTTTCCTTAGCAGGAGTTATGGACACGTATTTCTAGGCTCTGCATTGCTGTTGCCCTGCTGATCAGGTTGCAGAGTATTGACACCACTAGACAGGGCGGTTTCCTGTGAGGAGAAACAGCGGTTGCTGATCACATATCATAATATGGGATTAAAATCTTGATTTTAGTAAGGCATTTGACACGGTCTCCCACAGCATCCTCACTGCTAAATTGAGGAAGTGTAGGCTGGATGATCAGGTAGTGAGATGGACTGTGAACTGGCTGGGGGGAAGAAGCCAGAGAGTGGTGGTCAATGGGGCAGAGTCTAGTTGGAGACCTGTGTCTAGTGGAGTCCCTCAAGGGTCGGTACTGGGACCAGTACTATTCAATATATTCATAAATGACCTGGATGAGGAAACAGAGGGCACTGTCAGCAAGTTTGCTGATGACACAAAGCTGGGAGGAGTGGCTGACACACCAGCAGGCTGTGCTGCCATCCAGAGAGACCTGGACAGGCTGGAGAGCTGGGCAGGGAAAAACTTAATGAAATATAATAAGGGCAAGTGTAGGGTGTTGCACCTGGGCAGGAACAAGTCCAGGTTCCAGTATAGGTTGGGAAATGATCTACTAGAGAGCAGTGTAGGGGAAAGGGATCTGGGAGTCCTGGTGGACAGCAGGATGACCATGAGCCAGCCCTATGCCCTTGTGGCCAGGAAGGCCAATGGCATCCTGGGGTGCATTAGAAGGGCTGTGGTTAATAGGTCAAGAGAGGTTCTCCTCCCCCTCTACTCTGCCCTGGTGAGGCCACATCTGGAATATTGTGTCCAGTTCTGGTCCCACAGTTCAAGAAGGACAGGGAACTGCTTGAGAGAGTCCAGCACAGAGCCACCAAGATGATGAAGGGAGTGTAGCATCTCCCTTATGAGGAAAGGCTGAGGGAGCTGGGCCTCTTTAACTTGGAGAAGAGGAGGCTGAGGGGGGACCTGATTAATGTTTATAAATATATGAAGGGTGAGTGTCACGAGGATGGAACCAGACTCTTCTTGGTGACAGCCACTGATAGGACAAGGGACAGTGGGTGTAAGCTGGAACACAGGAGGTTCCGCTTAAATTTGAGAAAGAACTTCTTTACAGTAAGGGTGACAGAGCACTGGAACAGGCTGCCCAGGGAGGTTGTGGAGTCTCCTTCTCTGGAGACATTCAAGACCCGCCTGGACGCCTTCCTGTGTGATCTCCTCTAGGTGTTCCTGCTCCGTCAGGGGGATTGGACTGGATGATC
Source organism: Caprimulgus europaeus (assembly GCA_907165065.1). The sequence goes on along the minus strand of OU015529.1, from coordinate 37,888,284 downwards.
TTTCGAGGTCCCTTCCAATCCCTGACATTCTGTGATTCTGTGAAATAAGTGGGTTCAAGCTTTTTTGCATCTCCTTGAGCAGCATCCAGCCATGAAGGGCTACTAAGATGCCTGCAGATCATTGCCCGTTCCAGGGAGAGCTACCTCCAGCATAGTGTTTATTTTGTGTGTGGGAGAAGTGGGATCTGCCAGCCTGTGAAAGAGTAGGGGCTTGAGCAGGGATTTTGGGAGCTATCTGAAATACTAGTGAGTAAAGCAGGAAGATTATCTAGGTCTTGGCCTGCTCATTGCGCACTGTTCTTCCCCGTTGATCTGCCCAGCAGTGGTAGCGTGGCTTGTGGAGGTGATGTGCCACCACTTTGTCAGCTGTCAGCCCACACTCAGGTGTCGGAAAGCTCAGGGGAAAACCCTGCTTTTGGGGCAGGTTGACATTTAGGGACAGAAAATGAGGGTGAGGTTCTTGCTTTCTGACCTGCAAACTACTTTCTCGTTACTGTACATCATTTGTGCGCCCTGTGGGAGTGACATCAGCTGGTTGTCCACGGCAAGGACAAATCGAACTTTCTCCCAGTTTCTGTTACCCTAACTATTGTTTTGTGGTAGACCAAATATCCCCTGGCTACCAGTAGAGAAAAAAAGGCTGACAGAGAGAAACCATGTCCTGTCATGCATGTTAACAGCAGTATGAATTAAAGGAAGCTGAAAGACTTTTACCACAGAGAGGGGAACGTAGGGATAAGTGAGGTGGAGCTGTCCCTCCTCTGCTCCTGATGTGCCTGACGTAGCCTGTGCTTGTTTCAGGCTGCTGCACGGTGCTGAGGTTTGCAGCATGCTTTGCCACGACTAGCATGGTACGATTTCAGGTTTCAGTCAGCAATAAAGTAATTAGCAGCAGTGGAAGGTATGTACATGCTCTCTCTTTTGTGGGCCACCACATTTTGGCAGCCTGTGGCTGCTGGAGCAAGCCCTCGGCCTCTGTGTTGTAGGCTGGCTCATCTCTAGTCCAGCCCTTAAGCACCGCTGTGAAGAAGAGTATGGATGTTGTCATTAGACCTAAAAAAAGCTGAGTGAGATGCAGGGCATTAAACTGATGGGCTGAGATACTGCAGTGTTTAAACATCTGAAAAGTTTTATTTCAAACTCTGAAGTGCAGCTCAAAACTTCAGAGCTGTCAGTCTCAGTCGACGGACTGTTTTCAGACAGAGGCTTCAGTGGCCTGGCAAGTGGTGTTGGCTTCTTCTGGACTTAAAAGTGGGGGTTATTTAATGTGCGATGGGAAATGGCTACTAAGTGGAAATAATTGTTTTAATATGGGTGTGTTAACCATCCCCGAGGTATTTTTACAAATATCCTAGAAGCATGTTTTTTAAAGCTGAATGTAACCACTGCTGCACCTGGGAACAGTTCTTCCCCAGCAAGAACACGTAACATATAAAGGGAATTTAAACCTAATTCATCTTGGCAAACTATAGGGCACATGGGAACAAGAAAAATGTAATTATTTGACCTGGTACTAGCTGTGCTTGTGTTGTGAGGTGCAACCTGTGTTTAGACAGGATTTAGAGACCATTTAGAGCTTGTCACCACAGCTGGTTCCAGCTTTACTGCACAAAAAATGGACTTAAGTTTTAAATCTGTGCTGACTTGCGTTGAGTTCATTGCTGCTGGCCACTGCCACTTTGACAGCTGTGGAAGTCTTCTCTCATACGAGTGAGTGCTGCTGTTCCTGAGTCCTGAGTTAGTGCCGGTCCTACCGATCATCCAGGCTGCCATTCAGCAGCTGTGATGAGAAGGCAGGCAGGGAGCTGCGCCTCACTTGCCAGGCTGAGCTCACTTGCTCACAAGCCTGTGAAATTTTATTACTTGCTTCACCTTTGAGTCACTACCAACCTGACCAGTGATGCAGAGATGGAAGGTTTAATGCCAGTGGCTTGGTACCTGTTCTCTGTACTGTTTGTCTCTCTGATGGAGGGGGTGTGTGTGCATGAGATGATAAGACACCTATATATGATTGATTGACTGATTTGTAGGATCACGGGGTCAGCAGCAGCCTGTTCCAGAACCCTTCAAAACTTCACCTGACCCTTGGAACGCTGGTACTTCTGAATGAGCAAGAGATCCAGAAAGCGTGTGAGCTCCTACAGCGATGCAAAGAGGACTTTGTGGAGTAAGTAATAAAAAAGAGATGTCATCACCAAGGGTGTGAGTGGGGTAAAAACAGCAAGCTATCTTTGGCAAGGGAGAGGGAAGAGAAAAGCACCTCAATACTCTATCTCAACTCCAGAAATTTAGAAAAAGGCTGAAACGTTTCAAATGGGAGCAGAAGAAATCACCAAGAGGTCACAAAGAGTCTTAACAGCATCTCACAGCTCAGCTCAAACCCTCAGCATTCCCTGAAAACCCTGCTCCACTCATTTCTTTTTCACAGATGTGTCCCTGTTATTTTTATGTGAGCAATTTTTGCTGTTGTCCCCTGCCTGCGGCAGAGGGAGGGACGTGCTCCATTACCTTTGTGCTTTGCCTGCAGTGGGCTCTGGCACACTGCTTCCCTCCCGCCTCAGAGCAGATGCTGAGGTGTCCTTGACGTGCGGGCAGCTGTGTGCAGAGAAGCCAGCATGAACCGTGTGAGTTATCAGTCCAAAGCATTCAGTGCTGCTCCAGGACCAGGGTTCTCTTGCTGCCTGTTAACACTGAGATGCAGATGTTAGGGCTTTAACTGTAAATGTGGTTGAATGGCACTATAATTAGCTTATCTCTGTTCGGCTTAGAAATTAGAGATGGCCTGAGGGATTGGTTTATTTATTTATTTCTGCAAAACCTTTGCACACAGAACCCAGATCCTTGATATTTATTCATTTATTGCCTCAGTGCATGAAGAATTTGCTGTGCTGTGCCAGCTAATGTCGATGAGAATTAATGCATGGCCAAAATCATACCTCTGCCTTTGAAATGATGGCTGTGTAACAGAAATGCAAGCACATTTCCAGAGGAAGGCTCTGCCGGTAGTATTTGGAGAGTGACAACTACCTCAGAAGTGGATTGAACTGAGGCAGAGAAAATCTTCATTCTCTATTTCCTTTAGTGGAGGGAGAATCCACACTTTAATGTAAGCTTTAGGTTATTTCCCCTGCCACACCCAAATAAATATACTTTGAAAATTAATTTAGGCTCCCTTCCACCCACATAAACCTTCATTAGTGTTCATTTACTTTTCTAAATGCAGGCAGTGCCATGTGAAGGTAGATGTGCCTTTTTTAGGATACATGGCTTTAAGAGCTCTCGGTGTGGTGTGCACGACAGAACACTGTGCTGTTTTCTTCCCAGTAAACATACTGGCAGGGGAAATCACGTTCTCCTCATTCCACCTGGGAAGCTTTGCAGAGAATCTCAAAGGCCGTCTCTCGGGCGAGCTGAACAGAAGCAAGCAAGGTTAGAGCAAAGTCACACTCACATTGTTAACTCGTGTTTATTACTTCTGCCTGCCCAGGCAGTCCCTGCACTTTCCATGAGACCTTGGCGTTACATGAGACAGCAGCAGTTACTCACAGGGAGCTTTCGCTGCAGCGCCCTGCCTCCCTGTGATGTTCTGGTGGTAAAGGCGAGGAGGCGACGTGTTTGGAAGCAGATACGCTTCACGGTGTGTTTGCAGGTGTGGGAGTGCATATTATATCCTGCACACATTTTTGGTTTTGCCTCCCTGCAAGAGTAGCTGGAGCTGACTTTAAAACAGCTCTATTTACTTCCAGCATTTGTAAGTGGATGTTGAAAAGTAATTAAAACTGCATTCTGTATCAAGTACTTTTCCCAGCAAAAATGAACAAGCTGGAGACTGTGTCACGAACGCTCTCTTCACAGGGGAGGCAGGAGCTTCTCTGGAATTAGACTTTTATCATTTTATTGCTGATGGGTTTTTTGAAATGGAGATCTCTGTGTTGAGATAGCCTGTGAACACAGACGTGTTTGACTTAATGTGTGTTTAAAACACTGAACATATGAATTTAAATGTTTTTACAGTATTTATTGAGATGATGAGACAATAGCAGCTGTAGCCTTTCAAGCTTTAGAAATTAGGGAGCCTTCTTGTGTTTGGGTTTTTTTAGTGCAAACAACCTGAAAGGTATGGGAAAGAGAAGAACTCTCAGTGAAGTTCACTGCCCCATAAAGTCTGTATAGCACTTAAGGCCCACTTAACCTCAAATTTGTGTTTAACTATAGCAAAAAATGTATTTTGCATCTTTCCCTTAGTAAAACCAAACATTTAGTGTGTACATGAGGAGTACTGTGCGTTGTATTTCAAAAGCAGGTGTGATGTTTTGCTTTTTAACATGAGGGATTTCTTGCATTTTAGCCAAATTGCTGGAGGCAAGCCCCTGACCGTGGAGGTGGCAGGAGTGGAGTACATGAATGACGATCCTGCCATGACAGATGTCCTTTATGCCAAAGTCCACATGAAGGATGGCTCAGACAGGTGAGTTCCCCAGGCTCCTTTCTTTCATTCCTCCTCGATGTGCCACAGCAGCAGTAGCGGTGTGCCAGAGAAACCTTCTGCCGTCTGAAGCTGGTAGGTACTGCTAGCAGCAGTCAGGAAGATTAAGTCATTCTTGCTTCCTAAACCAGTTAAGGCAGTGATGTGTTTGCTCTTTAAATCAGTCACTGGTGGTGCAGCTGAAAGATGTCATTTGTTTCTGTAGCAGTCTGTCAGATTGAATAATGGTGTCATGGCTCACACGGTGTTAAGATGGCCCAGGAGGTACTCCTGAGATGACTTAGAAGGCAGGACAACTTGGCCTCTGCTTCCCCAACCTGCAATCCAGATTAATCTGGACAACCTGGCATATTCTGCAGCACTTAATTATTCTTAAAACCGAGTTACACCAGAAGCTCCTCAGAAAAGCATGACTTGGTTACAGAGTCGGTTTTTGTGTCTGTAAGCAGCCTGAACAGATGCTGGGTTTGAAAATGTCTGTCTTCTGAGCTGCTGATAAGAAATCTAAGTCTGGTTGGGTCTCTGTGTGTGTGTGTGTGTGTGTGCGTGCTGTTTGCCACTGTGGATGATGGCTTTAGGACTACAAAGGTATCTGGACAACCTTCCTCCACCTGTTTTTTGACAAATATATCACCAGTGGCAGCACTGGATTTTAGTGCTTTCTGGAAGACTGGGGAAACGTAAGGGCTGTTGTACTCCACGCTTCTGGTTGTGAGGTGAGTGGGAAAGGGGGTAGGGAAACAGGCAAAAGAGCTTTAACCTTCCCTCCCTGAGCCTTAGCCTCCTCTTTTTCTGGCAGTGCTGCCCTTTTGTGTCTGTTCCCTTTGCTCCAGGACAGTAGAAGCTATCAGGGGAGCACGCAGCAGTGCAGCTGGAGGAGGGAGGCTATGAGCAGGCACTGGCTCAGGGAAGAAAGGACATGTTCTGGCATCTCCTTTTCCTGAGGGTTGAGGAGACAAGGGGGGCCTGCTGCTTAAAACCACAGTTTGGAGGCTGTGTTGAAGTAAGAGATCGGAAGTGGGATAAGAAAATGGGTGGGACAATGAAAATAAGAATTGCTGGGAGGCAGTTGGAATTGAAACATTTTCCTGTCTTTTCCATTTTGAAGTCTGTTCTACCCTGAAAGAGGTGAGATAAAACAAATGGTGTGGGTGGAGAACCAGGACAAGCTAGAGATCAGCCAGGAGACAGAAGAGAAGAACAGGGAGAAACAAGGCAGAAGCACTTAGAAAGATGAGATGGAGGCAGGCCCTGGATGACCCAAACGCCCTTCAGTCAGTTTGTTGTGGAAAGCATCCAAAGTGGCAGCTCTCAGAGCTGAGGTGTGGGCCTCCTTTTTTCAGTCACTGAGCTCTGGATCATCTCTGAGGCGCAGTGCTTGTGAATCTGCTTGCATCTGAAGGTAAGTCTGAGACCTGAGGAGCTGGTAGAGAAGTCCTGTAGAGCGTTCAGGAGGGCCTAAGGTGGGGCAGTGATGTCTGCCTGCGTCTGCGGACAGCTTGAGTTGTTGGTACTAGCACTGTGGTCTGCTTCAGGTGCCAGCTATATCTGTTTTGCTGAGAACCCACCTAGCAGAAAATGGTGATGTGCATAAGGGGTGGCAGAGCTGTTCTTGGCAGAGAGAAATCTTCAAATCCACCCTGCCTTGAAACTGAAAATGACCCACACCCCCCAAGAAAGGGCTGATGTCTCCTCTGTCCTTCACAGAGATCTATTAGCTGAGGTTTTGACCAAAGCCAGATCTTGTGCTTTCCATGGCAGCTGGAGGCTGACAGACTTCTCTTCTGCAATGCCTTTTTTGCTTTTTGCATAGCAGCGTGCTCAGAGAGGGCCAAGTAATTGTTTTTATCCTTGGCCCAGACTGGTCCTGCCCTCATCTGCAAATTAATTAATCTGGCACTTCTCCCCTAATATACTTCCTTAACTGTTAGCAAGCATCAGGAAAACATTCAGCTTTGCAGAGGGGAAAGAAGATATTTTTGTGTTGATGGAGAGCAGTGAAAGCTTCATTTGCTTCCTTTGAGATTCCAGCAGATACAGTGTCAGACAAATGGTGATTACGAAGAGGGGACAAATGGTGATCCCTCCAGAAAACTCTGCTTCATTTTCTGGCCTGCTAGATGGATCATTGCTGAGCAGCTCCATGTACCTCTTGCCTGTTAGAACCTTTGCTCAGGGAAATGGGGAAAGCAGGTAGAAAGCAGAGTTTCTCAGCTGCAAGGCCAATACTAGAGGACAGCGGCATCCACGTGGTCTTCTGTGCTGGATCAGACTGCTGCAGCCCGTGTTGAGGAGATGTGTGCTTTCCTGTCTCATGCCAGACATCTTGCTAGCTCTGCGTAGTTCCTGGCATGGCTGAGGGGTGGAGTTCCTTCCTGATCTTTGGATGATCTTGATCGGCTTAAGCTGTGAAGCAGGAGATTTGATTTCCCCTGACTTAGCTTGCATAACTGCAGACAGAATTAGGGGTTGGCAAGCCCTTCTGCACATATAATGGCTCAGACTGAGAGAGGGATCATGCTCTAATGCCTCCCACATGGCAAATAATTTCCATTATAATTCATTCTAATTTGTTTTATTTCCTTGATTAACTTTATAACGTAATAAAGCACCATTTTCACTTGAGCTATTCTCTGTTAATTTGTTTTAGTATTGTCTGTAATGATATTCATTTAATCTTTGTCATTGCTAATTTTAAAAATCGCTGATGTAAAGCCAGAAAGTGGTAGAAAACCATGACAATTGGTAGTTTGAGAGTCCTGAAATCGTCACATGGGGGCTGGCAGGCTGTGAGGGGCAGTACAAAAAAAACAGCCGTGGGGTAGGAGGTGGCATCCGGACCGTGGCAGCCCTGGGCTCTCGGGGACAGCCTCAGAGTGACCACGCTCTGCCTCTCCTGCTGCAGCTGAGGTGCCAAAGTGGTGGGACCTGGTGGAGCAGAAAGCTGTTTGACCCCTTGGACACGGTGAAAGAAGCCCAGATTCTTCTGTGTAGAGTGTGTCCTGGTTTTTAGCTGGAACAGAGCTGGGTTTCTTTTTCAGTAGTTAGAGCAGTGCTGTTTTGCTTTCAGCCTGGGACTTGTTATGAGAGAGACACTGATAACACACCAGTGTTTGCATTTTTGTCCCTGGAAGTGATGGACTTTGTGTTCTGTTAGTCCACAAGTGCAAGATCTAATGAGGGGAGGAATATTTAAAGTAATAAGCTAAATTGGTGTTTGGGTATGCTAACGGGATAGTCCATATCGTATCATGTCATGCCCAGTGTATCAGTGAGGGTCTCTCCCTCTCTCAGACTTTCACTTGGGCTCTCGCTCTTCCGGGATTGCGGTTTCGGTTCGGGATTGTCGCTCCTCCGGGATCGTTATCTGGGAACGGGCTGGGCTTGGTTGGGGGGTGGTGAGCAATGGCCCTGGGTATCACTCATTTGCATATTTTGTTACTGTTATCATTATCACTACTATTTTAATATTAGTATTATTTTAAGTTTTCTTTTTTTTCTATTATTAAACTGTTCTTATCTCAACCTACAAGCATCCTTATCCTTGCCCCCAATCCTCTCCCCTATCCCCTGGAGGTGAGGGGGCAGCGGGTGAATGGCTGTGTTGGCTGCTAGCCAAGGGCTAGCCCAGTGAAACTATCACAAGAGTGATACCCTCTTGCCTTGTTTTTGGGGATGGGAAGCTCTTGTTCTATCACATCCTTGCTGCTTTTGGTAAGGCCAGGGCACTGCAGAAATTTAGTGAGGGAGAGCAGCAGCATGGAAGTTTGTTCAGCTCTTTAGATGTAAGGATTTGAGCGCACTGCTCTGATCACCTGCCTGCTCCTGCTGCCTATCATAGGACAGGCATGCCTGCAGATCCCGGCAGCCATGGCCGCTTTCATCCCCAACCAAGGCCAGATAAGAAGGTGGCAGTAAGTCCTTTGATTCTGCTTGCTCAGCAGCTCCGAAGCTGGAACATTGACCAGAATGTGCTTTCTGGGTTTGTGCCCTCTGTCACTACATTCTGTCTTCTCCCAGAAGTGAAGCCCAGTGACTGGGTTGCTTGTTTGGGACAGAGCAGGTCTAAGCTCCAGCCTAGTGCACTGTACAGGTCACAGTCCCTGAGCAGAGCAGGTTCTCTAGGAGTCAAGGTGTCCAAAAGCCCTTGGGGGTCTGCAGATTTTAGCATCTGTCAGGACGGTCACATTGTGTTTCATGGCAGTAGAAAGATGCGTCCTTCAAGTCCCAATTACATCTGTCACTGCAAACAAGCTCTCTGCTATGCTAAATCTGCCCTTCTTCATGGAATATTTGCAGCAGAATTGATCACCAAGGAAGCTTTGCAAAACAGCCAGAACTTTTTGCATTAGAGCTGAATCCTGATGGCTCTGTTCGCTTTCCATCAGAGACTAGTTCCCTTTCCCCGTGTGCATCCAGAGACTTCGTTTCACACATGCTGCCCTCCCTGGTTGAAAAGTGAAAAGCTGACGACGCAGGGGTTTATCCTTGGTTTACACCGCTTTATTCTTTCTCTTTTTGCCTTCCCAGATTGCAGTTGATTGCTGATCAGCTGGTGGAAAGGTTTGTGGCCTCTGGCTTGATGCTTAAAGAATGGGATAGGGTGAAACTGCATGCTACAGTCATGAACACTCTCTTCAGGAAAGATCCAAGTGGTGCGTATCCCTCATCCTTATTGATAAATGCATTTAAAGTAGTGCCTCTGAACGGGAAATACTTCTGTTGGCTTTTATGTTTCTTTTTTTCAATGTTGTGATTTTTCTTAATTTCCAAAATACCTACAAGGGTGTGGAGGGGATGTCACTAAATAAAACCCAGAAGAAAGTGAAGAAGCAATCAGCAGAGCTGGAGAAGGCAGGCATGCTTTGAGCACTTTGTGGATCTTTTCTAAGATTCTTTGTCATAGCTTCAGAAACACTGTCGCCCAATAGCTCAGATCTGAGCCAGAGAGGAATATATTCAAGTACTGTGTGAGATCTTGAGCTCTCTGTGCCCCAACATTAAATTGAAATTCAGTAATGACTCAGTGTTCTGTACTGACCTTTAAGCAGGGTGAAAACATGATCCTCTTTGGTCAAGTTAAAGATTGCCGGTTGGTTTAGGAACGCGAGTCCAGTGTCAGTCTTGTTAAATCAGATTCAGATGGCTACAAGGCTGAATATGAGCTATTATTGAGTGTATAGTGTCCGCTGTCTCTGCCAAAAGATTGTCTGCTCTTGTCATCTGTACCATCGTTCTTATTGCATCACTTTAAAAAGCAGCCCGAGATGTATTGTGTTTAGGGAGGGGCAGTATATTACAGCCTTGTTCTCTGTGTGCAAACATGCACATGCTCTTGGGCTGGGCTGTATTTTATAAGTCTGAGCAGCATGGCACTAAAGCTTTTTGTAGCTTTCTCTGGCATGGTGGCCTCTGTGATGCCAATAGGTCATGTCAAGTATTCTCCAGTTACTGCCTCTGTGAGTCTCTGTATGGACAGTGATAACAGCAGATGGGTTGTGTTTCGGTTTTCAGTGCACCCAGCGGCAGACTTTTGGGGGTGACTGGTGCTAAAGTTGGATAAGCTTACTCAGATGGTAGAAACCCTGAAAAAATGGGGCTTAGCTCTCAAACTGAGCCCTGAAAACTGGTGAAAACGTGAGCCCAAAGTGCTGATGTGGCTCTTTTTGCTAGGGGAAGCACAAAGGCAGCTGCATCTGCCATTCTGAGTCTATATTCTGAACAACCCCATGAGGCATGTGAGCCATTCAGACACAATGGTGAGAGCATTACACAGGTAGCCATGGAAGTCACTTTGTATTCAGTATAGGATTTGAATAGCCTGCTAGGTGTGAGTGAGACTTCATAGTTAATGCTGGAGAAGAAAAAGAAATATTGAATGTATTCACTGAGTGAGGCAGAGGTCCTGTGCAAAGAACAGATCATGCATGCACTTAGGGATTATATAAAAATCCAGCCATGCTCTAGGGAAATGGATCTAAGACATAGGCATTTGGCAGTTGCTGTAGGCCCAGGTTGCTATTCTTAATGTCTGTGTGTGGCTGCGTGCCCACCCTGCAGAAGCGTACACCCCACACGTATGTGCTTCCTGGAGCAGGCAGCAGAGGTTTGTATAGGTGCTGTCTGGATCACGCCTGGCACTGTGCTCGTATGCTCAGTCTGGTATTTGGTGCTGTTCCAGGCAATGCAAGTGCTCACAGTTCTGACTCTCACCCTGGCAGAATGTGGGACTAAAATCAGCCAGAGAGAAGCAGATGTGTGGTATTGAGCCATCAGCCCTTCAGAATCACCCTAGCAGTAGCTGTGAGTTAGGGTCTTTCCTCCAGGTAACACAGGTGATCCCAATAGAGGCACCAATTCCTGTGTGTTCAGCCTTGTTCTCTTTAAAATCAAAGTGACAGTGTTTTTGTGCTAAGGACTGGGCAAATATGGTTTATTAGCTGGCAGCTGACTTTGGGGAGGGAGAGAGTGGGGGGTGAAGTACAGCACACACAGTTCTCCCATCTGAAGCTCATTCTGGCGGCGGCTTTTCTCTTTACAGCTGAAGAGCGAAACAATACAATGACTGGTAAATCGTCTTTCAAGGAACGGGAGTCATTTAATGGCCGAAATATCCTCAAGGTCAGTATGAAATAATTAGGGAAATCAAGCCAGCTGTGGATATTGTATAGCCAAAAGAGATTGAAACACCTCTTCAAGACTGCTTTTGTCTTAGGCTTATGGGATCTCCCGGGGGGGAAAATCTGTTTAGAAAATAAACAATCCAGATCAGTTGTAATTGGGAGCATTACAGTATTTAACAGAAGCTTTCTTAAAGCTGGTGAGGCTCAGATCAGGAGTATGTAGCACGAATGCTAAGTGGGTGTTCGTGTTGTCATTTACTTTGCTCATGTTTTACCCTGGAGACTCAGGCTTGTGTGGATTCTCAGCCCACCAGAAAGGAGTACTTTGTTGTTCTTGATCTACTCACTCATATATATTTATATAACTAAAACCGACTGCCATTTCACTTAACTGTTTGCTTCCTTTTTTTAATCTCTGCTATTTATTAGTATGGTTTTGCTCCAGAAAAATAGCAGATAGTGGAAGGGGGTCCCACTAGCCAGGATCTGAGGGCTTTGGTGGTGATCAGAGGGTAGGAAGCAAGATCCCCCCAGACCATGGAGGTGGGTAAGGCTCAAAGGGAAGCATCCTGCAGCCTCCCAGGCTTTGTCAGCCAGGGCTGATACTGCAGGCAACCTCTGCTGCTCATCCAGATGGCAGTGTCAGACTGATACTGTGGTGCTTGGCCCCTGCAAGTGTCCAGGGAGAAAAGACAAGCACAGAGGAGTTGAATAGGAAAACAACACTGGGTTGTAAGCAAATTTGGAGTCCTCATTGTGTGAGGGGATTTGATGCAGGCAGCTATGATAAGAGGGAGATGGGGTAATGCTTGAATATATTTAGGAACCGACAGAAGATATTCTGGTGACAAAGAGAGGATGCAGACTGGGTGAGAGTTGGACAGCCCAGAAGGACTTTAGGGCACCAGAGGAGAGAAAGGGTGTGCTTTATGTCTGTTTACAGTTTTGCTGTATAATGTATTAGGCACTGGATGCACGGGGATGAAAAGGCAGGGAGTGGAACTGATTGATCTCTGTGCAGAGAACAGAGGGACAAAATTAGGTTAAGCTCTCATTGTCCTCAAACGGTCTGTGCAAGCTCGATGTCATGACTCAGCATCGCCACACGCTGAGTGTTTGGTGTGAGACTGCGAAGTGAAGCAGGGAAGCCACAGACGTGGTCCTTTTCTTAATGTCATCTGTGAGTTTTGGTTAGTTCCCGGTGTCCAAGAGTTGTTTCCAGAAAGGGGAGGTGTATGGCAGGAGGTCTGAGTGCCTGCAGGGACTCGGCTTTCAAAGTGTGCACCCACATTTCGCTTTGCCCTTCGCTCCTTTCTCTCATATCCATGAAACTTGTCCTCAGACTTTAGAGAGATGTAAAATCGAGCCATCAGTCTTCCTTTATGCTCCTCATCCGAAGGCATTTACAATTTAGAAGGCATTAACGATGCTCCCTCTACTGGTCACACCATTTGTGGACCACACTGCGGGGTGTGAGCAGCTGTGGGGCTGGTGGTGTGCGGCGCTGAGAAATGCAACTGCCCTACCTCAGATGGCTACTTCCTATTCTTGCTGGAGTAGGAGCCGATGCATTTTTAAAGCTCCTAATTGATTTTGTACCGATGTAGCCAAAAGAGCTGCTGGCTGTTTGGCCTGCTGATAATTACTTCAAAGCTTGTCTGGCTGCAAGAAACGTCATCCTTCTCCCCTACCTCCACTACATTTCCTAACCTGCTCGTTTCGTATATCCCTTTGGTCTCCCACGTGCCTGCAGCAGAACGCCCGTTGGCATTAATTAATTACATGAGTCATAAATAGCTTCAGGCTTTCTACCAGAGGAGCCCAGCCTCAGCCAGCCACTGATGCATTCTAGCATGACCTTGCAAGGATGCACAAGTTCCCTCCCAGCCCCCTTTTTATATGCATTACTTATCTTCTGCTTAGGGAGGTTGCCCTCTCACAAAGTGGCTTCATTAACTTTTTCAATAGGATCTAAACAACAGGCTTTTAATGAATATGGCTGCACTTAGGCAGGCTGGCTTGGGGGCACCATCTCCTTGTGGGTAGAGTGATTTGCCATGCCTGTGTTTCCAGGCGGTGGGACTCTGCAGTAGCTGTGTTGGGTGGCAGTGTTCCCACTTGGAAAGCCGACAAAGCACAGCTACTGGTAGGAGGGCATCCTCTCAGAAAACCTGGGGTTTGTCGCTCTCATTCCTGTTGTGCAGCTGCAACCGGCCCTGTTGGGCCAAAGGCTTTGCCTAGCGGAGAGCAGGACCTGAGCTATCGGAGTGGAGAGCACAGTGGAGACGCCTTGGTTCTGCTGTTCCAGTCCGAGCCTCCCCTGTGGTCAGAGCTGGCGTGTGTGTGCAGATGCGCTGGCAGCGCACGTTTGCGGATGGCACGGCTGCGTTACCCCCGGCCCCAGCTGGTATTTTGCTTTCAGCAGAACCAATCGGAATTCTGTTTAATAATCCTTTGTTCTACCCTTTCCGCAGAGTTAAACATACACTCTTATTTGTGCTAATAAATGGTTGTGCAGGCCAGTACCTTCCCACACTGCTCAGAAAATAGATCCTGTAGGATGAGTTGCATTTGGGAGTTTAAATTACTTCTGTCTTGAAGAATATCCATGAAAAACGCTCCCTGGCCTAGCTGGTGCTGAAAGCCCAAGGGAGTGTATGCCCCAACAGCTGAGCGATTTCTTTTTCCCACAGAAGGAAGAGCTAGACACTTTAGCATCATTCTTGTCTAGTCCCAGGAAGCTGGAGGTGCTTTCTGAACCACTTCCTACAGAGCAATATGTATTTCTTCTAGGGTGGCTAGTGGCTCACTGATCGACTCCTTTGAATGTCCAAGTCACGTACCAAGTTCTTGCTCCGGTTGGGAACAAAGTGGATCGCCTCTCGGAGAGCAGAGGGAAGGGGCAGCAATTCACATCTGAGAGACAGCAGCAGCTCCTTCCTCGTGAGAGCAGGGTCGGTCCGGGTGGGTGACTGGGCCTTGGGGAGATGCTGGATTGGCAGCCCCTCTGCGTTGCCTCCTCCTGTATCCAGGGTGGTGGCTGTGTGCCCTGCATCGCAGCTGTCCGAGCAGCACAGCCCTGGCACAGAGGCAGCTGGGGCAGCTGCCTGCGTCTCCGGAGACGAGGCTTGGCTGCCTCCGGGCTTTTATTTCTTTCTCTTAGTGAAAAAACTAAGGCTGTGGTGAATAAATAAAAATGCAAAGAAAGGCGATCGTGCTGCCTGGCCAAAATTTTCTAAAGTGATTTTTAAAAGAAAGGAAGGCTTCCAGTAGGAAGAAACCCACCTGGGCTCTCACTGGGTTAAAATGGAATGATTTTTGTCTCGCAATCTGAGGAGTGACCCTTGCCACATTCAGACAAGAGGAAAGCAAATTTTGAGTGCAGAAAAAGATGAGCCCCGCCGCTTAGCACAGGTCTGTGCATTAACAGCTTACAAGGTTAAATACTGAGCAAAGAGCTACTGAGGTGCAACAGCAGAAAGCTGCACATCATATGTCTTAGGGCATTAGGGGAGACTTTAAGCTGGGATGCAAGACTGGGAACTGGATGAGTTGAGGCAGTGACACATGCCACCATGCCCTAGACCAGCAGCAGGAGCAGAGCAGCCGGGCTGCGGGTTTGCTCTGTGGGAAGGCTTCTGGGTCAGAAAAGGTGTGATTTGATGAGGCTCTTTCTCTTTTGAAGCCTGCATACAGGGTATTAAATTATGGGACTGTATCTGCTTGCGGTTGGAGCAGGGGGAAGGTGCATTTGCTGACTGATAAACCAGGGCTAGTGGAGAGCTGATCATAGCAAACAAATCTGGTAGTGTTCTCTGTTATCATTTTTATCTTGCTGGGTGAGAATAGTGCAGTGGCTTTTCACTTTAAGACATTTGATGCAGTGTCATATAGAGAGATACAATGAAAAAGAAAAATCTTGTCCTGGATAAACCCTGTAACCGTTCAAAATACCCCAAACTCACCAAGTGCTAAACAAATTAATATCTGCCACTATGTAGAGCCACCATTACCAACTCCACTTGCAGATGAGGAGTGCTTCTTGTGTTCTGCGGCCATTGATACCCGGGCCTTTTCTGTGTAACTTTTGTTAGTGAATTTAAGGAGGCTGAGTCTTTTCCCTGTGTATTTTTAAGCTGAGGTGAATTCAAAGGGCCAAAGAACTGGTGTTAGGTGAGGATCAAGGCTGCCTGGTGTTCAAAAAGGGTGAGAACATCTTATTATCTTCAGCGAGGTGGTAAAGGTGTATATCTGGAGTAGGACTGGCAACTGGAACAAGTACCTAACAGGAGGTGGCTACTTGGAAGGTTTAGAGTTAAAAATACCAAACAAAAATCCACTGGGGTGAGAGCAGACTGAATAAGAGATTGTGGTGCAACATCACTGTATCAGGAATAAGCCAGTGCTTTCCTCGCCTTGGTTTTACAGAAGAATCAAAGGCAGAAATGAAAGGCTGTAATGCTGCTTTGCAGGGGAGAGGATTTTTGCCTTCAGTTCTGATCCTGCCATTATCGAAGGATACTGAAACGATCGAGGGGGCTCAGCAGTGCGCAATTAGAGCAACAGTGGGATGGGAGGATGTGACAGTTGAGCAGATGAGACTGGAGATCAACGTTTGTATGATCTTGGGGAAAAAAGAAGATTAAATTAGGGTTGCCATGAAAATGCTTTCCTACGAATTATATTCTTCAGGAAAAAAACCAAAAAGGCTTATTCACATTATTTGCCTTCGATGAAATGGGAATCTGAAGTGGCATTTGCAAAATCAGACTAGACAATAGGGGAAAATGTCTCTGTCGGAGTGTTTGGGCCTTGGAGCAAAGCAACGAGGAGGCGTTGGAGGTATTGCGAGAAGGCTGAGATGCTGCACTGAGGAGAGCACGGTGCAAAAAGCGCAGAAGGTTTGTGCTAACTTGGCTGCGTGTGACAGAGATCTATTTGGTGTCCTTACCGTAAAGGGGAGAAGCCTCTTTTTTTGCAGAGGTGCTCAGCACCTCTCTGACTTAATTTTAGCAGGAACCGTGAGTGTTGCAAAAGGGAGGATTTGCTGGATATAAAGTTTCTGAGTCCCCTTGTCCCTTTCAGGCAGGGCTGCCTGTGGTGTGCCATAGGAGGGCAAAGCGGTGTGCTGCTCTGTGCCCCCTGGCACCGCCGCAGTCACCTCCAGCCCAGCAGCTCAGCTGTTTTGAGGGTGCTGTGGGTGTCTCTGCCTTTGGAGGTCACAATGTGGGTGCCTCTGCCTCTCACCCAGCAGGCATCCCACCTCCTCATTTACCCGAGAGTGTTCTGCCACCAGCCAGCTGAGACAGCAGCACCTCTCTGGTCTTAAGAGGACAATTTTTCTCAGTGGAGCTGGCAGGGGTTGAATTAAAGCAATGCCTTAATAGAAGACAGGGACCCAGCACATTAAGTGCAAAAAAACCCCAACACACTGATTAGCAAAAGTAGGCAGTTCCTCCCGAAGGTGCCGTGACCCTTCTGGCAGATAATTTCCTGGGTCTGTCTGGATTAATTTACTGGCTCCGTAGCTGGGCTTCTCCTCCTGGTGGTTTGGTGAGTGTAGCGAGTAGGTCACATTGATGGGAGCTCCTTGCCCTGGTATTCCCAGATGCATCTCTAGCCTCCTGGCATCGCTGCAGCAAAGCCGAAGTCCAGCTCTTACACTGTTGCTGCATTTGCTATAATAGTCCTAGGAGCCACAGGGATGAGGCTTCTTTGGAGAAATGAAGTGCTTGATTATTAATTTCCTTAAACAAGTTGTACTGTAAATCCCTCATGTTTGATGTGTAACAGGGTCTGGGAGGTTAGTGGAGCCTTTAACGTGCTGGAGGGTTTTGTTATTCTTGTCTGAAAGATGTGCAAAAACCCAGTAACCTACAAATGTCCCGGTTGTATTTGTTTCTTAGTTTGCAGAATGCCTTTCACCATAGCAACTAAGGTTTGATTTCCTCAGGTGCATGAATTTGCATGGATTTGTGGTGGTGGGGAATGAACCCAAAACCCTGAGCTAAAGCAAAAGTTTTGCAGTATGGCAGGGCAGGCACTGCTAGATTTGGCTTCTGAAGGAGGGGAATCCTAGAGGGAGAGGAGCTCAGCTGAACAAAGGCTTGCATTTGGCCCCAAAAAGTTTTATTTGCAAGAAATCAGGCCTGACAGATTAATTTAGACAATTGCTGAATGTCACATTCCCCACTGCTGCATCTCCCTCTGGCAGCTGAGGTGGTTTTGCTCTGGTTTTATGCAGAGCTGAGGTTTCACATGGCAGCAGTCAGAGGGGAAGGGTCGGCTGCTTACGTTTTTGCAGAGCTTAGCTGGAGACCTCGTACCCTTCCCACCTGTGGAGGTCAGGAGGGTGTTATGGATGGTATGAAGGATGCTTCTTTTGGGTCTGCAGATGAAACCCGGCTGGGGAGAGGCAGGAAAATTGCAGACATTAGTAGGAGGAAACAGAGCTCCAAATGGTCTTGAGAAATTGAGCAGAAGCAAATGTGCTGCTGCTGCTGCAAACAAGGGCAGGTCCAGGAGGGAACGGTGGCATTGGTGCAGGACGAAGAACTGCCTCGATACCAGCCCCATGGATTGACATTTGGGTTGTAGGGGACTGTTCCAGAGCACAAGCCAGCTGAGTTGGTCTGTGGAAATAAAAAAAGGCGTATGTCTGTAAAGTAAACCTCCGACTATGCTTAGCACTCAGCCCCCAGCTGAAGTACTTGTCCAGTTTTGGGCACCATGGGTGGGTGCAAAGAGCACCGAAGGGCAACAATGAGATAATCAGTGGGCTAGAAAATGTCATCTGTGAGGAGAGGCTACAAGACTTTGAGCTGTTCTGAGGCTAATGAAGGGAAGGAGGAAGACAAGACATAGGAAAAGCTTTTTATGCTTGTGAAAGCTTTTGCGAGTAGTGGATGCTCTGTCCTCCATGCTCTGATGGTAGGCTGAGAAATAATGGGCTTAAATTGCAGCAAGAGGTTCCAAGTAGGTGTGAGGAAACTTTGTGATGGGAAGGAGAATGAAGCCCTGCCCTAGAGGAGCAGGAGAAATGGGAGCCCTGGTTCTTGGAGGGAGCAAAGATGTTAGTCCAACATCTGCCAACAATGAGCTCCTCCTGCCTTGGGGAAGGAGAGGATGGTGGAGCCAATGACCTCTTTTGGTCCTTTCTTCAGCTTGTTGTTTTATGATCCCTACGTGAAATATATGCAAAACACCCATGGGATGGTATTTATGAATGTGCTAAAAGCTTCACAGAATCACAGAATGTCAGGGATTGGAAGGGACCTCAAAAGATCATTCAGTCCAATCCCCCTGCTGGAGCAGGAACACCTAGATGAGATCACACAGGAAGGCGTCCAGGTGGGTCTTGAATGTCTCCAGAGAAGAAGACTCCACAACCTCCCTGGGTAGCCTGTCCCAGTGCTCTGGCACCCTCACAGTAAAGAAGTTCCTTCTCAAATTTAAGTGGAACCTCCTGTGTTCCAGCTTACATCCATTGCCCCTTGTCACGTGGCATTTACTTTGGCTCAGTAAAATAGAAATATAAAAAAAGAAACTTCCCATCACAAACACCTCAGATCTTTCTCCCTGAACGCTGTGCATGCTTCTCGGTCTTAGATTGGTGGTACTTTTCCAGACAGAGGTGGTGATATTACTGCTTTCCAAGCGACGGCACTGGTGATTTAATTGGAAGGGTTTTTCCTGTGTCATGGAGGAGATACCCCTGACTTGGACCCTGTGTTGGGCTCGTGCTAAGCCAGGATGCTCATTTGTCTGTAATTTCAGGTCTTGGTGGTTCATGGCAAAGCTTGTGGATATAAATGGCTGGAGAAGTAGCAAGCTGAAAGCGAGCAATAAAGGAGTTAGTGCTTTGCTTATGATACAGATCAGCTGCACTCCCAAAAGATAGTCCAGTGGGACTTCTATGGTTGGATTCTCTCCCTCCTGAAGCCTGCATGCTTTATTCTTCCTAAGGGAAATGAGGTGAAAGGGTCTGTGCTACCACCTTTTAAAATATGCCAGAGGTTGAAAGAGTACGAGAGGGAAAGGGCTACTCCTCGCATCAGCTGGGTGGAAGGACTCGATGCTGTACTGGTGATGGAGAGACACTCCAGAGCCAGCTGCACACCTGCAGAACAAAACAAACGACCCACAAACATCTTCTGTGAAGCCGAGCTTTGTGGCTTGGAGGCCCTGGCGCAGGCAATGTGCTTGTGTGGACGGCCCAGATGACGGCCACCTGCCCCCTCTGCCCTTACTAGCCCGCTCTTCCACCCGTGCCTTGTGGGTCTGCACGATGTCTGAGTCCCATAATACCTGTGCAGTAAATGGAAGGGGCTGGATGCCCAGCCAGTGGTCCTTTAAAAAGCCATGAGAGGGAAGCGGTTGCTAATTTGGAGAGGAGGTGGGGCACACTGGGAAGAGCCGCCTCTCTGGGTGAGTGCCCATCTACCTGCTTTTCCTGCGCTTCTTGTGCATTCTTGCTGGCAAGCTTCCAAGGACAATTAAACCTCTGACAGGTAATCATTGGCAGTGGTGTCCAGAGTGAATAATACAGGAATCGGATATTTCTGTTTTGGCACCAAACTGTTTCAGAAAACATGTTTTGAAAGTTCAAAATAGAACGCAAAAAAAAATCTATTAATTGAACAAACTCCCCAGATCTTGACACGTTGCCCAGTTGTGTCTCATCTGGGAGTCACCAGGGGATTTGGTTTGGGGGTTGTCTGTCATAGTTTGGGAGAGTTTAGGTCACAAATGGAAAGGGTTTTGGTGCATTTCTCAGGATGAGGAAGAAGGAACTCTGCCGGCATGTACTGCAGCCTGGTAACTGGGGCAGCTTCTGCGGTTTCACACTGTGGAGGGAATAGCCTTCTGTAGCCCACTGGGATGGCCATCAGGGAGGTGTTGGTAGCACAAATCTGCAAAGCCAAAATGGAGCACAGGCAGACTGGCCCTTCAAGTCCCTCTTTTACCAACAGCTTTGCTGAAGCAAGTTTGCGAGCCTGAAGCATGTTCCTCAGTGTCCTGGTTTTTAGCTGGAACAGAGGAGGCTGTGGTTCGTACAAGAAAGCAGGTTAATTGGGAGAGCTCCAGTGGATAGAGTTTGCTGGAGTTCAGTGGACTCTTCAAGAGTCCATCAATGTTTCTGAGTGCTACTTTAACTTTTCTAAATATTTTTTTTAATTTTAATCCATCCATGTTTTTGCCATCAGTAACTTTTCCTCTGTCAGTCCTTTCTGCTTAATGCTGGTATCAGCTCTGTAACACAGCCGTTTGCTGAAGAGTTGGCACCTTCCCTGCTGTAGCTGGCATGAGTACTGCAGTTGTCATTTATCTGGATGATTTGGAAGAGAGATTGTTCTCTGCTCTTCTGCAGTGTTTTCTGTTCCAAGCTGTGGATGTGTTCTACAACCATTAGTTCAAATGTATCATCCCTTATGAGATGGAGAAATAGCCTGACGGTTTTTTGGGCAAGTCACAGCCCATGGTCCAGTCCTGTCTGCGTGCCTCCCCTCGCTTGTAGTGTAAGAGAGTGCAAGAAGGGTTTGAGGTGTTGGGGTTGTGCTCTGCTGTGAGTACCACCAGGAATATCCAGGGGAGGGTGCAGAGAGTCTGAAAACAAACAGGTTTCATTGCTCTGTGTTGAGGCACCTCTTCAGAAACACCACTTAATTTTTCTCCATGCTTGTCGGTGGGTGCCTGGGCTTTTGTTTGCTCCTTCCCTTCCCCGAAGGAGATAACAGCACCGTAGCATGCTGATTTCCCACAGAAGGCAACCTCCCATCCCTCCTGGCTTTCCGAGTTCCTTCCTTCATTCACTGCTGCTCCCAATCAGGACACACTGTGGGTAGCAGCTGCCGCCAGGCGAGCTGGAGACTGTTGTCACTGCGTGCAGAGCAGGTGAAGCTGTAAAGCCTGCAGCTTCTCTGAAGCTTGAGTTTAATCTCCTGGTTTGAGCTCTCTCTGCACTGCTGTGTGCTGCTGGACCCTGATTCCTGGCATGATCTCGCATGGCCACAGTGCTGAGTTGTCAAAAGCGATCCTCCTGCACACGTTCTCCCACGGAAGCAGGTGAGTGGTGCTCAGCCTGTTTGCTGAATCCTGGAAGGGATCTTTTGGTGGATAAACACAATGAACTCAAGTGAAACAGAGGAGAAGGGATTGCTGGCATCTCGTCCTCACCGTGGACTGCGCAGCAGGAATGACTGAGCTCATCCGCAGCTGTAGGTTCCTGGAGCTGTGAGCCTCTTCCTTCCCACGTCTCAGAAGTTGCTGATTTCTGTGCTCATTCCAGATACTGAAAACGGGACCCCCCTCAGCTCCCTGCCGAAGGCAGCTGGGTTTCTTAGGCTGATTGGTCACAGGCTAATGACATTACATGCCTCTGCTTGCCGGCAGTGCTGATTCACTGGGGACAGTTTTGTACTGTTAATCTATAATACCCCTACCCTAAGGCACTGCTTTCTGTGGCTGGAGTTTACAACAAAGCAAGCTCCCTGCAGACGGGGAGGATATATGTGTGTGCATGTATGCATTTTATCCTATGACAAAGCTGCTCTTTTAATTGCAGGGCATTGCAGTGCATCGTTGTTCCCTGGGCATTTCTGAGCACTGAGGCTCTTGGCAAAGCTGCTTGGACTTTTTATTAATTCAGGATGGATCCTTTTTGGCTGACTACCATAGACAATATAAGGCTTTAAAAACTGATCAATAATCCTGATGGCAGCAGCAAAATCCAGGCCAGGCAGCATGAGTACAAACCAGAGATTACGTGAAGGAAGTTTTAAATATCTCTTACTCCCTTCCCTTGTCTAGACTTATTTTGTCCTCCCGCTGCCCAGCGCCTCTCCAGGCAAATCCATTAATATTTCGCATGCTTGTTGAGCCCGTGACAGGTGATTTAGAAGCACCAGTTTGTGTTGGCATCTCCGCTTTTCATAACCGGAGCTGAAACACGTCTCTGCTGTCCTTGCGTGTATTAGCGCCGTGATTTATTACTGTTGTTTCCAGGTTTGAACACAAAGGTGCTGTCTCATTCTGGGAGGGTTGTCTGTGGGAAGCTAGCCCCCAAGGATGGTTGCTTGACAAATACCTGTTCTTGGTTTTAACTGCTTCATCAAGGAATTGTCCTCCTTTGCATTTGTTTCTTGATGATCTTAAAGGTCTTTTCCAATCTAGGCAAGTAGTTCAGGAAAACCTACTTTACAGGCTTAGGCAAAAGGGGGTAAAAATGCAGAAAAGAGGCACCTTGGTTTTGATCTGTTGCTCTGCCTTTGGTACGGAAGTTGTTGTGGTTTGAGGGCTGAAGTTTGTACTAGTATTTTTGGCTCAGATTTGCAAGGAGTGAGCGGTTTGACATGTGATTCCTTCTCTCCCAAAACAAGTTTTCAGCCTCTGTCTTCCTCCAGAAAATGATTGTCGCAGCCCAAGGAAGCCCTGCTGTGTAATTGGTGGGTAATAGAGAGGAACGGACCTCAGAGGCAGAGGAGTTTCCAACATCTGAATGGAATTGTCTTAAATGAGAGAAATTGGGGTGCTCAAAATGACAGGTATGCTGCTGGCTTTTCCTGGCTCAGAATAAGTGACTTCAGGGGAGAAATGGAGAAAAGTTTCTTTCTGGGAGCTGCTGCAGGGCTGCCTGCTGTTCATCGTTGCCTGTGTGGTTGTGTCCTTGGACCTGGCCCTCCAGAAGGGAGAGGAAGGAGGAGGAGCGCTTGCACATGTGGGCCTACAGGAGTTTGCAGGCTGACATGTGGGATATGGGTTCTCCATGGACCAGTACGCTCCCTCCCTCGGGGGCTCATGGCTTTCGGCGAAGGCAGGGTGGCTGCAGCCCCTGCCATCCCTGCAGGTCCTGGGATGCTGCTCCCAGGAGGATGCTGTGCCACTTCCTTCCTGGGGGAGATGCTGTCTCCTTCTAGGCGTCCTCACTGAGCGGTTTCTGAGCCTTTGGCTGTGGTTTGAAAGGCAGGACACATCACTGGCACGTTTGCTTCGAGGTGCTGGGTCTGGGGTTAAAAGTTAACAGCGCTCTTCCCTTATTCAGTTCTAATTTAATTTGGGAAGGCAGCAGGGAGACAGAGGGCACTTAGTCTGGTAAGTGCTATTCCCTTGATGGGAGTTAGCAGCTTGCACAGCGTGCGTGGTGTTGACTTTGTAAGCTGACCTTTACCTCCAGGTTCATTTTCATTAAAAAAAAAAATCCCAACCTCCAACCTCTTATTTATTCTTTAGGCAGCAAGGATGTAAATCCTTCATCATGTTTGGGTTTATAGAATTACTGTGCTTTTGCTGAGCCTCACATCCCACTCCAATCAAATGATGGCTTTCAGTAACCACACGGGTGATTGCGTTTTCCCCCCCCCCGCCTCCCTCCTAGCTGCTCCTGATCTGCACCTCCTGGTGCTCCCTGCAGCCTTTTTGGGGAAAGGAGGGCCCTTGGCACCCATGGGAAGGGACAGGAGGGGGACTAGGCAAGTCTGAGGTTTATCAGCATTTGTGCATGAAGCATGACAACCTCCAGGTATCTTCTTTCCTGACCCACAATAAAAAAGTGATAAAATGCTTTTATAGGAGGCATTTCATCGGCTGTGCTACAGGCCTCCTCCAAAGCGGGAGCATTTCCCTGGTGGCTGCGGAGAGCAGGGAGATATAAATCTATTTCTCGGCTCTGCTTGGCTTTTCCCCAAGATAAATAGAAGTGGAAGTTGAAAGTGGAGCCTTGGCCTTCTGAAATCTCTTTCTCAAGCCCACAGGGACCTGAGCACAAGATACTTTTGTGATGGGAAGCCAGCTCCTGGTGTTTTGGGGGTCTCGGAGGATGATGTTTGAGGGCCCTCCCTCCCCAGTGCCGGAGGCAGATCTCGACCCTACGGTGGCTCGGCTGTGATCCCCACACCTGGCGTCCGGTGGCTTCTGTTGTGGGAAGCCTCAGGGAGCAAAGAAGCATCAGTGAGAAGCCAGCTTGAAACGAGAGGAAAAAAAATGTCTGTGGTTGTCCTCTAAATCTTGTAGCGTGTTTACTTTCAGAAAGTACAGCTACATTACCAAAAATCAATAGTTCTGGCAGTGTTCTCCCTGGGAAACACACACACACTCGGACACACAAGAGGTGGTAGGTCTTAAAAAAGCCAAGGGAATACAAAGTGCTTTGGTACAAGGGTTTTGCTTCACTTTTCACAGTGTACAGATGGAGGACCCTTGACCTGGACAGTGTCTTCTGGGACTTTCTGATTGTCTTTCTGGTCCAACGTGCCTGAGGCTTAGTGAAGCATGAGGGGCTGAAGGGAGGGTTTGTCTCATTGACTAATTTTGCCGCGTTTTGCTTTGAAGTACATGTATTTTGTAAGAAAACCAGATTGTAGTGGACAGAGGTAATATAAACAAGTGTTTGAAAGGCTCTTCCTTTGGCTGTTCTGTGTAAAGGTGTGGCTTCCAGGGCTGCTGATGGGACTGGCACATCCCAGCGTTTTGTTTGTTTTCTTCATGTTTGTAAGGACTTTATTCTACAGAAATCAATACAACTGTATTGGGTTTGCGTGGCAAGGTTTTGGTAGCGGGGGGGGGACATGAGGTGGCTTCTGTGAGAGAAGCTGCCAGAAGCTTCCCCCATGTCCGACCCGACACAGCCAATGCCAGCCGGCTACAAGAACGGACCCGCCGCTGGCCAAGGCCGAGCCCATCAGTAACGCCTCTGTGACAACAGAATTAAGAAAAAAAAGGAAGAGAGGGGAAAAAAACAAAGCTGCACACTTTGCAGCTGGAGAGAGGAGTGAGAAGATGTGAGAGAAACAACTCCACAGACACCAAGGTCAGTGAAGAAGGAGGGGGGGGAGGTGCTCCAGGCGCCGGAGCAGAGATTCCCCTGCAGCCTGTGGTGAAGGCCATGGTGAGGCAGGCTGTCCCCCTGCAGCCCCTGGAGGTCCATGGTGGAGCAGATGTTCACCTGTAGTCCGTGGAGGACCCCACGCCGGAGCAGGTGGATGCCCAAAGGAGGCTGTGACCCCATGGGAAGCCCACACTGGAGCAGGTTCCTGTCAGAACCTGTGACCCCATGGGGGACCCATGCTGGAGCAGTCCCTTCCTGAAGGACTGCACCCCATGGAAAGGACCCAGGCTGGAACAGTTTGTGAAGAGCTGTCAGTCATGGGAAGGACTCACATTGGAGAAATTGGTGGAGGACTGTCTCCCATGAGAGGGACCCCACGCTGGTGCGGGGGAAGGAGTCCTCCCCCTGAGGAGGAAGCAGCAGCAGAAACAACGTGTGATGAACTGACCCTAACCCCATTCCCTGTCCCCCTGTGCCGCTGGCGGGAGGAGGTAGAAAATCAGGAAAGAGATTAAGCCCAGGAAGCAAGGAGGGATGGGGGAGGTGTTTTAAGATTTGGTTTTACTTCTCATTATCCTCTGATTTTGATTGGTAATAAAGTAAATTTGGTTTTCCCCCCAAGTCAAGTCTGTTTTGCCCGTGCCAGTAACTGGTGAGTGATCTCTCTCCGTCCTTATCTCCACCCACGAGCTTTTCGTTATAATTTTCTCCCCCTGCCCAGTTGAGGAGGGGGAGTGATAGAGTGGGCTTTGGTGGGCATCCGGCCTCTGGTCAGGATCAACCCACTACAACATCTTGTCCCCTCTCTCTTTTAAAAAAATACTTTTTGAATCCTAGTATGTCCTTGCTCACCAGCTCACCTACTGCTCCCTTTGTTCCTAACGGAGAGAAATTATTTCCGTTTTTCCTGGGTGGAGAGTGCTCTGTGAGGAAAGGAGCGTTGATATGAATGACCACGTTGACAGAGATGGGTGTTAACGCTTGGGGTGAGTGGGCATGCTGGCAGCAAGCACTGCAGCAAGCCCTGGAGAGCTGGAAATCATCCTTCTGCCTCAGATCAGCCAAAACAGAAAGGAAACCAACCCTTTTTTACTACCATCTCTTATTAATGAGACATTTTATCTAAAGTCCTCTAACATGAACTGTGCAGGCTTTTGGGAACATAATTAATCTTTAATTGTATAAATCTTTAATTGTATAAAATGGAGTTTGTATGGCTGTAGTAATTTCTCCTCTCTCTTTTCCTCCTCTCCCTGTTTGAGACGCTCCCTTAGCACAACTTTTCAACAGGGTACCCAGCTTTAGGGCAGTGGCCACGTGGAGCCGCGCACACAGTGTCCCTTGAAGCCAGGCTGCTGTGATGGGGCCTCTTGGTGGGACGGGATCTGCATGACCCCCATGGCAAGGCGCCTGGCTCCTGCCAAGTACGCGCTCGGAAGAACCGGCAGCAGGTTGCGGCTTAATATGAGTCTGAGTGATTAGCGATGAATTCAGGCCCTGTGCAAAGTAAGTCCTTGTGCTGGGTCTTAAGGGACAAGCGTCACCCCAAAGGCAGGTTGAGGTGCAGGTGAACCAGAGGCTGCCTGCTGCCTGTCCTGGGCAGGCACGCTGTGACTAAATAGTCCAGTGCAGAGAAACACAGATCTTTGTGGTGTTTATGCTAACCCAGATGCTTTTTGCAGAAGCAGCTTGTGGGCTGACTGCCCGTGCTGCCAGGCAGGCAGGTCTGAGGAGGAGGAGGTGGTCCCTGGCAGGTGGGCTGCTGGCAGCAAGAGCTCTGCAGCACGTCTGACTGCAGCTGCAGCAGTTTCAAACCGAAGCAAGGGCTCAGGAATTGCTGAGAGCTGGCTTGGCACGCATAAATACCCCTCTCTTCAGAGATGCCATTCTGACTGTCGTGTGTCGATGGGGAATTGCTGGCCTCAGCCAAATCCTGAGTGAAGAGTTGTCTGAATGAGCTGGCAGGCTGGAGCATTCATCACGATGTCTGATGTCTGGTCTGTGGTGCTCCCTGGCCGAAGCCCTGCTTGCTCTGCCCTGAAGGTGGGCAGGGAATCACTTCCCCTAAGGCACTTTTCCTTTGTGGGAGTGACAGCGAAACCAGGAGTTGTCCTGAAAGAAACCTATCTGCTCCCCTTGCAAAAAGGGATATTTGCAAAGTAGAATACCCTTGGGAGAACCAACAAAAGAGCAGTCATGCCCAAATCAGTGCCAGGCAGAGCCAAATGCCTTTTTGGAGGAGGAGAAGTGCAGCCTTTCAGATGCTAACTAGGTTTTTGAGGTTTCGATCCTTCCCTGTATGAAGGAATTGATGCACCATTGGCTCTAGGAGGACTGCTTGTAATTAATGCATCGGCTTTCGCTGGCCGTTTTTTGCCTTCTGTAATGGCAGGAAGAGATGTGCCACTGTCTTGAGCTGAGGCCTGCAGGGACAGATAGAAAATTCAATAGGAAACAGATGGAGTGGGCATTTCAGTGCAGAGATGTCGATGCTCAGGCCCTCGGTGCTGCTCCCGTTCAGCACAGTTTTGAAATTAGCATCTCCACAGAAAAGCTTTTCCTAAGGCACGACTGATGTTTCCAGGGAGAGCAATTTCCTGCGCCTTAATGGAACAGGAGGAGCACTTTATGCTTGGACACGATGCCTTTCCAGCAATATTGCTGAACTTCCCCATAAGAAATTCTGATGTCATTTTTTTGGTCTGCTTCATAGATTGGATTAATCAGCAGAGACACGCCCTCTGGGTCCCGGCGTTGGCTTGCTTTCGTTAATTTGCACTCAGGTCTTTGCCGAACAAAGAAGGATTTGTTGAACAAAGCGGGGTCAGTGCTGGGATGAGGAGCCTTGCGTCTCTAGCCTGCTAGTTTGAATTAGGACTGAACTGTAAGTGTAAATTGTACGTCCTGTGGCCTGGATTGGCAAAAACACCCTGGTCTCAATCCTGGCTCCTGCAGAGCCTGCGACCTCAAGAGCCACCCCGAGGTGGTGGCCTTTGGGACAGTGAACAACCTCCCCAAGCTCCCTAAAGGAGAAACAGTCAGAAAGCAAGGTAGGGATGGTTTGAGCAAAGGCTGCTGTAGATAAAAAGATGTGATCATTTTGTACCCTGTTTGCTGTAAAGGTTAAGTGCAGTCTGTAGAGGGGGAAAAAATCTTTTTAAGAATAGTTTTGTTAAAGGCAAAACAAGTCTATGAGCAGAGGCTTTGTGCAGGGCCGGCTCATGCGAGGGATCCATGGACTAGCTGCAGCCTGTGTTTCCCTAGGTGCCCCTCAAATGGTTTTTCTGCTCTCTTTCAGCTCTTTGAGAACTTCTACTTTGGAGAGGTGCAGCTGGACTCGGTGCGTCTTTCCCAGAGGTTCTCCTCGGACGCCTCTGGCTACTACGCAACGTCTGGGCAGCTGACCTTCTCCTGAAGTCACCCCAACGTGGCTGCCACAGTGGGTCTGCTCTGCACACCAAGGCACACAATCCACTGGTGAACTGTGCTTTTGTAGGCCATGAATTTTGGATGGGGACCCGGGAACTGCAAACAGGGATGCCTCCCTGAAAGCACATTGGAATTTCCCTGCAGCTTTTCCTACACGTGTTGCCTGCCCTCCCTTTTGGGGGGAAACTGGATCCTTCTGCCTCCTTTCCCCATTTCCCCACTGAAATGCTGCAAAGTTGCCTGGTTGATGTCTGCTGCCTGTTTGTTTTCCAAGAAAACAACTAGAAAAACTGGTGCAGGTGGCTTTTGGGGGCAATGTTTAAGGATGGCTTTATTTCAGAAGAAGGAAATTTGTTCTTAAAATAAGTATTTCAAATCCAAGAAAGCTCCCCAGAGCATGGTTTAACGATATTGAGGTCAGGCATTGCTTGGATCTCCAGCAGTGTGCCTGTGTGATGTAGATCTCCAAATAAATTAATTCCCTTCAAAAGCAAAGTGTTTATCTCCTGTTGCATGGGTAGTTTCTGTAATTAAACTTCCAGGACACAACTATGGTAATAAGAAAGCATTTATGGTAACAGGTCTTTCTGGTGACTGTTTCGAAGCAAGTCAAAAAACATATGCCTTGTAGGTGGTTTCTCCATTAAAAGAAGAGCAAAACTCTTTGATGCCATTGTGAATCCTTCAGAGATCTGCAGACGGCTGTTTTTCCTTGTACGAATAGCGACACAGGCTCTTAGCTCGCCAGAGGATGAACGCTTTGAAAAATGGAAGGTGCTGGTGTTGAGTCATTTTGCAACTGGCGGTGGCGGCGGCTGCTGCTGCCTGTTCCTGGTTGCTGCCATGAATGTGGAATCACGCTGTCGTCGAGGTGGAGAGGGTGTTAGCTAGGGACGGGGCTGCTCCAGCAGCACCCGCTTGTACTAGTGATCATTTTTAAGAGGTTTTCATCCTGTTTCCTCCCTCCTGAAGTGAGCTGGCTCCAGGGATGCAGGCAGGATTTGGGGTGGCTGTCCTTTTTCCCCCAAAAATGTGTTGCCAGTTGTATTTCCAAGACCAAATTGCCCATCTCTGCCTGCCAGGAAATCAAATCATCTGTGGTTTTGCCAGTTGCCCTTTACCCTGAAGTCTGTGCTTGTACCCAGTTACAACCATTGGGTTTTTTGTCTCTGCTGTTCCTTGCAGCTGAAGGCCTTTGTGCTCTCCAAGTGGAGGAGGAGGAAGAACCGCCTTCAAAACCGTTCTCTCAGTGAGCAGAGCACCAGCGTGCTCGCCAGCAGCCCAACACAGCGCTGAGAGCGCTTAACACCGGTTGCTGTCATCTTTCAGCCAACCTGAAGAGGTACTTGGCAAATCTCATCAGCCGCCTGGAGAACAGGCCGGGGTGCTGCTGGCAGAGCCGTCAGCCGTGCTGCCTGCCACAGGAGGGGGAGATGCACTCCTCCACTTACTTACCACTAACCCAGATGTGTTTTAATGCCAATTATTTCTGTGACCGCTTGGAAATTGGTTGAATTTCAGTGGTAAGTGGCTTATCCCACTGCTCTAGCTTGGCATGGCAGATACGAAGTTGGCTGTGTGTTGGGAGCTTCCCGGCTGCAGCTGCAAAGCTGGAACTCCGTGCCCCCACTGCTCCTTCGCAGCTGCAGCTGGGGTGCACTGTCACTGGCCTTGCCACGGAGGGGAAAACCCAAAACCAATGATCTAAAACCTGCCTGCCTCACAGCCTCCCTTGGGGCAGGGTGGGCATCTTCCCAAAACGCTGTGCTGGTGTGGTAGGGGGATGGGGACTGCAGGGTGGGCAGGGCAAGGGAGAGGCAGCACAGGGACTTAGCAGGGACAGGGGCCAAAGGATGGGCACAGGGGTAGGAAGATGGGGGATGCAGATTTGGTGGGGCTGGAGAGCTGCAGGATGGGGATGTGGCAGGGATGGGGGCACCACAGGAACAGGGACTGTAGCATGGAGCACAGCAAGGGCAGGGGATGGGGACAGAATGAGGACAGAGGACGTGGGATAGGAAATGCGGGATGGAGACAGGGCAGGGTCACAGGGTGTGTGATGGCGACATAGTAGGGACTGGGGATGCAGGAGGGGGGCTGTGGGATGGGCCATGTGGGATGGGGACATGGTAGGGACCAGGGATGGGGGATGGGGGATGCAGGATGGGGATGTGGTAGGGACGAGGGATCAGGGATGCAAGATGGGGACAGGGTATGGACGAGGGATGCGGGATGGGGACGGGGCAGGGACCGGGACCGGGACCGCAGCGGGGCCGCGCCGGCGGCTCCCCCGCCCCGGTGCCGGCGCGCAGGTGCGGCGGGTGCGGCGGAGGCCCCGCCCCCCTCCTCCCGCCGGTGCCGCCCCGCGGCCGAACTCGCCGCCGGCGCCTCCCCGTGCGCACCGCACCGCTCCGCACCCCTCCGCTCCGCTCCCCCCCACCCAGCGCTGCGGCAGCATGCGGGGCTGCGGTGGGCTCCGCGCCGCTCTGGCCCTGCTGGCCCTGCTCCTGCCCGCCGCCACCGCCGGCCCCGGCCCCGCCACCGGCCCCGCCACCGGCCCCGGCCCCGCCGCAGCGGGGGAGAGCCCCGGCAATTTCATGGAGGACGAGCAGTGGCTGTCCTCCATCTCCCAGTACGGCGGCAGGATCAAGCACTGGAACCGCTTCCGAGACGTGAGTCCGCGCCGGCCGCGGGGCGGGGGACACACACACACACACTGGACGAGCCGCCGGTGCAACGGGAGCCCCCTCCCCACCCTCCCCGCCGCTGCGGTTGCCGCAGCGCGAGCGGCTCCGGCTCCGCTCCCCGGCTCCACTCCCCGGCTTCGTGGCGGGGGATGCTGCCGGGGCTGGTGCCGGGGCTGCCCGCATCCGTGGGCGGATGATCCCGCGGGATGCTCCGTGCCCGTCCCCGCCCTGCCCATCGCCAAACCTGGCGTGACTGATGCCAAGGCCACCGTGACCAGGGCTGGTCACCAAAGCCGACCTCCGCGGGGACCTGAGGGTGCTGTCCCCAGCACCCCTTCCCCAAGCATCCCCCGAGCCCTGCCCTCAGTGACAGCTCGGTGCTCGGTGCCGCAGCTGGGCCTGGCCGGGTGGGGGTCCCTGGGGACTCGGGGGCGGGGGGGACACAAGGCGGGAAGGGCGAGGATGAGGATGCGGAGGCTGCTGCAGCCGGAGCAGGTGACCCGGCTCGGGACCCAGCAGCCCCCGGCTCTGTGCAGCCCCGGGTAACAGCCCCGGTGGCGTTCGGTTCCAGCCCTGCCTTTGATGGGGCAGTTTCTTGGGCTCGTTTTACACCCTTACCCCCATGTCACCCCCCAGCTTGTGTCCTCCAGGGCGGGGACACGGTGCTGTATCCCCATCCAGGGGGTCCAGGGGATCCGTGGCAGCTGAGTGGGGAGGGGGCACACACCGAGCTGCCCCCTACCCCGAGCCAGCCCCCCCCACTCTTTGTTCAGCCGTGCACTCGGGTTCACCTTGCCGGCAAGGATGTGCTGCCGGGAGACGGGCCTTGCCATGGGCAGGGCAGGGGGCACCACCACCCCCCCAGTTAAACCAGTCTGGGAGACAGAGCATGGGCGAGGGTGCGAGGACCAGGGTAAACGCCTCCCTGGAGACCTCCACCAGCAACGTACCCCACCGGCCAACGCCAGCCCTGGGCTTCTGGGACCCTGTCCAGCTGCAGATGCTCCATGGGGAGCATGCGTGGACATGCCCCTGCCACTCTGGGCATCCCCAGGGTGTTCGGGGCTGGGAGCCCCCCATCCCTGGGTGCCACATGCAGGGGGCTTGCCTGGCCATGCCACCACCACCAAAGCTGCTGGCCAGGGCAGCTGCGGCCCTGCCTGCAGTGGGCGCGGATTAATAAGCAAATCCCATGGATCGGTGGGTTCTCAGCCCAGCAGCGCCAGTGGGGGAGCGTGACCCACCGCGTGGCCCACCGTGTGGCGGGGAGGAGGCCGGTGGCTGTGCCGAAAGCCACGCCGCAGGGAGCTGCTGGGCACCGCAGCGTTACTAATCACGGCACGGGAACGCGGGCTATCGATTGCAGTGCCAATGTCGTCGTCGCCACGCCGGAGCCAGAGATGTCCCCTCCAGCACTGCCTCCTGTGCCGCTGCCTCAAGCTGCCACCCAAACCGCTGCCACCCTCCTCCCCGCAGTGGCAGCGATGCTCCCACCTTGTTGTTACCAAACCCACCCAGAGCACCCCATGGGGCGAGCGATGCCAACAGCTGGGGGGGTTTGAGTTCCTGTTGCTCCCCCTGACCCCCATGATGGTTCTGGGGCCCGAGGGAGCAGCTCTGCCTCCCCCGGCAGCGACAGCCATCTTAGCCTGCTCCCTCCAGCCTCACTAATGAAAAACCTGGGTGGCTGCTCAAGGACTGTCACCCCACAGGCACTGTCACCCCACGAGGATCCTGGCAAGGGCCTCACTGTGCTCCTGTGTGCTTCCTCCCCCTGTCCCTCCCCGCTCACTGCCTTTCCCAGCTGGCTGAGGGGCGATGGGGAAGGGGTTTATCCCATGTAAAGGCTTTCCAGGATTACAGAGGTGGGGAGCATTTTGGTGGTGGGCGCTGGTGGCATCTGGGGCTGGTGATGGGAGCGTTGGGTTGCTTAGAAAGCTGGAGTGCCCAAGTGGCACAGGGTGGCTGTCACCGTGGGCTGAGGATGGGAGCGGGGGGCTTTGGGCTGCCCCAGGGCTGATGGTGGGCACTCTCGCTCTTTCTTTCTCTCTCTTTTTCGGTGTTGGCCGGGCTCTCTCACCGCTGTGCTGCCAGGAGGTGGAGGTGAGCGTTGGGCGGCTGCTGGTGTCACCTCACCCTGGTGGCAGCCTACTTTGGGGGGAGGCTGCTCCCCACCCCATGTGCTCCCCTCCTGGTATGGGGGGTCCCAGGGTGGGGGTGTGTGTGTGCATGATGCAGACATGTGCAGGGGAAACCTCACCGGGCTGTTGGCCCTGAGCGGGATGGTGGCACACCTGGCCCGGTGTCACCTCTCCTGCCACCTGTGCTCATCCAGTCTCTCCCCTCTTTGCAGGATGACTACATCAAAAGCTGGGAGGACAACCAGCCCGGAGATGAAGGTACCGCTGGGACGGAGCTGGGATGTGTTTGGGATGGGGCGCGGGGGGCTTGGTGACAGCCGGCACAGAGTGGGGGACACTTTCTGCCCGTTTTCCTTCCGCTGGGAGAGGCAGTGGGGCCGATGTGTGCCGGGAAGCAGCAGCTGGTGCCGAGGCGGCCGCCCAGCTGCAGCCTGAATGGTGCTTTGTGCTGGGCCGGCTGGCGGCCAGCACTGCCGGGGCTCCGTGGGGGTCCCTGCCTGTCCCCTGCCTGCCCCGGCCCCTCTCTGCCCCCCAGCCCTGGACACCACCAAGGACCCCTGCCAGAAGGTGAAGTGCAGCCGGCACAAGGTGTGCGTGGCGCAGGGCTACCAGCGCGCCATGTGCATCAGCCGCAAGAAGCTGGAGCACAGGTAGGAGGCTGGCAGGGCCAGGACTGGGCTGGTGGCAGGATGGGGACCAAGCTGGGGGCTCAGCACCGTCCCCCCACATCTCTCACCCTGTGTAGAATCAAGCTGCCAAGTGCCAAGGGGCACGGGGGCTGCAAGCCCTGCCACGCTGCCCCGCTCGCCCCTGTCTGCGGCTCCGACGGCCACACCTACAGCTCGGCGGTAAGGATGGTGGCACTTCGCTGCGAGGAGGGGGACACTGGGCTGTGTCCTGCCCCCGCTGATGTCCCACTGCCACCCCGCAGTGCAAGCTGGAGCAGCAGGCATGCCTGGCCAGCAAGCAGCTGATGGTGCGGTGCGAGGGGCAGTGCCCCTGCCCGACTCCGCCCGGCCCTGCCGGCGATGGCAAGCAAGGTGAGGGGGGACAGGGGACACCGGGGGGTGTCCCTGAGCCCTGCCCAAGCTGACATGCACCCCCCGGACCCCCACAGAGCCGTGCACGGGGCAGGACCTGGCTGATTTGGGTGACCGCCTGCGCGACTGGTTCCAGCTGCTGCGGGAGAACGCCAAACAGAACGGCTCCGGCGGCCTCCCTGCCAGCCCCGCCAGCGGTACGTGTCCCCGGCACACGGGGAAGGGACGTGGGGCATCACCCCCGGGGGGCTGAGCAGCCACGGGCTGCATCCTGTCCCGCAGCGCTGGAGAGGAGCGTGGCGGCCAGCTGCAAGGAGGCGGTGGGGTGGATGTTCGCCCGGCTGGACACCAGCGGGGATCTCTTCCTGGAGGCGGCCGAGCTGGCCGCCATCAACCTGGACAAGTACGAGGTGTGCATCCGCGCCTTCTTCAACTCCTGCGACACCTCCAAGGACGGCCGCGTCTCCGCGCCCGAGTGGTGCTTCTGCTTCTGGAGGGAAAGTGTGTCACCCCGGGGCGGGGGATGTGCGCTTTGGGGAGGGTGCATGCCATGGGGTCGGGGCGGTGCGCACCGAGGGGCCACGGGGGTGCCGTGCTGTGGGGTTTGGATGGGGGGGGTGATTGCCGTGGGAGGATATACACCGTGGGGTCGGGGGGGTTGGGGGGGATGCATGCCATGGGATGCACGCCATGGGGTCAAGGGGCTGCACGCTGCAGGGGGCAGTAGGGGGTGTGCACAATGTGGGGTCCTGGGGAAGCAGACCAGGGATTGAGGGGGATGCACATGGGGGACATGTGCTGTGGTGTCTGGAGGGGAGATGGACACCATGGGGTTGGGGGAATTAACACTATGGAGTTGGGGGGGGATGGACACCATGGGGTTGGGGAGATGGACACCTGGGGCTGCACACTGTGGGGTCAGGGGGCTGCACATCATAGGGCTGGGGGCTGCACACCATGGGAGATGCCAGCTGCAGCAGTTGTGGGGGGTGTACATGCCGTGGGGTCAGGGGAGGCACACCATGGCGCTGGGGGCTGCAGGCCCACCCTAAGAGTGATGTGTGGGAACGCTGCAGAGCCGCCCTGTCTCAGGGAGCTGGAGAAGATTCAGATCCAAGAAGCCACCAAAAAAAAGCCAGGTGAGTGGGGGGTTCCAGGGCTTCTGTCCCCTGACAGGGCTGGGATGGGGGGCTCGGGCACTGCACGTGTTTGGGGGGGGTCATCGCTTCCCCGCAGGCACCTTCATCCCCAGCTGCGATGAGGATGGGTACTACCGGCGGGCACAGTGTGAGCCGGGCGGTGGGGAGTGCTGGTGCGTGGACCCCCACGGTGCTGAGCTGACGGGCACCCGTGCCCATGGCAGCCCCGACTGCGGTGAGTGCCGGGGGGAAGCCCCTGCCCCGGGGAGGGGGCTGCAGCCCCAGGACCTGGCCATCAGTCTCTGCCTTTCATCCCCACAGAGGAAGCGACGGGGTATTCGGGTGACTTCGGGAGCAGCGTGGGCTGGGAGGATGAGGAGGAGAAGGAGCCGGAGGAGGCAGGCGAGGAAGGCGAGGAAGAGGAGGGCGAAGCAGGCGAGGGTGACGACGGCGGCTACATCTGGTAGAGGAGCAGGAGAGCCCGGCAGGTGGTACAGCCGGGCGGCAGCCCCCCAGCTGGGGGTCCCTGTGACCCCAATGCCACTGGTGTGGCATGGGGTGGGTGCATCCCCCAGCCACGTGTGGGACGGGGTGTCGGGGGGCTCGTCCGGGGAGGGGGCGAGCGGGGCGGGCGGCCGCGCTTGTGCGAATTTGAGCTTTTTTTTTTTTTTTTTTTTTTTTTTTTGGGTAGAGCCGTGTAGGCCTGGCGTGCTGCTGCGTGGTCTTCAGCCGGGCAAATGGCGCTAATAAAAGTGGGAAAAAACAAAACCAAACAATCACCCTCATAGAAATTCCCCACCACCAACACTGCATCCCCCCACCCCACCCCAGCGTTGTGTAGTGGCTGTGAAATAAATACCCCGTGCTGTGTCAATCGCTCGCCCGCCCGTTCCTCCCCCCTGCCCAACACACCCCTTGCCCCACCTGCGCCCACCAGCCCTTCACGGGTTGCTGGGAAGGGGTGTAGGGGTGGGGGTGCATCTCTGCCAGGGCCCCCTGGGTTTGGTCCCCACATTCAGCTGCCACAGGGTTGCACCTGACCTCCCTCTGCAGGGTGCCAACCCCAAATATGACCCCACCCCAAACCTCTGCAGGACCCCAGCCCCAAACTGACCCCCCTCTCCCCAACCCAAGACCCACCAACACCAGTCCAATCCACACCCCAGCCAGCACCACCACCCCCCCTGCCACCCCCAGCCGCTCAGCACCACAGGACACCAGGGCCTCAACTCACAGTGTTTATGATTCCAGTGAGGACAGAAAAAAACCCAAAAGAAACTCCCCCCACCCCAATTTGGGGTTCCCAGCAGCTGGCAAAGGCACCTCACTGTGTCCCTGGACACCCACCCTCTGCTGGCACCGCAAGGTCCAGGCACTTGGCCCCACCACTGCCAGGGCCAAAAAAGGGGACATGGCAGCTCTCTCCCTGGTACAAGCCCCCTGGCGGGGGGGGGGTCAGAGCTTGCTGGGGGGTCCCGGCTGCCGCTGGAGCCGCCAGGCCACCCGCACCCCCTTGCCCGCCTGATTGAGCCTGGTGAAGGCGCTAGGGTCACCAGTGCGGCAGTAGCGTGTGACGAGGGGCTGCAGGATGGTGATGGGGATGCAGAAGTTGAGGTGGGGGTAGGTGGCCCCCACACTGGTGTCCCGTGTGTTGCTGGCCACGATTCCTGGCAGGGAGAGGAATGATGCCCATGTCATGGAGCGCAGCCGAGGGACACCCATGGGACACCCTGCTATGGGAGATCCTCCCCCGGCTTACCAAGGAGGCGTCCGCTGTGGGAGGAGATGACGGGGCCGCCACTGGAACCCCCATGGACAGCACAGGTGGTCTGCAGCATGACGGGGCGCCCAGCCACTGCCACCACCGCCGAGAGGACCCCCGCCATCACTGAGGGGCCACATGCCCGACCCAGCGCCCCAAAGCCCACCACGCTCACCTCCTCGCCTAGGGTGGGAGGGAAGTGGGTGCAAGGGGGTGACCCTGCCACCCTGGCACCCCATGTCCCCCCGGCCGCTTACCTGGGCGGAAGGTGTCCGCTGGGCGCGGGGGGACAAAGCCTGGCATGGTCTCCTCCAGCTCCACCACTGCCACATCAAAGGGGGACGACTCCTTGGCAGCGAACACCACACGTCCCCTGAGGACAGTGGCAGCCCTAAGGACACGGCACATGATATGTCATGGCGCAGGGACACAGGGTGGGGGAGGCAGTGGGGGACAGGGAACTGCACTCACCAGCCAGGGCCGGATGACAGCGTCACACGGAGCGGGGCACCCGCCTCCACCACGTGCCGGCAGGTGAGGAGCAGGCGGGGGCTCAGCAGCACCCCGGAGCCCCACACTGCTCCGCACTCCACCAGTGCTGCCCAGCCCAGGGGGTCTTGCCCATCTCCCACCTGCCCTGCGGCCGCCTGCACCGGTGTGGGTGGCACTGCTGGCACCACGATGCCGGCTTCACCCAGGATGCTGGCGCTGCTGCACAGGATGGCTTTGAGGGAGCAGAGCAGGGTGAGCCCGATCCACTCGGTGCCCTTCCAGCAGAAGGAGGCGGTGATGACGGCCACCAAGCGGGGCCCATCGGGTGAGGGCAGGAAGGCCCCACCACCCTCGGTGCCGGGCAGGCAGCGCGCGTCCGTCAGGACCAGGGCGTTCTGCTCCCCGGCCAGGTTGCTCACCACCCCTCTGCTCAGGGTGTTGAGGAAAAGGTCGGGGCAGAGGGCGCCAAAGGGGGACCCGCAGGCCACCAGCCCCTCGCCCTTGCGCAGGCCCCCGGCGCCCGCCCGGGCCGTCCAGCCACCCGCGGGGCAGTCGAGGCCGGGCACCCGCAGCCAGGCAAACCAGTGCAGGGCCGGCCGGCCATCCCCCGCTGCCTCCGCGCCGAAGTGCCACTGCTCCGTGTCACCGAAGGCCTGCGCCAGCGCCCGCTGGAAGGCACCGCAGGGCACCAGGGCCAGCAGCTGGGCCTCGTGCTGCCGCAAGCCGCTGGCCGGGGTCTGCCGTGCTGCCAAGGCATCGAGGCGGAGGGTCCGGGCAGCGAGGCGGAGGGCCGGGGTGCGGGTCCTCGCCGGGGACTGCAGGACGAGGAGGCGTGGGCAGGGCTGGAGGGCGTCGGGTGGGAGGGCGCGGGGCCTTGCCCATGCGGCGGGGCCGTCCCGGAGGAAGGGGGAGAACAGGGCGCCCTGGCACAGCACCAGCCCGGGGCGGCGGCTCAGCACCACCCCGCTGCAGCTCCAGGGGCCGGCGGCCGCCTCGGGGGTGTCAGGCGGCCCGGAGACGCTGACCACGCAGCAAGCCTGCTCCTCCGCCATGGCGGCGGCCGCGGGGCGGGCTGCATGCGGGGTGGGCAGCGCCGGGGGCGGGGCGCTGGGTGCGGTGGGGGCGCTGCTCCCCTCTGCAGAGTGCGGCCCCGCAGCCTCGCCCCCTCGCGTCCCCGGCACCCGCCGCCGGCCCCGCCTCTCCCCCCTCCCACTTCGCCCATTGGCTGCGGCAGGGCTCCCCTCTCTCCCCATTGGCTGCGGCGGGACTCTGCTCTCCTCCCGTTGGCTGCGGCGAAGCTCTGCGCTCTCCCCATTGGCTGTGGTGGGACTCTACGCTCTCCCCATTGGCTGCTGCCTCCCATTGGCGGCGCTGGCGGGGCGGGGCGCGCGACGTGGCGGCAGCGCAGGGTGCGGCGGCGGGAAGGGGCGGTGGGACCTGCCCGGGCCGGGCCCCGGCAGCGCTGGGTCGGGACGGAGGTTGAGCCAGCCCCGGCCCTCTCACAGGCGGCTCCGCGGCGGGCGCGAGCGCACGGGCGGCTGCCAGGCCCCCAGCGAGGGAGCAGCGGCCGGAGCTGCTTCCCCACCGGCACTCTGCGTTCCCCCCACCCGGCCAGGACAGAGCCAGGGTCAGCACCCCTGCAGAGGACAGAGACGTGTCTTTATTGAACTGGAAATGAGCGCTAGGCAGTAATGAGATTTCAGACAAAACAAAAATAATCCGTCGAGTATAAAAGAAACGGGTTTCG
This sequence comes from Caprimulgus europaeus, assembly GCA_907165065.1. The sequence continues at coordinate 37,848,916 of OU015529.1, read as the reverse complement.
ACTGCATTAACGACCCTGTGACGTGCAAATGTCAAACACTTCCAGGCTACAACCACCAAAGAGCTTTGTGGTTCAAGGCCCTTGACCTCACACCAGTCACCCCACCCCTGAACCGGGTGTGCTGGTAGGCGGCTCCTCCCGACTCAAAAAATAAACCCCCGTAAAGTCAAGGAGCTGGGATTGCCCCAACGGCACCCTCCTCCTCCTCCTCCATGCTCAGCATGACACAGCACAGCCACCCTACAGCTCGGTTCAACCCAAACGCTATGTTTATTGAGGAGTTCTAATCTCGTGATACCTTGGTTCAGTTATTTGTGAAATATCTAAATACTGTTAAATAGATTTTTTAAAAAACCCTAACCAGACTCTGGACTAAACAAGATGAACCTTAAACTAAAAAGTTAGAAGGGACGCTGTTTACATTAACACTTTCTTTAAAAAAAATAATTGCTTTTTCTGTTTTTGTTTTTTTCTTTGAAGTCAATTAACCACAGTGGTGAGACGTGCTCTCTTTTTCAGCCGTTACAGTGCAGCCTGCGGAGTTTTACTTCCCAGATCAGAGCAGCCCCGCCGTAACCAACTGAAAGGGACGACTCGCACCTGTGTGCGGAACGGCGCCGTCTCCCCGTCACGTGGAAAAGAGTTGTGTCACCACTGTGCAATAGGGCAGCCGAAATCCAGGAGTCTCTTGGTTGATGCCGGTAGGCGGTTGGAAAGCTTTCCGTGCTCTAATAGAAAAGTCCGTAGGAAGCTGTGAACAGGATCAGTCCAGAGGAGTAAAACTCTTTATGTCCGTCCAAGTGTCAGTCAATGTACTGCGATAGCCAGCGGAAGCCCTCGCCGTAGCCTTGCCTCTTCAGCACGCTGCACATGAACACCTCCATGGGACGTGCGTTCAGGTCTTTCAGCGGCACGTTTCCCTAGGGAAAGCCAAAGGGAAGTCAGGGATGCAGCCCGGCTGCCCTCGGGGAAGTGGCAACCCAGTCGGAACACCTCCTGGGCACAGGGAGTTCCCCTCTCCCGGCTGCGCACCGGCCCCTTCGCCAGAGGGGCCTGCCCACGGGACGTTCGGAGCCAGCAGTGCGGGAGAACGGGCATTACAAACACCGACGCAAACCGTTCTCCAGGCACACGGCCTGATGTAGCTGCGGTACTGGGCACCACCATACAAGAAACGATTGTCACTGCTTGGATAAGTGAGCACCAAGAATAGTCTTGCAGTGTTCTACTGCCCTTACCCAACATTTCTGATCAATTCTCTCTAACTGCACTGGTTTTTAACAGTTCAAAAACAATTAGAACCTTAAATGGATGGAAACGCAGAGTAACGAAGGCAGCAGAGACAGACAATGTGTTAGAATACCAGCTAACACCCTTGTCGTTGTCAACACCCCAACTTTTGCACAATTCTGGCAGTTTCAAAACTTGACCAAATGCCTCATTATTATCAAAGATTCATCTTGGTCAATACTGTGGACAAGTTCCCAGTAACAGCTCAGGAAGTTTCTGGACGGAGTCTCACCCAGCAGTGAAAGACGCAAGCCCTCCCTCACTTGCAGGTGATCCAACATTTGGACGCCTCCCTACCTTTCCCGTGGTCTGTCCGTAGAGCCCGAAGATCTCCCGCAGTTTCTCCTCACTGATGGCCTCCGGTCTGTCAATTTTGTTACCCAAGATAAGGATTGGCACGTTGGATATTGTTTCATCTGTCATTAGTGCCTGCATGCAAGATGGAGGGGTTATGCAGAGCCAGAAAAAACATTTATAATTTAAAGAAAAACTTTTTGTTTAAGCTTTGGGACCAACAAGGGCTATTTTTTTGGTCCCCCATACTCCTGCAGAAGAGGAGTCCCTCCAGCAAGGTTTCTCAGAAGAAGCTCCTATCGAAACGCACGGGCCATCTCAAACTTCTCCAGCTCTGGGAGAGTATGCTTATAAATCCATACCGATCCACTCCCCGCACAAACTAGCGTGCAAATTCCCTTAAGTACACGCTTTGGACACTGCATCACCGGTGTAAAAGGTGCAAATCCAAAGCACGAGACACAAAGCACGGTGCGCACGTGTTCTAGCCCAAAAAAGGAGTCTTATTTATAATTTAGCTACTCAGAGGTCTTGGGGAAGGAAAAAAAGAATTAAGTTTACATTAAGCTCAACTTTGGATTCCATAAGACGCGAGTGATCTGCGCAGTCCACCAGGAAGACGATCCCGTTGATGGCTGGCAGGTAGTTCTTCCAGACCCGGCGAGCTGGAACACAGAAGTGGTAAACACCGTCCTGTGAAAACGCTACCAGAAACATCGGGAAAATGACACCCAAAAGGAGCCACCCTCTCCGTTGTGAATTCCTCAAGGCAAGGCAAGACCTTCTGGTGAAGGGACTGGCTGAGGCCGCAAGCCAGGCAGTTCGGAGAGCTGGTGACGCTCTCTCTGCTTTCATAAGAAAGCCTCAGCAACCCAGGCTGCCTTTTTAGCCAGAGTGTCTTAAAATTTAAAAAAAAAAAAAAAAGCAGAAAAATTTTTCTTAGAACTTCTAGAAAGTCTGAAAATAAAAATTCAGCAATTATTCAAAAGAATAAGCCTATGGCATTCACATCATCCACAGCTAAAAATATTTCAGGCGGCAGAGCATGAACTGGCAACACTTTTTTTCCAAAGTGCCAAAATTAAGTACTGAACCACTGAAACAACTGGGATCCTGGAGGTTATCTCCACAGAAATAATTTAAAGCAACAAATAATTAAGTACTGCTAATTAGTACCACTTTCCAGTATCACTTTTTGGGAGACTTGTCTTATGGTGGCTGGAGAACATCACAGGAATCAGAAAATTAACCCCATTTGCTGCCTCCTGCTCAGCAATTTCACTTTTACCTTGTTCATGTCCACCCAGATCAAAAGTCGTAAAGGTCATTCCAGCAATCGTCAGCTCCTCCGATGCTGAAAAGTAAAAATACAGGCGGTGTTGCAGGAAAAGAAAGAAACTGCCATGGATGGGATTTCTTGGGGACCCCTGCTAACATCACACACACTCCCCTCATGGAAGATATCCCGCAGAATTCAGGAATTCCCTGAAGGCCCTGGAGAATTCAGCCACTGAAACAGAGCTGTTTCACAAAATCACGAGCAGGAGAAAACAATTTCTCCTACCTCCCCGCTTCAGCACAAGCTCGTTCATCTGCAATTATTACTTTGTTACACTTTTCAGCAGAAACCCACTCCCCCCCAGAGAGAGGCACCTCATATTAACCGAACCACATCAATTCTCAGGCTCTGCGTTTTATGTTTGAGAGGAAAACGCAAATCCACTTCAGCTCAAGCAACCTCAGATGCAGTTTTAAGACTCTCAAGGTCCATCACCTCAGTGCTGAGCTATCACTGAGGCATCTTTCGAAACCGTGTCCCCAGAATGAAGGAGGAGAATCCACACCGCGAGGCAGGCGGGCGGAGTCGCTGGCAGACTTACTGGGATGTAGCGTTGGGACATGCTGACCCAGCCTGTCGTCTTTGAGCATGTGCAGCAGAGTGGTTTTGCCAGCATTATCCAAACCCAGGAACACAAGTTTTCCAGATTTCTTGTACAAACCTGGAAGGAAAACAAACAAGCAAGAAAAGCTCCAGCAGGCGCACTTCATCAGGCGAGCAGAAATGCTGCTTGTATACAAACCCCTGTATTGCCGCCTGTGCCCGAGAGCCAGGCCAGCACAGACGGGAAGAGCGGGAAAAATACTGTGCAGCTTTTACCCAAACAACACAAGGTAACGTCTACAATAACAGACATTTTCTGAGCTTGCATTTCTATGATGAACATATTCAGTCTGTTGCCCAAGAGGGGTATTTAAACGTGAAAATGGAATAAACTCATAAAAGCTAGCAGCGAGTTGCTGAAGAAAAAGTGCAAGGCATGAAACAACATATCATTTTCTTTAAACAAACTGATTTTTTTTTTCCACTTTCAAGTGTGCACCTGCTGCAGGCAACTTCCCTTCAGTTCCCAACAGGACTTTTTCTCATCCCTCCCTACCCCCATGAGGTGCTCGGGACAGACAGCACCTCTTCCTCCACCAAGGACCTCCCCTGGAACTCACAACTCCGGCACAAGGCACTCTGCCATCACCTGCACCTCAGGAAAGGGCACCTCATGCTGCCGTGAAGCAACCAGCCCCGCAGTGCAGGTTGCCCTCGATTGGGCAATGTTTTGGCCAGCACTTCCACAAGGAGCCTTCAAGCCAAACTGCACTGGGCGTTAGGCAGCAGCCCTCCCAGGCACGCCACAGTGGGCAGCTTGGTGTGGGAAGTGATAATTTGAGGAGAAGCAAGGCAGCCAGCTGCAGCAGTGAGAAGTAAGGGTGAGCTCTGGTGGAGCTGGTGAGCTTGGACACCAGGAGGAGGAGAGGAGGAGGAAAAGGAAGAAGAGAAGGATGACAGGGCCCCTTCCCTGGCTAGACAGCACTGCCTGGGGCCTCACCATCAGCTCAGCTGCTCTCACGATTTTAAACAGCAAGAGACAGATCGAGTGGGAGCCAAACACCTCAATTATTCTCAAAGTCTCTCCTCCTGGTGTATAAACACCTTCGTTGGTTTGCAGGTTTCTCAGCAAACTTTGTACTAGCCAGAGCCATTGCACTCCTCAAAAGAGATGCGTTTTAATCGCTAACTTTCAAGTGATTTTGGCAATTGGCACAAGCCAAGCTGAGCTGTGTGTGAGCAGAGGGAAGGCGGCATTACCCAGGAACTGCAGCACGCTGCTGAAGCCGTTGTAGAGCCATTCGAAAATGAACGACATCGCTGAAGATTAATCACCTGCAGGGACAAAACCAAAAGCAGGGTTAGAGGTGTGAGAAGGGGCCGGCTGCGTGCCCCTCGCCCCCGCAGAACGTTGCCACGCAGGAGCGGGCGCGCTCCCCTCCCTCCCACACGGCCGGCGCAGCCCAGCCCGAGAAGCGACGTTCTGTTCCGTGACTAATCCCCTCCGGGCGAGCCCCCCGAGGAGCGGGCAGGGCCGGGCCACCCTCTCCCGCCCAGCCCGGCCACTGAGAGGGCGGTGAGGGGGGAGCGGGGCCCGGCGGCGGCCTCAAGGGCGGGCAGCACGGCCTAGCCCCCGCCCCGCCCCCACCCTGCCTGCGTGTCACCTCCCGCCACCACCCCGCGCCCGGCCCCCGCCGCCTTGCTCGTCCCCTTCCCCGGGGCCCGGCCGCCCCCCACCGCCGCCGCTCACCCCCGGGCCGCCGCCACCCGCTCCGCGGCACCGCCAGCTCCCCGCCGGAAATGCGTCGCTCCGCGCGCCCCGCCCACTTCCGGCCCGGCGGCTCGCCGCGCTGGCTCCCCACGTCAGCCGCGCGCGGGATCGAGGCTGCCCCGCCCCGCCATGACCCGGGTTCGAGGCCGCCCCCCGTCGGGTCCCCGAGAGTCGGGTCCCCGAGAGTCTCGGGTTCGAGGCGGCCCCCTGCCACATTCCCCACGCGGATAAACCCGCCCAGACGCCCAGCACAGGCCCGCCCCGGGGCCGCGGTTCACGGGCTCCAACGGGGGAGGCAAAGCAGGGGGAGCCCCACAGCGCTGGGTTTCAGTAGTGACATTTATTTCTACCATCCATACACGTACCAGGTGAGCGATCTTCTATCGCGATTGACAGAGTACACCGTACGACCATGCACAAGCAGGGTGCTTTGATTCTATAAATTATTGTCTTCTAGCCTCCACAAGAGCTCGATGCGGCAGACACGTCACTGCTAGACACATAATTCTAATCGGCAAAGTCTTCTTGTTGACACCGAAGCTATTTTTCTGGTCTATTCCTGCACGTGGTGACTCCTTGGTGGGAAGGACATGGTTGTCTCACCACCCGTCCTCAGGCTTTAGTTCTTCTGGTAGTAGAACCACTTGTCAACTGTATGGGGGGGAGCGAGGGGGAAGGGTTAGTCCTCTGTTAGTCACCCACTTAGTAAGTAGTCATAGGGCAGCATACACGTTATCTCCAGCACAGGAGCTCCTGTCAACCACTGCCCCACACATTCAACAGGTTGTTTTCCTGAAGAACTCACCCTCACTCCATCCACACATGACTAAGTTCAGGTGAGGACAGCCAGCCAGAGCCAGCTTGGGGAGGTAAAGCCATTTTACCTCCAACTCCCATGGCTACCTGGAAGACATCAGTTTCTTCACAGGTTTATTGCCCATGAAGAGGTTGGAAACAACAGCCTTGCTCCTCCGACATCCAGCTGCGAGCTCTCAACGCTGCCATTAGCTCTTGTCCCTGCCACAGCCACATCCAGACTCTGTGTGTGAGGTTCACGTCACCACCTCGCACAGAAGGAAGTGATGACAGCCGAGCGAGGATTCCTCCCACAGCTGTTATTTTCTGACAGAGTGGTGTCCCGTGGCATCAAAAAGCTCGTCACCAGCTCACAAGGGAGACTTGTTCAGTGACAGATCTCTAATCAGCAGGTTCAGTGGCAACTGGAGCACCAAACACATGACCGATTTCTGCCTCTGCTCTGTGCAGATAGGGAGTAATTCCCTTCCTCGGCTCACCTGCACTGAGGACCCTGCTGAACTCCCTGTTTTGTAGAACTAAAACTGCTCTCCTGCCATCACTGCACTCCAGCCCTCTGCAGTGCTGCTCCTTCAGGACCTGCTATAAACCAAATCTCTTGTGGAGCAAACTATGGCACCTCAGGTCTCCTTACCACTCATTTACCCACCTCACGTACTCAAATGAGGAGATAAGGCAACAAGAGAAGTTATTCAGGAATTAAACAGCATTAGTGACATGACTTAGGTCCAGCAAGGCCCTTTGTTTCTCTGAGTGCCAGACCTAGTTATCAGTTAAGACCCTCATTTTTCTACTGCCAACTCCTTTGAGGAAGCCCCCACTCTGCACTGGAACATAAATGTGGGTTGTGAGACTCACCTTCAGGAGGGATCGGGTTGGCAGCTTTACACGGTGGTGCCTGAAAGGAGAAGTGTGTTACAGAATCACAGAATCCCAGAACTGCCTTGACTGGAAAAGACCTTTAAGATCAACGAGTCCAATCATCAACCCATCACTGACAGGTCCCCGACTAAACCATGTCCCTCGGCACTATGTCTACAGGACCCTTCAATCCCTCCAGGGGTGGGGACTCCACCACTGCCCTGGGCAGCCCCTTCCAATGCCTGAGAACCCTTTCAGGAAAGAAATTCTTCCTCACATCCAATCTCAACTGCCCTTGGCGCAACTTGAGGCCATTTCCTCTTGTCCTGTCACTTGTTCCTTGGTTGAACAGACCCATCCCCACCTCTCTACACCCTCTTTTCAGGGAGTTGTAGAGAGCCAGAAGGTCTCCCCTCAGCCTCCTTTTCTCTAAGGCTAAACAACCCCAGTTCCCTCAGCTGCTCCTCATCACACTTGTGCTCCAGACCCTTCCCCAGCTCCGTTGCCTTTCTCTGGACACGCTCCAGCACCTCCATGTCCTTCTTGGAGTGAGGGGCCCAAAACTGAACACAGCACTCAAGGTGTGGCCTCACCAGTGCCCAGTACATGGGTAAGAGAACTTCCCTGGTCCTGCTGGCCACATTATTCCTGATACAGGCCAGGATGCCCTTGGCCTTCTTGGCCAACTGGGCACCCTGCTGACTCATGTTCAGCTGCTGTTAACCAACACCCCCAGGTCCCTCTCTGCTGAACAGCTCTCCAGCTCCTCCTCCCCAGGCCTGTCACACAGCCAGGGGTTGTCATGGCCAAAGTGCAGAACCCAACACTCGGCCTTATTAAAACTCATGCAGTTGGTCCTGGCCCATTGATCTCATCTGTCCAGATCCCTCTGCAGAGTGTCCCTGTCCCCCAGCAGATCAACACCCAGCTTGGTGTTGTCTGCAAACTGACTGAGGGTTTGTTTGATTCCCTTGTCCAGATCACTGATAAAGATGTTAAATAGGACTGGCCCCAGTACTGAGCCCTGGGGAACACCACTCCTGACCGGCTGCCAACTGGATTTCACTCCATTCACAACTCTTTGGGCATGGTGATCCAGCCAGTTTTAGCTGAGAGCAACTGCTGACAGAGGTTGACCTTAAGCCCAAAGCTCACTAGCTCTCATCATGTAGAGCTGCCCAAGTCTTTACTGAGCACAGCTTAAGATCTAAGCAGTGTAAATTGGTCTGTGGCAGTCAGTGCTGGTCAGCTGTGAGGGTACAAATGAGCTCACATGCAGTGTGAGTCCTGTCACCCCCACAGCCTCCTCATTCCATACGTGTCCTACATGGCAGAGGTGATCTGCTCTGCTCTAAGCACAGACTGCAGTGCCATCTGCTCCTCACCCCAAGCAGTTACTCCAGCATCTATACAGTTGCAGACAGCCTGTTTTTTTTAAACCTCAATGTGATGGTGGAATAGAAGGACAAAGGACTTTTGGAAAAACTTATCTGAACCACTTTCACCTGATATTTAACAACCAAAGACAGAGGAGAGTCCCCAGCTGGTGACACATCCTCTGCAAGGGTTACACTTTCAAAACCTTATACAGTAATTTGGATACCACCAGAGGATAGGAGCACTTTTAAAATCAAGACAGTCTCTCCAAGGCTACAGAGAGACTCTGGTTTCCAGTCATATTTCCATACACTGACTGGAAACGTTTTGATCTTTCTGTGCCATTCTTCTATCCCCTTTCAAGTTGCCAACAGCAGTGTTTCACAAGCCTGGGGAGATGCAGCTAAGTCCTGAAACTGGGTAGGGGTACAACACTGGGAACTTCAAACCTTTCATTGCAAAGGATGCAAGGTCCCTGCTGCAAGGCTCTCAGAAATTAGACTTTCTCTTTTCAAAGGGTGACCTGTGCCATGAAGCTCTGGGACGGCCAAACATTTAAACACTCTCTGAACAGCTGGCAGCTGAGCTACAGTTCAGAAGTTTAGCCCTTCACACAAACCCTTGTTCTGGATTCTGTCTCCCAGATGACTAAGGGCAAGCAGAAGCCTCTGGAGGAATGTCTGTCTTGCTCCACCTCCATAAACAGGTGCTGTGTCCAGCATGCTATTCACACAGCAAGGATAGTTTGACGGTACCAAACAAATTGCATCATTTTGCCTGACACCAACGTCGGGGGTGGGACACTCAGATTTGTACTTACTGCATCCACAGTAGCTTTTGCACACTCTTGACTACAGCAGAAAGGGCTATTGGACACCGTCAGATTTATGCTAGAAGAGAAAGGTTGTTTATGAGAATGTGAAAGCCAGGCCTCTCCCTCAAGATTAGACATATATTAATATTGTATTCCATTAATTATATTAATATTATATTCCATAATAATGGAATATTAAGAATCATTGTTATAGTTGCCAAGTTGAAGGGGAAGGCCTGCAGAGACAGCCAGCAGCTAATGGAAAGCATGGCACCACTCAGGGAAGGAAGTTTCAGGGACATTTATTTAGGGGAGAGGAACATGCACACTACCACAAGCTTTAACCTACCACTTGATCTCCCCTCCGTCAGTTTTCTTTGCTATTAAAGCTTTCCAGTGTTCATGAGTACATTTGATGACGTTCACAGCAAAATCCTAAAGTTGAAGATAAGAACAAACATGGGATTATGCGCAAGCACCAGACCATCTTCTCCAGACTATCAGCTACGTGGAATGAGAGACCAGTATTTCTATGCTGTTTTTAGATAGTTTCTGACTCTGAAAGGGGCTCAAAAACCTCTTCCATTACCGTACCTCTCAGGAACAACAGTGACCTCCCAGCGCACAACTGCTGAAACAACGGGGGTTTTACAATACGAGTTGTTTTACTTTCAAGATGGGAGGATACACCAAGGTCACTAGCAAGCTCGAGGCCAAAATAAATTGAATGCAGATATTCTAGTCTCGGGCCAGTGCTGTTATAAAAGCACCTCCACACCGCTGCTCCTCCCACTCGGTTTGTCTCCAGCAGCTAGTTGATCCCAATCTATCTGTGAGCCTTCTTCCACTCCAGGCAAATTATTCAACTGTGCAGTTCAACAGGAAGAGACACGCACCTAGTCTAGCTTTGCAACTATTTAAAAACGAATCTGCTTCCAAGCATATCACAGCTTTTCTCCTTAAAATAAGTAGTATGTGCTCAAGCATTAACCTGTCAGCTGGAGAAGGAAGTACACACAATTCTTTGTTAGCATGAACACCAGCAATAAACATCCTGGTTTGATACCACCCAGAGCCAAATAAAACACTGCAGGAACATGTGTGAGGCTGTTTGTCCCTGTTTTCCGCCTTGGCCTTGATTCTGTTTTCACCCATCCTGAGGGTCAGTGATATGTCCCAGCCCACCCAACCTAGTGCTGTGCTGCAGTCGAAGGGGACGAGTTCACTCCCACGTGATGCCATTTTAGGCCCCCTTACCCTTTCCTTCCCCTCCCTTCCCACACCACACTTGGCAGGCCCTCCCCTTCTCTGCACCAACTCTGGAGCTCTGGGAGTTGAGTCACCTCACTAACCCACTCAGGGCACACCAGGACTGGCAGGAGGAAGGGCACAGAAGCAGGATTTCTGCCATTCAGGAGCAGTATATTATCTGATCCAACCCAGAGAAGAGGCAGAGGAATAATGCTGTCAAGGCACAGCCTTACTCAAAGGATGTGAGGAACACTTTATGCCTCAAGGAAGAAGCATTCTAACTCCTGAGTTAACTTCAACTTGCAACAGGCTGCAGTGGAACAAAGCCAGGGAGCAAGGGAGGTGAAGGGTGATGTCAAGCACCCTTTGCTCCACAGCAGGAGCAAATAAACATGGTGTTTTCCATCCTGGTTCTGACACAGAGGCTCCAAGCCCTGAAGCGATCCCACATGAATGTCATCTAGAAGAAAAACTGCTAATGTCTAACAGCAGCCAGGTGATAACTCTATGCTTATTCTTCTAGTATTCCTCCAAGCACCAGGAACAAGCAAAATGGCAGGCTAGAAAAACAGCAGGAAGAATGGAGTCAGCTATCCACACAGCCTTGTAGAAACCCATTCTCTCAATGACTACTCATTTGTGTCCCCATGTACCTTGAGCTCAGGTTTCAGACAGCGTGCCTTTGCATGCTCACAGTAATGAAGCAAGGCGATCCTACCTTGTCTTTAAACTCGCCATTAAAAGCAAACTGGTTTTCTGGCTTTCCATCAGGTACTTTGTATCTTCTGAACCAGTCCACAGTAGCTTCTAAGTACCCAGGTTTCATCCTTCTGACATCATTGATATCTAGCCAGGAAGAAAAGGTTTGTCAGCCACATCTAGTAACAGAAGTTACTTAGCTACTACCTTGCTCTTCTGAGCGGCCCCTCTTTAAGTAGCTTTAGCAACATTTCAGACAGGCTACAGGAAAGATACAAAGTGGATAGCTGCAGAGGGAAGTTAATGTTTCTCCGTCACAGTACATCCTGATTGCTCCCGGGAGCATGGACACATTTAAACAGGCAGTCTATGCAGGGGATTGCATTTGGGACAAACAGCAGTAAAATGTTTTGCCATAGGACTGATAACATCCTATTCTGCTGTCCTTCTAGTATTACATCTGATGAATATCATGGCATAGAAGGAGCAAGCCCACGTCCTGACTTGAAAGTTTCCTGCAGGCTCTCGATGGAGAAAAGGAAGTACCGAGCCTGTCCCTCCCTCCTGTTCCTCACCATTATAGTTATCTGCTTCAGGGTCTTCAACGTTGATAGCAATTATCTTCCAGTCTGTCTCTCCCTCATCAATCAGTGCCAGCGTGCCCAGAACCTTCACTTTGATGACTTCTCCTCGAGAGCAGACCTGCAAGGAAAAAGACCTTGTCCATAGTGATGCATCCAAAGAATTCACAACGGTAGACTGTGCAAGCTGCAATAGTCCAGCAAGCAGTAGAGTACCAGGAAATTAGCTGTGGCTTATCAGCGGTTGCTGAGCCTGGCTCACAAGCCTCACACTATAAGATCTCATCGACAATCTCTGGAGGCATTGGAGGGAAACACCACATTCTTTGGGCAGAGGAGGTAGGAACTGAATAATGTCTCTGGATAATTGACTTCAAAGACATTAATTACATGTTTCACAAGACAGTTACCCTTTAAAATGCATTACCTTGCTTCCAATTTCGCACACATCAATTGGATCGTTGTCTCCACAGCAGCCGGTATTTTCATCTTTGTGACCTGGGTCTTCCCAAGTCTGCAAAAAACCAAAATAAAACAAGCAACCCACACATAAGAACTCTTAGGTTTCAAGAGGAAACAGAAAGCAGGTTTATTTCAGGCATGCAATTGCCTGGAAGATACAGATGATGGCCCACTTCACATTTGCTTTCAGCTCTAGTGATTGGGCTACTATTACACACACGCCTGCAAATGCTGCTTGAATCCAGTTAAAAGGTTTTATGACGCCAAGGGTAAGCTGCTCCCTCCTACCGACAAACCTTTTTTCAACAACTTTCCAGACTTCCTCTTCCATTCCACAGCTGCATAAAGGTGAAGTTCACATCTATAAAGCACACTCATTGATTTGGCTGCCTGCCTGTTCCTCTCCCTATTCATTTCTTAACAGAAGTTTCCTGAACTCCAGATAGCAGTCCAACAGAGATGGAAGACAGACAGGGTGTATTGTTTCCTTTTAATTAAACAATTAAAGACAGGCTGTTACACTACAGGGTTGATTAGAACACCGAGTCCCACACCCTATGCTGCCCAGTGTCCCAGCACACACCACCTGAAGTGGTAAGTTGGAAAAGAGGACTCCAGAAGGCATTTGAGCTATGCCTCCGAAAACAACAGCTGCTTTAAACACACACTTCCGATAAAAGGACACTGTGCCCACTTGCATCATATGGAGCATCTACCTCTAAGGTAAAAGAGGGAATGCTTTTCCCCAGTCTCTGCATGCCAGGACACAGCTGGTATAGTCGAGACCTCGTGATGCATCTGGAGCATTCAGGAAGATGTGCTGAAACCTGGGTGGTGCTGAAGTACTCTTCACAATCGCTATCGCACTTCTCTACACGGAAGCGTTAAGTGTGGTCCCTTGCCCTTGATCCATAAAATTCTATGATCCACTAACACATGACTCAGTGAAGGCTTCAAAAAACGTGATTTTGTACAAGGAAACTGGCTCCAGAATCCATCCAAATAGAAAACAGTTCAACTTTGAAACACTGTCTTGAGCTGCTTGGGGAAAACATTTGGCACGCGCTGCCATCAAGACCAGAATTACAAAATTCAGTGTTTCCCTGTGAAAATTCCCTGTCATTGACAATTTATTTCTCTGAAGGAAACTCAAACTTTAAGCAAGACTGTTTGCCTCTGATGTTCTCTAAAGTTCCTCTTTATCTAGTAGTCACCAGCCAATTAAAAGCACATGTCAAGGTGTCACCATCTGTTGGTCCCCCCTTGCCAGGTGTTTCAGAGAAAGCATGTCTGTGCAGCTGCAGATGGCCGCCTCACACAGTCTCTGGACTTCTGAGTGCCTTTCTTGGATCCAACACTGACAACAGGACATCTAGTCCCACCCAACAGGTGGACACATTAGTCTGTGTGTTTTAGACCCTAACAATAGGAGGGGCAGACACAGGAAAGATACAATCTTCAGATCTATTCAGATTTTCACAGTCCACATCCAAAGGCTAAAACAACCAGGTAATTTGCTGCAAGAATCTTCTATAACGATTCAGACTAAGGGCCGCACACCAAGACCCTATACCATTAACTGAAAACTTTATGCTTCACCAGGCAGGAACTGAGGGCATTGCACTGCCAGATGCCCAGTTCCTTGCGTAGTGACGGCTTCCTTCATCCAAAGACAAGGACCTGCCAACTACCATCCAACCAAACTGCCAAGTGGCCAAGGAGAAGAGTGACACAGCAGGTACCTACATCACTAGCAGCAGGTGCTCATCCTCAAAAAGCTTGTTTACAGCATTAGCTACAAGTCTACCTCTTGAGATTTCTACTTAAAAGTATCCCTGCTTTCCTGACAGGTTCTCTTCATTAGCATGATTACATATGCAGCTGCAAATGCTGTGCTCCAGATGAGAATCTCTGCTGACCTTCTGCTCATTAACACAGCAGTAGTCAGAGACACACACAGGCATCCTCCCTTCTCCCCAACAGAAAGGATGAGCCAACAAGACAAGTTACAATACCTGTGGGATAGCACCATAATTCCAGATATAACCCTTATGGGGAAACACGTTAGCTACGTAGCGCAGTTTTCCTTTCTTCACGTCTTGCTTAATTGGGTTTAAGGGATCCTTTGTTGCAATCTGAAAGAAAAGTTACATAAATCTCTCTACTTTGCTCTCTAAGAAAAACAAGTGTTTTGTTGGGTTTTTTTGTTTATTTGTTTTTTAAATTAAGCTGGCTTCTAACTGACAAGCCAAGAGACCAGGAGCTGACACTGCGGCCAACTCAATATCCTGCTGTGTTGCCATCTCGTGGGATACAGTTTTCAGCAGATTTAGAAATGTCAGAACCACATGGGGTGGACAGCCATAAGATGCTGCTTTCATCAGAAGCCATAGAAGAATACTAAGTTATTCCAGCTCCTGCAAGTCTCAGCCTCCATACCAGACCTCTAGCACTAGCATGTATTTTCACAAGAAGTTAGAAACCACTCTTGATTCAGGAGGTGGAATTGAGGAGGAGAGAATCAGCAAAGCCAGAGATTAATAGACGAGTCAGCTCAAGCAGTCAAGCTAGGAACTGTAATATAGTTACCTCCATTTTAGCATTTGTCCATCGAGGTACTTCCACAACCATGTTGAACACATTCTGAAGAAAGGAAAATACCAGTAAATGGGAAGGAATCTCAAGACCACACTCTAAACTAGGGAGCACATACAAGTAAGCATGAAAGCCAGCCAGTTTGCATGAAAACCATAACTTTTTGTTGTTTTGTTGGTTTTTGTTTTATTCCAGTGCCAAGCTCCCTCTCTGTGAGCTGGCACTCCTATAAAAGCAGACCCTGCCAGTGGCATGGTGCAAGGATAAAGACGAGGGGGAGAAATGTAGAACCACATCTTGCAGAATCTAGTTTACAGGTGACACTTGAAAACATCTCCTGTTGACTCCAGCTGGGCTGAGAGGACTCTTGAGAGTTCAATGTCAGTTTTCCCTTCAAGAAAACAAGCTTTTCCATGCTTGAACCTTAACAATTGCTGTTTGAAGAGATTATGGCTTTTAACAAAAAGTCAAACCTTGCTCCCTGACATCGACAATGTTTCTAATCCCCACATTAAGTAGTATCAGCATTGCAAAATCCCTTGCACCTGTATTGCACCATAATTAGATTGCTGTTGTGCAACGAGTGCTGTTACATCATTGCCCTTGTCCACAGCCTTCCCTAACAGAATTTTATTACATCTGCTTAATTGCAGGGGGTCACTGCTCATTTGCAATTTACATGTAAAAAGGTATGTACTGGTTTTACTTATAAGTAAGTCGAGGAAAGGAATGAGGCAATCAGAACGGGCTAGGCAGGGTGCTTACGGCTTCGCAGGCAAGGAAAGACGACTTGGGGATGCAGCTTGGTTAGGCTCGCGGTTTCCCCGCAGTCCAACTTGGTCTGCCTTGCTCTAAGACACCCAGTGAGCAGCCCAAGGTCATTCCTTCACAACGCCAAGACACACAGGTACAGATAAGGTCAGCACATCCCAGCCCTAGACTGAAAAAAACACCCTGTAATCTCCTCAGTGTCTAAGGATAAAGATCAAGGAGTCCAGACAGAGTAAGACAACCTTTTGCTCCAAGCCAGGCTCCCTACCATAGCTGCTAACAAATCATCTAAGCAACAAGTAAAATCTCTGCAGAGAGGCACTCCAGCAACAGAAAGAGATCTAATGTCAGCAGCACTGTTGTGTAATTACAGGGACTGCAACCTTCAGTGATACTTATTTCTCCTAATGACTTGGCACAGAGACACTGGCAAGCAGCACTAAGCACCTGAAGGCAGACCAGTAGTCCAGTTTCCCTTGTTAATCATTACCAGTCCACTGAAACCCTCTCACTGCTATACTCACTCCTCTGCTCTTCCTCGCCCTGTTCTGTGAGCATCTGCAAAGTGTAGTATTATCTGGATTGTCCTTCCCCAAGTTACCTTTCAGACACCTGCTTTTGAAAACTGCTTTCCCAGGCAGCCACAGAAACTGCTTCTTCAAGATTACAATCCCTCTTTTCCCTTCAGAGCAGGCAAAAGCCACCTCAGACTTCCCAGAGCACATTCTGACAACACCTGCACTTCAAAGCTCAACCAGCTGCTTTTCAGAGGTTCATCTCTCAATTCCACATACTCTTTTCCTTTCCCATAACCACTCTCTACCTCTAAATTACACCTTTATCATGAAGATTAAAACAGTTCATCCACCATGTTTCTCAAGCTGCAGAACTTTTTACTAAGTGTTAAAAGAAGAAATGAGCTCCAAAGGTAAGAAACACAGTTGGAGAACCCGAGGTACCACTGAAAAAACATTCAGTACAAACTGAAGCTGTTTCGGTTTCCTAGAGGTGGGGCATTTCAGACAGTGATTCAGAGCAGCCTAATCTGACTAACCACTGGCTGGCGGAAGGATGCAAAAGCCCTGCATCACTGCATGCGGCAGGATCCCCAGCCGCACTTTTTTGTGAGGCAAGAGGTCCCCAGGAGCTGCTACAGCAGGAATTTAACACCCTCACCTCCTGTTCAGCAGCTGATTATACTGCAGGCATAAAGTAATCTTACTGCTGTCAAACCCCAAGCCTGAAATGTCATGCAGCATAAGTATACCCCCATATGTAGGTATGCTCATGTAGCATGCAGCTACCTCCATAGGAGTAGCTGTAAATATTTAGCTAAACAGAGAACTGCTTCTTTTCACCCAAAACGCTTGCATGTGACCTCATCAGCAAGTTCCAGACAACCACTCATACCTAAGACATAAATATGAGAATGAGATCATTAGTTCTGTTCTCCTGTGTTGCTCTATTAGAGACTGGGAGAAAAGAATGCCCATTCTTTGGAAGAGCTGGTGGTAATTAATCATAGAATCACAGAATGGCTCGGGTTGGAAGGGACCTTAAAGTTCATCGAGTTCTAACTCCCCTGCCATGAGCAGGGACACCTTCCACTAGACCAGGTTGCTCAAAACCTCATTCAGCCTGGCCTTGAACACTTCCAGGGAGGGGGCATCCACAGCTTCTCTGGACAACCTGGGCCAGTGTCTCACCACCCTCACGGGAAAGAATTAATTCTATTAGGTGCTCCTGCTGAGAAGCAGTATAAGAGACTGGGAGTGCTTCCCTTGGGTGTTTCAGACCTGTAGGACCATACTCCCAGAGAAACACTGGCAAAGCACTCACCTCTGGGGCAGAGACGGCTGCTCTTATCACCTGCCCCAAACCAAGGAGGCCACACCAGCCACCTTGGTAGCCCCTCTTACCTTACTAGCATCAGCGTAGATAGGGATATCGTGGAAAGGGGAGATGTAGCGCCCGGCGGCGTCCTCTGCAAGGCAAAGGGGGTGAGTCAGGCCTGGCCTGAGGGAACACCCCACCAGGCCTTACCTGAGGAGATTGCGGGGGCGGGGCGCACCTCAGGCCGCCACCAGAGGAGCTCAACCCCCGCAATCCGCAGACGGGAAGGGTGAGGGAGATGAGGCGGCGGCAGGCGCTGGGTACTCACTGAAGAACAGCCGGTACTCCAAGCTGTGAGGGGCGGCTCGCTCCTCCACGCTGTAACCGGCCATCGTGCCGCGCGCAACCCGCCGGGGGACGAACTGCGCAGGCGCGTTGTGACACGCCCCCTGGCGGATGGAGAGGACACTGCGCATGCGCTAAAGTCCTTCTGTCCCGCCCCGCGCCACGCGCGTGGGGTGGGGTGGGGTGGCGTGGCGGGCGGGGGGGGGGGCGCGGAGCCGCGTGGCGCGGGGCGGGGCCTGCAGTTGAGCGAAGTGCTGGGGAGCCCCGTGCTGTGGGATGGCGGGGACAGGCATGGCCGCAGCTAAGTGGCTGGTCACAGACCCATTGAGTGCTGTGAGCTGGAAGGGACCCACCAGGATCATCGAGTCCAACTCCTGTCCCTGCACAGGACAATCCCAACATTCAGACCATGTGCCCTCAGACCATGTGCCTTCCCTGGGGAGCCTGTTGAGTGCTCCACCACCTTCTGGGTGAAGAACCTTTTCCTCATGGCCAACCCCACCCTCCCCTGCCACATCTTCCTGCCACTGCCTCTGCTCCTGGCGTTGGTGGCCAGAGAGAAGAGATCAGCACCTGTCCCTCCTCTTCCTCTTAGGAGGAAGTTCTAGACCATGATGAGATCTCCTCTCAGTCTCCTCCAGGCTGAACAAACCAAGCACCTTCAGTCTCTCCTCACACCGCTTCCCCTCTAAACCCTTCCCCAATTTAGTGCCTCTCCTCTGGACACTCCCCAGGAGCTTTAGATCCTTTTTATCCTGTGGTTGCCCAAAACTGCCCCAGTACTGGAGGTGAGGCCGCACCAGTGCAGAGCAGAACGGGACAATCACCTCCCTTGCCCGGCTCGCAGTGCAGTGCTTGATGCCCCCCAGGACATGGTTGGCCCTCTTGACTTCCAGGACACACTGTTGGCTCATGTTCATCTTGCCATCGACCAGAACCCCGAGGTCCCTCTCTGCAGGGCTGCTCTCCAGCCTCGTGTTCCCCAGTCTGTGTGTCCACAGTTGCCGTGTCTCAGGTACAAAATCCAGCAATTGCCCTTGTTAAAATTCATATGGCTGATGATTGCCCAGCTCTCTAATTTATCTAGATCTTTCTGCAGGGCCTCTCTGCCCTCCAGTGTCCACAGGACCTCCCAATTTGCTGTCATCAGTGAACTTAGTTATCAGATCTTCAAGCCCTGTATCCAAGTTATTGATGAACACATTAAAGAGCACCAGCCTCAGGGCTGATCTCTGCAGGACTCCACTAGTCCAGCATGGCCACAGAACCATGGTATAGTCCAGCATGACCATAGCAGCATGGCATGGTCCAGCACAGCATGATGTGGTCCAGCATGGCCACAGCATCATGTTGTGGCATGATCCAGCATGGCCATTGTAGCATGGAGTGGCATGGTCCAGCACTATGTGGCTTGGTCTGGCACAGCACGATGTGGTTAGTCCAGTACAGCTGCAGCAGTTTGGTTTCACAGGGTCCAGCATTGCCATGATAGCATGGTGTGGTATGGTCCAGCATGGCATGGCTTAATCCAGCACAGCATGGCCACAACAGTATGGTTTGGCATGGGCCGGCATGGCCACAATAGCATGGTCTGTCATGGTTGAGCACAGTGTGGTGTTGTCCACCAAAGAACTGCATGGCTGTCCATGGCATGGCCAAGCATGACATTGGACAGCCTGTTCATACACATTCCCCACTGCTCCCTATTCTCTAGGCCCATGCCCTGGCCGGGGCTGGGTAAAGGGGGTGTTGGCAGGGCACAGTGGCCCGTGGTACCAGGGGGCTTGGCTGGTGGCCCCCCTCTGACCCTCATTGGGGACAGCACTGCTGGGTGAAGTAGGCAGGGACATGGTGTCAGCAGGACGCAGCTTTATTTTGGTGACTCACAGCCCATGACGTGGCAAATCCCCGTTCCCCACCCTACAAACCCTTGGTCCAGAGGTGCCTGGTGGCCATGGCTGCTCAGCCATCCCATGCAGGGACACCAGGGCGGTGCAGCGCCAATGGCCCTGACTCCGAGGCGCGCGGTGAGTCACTGGCCCGTGTGTGGGCAAAGACACGGTTGCGGGTGCTGAAGAGAATCCCATGGCCGTGGCTCCCAGAGGCGTAGGGACTGCGGTGGCGATGGCAGTGGGGTGAACAGAAGGGGGCCCTGAAGGCCTCCTGGAAGCCCCGTCGGAAGTTCTCATTGAAGTAGCCGTAGATGATGGGGTTGGCACTGCTGTTGAAGAAGGCCAACCAGTGGGCGAAGGGGAAGACATAGACAGTGACCAGGTAGAGCTGGTCCTCACTCAGCTGTCCATAGTCCGTCAGGAGCATCAGCGTCCAGAGGGGCAGCCAGGAGAGGGAGAAGAAGAGGGCGACGATGATGAGCATGTTGATGACCTTGGCCTTCTTCCGGGAGACCCTCCTCGCCTCTGGCTCCCCCTGGTCGCGGGCAGGCGCTGCCGACTTGAAGATCTTGAAGGCGATGCGGGCATACATGATGACAATGAGGGCAAGGGGGGCTACATAGATGTGGGAAAAGAGGACAGTGGTGTAGATCCTCCTCATCCTGGTCTCGGGCCAGGCCTCCCAGCAGGAGTAGAAGGGGTAGGAGTTGTTGTAGGTGTCCACCATGAAGTGGTGCTCCTCCCTGGTGACAGTCAGGGTGATGGCAGCAGGGCACATGATGAGAAGGGCCAGCACCCAGATTACAGCGATGGTCACCAGGGCTTTCCTCAGAGTCAGCTTCTGCCGGAAGGGGTGGACAATGCAGCGAAACCTGCAGGAGGGCAGATGGCAGTGGCTTTGGGCACCTTGTGGGACATCCCTGAAGAAGGAGGGTGGCCAGGACCCAAGGGTGGGAAGAGAGGGTAAGGTGGGTTGCTCTTTCCACATGGTTTTTGGTGGCAGAGGTAGGTTGGGATCTCTCCAGCTTTTGTATTTTCAGACCAAGGTGGGGAAGAACACCTTGCTGGGATGCCCCATGGACAGCTTTTTAGTCCTCCCAGAGAGGTGGATCAAGCTCATGATGCCCCTGGGACAAGTCCCGTGATGGAAAACTGCAGGGGACACTCAAACATGCTGAGGGGAGGCTCCATCCCAGTGTCCCCCACACCAACATACCTTTCCACGGCGATGGCCACCAGCGTGAAAACAGAGGCAGAGACGGACATGCCCTGCACCAAGCCACTCATTTTGCATGTGGCGTTGTCAAAGGGCCAACCTGTGGGGGGGACACCGCAGAGGTTGTAGGTGCCTTTGGCTCAGCCAGGTTCATCAGCACCTCCTTCTAGATGTCCCCATTCACCATGTCATGGCTGGGGGATGCCAAACCCTGCTCCTAAGGCAGGGCTGCATTCCTGACTCGGACAGAGATGGCCTTTAGCAGTACAGATGCTTAGAGAAAAAAAACCCAAATCGGTAAAAAAGATGCATATTACACTTAACAGAAACTCAAGGAGCATGGTGATTGTCATTTCTCCTACCCTTACATAGGGCTTGAGTGGTTATCATGAAGACCAACCTTGAGATCCTTGATCAGAAGGGCTTTCATCTTGTTTCTTGACCCCTGCTAAGGTGTTTGCAATAAATAAATTGCACCCTATAATAAATAAATGAATGCAGACTCTGCCCTGTGCCCAGATTGTGCTCCAGCAACCGTGCTAATGCCATGCTTTATCTTTGGAAAGGTCAAGAGGCAGAGCTGAGCCAGCATGGGCAGATCGATGGAAGATGAGGAAGGTTTTTTCCAGTGCTGCTTCACAAAGGACAGCTGAAGTTTAAATAAATATGCAAATGCAGCATTAAGGTCATACTTATTTTACCAAAAAATGTCCAAAACTTAAAAAAAAGATAATTTCCCCCCCCTAAAATAGTAGATCTAAATGAAATGACACCTTTCATCAGATGTAGTTGAGTGGCCACCACCTGCCCTCCACATCCTCAGCAAAATAAGCACCCGTGGGGTAGCCTCATGTGTGGGGGCAGAAGGTGGGTGATGTTCCCCATCACTTTCTCTCTCCCTTACTTGCGTCTCACCCCTCTACTGCCCCGCTTACCTGTGATAAGGTTGTCCACCAAGGTGGTGGGCATGCAGAAGATGCCAACCAGCAGGTCACTGATGGCCAGGTTGAGGATGAACATGTTGGTGACCGTGCGCATCTGGCGGTTCTTCACCACAATGAAGCACACCAGGACGTTGCCGATCATGCACATGAGGAAGATGAAGGTGTAGGCCAGGATGAACATGATGGCCACGGGGGAGGAGTGCTGGTAGTATGCCGAGAAGGTGTAGTTCTCCCTCAGGAGGTGGCTCTCACTTGTGGTAGAGTAGGGCCAGCTGCCATTGGAAGGGCCTGGGGAAGGGAAGGCAGGAAAACAAAGCTGGGAGAGGATAAAGTGATTGTTCCCTTCATTTCTTAATGCCCTCAGAGGTGAGTTTTCATATTTATACTAGTGCCCAGCCTGGCTGGCATGTGTCCTGCTGGGATCACCTCAGTACTCCAACAAGTCTCCTTCTCCTTGGGTTACGCAGCCCAAGGTACTGCACCACCTAATCTGAATTATGATTTTTAGATCGTTATTATTTTATGTTATTAATATTTTATATCATTAATATTTTATATCATTATTATTTTAGATTGATAATATTTTATATCATTATTATGATGAAGAATTAAAGGAGCCCAGAAGACATCCTGTTCTCATGGGATTTTTTTAGGGATAATGCAAAGAAGAGAAATCCACGTCCTGACACCGCAACGTGCCAGCTGTGTGAAAGCTGTATCCGTGAGGTCCCTGGCATGGCTGGCCTTGGAGCATCTCTACTCCTGGGCATCTGCTGCTGCTTCTCCTTGTGCTTCCAGAGGTTTGTGATTTGAGATCCCCTAAAAATCTTCTCAGCAAAGCCGCAGCACCTGAGGGAGATGAGCTGGGGGAGAGGAGACCTCACCCTCCTCTTACATATAAAGCGATAATTATATAGAATTGTGATAATCATTATCTGGGACCACAAGAGCTTCTGATGGAGAGGGGGGATGGCATTTTGTCGCTGCAGATTTAAGAAGGGGGAGCAGGTCTGTGCAGCACCCACCCTGGGGTCTCCCCAGCTTTACGCAGGCAGGGACACCGGAGGATGCCAGGTACAGGTAGGAGCTGCCTGCAGTGGTGATGGGACTTACTCCAGGCAAACCTAGGCTGTGATTTTAAGGTAGAAAAGGGCATATTTTTGCTGTTAGGCTCAGCTTAACCACTTGCAGGTCAGACCCACTCTGCAAAAGCACTGCAGGGCTGCTGGGGCAAGATGCTCGGATGAGTCTACATCAGGTGCATCCACGTCAACCGGCTTCATTAGCAGACACGACAGCAAAAGTATAATGACATTGCCCAAAACCTGTGATATTAAGCCCAAAACTTTGCTGGACTTTAACTCTTTGGGCTGCGATGTCTTGCAGGGTTAGCGGGTGGTGGGTGACCTGTGGATGAGGAATAACGGGAGGTGGAAGATGAGAAAAGGAAAATCAGGGGCTACCGAGCACGTGGGGCGGTGCGGGATGGATAGAGGGGTCCTCCGTTGGGATGTGGTGACAAAGGGACAAAGGGGGACACCCACCTGCCCGTAGGAAACCACTCGAGGGGAAGGCTGGGCTGATAGAATAGGGGTTTGGAGGGCGGGGGTGAACACCTTATTGGGGATAAAATAAAATAAATCAGGTCTCAGTACTCACCTCCGCCGGCCCGGGCCGGCTCCGGGGGCTGCATCGCCGGCATGGGGGGAGAGGGAGTCCCCCTTCTCTTCCCCGGTCCCCCCGCCTCGGTGCCGGTGCCGCGGTGCCGGTGCCGCGGTACCAGTGCCGCCGCGCCGGTTGCGGCTGCTTGTCGGCTGCAGCGGAGAGGGGAGGGGGTGGCGGGGGGACAGCCTCCTATCGCCATGGATACCGGGGTACCCGCACGAACTCCCCCGCATGAGACCGCGTGGGAGGGATAGCCCACGGGGGGGAGAGAGGGAGGGAGACCGAGTGGGTTTGCTCCCTGGGGATGGTGGGGGTCCGTGTCCCCCATGTCACCCATGAAGTCCCCACGCTGACACTGGCACTCAGTGACTCTCTCCAGCTGATGGCTGGTGTCCCCATTGGTGCTCCTGCCCGTCCCAGGAGCGGGGAAACATAGTGGGAGCCCAAACATGAGTGGGGAGCACCCCCATCCTCCACCCTGTGACAATCACACGTGTAGCAGGGAAAAGCAGCAGGGTCCTTTGGGATGCTGGTGCTGGCCCAAAGCTGCTCTGCTCCAGCTCCTCCATCACTGCTCACATCAACAATCCCTCGTCTTACCACAGTCACAGAATCCCAGAGTGGCAGGAGTTGGAAGGGACCTCAGGAAATCATCCAATCCAACCCCCCTGCCAAAGCAGGTCCATCTCGAGCAGGTTGCACGGGATGGTGTCCAGGCAGGTTTGGAATCTCTCCAGAGGAGACTCCACAGCCTCTCTGGGCAGCCTGTTCCGGGACTCTGGCACCCTCACAGTAAAGAAGTTTTTCCTTATGTTTAAGCAAAACCTCCTGTGTTCCAGCTTGTGCCCATTGCTCCTTGGCCTATTGCTGGCCACCACTGAAAAGAGTCTGACCAAGAGTCTGGTCTTTTACCAGAGTTCGGCTTTGGCAAATATAGAAGTCAAATATTGACAGGATTAACCATTCCTGGCTGTCCCCAGCCAGCCCGCACCACTGGGAAGTGTTTGATGCTTTGAAACACGAAGGAACAAACACGGGAGCTGCTTAAACAAGCCATTTTGAGATAACAGCTGCAATTTCTCCTAGGAAATTCTTTTGTGCGCAGCCAGCTGCTAAGAGACAACAGTGGGCTTGGAAGTGGCCTCCCCACCATCAAGGAGCTGCATCCTGAGCTCCAGAGCCCATTTCTTCCTGGGAGAGACAGCAGCATGTTCTGAAGATTTGCAGCACCCAGGAGGTGCAACTTGCTCTGGGTGAACCTGCTTTGGTGGGGGGGTTGGACTGGGTGATCTCCAGAGGTCCCTTCCAACCCCCAACATTCTGTGATTCTGTGGGGTGGGTGCACACTTCTGGGGACAGCCATGGCGTGAGCAGCCTGTGGGGACCCACTGGCACGGGGCTGCTTTGATTTCCACGGTGTAAAAAACAATTTCCTTGGAAAAATCCAGGGAAAAACTGCTCAGGTCTGGGCAGAACCCAGCTGGATTCTTCAGCCTGAGCTGTGGTGAGCAGCCACAGGGATATGCAAAAGGACTTCTTGAAGGAGAAGATTGATAATTCAAATATAAGCAGATAAAAAAAACCCAACAAAACAACATGTAAGAGAAAAACATTTAATCAGGCACTTGGCACGTCACCATGCTAGCAATTCCAGGGGGAACCCTTACAGCTGCAGGGGTGTCCCCGACCATCCTGGTCGCTCCCCATCACTGGCCAGGTGGGAGGGATGGAGCCAAACATTCAACTCTCCCAGTTTTACCCAAACCTCTCACTGCATGCATGGCAATTCCTCTGCCTCCCGAAAACACAAAGTGGGAGATTTCCCAGCCCTGCAGCTGGCAGAGCTGTCCCTTTGCAGAGGAACGCCACCACTTGCTTTTATGAAGGATAAAAGGGACCGTCTGCCACATTTGGGACAGAAATAGCAGCATAGCAGGAACTGACTAAAGCTAAACCACTCCTGCACACAGTCACCCCTTGGAAGAGCTGACCCGGCCACCCCAAAACCCTCTCAGGCTTTGGGAGTGGGCTTCTCTGGTGACAGCAGCAGCTCGAAGGGGACGAGTGGCTGAACCAGCAGCCGTGCTTCAGGGCTGACGGGGTTTTCCCGCAAGTTGAGGCTCCGAAGCGATGTCATGGAGGCCAGCACCTCCGCCGGCACCTCTGCAAGAGAGAGCACCCAGAGGTGAGCACCCATCCCAGCATCTGCTGCCAGGGAATTCAGAGTGGCAGAGAGGGGGAAAGCCAGTCTCCAGGCTTTTAGCAAAATGGAAACATAATAAAATATTCAATTATCTGACTGCTCAAGCAAATGTCTTGGCAAAGACATTTGCATCACATGCAAACATTGTGATATTAAACATAGACACTGCCCTCCAGTTCTCCCAGCTCTAAAAAAAAACCTACTAGGGTGCTGAATTGGGATTCAAAGACTTATTCCCTTGTTTTATTCCCAGTGTTGCAATGCCTGGGAGCCCTCACTAGGCTAATGGAAGAGCATGTGCTCTTTGCCCTTGTTGGATAAGCTGCACAATGGCTCTCAGCCATCACCAGGCACCTTCCTATTTTGCAGTTTCCAGGAATTCAGGTGTTTCCCTTTAGAAAAGGAAGCCCTTTCTACATGGGAGAAAAAAAAAAAAAAAGTGCCTTAACCTGCAGGTCTCTGGATGGACCAAATGCAGATCCACTCAGAGCAGAAGAATGAGACCAAAAGGAAAACCAAACCGTTAAAATTGTTAAAAGATAATAGATTTAGCTTTTTATTACAAATCACAATATTTTGGGCTTGAGAAGCCTACCTACTTGAGTTTACCAAGAACAATTTCTTTTTAATTTGTCCATCAAAATAATAAAAGCCTTTTCTACTCCCAGCTCTGATTTCTTCTGCCAATACTTGGAGCAGAATTGCAGTGCTGTAATTACAGTTGGGCAAGTGGTTATGCAATTTTTAAACCATGAAACTTAATTTATGCTGGAAAAAAGACCCAAACACCTTGATGGCTTTTTTTTTTTTCTCCTTTCTCCTCTAGAGAGCAGTGACATTTTCTGTAATACACGTATTTCTTAGCAGTGCATCTCTCTCATCAGGCTGAGCGTCACATGGATTTTTTTTATACCTCTTCTTTACAGTGGATTTATTCACCGGCACTACCCTGTATAAATTTTCACTTTTTTCCCCCCTTGATGCACAAAAATATTTTTTTGAATAGATCTTCCTGTTGAATGATCTTCTAAGGCTATGCAGAATGATAAACCCTCACTTTGCTTAAATTTAGGGAGTTAAGGAAAGTATTTCAGGGTGCAAGCCTTGCTCAGAGTGGGAACAGCCTAACTCTGCAGCTTAACTCAAGGTAAGGAGCGGTGAATCTCTACCAGCATGAAGCAACAGGCAGACTATAGGTATATGGCCATGCTGCAGGAGCCACAAACTCCTCTATAAGCAACCCAAAGTATCACTTGCTGGCTCCCTGATGGATAAAACACTCATGTTTGAGCCTGAATTATTCAGGCTGCCTTTACCAACTTACCTTTAGTTAAGCAAAAAAAGGAAAAAAAAAAGGCTTTTTCATAACTAAAGCAAACAGTAATTTTCTCAGATCAGAATATGATAAGGGAGTGAAAAACCCGAGCTCCTTCAGATGAAAGGGTTGCTGAGGCATCCAAGGAGATGGATATGAAAGGGCTGCCAAAGCATCTGAGGAGCTGGGTAATGAACAGTAACAGCCTCAAAGGTCTCACAGCCACGTACAGCTGCAAACTGAAGGCAGAAGGACCCTGCTCAGCTCAGCAGAGCTGCTTCCCAGTCATGTTTTGGCATTACCTGTATCCTTTGGTGGTCACCAGCTCCTGCCAGCCTCCTCTAAATCCGCTGCTGGAAACCCACTCTGCAGCTATTAACAAAGATGCATTTTCCATGCCTTTATCCCAAATTAAGAGTGGCTCTCTGATGCTCAGGAGGAGAAAAATCAGTCCCCAGCAGCAACCTGCCCAGCCTTGCCAGTAGTCTCCAGCATCCCCCTCTTGTTGTCTCAACATCTGCATGAAACCATTAATCAAGGAATACACGAAAGGGAAACTGAAGCTTCAGGCACTAAAAAAACTCCATGGACTTGGGAGCTGAAAATACTGATTTGATGTCTGCCTAATTAACAAGAAAAGAGTTAAAAGCACTGACATTGATACATACATAATTATTCTCCAGGGTTAAGATCGCATTGAGATGAAAAGGGCAGTTCATGACACTAAATGTCTTCTTTCAGAGCCCACAGACTCCAGGCAGGTATTAACTAATCTCCTTTTACTCCTGTTTCCCTTTAGCTGGAAAACATAACCTACCATCTCCAGCTCAATATGCCTTGGGAGGTGACTCATCCCTCTTTCAGCTAGTACTTTTAATCTGTTTTGCAGCCTACTATTAGCTCCTTCAGCATCACTGAGAGGGCAGAGGAGCACAGGAAGGACCAGGAGTGTTGGTGTAGCAGCACCAAAAAACAAACCATCTGCAACCTTTCTGCTGCTGGAGAAAATCCCAATCCATCCCCCAACTCCATCTCCCACCCACAGAGCATCTTTTTCTCATCCACCAGGCTTTTATCTGGAGCAGGGTCGTCAACTCATTATTGGGCTCAGTAGTACAACCTGGGTCTCAAATTATAAGAGGCAGCAAAATGCAGTTTTTGCATTATTGGGGCAGTTCATCTGCATGTTGAGCTAGAGGTCTGCAGGTACTGCTGCTGGCGAACAGTAACTGGATGAGCATTCAGACATCTCAAGAGCTTTTTCAAGGATGTACCAGCAGCTCCTCATGAGACCCTACCGCCACAACAAGGTCCTGAACCAGTTGTAGTGGATGAGTTGTATATGCATGCAGAGGGGCAAAAAGAAGGTGCCATCTCCTACAGTCTGGACTAGCATCTATGAGTATGAAGGCCTTAAATCCTACTTGGCTGTTAGGGAAAAAGGAAGTTTGTGCTAGTTAAATTCAAGCTAATGGACTCTCCTTAATTATCTTTCCCCTGTTGTGCCAGGCTAGTGTGGGAGGAAAGGGTGTATATATAAATACCGGCTCATAAATAGTATATAAAACTGTATTAACATATAAAAAGGCATATATATATAAACATATAAATGCCAACTCATGTGCAGATAGGCTCAACCCAAGGAGCTTGGTCCTTGTGCTAACTCAGCCCAAGTAGGTTCAGCCTCGAAGCTTGAGGGCAATCCTAGAGATCTCACCATGGTCCCAGAAGGTGAAACTGGCGATGAGATGCTTTTCCTTGGATGTGAAGAACTTGAGCTGCTGGAGGTCTTGGGATATTTCAGTCCATGGAAGATCATCATGTGAATGAACCCAGAAGGTATTGGGGGAGGTACCCAAGAGTGATGCAATTGGCCAAACTTTAGTTTCCTTATAAAAAATGGGCTGCAACACCCCTGGCTTTCTAATATTTTACCTTTCCCTCTCTCAAAACTGCATAAAATAGCCTACTCTTACCTATTTCTGCAGCCAGACAGCATTGTGCTTATTACTCGGATACATCCCTGAAACATTTTAGCTTGACATTGTTACTTTCTACCCTGTCATTATTTTTTTCTGAATCTGACAACAGCAGCTAAGGGGAACTTGGTGGGAGGTGACCAAGCCTGGCAGATGGGTATTCTTGCTGTCCTCTCCCTCGGGATTAATGGATCAGGGTACAACCCCTGATGCATCTCTTCCTCCTGGCGTTTAAGCAGGGTGGGGGGGGGAAAGGAACAAAAAGCTGGTTTCCCTTCTTGCAGCAACCTGCTTGCCCAAAATGTGAAGGAAATATGAAGTTTGGAGATCTCAGCTCCTGCATCAAGTCTGAAGTTGGCCAATGAAGCTCAAAAAGTGTTGGGGAGAACTAAGACTGAGACAACTCTCTCTGGGAGGTGGGAGAGAAAAAAGGGGGTGAGGAAAAAACATGTCTTTCACTGGCTTTCATGGAAGTGGTATTTAATGTCTTGCCTTTCTACAGGCATGGGCAGGAACCTGCTGATGCTGTTAATAAAACTTGTGTTGCAGGGAGCAGCTTTCCCAGCAGCAGCTGAAGTCATCCCAGATAAACCAGCAAAATTGAGGGGACCTGATATTGCCTCCCCAGGGATCTGGACAGGCTGTGGGATGCTCCAGCCTGGGATCTTTGAAAGCTCGCTCCTAAATAAATCCTCTTTTATCTATGTGCAATAGCTGCCCCTTTTGCCCAGCTTTCAGAGACTCCAAAGGCTTCAGCTTTGCACGTGAAAGACTTTCCTCTGACTGCAGGCTTGGGGGAGGAGCAGCTCTTACCATTACTTTTTTTTTTTTTTTAAGGGGATTTTGTAGTGTTCTGGCTCCTATTTGCTCTGGGAAATGTTCAGCTGGGCTCGTGTCCATACTTTACCTGGCAGCAAACATCCCAGCATCCTTGGGGCTGGATTCTGCAGTCAGGTCTGTTTTGTTTTTTTTTTAATTAAATCCGGTGATTCTGAGTCACAGTGGGAGCCATATCTCAGTGTGGTGGACGGAATATGGGGCTCGAATGGGATATGGTGCAAGCACGAGCAAAAGCAAGCAGCTAACAAGGCTGTGTCTATTTAGCATTGCTGCTGTGCCTTTTCCCCTGCCAAACTGATGCTCCTTTTCCTGGATCACTAAGCCATCCCTCAGCCTGGCTGCATCCACAGGGGAATGGTGGCCCAGGAGAAAAGTTTCCAACCAGAATCCCTCACCGCCCAGGATGCGGATTGGCATTGCTGCTGGGAAGTGCAGTTGTCCCGGGTGATGCTCATCCTCACGGGCAGTGGGACAAGGTCCTTCTCACCTGTGATCTCGTTCTCTTCCAGGTCAATGGTCTCCAGCGTGGTGATGTTGGCCAAGGGCTCAGGGAAACGCCGAAATCTGTTGCGGGAGAGGTTGATGGTCTGGAGGTGCAGCAGGGAAGTGACCTCCTCGGGCAGGCGGTGCAGGTAGTTGCCTGCCAGGTTGAGCTCTGTGGTTTGAGTGAGAGAGGTGGTGGGATGGGGAGGAAAAAAGATGGGGAAATAATTAATGCATAGCTTAATTTACAGCCTTTATCCCCCATGGGCTGCCAGATCTAGCAATGGGATTCCAACTCCAAAAATGGGATTATTTATTTTTGCTGATCTCCATGGTTTGCCATTGTACTTTTGCCTGCTGTGAATACAGCTTTAAGAGTGATGTATTTCCTGGCTTCCTCAGGCTTTCTTGATGAAACCCATGCAGCGTTTTTCAAGCAGGGGCTGTAGGAATAAGCAATATTTCTTAATAAAATTGGTGCAATTCCCCCTGATGGATGTTTGTCATGTTTTAAGGCTAGATTTCTACCTTCATGTGCCTGAACCCCTTCAGAGGTATAAACAAGAGTGGTGGAAGGAATGTATTTATGTGCAAAAAATATCTATTCTACTTAGTTTAACCTTCCGTGATGCTTTTCTCCCCCTTCAGAAATGAGCTCCTGTGAGGCCAGGAGCAGGACTCCTGCATGAAAGGCCTTTAGCCATGGGAACAGGAACCCAAACCCTGCTGTCCCAGTGCCCTTCTCCAGTGACACAGGGCTTTCTGCTCTATAAATACCCACACAAGCTGCCCTGCCCCTGATAATACCTGGTACTTATAAGTCCTGCCTTATTCAGGCTGGTGCAAGGCTGTTCCCAGCCCCAGGGCATCTCTTCCCTGCTGAGGCCTGGCATGTTCATCACTGGAGTGATTTGTTCACTAGTGGAGAAAAGCCCTTGCTGGGAAATCGGATTTCTTTTTTCCACCCTCAGGGCTTGCTATGCTGTCTCAAAAATGGAAGTTGATTTCCTCTGCTCGATGGGTTTCTTTTCCCTAGCCTAGAGTAGTTTCCACAGATGATGCATCAGTACAACACAAGAAGCCTCCCCAAAAACCCCCCATGGCAGCACTCATGCAATACATTGTATGAGCAAAATATCGTTTTTTAAAAGCTGCCAGAGCTCTGGGTGCTGCTGCAGGCAGGCAAAGCCCTGGTGCACTCCCCAGGGTTCAAAACCACAGCACTGGGTGTTTGGGATGCTTGCATGCCCATGTTTTTGCAGATTACCTTCTGTCTGCTTTCACAGGGCTCCACAGGGACATGTCCCCATGGCACCAGCCATGTACTGATGACCGTTCCTGTCTCCTGCAGCGAGTGGAGGGTGAGCAACTATCATTGATGTTGGATGATGGGAGCTAATTAACCAGTAGCAAGCCAGCATGCCTTCTGCAGCCTGAAATGCTGCATCTCTGCCATGCCTTGCTGTGCCCAAGCTGCCTTTCCTGTCCCCTTGTCCCATCCTTGGAGGGAGCTGGAGGGTGATGAGTGACCCTGGAGCAGCCTGGCCATGGCCAAAAGTGGCTGGAAGGTGATAGGGCATGAGTTTGGGAGTGTGGGTGAGAGCAAAGTCAGTGTCCTCTTTCTGCAAGGGCCAGAAAGGTAAAGAATTTTTTTTAAAATCTGAACTAGAGCTTAGAATGAGGTGTGAGTGTAGAGGAGCAAAATCTACAGTGGAGAAACTCTCTGGTGCTGTGTCCCCTCTGCAGCAACCTGGGGGTTCCTTGCTGGGTCCCGGGGGTTTGGAAGTGGCAGGGCCGTCTCTTACCTCTCAGCTGGCTGAAGGTGGTGACGAATCGGCTGGTGATGGACTTAAGCTCGTTGTTTGCCAGGGAGATGCGGTGGATCCCCTCAGTGACGGTCCTCATGGCTTTGTAGATGCCGACAGGGAAGGTCATCAGCTTGCAGTTGGCCAGATCTGTTCCCAGAGAGACCCAAGCACCTTATAATGCACCCATCTGGGATGGAGCAATGCTTCCCATCTTGTTTTCCATCCCTTAATGGTCAATTTGCTTGTCTGGGTGCTGCCACCCATGGGTGCACCCATACTGCTCTCCATTGCAGGGATCTTTGCAATTGCCTCCCCAAACACTGATAGTTTGTTCCCATCAGCAAGGCTAAGCTTGTTCTACCTTAGGTATGTTCAACCCCAAATTGCTTTGCACATATGACCATGCTGCAATCTCCTTCTGCAAACCTTCAGCCGGCCTGTCCATGTCGAATAACCTCACAATTTCAAGAATCTAGCTTTCCTATGTCCTTAAATCCCTGGGGAAGCTTGAGTGGCACAGAAATGCTCTCCCCACAGCTGATGGGGATGGAGCAGAGCTTTCCCTGGGCATGCTCCTGGCTGGGTTTCTCATGGGGAAGGGCAGCAGGGAGGGAATAGGGTGACTTTTTGCTGACTGCCAAGTGATTTGCCTGCACTTCTCACCTGTTGGTGTTTTTATTTTGCTCTGAATTTTCTGTTTCCTTTCCTGGGACATGCCAGGGGGTGGAAACCCAGTATCCCAGCCTGGGCTCTGCTGCCTGTCCCCTCCCCAAAGGTGTGGTGGGGGCTGCACAAGCTCCCTCTGTCCCCCTTATCTCACTCAGGCAGATGTCGAGAGGCTGAGTGATGAAGCTCTGACTCCCCGTGTGTGCTGGTTTATATACCAGGGCTGGGAATCCAGCATGAATAAAAATAAGCAGCTTTCATCTCTCTTTTGATGAGCCATGTGTGGCTCTCGGATACTAGCTAGAAACAGGGAAACAGCAGAAAAACACAAATCTGACAAGGCAATGTGGGGAGAGGTCTGGCTGCTGCCATTGCTTTCAAAGGGGGACTTTATCCCTGGGGCATATCCCATGGGATTATGTGCCATTGCTGGGAACCCACTCAAACTTTGGGGGGGGGGAGCTGAGAGCCCTTTGGGGGGGGCTTTCCCTCCCCCGGGGCTGTGGGAGCACCTAGAGAGGGGGCTGACAGCTTTTTTTAGACCATGTCAGCAATAAATAGATCCCTGCTCCCGGACACCCGATCCTTCTCTGGGCCCCAAGTGGGAGCCGAGCGGGAGCACCGGGCTTACCCAGGGAATCCGTTTTGTTCTCCACCGTGTCGTTCACCTTCCGGGCCACCCGTGCCACCGCCTCGCCCATCCTCTTCTGCATGCGGGCACCCGGTCCCGCCGGGGACGTGCTTTGGCTGGGGGGATCCACGGCTGGAGGGAGAAATCAGCCGCTCCGGCCTCTTGGGAGAGAGACGCTAAAAATAACCATTGGGATTGGCATTCCCAGGGGAGGGAGGGAAGGAGGCAGGCTGTGTTGGGGCTGGCATGGCCCTCGGTGTGAGATTCCCAGCTTTTCTGGGTGGTACATTTGGGATATGGGGATGCATTCCCTTTCCCAGTGATCCGAGGCTGGTGTGGTTCTTGGGGCACAGGATTCCCAACCTTTTGGGTTGGTTCATTTGGGATATGGGGATGCATCCCCTTTCTTGGTATGGGACATAGAAACCCATCCCCTTTCGTGATATGGAGTATGGAGATGTGTCCCCTTTCCTGGTGATCTGAAGCTGGTGTAGCCCTTGGGCATGGGATTCCCAATTTTTTGAGTTGGTACATTTGAGATATGGAGATGCATCCCCTCTCCTGGTGATCTAGGGCTGGTGTAGCCTTGGGGGAATGGGATTTTCAACTTTTTTGGTTGGTTCATTTAGGATATGGGGATGCATCCCCTTTCTTGGTATGGAATAGGGGTGTGCATTCCCTTTCCCAGTGATCTGAGGCTGGTGTGATCCTCCAGGCACAGGATTCTGAACTTTCTGGGTTGGTACTTTGAGATGGGACACATCTTTCCTGGTGATCTGGGGCTGGCATGGTCCTCAGGGCACAGGATTCCCAACTTTTTGGGTTGGTTCATTTAGGATATGGGGATGCATCCCCTTTCCTGGTGATTTTGATCAGTTCGGCTCAGACAAAATAAAATGTTTTAGCAGAAGGAGCCCTGGCCACGACGACCCGCCTTACACGGGGTAAGGGAGGGACCACCCCCTCCATCCAAAAGAACCGCTGTTCCCACGCCGGGAGTCGAACCCGGGCCGCCTGGGTGAAAGCCAGGAATCCTCACCGCTAGACCACGTGGGAGCGCGCGGGCAGGGCCGCCCGCCCCCGCGCCTGCCCCCTGCTGGCGGCGGGCGGAGAGCGATTGCGCGGCGGCGGGGTGAGGGAGGGCCGGGGGGGTTGGGAGCGGCGGGAGGCGGGCGCGGGAGGGGAGGGGGGGCGGTCCCCGCTCCGCGCCGCCTCCGCGGGGACAATAGCGCGGGGCCATGTCGTCCGCAGGCGGCCGCCAGCCCAGCCAGAGCCGGGCCATCCCCACCCGCACCGTGTCCCTCAGCGACGCGGCGCAGCTCCCCCCGGACTACTGCACCACCCCCGGCGGCACCCTCTTCTCCACCACCCCGGGAGGTAAGCGCCGGGCCCGACCGGGCCTGCGGGGCGGCGGCCGCGGGGCCAGGCCAGGGGAGCGCTCCCGCTGCCGCCGCCTGTCCGCACGCCGCCTATCGCGCGCGTGTCGCGGGTGGAGGTACCGCCTGCCGCCGTTGTCCTTAAATGAAGCGCTTCGAGCGGCGCTTGTGATTGTTCCGGGCTATAACGGGGGGTGCGAGGGGCGGGAGCCTTCCCCCGGGACGGGAGTGGAGGGGAGACACCGGGGGCTCGACGCCTCCCGAGGTGTCGGTGACTGTGACCCTCCCCGGGGTCGGAGCATCCCTTGTCCCTGGCCGGGGGAGAGGGACAGAAGGGACACTTCGGGGTGCTGCCCCCGCTGACATCTCCGGGGTGCATTCCCACTCCTGCAATGAGTTGGCGAGGCCTCTGCTCCCGGGACAGGGGCAGCTGGTACCGGGGGTGTTTATCCAGCACCGAATTATCACCCGCCGTGCCCAGATAAGAGTGGGCACAGCAGTGACAGTGGCACGCACCCCCCCTGCCCTCCCCGCCTATCCTTGGGCTGTGGCAGAGGCCCTTGGCCAGGCTGCCCATCTTGCCAGGAGGCTCCATTGCAACAGATCCCCCTCATCCTCCCCTTGTTCCCCCACCAGGCACCCGCATCATCTACGACCGCAAGTTCCTGCTGGACCGCCGCAACTCCCCCATGGCCCAGACCCCGCCTTGTCACCTCCCCGACATCCCCGGTGTCACCAGCCCCAGCTCAGCTGGCGAGGAGCCCAAAGCGGACACCAACAGCCTGAACCATCAGGAGGGAAAGCCATCCATGGGTAAGGGACCCCCGGAGTGGGGTGGGGGATTTGGGGCGGGGGGTGACCATCCCCTAATGCTTCTCCCCTTGCCTCTGTCCAGGGGACGACGC
The DNA here is from genome assembly GCA_907165065.1 of Caprimulgus europaeus. Next base: position 37,813,351 of record OU015529.1, on the reverse strand, counting down.
TCAGTTCGAGATGGATATCTGAGCAGGAACCGCGGAGAGGCAGCAATCCCCACACCTATGTGCATCCCATTTGGCTTAGCAGGATCCGTCCCAGCGAGGCAAAGGCAGCAGTGGTCCCCACCGGCATCCCCCCCCCCACCTGCCTCCCCCCTTCTTTCTGGGGAGCACAGCTCCGGCTTCTCCCCGCTTGTGGGTGACCAGTCCCACCGCATGCCTGCCAGAGCATTCCCCTTGGATCCAGCCCTGTTCCTCCCTGTGCTCCCCACCTGGCTTCTTTTTAAAACAACCCTTTGCCTTTTCTGCTGCCTCATGCCTCCCCCCCAAAAAAAACCCCCTCCTGTTAACCCAAACCTTCCATTACCCCAAACCTTGTTGGTCTGGAGCTGCATCACCCCTTTTTTCCCCTTCTCCCAGAAAATTTGGGCAGCCTCTCGGGAGGAGGGGGAAAGCATTGCTCCTAAAACCAAGCACCCGCTTGCACGTTGGGGCAGGGTTTTTTTCTGGCATTCAGTGGAAGACGGCATTGGCATCCCGTTCGTTTGGTGCTCCGGGTGCCGACATCTCTCTACCTGGATTTCTTCCGTCTCAGCCCTTCGACCGGGGACTCTGTCCCCGACCCACCAGCCAGGACTCGGAGCCACGTAGCCATGTGTTACAAAAAAAACCCCCTAATTGCTTTTATTTTTTTGGTACTAAAAAGGGGCACTTTACTGGCAATGCTTCTTTTTTTGGGCTGGGGACAAGCGACTCTGGGAAAGTGCTTTCTAGTGCTTTTTTTTAATCACCTCTCCTTTAAAATGTGAATAATAGAGGAGTGAAATCCCTCAGCGTCCAGGGGCATGTGGTCTGAGAGATGTGGTCACGCCGCAGGGATGCAGTGCCGCGGCCAGGGGAGCATCGCGGCTGCGCCCAGGGTGCTCTGGTTATGGGGTGCAGGCGTCGGTGCCATTCTCCGCTTGCTTTTCATGCCGGGGCTTCCCCTGGCCGGATTGTGCTGCCGTTGATAAAGGGTTTTGGTGATAAGCTCCTCGCTGCCGGCGGCTTTGCCTGCCCGGCACATGGCAGCCACCCTGCCTGCACCCAGCATCTTGAAACCCCCCAGAGATGGGATTTATTTTTTCTCCTCTCTCGGTGCGACTCTCACCTCGAAGAGCGGCGTTCGGGGCGGGCGTGTGTGGCGGGGGATGTGGCGGCCGTGCCGTTCTCTGCCCCCCGAGCCTGCCAGCCCCCCTTTAATTTTTTTTTTTTTTACTACCTGTTGGGAGCCATCAACAGCTTTGCAACCTTCTCAAGTGCCATTTATCAGCCCCCACCTGAGTGCCTGCTTCATCCATCCTCCCTCCCTCACTGGGGTCCCCCCACCCCAATACCCAGCCCCGGGGACCTGTTGCCTGCCGGGGCGGTGGCTCTGCGTGCCAGCCATGGGTACGTCCCGCACCGGCATCCGTGCTGCAGGCTTTGTGCACTTTCCGTCCAGTAATTTATTTCTCTAGGTGTGTTTGGCGTGGGTCAGCATGGCGGCTGGTTGCGAGCTCCCATCTTCCAGCTGCTTTTCTCACAAGGACGGGGGCTGCCGCTCATTTTGGGAGGAAAAAGTAAAAAAAAAAACCCCAAACAAACAAGGGAATGGGATGTCTCTCCCATCTTTTCCCTTGCATGGGTAGCGCTCGGTGGGATGCAATGTGAACTTGTAGCTGGCCATTGTAGGCGCACGAGTGAGTGAGTGCAAGTAGAAATATGTATATGCGTGTGGGTGGGTGGTGATAAAACACACAAAGATATATATTATATATAAATAAATATATTTTCCTTAAAGTGAAGATCCTAGGAGGTCTGTTAGGTCCTCGGATTGAGGGAGCAGCAGAGGCAGGGGGCAAGGACATCCCTGTGGATGCTGGGACCTGACACCCTTGGCACAGCCACTTATTTTGAGAAACCTGCTCTCCAAGCCAAAAAAAAAAGGTAGAAACTATCCAAGGATAACTTAACTTACGGATAGGAGCCAGAGGGAAACCACTTTTTTTCCTAACACCCCCACCCCCCCCACTTTTCTGACCTCCTTTTGTCTCCGTTCCCCATCCCAGCAACTTTTTCCCGGTTTTCTTTTATAACCAGGCTAGGGGCTAAGAGCAGGGAAGGAGAGCCTGGCCTCGCAGGGCAGCTCCTCTGCTCGGCAGGGTATAGATGTGGGGTTGTTTTTTATCGTCTCTTCAGGTATTTGGGAGGAGAAAAGCTCTCGCCAGTGATTGCTGTTACAGTGAGATCAATAAAGATCTTGGTTCTATTAAATCGAGGTGCTGGAGGTTTCTTTGGACCATAATTTTGGGGTGCAGGGTGGGGGGATTTTCCCTTTGGAACAAATGCATTTTAGCTTTCTATATTCCCCACCCGCCTCCCAAATTCTTTAGGCGAGTTGCTTTCCAAATTTCAAATTTGGAGAAAAAGGGGATCCAGGCCAAGGACAATAAATCAGGAGTGAGCTCTTGCCGGCAGAATGCGGTGTTACGAAGAGCAGGGAGGGTCAAACCCAGCACCACCAGCCAAGGCTTAAGGTGAGCACTTGATTGCAAAATTTAATGTACAGAAAACAGATTTTACCATAGAAAAGTCTCCCACGTCCAAAATCGCTGCAAATTGCTCATTTATCCTGCACCACCAGATGCAAAAACATATAGACCTCGACATCAAACCAGAGAGGTGCCAAAGAAAATCCCGCTTGGGACATCTCCAACCCAGACTCCAAGCGTGCAAATAAACCCCTGAACTTAAGCCGAGTTTAAATTGCAACCCCTCAGCAATTTCACACACTACTGCTAAATGCATTTTGCACCCATCCGCAGCTCCCCCCCATAACCCCTTCCAGCCGATGCCGAGAGGAGTGGAGGCCAGCACAGCCCCCTCCCTGCCTTGTGAGTGCTGGGCAGGTTCCTGAAATGTCGGCTGTTGTGCCAAAGCTGTCCTGCAAACTGGGGTTTAGCTGCTGGGGGCTGCAAAGCTGTTGCAAAGCCAAAGCTGGTTTACAAATCAGTGGGGTAGAGCCACCCCACCCATCCTTGAGGGTCCTGATGGACCTTAACAGCCCCAAGCAGTGTCACCTGGGGTCCCCCCATGCCCAGGAGCACATTTAAGCCCAGGTTTATTAAGCCAGGCACTCCTCAGCCCATGCTTGGTTGCCCTGTTGCTGCTGCTTCTGGGGGTCCCAGCTCATGTCCTTGCAGGAGGCTGTGCTGACATGGGTGTGTTGCCACAAACTGTCCTGGTTGTCCAGGACAATTGTCACTTTAATAAGACAAATATTTAAATGTTAAACTGAGTAGCAGCAAAGGCAGCCTTTTTTTAACACTGTCTGCTCTGTTTGGGGGTGGGGATCTGAGCAGCAAAAGCCTTTTCCTGCCTAGTAGGAAGGGTGCTGTGGGGTAGGTGGGTGGCAGCAGGGTGTCCCCTCCCTCCAGCAGTAAGATCCTGGGGACCCCCAGTTTTTGTGGGTGTCTCAGCAAACCCGCAGCACCCCTTCCCCGTGCTGTGACACCCCTGAAAGCACATCACTTCATGACATGGACCTCGCATGTGAAATACCGCAGCAGCACGCTGCATTCCCAAACTGCTCAGGTCTCACCAGCGAAGGTGGGAGAGGGGCACCAAGGGTGCCACTGCCCTGGGTTTGGGGGAGCCCTTTGTGTACCCGGCTTGGCCGCATCCAGCATGGTCCTGCCATGACCTCCCGCGGGTGCGGGTGCGTGTCACAGCATCAGCAATGCCTCTGCTTTGCTGGGAGCCTGGGGAAGGGATGTCACATCGCCCTCACCTGGTTATTATTAAATTTTGAATATTAAATTACTTTTAATGCTTCTTATGCTCCTTTCCAGCAAGATCCTGTGTAAAAAAATGGGATGTAGGAGGAAGGGTGAAGGCAGCAAGAAAACCCCTTCCTTTGGAGTGGGCACTGCTGCCGGTGCAGAGCGTGCGTGTTTTCTTTTGCATTTTCTCCCCAACTTTTGGCTCTGAAGTCTCTATTAAGGGGGTGCCTAAAACCTGCCAGGGCAAAAAAAATCTGGAGGAAAGCTGTGTTGCTTGGAAACAGGCAGCAATGCTTGTTAAAAAATCAATTAAAATGAAAATAAGATGTTTTTCCCTCCACCACTGAATGGGAGTGGTAGATCGTGGGCTGCTCTTTTTTAATTCTAAACTGTTACCAGATTTTGAGGCGTGTGTACAGAGAGGAGCGAGATAAAAAAATGCTGATGAGGTGTTTTGGAGCTCCCCTTTTCTGGATTTGGCTTTGCCCATGCCATACCAAGTTTAGGGGAGCAATGACTGTTTCATCCTCCCAAATTTTTGGGAGCTTTTTCCTTTTTTGATCCTGGTGGCGAGGTGCGTGTGCGTGGGGAGCCCTGGCTTTCAGTGTGCTCTGTGGTGCAAAGGGAGTTTCTAGATGACAGGTGGGGGGCTAAAAATGCAAAATTAAAAAAAAAAAAGATGTCAGTCTAGGACTGAAACTTTTAATCAGTAACAAGGTGTAAATGGAGTAAAGCAGGGTAACTTCGTATGCAGCAGAGCCAAGGAAACCTGGGTTGGATTTAGAGCTCTCAATTTGAGTTTGAAAGTGGAGTAGCTGCTGTCTGTGCGCGTGGCGCGGCTGGGGTCTGCCCCGTGGCGCTGGCTGCACAGTGAGGCAGCGCAGAGGGCGTTCTGGCCGAGCCGCAGGCTGGAGCCTGGCTAATATCTAGGATCCCGGTTAACAAACTTTCCAGCCCTGCTTTCCAGCCGTGACCATTTTCGGACTGTCTCCAGGCTCCGTTTACATTCCCGGCCCTCCTTCCCAGCGCCGGTGAACGTGTTAATACCCTTTTTCTCTTTTTCCCTTTGGCCTGTTGATGTCCTATAAACATTTCTTTGGCGATGCCTCCCGGAGCAGCACAGCAGCTGTGGACAGTGCTGGGTGCAAGCAAGGCTGTAGTGCTGGGGTGTTGGGGGGGGGATCTTGTGAGGTTGAGGTCCTCCTCGATGGGATCTTCTGGGGGCTCAGAGGTCAACTCAAATGATGTGGGGGAAGGTGTTGGGTTTTAACAGATTTGTTAAAATAGAGTATTTTTATGGCACCCTGTGGGGAATGAGGGCAGCCTAAAGCCATTTTGGTGTTTTGCTCTGTGCTGCGATGGGAACCAGCAGAAGATGAGCAAACCTTGAAGCTGGCCATCCCAGGAACCCACCACGGTGCCTCTATGTGCTGGGGAGCACCCAGCGGGGTAGCAGCCTTATTGCCTCAGTGACTGGTACCCCAGGCAAGGAGGGATGACTCTGAGACCTGGGGACCTGGAGCCACCTTGGTGTTTTGGAGGATGCCTCCAGGTCTACACCATCTCCCTCACCCCCTGAAAACCTCCCACAGGGTGGGAACACTAAGTGTGGAGGCTCTGCTTTTAAAGGTTGTTCTGAGTGCTGGTGGACCTTTCCAGGTGTGAGTTTTGGGGAGCAATTCCCCTTGGCATGACCAAGCAGGGGACAGGGGCTCTCTGCAGGCCGACGCATGGCCCTCCCAGCCTGGATCCAGCAGCATTCCTCACCTTGGCCTCCATCACACGTGTCACTCCCTCTTCTCCAATTTCTGGGGGGAAAAAGGGCATTTTGTCTTTGAGAGGTGCAGGCAGTGCCTTGGTGCTCTCAGAACTGCTGTTGTCCTTCTGAACGTGGCTGGGGTGGTGGGATGTGCTGGTCCCCTGTCTGTCCCAGGGGGCTGACACAGGAGGGGATGTGAAGGATCAGTGTGGTAGGGGCTGCTGTGTTCTAGGGGGGTCCCCGAGGGGATGGGTACTGTGGTGGAGGGTGCAGTGTGCTGTGGGGTCCCCAGGGGGATGGGTGCTATGTGTCAGGGCGTCCATGAAGTGGTGGGGGCTGTGGCTGGGGGCTGCTGTGTTCTGGGGGTCCCTGAGAGTACGGGTGGTGTATGGCAGGGGGTCCCCAAGGGATGGATGCTGTGTGCCGTGTGTCCCAAAGGGATGGGTGCTGTGGCTGGTGGGGTTGCTGTGTGCTAGGGGTCCCCAAGGGATGGATGCTGTAGCTGGGGGGGGTGCTGTGTGCTGGGGGTCCCCAAGGAGTTGAGTGCCGTGTCTGGGGAGCGGTGGGTGCAAGGCGGTCCCCGGGGGCTGGAAGCCCTGTGCCATGGAGTCCCGGGATGTGCGATGTGCCGGAGCACGGAGGCTAGGCGGGGCGGGCCGGGGGGGTGTCCTGGGGCGGGGGGCGGTGCTCAGCGGGCGCGGCGTGGGGCCGAGCGGCAGCGCTGCCCCTCCTCCTCTTCCTCCTTCTCCGCCTCCTTCTCTTCCTCCCCCCGCCGAGGCTCCGGCGGTCGGGGCGGCCGCGGGGCTCTGCTCCCGCCACCCCGCTCCCGCCGCCCCCATGGGGCTCCCCACGGCACGGCCAGCCCGGCGCGGGAGCTGAGTCCGGAGCCGCTGCCAGGTATCGCAACCCCGGGACCGGGTACGCCACACTCCCCAGGGACCGAGCATCCCCCCCCTCCTCCGGGTCCACGCATCCCCCCCTCCTCCGGGTCCACGCATCCCCCCCTCCTCCGGGTCCACGCATCCCCCCCTCCTCCGGGTCCACGCATCCCCCCCTCCTCCGGGTCCACGCATCCCCCCCTCCTCCGGGTCCACGCATCCCCTCCTCCTCCGGGTCCACGCATCCCCTCCTCCTCCGGGTCCACGCATCCCCTCCTCCTCCGGGTCCACGCATCCCCTCCTCCTCCGGGTCCACGCATCCCCTCCTCCTCCGGGTCCACGCATCTCCCCCTCCTCCGGGGCTGGGCATCCTCCCACCCCCGGAACTGGGTATCCCCCGCCCCCTGGGACCGGGCACCCCCCCAGTACCAGGCAGCCCTCCCCCGGGGCTGCTCGTCCCCTCCGCAGGGAGTAGGGGGGTGCATGAAGAAGTGGATGGTGGTGGTTGGTGGTGGAGGGGCGATGGGAGAAAGGTTTATTGTGTCCCCAGAACCACATACCCCGCAGCGTGGGCATGAGGTGGCCAAACCCCAGCGAGGGGGGTTACCCAGCGCTGTGCTTCGAACCTCTGGCAAAGAAACTGCTCACTCCTTTCCAGGCCCAGCATCTGCCCTGCAGCGTCCTCCCAGCTCCTGTGCCTTTGCTCTTCTCCTACATCTGCTCCTCTTCCTCCTCCATCTTCATTCTTTCCTACATCTGCTCCTCTTCCTCCTCTGTCTTCATCCTTTTACATCTGCTCCTCTTCCTCCATCTTCATTCTCCAGCAAGGAGCCCTGCTGTCGGTGCCAGCTGTGCCTGCTGTTGCTAGAGAACCCCAAAGTGAGTTTTGGGGTTTTCATCTTTTGCCTGCCTCCCTTACACCCCTAAAAGCCATCTGGGGAGCAGTCTCTGAAGCGGGGAGCTGCAGGATGGCTCCTTGCTGGAGGATGAAGATGGAGGAGGAAGAGGAGCAGATGTAGCCACAGTCCCTTCCCTGCTTGGGAGCATTCTGGTCTGGGGTTTGGCTCTGCAGCCTCCCGTTTTGGGGGGTACAGGAGGAGCAGGAAAGCTGGGATTGCTTATGTGGGTTTCCCACAGGCATGTACATGCAGGGTATGTTGCAGAGCCCAGTGGGCTCCTGTCCCCTTGCAGGATAGGGTCACCCTTGCTGCCATGTCACCCAGACAGAGCTGGGACGCGGAGGATGTCCTAGCAGGACAGGCTGTCTGCTCCTGCCCAGCATCTCTGACTGTTGGGGTTGAAAACTTCCAGAAGCTGCGTGCAGGCTGCGTTTCCTATGGCTGACAGACTTTTCCGGACGATTTCCTCCACCCTTTCCCCTGTGCATCTCTCCTCTCAGTGCTGGGAGGGTGCTGAACACCACCTCTTCTCCCCACAGCACTTGGGACCATGGCACTGATGACATCCCAAGCTGTGTCCTGGGTGTTAACCCTCCCTGCATGTTGGGACAGTGAGTTTTGGGGTGGCTGGGCTGGGAGTGGGCAGGCAGGCGTGCAGGCAGTGGTGGTGGGACATTTCCTTCCTGGAAGGCAGGAAGTGCTTATGTCTTTGCACGAATGACATGGAGCCTAAAAATAATCAGCAGGTCTCTGTTGTGAGCAAATACCCCCTGGGATTTGCTTGATTTTGGTTTATTTAAGAGAGCGAGGTGGGGGAGAAGAGAGCCCGGGAGAGTGAGCTTGACATGCTACCGCACACAAAACCGCTGAGCATGTGATGGTGGGTGTGCATAAGGTGCCACTTGTCTTGCCAAAGGTGTGGTCTGCAGCAGCCTGGCTTTGAAAAGCGGCTTGGTGGAAATGGAGCCGTCCCGTTGCTCCGCCAGCCTTCCCCGGCGGGAGGGGAGCTGGTGGTTAGCTATGAATAGCACAAAATCATAGCCCTCGCCTTCCCGAAACGCCCTGGCCAGGCTTCTTGTGGCACTGAGCCACCTGGCGTGCCCCGGGCTGGGAGTGGGGTGCTGTGCTGCGGGTGCCTTCCCAGGGTCCCCACCCTTGGGGACCCCATCCGCTGCGGGGTCACGCCGCAAAACATCCTGCAGGGAGGTGGAAATAGCCGAGGGCAAAAAAATTGTCGGAGCAAGTTTGGGTGTGGGGCCATGATGCTTCCTGATGAGTCGGGGAGTATTTGGCTGTTGGATGAAGGCTCCTCTGTGGGACCATCCTCTCTTTTTTGAGATGCCCCCTGCCTTTATCTCCATCCTTTATGGGGTTTTTTGTTTCTTTTCTTTGCACTCTTGAAAGGAAACTCTTCAGTAACCATGCTCGCCGACCTTGAAACCACCGGCAGTGAGCTGACGGCATAACTGGCTGCGCTGGCGCTTGCAAATTAGGGCTTTGTTCCTCTTTCCATCGAGGCTCATTGATAAAACCTCTCACTTGGCAAGTGGGCAGCATCTCCTCCCTGCTGTAAGCCACCTCTCAATGCGTGAAGCAGCACTATAGGGACCAACGTGATGTGCGAGGGGACCTGCTGGGTGTCTTTAAAAAGGGCAGTAAAGAAGTTTTTTGGAGGGGAGAGGGTGTATGTGGAAGAGAGCATCCTGCACTGGGGTTGCTGTTGGCTGTTACAGGTGGGCTCTGGGCAAAGTCAAGGTGTCTCTGCCAAAAAGGTCATGTCCTGCTGCTGAGACATGTTTCTATCTTAATTCTACCCGGGCTTTGCTGAGGAAGGAAGGTTTGACACTGCTGATTAATAATTCACTGTAAACCAAATTTGGGAGCAAGGGCTACAGTTCGGGTACCGCTCCCAGTACCTCCCACTGGGTACCAGCATCCTCTCCATCAGTGACCACCTCTGTGGTGGGGTGCAGAGTCACACCCATGTTTCTGGGGTGACATGTCTGTATTTCTTCTTTTTCTCCTCCCCTATCCCTGTCCCAAACAGCTTTCCCTGACTCCAGGGTAAGGACTTTTAAATCGAGTAGCTAAAGGCGAGTTGGTCATGTGAAGGATGGGGATGTGGCACTCAGTTTTCTGCCAAAAGGCAGAAACGTGTTGGGGAGGGGGCGTGAAATGCCGGGTCTTTGTTATTCCAGTGCTCCCGGTTGGATTTGGGGGAAGGCATCCCCCTGATGCTTTCCCCTTCTCCTTGGCAGATGCTGGTGGTGGAGCACAGGGCGTGCGGGGGATCGGCAGCACCGATCACGGCCCGATTGAGAAATACCTCTGTACTTTCTAGGAAATGCTGCTTATTTAGTTATATTTTTGGCTGTCGGCACTGGCTCTCCAAGGAGCCCGTGAGAATGAAGAGCGGTTGCTTTTGCTTGTTTAAAAATAATAATACAACAGTCAAGGCTTGTAAAACCAGAGCTGTCCACTGCAAAGTTGGCTTTCCAGAGCCTTTTCTTCCCCGTTGCAAGGTGCTTTTTGGGTCAGTTTAAGGCATTTTGAGTCATGTTGCTTACTTGCATTATTTCACCCTTGCAGCTTCATGGACGAATAGCTCGTTTCAAATAAACCATGGCTTAATATGTAATTTCTCACCTTTCCTTTTTGTTTTATTATGTTTTTTTTAATAAGCCAAGCTGCTTCCTTTCGGCATCACCTGGAACAATAGGAGTCTGGTTCCCATGCAGCCTCTGCTCCGGGATATCTCCCAACAACACGCAGGCTCCACCAGCAAAGGGCTCGCTGTTTGTGCCTTATTTTCACTGTTTTTTTGAAAAAGAGGGTTAAAGAGCATGCTGGGGTGATGGGCTGGGCTCCAGTGCTTCCTCCAGGGTTCGGTGATGCCCCTCCAGCAGTGCTGGGGCTTCCTGCTGGCTGCTGCTGTGTTTCCTGCCTCCCAGTTTGGGTCGCTGGTGCTGGGTGCCCCTCGGTCCCTCATGGATGTATCTGTGCCAGTTTGGTGCCGAGAAGCTGCTAGGACTGCCCTGCACCCAGGAGGAGTTAGGAGGATGCTGCAGTTGCCACTTCCCAAAGGATTTTGCATTTTATTTAAAAAAAACAAGCCAACCAAACAACCCGATAAAATAACCTGGGGATGCACAGAGGGAGATTTATTTGATTTCTTTCCTGCTGACAATGAGGTGGCTGGGCAAGTGCACGCTTCCTGTTCATCGCAGCGACCGGGGCAGATGCATCCTGCAGCTGCAGCCCGGCCGCCCCCCGCTATATTTAGTCCATTGTTTGCTCCAGCTTTGAGTCCTCGCCAGGTTCCTGGGCACGGGAATAACCCCTGTGCCGGGCAGAGAGGGAGAGGAGCAGCTCGGTGCGGTGGGGAGCTGAGCACTGTATGTCGCCATGACTTATGTGGGAGAGGCTGCAGAGTCCACCTACTGTCTTTTGGGATGCTCAAGCAGCATCCCAGTGCTGTCTGCAGCTCATCCAGTGTTCTCCATCCACCCCAGGCTTGGTGGGACTGGTTGTGCTGGGAGAGGAGCTGCAGGGGAAGGCAAGCATCTATACACTGCACACCCATAGGCTTTGCTTGCTTGTTAAGCAGCAGGAATAATTAACCAGCAGCTGGTGAAGCTTTGAATTTGGGCAAAACACCTGGAGAAGAACAGTGCAGGTTTGTTGGGGTGGGATGCCCTTGTGCAGGGTGTTGGTCTTTTTTGGGATTGGGGAGAAAATGGGCTCTTTGTTAATGAGCCACAGCCAGGATTTATCTTGGTTTGGGCTTTTAGGTCCTTGAGATGAGGGCTGCAAGGGGATGAGTTGGCTGGGGCAGTATTCCTGGGGTTTGTCCCTCACCCAGGGGTGGAGATGCAGGCAGGAGGCAAGGATGCTGCATAGAGGGGTTTGTCTTTGCATCCTCTCTTGCCTAGAAAGGAAACTCCTAAAGACGGTGACGTGTGAGGGAAGGGGTGCTCAAAGCTGGCTTGCCCTGGCTGATGGCTAATGCCATCAGAGAATCCATGCAGATCACTTCTGAGCATCATAACTTCTCATAGTGGCATGAAAACAGAGCAAAGCCCCACCAGCTTGGCTGATTTTTTTGAGAATAACTCAGATCTTGACACACCAGGCTGAGAGGCTGGATACAGTGGGGTTCTTTAAAATACAGGTAAAATAACAAAAATACTTTTTTTTTGTTAAGGATAAATTGCCTGTTTAAGCACCTGCTTAGTGTTTGTTAGCTGTGTTCAGCTATTTGGGGAAAAAAATCTGATATTTGGGCTAATCCAGAGCCCTTTGGTGGGCTGGTCCCCAGGTTCCTGTCTCCCTTGACTGACCTGTGATGGTGGCTCCGTTGCATCTCTTCTCATCACCAGTGATATTTGTGAGGGTTTTCAGGCAAGATCCTTTTATCTGCTTTCCTGGGGTAGGGTTTTGCTTCCCCATTTTGTGTCCCAGCTTGCAGGTTGGGCACTGGGAGGCTGTAAGCCCTCCTGCTCCCATTGGATGCAGCACTACCAGTAACTAATCGCTCCCGGATGGATAACACCAGCACTCCTCTCTTTCCCTGGCTTTTTAGAGCAGTTCCCACAGTTGCCCAGAGCACCAGTTTGGGTTAATTTCAGTACTTTCCTAGAATATACTTGCTTTTGCCTGCCTAGCCAAAGGTGAGGGGAAGAAGCTGAACTGTGATTTCCTCTCTCCATTAATTTTGTGGTTTGAAAGACTGTTTCCAAATCTACCCGGTGGCTTTTATGTCTATTATTTGCCATTGTGGTTTATTGAGGGGGGAAAAATATCCCTGGAGGATTTAGGGCGAAGGTGGGTGACTGTGGCAGGGGGAGAAGGATGAGGGAAATACAGGATCTGCCTGTGTCTGCCTGCAAGTTGTGGGATGAATTTCCATCCCCTGGCATAGGGATACCAGAGCAAAAACTCAGAGGGATCAGTACAGCTCATTGGTCTGCACTGGCTGCTTTTGAAAAGAATCACCGATTCTGGGCAAAATAAAAAAAGCATCCTGGTTGGATGCCTCCATCCAAAGCTGAGTACCTGCTCTGAAACACTCCAAACCTCCCTGTATATATCCATTTTTTGCTTTATTTTTGCCCCAGCAGTGTTTACGTGAAAAAAAAGCATAAGAGGACTTGGAGAAACAGCACTGGCCTGAAACAACTTTTTTTTTTTTCCCCCCCTCTTTTATGTCATGTAAAAGAAGCTGAGCTGCCTAATGGTGCAGAAAATTCACCATAGAGCAACAAGTTTTCTGCGGAGCAGGGAAGGAAGATGGGGAGGAGGGGAAAAAATCTGTGCCGGGGCACGGCTGTCTCGAAATAGCACATTTTCCGGAGGCTTTTCCCCTCCCTTGAAGCATTTGCAGCTGCTGGGGGCATCGCGTTCCCTGGGATTGCAGGAAGGGCCTGATCCTGTGCTGTTTGCAAAGGCAGCAGCTGCAAAAGCGTGTTTGTGGGGCTGGGTGAAAGCCACCCCTGCTTTCCCAGCGCTGAGCATCGCCACCGAGCAGGTACCGTCTCCCGTTGGGTGCTGCTGGGGTTATTCCCCATGCAGCATTGGCACAAAGGAGATTTTATTGGGGATTGTCTCGGTAGGGGTGGGCAATTTTAATCTTTTTCCAGGCTATCCCCTGGCCATCTCTTGGCTCCCAGGATCCGACCCTGGCTGGCGCAGACAGTCAGCGCATTGTCCTGGACCGGTCGAGTGTGGCAGGATGCTCCTGGCTGCTGCCAGCTCCCCGGGGATGGGATGTGAGGGGAGGACGTTTGCTTTTGGGGTCCCCCACCTGCCCTAGGGGAGAGGGTGCTCCACACCACCTCCCGTATGGGAATAACCAGGAATAAAAGCACATTTCAGATTTGCTCATTAATAGCCAGAGGAAACCCTGCATCCCTCTGCCTCTCCTTGCCTCTGGCGCAATCCAGGGAGTTTCTCAGTGCTGCAGGATTATTTATTGCTGGGGGTGGGGGAGGAAAAAAGCCATCTTTCCTCCTCACTGCCACCCACAGCTTCCGAGGCTGCAAAATCACATGTGGGCACTTCACAACCCTCTCTGGGCAACTCCTCTGCTTGCACATGCACCGACACGCATGTGCGCACGCACATGCCTGCACAGCCTGGAGCGGGGAGCAACCTCCCCCAGACTCGCTCACTATTCCAGGCACACTGAGCAGCTCCTGAATTCTAAATTGCTAAATATCTAGTAATATTTACTTGGTGTACAGGTGTTTTCTACCTGGGGAGGGACCCTGGGGCAGTTTAGGGGTGCTGGGAAAGCAGAGGATGAACCTAAGCTGTTGGGTCCTTCTGCAGTGTCATCTGCTGACTCAGCAGATTTTGGGGGCTGGATCCAGTGTTTTGCCTTTTTTGGTTTTTTTAACCCCCCCTTCCTTCTCTGCCCCACTTTCAGCTGCTCTGGTTCTGCACCCTCCTGTGTGGAGGGAGCTGCATGGCAGGCAGGGAGGATAAAAATCTGGATTAGTGTTTATTCCCAAATGGACTGTCGGATGTCCCAAATGTTTATTCCCAAATGGACTATTCCCATCTGGGATTTTCCCTTCCTAAACCTGGAATGGCTAAAAAAAAAAAAAATAATTCCTCCTCTTTCTCCCTCCCACCTTGTTTTTTGCTGCTGCCTCCCCGTCCCGGCACAGCCGCCCGCGGATGATGGGTACGACGGCCAGCGCGGCGCAGCAGGCAGCAGTCTCAGCATCCCCCCTGGAGAGCGGGGCACCGGGCGACAGTGGCATGGAGGACCAGCGCTCCCTCAGCATCCACTCTTTCCAGACCCTGGGGCTCCACAACAGCAAGGCCAAGTCCATCATCACCAACAAAGTGGCGCCTGTGGTCATTACGTAAGTCCTTGGCAGCCTCTTGTGACTCCAGACCTCTATTTTTCTGCACCCTCTTCCCTAAATATTGATTTTTTAAAAAAAAATATTTTTTTTTTTCCTTTTAACTGCCTGCATGTTGCTTTTGCAGGTACAACTGTAGGGAGGAGTTTCAGATCCATGATGACCTGCTGAAGGCAAACTACACAGTGGGACGCATTTCCGAGGCCACGTTGGAACACTACCTCGTGCAGGTGAGTGTCACCGCTGCCCCAGGACAAACCTGTTTCAGCCTGGACTTTCAGGACCTCAAGGTTTTTTTGGGGGCTAATTTTGAAGATCACCAAGATCCACCATCCCTGGAGGTGTTTAAAAGACAGGTAGATAGGGTGCTCAGAGATATGGTTTAGTAATGGACAGGTATGGTTGGACTTGAGGATCTCAAAGGTCTTTTCCAACCAAACGATTCTATGATTCTAAAAAGGCTCTTCTCAGCTGCGTTCAAGCCTCCTTGCTCAAATCCACTTATTCCCCATCTTCTCTCGGCCCATCTTGTTTTGCAGGGGAAATATTTCATGGTCAGGGATGTATATGGAAAATTGGATGTCTTGAACACTACTGGCAGCTGCGGCGCTCCCAATTTCCGGCAAGCCAAAGGAGGTTACACTGTCTTCGGCATGGGGCAACCCAGCCTCAACGGCTTCAAGCTGGTGCTGCAGAAGCTGCAGAGAGAAGGCCACAAGGTTGGTGGGAGAGTGGAAATTGGGGTGGAAAAAGGCAGGAGAGCTTTTGGGCAGCCTTTCCCCTCCTCTCTTCCCAGGAATATATCTTCTTCTGTGTCCGCGAGGAGCCTGTGGTCTTCCTGCGGCTGGAGGGGGACTTTGTGTCCTACACCCCGCGGGGCAAGGAGAACCTGCACGAGAACCTGCAGCAGGGTGTGCGGGCAGAGAGCCTGGAGCTGGCCATCCGCAAGGAGGTGAGGTGGGCTGGGAGGGCGTCGTCACCCCAGCAATAACAGGGTGCATGCATCCCCACCCAGCTTGCAGATGAGTGGAGGGGTTGGTGGAGGTGGTGGTCACCCTGTGGGTTTTGATGGTGATCTACATCTCTGCTAGATCCACGACTTTGCCCAGCTGAGCGAGAGCATCTACTATGTCTACAACGACATCGAGTGCTTGCGGGACGAGCCCCACACTGTGCGTGTGCAGTGCGAGGAGGACATCCAGGTGACGGAGGAGGTCTACAGCAGGCCTATCTTCCTCCTGCCCTCCTACAGGTGCTGCCCTTCCTCCCCCTCACGTGTGATCGGTGGCTTTGCTTTTGGAAGCTGGGCTGCCTTTCCTTTTGATACCCTCTTAAGCCATGTGTCCTCCACCATGGTGAGGATGAAGCCACCCCACAGCTCTGTCCTCCTAACAAGGACTGTCCCTGTGCCCGGCAGGTACCACCGGCTGCCCCTGCCTGCTGAGGGAGCCCCCTTGGAGGAGCAGTTTGATGCTTTCATCCACTTCCTCAGGGTGAGCTGAGCAGAAGCACCCAGTCTTCAGGGCCACATTGGGTGGGATTTGCCCCTGTGCTTGAGTGAGGATACTATGTTGGAGAGTGTGACTCCCTGAGCATATCTCCTGCTTTTGGCTTGATGCTCCCCATTAGAGGATGCCTGTGCTTGCATCCCATTCCCATTGCTGTAGACCCTGCTGGAGAAGTCTGTGTCCATGTGGTCCAGCTGCTTGTCCCTTCCCCTGGCTGGAGGTGACCATCCCTTGCCACCTCCCAACATCCCTGCACAGGTGGTTCTTCCCTAAATGGGTTTGGGAGGAATGATCTGGATTTGGTGCAAAGGCAGGACTTCTCTCTCTCTCTCTCTTTTTTTTTTTTTTTTTTTTTTTTTACCCTGTGAGTTTTCATCTTGGTGGCTTGGGGACTGGTGGTGGGAACATCTCTGGTGGGATGGACAGGCTGGTATCTGATGGCAGCTGGGGAGGGCATGGGGAAGCAGCAGACAGACTGCCTGTTGTGCTGTCCTAGTCCACCCATGCTGTCCCCTGAGCAAAGGGAAGATGCCACCCACCCCTCTGTGCCTGGGCAGAACCATCACCTCCACCTCAGCCATTGCGGTGGCAGAGCCAACTCTCCTGCGGTCCCCATCCCCCCATCCCTCTCTTCTAGGAGAGCCCCAGCCTGCTGCTGCGGGACCCCAGCAGACCCACCCCAGCACTGCTCTTCGGCTGCCAGACCGGTGTGGGCAGGACCAACCTGGCCATGGCCATGGGCACGCTCATCCTCCACCACCACCGAGGAGCCATCCAGAAGCCTGAGTAAGCAGGGCAGCCCCTGGGGCCAGGAGGAAGGGGGTGCCTGTGTCCCCCAGGACTGGTTTGATTTTCCTCTCTCCTCCACCAGCCTCCCCCACCTGCCTAAAACACCTCCCAGGGACAGGCTTCGGGTCATCCAGACCTTCATTGAGATGGTCCCCAAAGGCCAGCAGATAGTTGAGGAGGTAAGGAGGTGTCGGTGAAACCCCCAGCAGGGTGGGTGAGAGGGGGTGAGGTTGGTGTCCCCCCCCAGTCTGGGGCTCACTGAGCAGCTTTCCACTTGCTCCTCACAAGGTGGATGGTGCCATTGCCTCCTGCTCAGAGATGCATGACATGAAGGAAGCCATCTACGAGTACAAGAAGAAGCTGGAAGGGATCGGGGAGGACTATCAGATCCAGGTATGTTGATTAGTGGATCGCTCAGACGCAAGCCGCCTGCGCTGGGTAATTTATCGAGCTGTTTTTGCGTGGGGGTGAGAAGAATGTAAATTCTGGAAATCTGAAGCTTCCTGTGAGCTGGAAATTTCCCAAGGACATGAAACCTGGAAGGCTGTGAAGCTTCTCTTTTATTTTTTCCCAATTGTTTAAGAGCCATAAAATAGAGCAGGCTGGGATTTGAGGGAAAGCTGGCTGTTTTGAGTTTCACTGCTCCTTCTGGAAGATGACCTTGGGGGCAAATAATGTCCCATGTCCTGGTTTCGTCAGCTCTAAAATTGGAAAATCCATACTAGCCTGGCTGGTAAAAGTCCTCGGGAGCTGAGAGTGATCATTGCTTAGAGGTTTCCCTGCAAATATAGTCACTCAAAGTCAAGCTTTCCTATCTGTAGACTTTTTTTTTTTCCTCCTTTTGTTTTGAAAAGCCATCAGGGTGGTTTTCCATGCTGGAAAGCTGTGGTCTGCCCCATCTGACCTGGGAGCACCTCGCCAGGAGATGGATGGAGGGATGGATGGAGAGGGAATGTTTGGATAGAAATGCTGCCCCAATCCCAGCCTTTTTGGAGAGCAAAAAAATTTTTTTACAAAAATTTTTGTAAATTTTTCCATTTACATGCTGAATGTAGAGTGGAAGTGCTAGTTGTGAAGGGTGATCTAAAAAACAGGCGCTATGTGGCCAAAGCAAATAGGTTGGAGCAGAAAAACACCATGAAAATGATTAAGTGGAGGGGGAAAAAAGCATTTACTCACACTTTTTTGGCATTTAGTGACAAACCCCAAATTTTAGTCCCTTTTTAGGGTGGATTTGGGTATGTTTGTTTTGTGTGATGGTGGATACTCCCTTGCATAGTGAAGGCTGCTCTATGTCATCCTCAATGCTGGGGAAATAAATGACCGGGGAACTGGTGTAAATTAGCGATGAGAAGTGTTTATTTGAAGTCTGCACAGAGCAAGAGCAGGTTTAAACAATGGCGAGGGGCCAGGAAAATGTGCTGGGGTGGGGAGGATGAGGAAGGGAGAGGGGCTGATGCTCGGTCGTTGAAAAACCAGCCTGGGCTTGGTAGAGCTGGAAGGGCTGCAGATGGTACTGGGTGAGCTGGTGGAGCCCCGCTTGCTTTTTGGTAGAGGAAGGGCTTTTTTTGGGGCATGGAGGAATGATCTCATGCTGGACTGTGAGTTTCTGCCCTATGTTGGGGGGTAGAAGTGGAGATTGAAGTCCTCAAGTGATGGTGATGCAAGGGTAGGTGGATCCTGGCATGGGATGCTAAGCTGCAGCCAGACCCCCATGGTACCTGGCTTTCCATGGATGAAATGTGAGCAGATCATAGAATTGCTTGGTTGGAAAAGACCTTTGAGAGTCCAACTGTACCTGCCCACTACTAAACTATATCTGTGAGCACCTCATCTATCTGTCTTCTAAATCCCTCCAGGGATGTTGACTCAACCACCTCCCTGGGCAGCCTGTTCCAGTGCCTGAGAACCCTTTCAGTGAAGAAATTTTTCCTGACATAGCAACTGAACCTCCCTTGGCACAACTTGGGCCATTTCCCCTTGTCCTATCACATGTTACTTGGGAGAAGAGGCACACACCCACCTCTCTATACCCTTCTTTCAGGTGGCTGTAGAGAGTGAGAAGGTCTCCCCTCAGCCTCCTTTTCTCCAGGCTAAACAACCCCAGTTCCCTCAGCTGTGAACTCATCACACTTGTGCTCCAGACCCTTCCCCAGCTCTGTTGCCCTTCTCTGGACACGCTCCAGTACCTCCATGTTCTTCTTGGAGTGAGGGGCCCAAAACTGAAACCAGCACTCGAGGTGCAGCCTCACCTATGCCCAGTACAGGGGGAAGAGAACTTCCCTGGTCCTGCTGGCCACATTATTCCTGATACAGGCCAGGATGCCCTTCTGCCACCACTACTGCCCCTTCTTGGCCACCTGGGCACCCTGCTGACTCATGTTCAGCAGGCTGTTGACCAACACCCCCATGTCCTTATCCCCCAGGCAGCTCTCTAGCCACTCTTACCCAAGCCTGTAGCATTGTATGGGGAAGATCATTCCACTTTTCACCAAAAACCTGTTTAAGGGGAGTGTTAAGAGATTTACCTTGGGCGAGAGCACAGGGCTGGTTTTTGTTGCAGGAACCCAAGCACTCGGGGAGAAGTGCCGCTCCGCCGGCGGTGCTGCCAGCAAACCCAGCACTGTTTCATCCTCACAGACTTTGAGTTTCCAGAGCAAAACCCTCTGTCCTACCTCTTGATAAATGACAGCGGGCTGGATTTCTCTTGTGGAGAGCAAGTAAATATTCCCGAGTCAACTACATCAAGTCAGAGATGTGCAAACCCCACTCGCTGAGCCGACCGCCGTACATGTACAGACCCATCTTGTAGGATTTTCCATCGTACCCTGGAGAGGGTGTCCCGATGGGCTCTCCAGGGATGCTCATGGATCCCATGCTTGGGTGATCCTTCACTGGTTAATTTGTGGGATGGGATGCTGGGATGTACAACCCCCTGCCCTGAGAATTATGGAAAATCCTGAGGGTTTGAGCTTGCATCCCTGGGAGGAGATAGCTGTGCCAGAGAACACACCTGGTTTGGGGAGGTAATGATGAAGATGAGGAGGAGAGCTTGCTTGAAGCCAGCTACATAGGCAGTGTGATGCTTCTGGCGATGAAGGGAAGAAGGAGACACTTGGAAATGGAGGATATTACACAGCATGTGGCTTATAAACTGACTTTAAACTGGAAGAGGGGACATTGAGATGAGATCTGAGGAAGAAATTTTTTCCTGTGAGGGTGGTGAGACACTGGCCCAGGTTGCCCAGAAAAGCTGTGGCTGCTCCTCCCTGGAAGTGTTCAAGGCCTGGCTGGATGAGGCTTTGAGCAATCTGGTCTAGTGGAAGGTGTCCCTGCTTGTGGCAGGGGGGTCGGAACTGGATGATCTTTAAGGTCCCTTCCAATGCAAACCATTCTAGGATTATGTCTCTAATTAATAAGCTCATCTTGCTCTTCAGTTTGTCTAGCATTCATTTTGGGGTCTGCCACCCCAGTGAGATGCTGAGGATCTTGGCTGAAGGCCATGGAGATGGCCAGGGTTGGAGCAGGACTTTGCATTAACCAACCCCTTTCCCTTGGGTTCGAGTCTCCCATTAGCATCCGGACAGTGTATCCTCCCCAGACAGCAATGCCCCTCAGGTCTGGTTGGAGCCGCTCTAGTGAGTCCTTGGACTAAAAGGGAGGGTTTTTTTGAGCTGAAATGCAAATTTATGTCTTTAAGCATCATTTAATATGGAAAACTTGAAATGGTTTATTAAAAAAACCCACCAAAAACCCCAAACAAACCACTACTGCAGACTGGGTTTTGTAGGTTTTGGTTTTTTCCTCCCTCATTTCTCATTTGGAATTGGTTTCTTTCCAAACAGCTTGGTGGAGTTAACATGAATATGCAAATAATTGAGCAGCTTAAACAGCATTTCTCCCCTCTTTTTCCCAAAATGTCCTGCATAAAAAACACAGGCCTCAGGCCACTGTGCTACTTGCGTGTCTCCCTCCTCCGCCAGCCGCAGACACGCGTGCCGAGGGATTTTTCCCTGGTCTGCCTGGGGCTGCAGGACCAGCCAGTGTTGGGCACCACAAATCCCACCTACCTTTGCTTTCAGGGCAGCAGCACCAAAGAGTATTTCCTCCAGAGGACTTTGCAGAGCCTCCAACGCTATTTCTACTTGATTGCTTTCAACTACTACCTTCATGAGCAGGTAAAAAAACCCCACCAACCCCAAATCCTCTTTTTTCCTTTTTTTTTTTTTTGGTGTTTGTTTCCTGTGTAGTGGGAGGGAAGGAGTCTCCATCTCTGAGTTTCCCAAGCAAATGCAGATTTTTTCGGTGGGGTCATGGCTTGTGCCCAAGCAGGGGGTGCGAGCCCAGGCTGATGGCGCATCCCCCCCCGGCCTCCCGCCGGCAGTACCCCCTGGGCTTTGCCCTCAGCTTCAGCAGGTGGATGTGTCGGCACCCCGAGCTCTACCGGCTGCAGGCAGAGATGAACTCCTCGGAGCTCACCGTCACTGCGGACCTCATCACCAAGGGGATGCGAGTGCTGGTGAGTACCTGTACTGGATGTAGGAATGAGGCTGGCTCCTTCTTGTCCCAAAGGAATGGCACCTTCCTGGGATGCTCACCCTCACAAAGGTTCAGTTGGGTGGGAGAAGCGAGAGATTTCCCTGTTGTAGGGCAGTGGCTGAGTCTTGGGGTCTCCAGGTCCGTGTTGGGGTCTCCAGGTCTGTGTTGAGGTCTCAGGACTATCCTTGGCAAGGATGGGCATGTGGCCAAAGACCCCCTGTGCACACAGATGTGTCTGGCCCCGCAGATGCCAGGTACTGGGATGCTGGAGCATCCCATGACATACACCCAAGCTGCTAGCCTTAGCTGCAGCTTCACCTTTCTTGGTGCTCCTGGGTGGCTGTGGCAGGGGGAAGGAGACCAGAGTCTCCTTCCCCCTGCCACAGGTGGCTTGCTGCTGTGCCACAGGTGGCTTGCCGCTGCTTTGGCATGGTCTTGCTGCAAGAAGACCATCTCCCACCTTTGAAACAGCTGTGTGGCTTTGAGCCTCCACTTGCTGGTTTTGGAAGGATTTGGGGGCTTCTCATGAGCAGGGACTATGGGTGAGAGGTGGAACCCCCCTGCAAACCCATGGGTGGGAGGGTACAGCGGAAATGCTTTGGGGTGCACCCTTTGCCCGGGTTTTGCTCTGCTGCAGGTGGCGGATGAACGCTTCTGCCCAGATGTGCTGAGCACCGCCAAGGAGATGAGCGTAGCCAACTTCCGACGGGTGCCCAAGATGCCCATCTATGGGACGGCGCAGCCGAGCTCCAAGGTGAGCGGCATGTACCCCATGGTGGGCAGGGTCACCCGCAACGAGCACCCAGCCCCCTCGCCACCCTTGACGCCCCTTCCCCTAGACCCTGGGGAGCGTCCTGCGGTACCTGACGGACACCAAGAGGAAGCACGCCCGCATCGTCTGGGTCAGCCTCCGGGAAGAAGTGGTTCTGGAGGGGAACGAGCAGATCTATACACTGCGGGAGCCCGGGCACCTGGAGGAGCTGATCCCCGTGCCCGCTGCCTCGCCCCAGCAGCTGGAGGTGAGTTCCTGCCCATCCAGCAAGGGCTGATCTCCTCCTCCCAGGAACCCTTATGGGTGATGATCACAGGCTTTGATCATCCCTCAGCCCCTGGAGCTGCTTGCTTTGTTGTTTTTTTGTTTTTTTTTGGTTTTTTTTGTTTTATTTCACCAATGAGGGGCAGTGGTTGTATTGGATGCCATGCTTGGCTTATGCCCTCCCTGGCTGCTGGAGGCTGGGGACAGCCTGCCTGATGAAAAACCAGGTGATCCACCTGCTCTTTATCATACTGCGAAAATCAAGGAGTCCTCCTGACTTTGCTGTCACTGTGTGAGAGTCTGCAAAAGCAGAGTGAAGCTGAGATCCTCCCCTGAAGAATTTGTAGTGTGGTTTGAAAGCGAGGGTAAAAGGCACCCGGGGAAAGGAGAACAGATGTTCCCAGCTGGGTTTCCAGAGGAGATTGGCAGTGGAGGAGCTCAGCTGCCAGCAGCAACATGTCTGTGTGGAGGAGCTGCCAGGGGTGGGGAAGAGATGGTGGTCCTGAGGCTCCCATCAAGCATGGTCCTGGGCAGAAGTGGTGGCCAGGACCTGGTGTGGGGTTTTAGGCTGCTGCAGGGTGTTGGAGAGGGGTGTCAGCCTGCATAAAAAAAAAAAAAAAAAAAAATCCTGAAAAAATAAGAAGAGCAGGGTCTTACAGTGAAGGGTTCTCCATCCCCTGCAGAAACTAGAGGCTACCCTGAAGGGCGACCTGCTGAAGTGCCAGAAGTGGCTGGAGGTGTTCCTGGAGACAGAGAAGCAGATGAAGATGTTCAAGAGCTGCCTGACCACGCAGGAGATATTCAGCCAGCAGAAGAACACCTACCAGGGACTGACCTACCACCGCCTCCCCATCCCTGACTTCTGCGCTCCCAAGGAGCAAGTATGCTGGGAATGGGATGGTGCCACCTTCCTGAATCATCCCCGCTGCCACAGGGCAAATGTTGCTTGGGTGCTTGGTGCCACCCATCACAGGGAAAGGAAGCTATGGTGGCATGGCTGGGCTACATGAGGGGTGCTTGGAGCCCCTGCCTTCACTGGGTCAGGGAGGGTCCCCCAGAAGATGCTGTTTGGAGACCCTGGGTGCCTTCAGCCAGCCAGGGATGAAGAGGAGCTGCTGGGCTGGATCTGGCACCAAGGAATTGGGGGTTTTAGCCTGGAGGTTGTGGGATGGCGGGGATCCCATGGCAGGGAAGGGAGGTGGGCTGTCCCCATAAAAACCCACCACCTTCGCCCCCGGCAGGACTTTGACCAGCTGCTGGAGGTGATGAAGAGTGCCCTGGCCGAGGACTCACGGGCAGCCTTTGTGTTCAACTGCTCCAGTGGCCGCGGCAGGACGACCACGGCCATGGTCATCGCTGTCCTCACTCTCTGGCACTTCAATGTGGGTACCAGGGTCTGCAGCTCTCCTGGAGGTTGGGCTGGAGTGGGGGCTGCTGGGGCAGCTGGGCACAGCCTGCAGCAGCCATTGTGCAGCAGCGGGGATGGAAGGAGCATGGGGAGAGCAGGGTGGCCTCTTGCTGTGTCCAGGAGCTCCAGGAGATGTGTAGGTGCATCCCTGGTGAGCCTTTACCTCATTCCTGAGAGCTACCACCTGAGGACAAAGGGTTAAGAGCAGGAGAGTCATGGACCTCTGCAGAGCAAGCGAACATGAAATTTTGGGCTTCTCTGCCCATGCAGAGGGGAGGTGGAGAGTGTTTGGAGTCCTGGTGGGTTGAGTTTGGGGTCTGCATTTCTGCTCAGCTGTTGGGCAGCAGGGATGGGGGCCATGCAGCCCCTAACAGCATGGTCCTCTCTGGCTGCCCCAGGGCATCCCTGAGATGAGCGAGGAGGAAATCGTGAGCGTGCCTGACGCCAAGTACACCAAAGGGGAGTTCGAGGTGAGTCCTTGGGCCTGGCTCTGTTTCAGGATCCCCTGCTGAACCCACTCCTTGCTGCCTTAGCCACAGCTGCTTGTTTGTAGAGGCTGGGCCCTATCCTGGGCAGGGATGTAGCCATCAGGTTGAGGCAAGGAGGCAGCTGGTGAAGCCCCTGCCCCTTCTACCTGTGTTCCAGGTGGTGATGAAGGTGGTCCATCTCCTGCCCGATGGTCACCAGATGAAGAAGGAAGTGGACATGGCCCTGGACACTGTCAGTGAGACCATGACGCCCATGCACTACCACCTCCGAGAAATCATCATCTGCACCTACCGGCAGGTGAGCGTGGAGGATCTGCGTGCCCTCTTCCCCACTGGCACAGGGCTGCCCGGCTCCCTTGCGTCTCATCCCAAAGGGCTCAGCTGGGCCCCGGGAACAGCCCTGCTGAAGCTGGATTTATTGGGCTGAAGTTTTCTGACATGTCACTGGGGAGGTGCTGGGGCTCTTTTGATCATGGTCACCAACTTGCATCCCATGCCTTCCTGCATCCCATCCCACATCTCACTTGTCTGGTGCTGTCCTGCATCCCAGCCGGCATACTACCCAGTATCCTTCATCCCATCCCACATCCCACCCATCTGATGCCATCCCGCATCCCATCCCGCATCCCGCCATCCTGTGTCCCGCACCCCGCCATCCTGCCGCTGGTGCCGTGCAGCCGGCAGAGGGCAGGGCCAGTCCGTCCCGCTCCTCTCCCAGCCCCGAAGGCTCCTCCAGCTCCTCCATCCCTGGGCGGGACCCCTCCCTGGGCGGGACCCCTCCATGCCCATGCAGGAGACACCCCGTGTCCAAGCGAGCCCCCGGGCCACAGCCCAGTTTGACCTGGGAGCTTCTGGGCGGCTGATGAAGGGCAGAAAGGTTAATATTTTTAGATTCGAGGTTTGGTTTTTTTTCAGCTGTTAAACTACTCCATGGGGCCTTGGAAAGGCTGAGCTCGGGGCTCAGCATTGTCCCTGCCCAGGCTGGATCGACCCATGTCCCCACCAGTGATAATCTTGCCCGCAGCTGCCCTTGATCCATGTTTTTAATTAATTATTTTTTAATTAATGACTGCAAATGATTGAGGGGGAGGCAAGAAAACCCAAAACATTTAATCACTGGGTAACATCCGCGGCTCCCCAGCTGTTTGCCTCTGGATTTCTGGGATCCTTTGTGTTTGTTTGGGCCTGGGAGAGAAAACCTGAGCTTCGTGGGATGCACCGCTGGGGACTGAATGTTTGCAGCAATAACTACTATGAAATTATTAGGGATAAGTAATTTTATTTTATTCCCCCACCATCGCTTTGTGTGTTATGGGAAGGTGGCCACGTGGCTGGTGTACCTACTTTATTGTGTGCTTTGCTGCTGTGGAACCAAAAATATATATAGCCTAGGTATTATCCTAATGGACTTTTAATTAATTCATTAGTGTCCAGAGAAAGGGAGGGTTTGGGTCACCCCTAACTGGAAGGCAAAAATAGAAGAATATAAGATAATAATAAATAATTGGATAAAAGGTAAATAATAGCATAATAAAATGATAAATAATAGGAAAATGTAATGAAAATTAAATAGGATAGTATAGTAAAATGATAAATAATAGGATAATATACTAAAATTAAATAGGATAATATAATAAAATGATAAATGATAAGATAATATGCTAAAAATAAATAGGATTATATGATTAATATGATAAAGAATAGGATAATATACTAAAAATAAATAGGATGATATGATTAATATGATAAAGAATAGGATAATAGGATCTGCTCTGTGCAAATACAGGCACACATGTGTGGGGGAGACGCTTTTTCCCAGGGCAGAACTACTTGCCTGGGGTGGAAATGTTTTTGACTGGGGAAGGACCTAGGGAAAGTGGAGCCGACTTGTCCCTGAGGGTGGGTTGGTGCTGCCACTGGAGTGAGGAATTGCTGCTTTTTGGGATGGTCTGTGGGGTACGGAGTGGGATTGACTGTAGGATTAGGGTTCTTATACTGACTGGTTCATTATTCCTTATTTATTATTTCATAATTTCTGGAAGGAGCATCACTGCAGGGCTCATCTGCTCTTAAAATAACAGCTATAATAATACTATAATATTATAATAATATAATAATTGATATAATAGCATAATAATATATATAATAATAAAATAATAGGAGGTGTGGTGGCCACCAGCCTCGGAGCGGGTGTTTGCAGTGGCCTTGCCTCCTGTGGTGACGGAGGCTGAATCCAAGCGGGGGATGCTGGAAAGGGACACGTTTTCCCCTGGGCCAATGCTTTGCACTCCAGCAGCTGTTGGTTTTGGGTATGGTTTGTACCTGATCACCCATGCCTGGATCCTGGGCACACCCAACCCCACACATTTAACCATCCCTTGTCTATTTTTGAGGTCTGTATGGTATTTGCTCCTTCCAGGGGAAGTCAGGCAAGGATGAGAAGGAGAGGCGGACGCTGCAGCTGAGGAGCCTGCAGTACCTGGAACGCTACATCTACCTGATCCTCTTCAATGCCTACCTGCATTTGGAGAAGAAGGACTCCTGGCAGCGGCCCTTCAGCCTCTGGATGTGTGAGGTGAGGCTTCCCCTGCCTATGCCACCAGCAAGATCCTGCTCCATCTCATATTTCCAGGGCGCTGGGCTGCAGACCCCCATTTTTATTTTATATATGATTTTTCCATGGTTGTGGGGGACACTGTATCCTGTCCCTTCGCTCTGGGCAAGCTCCCATCTCACCAGGTTGGTGGCTCTTGGAGAAAACCAAGCAGATCACCAGAGGTGGTTGACATCCCACCACATGAATAGGGTGCTCTCTCCACGCCAAACCAGCATTTTTCTGAGTTTTCCAGGATTTTAATTTGATCTGCTTGTTGCAATTACAGCATCAGGGGGTGAGAAGCCTCCAGTCAACCCCCCTTGGATAGTTTGGCTGGCTCTCACTGCACCCAAACCCACCTTGGGTCTCTTTGCAGCATATTAAAAATACAATATCCCGGCCAAAAGGGTCAGGGGAGTGAAAGAAAAGTATAAATAAAAGCAGCCCTGCTTTGCCTGGCCTGGCCGGGGCGGGCAGCACAGGGGCGGAGGGCCCGGGGGAATAGGGATGCTGGCACTGAGCATCTGAGAAAATTGGGAGTCAGCTCCCAAAATGGAATAGGGAGTGGGTGAGACATCCTATTTTCCCCTATTTCCTGCTTTTAATAATTTTAAATTTTTATCAGTTTTTCTCTCCCCGGGTGTGTGTGGCATGAAGCTGGCAGTGCCTATCTTTGTGGGAAACCATCTCATCCCTTCCCTCGCCTCTGCCTGCGCTGCTAATTCATATTGGCATGTTTGATCCGCCGGGCTCAGAGATGAAAGCAGTGGCTGCCAGCTCTGCTCACCGTCCCCCCTGCCCCAGCTCCGTGCCCCAGCTCGCTGGAAGGGACTGCTGCAAGGAAGGGGGGGACGGCCGGTGCCCACCCCGGCATGGCATCCCGGTTATGCCGGTGTTTGCATTATCCAGCAGTGCGGGGGGGCTGGTGGCTGGAGCTGGACCATCTTTTAGTGGAGATGTGTGATGCTCACTGTTGGCTGGATGCGTGGGTCTAAACGCTGCACCCTTTAAAACACTGCACCCTTATTGCCTGGGTTTCCCCTGTTCCCCTGTTTGCTGAAGGGAGGGAAATACACCCAACCCGTGGGTCCAAGGAGCCTTTGACCCCCAAAACCCCCCTTTCTGCTGCACAATCCCTGTGTTTTTAGCAAAAACAAGGCGGCATTGTAGCTTTTTGTCAGAAGGATGCCAAAGCCAACAAACCCTGTGCCAGTTGACCCAGACAGCAAGGACACGGTTTATAAAACCCATAAGGGTGCCGGGGTGGGATTCAATCTCTGTTCTCTTTGCTTTCAGGTGGCAGCGGTAGCTGGAGTCTATGAGATCCTGAACCAGTTGGGCTTCCCCGAACTGGAGAGCCTGGAGGGCAAAGCCCTGTGCACGCTGCGGGGCCGCTGGCAGGCACAGGGGGACACCCCCCGTCCCTTCCGCGGGGACTTCGTGTAGGGTTGGGGCACAGGTGGGACCCCCAGCTTGCTCCTTGTCGGGGGGAACAGAGGGGGCAAAAAAAAAAAAGACTGTTTTCCCAAAACCTGGGGGTGTGGGGAGGGAGGGGCAACCCTGAAACTGCCTTAGAATGGGAGAATTTCTGGCGTTCTTTTGGTTGCAATAAAAATATTGTAATTTAAAAATCAATCCTTTTAGCCAGGCGCTTCGTTGCAAGCGGGGTGGGATTTGAAAAGCAGCTTGGAAATGCCGTCGCCTGAATTTGGTGAATGCACAGAATGGTGCCAGGTTTTTTGAGACCATCCTTGCTTTCTCCCTAAACCAATGCAGCATAAATGCACAAATATGTATATTTCTATACAAATAGATGTGTATATATATGCACAGATACATAAGTATATACACATATATATGCATAGGTACATAAATGTACACACATATGTATACATAAATATATATACACGTATGCATATATACATTAAAATATATATACACACATATGTATGCATATATGAACATAGAGATATGTATTTATGACTCCATGTGTGCATATATATATATATATTTGATTTATATCTGGAGCCATAAACCCTTGTAGCCTGGACTAGGACTGCAGTGATTCCAGTTGCTGCAGACCCGGGTATTTTTAAGGTTTGACCCCACTTCCCATGGGGTCCCTCGTTCTTTTTGACTTAACCATGCATTGTGTGGTGGTTTTTTGTTTGTTTGGGGGTTGGTTTTTTTTTTTTTTAAAATGCAGAAATACTTGCCGGAATATTTTGTCACTCGCCAGGTATTTAATGTTTGGCTAATTTGCTGCTGATGTAGTAAGACAGTTGACTTAGCTATTTGCAAGAGGCTGTTGGTGATATTTTTTTTCCCCTCTTCTTTTTCTTTTTAACAGAGCACATGCTCTCCATCTTGCAGTTCATCTCCATTTATTCTGCCTTACTAAGCAAATTAAATGTGGGCTCCTGGCTTTCATCCAGCCTGCAGATCCATCTCCTTCTCCTGCCCCCAGCAGCAACCCTTGGAAGTTCTGCCTAATAGCCCTGACTTAATTAGGCAGGGTTTTTAATTGCTTAGGAAATCCCAGCTCCTTTAATCTGGGTAATGAAGGCTGGAGCTTTGCATCAACCTGGAATGGGGAGCTCAAAGGCTTCTTTCCACTTTCCCACCTTCCTAACAAGTGATTTCCAATGTGGGGCAAAAACAATTCCCCCCCCCCCGAAAAAAAAAAAAAAAAAAAAAAAAAGGGAATGTGTTTGAACATGAAAAATCAACTGTGCTGTATTCTTCTCTTCCCCATGGGGGAAAAGGCAGAAACCTCACTCCCTCTCCCAGATGAGAAGTTAAGGGTTTTGGAGGGGTTTGTTCCAGCTAAAGCTCTCAGTGCAAGGCATGGAGGAGCCCAGGGGGTCCCAACGTGGAGGGGATTGGCTGGGAGATGGGGCCCAGCATCATTGAGGGTGCTGGGTCACCTGCTCCCCATTAATTCTCCCACCCTGATTGCTGCTGTAAATTGATTTTCTGCAAATTCAGGTCAGGGTTTCACTTCTTCCCATCATTGCAACCAGCTGTGGAGCATAACATGGTGATTTTGCACTGTCAAGCTCTCAGATGACATGCTCGGATGTGTTATCTCCCTGCTGACCTTGGGGACCTCCCTGCCCTGGGCATCCTCCCCAGGCTCAGCATGTTAGTTTTATATTATATAGAATATATATTTTATATGTGATATATAATGCATAATTATACAATAATATATCATATAGTAAATAATATGGTTTATAATATATATATATTATATATAGTATACATAATATCTAATATGCAGTCTATAATGATTCTATATAACTTTATATCATATTCTAATATCTTCTATATAACAAATATATAATATGAATTCTGTATAATATATAAATGCAACTGTAAATGTAAACATAAATTTTAAAAGCAGTCATTGGTAAGATGGGGTTAATGGGCTGACTGCCACCCTCACTGGTGTGTATTCCCTGCTGGGAACAGCATTTCACCCCAGGGAGGCATCAGTAAGGGGGTCTATGGATGAAAATACTTACCAAAAAGAAACTCAAAGAGTGTTTTTATATTGATGAAAAAGAAAAAAAAAAAAAAAGCAATTTTCCAGTGGCTGGGTCTGCTAGCTGTCCTTTTCACTGGAGCCTAACAAGCCTTGTTTTGTTTCACCTCTATATTTATTTCACATCTTTATTACTCCTGACTCCTGTTTACTCTGGTTTTTTACAGCTGGCTTTGCTCGGCTGAGGAAAGCCCATGGAAGGAGCGCTCTTTGATTAATTTTCACAAAAACAGCTTTTTTGACCCCCAGTTAACTGCATTACATTCCTATTTCTCTGCTCTCCTCGTCTTCTTGTTCAGGGCTTTGAGTGCTGAAATGCAGCCAAGGGGATCCAAGGTTATTTTTGGGCAGATAAATAAAAATTTAAAATCCCAGCCAGCAATCTGTAGGGATTGATTTCAGAGCAGGTCCCTACTGTTTTTTTGCTATACCATCCTGATGGTATAGCATCCATCCCTATAGCAAATGCTACAACAGATCAGTGTTCACCGTATTTCTGCAGTGGGGGACACCCAGAGCATCCCTACAGCTCTGGGTATTGTCACCCCTTTTTTTGGCTTTGTTTTGTTTACTGGCTTCTGGGAAAAGGGGAAAGAGCCAGCTCTGCAGCCACAGGAGCCACATTGGCTTTAGGGATGTGACATTCATTCTCCGTGCTACAGCAGGGGGAAGAAGCCACCATACTCCAAAATCCCCCAGCGTCCTGCCATTGCAGCTGTGTTTGTAAACACAGGCTGGGGTGGGTCGTGGAAAGCCGTAATGTTGTGTTATGAAAAAAACAAACCCAAGCCCCACCGTATTCTGCCTATGGAAAAAGTTATTTGCAGCATCAAAAATGTTCTTTATGGCAACTGATGGAGTTTGAAAGAGGTGCGTTGCAGGGCTGGAGTTGAAAAAGAGACCACAGCTGCCCTAATAAATAGTGCCAGAGGAAAAAAAAAATTATATTGTGGTGGTTGCACTTTGCTAGCAGCCAAATACAGCTGCTCGCTCACTCTCCCCTGACCTCAGGGTACCAGGGAGAGAACTGGGCGGGGGAAGGGTAAGGAGACTCGTAGGGTGAGATAAGAACAATTTAATAATGGAAATAAAATAATAATGATATTATAATAATAACAGTTACAAAGTATGCAAACGAGTGATGCACGGTGCCATTGCTCACCACCCACCGACCAAGCCCGGCCCGTTCCCAGATAACAAACCCGGAGGAGCAACAATCCCGAACCGAAACCGCAATCCTGGAAGAGTGAGAGCCCGAGCGAAAGCCAGAGAGAGGGAGAGAGGAAGAGACCCTCACTGATACACTGGGCATGACATGATACGATATGGAACGTCCCATTGGCATATCCAAATGCCAATTTAGCTTAGTCATTTAAATATTCCTCCCCCCATTAGATCTTGCGCTTGTAGACTAACAGAACACAAAGTCCGTCACTTCCAGTGTCAAAATGCAAACATTGGCATGTTCCCAGTGCTTCTCTCATAACCAATCCCAGCTGAGCCCAAACCCCAGCGCTGTTCTAGCTGCTGAAAAGAAACCAGCTCTGGCCCAGCTCAAACCAGGAAGCCTGGAGCACAGAGCAGAGGAGGGACGCTTGCTCCTGCATGCCAGAATACCCTGGATTGTCATCAAAGAGGTTTTTTTTTTTGCCAGTTTGGGAGTCCAGCTCCATCAGTGTAAAAGCAGTGAGTGATTTTATAACTTTTTTTTTCCCTTCTTTCTGGCTGCAGCGTGGGGGTAACGTGGCAACAGCGACTTTTGTAGCTGTGCTCTGCTACTGGCTAACAAGTTTAATTTTTGAATGAATAAGCTTATTTTTTAATTTTTATTATTTTTAAATGGATTAAGGCTTCTATTTGCCTTCCAGTCCCTGAGGATTTGGTGTACGCCACTATACCCATTCCAGGTTTTTCCCTGCGTGTGTGCTCTTTTCTCATAGCAAAGGTCACAAATAAGGGTATAATTAAAAAAACTCACCTATAGATAATGAGACACAATGAACGTGTAACCATTGGCAGTGCTGAATGGTATCCACAAGCCATACAGGGATAAAAGCTGTCTTTTAAATCCCTATTAAAACATATTTTGATACAAAAGTTATTTAAAAAAAAAAAAAAAAGAGGAAAAGCTTTTTGGAATGGAATAAAAACTCTGTGAATTGACCTGTGGGAAGTTTAGGGTCAAAAGCTGCCTCGTTAGTAGAGGTAAATGTTAATTCCTTGCAGGCACGAGGGCAATGCAGTGGGTACAGATGTGTTTTCTCACCACTCAGCCTTTGTGTTTGTTTGTCGTGAGCAAGATTTCAGTGGAGAATGTCACCACGTTCATCCATGTGTACCCTTAGATCAGCTGCCTCCCTCTATAGAGAGCCAAGAAAACTAGTTTATATATATATGTGTGTACATATAAATACATACAATATACATATATATGTACATATATATAAATACATACATACATATGTATAATAAGTGCAATAGATAAATACATAAATTCACTGCATGGGAGGTGAAAAGGTGGCTGGGAACAACATCCCCCTGTGAATAAGTCACTCTGTGGGACTCCCTTTATTTTGTTAAGATTATAAATAGGCTTTTATTTTATTTTATTTTTTGCACTCAAAAATGTGCAAAAATACAGCTGTTCCCAGCCAGATTCTCCCTTTCTGCATTTTTGCATCAGAGGGGGCCCTGGCAAAGGGACCCCTCTTTGGGTTTAACAGCGGTAAAGGGAATGGTGCTCCTCTTACCTCAGCTGGGGTTTATTTTTCCTGCTCCTCTTACGGATGAGTAGAAATCCTTGGAAGCTTAAATTCACCTGTCTTTATATTTTTTTATACGTTAAAAGGGGAAAATATGCAGAGGAGCCAATATTCCACTGGCATGTGGGACTGCGAGGGGGAATCTGCTGCAGCCCCAGATAACCACTGCAGCAATCGGGGGCTTCAGGGCTGCATTTTTTCTTTTAAAAAAACCACTTTTTCCTATTTTCTCTACCCAACTGTGACAGCTCTGCTTAATATAAAATGTCAGATGGACCTAAGTCCCACAGACATCAGATTTTCAAATACTGACTCGGAAGTATTCCATAACCGTTGGTGAAAATAAAGCGTGTTTTGGGGGTCTATTTGATATAATTTTGATATAATTTCTGTTTATGGAAGCAGGGGATAGTGCATGGGAAGAGCCTGAACTCAAGGGAGCTCCTGGTGAGCCAGGGCAAAAGCAATGCTGGGGAGGCATGTGCTGGCACGGGACCACCATGAATAGCTCTGACATAATGGATCTTAATAATAATAATAATAATAATAATAATAATAATAATAATAATAATAATAATAATAATAATAATAATAATAAAATTTCCATGTTTTTCTTTCTTGGATGTATCTCTCTAGCAGAACTCCCCCCCTTCGGTGAAACCCTAGGACCTCTGCAAAGAGAGTGCATCTGTATTTCATTTTATAGCTGAAGAATAGTAATTAAGATGCTTTTGCAGAGCCAGGCCTTGGAAAACTAAAAATAAAAGCCATCTAGGCACAGTACCAGACCCCTGAGCACCATAAATTTTCCTTTTCCTCCCATTTTTGCCCTCCTAGCCCCATCAGACCCCCGAGCACAGCTCATTTTGGGGCCAAGCCCCCTGCTGTTTTGGGGTCCAGGGTGTGTTGCGGCAGCAGGAATAAATCACAGGCTGAAAGGGGACGGTGTGGAGAAAGTGGATTTTTGGCTAAATCCAGAGGAGGGATACAAACACCATCCTGCGTGGAGGGGACAGCGTCCCTGTAGGCAGCAAGAGGAGGTTTTCCTGAGCCTCAAAGATGAGGGACATCGTGCAAAACATCAGGCCTGGTTCTTTTCTTACAGTGAAGCATGTCCAAATTGTGGTCCCCCAGGCTTGAAGTGACTTTCCTCTTCTCTTTCTCACATTTGAACTGTGAATATTGCAAGGGGAAAAAAAAAAAAAAAAGAAAGCTGTTTTTTTTTTCCTGGTCCCTCACCATCTTGGGGTGCTTCTGGCCCCATGTAAATGAAAAATTAATTTTCCCCAGCTCAAGCTAAAAGCATTGAAAGAGGAGATAGGGCTCGATGAGATTCGCTTGAAAGCGCTCACTGGCTGGCAGGGGTTGTGCCAGAATGATAACTGTCGGGATGAGCGAGGCCCTGAGGGACTGGGAAATGCTCAGTGGCTAGCTGAAAAAAAAAAAAAAAAAAAAAAAAAGTGCTTTACACTCCACTAAGCTCAATTTTAGCAGGAGGATGATTAAAAATTAATAAGGTGGTCAATGTATAGTAAGGGAAAGACCGACCTGGAGGGAGGCTGGGCAAGGCTAACCTAGTTTGTGTTGGGCCTCGATGGGAAAAATATTGCTGGCAATAAAGGGAAGGACTGGGGATGGCAGGAGAGTGGGCAGGGATGGGTGTTTCCCAGCAGGCAGCCCCATGGCACAGGTGTGTATTTTGGCAGGGACAGCTTGTCTACCCAGATCTGAAATGATGCCAGTGCGATGCGGGCAATGCTGGGGTCATCATCCTGCCCTCCCAGCTGGTCCGAGCTGTGCCCGATTGTCAGCACAGAGGGGCTTTAACAGCCATCTGGGTCCCAGGGATATATATATATATCTGTATATATCTCTCTTGGATGCCACAGCTATCAGGTGACTTTAAGCCTTTATGTAGGCACTGTGTTTTTGGGAAGGTTTCTGTTTTTTAAATAGATTTCCACCCTTTGATGGCAGGGAGCCCCTCACCCAGGCCACTGGGCTGGTCAGGCAGCTGGCTTGTTTAAACTGAGGTGGTACCAAATGCCTGAACTCCTCTGTGGTCCTGCTGACCTGGAGTTCAACATCTGCTGCAGCCGGGCTCCACGTTGCATTACTATCAGAAAAGAAGGGGTTTGGGGGGGGTTTATTTTTTGCTTTCCTGTCGGCAGGACCCAGCCAAGCCAGCGGAGCTTTCTCCACAAACCTTGCAACGCTGTTCCTAGAAGGAGAGCAACTTTTTCCCTACTCTTTTCCAAGCCTTTGCCACTGACGGTAGGGGCTGGAAGCCATCCAAGGCTGTTGGTATAAATCTCGCTGACCTTGTTTCACCATCCTTTAACTTGCAGTTTAGCATCTCCCATCAGCCGAGGCTGGCGTCGACTTCCACTTTCTGGCTCATTTATTCCTTTATGAGCTTTATGGTGTTGTTTTCCAAGCTTGCCTGTTCATCCCTGGGTGGGCAGGGGACTGAAGGGGGACTCTTGGCCCCTAAAAACCTCCTGGGTTTGTCTCTGCGAGGCTGCCAAAGCAAATATCTTGCAGGAATTTGGAGATGCAGCTGTAATCCAGTGCCCTGTGACAAGATGTGCTTTAGGGATGAGCCTGAGCCTGGCCCATGGGAGAAGTGGTGCTCGGAGGCACGGGGTTAGGTGGGAATAGTGGGAAGTGTTTCCCCTGGGATCAGGCTGGGTGCAGGACTCTGGTCCCCACAAACGCTGCCTGGGTGCCATCGGGAGGATGCGTGCTCTGGTGGGGTTTGTTCTCCCTGCCTGTCTTGCCGCAGGGTGTGCGTCCATATGGGAATTTGTCACTCTCTGGAGGGTTCTTGCTGCTGTCCTTCATGCATTATCCCTGTCTTCCTGTGATAACTTGACATGGTGTTTGCGGACCGGCTGCTTCCAGGGGTTGACTGCAGGGGAATGGCCTCGTGGCATGTGCTTGTGGGATGGTGGCCCCACCAAGGAAGCAAAGAGGCTGGCAGTGCTGGGAGATGTGGGCCTGTGATGGGAAGAGGGTAGGACCTTGCACCGCAGGACTTCATAGAATCATAGAGTGTTGGAAGGGACCCACAAGGATCATTGAGTCCAACTCATGCCCCTGCACAGGACAATCCCAAGATTCAGACCATGTGTCTGAGGGCACATGTTGGCCAAATGCTTCTGGAATATTGTCAGGCTTGGTGCCATGACCACCTCCCTGGGCAGCCTGTTCCAGTGCTCCACCACCCTCTGGGTGAAGAACCTTTTCCTCATGGCCAACCTCACCCTCCCCTGCCACATCTTCCTGCCATTTTCTCTGCTCCTGGCGTTGGTGGCCAGAGAGAAGAGATCAGCGCCTGTCCCTCCTCTTCTCCTTGGGAGGAAGTTCTAGACCGTGATGAGATCTCCTCTCAGTCTCCTCTTCTCCAGGCTGAACAAACCAAGCGACTTCAGCCTTTCCTCATATGGCTTTCCCTCTAAACCCTTCACCAATTTTGTGGCACTGGACACTCTCCAGTAGCTTTAGATCCTTTTTATACTGTGGAGACCAAAGCTGCACAGCACCTTCCCATCCCAGGTGTGCCAGCCACTCTGGAAACTCGGTTCTCCCTTCTGGGTTGTGGAAAAGGGCATGACTCCCCCCCAAAATCCCCGGCATCATGTGCTACTTGCTTCCATATGAAGAACTTGGTTTTCTGCCTGCAGCTAAGTCTCACTTGAAAAAATTGTGATGATGCCAGTGTGTTTGGGGCCTCAGGGAAGAACGCTGCCAGCTGCTGCCATTGCCACTTGGCTATGTAACAGCACCCATCATCTTTGGTATGTTCGCAGGAGGAGTTTGGTGGCAGGATGCATCAGATGTCTGTATTTGCATTTAACTTCTCAGGCAGTAAAGCTCGTGGCTCCAAGTTTGTGTGAGAGTGTTGAGAGTGCTCGCATGCAAGGGACCCAAGGGGCGTGAAAGGGACCCAAAGGGCATGCGAAGGACCGAGGGGTGTGCGAAGGACTCAAGGG
Organism: Caprimulgus europaeus; assembly: GCA_907165065.1. The sequence goes on along the minus strand of OU015529.1, from coordinate 37,776,478 downwards.
GTGTACAAGGGACCCAAGGGGTGTGCAGGGCAGATGGGCATGGCCTTGCTTTTGCATTTCTAGAAGGAAAAGCCCAGAGGCCTTTAAGTGTCGTATCCCTGGATCTTCATGGAAGATTAGGATGGCTAATTGGATTTTATTCCGGGTGCATGGTGAGCTCAGCATCACAGCTAGGGAAAGCGCTGGCCTGAATAGGAAGAGGTAAGAGGAGGCTGTGGAGGGGCAGAGCAGATATCTGTGTGTAGGGAAATAGCTGTAGGAAAGGCAAAGAAAGTCCAAATAAATGGCACAAATTCTCCCGGGTGTAAGCAACTGTAAGAAACTTTCAGATAAAACAGGAGGAAAAACTTTCCAAGGTAAGAAAAGCAAAACATGGGAAAAAAAAAAAAGTCCTGGGGGCTCATGGAGGCTCCCTTCCATCTTTGGAGGTCTTAAAGCATGGATTAGGGAGAGATCTGCCAGGAATGATCCTGCCCAGGGGCAGTCAGAGACCAGATGACGTGCCCCTCAGCTCTCTGCCTCCAAAAGCTCCTCCTCTTTTCCTGGATGAGCACAGCACCTTTGTGACCCTCCTGGGTGGTCTTCTAGCAGTGCTGCTAAAAACCCCCCTGGAAAGAGCCAGAATCCTGGAAAAGGGATGTTTTTCCTTGCTTCAGCTGGGGGCTGCTTGCGGGAGGGAGGGGAAGATGCTGAAGGGCTTTTCTCCCAACCAGCAAGGCCACCGGCGCGGCGACAGGAATTATTTTCGGGTTTAATCTCGTGGCAGCGCTGCGTGGCTGAGGGATGAGGTCATGCTCGCTCACCCACAGCCTGCCGCTGCTTTCGCTTCACTCCCCTCTGGTTTGGGGAACCGGGAGGGGGTGGGTGGGATTACACTCCCTGCAGAGGCCCTGGCTCCCTGTGCTATGGGGTTTGGGATGTTTGGATGTCTCCCTAACCACCAAGCATAGCTGCAGACCTTTGTCCTTCTCTGTGCGTGGATGTGTGGTGCAGCCAGGATGGGCACAGGCAGCAAGTAAAACCTCACTGTCCCCCCTGCCTATCTTACCTGTGCCCGGGACGCCAACCCATTTCTCCTAGGATGCCAATCCATCCCTTCCAGGTTGCCAATCATCTCTCCCAGGATGCCAAACCATCTCTCCCAGGGCTCCTGCTTGCTTTTTACAACCACTTTTTAAAACACAAACCAAATCAACCATCTGGAGAAATGCTTTTTTCCCCCTTCTTCTTTATTTTTTTTTTAATTCTCCCACTTTTACTATTTCTTGCCAGAAATCAGCCCACTGTGAGGTTTTAAATCCTGGGGAAGAAGAAATGAGGTGACTGATGGCTGGAAATACAGCCCTTACTTCTCGCTCTTGTTGATCCTGAGCTCCTGGTTCCTAAACTCATGATATTCTGGGTAGAAAAGCCAATTTAGGTCAACTGGTGGAGATTGCTATGATTTTATTACTACCTAATGCCCTCCCCTCCAGGAGGCTTGTGCAGCTGAGCAAACCAACAAAAAATGGACCCAATTAAGTATTTTTTTTTTTTTTTAAGAAATCTTTCCAGCCTGCTGTGATGGTTTTTCTTGCCCTCAAATTCAGGATTAACTGTATTTAGGGATCAATAGCCACATCTATTGTTGATGGGGATGGAGGGATGTCATTCAGGTTCTGGCTTGGAGTGGTACCTGGCTGGGATGGGCAGAGCTCGGTTGCACTGCATCTCACTAGGATGGGCAAAGCTTGGGTACTGCCAGATAAAAATCAGGCTGGAGTTTCCCAGAGGGAAAAGGATATGGTTTGGAGTTTTAAAAGCAGCAGCTGTTGGCAGGAAATATTTATTTGGAAAGAAAAACTGCTCCTCCTCGGACCTAGAGGTCACCTAGTAAATGGGGAAGTCCTTGAAAAGATGTCACTGGTAAAACCCAGGGCTGAAGAGAAGAGTGTCTGTTGAAACAAAAAGCAGAGTTACAAAGTGTATTATTGATAGAGGAAATGGAGGCTGAAGATAAAATTGCATTTGAGGAGGGGACAACAGGAAAAGGCTCCATTTGAACTCCGAAACGGAAAGGAAAAGGTTAAGCTTAAAGTCAAGGAGAAGGGTCAGGCCAGAGTTAAAGGGTGGGAGGGGAAAGGCTAAGCTGGGAGAGGAAGAGGAGAACAGAAGGGCCAAAGCAAAGGGGAAGCACAGGAGGGAAAGGACATGCAGGGAAGGAAAGAAAAGGACAAAAGAGGGGGCAGAGGGGCCAGGAGTGGCAGCAGAGGTTGCTTCTCCTCAGCTGCAGCTGAAATGGGGTGTTGTGGGGCTTTTGGGAGGCAAGAGTGAACGCATTGGTGGGGAAAAGAAGCTGGGATGTCTGGGTATGTGTCCTGTTCTCCAAGGCCAAGTGCCATCTGGGGTATGTGAGACACCTGGGGTCTCCTCCTGCGCTGCTTGGGACCATGCTATGAAGCAGTCACCATCTCTTCTCTCCGTTACTAATTTATTATAAAAAAAATAAATTGTTGAAGATCTCAATTTAGCTTTCTTAGCCATAAATATCCCATATTTTCCTTGCTTCTTCACTCTTCCCATCCTCTCTTTATGCTGGAATTGGGAAGAAGAAGGCTGGAAAGAAGAAACAACTTTTTATTTTTAAATGATGGCATATTGGCAGAGGTAACAAAAAAACCCACTTGTGGTTGATCATCTTAATATTTCAAGCAGGTGAGACCAATGGGTAGGGCTAATGTCCCTGGTAGGGCAACAAATTAAGACCTCAGCATCTGGGAGCACATGAAATCCACTTAATTGTCTTTCTGCCACCATGAGTAGCAAGTTATAGGATAAGTACCCAAAACCACTTCTTTATTACCTTTAGAAGGTCTATATGTGGGAGGAGTTGCACATCAGTCCATGGCCATTGTCATTCAGCCAGATTTACGCTACCAAAGCTCATGATTTGGTAACGTCAGGGAAGTGTTAATGGTCCAGAGAGACTGGATGACTTCATGGATCTTGCAGGTGAAGAAATAACTTCTGCCTCTGCAAAAAATGTAATTAAATGATGTTTTGTGGAGCTGTTCTTCATGAGTAAAGTATGCTCTTTATTATGTGTTTCATCATAAATCTATTTAGTCATAATAAGGGCTTGTTCCAGCTTTGATGTTCTAACGGGTACAGATCTGCCTAAATCACCTAAAATGCTTGGAGCACAAATTCTTTTTCTATCTTTCATGCAAAGCATTTCATACTTATCGCTTCTTGTGTTTAATTATATATTGCGCTATGCAACAGTAGCATCCAAAGACCTAAATCAGGAAATGAAATCTGGTTTTCCAACTTGGAATTATCTGTCTCTAGCTGAAGTAAGCTTATTAATCTAATTTTCTGGAGGTATCTTGTGGCTTTACCTATTGGGTTTTTTTTGCTTGGATTTTGATCACCAAGACCCCCATTCTCCCTTGCTCTCCCCAAAAACCCAACCGAATCACCCAGCTGGAAAGCAAGGCTCTTCACCCTCATCTGCAGCTCCAGAGCAATGTTTTGGCTGCATCCATTCTACATAACACGACTCGAGAGCGTTGAGGTACCACTTCCCTCACTGCTTCACCAGAAATGGCCACAGCAGGACCATCTCCTAGGGCTTCCTCATCCCTACGTGTAGTGCCTTTGTCTGGCACCCAGCAATGGAGGTGAGCAGGGCTTTCCAAAGGTGGCTTTCCTCGAATGGTGGTCCTTTCCTACTGCTCCCTGCAACACTGTGCTGCTGGAGCAAATTTCCAACCAAAGTCCTACCGAGAAGATCCAAAATAATAACCCTAACGGTAGGGCTGATATGAAGTTTGCAGCCTGGCACGTCGTTTTTCTCTGCTTGCCTTTCCCATCATGCTCTGGCCACTCGCGGCAGCTTAGGCGACAAGGTCTTCAAGGCAGGGATTACCTCTTAGGACAGGCTTTGTGTCGCTGAGCATAACCCCAACTGCCCCTGAGGCCCTGGGTAAGTATAATCCATGCACAACCAGCACAACTGGTATTACCAGTGCTGCAGCACAGCCCCCTCCCTGGAGCTTCTGGACAGGCCTTCCAGCCGTGTCCACAGTGAGATTTAGAATAAAAGAACAAGAGCTGGACCCATCAAATGCCAACAGCACCAGGAGACATGTTCCTCAGCATTGATGGAGGGGAGGTTGGGTAAGAGATGCTGACGGGCTCTGCTCTAGGAGGCTCTGCTGGTCACTCATCCTCTGGGCAGTGCTTCAAGCATCCATGCAGAAGGGGTCTTTGGACACGAAAACAAGCGACGAGAGAAGCCCCTTTACCACAGTGTTGGATTTGTTGAAATTCTGTATATTTTTAGGGGACTACCTAATTTATTTGCCCCAGTGAGGGTGGTGACAAGAAACTTGATGACTCACAGCATGTACCAAAGCTTTGGTGATGCCCTTTGGGAAACCCAAGAGGTGATCATCCTTGGAGAGCCAGCAACGTGGCATCCAGAAACCAGGCGCTACTCTTACCATTCTCTCCCATCGTATCTCTTCTTAAAAACTGAGGAGAGGAGTGAAAAAAAAAATCCATCCTAATTTTCCTATAAAAAATCATCCCGAAATGTTCCTTAAAAAAAAAAAGATCCCAGGTGTTGTAAAAAAATAATCCCAGATGTTCCTGAAAAACATCCCAGATGATCCTAAGCAGGATGTGTACCTTCACCCCACGAAGCAGCAGCGGTTTAAGTACTGATGGATGATTTGGGAAGCTTCTCTAGGAGGCTATTTGGTTCTTCCCATGGAGCTGCTCTGGGTGGGGTCCAGCGTGGGCCCAGGGGTGGGTTTTTGGGGAGAAAGAAGGGGAGGGCAGGGGAGGAGGGGTCACGCTCTCCCGGTGCCCCTCGCCTTTGTTCGGGCAGGGCTGGAGCCGGCGGGGGAGGGCTGGGGCCAGCTGCCCGAAACGGCTTTTTTTTTTAAAAAAAAAAACCCAAACGCCAAGAAAAGAACTTTTAAAATGTAACTTGAGAAGTTTGGGGGGGGGGGTTTAAGAAGAAAAAGTAAATAGAAAAAAAATTAACTTGGGAAAATAATAAAAATTAAGAAAAATAATAAAAAAACCCCCCTTAACTCCCACCCCTTCCCGCAGGCCCTGCCCCCAGCCCGCCCCACAGGCCCGCCCCGCCCCCCCCCCGCTGGCGGCAGCGGCCCCGGCGGCGGGAGCGGCCCCGGCCCCGGCCCCGGCCCCGGCGGCGGCGGGGGGAGGCGGTGACCGGGCCCGCCCGCCCCGCATCCCGCCCGCCCCGCATCCCACCGCACCGCTCCGCCGGCCCCAAATGGATTATCTGCGGCTGGTCCTCTCCTGCCTCGTCCCCCTCCACGGCTGCCTGGCCGCCGGCAGCGCCCCAGGTATGGCCTGTGCCCCGGGGCGGCGGCGGGGGGTCCCGTGGTGGTGGCGGGGGGTTTGACAGGTGGCTTCAACCCCGGAGGATGGGGGGGAAAGGAGCGGGTGGGGAGGCGGGAGTTGGTTCCAGTGGGGACTGGGGGAGCTGGAGGTTGGGTGAGAAATAGTTGGCGTGCCGGGCGTGCGAGGGGCACGTCAGCCCGAGTTTATTCTGCTACGTTGGACGCGCCCGGTTAAAACTACAAAGCGGAGCTGGGTCGGGATGGCAGAACAGTTGTTGGGCTTATCGAGCCCTGGCGGGGCTTGCCAAAGGTACCCCGAGTTGGGTTGGCCACCGAAATCCCAGCGCCTGAGTGGGATGCTCCGTGCCCATCGCCAAGCCTTTCCCTCCGTCTTGTCTCCGCAGAGCTCCTCTTGTCCGGCAAACTCAGCGAGTATGGTGTGATCGTCCCCTTCAGCGCTGATTGTCGGGGTCGCTTCCTCTCGCACGTGGTGTCCGGCGACGTGGTGGCGGTGGGGATCAACGAAGCCGCCTGTCCCCCCATCCCGCGCCCGTCCCGCCGCCGCGTTCCCCGCAGCCCACTGGATGAGTCCCCCCAGCGCCGTGGGGCCGGCGGCCGCTTGCTTTACTTCAACGTTACAGTTTTCGGGAAGGAGCTGCACCTCCGACTGAGGCCCAACCAGCGGTTGGTGCCACCGGGTGCTGTGGCCGAATGGCAGGAGGATTTTGAAGTGCTTTTCCGGGAACCCCTCCAACAACGGTGCCTTTTCACCGGCGACATCTCTGGCATGCCCGGCGCTGCCGTGGCCATCAGCAACTGCGACGGACTGGTAAGCTGGAGGCCGGTGGGGCTGTTGGTTTTGTGTTTTGAGGTGGTTTTCTCTTACGAGGTGGATTGCGGTGTCCTTAAAGATGATTTTTTGGTGATGTGTGAGGTGTCTGCACCATGCATGGCCCTTTACAGCTGGCTGCTGTGGGTTCCCTTTCCCCACGTGGCGTGTGGCATAAGCAGGGCATTACACATGCGAGTGCCATCCCTCCACTATATGTGCAGCACTATTCATTTAAAAAGGTTCAAAAAATTGCCTGCCCCATGGCAGGGCTGCCTCCTGCCCAGAGGTGGACTGGGATGGGTACCCATGCTCCTGCATCCTTGCTCACCCCTGTTTTACCCGGGGACTGCTTCAGGAACTTTTTTTCTGCATTTTCTACCTCTTAAATGAGGCTGAGTGAGCTTGAGCATCCCCTGAAGTCATCATTAGCATGCAGTCTTGCTCCTGCTAAGTATCTTTTGGAGGCAGATCCTAATTTTTTTTTTCTAATGGCTTGTATGCTGAGAGCCTTTTGGCTTTCTGAGTGCAGGGTGAGCACAGTTCAGCATGGGTAACTTGCTGCTGCAGCGCTTTAATTACTTAAATGGCTCTGTTACCTCCTTCTCCCCAGCGTCTGCTCTGCCTCTGGGTTTCCTACCTTTGATACGCTTGAGGAGTTGCTTCTTATTTTTTTAAACTTTTGGCCCATTGCCCTTCAAATTTCCTTTGAGACGATTTAATTCCTGTTTTAGGTGCCAGCGTTTGCTGTTTTCTCCTGGTACCACTTATGTTACTCGTGGGTTGGAGCAAACGTCTTAGTTTGCTTTTTTAAAAAAAATATATTTCTTTTTTGGTTGCTTTATTCTGAGAGTTCCTTGAGCCAATTTTGGCTGCTAGCACAAACAATTTGACATTCCTTTCTTTTTATATAGTGCCTGGTGTTACTATACTAGCAGAAATGATAGAGCAGCACAGCTAGAAATACATATTTTGCCTATGTAGCGTAGTTTATTTTTTTGCCAACAATTTTAGCACATAATCCACACCTTTTGAAGCATCTTTGGAATTGGATGAAGCTGTGAATTTGCGGAAATTTCTCCATGACATGGATCATGCTGGGGCTGGCCAATTGGGGCAGGCTTGAAAGCTTTAAAGATATTTCCTAGAACTCTATCAAGCAACTAGTAGTGCTGCACCTGGAAGGAAACCCTCTTTTTTTAAGCTTGCAAATTCCATTGTGGATAGAATTCCTGTTCCTGTTGGCATTGCGAGCAAAGGGATGCTGGAAGTTATCGGCAGCCGGGTCTGTGTCCCACCGTGGCTGGGAAACAGCAAGGATGGTGTTAGGGGGTTTCTCTTCCCTGAACCCCCTGCTCTGCTGTTAGGCTCCATCTCAGGTAGGCTTTTCTAGGCTTTAGTCCCAGGTGCTCCCCTCTCAGCCCCTCGCACACCTCCTCAGGCCTGGATTGGGTTGTCGTTAGTGGTTTTGCCTTTATTCCAGCTGTCCCTTGGCCACAGATGGTAGCCGCGATGCTGGTTTAGGATCTAGCTTGTACCACAGGATGATTTTGCGCATGGATATATGCAGCCATCCCTGTCTTGCCATCCATGGTACCCCAAACCCACTCTCTTAAGCTCAGGTCAAGGCAGAAGTGGCTCTTCCCCCAGGATCAGCAGCTCAGGGCACTTGCTTCATCCCTCTTTACCTTTGTTAAGCCCCGATGTGGGGGCTTTGCTGCTGCTTTCGGGGTGGGATTAGCCGAGCCGCGTTGTGCTGATGCACAGGGCTTCAGTGGTTTGCAAACGCTGAGGGCTTCTGCAGAAGCTGTGCTGGGACATGGTATTAGCGTCGTGGTTGCTGATGTGTTGTCTGACAGATGTTTTATTTCTTCATGTAGAGCTCCAGCAGCACTAGGGAAAGAAAAAAAAAACCAACCAACTATTCTTTTTTTTTTTCTTCCTGCAATGTATTTATTGCTCCATGGCCAACAAATAAATGCCCTGGCCTCAAGCAGCAATTTCCCATCATCCGGCGAAGCACATGTGGTGGCTGAAGAGGTCAGGAGGACAGAGCCCAACAGGAGCTCTGCTCCTTCCCCAGTAAAGAGGATTTTGTGGTAGATCCAATGTAGCAGTTGGTTTCTCTCTTTCAAGGGTTTTTCTGGCTGGTGTGGATTGCTCCACAGTCCTCTGGCTTAAGTTACTCTGACAACTTCTATCTGCTTGGGGCCTGTCCCCTTTGGAGGAGTTGTAAGACCAAGAGGACCCCAAAAAAGTAGTGAAAATAGCTCAATTTAGCAAAGGGAGCAAGAAACAGAACCAAAATGCAGGTGATAGGTGTGGATGGGATGGGAGGTTGGTATTTATGACCACAGTGTACCCAGCAGAGAAGCAACAGAGCATCTGGGAGGGATGTACGTGGCTGTTAACATCGTGCTAGCTAGGGACTAACTGAAGGTGGGGAGCACTGGTGGTACGTAGCTTTTGTTGCTCTTTGCTATGCATGTACCCTGGAATTGCTGTGAGCTTTTTTTGGGGATTGAGGCTTTTGCATCCGAGTATAGCGTGTGTGGGAGAGGAAGGACGGCACTTGGCCTCTCGTTTCTGGTCAGAGGAAGCGTTCTGGGATGCTGCAAATGAAGGCTGTGTACACAAAGAGATTATGCTGTGTATAAACAGAGACTGAGATTATAAATAATGAGGGGAAAAGAAACAGTTCTTGAAAAAGAGAGTACACATTAAGTCTTTTCCTAAATCCATATTTACCCATGGAAGTGAGCTGATTTATTTATTTTTTTTTTTTTTTTTACAAATGCCAAACCCGTGGCACCTTCCACAATGTCATTTACTGCAGGCATCCACGCGTGAAAATCCGACCTTTTTCTTTGCAAGAGTGTCTTGTACCAGGGTGGGAAGATGCTGTCATCCATAACATAATTTCAAAGCTGATCCAAGCCACCAAATTCCTAACTGGTAAAGCAGCATTAGGCAGAAATCTGCCCCGGCAGACATATCTCACTGCAGCAAAGGCATCCTGTCTTTCCACGCTGGCTTTAGCAGCGTGTGGTTGACTTTGCTTCCTTCGTGCTTTGCTGATTGCAGAGATGGGTGAGGAGTTATTGTCCATAGGCACCGTATTTGCTTTCCCTGGCTGACTTTTCCCTGCTGCTCTCTAGGGTTATTTGCACCAAACTCCTATGTGCTGCAAACCACAGAGCCAGAGTTTTCTATCCCTATCACCCTGGCCTGCTTTGGACGGGTGGCAGCGGGTCAGCAGAGCAGAAAAGCCCTCAGGAGCAGTAATTAATACGGAACAAAGTGAGAAACAGTCCCCGTAATGATGCTGCACTACAAAAAGTATGGCTTTTTCTTCCAGGATTTTCCCTGCGGCTCCTGAGCTGTAGGGTTAATTTTGGGAATTAAAAAAGTGCTGGTTTCAATGCCTAGAGGGTGAGACATCTCAAGATGTTGCTCTCAATGGAAATGGAGCAAACATGTCTGAAGGTGGTATTTTACCCCAAAACTTCACCAGTGGAAAGCTCTCTCTGCATCCTGCTCAGCATCTTCCCTGAGTTTGCAATACTAGACCACATGCCCAGTGAAGAGCATGGAGTAGAAGTCTCAGTTGTTAATTATCTTGCTTAATTCCATGCTTCCCCTGTGATGCTAATGAGCTTGCAGGTGGAGGGGCACCAAAACAGTGAGCAAACACCTCTGGTACCCTTCACACTGTGCCAGGTCCGTGCAGGACAGATCCCCCCGATGCCCTTGCTGGGTGATCTCTGGATGAAGGAGGAGTGACGGCGCCTGTGTTCACACAGCCTGGCTTTCTGGGACTTTTTGTCCAAATGAAGTGTGAATTGCATAGGAAAAATACATCCTATGCACGCAGCTGGATTTCCCTCTCCTCGGCGCTGTTTGCTTCTCTGGCTGAGCAGAGTGGCTGTTTTAATTTTTCCACATTTCAGCTGCTCTGAAGTGTCAGAATTTCCTAAATTCTTGTGGGAGTTGGAGCTTTTTACCCAGCAGTGATGGAGGAGTCGCTTACCTGGGGTGCTGGGGGGGTCTCCCGTAGTGAGGCTGGTGCCGGGCCAGTGGGATCAGTTCATCTCCCCCATAGCCTGGGGAGATGCAGGAGAGCTGGAAAAGAGACCTTACCACCTGTGAGCTGGGAAAAGTGAGTTTGGTGTTCTCCTTAAAAAACCGAAAAGTGTCTTTTTCCTCTTTCCAGTGTAATTGTCTTCAAAGGGCCATATTCTAGTTTGGGAATTCCCTTCACCGAGAGCTGCAGACAGCATCTCGTGTTAGAAATATCAATGAGGTTAGTCCCACCTTTCCAGATTTCATTATTAAACCAAATATTGGGGGTGGGAAGCACATGGCACGTTGATGGTTGAAGGTGGGATCGATCTCTTGGCAAGAGGCCAAGGAAAGCTTGTTGGGGCATTTTTGGGTGGCGTCTGGCCTCTCTTGCTGCCTCCCTACAGTTAGAAACTTCCTAAAATGCTGAAATACAACCTGAGCTGCTCTTTTTTAAGGCTGAGCAGGTTCGTGCATGCCTCTTGCAATGGTGTGGGTTTTTGCTTTTTTTTTTTTTAATTTTTGTAAATGCCAAGGTGACTGCTGTGGTTTCTATTTCATTTATGCAGATGCTCTGACCAGCTGCGCACACAAGTCCTTGTGGTATCTGGTGGTGGCTGGAGTCAGCAGCGTGTTGCATCCCGCCTTTGGGAGAAAACATGGGTGAGAAAGTCTGGTCTGCTTTATTTCTTGAGCCATATTTAATTAGTCATGAGCTGTAGAGCAGCACAAACCCAAGTGGGCTGTGGCTCAGGACCAGGCTCTTTCATATTTTAATCCATCCTTGCCCCAGCGTGGCGGCACAACTTTCCTCTGGCTGCCTGACTCAGCAAGTCCCAGCTTTTGCCCTAAACCCATAAACTGGCTTTGGGGTGCTTCATCCCTGGGGAAAGGCCCCAGGTCAGGGCTTTGAGGGGGTAATGACCTCCTCCTGGCTGGGCTGCAATAGGATGCTGGCAGGGTACCGTGCTGGGTGCTTTTGGGTAGCAAGAGTACCACTCCAGCCCAAATTTGTAGCGATGTGCAAGCTGGAAGCACATCAGTTGGTGAGAAATCATCAGTGTAAATCACGCATATAAAGTCCAAGCGTGTTTGCCATGCCTGTGTCGGATGCCCAGCTCTCTGCCCTTTGTAGCGACTCATTTTTGTGTTAAGCAATGGATGCCCACCTTCTTTTATCATATAATAAAGAGCAACAGCTTGGACCTGCCCCATCGTCATGAACTTGCCCAACCATCACTGGACCAGAGCTGTGGGTTAACTCTCAGGCTTGATCACTCCCTCATCACCACCACCTTGCCTGGTGGTCCAGACTCTTGGTTGAACCTGGCTGTGATCTTCATCTCTTTGGCTGGGGATGGTGGGACAAGTGCGAGCTGGAGAGGTCCTGCCCCTGAATGTCTCCTACGGGAAGGACCTGAGATACGTGTGTCAGGCAAGTTGGTCCTAGCACAACTGCCTGTACTTAGATTCCTTGGGAAGGAGGTAAAACAAAACCAGCCAGAAACCTGCTCCAGAGGAGTTAAGCAGCTAGTAAAACCCAAGTGGAGCAGGGAATTTGATGAAGTCTACCAGAGCCAGGTTGGCTGATACCACAATGGATGCAATGATACATGAATACGAAGGGGATCCAATGACCCAGGCGGGCTTGGAAGAGCTCCAGCTTTGCCTGGCGGTTTACAGAGCCCAGCTCATGTCTTCCTACCTCTCTGTGCAAAAAAAAAAAAAAAAAAAAAAAAAAAAAAAATATATATATATATATATTCTATTTTTAATTTATTTGATTTGATGAAAACAGTTCCAATACCCCAGCCCTGATGAGGACTCCAGTAGGTACATGCTGTTGAAGGCTTTGCTATAAGAACAGATCCATATGTTCTGCCTGCGATTTCTGGGCAGCTATTCAACAGCAGGCAGCAGCAGGGGAAGGAGCACACGTGTGCTCCATGGAGGGAGCTGTGAAAAAAGCCGGGCTAGGGGGGCTGCCCATGGGATAGAAGCCAAATCCCGGCGATCCTTTTGCTCACCTGAGGTCTGAGCCGTCAGCGCTGAGGGGTATGAGTGCTCGGGCTGATGTCAAGGGGGATTTGATGGCAGCGTGGTGTTAATTAGGAGCAGGTCGGTAGCCAGGACAACAATTTCCAGTGATGTTTGCCCTCTCATTCATCTTCCCCACCTTTGGAGGGTGGAGTCGTGATGCTTTCCAGCTTCTCCTCTGAAGGCATTCCCTTGCGTTAATTCCCAAGCACTTCATGGGGCAGAGATGGTGGCTTCTTTTTCTTTCCTTCTCACTGGGACTGCAGTTAGTAGCATTGGTGAAACGGCTGGTTTCCTCCCCAGCACCATGGGGATGGGGACGGGGTGGTGGAACGGGAGCACGTGCAGCCTGTATCCCCTGATGTGCAGGGTTAGGCAGAAAAATTTGTCACTGATGAGAACGAATGGCATTTCCTAACCATATCAAGACATAACTTGAATTGTGGCCACGTTTTTTTTGGTTGGTTGCATTTTCCCCCATTTTAATTAATTTATTTTTTCAATCTACAGGAAAAAATACATGAACATGGTAATGGATCCATCCCAATGTCATGGAGTAGCAACAAGATGCCTGGTTAATTTGGGATGCTTTTTCCCCTTGCACTCATGCCTGCTCAGCATCAGTTGTTAATGAGTATATTCAGTGTGTATGTACATATATGCATATGTAAAAAAAAAACCCCTTTTTTTTTTTTCTTCTTTCCTTATTTCTTTGTGGAGTCCAGGCTGGCCTGATTCGGACAGACAGCAACGAGTTCTTCATTGAGCCCCTGGAGAAGGGGCAGCAGGAGACGGAGGAGCATGGGAGGGCCCACGTGGTGTACCGCCGGTCAGCTATCCGACAGGACAGCGCCGAACCCCACCAGGACCTCCACCCCAAAGGTAGGGGCTCCTCCAATCTAGTCTTTCTCAGCAATTTATTTTTTCAGGAGGAGGATTTCTCCTTCCACTTGTCCTCTGAGTCCTACATCTTGCCCTATGGCTTTAGGCTGGCTTTGACTGCCGGTTGGGTCGTTGTCGAGAAGAAAGGAAAGCAAAGGCTGGGCTTTTGCTGGCAGCTTTGAAAATCTTCCAAATTTGGTTAAAATGGGATGAGTTATATGAGAGTTACTCTTCCTCTTCTTCAAAGAGGTGTAATCTCCTACATGTGTAATGGACCTTGACAGGACTTTGACAGGCTTGAGAGGTGGGCTTGTGCAAACCTCATGAAATTCAACAAGGCCAAGCGCAAGGTCTTATAACTGGTTCAGGGCAGCCTCAAGCGCAAATACAGGCTGGACGGAGAGTAGATCGAGGGCAGCCCTGAGGAGAAGAACTTGGGGGTGCTGGTGGACAAGAAGCTCAACATGAGCTGGCAACATGTGCTCACAGCCCCGAAGGCCAATAACCATGTCCTGGGCCTCTCTGCCCCTCTACTCTGCTCTCCTGAGACCCCACCTGCAGTGCTGCCTCCAGTTCTGGGACCACCAACATCAGAAGGACATGGACCTACTGAAGCGAGTCCAGAGGAGGCCATGAGGATGATCCAAGGGATGGATCACCTCTGCTGTGGAACAGGCTGAGAGAGTTGGGGCTGTTCAGCCTGGAGAAGAGAAGACTACAGAGAGACCTTCTAGCGGCCTTCCAGTACCTGAAGGGGCTACAGGAAGGCTGAGGAGTGACTTTTGACAAGGGCAGGGAGTGACAGAACAAGGGCCAATGGCTTTAAACTGGAAGAGGGGAGATTGAGATGAGATCTGAGGAAGAAATTCTTCACTGTGAGGGTGGTGAGACACTGGAACAGGTTGCCCAGAGAAGCTGTGGATGCTGCTCCCTGGAAGTTATCAAAGCCAGGTTGGATGAGGCTTTGAGCAACCTGGTCTAGTGGAAGGTGTCCAAGCTCATGGCAGAGGGGTTGGAACTGGATGATCTTTCAGGTCCCTTCCAACACAGACCATTCTATGATTCAATGATCAGGTTCATGGATGATCACGCCAGTTTGGGCATGGGAGCAGGGTCGGGACTTGCAAGTGAAGGGGTCAGGAGGAGCTGTGCTTGGTCCCACTTGGATACTGACTGTGGCTTGGAGATGTGGGTGCTGCAGTCTTGTTTGAATCACCTATATGTTGTGAAATGTGGTGTTCATTGGACTTTTTTAACAGATGATAGAAGCCTTCCCTTTTCCCTGCATTCGTAATTCATTTTGCTTTTCTAGTGCCTTGTGCTTTATTTTTCTCCTCCATCTTTGCCTTGAAAGAGAAAATATGGTTTTTTTTTTTTATAGCATCACTATAAATCACCCGATGACTTCCCGTCTTCCCTGCACAAAGCCAAGCGCACCCAGAAGTGTTTACAAGCCTGGGGTCAACAGTGTGCAGAAGCGCTCTAGAAACCTATTTATATTTACACAGAGGCATTAGCCTTCCCTGATGTTTATTCACCTCTTTTGGCACCATAATCAGATCCCTGATTTTTAGAAAAGTTTAAAAAAAGATTTCCAGGGAGTGCTTGTTGCTTTTGTAGCATTGTTAATGGAATTTCAAGTGAGAGCTTTGGAGGAACTGCTGGGTGATGGGGCGAAGGATGAAATGAAGGGCAAAGGATGGGGCGAAGGATGAGATGAAGGAAGGATGAGGATATGGTGAAGGATGAAAGATGTGATGAAGGACAAAGGGTCCTCTGGCTGTGGCTGTCTGCTCTTCAAGAGCAGCTCCCAGCTTTACATGTGTCCTCCCCAGCTACCCAAGTGTCCCACCCAATGGACACCGTAGGACTGTCATCGCATAGATGTTTCTTTTAGTACTGGTTGTTCCCAAAGCAATGCCATTTTCCCACTGTAGAACAAGCTGGATCAGGCACCTGGTTGGAATTAAACATCCTACTTATTTTTCCTGCTTTATTTATGTTTATTTTGGAGTGTCACCTTGGCGTTGGGTCATGTCACCAGCTGTTTCTCTCTCTGCTCAGTGCCCGATATGCAGGTGGGTGATCTCCCCAACTCCCTGGACCTCATGGCGGAGCAGCTGGGGGACACAGAGCGCAAGAGACGCCACGCCAGGAAGGATGACTACAACATTGAGGTCTTGCTGGCGGTGGATGACTCGGTCGTACGCTTCCATGGGAAGGAGCATGTCCAGAACTACGTCCTCACCCTCATGAACATAGTAAGGCTTGGTTTTGGGGGGCTGTTGGCTCCCACTCCTCCCTTGGTTTGCTGCTTTTCTGATGCTACAAATCTGTTATCATGGAAAAAAATGGGTTTGCGGAGGGAAAAGTGCTGCAGGAAGGGCTGTTTCTTCACTGGAACAGCTGGCTCTGGCAGTTAATAGCCATGATAATTGGACTGATGGAAAGCAGAGCCCTTTTACCATCTTGTCCATGACATTCTCCAGTCCCTGGCTAACAGCAGGGTCCGGCATGTTGGTTGCCATCACCATCTGTCACTGGAGTTCAAGAGCATCATCTGTTTCTCCTGGCCAAGTCCATCTCCTCCTCTTGGCTAAAACCTCAGCAAATGCTAGGAAAGAGGATGGGTTTTGGTTATTTAGTTTGAAAATATGATATTGATTATGTATTTTGAAATTATTATGTTTATTTTGAATAATATCTGTTGATAAGGGATAAGGTTTTTATAGATTTTCATGAGTTTTTTCGTGTTCCTCACCTGGTGGCACAGGGCAGCCTGTGCCGATTCCCTACACTGCTTTTCTTTCCTTTTTTTTTTGAGATGAAAATGTACATATTCCCCAAGTCCTGTGAGATGTGGAATGATCAATATTTATTCATCTATTCATCTTGCAGGAGGTTTGCTCCACCAGCACCTGAATGTCTGCAAATAGGGTCAACGTTCAAAGATCTCTTTTTTGCGCTCTCCCATTTTTATTTTTTCTATGCTTGATCCTTGCCTCTAGTTATTTATTTTTATTTAAGTACTCTTTTGCACAGTGATGGAAAGTGTTCGAAAGGCGCAACCAGCTCAGAAATAACCAAGCTCTAAAGATGCTTTTGCTTTTTTTTGGTTGCTTGTTTTTTGTTTGGGCATTATTTCTGCCCTGGCAGGTGGGCTCAGGGCCATGTTACCAGTAATGAAGGGGAAATTATCATCGTAAGGAGTAAGGATTTGTGGGATTAGAGGCCAAGCATTACGTGGCCAGTCCCAAATAGAGAAGATGTTGGGTTTAAAAAGAAATGCTTCTGGGTTGCAATGTTTTATTCCACGGTGCATTATCCTGGTGCACGTGGGAGGATGCTCTCGGCATCACTTAAATTCACTCCCTGAAAGTTTCTCCCTTTCGCTTATTAAATCCTTCTGCAAGGGGGAAGCTGCAGGGTTCCCACTTCTGACCCAGGGCTCTTCCCACGTTATGGGGGGTGGGAGATGATGTCATTTTTCCTTTCCGATCCAGCGTGGGGGGGAACGGACGGTTTGAGTGCCTGGGGCTTGTCAGCTCTACTCAAAAGGTTGGTTTTCAGGCACATTTCATGGTTTACATCCCGCAGGCAGGACTTTTCAGGGAGTGAATGCGCGGGATGCTGGGCTGGGAGAAGGGAGGACCGCTGTCTATTCAAATAAAGGCAGCGCTGGGGACTTTAATGAATTAAATAAAAGGGGGAAAAAAGCAGCATCAATCAAAAAGGGGGAAAAAACCAGGATAATGCACACAACAAATACTTCCCCCAAGTATTATTTCCTTCTATACATTCTTCCCCCACCCCCTTCCCCTTCTTTCTTTCTGGTTTTTAGTGCGTTTTCTTTCCAGCTTTGCTGTGACCTCCATCCGCCTCCTCTTCCCTTGGCGCCGCTTCGTTTCCTTGCCGGCTCAGATTGCCTTCAAATACCCGATTCAGCAGGAAAAAAAAAAAAAAAGCTTTCTGGCCTGGATGGCAAAGGGGAGAGAGAGGAGGGTGCCGGGACTTGGCGGGGAGGAGCGTGCTGGGACCACACAGCTGGACACTAATCCCATTATTTGGAGGCAAGGGGAAGGAGGAGAGGCTTGGCCAGCCCTCTAACGAGAAAAAGACTTAACGAGCTGGGCTGGAGTACGCAGGGGAGATGCTGCATGGGAGCCAGCTGGGAAAGCCTCCAGGAGTTTTGCTATCAAGATGTGTCCCAAGGAGAGGGGGCGGCGAGCTTGGAAGTTTATAATGAACTTTTCTGGCCTTTTCTGGGTACTCCATTGGGTGCTGAGAGGGTGGTGGGATGTGCATCCCTTCCTGGCGCTGCGTGGGCTGCGCTTAACAAGGCACTGCTGTAGGTAGGGTCCCCGAGACACAAACCCTTTCATTAGGAACTTGGTGTCAGCTGAAGCTCGGTGATAAATGATTTGCCATGGACACTTTTTTTTTTTTTTTTTGAAAAAAAAAAAGGCGCCCTTATTTTGTTGCCAGAACTGTAGATGCCAGGCTTTTCATCAGACAGTGCTGTGTCCATCCTGGGAAGCTGCCATGAGGATGACTGCTCCTTTTGTGCACCTAAGAGCTTCCTTGCAGGCTGCCTTCCCTGCGAGCTCCTGCGCGTTCCCAGCCTGCTGTTCCCTTCTTGGCTCAGAGGCTGCACAAGGATTTTGGGTCAGGTTGAGGCGAGTGGCATGAGATGGATCGCAGGCTTGGAAAATGTGTCCTGTATTCAACGTATTCTCGCTTTCTCCCTTGCAGTCTTCTGATGGTAAGCTTGATGTGAGCTTGACCTTCTTTGTTTTGAGTTGCTTGCCAGCTTCAGCACCAAAAATCAGAGGTTTGGCTTCCCCAAATGCTTTTGTCATCACTTGCCTTGCGTGCTGGAGAAAGCACATCTCAGCACATCTCCTGACTCTGAGCCAAGCATCGCTGTGCCCACCCTAGCAAAACCTGGCCTTTCCTCTGATGCTGGGCTCTTGGGATGAATATTTGGTGACTGGGAGAATTGCAGAATCATGGAATGTTGTGAGTTGGAAGGGACCCACAAGGATCATTGAGTCCAGCTCTTGCCCTAGCACAGGACAATCCCAAGATTCAGACCGTGTGTCTGAGGGTGTTGTCCAAATGCTTCTGGAATATTGTCAGGCTTGGTGCCATGACCACCTCCCTGGGGAGCCTGTTCCAGTGCCCCACCACCCTCTGGGTGAAGAACCCTTTCCTCATAGCCAACCTCAACCTCCGCTGGCACATCTTCCTGCCATTACCCCTGGTCCTATCGTTGGTCACGAGAGAGAAGAGATCAGCACCTGCCCCTCCTCTTCCCCTTGGGAGGAAGTTCTAGACCATGATGATATTTCCTCTCAGTCTCCTCTTCTCCAGGCTGAACAAACCAAGCACCTTCAGTCTCTCCTCACAAGGCTTCCCCTCTAAGCCCTTCACCAATTTTGTGGCCTTCTCTGGACACTCTCCAGTTGCCTTTCCCCTCTCTTGCTTGCTGCCCATGGCAGGGATTGTGATATCATCAAAGCAAAATTAGCATCCCCCAGCCATGGTGACTGCTGTGTGCCAGGGCTGAAGGGTGGGAGATGGGCTGGGAACCAGGAGGGGGTCCAGTGTTTTATGTCCAGCTTTGCTTTTCAGCCTCTTGTCATTCAGTTGAGCTCCTTGAGACGGAATTACCCAAGTAAGCCCAGGGTTGTGTTGGCCGTTCAAAAGCCCAGGCATGGTTGTCTCCTCCACTGCTTGCCCCTGAGGCTCTCAAAGCTGGAGCATTTGGAGGAGACAAGCTGAGCTCATGGGCTTAGTTAAGCCCAGCCCTGGTATCAACTGGTTTGCTGGGGTTTTTGTAGGATATTGCCCATGATTTCGTTAAGGATGCAAAGGTACTTTGTGTTTTCCTATTGTTTCAGGTTACTAAGGAAACCCTAATGAGTCAGAGTCCTCTCCAGGCTGGGACTTGCCTGGCTGCCCTCCAGCACATCAGCTGAATTATTGGTCCCAGGGGCTGAGTGACAGAGTGCTCCTCCTGCAGAGGAGAGGGTTAGGGGGAAAAAAATCAGTCCTCTGGCTTTAATTCTAACCTGGGGTTATATGAAAAGACAAGCTGGAGTGTGGATTGCTCGAGACACTGTTTTGCTGAGCTTGGTGCCATTTCAGGAGGGAGGCCAATCTAAAATAATGGGCAAATTATAATAGATTAATATGCATAAAAATAATTAATATATATAAATTAATAAATTATATATAACACATCCTTCTAGTGTGCGGCTTTATTTTGGGGTAGTCCATGAGCCATCTCCTTGCTGACTGATCATAACAAAAAATGTCTCTGACGCATGCACCAGCGTTTTCCCACTCCCTGTAGAGGCTCCCGTGTTTGTTGCTATGTTTTTGGGACAACAGAGCCTGTTGCGTAAAGACTTGTGATAAAATCTACAGTCTTGATGTGCGGAGCAAACCTCCCCTGTACTCCTTTCCCCTGTATTGAAAATGTGGGTAACGTGGGTCATCCCATGCAGAGGGTGGTCTGCATCCCTGCCCGGGGTGCAAGTGCATGTAGCAAGCCCCATAATGTGGTTGGGAGGACTTTTGCCTCTGTTCCAGCCCCCTCAGCCCCAACAAATGGGCTTGGGGTCAATCCACCAGCATAAAAATTGAGCGAGGGAATAAAAGAAAGGAGCTTAAAGATGACTTGGCTGTTCTGAGTAAGCGATCTGGGGTTTTGAAATGTCAGCTATTCTGCTGGTTTGGCAAATTCTTCTCGTGTCTCTCTCTTTTGTTTTCTTTCCCTGAAGAACGGCAAGGTCTAGACGTTGCCAGTGCGGTTTGCTGTCGAGATCTGGTGTCTGGGGCTGCAGACTCGGGGCTGGCCAGACTTGCAGGGATTTAGGTAGGCAGCTTTGCTCGCTCCCGGCGCCAGCGAGGGTCTTGGGCGGGGTTGGGGGGTGAACCATGCACTTTGCAAATTCGTTGAACATTTTGGAGAGGATGCACAGGGTTTTAATGTCCCTTTCACTCTGTAAAGCTTAGCGTTGTCCCCTGGGCGTTGCAGGGCTGGGGGCTTTGGAGTTGCCCGTGAGGGGTCCTGCGGGCTGCTTGTTTTTGCTGGTTTGCCCTTAACGCACAGCTAGCCTTAAGGACTGGGCTTTTTTAGGAGAAAAAAAAAAATCCTCTTTTAAATTAAATAGGAGAGTATTTCTTGCCAGGTGACAGTATTATACAGGCTGGGCATCTAACGACGTGGGCGAGAGGGATAAGATCTTTATCCCATCTGTCTTCAGGGAGGTGGGTCTCTTTACGGAGCCCTTTGCTGAGCAGGTATTTTCTGGAGGGATTTTCTTTGAACATGTAGACTCACTTCATGGCACCCGCAGAAGGCAGGGGGAGCTGTGCCAAGCCTACAAACTGTTCTCCGGGCCCATTTCCATCCCCTCTACCATCTTGAACCAGCTCCAGGGCGGGCTGATGGGCAGCAAGCACTGAGGCATTTTTATTTATTTTTATTTTTATTTCTGGATCAATTATTTAAATCTGTCTTTTAAGGGAAGTCTGTAGCCTTGGGCAATCTGGATCCACATCTGCTCTCTGAATTAAACTAAAGGTCACTGCTGAGCTGGTATCTGTTAGGTACAGATCCCTGCCTAAATGCTGCCTCCCCTAGATGAAACAGGGTTTAGGCTTAACCCTTTGGTTCAGAAGCTGGAGGGGTACCTAGTCCCCACTGGCTGAGGGAGAGTGGGATTTAGCCAGGAAGGGAAGGGTCTGTGCATCTCCTGGGATACTCCAAGTCATGGCAGGGTTGGGCAGTGGCTTGGCTGGGAGCTCTGGCTGGTGGAGATGTCCCTAAGGCAGGAATATGGCTCATCCTGATGGATCAAGGTGTCCTCGGGAGCAGTGAGCAAGCAGGAGAGTGCTGGTGGATGATGCTGAGATGCTGGCTGAAATGGAGGCTCAATGATGGCTCATTACCTACAGGGGCAGGGAGTGACAGAACAAGGGGTAATGGCTTTAAACTGGAAGAGGGGAGACTGAGATGAGATCTGAGGAAGAAATTATTTCCTGGGAGGGTGAAGATGAGGAGAGCTTGCTTGAAGCCAGCTACAAAGGCAGTGTGATGCTTCTGGGGATGAAAGGAAAAAGGAGACACTTAGAAATGGAGGATATTACAGGGAGTGCAGCTTATAAACTGGTTATAAACTAGAAGAGGGGAGACTGGGATGAGATCTGAGGAAGAATTTTTTTCGTGTGAGGGTGGTGAGACAATGGCCCAGGTTGCCCAGAGAAGCTGTGGCTGCTCCTCCCTGGAAGTGTTCAAGACCGGGTTGGATGAGGCTTTGAGCAACTTGGTCTAGTGGAAGGTGTCCCTGCTCATGGCAGGGGGGTTGGAACTGGATGAGCTTAAAGGTCCCTTCCAACCCAGACCAGTCTGTGATTCTATGAGTGATGTCTCAGCTCCCGACAAGTGCTGGTAGAGAAGGAAAATGCATGAAGATTTGGGAAAGTGAAGGAAATGGCCGTGTTTTCCCCTTTGTTCCCCTGAACTATCCCGTGGGTCCAGCTCTCTGGCTCTTCAGAGCATATAGCCTGAAAAATAAAGCATATTTTTCATTTCTCCCTCTCTCCCCCTTTTATATTGCCTGTCATATGACACAATCTTCCTCACATCCTCATATGTCCCAAAAAACCCCCAAAGAGTTAGCATGGGAAGAAACCCATCGTATTCTCATTATTCTCACAAAATACTGGTGCGGCATGAAGGGGCATCCCAAGCACAATGAGCAGGGATGAGGTGAAGATGGATTGTGCTGTGTTACCTTTCCGTGCTGCTGAAGCAGTAACCCCCTGGGGCTTACAGCCTGTGTAGCCAAAGGGATGCATTAATGGGGATGGAGTGGCGATTTATTTATTTTTATTTTTTTAAAATCAATTTTGCTGCATTCAAGATGTACATCATCTCTCTTCAAAGCTTGGAGAAGCTCCATGGGAGTATTTGTTGTCATGGGGAAATGTTAATGCTGGGTTTCTGGGTTTAAAAATGGTCTGAGTGGCTATTTCAAACTGAAGCACAGCCTCTAAATCTTGTAAAGCACTCATGCGGTCTGGAAAATGTCAGACTGGATGTGGGTAGCAGTAAAGGGGCAGTTGTCACCCAACTCTCGAGTTCAAAAGTAAGCCTAAAAAAAAGAAAAAAAAAAGAGGAATAGGGGGAGAAAAGGTAAAAGCTCCATAAATCTGCCTTTATAATATTCATCTAGTATGGAATGCTATGATAGAACCGAGGTAAATTATTTCTCCCTTGGACAAAGTTTAATTTAAACTTTAATTCTAGTCAATATTAAAAATGGTTTTAACTTCTTCAACTTCTGCACTGAACCCCCATTTGTGGCAGCATTCATTTTGGAGTTATTTGGGGAATAAGAAAGTCCAGTTCTCTAAAAATCAGTATTTTTTTGTCTGAGCTGTATTTTCACATGTACTGTGAAGGCTCGTGCAGGATCACCTGGGCTTGCATGGGTTTACAGCTGCCAGCCAGTTCCTCCCTTGGTGACCGACTCACCTTGCTCAGCTCTCAGGAACCTTTCTTGTCTGGATGTCTTCTTCTCTTGATAGCAATTAGGAGTAGAATTTGTTTATTCATCCTAGAAACGCAGAAGGAAAAGGTTATAGCTCATTATTTCCTTTGCAAAGTCATTTTTAATAGCTGACGTTGATAGATATCTTATTGACTCATGAGTCCTCCCTCTTCTTTTCATTGTGTTGTCTTCTCCTGGGGTTTTGGAAGCAGTAGGTCAACTTTGACTCACTGGTATAACTGAGTAATGCCCTTGCTTTGATATGATGGCTTACCTCTCCCCAAAAAGCCATTTTTTCTTTCCACCAAACACAAGGATGCTGGAGTCCAAAGTGTTTCCTTCCGTCTGAGGAATTCATACTCCAAAGGGGGCAATGACTCATTGCGAGATGCTCGGTGGTGGAGGCAGCCCCCGTGGGAAATGTAGCCCTCCACTCTCTTGATGGGATGAATGATGTCATTGACCATCTGAGCCACCCATCCTGGGAAAATTTGGCTTATTCCAGCTTGGCTGTTTTGTTTTGTGGTTTTTACACATGGAGATGGGAGGAGGGAGAGATGAGATCTTTGTACCTCGTCTTGCACAGTCTTGGAAAGCGAGGTAGGATGCTGAACCTGGGAGCGTTGAGGACAAGAGGAGCTTGAGAGCTGGGATGGTCTAAACTTCTCTGTTTTATTTCTCTCCCCTCCAGGTGGATGAAATTTATCACGATGAGTCACTGGGTGTTCATATCAACATCGTGCTGGTGAGGATGATCATGGTGGGATACCGCCAGGTAAATATAGCACTCGGACCTGGCGAGGAGGAGATGCTGTTCAGGGTTTTTCGGACGCTTTCCTGGCTTGAGCTCTGCTGCGGGAGGCCATGATCAGCATTTATCTGATTGCTCTGGGGTGGGGGGAAATACAGTGAGAAGCTTCCTCAGAAGCTCCAGGGTGGCTAGAGGTGATGGGACAAAGGTGGGTTCCTAAATGGGCAGGAGCTGGATGTTAATGAGGGAGGGCCAAGGCCAGGATCTCCTGTGTCCCAGCCTTGACTCGGCAGCCCTGGAAGACTTTGCTGGCTGTCCTGCAGCTCTCAGGTGGCTTGGGCACAGTCAGAAAAAGCTCGGGAAGGTTTTGTATGGTTTCTCAGTTTGCATTTGTTTTTAGGACTTGTTTGAGCTTGGTAGCCAAAAGATTTTTCTTTAAAACAATGTGATTTGCTATATTTCTTGTGACAAGCCCCTTATCCTACGTGAAGTGTTCTAGCAAGGCCATTAGTGAGTCAACACGGTGATGTCTGTGTGTGTGGTCCACAAATAAACCCCATTAGGTCTCAGAAAAACCCTGCTTGTTACAGAATTCTGCTTGGCTGTCAGAAACCAAATGCATCTTAGAGATCCAGGGATGGTTCTCAGGAGCAGGGACAAGGATGGAGGCTGGCTTGTTTTTGGAAACTCCTAGGAGACCAGGAATGTCATCTCCACCCCAGAAAGCCAATAATATGTCTGGCTTGGTGTTTGTGCTCTGGGCTGGAGGGTGGTATACGGAGGGGAAGGGACTCAGAGCTGTGATGTTACAGCCAATAACTGAAGGGATGAGAACCGAAGGGCTCTGTTTAGGATGATTTATCCTCTCAAAAGCCCGTGTCAGAGGCAGCCGCTTTGTTTGGCTACGTCACTGCTTGGGTTTGGGGGGTGATGTTGGAAGTGATGAACAGATGTTTGAACCCAGGTGAGATCTCAGCTCACCACTGTTTAGGTTCGATGCTTCCTGAGTGAGTCCTCATGTGGCTTCTTGTCTCCCACCTTGCACTTTGTAGTATAAAACCTTTGTGGCTTCCACTTCTGGGCCAGGGGAAGGGTAATATTTCTTACCTCTCTTTCCACTGCTGTGGCTCAGCAGGTACCTGCCTGCAAAAATACTTTATTTTATAGAGCATCATTTATTCATAGAGCATCATTTTGCAAAATGCTAATTTTGAACAAAAAAATAAGATGAAGGACAAGGTGACTGCTATAAAACAGTTCTGGACACTTCTGCCTATTTTCTACTGGGGTCTTGGTTCCTGTGGGTCAAGTTTTACAGGGGAGTGTTGCTCTGCTCATTGCTAAGCATCAGCATCTCATGATGTCTCAACGAGGAGCTGGTGCAGGAGCTGACAATCTGAATCCTTTTTGCTTCGCAGCTGCTCTCCTCTTTTACATACTGCTCTCCTAAGCATTTGTGTGACCAAAGAGAGTCATATACCCTCCTGTACCAGACCATATCCATTTGTGGGAGTTATTTCTTTGCTATATTTAAATAAAAAAGTGCAATTTATTTTATTTTTAAATAAACAGGACGTTGTTGCTTCTACTGGTGGAGAAGCACAGCTTATGATTATTTGTAATGCCAAAACTCTTGTCAGGTTCCCTCTCCTCCACTAACTTACACATCTTTTTATTTCTTTTTTCTTTTTCTTTTTTAAAAAAATTCTTTACCCAGTCAGTCAGCCTGATAGAGCGAGGGAATCCGTCTCGGAGCTTGGAGCAGGTCTGCCGCTGGGCTCACTCGCAGCAGCGCTCCGACCCGGAGCATGCCGAGTACCACGATCACGCGGTGTTCCTCACCAGGCAAGATTTTGGTCCTGCAGGTATGCAAGGTACTGTATTTATCTCGATCAGGTATGTGCAGTTTGCTGGGGGAAAGCCAGCAAGGGGAGAGGATTTCTTGCAAACACAGTCTGTTTCTTAGCCAGCAAGGTCTGGAGAAAGGTTACAAAAATTGGTATTTTTTTAGAGTGAAGCAGAAGAAAGAATTAATCCAGAGCGTCAACTTGAATGGATAAAAAAAAATCTTTATTCATTCTGCCCTTCGTTTTCATGCACCAATCTTCCCCTTGTCCCAAAGTGCCCTGAACAGTTTGAAAATAACATAAAAAATGATAGAATACTACGGGGAGCTTCATGGGGCTGGTCAGTCCTTTCTGTCCTCTGGGGGACCTTTAAAACCTGGTTTTACATGGATGGGTTTCTTGGCCCTCCTAGGGCTGGACATGGGAGCATTGGGTAAACCCTGAGCCAAAGAGGAGGTCAGAAGGAGTGATGGCATTCCCCTCACCCTCTTGGTGCAGAGGCTGTGCTGACATGGTCTGAGAAGTTGGAGACCTAGGCAAAAAGTAAAAAAAAAGCTTCTGGCGTTTCACAGCTCTGTTAAAAAGGTGAATGCTTTGGTGACATCATGAGAAGTGACTTCTCCCTGTTCTCCTGAGCCTGCTGCCTCCAAATTGCCATCTTCTGCTTCCCGCACTGCTGGCAAGGTCTGAATTTCCCGTCGGGAGGCTCCCTTTGATGCCATGGACATGCTGGTAATGTCACGCTGACTTGTAGCATGAGTCCTTCTGGTGGAAGGAGAGATGGAGAAGGTGTCCTGTCCTCACCTCAGTTACCTTCCTGGAAAGGTTCTCCCTGCAGCAGGGGATGAACCACAGGAGACATCCATCCAGAAGCCCTCTTGATCCAGCTGTTGGCCACCAAAGAGCAGAGCTTGGGTTGTGCCAACAGCCTCCTTGCTGAGCCGTTGACCTGCCTTGGGGACCTCGTCCGGAATCACACAGCAGCATGGGTGAAATACCAGGTTTTGTTTTGTTTTTCTAGACCTTTCCTGGCAAAGTGACTGTGTCCAAAGGCATTGGCAAGAGGACCTTTTTTGGCATGTCAGCAGAAGGGGGAGACTGGGCTCCCCCTTGTTGGGCAGGAGTTGTGAGATCGATGGAGTAGCCCTGCTCTAGGGATGCTCATTCCAGCTCCTTCCCCTTTTCCCTGTGGATCTGCCTCCCTGCTTTTCACACATCTCTGGGACATGTTTGCTTTCTGCAGAAGTCCCTGTGGCTGCCTTGTCCTTGCCTGGCTGTGTTGCATGGCACGAGGTACAGGTGCTCCTCACCCATTGGGAGCTGCCCCCTTGCTGGGCTGCTGGAATAGTAACACTTTGCTTACTCTTGCCTCTTTTCCTCAGAATGATGTCCTTTTAGCTCTGTACCATCCCTTTTCAGTTCAGGGCTATATGCAATGAAGGACCAGACTGTGGCACCTCCAATACTTGCTTATGGCATACATTCACTGGTGGTATCTAAGAAGCTTGATAAGGTGATGGCAAATACCTGCTGTCTTCTTTAGTCACTGCTGTAAGGTGTATGTGCCAGTTGGGGAACATCTGCCCTGCTCATATGTATCCTGAAGCTGAGATGAAGGCAGAGGTGGTCCTGCCCTGAAGACCCTACAGCCTAAATGAACAAGCTGGGAGAAAGGAAGCCTTTGAGGATGAAGTACTTCAAGTCACAGGGGCCTGGAAATGAAGACTAAATGTCAAGGGTGTGCTTAGCTTGATGCCTCATCACTCCTTACATTTGTGTGCCCAGTTAGCAGTGGAGATGAGGCTGAATTGGAGTCATTAACCCGCGTGGTCTTCTTAGCCCAGGCTATTTCTGTGCTGGCAAGCCAACCACGCTCCATCCCCATGCCCCTGCCAGACATGGCTCTTACCTTCTCCTGTGTCATGTCACCTCCCCTTGTCCAGTAAACCAGACCATGGTCTAGCATGACACTGGATGCAAGTCCTCGCAAAGCGTCACGATCTTGTGGCCTAGCTCTTCTCTGTTGCAGGTCCAAGCTGAGCCCTGAGGAGGTTTACAGAAACGTCTCAGTGCTGACAACAGCCCTGCTCATGGCATCTCTTGATGGCGATGGGAGCAGTCGTGGCCAACACAGAGGAAATGTTGGTCTATGTAGAAGGTCAGATAGGCTGAAAGCAGGTAGAAAAAGTCCATAAAGAAGAATAAACTGCATTTGGAGGAAGCAAGAGACTGGCTGGTATGGTGAGGATATGCCAGTTCTCCAGGGTGTGTGTCTGGTAAGCGTAGTGTAATTTAGTCTTTACCAATTGAGTATTTTCCAGGTGGTTGCTTCTTGCCATCATTCTCCTGTGGACAAGCCTGTCTACTTCTCCCAGTTCTCACTGGGGTCTTAATTATGAAAGACCAGTGTCTGCCTTCCTGAGCATCCACCTTTTTATATTCCTTTGTCCCATCTCCTGTCTAGACATTCAGAGCCTCTTTGGTTGGGAACATGTCCCATTTTCATCCTAGACAAAATATATTTGCTCTTCCCTTGTACAGAAAACTTTCCACATCTTTGCTCTTTATTGTGGAAAGTTTCATGGAAGGGGAAAGAAAAAAAAAATCTTTTAAAGCGATTTATCCAGGATTTGACTCATTACTGTATGCTTAAACCCAATTATCTGATTCTCTCACTCAAGCTCTTCATTTGACCTGTTACCTTCTGCCTTCCTTTTGACTGCAGTACCCGTTGAGCACGTTGTTTCTCTGCTCTCTTTCTTAAGGTGTTTTAGTTATTTGTTCATTGGAGGAAGTCTTTTGCCCACTTGAATGTGGGGAAGATGAAATACAAATGTTTCCTCCATAAATAATATCTTGAGTGTATTTATTGAAGCTGCTTTGAGAATATTCTTGTCATTGAGGAGGTTTTTGTGAGGTTATGTGGTGCTTTGCAGGCAGATGTGAACTCACTCTGCATGTAAAGGGACTCGTGTATTTATTTAAACTTGGGCTTTTTGCTCAGCAACTTGGGTTCACCTCCTTCACTTGGAGGAGAGGCAAAAATGCATCCTTCACTTCCCACAAAATACCATGTGAGTGAGCCCTTTGAAGGTTCATGTCTGGGCTTGTTTTGAAAAATTAAATTATTATGATGAGAGAAGTTTCCTGTACAAGTTCCAGTGCAGATGGACACCCTAGAAAATCTGTGCTTAGCTGATAAATAGAAATATCGAGGGAAATGCTCTCCCCAAACCCCCTTGGTTTTGCCTTATTCCTGGGGCAATGGTAATTTCTGGGTGTCCAGTGGTGCAGCAGTAACTTGTCCCTTGTCCCATCAGGCACCTGATCTGCTCAGTGTGGCTGCAAAGTCAGTTCCTGTTGACTTGTGGGCAGAGCTATGGGAAACCTTTTATTTTTTTTTTTTGCTTTAATCTCTTGTCCTTGGCCATCTGCATGGTGGTGGGACCCAAGTGACCGATGATGATGGTGGTGGGTGAGCTCCGTGGACCCCCTGTATTTTGGCTGGGGGGCGTGCAGGAGGGCAGGTGTAAGGGTGTGCCTCCACCCTCAGCTCATCCACACCCTTCTCCTGCAGCTCAGCTTCCTCTTTGAGCATCCTTATCCGCAGGGCAGAGTTATCCAGCATGGTCCTGCCCTGCTTTTGCCTCTTGGACCTCTAAGTCTTTCCTTCACTAACTTCCTTTCCCTTGATGCCAAAAAGGGTCAGTCTTAAAGAAAAAAAAAATAAAAAAAAGATTGGAAAGTAAATTCTAGGAGGTGCCAAAGAATTAATTGAATTGGGCAGATATAATGTGAGGAAAAAACAGGAAAATAAATGAAAATTGTGATGAGGCATTGCTGAATGGGGGGGGGTGAAGGCTTCCCTGCCCGCAGCTGCCCCACTGCACTGCACTTGATCGAGGGCTGGGGTCTGGGAGGTGCATGGTCCTCCCCGTGCCCGGGGCTGGTGTGGGTGCATGTGCGGGTGCATGGCAGGGGTCCCCTGTAGCCTGTGGTCAGCCAGGCTCTACTTTTGGCAGGGCTGCGGGGGACACCTCGTGCCTTTCGTTCTCTCTCTTCTTCTTTGTTTTTTTTTTTTTTTTTTTTAAATAGAGAAGAATGTGGGGGATGCCATTTCTGGGCTGGGAGGTGGTGGTCACCTGATAAAGCACCCACGGGGTCCCTTGGCTGCCCTCTCACTGCTCCAGGTGCATTGGCACGAGGGCAGAGAGATGCCAGCAGGCCTTGGTGTAACATCTGCCTGCTCTTGGCACTGGCAGCCGGGATGGTCATACTGGTGAGCAAGTCTGGTCCAAGTGACCTGGGCAGCTCCTCCTCTTCAGTGCCTTCCTCTTTGTTTTCTGCTCCTGTTGCAGTGAAGCCAGGCTGTGGGGGGGGTTTATTAATTTTTCATTTCCCCCCCCCACTCTCAAAGGTTTTCTCTCTCCTCTCTTCCTCTCTCCTTCCTTTTTCTCTTGCCCCAGGCTACGCGCCGGTGACGGGGATGTGCCACCCGCTGCGTAGCTGCACTCTCAACCATGAAGATGGGTTCTCCTCGGCGTTTGTTGTTGCCCATGAGACCGGCCACGTGTAAGTCACCAGAGCAGAGCTGGCTGTCCCCTTCGTTGGAGAGAAAAATGTGGTGGTGTTGATGATGCTTTGCAAAAAGGCACTTTCTGCTGGTGCAAGTGTCCTCACCACTGCAGCACGGATGGGCTGGTGTAAATTGCTTGGGAATTCAACTTTACACTGTCTTTTCCCACCAGGTTAGGCATGGAGCATGATGGCCAGGGCAACCGCTGCGCTGATGAGACCAGCATGGGGAGCATCATGGCACCACTGGTCCAGGCCGCCTTCCACCGCTACCACTGGTCCCGCTGCAGCAAGCAGGAGCTCAACCGCTACATTCAGTAAGTCATCGCTCTCTACTACCTGAAAGGAGGGTGTAGAGAGGTGAGGGTGGGTCTGTTCAACCAAGGAACAAGTGACAGGACAAGAGGAAATGGTCTCAAGTTGCACCAAGGGCAGTTGAGATTGGATGTGAGGAAGAATTTCTTTGCTGAAAGGGTTCTCAGGCATTGGAAGGGGTTGCCCAGGGCAGTGGTGGAGTCCCCATCCCTGGAGGGATTTCAGAGTCGTGTAGACATAGTGCTGAGGGACATGGTTTAGTCAGGGACTTCTCAGTGTTGGGTTGATGATTGGACTTGATGATCTTAAAGGTCTTTTTCAGTTCTGGGATTCTGTGATTCAGTTTTAATCAGGAGTAGATGTTCTCCCTTAGGATGGTGTGACTGCTTGCATTTGGTAACGAGCAGGTCCTGCATGAAGCAAGGGATGGGCAGGTCCCCATTGGGATTGCTTGTTTTGGCCAGCAAAAACGTGTCCTGGGAGGTTATTTTCTCTTTTTCTTCTACTAACAACTTTGATTCCTTGCACAAGCCTGAATTGGTTTTGGGCTGCAGAGACTGGAGAGAAATAGGAGCCTGATAGAAGCTGGAGATGTCAACAGAGCAAAAATTTGCAGAACCTCTTTGCAGGTGGAGCGCAGACCCAGTTCTCAAATATTTTTGCCATTTGCTTTGGGAAACCCTGTGTGTTTCCCTGTAGGTTATAAACTGGTTTGTGCTGCATAATAAAAAGGTGTAGAAACAGGCCAGCAGTTTTCTGTGCTTTGGGGCCAAGCTGAGTTGCAGGAAAGCAGGTGGCAGTGGTGGTACCCACCAGCACCAAGGTGCCCTGTTCCCTAGGGAGCTGCAGGCAGAGGAGGGACGCTTGTCTTTGAGGGACTCCATGCAATTGTTGTGTGCTGAAAACATATTTTCCAGCAGTGGGTAGTTAGTGTCAGTGCCAAGAGAATTCAGATTTCTCTGTATCTGAATCTGGAGAGAGGGCTGGAGATGAGGGGTGGGGTGGAGGAGTGAAGTCCTCTGTGTCTGACTCTGCTTCACCCCTGTGTCTCTGCAGCTCCTATGACTGCCTCCTGGACGACCCCTTTGAGCACCAGTGGCCCACATTACCCAAGCTGCCAGGCATTAACTACTCCATGGATGAGCAGTGCCGCTTTGACTTTGGCGTGGGCTACAAAACATGCACAGCGGTGAGTACGGAGCCCATACAGGTTGTATGCCCCAGTGCCACACCAGGACCCCCAGCCAGGTGCTGCGGGGATGAGGAGGGGTGCCACCAGCTCGCAGGGGCTCCCTGCTGCTGTCCCAGCCTGGTTCCTCTGTGCTCCTCAGTTCCGCACGTTTGACCCCTGCAAGCAGCTGTGGTGCAGCCACCCCGACAACCCCTACTTCTGCAAGACCAAGAAGGGGCCACCCTTGGATGGGACCGAGTGCTCTCCAGGCAAGGTAGGGAGTGGTTCTTCTTGCCACCTTCTTAGGAGGGGACAGGGACACCCATGAGGGCAGCAGGCAGTGGGTAACCAGTTTTTAGCTGATATTATTCCTTATTTTCCCCAGTTTGCACTCAGATGAGGACTTTTTCTTCTCATCCGCCTGCTTCTGCAGAGAAGCAGGACTCGTTCTGTCACCTGGCAAAAGAGCAATTGTGTCATTTCACGTCCACCCTCATGATGTCGTCAGGTTTTTACCTTAGGCATGCCTGTTAGCACAGTGTGAAAGCATGGATACGTTGGAAATGCTGCTGGACCACATAGTTTTCTGGGTGGTTCTTTGCTGGAGAATAGATGAGCATAAATTATCCAACAACTTTTGATGAGTTTCACAGGATGGTAGAGGTTGGAAGGGACCTCTGGAGATCACAGCATCACAGAATGTTAGGGATTGGAAGGGACCTCAAAGATCATCTACTCCAATCTCCCTGCTAGAGCAGGAACACCTAGATGAGATCACACAGGAAGGCGTCCAGGTGGGTCTTGAGTGTCTCCAAAGAAGGAGACTCCACAACCTCCCTGGGCAGCCTGTTCCAGTGCTCTGTTACCCTCACAGTAAAGAAGTTCCTTCTCAAGTTTAAGCGGAACCTCCTGTGTTCCAGCTTGCACCCATTGCCCCTTGTCCTACCATTGGACACCACTGAGAAGAGTCTGGCTCCATCCTCCTGACACTCACCCTTCATATATTTATAAACATTAATAAGGTCCCCCCTCAGCCTCCTCTTCTCCAAGCTAAAGAGGCCCAGCTCCCTCAGCCTTTCCTCATAAGGGAGATGCTACACTCCCTACATCATCTTGGTGGCTCTGTGCTGGACTCTCTCAAGCAGTTCCCTGTCCTTCTTGAACTGTGGGGCCCAGAACTGGACACAATATTCCAGCTGTGGCCTCACCAGGGCAGCGTAGAGGGGGAGGAGAACCTCTCTTGACCTACTGACTACACCCCTTCTAATGCACCCCAGGATGCCATTGGCCTTCCTGGCCACAAGGGCACAGTGCTGGCTCATGGTCATCCTGCTGTCCACCAGGACTCCCAGATCCCTTTCCCCTACACTGCTCTCTAGTAGATCATTTCCCAACCTATACTGGAACCTGGGGTTGTTCCTGCCCAGGTGCAACACCCTACACTTGCCCTTATTATATTTCATTAAGTTTTTCCCTGCCCAGCTCTCCAGCCTGTCCAGGTCTCTCTGGATGGCAGCACAGCCCTCTGCTGTGTCAGCCACTCCTCCCAGCTTTGTGTCATCAGCAAACTTGCTGACAGTGCCCTCT
The DNA here is from genome assembly GCA_907165065.1 of Caprimulgus europaeus. Next base: position 37,743,496 of record OU015529.1, on the reverse strand, counting down.
GTTCCCTCATCCAGGTCGTTGATGAATATATTGAATAATACTGGTCCCAGTACCGACCCTTGAGGGACTCCATTAGATACCAGCCTGCAACTAGACTCTGCCCCATTGACCACAACTCTCTGGCTTCTTCCCACCAGCCAGTTAATAATCCATCTCACTACCTGATCATCTGATCCATACTTCCTCAATTTAGCAGCGAGAATGCTGTTGGAGACCGTGTCAAATGCTTTAGTGAAATCAAGATAGACCACATCCACTGCCTTGCCATCATCTAGCCACCTGGTTATGTCTTCATAAATGTCTAGAAGGTTGGTCAAGCATGACTTCCCCTTGGTGAAGCCATGTTGACTGCTCCTAATGACCTTCTTATCCTTGATATGCCTAGAGGTGGCACCAAGGATAAGTCGTCCCATCACCTTCCCAGGGATGGAGGTGAGGCTGACCGGTCTGTAGTTACCCGGATCCTCCTTCTTGCCCTTTTTGAAGACTGGAGTGACATTTGCTTTCCTCCAGTCCTCAGGCACCTCTCCCATTTCCCATGACTTAGCAAAGATGATGGAGAGTGGTCTAGCAATGACTTCAGCCAGCTCCCTCAACACCCGTGGGTGCATCCCATCTGGACCCATAGATTTATGGATGTCCAGATTGCTTAATTGGTCCCTAACCCAGTCCTCATCAACCAAGGCAAACTCCTCTATTGTCCTGACATCCTTTGGGGCCTCAGGGGTCCGGGGCTCCTCAGGACAGCTTCCAGCAGAGTAGACAGGGACAAAGAAGGCATTCAGTAACTCTGCCTTCTCTGTATCCTCTGTCACCAGGGTACCCACTTCATTCATCAGTGGGCCTATATTGCCTCTAGTGTTAGTTTTTTCTGCTATGTATTTGAAGAAGCTCTTTCTGTTGTCCTTGACCCCTCTGGCAAGGTTTAATTCTCAGGAGGCCTTAGCTTTCCTAGTTGCCTCCCTACATCCTCTGACAACATCCTTATATTCCTCCCAAGTGGCCAAGCCCTCCTTCCATGATCTGTAAACTCTCCTCTTCCACTTGAGTTTGCCCAGCAGTTCCCTGTTTAACCAAGCAGGTCTCCTGGCTCCCTTCCTTGACTTCCTATGTGTCAGGATGCTCTGATCTTGAGCTTGGAAGAAGCAGTCCCTGAATGTTAACCAGCTATCTTGGGCCCCTTTACCTTCAAGTACTCTGTCCCATGGGATTTCCCCTAGCAATTGCTTGAAAAGGCCAAAGTTGGCCCTCCTGAAGTCCAGGGTTGCAATTCTGCTTGGAATTCTGTTCCTGCCACATGAGATCCTGAACTTCACCATCTCATGGTCGCTGCAGCCCAGGCAGTCCTCAACCTTTACTGCTTCAACCAGACCTTCCTCGTTAGTGAGGATAAGATCCAGCAGCGCTCCCCTCCTGGTTGGTTCATCCACCATTTGCATCAGGAAGTTGTCATCGATGCACTGGAGGAACCTCCTGGATTGTGGGTTGCTGGCTGAGTGGTCTCTCCAGCAAACATCAGGGTAGTTAAAATCCCCCACAACAACCAGGGCCTGTGATTGCGAGGCTGCTCTCAGCTGCCTGTAGAAGGCCTCATCAACTTCCTCACCCTGATCTGGTGGCCCGTAATAGACGCCCACAACAGTATCACCCATACCAGCCTGCCCGTTAATTTTCACCCACAGACTCTCAACTCGCTCCTCATCCGCCCCTGGACAGATCTCAATATATTGCAGTTGCTCTTTCATGTAAAGAGCGACACCACCACCTCGCCTTGCTGGTCTGTCTTTCCTGAGAAAGACATAGCCATCTATGGCCACATTCCAGTCATGTGAGCTGGCCCACTGTCATCTAGTCCAAATCGAGATCATCTGGTTTCTGTATGAATCCCAGCAATCTCGCTGAAAATGCTGCCTCCTCGAGTGCCCGAATGACCGTTTCCCAAAAGCTTCCAAAATGAGGCTTTTGGAAATGTGTAGAGATGTGTTGCATGTTGTGCTGGAACATGGTTCCAGGGGATGGCAACATCTGGACTAGCAGGTCCTTCCTTCAGGCTGTGATGAACACGGGCTAGGGAGTGTTTTGCCTCTTCGGGGACCTTCCATGTGTCTTTTGTAGTGGTCACTGAAGGCACCGTTGTCTTTTCCCCATGGCTGGAGTTAAACTCCAGGTCTGTGTGCCCATGGGGTGACCCGGCAGCTTTGTGCCAGACGTGACCTGCGTGCCTGGGGAGAATTGTGGAGCTCTGGATTTCATTTAACAAAATGGCCAGCAGCTAGCTGCTGTCCTCCTTGCAAAAGTTTGGGTTCATCCTCCCTGTGCCAGCAGGGAGACATCCCCAGGGCTGATCCAGTCTTGGACCCAGGTGTAATTCAGTGCCTGCCCAAGGATCTGCGTGGAGAGGCAATTTATGATTTAAAGTCCAGGTATTAAAAAATTTGGTGTTAGGGAAAGAAAACCAAAGGGATTTTTTTTACAGAGGTATCTTTGGATGCCCCAGGGCTTGTGTCTTCAGCAACTTTTTGCACTTTTTTTTTTAGTGTGTTTATGCAGCTGCAGGGTCTTCTTACCTGATCCAAAGCACGGATGTGTTGGGAGCCTGCCCTCCTTATCCCTGCTCCTCTGCTGCATTTTCTGCTGCAAGTCCTGGTGCTGGAGCTGTGCTGGGCTCTCAGAGCAAAGCCTTGGGCTGCTTGTGCTCCTGGGTTGGTCGTGCTTGTCCCCAAGCCAGCCTGGAGGGTGGCCCTGCTGTTGCATTCCCAGGAACCACTCCTGGTCCTGCTGCTGATGGGAGAGATGTGGCCAAGGGCCACGAAAATGATCAAAGGACTGGAGCACCTCTCCTGTGAAGACAGGCTGAGAGAGTTGGGGTTGTTCAGCCTGGGGAAGAGAAGGCTCCAGTACCTGAAAGATGCCTGTAAGAAAGCTGGGGAAGAACTGTTCAGAAGGGCATGTAGCAATAGGATGAGGGGCAATGGTTTTAATTTAGAAAAGCGTATATTTAGGTTGGATATTAGGAAAAAGTTCTTCAATATGAGGGTGGTGGATCATTGGAACAGGTTGCCCAGAGAGGTAGTGGAGGCCCCATCCCTGAAGATATTCAAGGTCAGGCTTGATGGGGCTCTGAGCAACCTGCTCTAATAAAGATGTCCCTGCTCACTGCAGGGGGATTGGACTAGATGACCTTTGAAGGTCCCTTCCAACCCAGTACAGTCTATGATGATGAAGAGCACCTTCCTTCCATGCTTTACAAACTGTGGACTGTTTTTGTAGTGCAAGAGGGCTCTCTCCACTGGTGCCCAGTGCTTTGGAAGAGGCAGGGGCATGGAGCTTACCCCTCTTTCTCCTCCCTTCCAGTGGTGCTTCAAGGGTCACTGCATCTGGAAGACATCAGAACAGCCTTACAGCCAGGACGGCAGCTGGAGCTCCTGGTCCAAGTTTGGCTCGTGCTCCAGGACCTGCGGTGGAGGCGTGCGCTCTCGCAGCCGGAGCTGCGACAATCCACCGTATGTTTGGCTTCCACCTCCCTCCTTTTAGTGGGGGTAAAACTGGAAGTGGCTGAGAGCGACAGGTTCCTCGCTCTTCCCCTTGTGTCAGCAGGGACGAGGACTCTTGCCCAGGCTGTGTTGTGCCTTTGGGCGCTGAGCTGCATCACCTTTGAACATCATGCCCCCTGACGCTCTTTTAACCCCCCTGCTTTATTTTCCAGCCCGGCGTACAGCGGCCGCCACTGCCCAGGAGCCACCTACGAGTACCAAGTGTGCAACGCCGAGGAGTGCCCAGGGCCCTACCAAGATTTCCGTGCCCAACAGTGCTCCAAGCGCAACTCCTACTACACCCACCAGAACAGCAAGCACGCTTGGCTTCCCTACGAGCATCATGACGGTGAGTGGTGGTGAGCCCTAGCAAGGGAGTAGTGGCCAAGTTGCCTTCTCTCCCAGAGGAAGCCACGCTAGTGGCCATCACCATGGGATGGAGACTGTGCCAGCTGCACAGACATGGGGTTGAGGAAAGCTCGTGAGTTGGAAACTAGAGTGCAATAAGCCAGCATCAAGCAAGCAGATCTTTAAAATCAATCTCCTGTGCTTGTCCTCAGGTGCCATGTAGAGAAACCCAGACCTTGCTCTGGTTCCTGCTGTCTTGAAGAGCAGCAGAGGTGGGCTGCTCTTCAAAGAAGATCAGCCCATGTTGAAACTTCTCCCCGCTCCTCCTGTGCTAGTAAGAGGAGAGCCCCTTGTAAAGGCAGCCAGAGATAAATCTGTTTGCGCTACTTTAAAAGCTCTATCTCTGCAATCTGTGTGCTTTGGCGTGCAGAAGACTTGTTTTTCTTGGAGATGGTGGGGTGACCGTGCTGCTCGCTTGCTCCCAGAGCCTCAGTGGGGAGTGTGCCGCTCTGGGCTGGGGTGGGAGCCAGGGCTGCCTGCCCGGTTCAGTGTTCCTCACGCACCCAGCCAAGTGTCTCATGTTGCCGTGTCAGGTAGCACGTCCAGTCCAGTTGCCTTCTCTCAATTTCCTGAGTGTGCTGGGGAAAAGCTCTTGAGCAGCAAACAGACATGGTAAAATAAGGCACGTGAATAGCCTGGGCTTTGGGAATGTGGCTGTGCTCACGGGTGCAAGCTGAGATGGGTTTCTATCTTCAACCACCCTCCTGTATTTCCACAATTCCTTTCCCCGCCCCCCCCGCCCTCCTCTTTATTTCACCGCAGATGCTCAGAAGTGTGAGCTGATCTGCCAGTCTGAGGGAACGGGGGACGTGGTGTTCATGAACCAGGTTGTTCACGATGGTACCCGCTGCAGCTACCGAGACCCCTACAGCATCTGCGTCCGGGGCGAGTGCGTGGTGAGGAGCTAACGTCTGCTGCGTGACTGTCCCTGTCTTTTGGCTGTCCAGGAGACAGCTCGTGCATCCCCTTGACCCACTGTCCCTTGGAGACACATGTTTTAGTCTGTGGACTGATCCTGTGTGCAGCAAAGGGCCTGGGGATGGCAGAGCGATGGGATGGGCTGCAGGGATGTAACCCTGCGCTTGTCTTCTCTTCCCCGCGGGTGACAGCACGTCGGCTGTGACAAGGAGGTCGGCTCCCTGAAGCAGGATGACAAGTGTGGGGTCTGTGGGGGGGACAACTCCCATTGCCGGACGGTGAAGGGCACGCTGGCCAAGACCCCCAAGCAGCCAGGTGAGCAGGTTGGGTGGGTTTGGGAGCAGATTTGGTCAGGGTCAGATGGATTCACATGTGGGTACGAGTGGCTGTGTGTCTGGTTGGAGCAAACCCGCTCTTTCTCTTTCCTCCATCCTTCCTCCTTCCCTTTCAGCAGATGTTTTGAAGATGTTTGAGATTCCAGCTGGGGCAAGGCACCTTCAGATAGAAGAGATGGAGCCAACATCCCACAGCATCGGTGAGTATGGTGTAGTTCACCCCTCCCTTCACTTGCTACCTCTTTCTCAGCCCTACTCTGACAATTCCCACCCAAAAGGTCTTGTTTGGATCATTCCAGTCCTTCAAAGGCAGTGACCAGAGGAAATGACGTTGAAATACCTCCTTTCTCCTGCAGCTGTTAAGAATCAAGCCACGGGTAGCTTCATCCTTAATGCCAAGGGCAAGGAAGCCAAAAGCCAAGTGTTCATTGAGATGGGCTTGGAGTGGGAATACACTGTTGAAGATGGGAAGGAGAGCCTGAAAACCAGCGGTCCTCTGCATGAGGCCATCAGTGTTTTGGTAAGCCTGGCTACTGCATCCTCTGGGGGCACTGGGGATGGCTGTCACCCAGAGGTACAGGGACAGGAGGTGGTCTGAGATGGGATGTAGAAGGTGATGGAAAGATTTTGGTAGAGAAAGGGCATAGGGTATGGCATTAAACCCAGGGAAATGAGCTAGCCAAATGGAAGGGGCAATGAGCTTCGTGCAAGAAGAGAACGACACATTGCTTGGCTGTTTGCCTTTGAATCCAACTGTGTTTTGCTCTGTGCTGCAATTACTTTTGACTCCACATCTCATTTTACTATTGGTACTTGAGGGAATTAGGGATTGGGTTCCCTGGGCACCCAGGGAAGGGTAGGTTTGCACTCCTGTCCGTCCCCGTGGCCAGTGCTGGCTTTGGGCATAGACTTGGGTCCTGCAGGCCAGAGGAGAGACCTGGGGCGTGCCACCCAAGGCTGGAGTTGGGGTGCTGGGGCAGCATTTTTCTCCACAACTGGAGAGGTACTTTCCCAAAGGGTAGATCCTGTGTTCAGAGCCCGCCTAATCACGTTGGGGGTTTTGTTTCTTCTCTTCTGTGTACTATGTGGTTATTGTTTGCTTCTTTTTCTTTGATCCCCTTCCCCATGGCATCACTCCTTCCTCTCCTTCCGCCTCTCTGATTGTCCTCTCTGCCTGCAGGTCATCCCTCAGGAGGAGGAGGAGGCAAGGAGCAGCCTGATGTACAGGTACATTATCCACGAAGACCTGCTGCCCATGATCGGAAACAACAACGTCCTGCTGGAAGAGATGGATTCCTACGAGTGGGCCCTCAAGAGCTGGTCGCAGTGCTCCAAGGCGTGCGGAGGAGGTACCTTTCCCTTCGCAGCACCCTACGGCACTTGCTTGGGAAGTTGCTTGGGTATGTCAGGCAGCATGGGAGCCTTTTGCAGCATCTCTGGCTTGGAAACACGCAGATGCTGTTTTAAAGTGTTTCTCCCCAAGATCACACATGACAAGGCTTTAGACCTAGACCTGGTACTAGATCCAGACGCCTGGCTTTCTTCTCCACACCTGTACCCGTGTTCTTTGCACCCCTGTAATTTGAGGGACCTACCGTGTGAGAATAATGGTTAAAAACCATTATTGCAGAGCAGTTTAGGTGAGCATTTTAGACAGATTTCTTAAAAAACAGGCTTGTGCGATCATGTATGCATAACTTTATCTATCTGTGTTTCTGCTATGAGTTTTGAATTTGTTGGCTGTTTTTAGCCCAGTTTGAGCCAAGGAGTAGGGATCTTGCAGATGACTGCTCTTAAAGCTTGCATGGAAATAGATGTGGGCACACCAGGAGGTGCTGCGATGGGAGACAGGTAGCACACATGGGCTCCTGGCAGAATCATTGCTGGATTTTTCCTTGTGGGAGGAAGCATGTATGCTTGGGGGGTTTGCTGATGAAAGCCTTGCATTGATATGGCCAGTAGGATCTGACTGTGAAGCTCGCCTTGCTCTGAGTGGGTGCTGGACCAGAGACCTCCAGAGGTCACCTCCCACCTACCTGACCCTCAAATGATGGAGAAGACCTCATGCTTCCACATTGCACTGGCCGGATTTGAGACTGGCAGAGCTGGAAAGTGAGCTCTTGCTGGCTCCCTGGACCTTGCTGCACACTTAAGGCTGGCTTAGCCCCAGTCTGGTCTGCTCCCAAGCAAGTGCAGCTTATTTGACACATTATAGCAGTGCTTTTGCTGGGCTTGCCATGTGCTGGTTTTTTTGTCCTCATCTGGAGAAATAAAGCCAAATCCATAGCTCACTAAGTGCTTGTGGCTGTGTCTCCCCCAGGAAACTCTGATGTCTTGACCTGGGTTTTTGGGAGAGCAGCTTGGGGGAGAGATGGGCAGAAGGCTGAGTCTGCTTCACCCCTCTGTGTGTGCAGCCCACATCAGCCAGGGTGACCCCAGGAGGCTGGGGGGGCCCATACGAACATCCTCTGCAAGCCTTGGGTTCCACCTGAGTGGGGACATCTGAGAGCACATGTCCCAGCAGGAGAGGGACCAGGTGGGGAGCTGGTGGGACACCTGCACCCGTTGCCTCACTGCCTGTCCTCCTCATCCCCCAGGCATCCAGTACACCAAGTATGGCTGCCGGCGGAAAAGTGACAATCGGATGGTGCATCGAAACTTCTGTGACAATGGCAAGAAGCCGAAGCCGATCCGACGGCGCTGTAACCTCCAGGAGTGCTCCCAGCCAATGTGAGTCCACCTCGGCCAGCCTGAGGTGCTCCCGTCCCTGCTACGGGGGTATTTAGGGCTGTGTTGGGAGCACGTGGTATGCTTTCCAGCATGGGCGGCACCTTCATTGCCTTCTCTGTGTCCATCTTTCCGCTGGCAGCTGGGTGGCTGAGGAGTGGGGTGCCTGCAGCAAGTCCTGCGGCAAGCTGGGCACGCAGGCACGGATGGTGCAGTGTGTGCAGCGCCTGCAGGACGGCACCAACCGTACCCTGCACACCAAGTACTGCCCCGGGCAGCGGCCCGAGACGCGCCGGCCCTGCAGCCGCCTGCCTTGCCCTGCACAGTGGAGGACGGGTGCCTGGTCAGAGGTGAGCTGGAGTGGAGAGGAAGCCCCCAGCTGCATGGTGGGGTCTGGAGGAGGGGTGTAGGGACTGGCTGTGAAGGCCAGGTGCTTATAGAGCAGGCTGGTGTTGTAGGGATGGAGATAAGGGTGCAAGAGCCGGTGGGGAAACTCAAAATTAGACAGGGGATAGCGTCCCTGTGCATTCCGGCAGAGAGTGGGGTGGGTTGCTGAAGAGGGGGGAGGAAAAGCCCTTATTAGAAAGCAATATCCACCTGAGGCACTGTCATCTGCAAAGAGTCCTCTGGGGTGGCTGTCGGGGTATGCCAGTCACCGACATCTGTCCATCTGTCTGGGCGCAGTGCTCGGCAAGCTGCGGGGAAGGCGTCCAGCAGCGGCAGGTGGTTTGCAAAGGCAGCGAGAGCGGTGGGCGCTGCGAGGGTGACAAGCCGGAGTCTGTCCAGGGCTGCCACGTGGCCCTCTGCCCGGGTGAGGAGGAGGAGGTGACACTCGGGGCGGGGGGGGAGTATGCACTGGTTGCGACCAACCTTCATTCATGCATGCCTCCAGCTCATCTCAGCTTTGTCAGCTGAGAAGGTTGGGTTGAACATCCCTGATGCTGCTGGCAGAGAAAGGGTGAAACGCCAGCCAAAATATTGCACTTTTCTGTTCTTGGCTCCGATATTTGCTGTAGATGGTTTGGGGTTTTCTGGCAGTTTGGGGATGTGATGAGCTGAAGGTATGATGGAGATGGGCATCTGGGGGGTTCTCGGGGGGTTTTTGGGTGGCTTAAGCGCTGGGCCAACCAAGGTACTCCCCAAGGAACCTCATTTTTAAGGAGTTCCCTTAAAACAAAAAAGTCACCCACTAAAACACCCTCCTAAGGTATTTGGCGTGCCCCCAACCTCACTCTCTCCACAGGAAAGCTCTCTGGCATCACCGCTAGCACCGACACCGGTGACCACAGCATGTCCAAAGGGCAGCGGGTGCCCCAGGATGGGGCCAAAAACCCTGTGAGCAAGATCTCCTCCAGTAAGTGTCCCTGCTTGGGTAAGGGTGATGCTTCCCAGGATAACCCTCCCGAGGGCTCCTGCAGCTCCCAGTAGGAATGGCAGGTAGCTAGGAGGGAGGATGTCCATCGAGCAGAGATTTTGGGGAGTTTTACCCTCTGTTCCTTCATCCCTACTGCCTCTTTGTGCTAAGCTTGCCGCTTGGTTGCCATCTCGTGGAGTCTGGGATCTTGCAGTTTGCTCTGCCTTTGCACTCCCTTCAACTCCTGGATATTATGCTGTTTCCTTTTTACCTTGAACTTTTTTCAGCCTCCCGTGTTTACCCAAGCAAGTGGGTGGCTTCTGGCTTTCACTCCTTGCTCCAAGCAAGAGCTTGCTTAAGAATGATTCATATCTGGGGTGGGGTGCATCACGATCAGATTTAAGATATTGGTTTGGAGCATCCCTTGCTCTCTGGTTTTTCTCCTGTACGCAGAAACCTCGAGCGCTTTGGCTTCATTTTCCATCTCCCTCGCTCCGCTCCCTATACAAACGTTGCCAAAATTGCTGCCCCGGGGCAGAGAGCAATGGCAGGTTTGGCAGCACCCTGCAGCGGGGACATCTCATTGACTTGGGGACCATGGGAAGGGTGCAGTGCTGGGAGCCTAATGCTACCTTCATCTTTTGTGCTGTCTGACACTGCTCTGTCCTTGTCCCTTTCCAGGGGAGCCTTGCCTCGGGGACAAGTCCATCTTCTGCCAGATGGAGGTCCTGGCCCGCTACTGCTCCATCCCTGGCTACAACAAACTCTGCTGCGAATCTTGCGGCAAGAAAGCTGCCTCTGCCACCGGTGCACCCCCCGCCACCGACACTCCCGTGGGACCCACTGCTCCCAGCCCCGCTCCACCGCTCTCCCCCCGTCCCACTGCCCCTGCGCAGGGGAGACCTGAGAGGGACCCCAGCCCGGCTCCTCGGGCTGGCAGGATACCTGGCAGTGGTGCTTTCCCCGGGGGGCTGTCAGTCCCGAGTGAGCCGGGCAGGGGCCGGGCAGCCAGGTAACCCACTCGAGACCACCTCGCCGTGGGGCAGGGGAAGCCTTTTGCCTCCCTCCTTCTCCTCCTCCCCCTCTTTTTACCTCTCCTCCCCAACTTCCAGCAATGGTTTTCATGGGTGGCACTGCCAGGTTTGGAAACGACCTGTCTTGCCCAGAAATTCCTGAGAAAACCACTTTTTTCTCATGATTTCCCCATCCTCCCAGCCATGGCATGTATGTTTTTTGACAGAGCCATGGAAAAAAGGTGAAAAGGAGCCAAAAAAGCAACAGTGGCTTAGCTGCAGGTAACCTACACTGAGCCGCTTCCTTCCAAGGTGCTAAAAAGATTTAAGGGGGGAACTTTAATGTTGCTTTTTCCTTCCCCCTGCCCCAAGCAGCAAGACAAGATGTGCTGGAGAGGAGGGTCCTGGCTTGGCGGTTCAGCCTCGGTGCTGAGAGCTTTGGGGTAGCAATGGGAGGATGCTGGGAAGCAGCCAGAGGGAGGTGGGAAAGAGATGGGAGGAAATATTGAAAAATGCCCAGACTGCTGCCCTGGGCTGTCTCTGTTGGTGTAGAGAGTTTGGGAAACATGTCTGGGGGCAGATGGTGGGTGAAAACCATAGACCAGCTTCTGTCCTGCATTGCAGGATAGGCAGGAGCTGGTCCAGGCAACTCTAACATAAGCAATAAGAAGGTCAAAGACCAAAAATATGTTTAAAAATTGCCTGTCACCCAGTGGTGACATTTTAGCCAACACTGCCCTTGGCCAGCCTTGAATTGACACCGATGCCCAGCCTCCCCAGGACCATGGGCCTGATCCCTGCACCCTTGTACCCAGGGCCTGCAGGGCATCAACACTTTTTGGAGGGAAATGGGGATGACTAGGAAGCGAGGAATGGATTTTAGGGGCAGTTACAAAGAAAGGAGATAGGAAGGGTCATCTGTATCCTTTTGGTCACGTGGGAGGGGGTGAAAGAGGGGTGATTTAACGCTGTTAAAAAATACTGTGCCAAGTACTAAACATATGCACAGCACTTTAGGAGCCCAGGGCTGTGTGCAGCTTGCTTGGTGTCAGGCCAGCTCTGGGCACAGGGTCTACCTTGGAGGAGTTACAGTCCCAAAAACCTCCTCAAAGTGGAGTCAGGCAGCCTGCCCTGTCCCTGAGGGGTGTCCCCAAGGGGACTGCCATGGTTTCCAGTGCTTAGAGGTCTGCACCCTCCCAGCCGAAGGCATCCAGCACCTCAGAGGGTGGAGGTGGGCTCCCATGGGGTATGAGTACTGGTAGGGAGGAGGTTTTGGGGCTGGAGAAGCGGAGTTTGAGTTAGGCAAGGGTCAATGGATAGACCTGTTTGGCTTTGCAAAGCGGGATCTCTGGGAGCACGTGCGTGATGTGGGTGCAAACACTGGCCCTGACAGTACTGCTTCCCTGGCCATTGGAGGAGCAGGAAGAGGTGGTGGTCAGTAAGCTCTTCAGGTGGCCAGGGCTTGCTGGCGAGGCAGCCTAGGGTGCTGGGCACCGAGAGCCCGTGGGTTTTAGGGCAAGCTGCTGTTCCAGCCCAGTGCTTTCACTGCTTGTCAGTGCCAGAGCAGAGCGCTGTGCCCATGACACTCATGTGGCTGCAAGAAACTTGAGGTCTGGGTATCTCAAAGGACCTTGTGTCAGCATGCAAGCTCCTCTCAGCCTTTGCTAGTCCGGTGTGGCTTGCAGCAGGAGAAGAGGTTGAGGTAAACTCTTTAATTGGAAGGAATGGAGGTTCCTATGCATTCCTGATGTTTTAAGCATTGGAGTCCTTCTGCAGTGCTCCCCTGGAACTAGCCAACAGTAGAAAAAGGGATGAAGAGATGTTAGGAGGGTGGCTTGTGCACCCTTCTGCCCTCAGATGGCCTCCAAGTCAAGCTGGACAAGCATTTATCTAGCTACTCTTAAAAGCACCTGAGGCTGGAGGTCCCCTTCCCTCCAGGTGCTGCCCTGTGGCATATTGTGGGCTTCGGGAAAGAAGGGGCAAAAAGCCACACGTCTGTCTGAGCAAAGCAACCAGCACACCTCGTGGGAGCAGACAGGCAGAAGATGCCTACCAAATGCTGCAGGACCAAGGGGTGTGGGTATTGGTGCCCATGGTGTCCATGAGATACCGTGGGTTTACCAGGGTGGGATTCATTCCTTGGTTTGCCACCGCTGCTGTGCCCCTTGCCACCTATCCACCAGCACCACTCCGCAGGAGCGCCAGCATTTATTTATTGTGCCAAAGATAATGCTTCGTTTACTCTTCAAGGAGCATCTCTTGCCGGCAGGAGGGCTGGGGCTGATGCCGGCTGGGACAGCCCTGGGCTGGCTCTGGGCAGGACGGAGCTTGTTTCACTTTTCTCTGCCCAAAGCCAGGCTTTTCTTGAGCGTTCAGCCCCCTGTCCCATAGCCTTGGAGATGTTGAATAAAACCAAACCCCTCAAAACTGGGCTGTCATGTCTCCAGGGTGCAGTGTATGTGTGTGCATGCTTACTCCTTACCAAATTCTCCCTTCGGTGCTGTCCTGGGCATTAGTGCTTTATTGAGTTAGGAATATTTGCAGTGGTTCCTTGCTATACCCCGGGGGAGAGCTGGGGCTCAGGGCCCCACAGCCAGGCTCCCCAGGGCGGGCTTCAGGGCAAGGGGGCTGCGCTGCAGGTGCTAACCACCACCTCCAGCCCAGAGAGGTGGATGAGATTATTTAAAGCAGGGTGCGATAACCCCCCACCTCCACCACCACCACATGCGGATGCTCTGGGGCAGTGATGCCGCAGGGCTGAGGTATTTATTCCAGGTGAGCACAAGAAGCATCTCAGGCAGGCTGAGGTTGGGTTGCTTCTCGCCACAGAGATGCCATGGTGTGTGGAAAGCTGTGGCGTGGGGATGTAGCGACGCCATGTCCCAGTAGGGATTTGGTCCTGTCTCCAAGAGGAGAGGGTGCGTCTGGTCCCCTGCATCCTCCTGGGCCGGGTGGACACACCAACTCATTCCTGTGATGTAACCTTGTCCAGTGTTACCATGATGTATAAAGTTTTGTACATATGAAATTCAGAGCTTTTTAACTTTTAATATTTATTAATTTTTGTTGGGTTTTCTTTTTTTCTTTTTTTTTGAACTCTAACATAATGTAAATAGAAAAAAAAATAAATCCACATCACAATCTCTTTCTGTTAATTTATTTGGAGGAGTGGGTATGTGAAGGGGGGGAAATATGAGTGTGACCTGTGTGTGGTTATTGAAATGGATTTCACACAGTGAGCTGCCAGCTCTTTATTTTATTATAACCCAGCCACCCCTCTTTATCAGCCAGTTTCATAGCTGTTTTGAGATTTTTTATTTATTTTTTTTTTAAATAAGGCAAAGACCCAGCAAACCCCATGGATGTATAAATTACGAGCACCCTGTGATGGCTATGATAATATTTCATGACTCCCAGCTGCTCAGTGTCACTCTTGAAAGGCTTGTTTCCAGCTGTGGTTGGCAGCAGCTTTATGGCACGTTGTGCTTGTTCCCAGGGTGCAGGATAACGTTGGGATCAGGGGACCGGCCATCCCTGCTGCTGCAAAGGGATGGCTACTGATCTCCTGGGGTTTCTCCTTGGATAAAACCCACGCAGGGGGTTTATCATGCTGCGGTGACAGACTCTTCTGGATGCATGGTCGCGGCAGGCACGGTGCTGTGTTATGGGGTTGAGCCCAACCCTGCCGGAGTTTGGCTGCTCTTTGTCTTCATTAGCTGCTTGCTCATTTGCCTCTATGTTGCAGTACCCTAAGTTGATTGAACTGATGGTGGAAAGCACATTTCTGACTTGCTGGGACATGGCTTTAGTGCCATCCGCTGCTCTGCCTGCATGTGCTGCTGGTGGCATGGGAGGAGAAAACCCTCTCTATACCTAGATATATATGAATATATGGCTTAGCCATTCCAAAAAATAAAGATATGTTAGTGGTTCAGGCCAAAAAGAGCCCCTGAGCTTGTGCTGACAACTGATGCCATTGCCAGGTAATAAATAGAGTGATGGAACCAGGGCAGGAGTGAAGCCATGGAACAAACACCACTGTGGCCGTGATGCCCAACGTCTGTGCGTTCTGGCAGCTACCCCTTTCCCATATGCAAGGCAAGGAGGAGCGATGCCCAACACTGGCTACCGTTGCTGTGGGTGAGGTTTGGGTGAGGGTTTTTAGGCAACCCCTAATGCAAGGCTTGGTACTGCCTTGGTTGCCTCAGCTTGTAGATCACAGAATCCCAAAATTACCTCGAAAAGCCCTTTAAGATCAAGTCCAATCATTAACCCAACACTGAGAAGTCCCCAACTAAACCATGACGCTCAGCACTATGTCTACACAACTCTGAAATCCCTCCAGGGATGGGGACTCCACCACTGCCCTGGGCAACCCCTTCCAATGCCTGAGAACCCTTTCAGCAAATAAATTCTTCCTCACATCCAATCTCAACTGCCCTTGGCACAACTTGAGGCCATTTCCTCTTGTCCTGTCACTTGTTCCTTGGTTGGACAGACCCATCCCCACCTCTCTAGACCCTCCTTCCAGGGAGTTGTAGAGAGTGAGAAGGTCTCCTCTCAGCCTCCTTTTCTCCAGGCTCAACAACCCCAGTTCCCTCAGCCGCTCCTCATCACACTTGTGCTCCAGACCCTTCCTCAGCTCCATTGCCCTTCTCTGGACACACTCCAGCACCTCCATGTCCTTCTTGGAGTGAAGGGCCCAAAACTGAACCCATCACTCGAGGTGTGGCCTCACCAGTGCTGAGTACAGGGAGAGGATCGCTTCCCAGTGCTCTGCTCCATCCCTGAAGCAGAAGCAGGATGTTGGGTGAAGGGTGTCCTCTGTGCTCAGGGTTGCTCAGTGGGTGTACCGCCTTGCCCCATCGCTGGTGGTTGCGGCTCCTTGGCCACAGCAACAACGAGCAGGGGCAGGAGTGAGTCTCCAACTCAGGCCATGTCCCTCGTGCTGGGGCAGAGCCCGTCCTGCCACAGCTCAGGGGCACGTGGCAGTGGAGAGGTGCTGCTGGAGGTGCTTGATGAAGTCTGCTTGGGCCTGTGGTAGGACACGGTTAATGACAGACGTGGGGATCCAACCCTTTGGGAGAGAAAACACCCCGAATTTGCTCCTGCTGGGTTAAAGAGAGTTGAGGTGCCCATCCTGGGGAGGAGGGTGCATATGCACACTGGGATGCATACCCCTGTCTGTCCCACCCCAAGTGACAGGGTGACACTTGCCTTCAGGTCCATGCTGAGGAGCCAGATGAAGCGGGTACAGCCGGGGTCCCCCGCCAGTGGCTGCAGGATGATGCAGCTCAGCCGGGACTCGGCCCTGCGATGGGGAAGGGAGCGGTGGTTAGGGTCTGCCCCAGGGGGGGAAATGGGCGTAAGGAGAGCCCAGAGCAATCACAGCAGGGAGGTAGCTCCTGATGTGCCTCCCTCTCCATGCCCACTGCAAACAACCATGGCTGCAGTGGTGGTCACCTTGCATGGGGACATGATCACGGAATCACAGAATGGTCTGGGTTGGAATGGACCTTTAAAGCTCACATAGTCCAACCACCTGCCATGAGCAGGGACATCTTCAATAAGAACAGGTTCCTCAGAGCCCCATCCAACCTGATCTTGAATGTTTTCAGGATTGGGGCTTCTACCACCTCCCTGGGCAGCCTCGGCAGTTTCACCACCCTCATGGTGATGGCCACTTTGGGGGGGGGCTTTACCTGATGCACCCTTCCTGTGAGGGCAGGGGCTCGGCGTGGGTAGCAGTGCCCACCAGGTAGATGGCCGTCTCCCTCCTCCCGCGGTGCCGGATGCTGACAAAGTCCCTCTGGCCCACCAGGTTGCCCGGGCTGGGAGCAGTGACTTCATGTGTCACCAGTGTGTCTGTCCCAACACGCTGCAGCACCTACCAGAGTGAGGAGCACCCTGAGGATTAGGATCCTTGTGGCTGCCGCTCTGGGGACATCCCCACCACCCCCTTAATCTTGCCCAGGGGTCATTAAGCCACCTTGGGGACAGCAGCATGGGGTGGCAGCGTGTGCAGAAGCAGCAGGAAGGTGGGGGCTTGGGGTGATAATTAAATCCCAATCCCCTGCAGGCTATTAAGGGAGAAAGGGAGTGGTTTTTGCAGCCTTTTTTATCTGGGATGGGTCTCTCTCCATGCTATTTCTTTATCTAAAGGGACAGGGAAGTGGTAGTAATAAATAATCAGAGGCTGGGGAACATCTGAGCCAGCGGAGGTGAGACTTTCTGAGGCTAGCAGCTTGCTTGGGTAGATGCTGTGATTTGGGAGATGAGAAATAAGGCAAATACTCAACAGAATACCAAGACAACACATAAGCTTCCTAGGGGTGCCCTCCACAGTGTGATACATTTGGTTTGGCCTCTTTTTTTTTTTTTTTTTTTTTTTTTGAGCTGTTAGATTCCCCTGAACATCTTCTCCCCTGATCTTAAAATCTGAGCAGTCGCCCAGCGTGGAAAAACCTCCATGAGCAGGCACTGTGCAGAAAATAAAGCTTGGAAACATGTTGCTCTGTGCCATGCTGGTAAAGCATATCTTCTCTCCCTGGGGTGATGTCCTGCTCTTGCAGGAGAGTGGAATTAGCTTTAATCCCTCAGTGATCTTAAAAGCCTCAATAAATATGTTTTTTTGGATGCTGGCAACTCTGGCGATGCAAAGCCTCGGATGATCTGCCTGTGATGGCATCACTGGCTGTCTGCTATCCATCCCTCCCCACCTTACCTTCACCTGGCTGAGGGTCGGGTTCCACTGGGGCATTTGCTCGATCCTCTCGAACAACTCCTGCTGCAGCTGTGCCACAGGCACGGCCAGGACCACCTCTGCCCGAAACACCTTGCCCAGCCCGGGAAGGGCGGTGCTGGACACGGTGGCCCCAGCATCCTAGGAGAGCAAAGAGCCTACATCAACCCCAAACACCCCGAGAGGCACTGGCTACGCACTGAAATGTCTTGCTAATAAATCGCCCCAGTCCTCTTTGTATTGGTTTACAGGCAAATCTGTTATATCTAAATCATGCCACTACAATGGCTTTTTTTTTTTTTTTAAGCTCCTTTCTAGCTAAATTAAACAATTCAGCAAACAGCTTCATGAACGAACACCGTAAACAACAACAAAGTCACAATCTGTTGGGTTTTCCTGCAGAGATGCTCCTGGCTTTCCCCAGGAACACAATTATCCAAGTTTCCCCTTCCCAGCCTTTTCCTGCTGGCTATTTCCAGTTTAAAGGGGTAATGGCTTTAAACTGGAAGAGGGTAGGTTTAGATTAGATATTAGAAAGAAATTCTTTACACTAGCCCAGGTTGCCCAGAGAAGCTGTGGCTGCCCCCTCCCTGGAAGTGTTCAAAGCCAGGTTGGATGAGGCCCTGAGTAACCTGGTCTAAGTGGAGGGTGTCCCTGCTGATGGCAGGGGGATTGGAACTGGATGAGCTTAATGTCCCTTCCAACCCAAACCAGTCTGTGATGCTGTACTTCACAGATTTTCTTGTGAATGTGCTTAATGAAGGCTTGCTTGGAAACCCTCTTTGCTGTGTGTGCAGCAGGGCACATCTCCTCCATTCACCATTTCCCTTCAAGCAGGAGGAATCAGAGAAGCAAATCTCCCCTCCCCAGACTCATTTCTCCACCTGAGAGCTTTTCTGACGTGAAGCAGGGAAGGTGAGAGTGACCAGGATTTACCAGCATGGTTTCTGCCTGCCAGCTGGTGTGCTGGTGCAGGATGCTCAGGGCTCGCTGCAGGGCTGCTTCTCCCTGGGTGATGTAGGAGAGGTCCATGCTGGAGAACTGGCCGGGCTTGACATCTCTGTCAGACTCTGGGCAGGCAGCTGCAGGAGCAAGGAAGGGAAATGTGAAAAACTTCCCCCAGGTCTGCCCCTGCACGTGGCTGTGAGTGCAGAAGGGTAAGAGGAGCTGGAGCAGAGGGTGTTGCTGACCTAAAGTCTGAGCTTTTACCACATAACTCGTCCCCTCTTGGTCTGGGGGATGGCTTGGTGCAGAAAATCTCCCACGAACGTCCCTGGCATTCATTTGCTGTGTCTGTGCTGACTGCTTGGAAAGCTTTTTGAAATTGCTTTCCAAATCAATTCCCAGTAACACTGTGGTACAAATTGCACGTTGCTTGGGTATTATTAACATTGTGCAGGCAGCTTTTGGACCAAGCTGTGCTTCAAAAAACAGATAAGTCACCAATTTTCCAGTCTTTAGGTAAGCGGTGGAACTAGAGACACAGCAGATGTGCAGCAACGCACTGATAAGTGCCAGTAACCTGTGCTGAAAGCTCTGGCTGCCTGTCCCGTGAGCTAATGCAATTCACCTTCCTGGAATCTCAGGGTTTTCCTGCTAACCTCATTTGCCATCAGTACAGGGAATGCTTTTAAGCTATCAGAGAGATGCAAACCAGCCCAGTAGTGAGAAAATAATGAACTCTGTTCCCGCAAATAAGGATCAAATCATAAGCAGAGGGGTGTATTTTAATCCGCGTCCCTCCATCCCCTGTTGCCAGGGAGTTGTGAGCAGGGTTGGGAAATGTGGTACCCAAGCGGCTGGGCCGAGCTTACCTGTCTCCTTCCCCATCAGCCTCTGAATATAATGAGGAATTTTGGAAGGCAGGCAACGGGATCCTCTTCCCACCAGCCCTCTCGCGTCCTTCTGTATTGCTGCAGTGGCTGTTATCTTCAAGCCTAGGGGAGAGAGATGGGCGGGCTTTGGTGAGCATGGAGCATGCCAAGAAGATGCCATGGTGCCCCGCATCCCTGCTGGAAGTTCCTTTGCAGCTAAAACCAAGACTACTGCGTGCATGAAGAAAACAGCTGCACAGATGCGATGTTTCCAAGCAGATGCCCATTAGATGCACACATAACACCTCCTTTAGGACCCTCTTTTCTGCCTGTTTCTCCTGAGGTTGACAGGGAGGTGAGCGGTGCTTACCGGGCAGGTGGCGGAGGTGGTCGTGGGCGATGCCACAGCACAGCTTGAGGGTGGCACGCAGCATGGCACCAGAGTGGGGCTGCCTGTGGGAGCATGCTCCATCCCCACATGCCTTTATAGCCGGCCTGAAGGTCAGCACCTAATGATAGGAGCATGCTGTCAGATAGCAGCTGGGAATAAGGAGTACTCAAGGACAAGGCAAGCGAGAGGAGGAGCTGGAGGGAAAGGCCAGGCTTCCCTCTGAAAGAGCCCTCCCTGCCTGTCCTCCTACCCCAGGCAGGCAGCTATGAATGAACATGTCCCCTGGGCACGGCTGAGAGGGGACACTTTGGTGGTCCCCAGTGCAACTTGACTGTGGTGGCAAACCCAGGCTGGCAAACCCAAGGGCACTTGCCTAAAGGGAAGGATGGGGTAGGAGATGAGAGCAATGTAGCTTTGCTCTTGCTGGAAGCTGCTGTTAAAGCCATGCTCACGGAAAATGGTTCTTCTCTCTATGGAAACTTCATAGAAGTTATGGTGGTGATTGCTGCTGTAATTGTTAACTCCGCAAACAACTCCCTGTTTTCTTCTTTCCTACTTTACTCCCTCCTAACTGCCCCCTGCAGATCTCTGTTCCTCAAGGTGATGGTGGAACCACAACATCTTTTGTCTTCCAGTTATTTAGTCCTTCCCTTTGCTTTTTTAATGGCTCCTCTTAAAAGGGGTTATTAAAATCAAAACCTACTAGGTCAGTCCTTAAAATAAAGCCACTCTCTATTCCTCTGGCCCTTTGCAAGACCTGCTTTTTCAAGTGCTTTGAAAATCCTGCTTGATCTTTATCTTGGAAAGGCTCTTCCACCCGTAGGTACCCAAGGGGTCAGATGCTTCTGTTTCACTTAGCATCACTACGGCTTGCTTTACCTTCAGTCTCTGAGACTGCAAGTGCCAAAACATTTGGGCAAGGAGGCCAGGAGAGCTTTTTGGCTTTAAAATGGATAGGAGAGATGTCAAGCCTTGCAGTCTGCTGTGGTTGTGGACTGTGGGTTTCTTGCTGGGATGAGAAACAATCCTACCACTGCTGTGCCTGCACACCCCTGTTCCCTGGCAGCTCTGGGTCTGTCACAGCAGTGATGAGAACAGGCTGGTGAATCTATATGGTATTGCATGTTGCTTTAATAAGTGTATTATTAGGAGTGGAGTAGCAAGAGAGATGTCTGTGGATGGCTTTTGGGCACAGCAGAATAACTGTGGCAGAGGGTAATTAAATAAGTAGGAAAAGCAGGGGTTGGAAATGCCTGTTTTCACCCAAGCTGATAGAGTTAAGTATGGTCATTTGGACTTTCTCTCTCAAGGATGAAGCAGAAGGAACAGTTTTCATAGGAAAACTACAACTTTTTTCCCATGTCTTGGTCCTGCTGTGCCAGAGGGTTTGATTCCAGCCCTGGGGACTTGGCTTGGCTCAACCAGTTCCCAGGCTCCCTGCCTGACTCGCCAACCCCAGCCCTGAGCTTTTCCCCTCGGCTTTTCCTGCAGAGATAACCTCATGGCACAGCTGCTGTGCCTTGGTCAGCTGTACCCTGTTGCAGCTTCACAGCTTTCTCCTTCCATTGCTGATTGCTGGGCTGGTTATAAGAGCAACCCCTTACTTGCTGCTGCTTCTTGGATGCTCTGTTGTGTATTTACAGTCTGATCCAGGGTGACTTCATATGTAGTGGCAGCCAGATAAGCCAGATAAATGCCTGTGTGCATGTCCCATGCTTTCTGGAAAGCCTTGCAGAGCTGTCTGTGTGAGGGGCATGGCCCAAAGCAGGTTTGCAGCAGGGGCTTGGGAGATTGCTGAGTTGCAAACCACTTTTTTTTTTTTTTTTTTTAAATTTTTCAGGGAATCTGAGGAGTCACTGAGGCCTGGCAGTTAGGAAATGCACTGGGGTTTTTTTATAAGCTGCCTAGGAAGAAGGGAGTGGTGGCTGGTACAAGATCTGCCCTGGTGCTTTAAACCTGCACCTCTGCTGTTTCTCAGGGAGACCTGGTCCCCATTGATGGTCTATCCTCTTGGACATGTTCCCCCCGCTTTTGCACACACTTTCTGACATTAGTTTTGTCTCTGCAGAAAGCTGTAATAGGCAGATAATGTTTTATCACCCCATTTGGTGAGTGGTGTCCATACGCTTTCCTGAGGGCTGAATGAGATGTCTTGGGAAGAGAGTGACTTAGAAGGGAAAAGAAAATACCCCCAAATTGCCTGTGGTGGCAAGCTTGGAGACCAGGAGAGAGTGGCCTTGCCAAATGAGGCCCCAGCTCAGAGCTGCCATGGGTCAGCCCTGCTCCATCGCCTTCTGATACAAAGGTCCCACAGCCTTGGGTGCTGGTGGTGGGATAGCCCTGGGTGCAGGATGCTGCGCACCCAGCCCCTGCGTGGCCAGGTTTTTGGCCTGACATCTCCCTCCAGGTTTGGCTGCAGCCACTGGAGGTCACTGCTGATCTGCAGCTCTACATGCAAAGCCTCTTTTGGAGAGGTGGGTAGGAGCTCTGTTTCAGGTGCTGTCTCTGGGCTGCGCTGCCTCTAACCCCTGCAAAATCACAGAATGGCTTGCGTTGAAAGGGACCTTAAAGATCATCCAGTTCCAACCCCCCTGCCATCAGCAGGGATACCTTCCACTAGACCAGGTTGCTCAAAGCCTCATCCAACCTGGCCTTGGACACTTCCAGGGAGGGAGCAGCCACAGCTTCTTTCATTCACAAATCCCTGGGAACTGGGTGGTTGCTGGCAGGCAGGACCTCCACTAGGAATAAGATCTGGCACCGCTAACCCTCCCCAGTTATCCCTGTCCCCTGTTGCTGAATGCAAGGACCGTTTGGGGGCTCACCACTGGCACTTGCCCAGCTCAGTGTAGGATGTCCTGGGAGGGATGCTGGCCCAGGGAACATCCTACAGCTCTTGAGCAAACAGCACTGCCAAACAAATTATGAAATGCAAGGCTGGTAACTGGCACTTTGGGAGGCAAAGACAGAATTTTCACAGAATGTGATGCTGCACCCCAGCTCTGTGGGTGCAGTCCAGTCAGCACTGGGGGTTTGGGGCTAAAAGTTCCCTTCTAGGAAGGTTTGGAGCCATTGCCAAAGAAACGGGTGATTTTACAGAAATGTCCGTGTCCCTTCGCTGTCTTTTGCTGTCTGAACATCCAACCAGAACTGGGGAAAAAATGTCCAGAAGGGACCTGGGAAACTTTAGGGTTCACTGGCTCAGCAGGAGATCAGTACTTCCAGCAGCAATGCAAACTGATAAAGACTCCTTTAAAATGACCTCACCATTTCCAAGAGAGTTGGACATGTATTTCCAGCTCCAGCAACAAACAGCTACAGCACCTGGCACCTTTGGCAGTAGAGGTATCATCCTTCAAGACTAGAAGCTCAAATAATTTAGGATAACGCTCTTGCTCAGCATTTAAGTAAAACCTGGACTAAAATCTTTTGGAGTTTCCACACACCCTGAACATTGATGTCTCCTCACCCACAGGTTACTGTAGATAGGGAGCAAAGCTCAGTTATTTAGTTAGGGCAAAGCTGATCTGCTGTAAGAACTCACCCATCAGCAATATTACCCTCTCCTTACCCCAAGGTATTTTTTTTTCCCCACCCCAAGGTGGGTGGCATTTTCTGATTTAGACTGTGAAAGCAAACCTCAACAGGATGACAAATCTGCCTCTCTAAATTCCTTTTAGGGAAGGAGAAAGGAGAAAGAGAGCAATGGAAAAAGTCCTAAACGGCAGGAGGGTGCCTCTTAACTTTAGCTGAGAAGCAAACACCAAGGCTGAGGAAAGTTAGGGTCCAAACAGTCCTCCTCAAACATCTGGCAGAGCAGTGTGGTTGTGGATGGAGATTAAGGTTTGTGCAGGTCCATAGGGAAGGGAGTCACAGAGGTAGTGTGTGCCAGCAGAGGTTGTAGCATCTCATCAGCGTGTGAAATGCTCTGAGTCAGTCCAAATTCTGACTGTGAGACACGAGGACTGGGAAATAATGGGATGCTCCTGAGGAAAGGGTGAGGATGGGGAGCTGGTGGGACTCAGAGCTGCTATCAGCAGCCTGGCAGAGAGCTGAGCGATGCAGCAAGGGCGATATGGGCTCCTTCCTCCCACGGTCACACAAGGATCCTCCTGTTCAGACACGAGGGCAAGTCCCAGGGCAGTTGTTCACTGTGTCCTTGATGCCCGCTCTGACTGAGACTGCTGTGTAATCAGCAGAGCCTTGATGCAAGGGAAGTCCTGATTTTAAGCAAATCTTGGATGGCCTCCAATACCTTTGCAGAAGTTGGCAGGAGGGGATAAAGTAGCATCTTTGGTCCCATGGGAACCCTCTTGCGGGGCTGCTATCAACCCTAACAGTGCTCTGGGGGTTTCTAGGAGCAGAGGTAGCCCTCACATCCCTGTCTTGCAGGGCATTTAGTTACACATCTCTGGGGAACCCTAAATCTGGACCCAGACAGCAGGTCCCTGGAAAGCATGACTCCATTTAAAGGTGATTTTGGCCCTGCTGTTCTTGCTGGAAGTGCCTGTGCTGTGGGAGCTGCGCTCTGCTCTTCCCAACTGGGTGTCCAGAAAAGTTAAGAGTCAAACGGAGAAAATATAAAAATACATGGCATTTATTTCTGTACATAACAAAGCACTGATAATTAGTGTCACCAGATGGAAAACCACATAAGTTTTCTCCCCCCAAACCAGGAGACTTGTTGCTATGTTGTCAGGCTCATATTCTTTTTTTTTTTTTAATGCTCAATGTCCCTCTTTTTTCCTAAAAAGCACATTTTCTCGTTAAAAAAACCCCCCAAACCAACAAACCACTCAAAGGCACATTCTTATCAGAAAGGAACAAAGAAATCCCACTTTTTCTTTGCCAGCCTCCCTCCAGTGCTGGAGAGGTGTTCTGTGGTTGTGGCTGATAACAATCCAACTTGAGAAGAGAATGTGAAACAGAAGAACAATATTTACTTGAAGTTAATTGTAATTTTCACAAATGGCCACCAAAAGAACCCAAATATCAGCAGAAAAGGGAAGCTGCTATATCTCTTTGTTGCTGGAACTCTGCCTTCCCCCACGTAGGGTTGAGGCAATCTTATCTCCATCTGCTGCCTCGATTAAAAGAGAAGAGGAACTGCTGTTCAGATGATAAGAGAGGCCAGAGGCTTCTCTATTAATATGTAAACTTCGAATCAAAAAGGAAGAATGAGAGGCTTGAGGCAGAAGCCACCTCTCAATAGATGGGTTTTGAATCTGCATGCACCAGCAAAAGGCACAACTATATGTGTTGGCTGTGATAAAGAGGAGGAAGGGGATGGGATGGAGGTGTCACCCCACTACTTAACTGTTCCAGTTTGGGTTGAATAATGTCCACACTGAAGGATGATTACCTGAAGGAACAGTTTTGTAATTTTTCTCCAAGCTCTCTGTGGGAAATTCTCAAATCCAGAAAGGATCATGTCAATCAAGCACGATCCCTTGCCCCCCATAACAACCAACATCTGCATTTGTCTCATAAGACTGAGCCACTAATAACTCATTAAAAAAAACCCTCAAAACAAACAAACAAACCCCCAAAACCCAAAAAAAGGACAGAGAACTTTCCAAACACCTCGGCAGCTTGTGCCCATGGTTTGAAATAATCTGTTTCCCTGGCTGAGCTTTGCTGACTTCAGATCCAGCTCTGCATGCCACCCCTGTTAGAGGAGTAATTTTTCTACTTCCAGTGTCATCATTCCATGCTGGGACTCCTAATAATCTCAAAACATCTTTTTAATCCACTCCTTGCAAACATTAAAATGCTTGTGCTCTTGTGGTTTTTAATTACAAGGTGTTTTTTTATGGCCTTGGATGATTCTTGCTGCCCTGCTTATTTTAGAGGGGAAAAACATGTGTAAAAATTCAAGCGTAGGTACTAGAGCAGGAAGCAGTTGCTGATGATCGGCACCACAAAGGAGATAGCAGAGCTGTGATGAGATGCTTTAATACCTTGGAGACAACAATGTCTCTTCCCTTTTTCCTTCAGCCAGTCCCTCCATGACTTCCCCCACCTTTTTCCAACCTCCCCCAGCATCCAGTAGGTCTCCAGCTTTTTTTCCACATTTTTCAGCTCCATACTCAATACAATTCTCCCTACTTCGAGATGCGGATTGAAACTGCTGGTCAACGCTCTTTAGGGTGATCTCTTGCAATTTGTTATGCTCTCCCCTGCTTTGTTATAACTTTGCCTTCATTTCCCCAGTTTTTGGGAAAGCTCTGTGGGTTGCATTCCTCTGCCTTGCTTCTTTTTTTTTTTTTCCCTCCAAGTGTGAGTCTGACCCCCACTGAAATACAAACTGTTCTTCTCCCCAGCCTCATCCTTGCTGCCTGATGAGGCAGCAGCCACAGCCCTGGCAATAGAGTGCAAATTCCCCTCCAAGAGTAAGAAGATGGCACCAAGCTGAGTTGCCTTCATATGCAAATACATGCAAACACCTTCAATTAATCCAGAAAGAGCATACAATAAGTGGCAACAGGGCATGCACCATTTTGTCTTGATTCTCTGTCTTTCTCCCTGAAGATTATTCTGGGGTCAGTGTCTCTGTGGTTGCATCAAAAAAAGACAAAATAATCAAAAACCTCACACCTCCTCCAGAAATATTTTTTCCATGTTCCTGGACAATTTGGCAGCTGTAAAACTGTGCATGAAAGGAGACACATTCACTCCATCCTTGGGGAACCTCTTTGCTGGCTGCAGGTGCGCTCCCTCCTGATTGCTTTGAGAAATGGGGAGAAAACACAGTAGTTTTGGCTCTTGGCTTGCAGAAGGGTTTCTTGGGCTATGAGAAACTCTTTAATTTGCAAAAGAAGGCTGTTTTTCACAAGGACCAATTTGGCTTCCAGCAAGCCCTTCCCCATGAAGGAGAAGACTTCAGGGGCGGAGGTCTCAGACTTTGGGTTGGGGAGGGCAGGCTTGGCTCCTCCATCCCCAAGTAAGGAGTGCCTCTGGCTGTCCTGCAGCAGTTCCTCTCGTGGTCTCTTCTGATGACCTTATTGCAGCATTTTTCTTTTAAAAAGGTGGTTGTGGAGGAGTTGGGCAAGGCCCTTGACAGCTCACATTGGGTTCACAGAGAACTGAGGTCCATGGTAGGCAGTTGTCCATTCCCAAAGTGCTCTGACTACTCTATTCTTCCACTGTCAGCAGGAGGCTGCAGACCTTGGAGTTGGCCTGGTGCAAGGCAAACTCCCGCCCAGGCATGGTGCCCTGCCTGCCTTTTCGAGCAGTGCTGCGCTGGCCCCCAGCAGACTTGGAAACTGTGAAGATTTCTCTGTTGGACAAGGTAACAGCAAGCTGGTCAGGAGACTATGGTGGTGGTAAACCTCACCCTCCTTCCAAAGCAACATATTCATATGCAGAGCTTCTCCTGATGGTCTAGGCATGGCACTTCCACCCCCATCACCATGAACTTGTGGTGTCCTTCACCCCCTCCCTACTGGTTTCAGACCACCCTGCTCAGTGTGCAACCATTAATTCCCTCTTCTCCCCAAGAAGTCCTCTTTTATTTCAAGCATTTCACGATGTTTCTATAGTATCTGGCTGTATGCAGAGCTTACCTGTATGGGACCTGCTCTTCTTTCAGCTGCAGGCACATGAGTACTGGGCTGCCAGAAAACCTCAGCATGGTGTCAAAGTGGGTTGAGGTCTCCATCTCTGTCTGGCATCTCATGGTGGCTTGGAAGAAAGGGGCATCTAGTTCTGCCTGGAAATCAATAGCGAGGCTTCCCCTGTGGGAGAGAAGCACATGGGTCTGGTCTCTGAGCTATGGCCCTGCAATGGCACCGAAAAGTCCACAAGCATCTTACTTTTAGGTCTGGTCACAGAAAAGGAGTGTGTAACCAGCCCCTACCAGCCCCCTACCCAATGCTCCCACCAGAAAGGGCTGGACCCAGTGGGAGAAGAGCAGGGGGCTGTGGAAAGCCAGCCTAAGGTGGAGCATGCCTCACGCTGCCTGCTGAGCACCCCAGGTACCCCACATCCCCAGAGCCAAGCAGTTTCCCACCCGCTGACCTCGCACTGATGCTGGTTTTCAGTTCCTGCTCCCAAATGCTCACGTCCATGTTGGCTGAAATGTCAAGCCCCATCCCGCCTTGCAGTTTGACAGCCACTTGGAGGCCAGACTGTAGAGGGATGACCTGGGAGATGGAGAAGGTAGAACTTTCTTTGACTGGACAACACTCTTGGCCAAGCTGCTCATACTGGCAGTGACTTGCAGCTGCTGGGGTTGCATATCGCAACCCCATAGCTGGGCTTGTGTGGGAGGAACTCGAGCCATATGTGTCCCATGGCAAAGTCAGCCATCCTGCTGTTTTACCAACCCCAAGAGACCTCTGTCAATGCCATCTTACTCAGAACTGTATCCACAGTGAGTAACATACCTAAAATCTACTGGCTCATGCATGAGAGTCACTAGGATTTGGTGTGGAGCCAGGTCAGCCCCCACATCCGGTACCTGGTGATGGTCCATCAGCAGGAGATTCCCTTTGACCACGCTTGTGGGTTCTCCACTGCTTAACAGGACCTTGGCCATTAAGTCTGTATATCCCTGGAAGAAGACGATCGGCCGCAACTGAACATCGAAGAAGATGGCAGACATCCCAGCCTTCAGCTCTGGTTCCTCTTCCCCTTCCAAGATGTTTTCTCCCAGCATTGACTCCATCCCTTGTGCTTCAATGGTGACCTAAAACATAGAAGCAGAGATGTGTAAGAGCAAGGCTGGACAGTCAGTTTCATGCCTTGCAACACTAGTTGAGTTCCTATACTTGTCCAGCCCTTGGATAGGCACCCTTTGAAGCAGGAGGACACTGATGGAGTAGGCTGGATGAGGCATCCAAGCTACCCCTGAGCACTGTGCAGCAGTGGTGTGGCATCTTCTGTGTTTTTGGGGTGCAGAAGGGCTCCCTTCTCCAGAGCAGGCCTGTCTGGCTTAACATAAGTGATGGAGGGGGGTGAATTAAGTGCTGCATGCACTTACGTATTTCTGATATGGAGCACACCAAGTGGGGAGGAAAGGTCAAGCACCATGAGGAGGCTAAGAGGGGATACAAACAAGGCAATGGCACCACTGGGTTGATGCTGCCACCCCTCTCCATCTATGTGCCCTCCAGCTGCTTTCCTGGTGTCACACCTGAGCTGCGTGAAGCTGTTGGCCATGGCTGAGCAGTGAGAAGTCAGAGACGCTCTTCCTCAGGAATCCACCTTCCAAAAACAGCAGGTCCAGCCCGAAGGTAGAAAGCAGGTCCTGGGTGACTGGAAGGCAGAGAGGGGTGTGTAAGCATCCCTGGGCTGTGCCTGGTACATCTCTTTTTGCAAATGAGTCATTGAAGGGTGGTGAACCATAAATGCCCTGAGATCAGCAGCAGAGGATGAAGGTTGACAGGAAAATACAGAGCCCATAGGTGGGATGTGCAAGGCTGGGATTCCAGCAAGCGTGTTCCCTGTACCTGGTGCCACCATGAAAACACTCAGCAGGATGGGGAGGTTTCTTAAAAGAGCTCATCTGGGAGATGGGAATTGGGGGGGGTCACTGGGTATGTCTAAAAACAGGATCCAGAGAGCTCCTTGATAATTTGTAAGCCTCCTCAATAGATTGCATGGCTACTCCTGTAGAGCTGTCCTACCTATGGTCAGGATGGTTGCCCTGCACAAATCTCATATGTTAGACATTAAATATCTGACAAAGCTAAATGATTCAGAGGGAAAAGCTTCTCTGTGCCATCTCCTTCCATTCTTGCAATAATCAAAGGATTTAGCATTGTAACGTTTTTCTTCCAGGTGTTGTCTATCTTGCCTCCACTTACTCTCTACAAAGCTAGACAGTTAATTTGAAGAGGGACAGAAATGAGAGGTGAAGAGTTAAGCAGATATTTAGCAAGTGTTGATTGTTGCAGTCTCTCTGAAGTTTGGTGATTTTTATCTCAGTACAAGGATTCTCCTCTTTGAAGAGCTTATTAAAAATACCTAAGGAACTGAGGAATGGAGCTAAACATCTTGACTTGTCAGAAAAAGCAGAGAAACTCCCACCTACAGTCTAACATTGGTTTCATCTCCAACTGAAGTTCCTCTTTCAAATTAGCAGGATTTGGGGAAAGTGTGTGGCACAGCCCAGCCCTCTTGCTGTAGGGGTGAGGTGTATGTACCTCTGTCTATCTATGTGTTTGAAGTGATGGCAACTAGCCAGCCTCAGCTGGTGCTGGGAGACACACTCAGAAACTTCACACCAGGATTTTGAGGCATTTCTAAAGCTGAGTCTGCTTCTGAGAGCTGCCTTTCTCTACCAGCCCCTCCTTTAGCCATTCAAGGGGACCATGGGGTCAGTGTCCTCCATGGTGTCACCTGTCAGAGGTCCTGAGAAGGAAGAGGAGATGCCAGTTTTCGAGAAGAAGTTGTAATTATTTATCCGTGGGTCTCTCATGATGTCTTTCATTATCTTCCTGGAAGGAAGAGGGAAAAGAAAGAAGGGAAAATGTCAGTGGTCATTATAGAAGTCTGTACAAAGAAGGAAATTTAAATTTCTGAACTATTTCTCTCAGTTGCTCAGAGAAGTATGAGCAAAAATGGAAATGAGCAGACTTGGGCTACTCTGGAATTTCCCTCTCCTCCAGTTTATTAGGGTAAACCAGTCAGCTATTTTTCTGCAGCTTTTGCTTAGCTCTGAAAAATGCTAGCTCTCGGTTCGTTTTGTGCAGATAGGAAGATTAATGCAGCTACAAATTGTGCACTGCCCTGCCAGCCAGGGCTTCGACCTCCAAGGTCTCTATCAAAGCCACGAGCCTGGGTCCTGCTGCTACAGGGCAGGATGAGGAGGGATGCTAGGTTTTGTCTGGCTGGGCATCATCTGCATTAGCAGCCCTCCTGTTTTCTTCCTCCCACAGATGGGAATTTCCAGGTAGCCCCAATGCCAGCTCCAAGAAGTGATGCTAGCATGCTTTAAAGGAACACTGGGTCAAAAGCCACAGCTGGGGTGTAGAGGGGGAGAAAAAAAGTCATGCAGAGATAGGGGGAAAAATGCAACCATCTCCTCCAGACCCACCTTGCTGGGTGGTGGTCGGCACGTAGGCTGTTCTGGACCTTCAGCAGCAGAAACATTGCCATCTCTGTCTCCAGCTCTTTGGTGGCCAGCAGGAGGTTGATGACATCCATGGGTGAGGGATCGTTATCTAGGAGGATTTCTGCAGCAGCCAGGCGACATGTTTTTTCATAGCTCCTCCTCTTCTCGTGGAAAATCCTCCTCATTGCTTGTTTCACCTGATGCAAGAGAGCAATTAAAATGGTGCTGTTAGGGTGGTGATGTGCAAATGGTGGCTCTGTTTGCACCTTGATGGCTTGGCTTTGAATGGGAAGAGAAGCACTAAGCCTCAGCAGCTTCACTTCATACCTTACTGGAGATGTGCCAAGTGGGGAATCGCTTCAGGGCAGAAACAGCCGCTGTGGCGATGGCGGTAGGACCCTCCTCCGCATGATCCAGGAGGATGGGGATGGTTTCGGGGAGCACTGCGTTTCCCAAGGACAGCAGGTAAATGACCACTTCAGACTCCTCCTTGGCACCTCTGAGCCCTCCAAGGATGGTTTCCACGCCACGCTGTACCTCCTGCTCGGGGTTTACAGGAGGACAGAAATGAAAGAGAATGAGGAGAGAGGCAGGAGACATCTTGGGCACCCTTGGAGGAGTGAGGGGGCTGAAAAAGTCAAGCACGGGGGTTTGCAGAAGACCCACCTGCAGCTCACACAGCTTCTGCTGGCACAGCTTGCCGACCAGAGAGCCCACAGCAACTATCCCTGTCTCCCAGACCTCGGAGGCCAGCTGCTTCCCATCCAGCTTGTCCTAGGCACCAGGAAAACAGTATTAGGAAATAGGAGAAAAAAGGCAAAAAGAAAGATGAAGAATATACTTTACTCAACTTTTATCTCAAAGTGTTTACCAAAAAAGTAAGGAAAAGCTGGTTCTTACCTGCTTTGAAGGAAGCAATGCATGATTTAATTGGATAAAATGATTTTTTCATGGTGGCTTCTGATTAAGCCTTTATTATCTGTAATGCACTGATATAAAGCTGAATGCTTTTCCTCTGAGTAACATCTACTGCCATCACCAGTGTCCCGTTAAAAGCACATAAAATAATCACATAAGCAGGAAGATATATTTCTACAGAAACATATTTTCCTTTTTTGGGAAAATATATTTGCTGTTCCTTCCTGGATGAAATGGGGTGAGGATGCATCTTGGACTCAGGACCTGTCCCTGCTCACTGCAGGGGGGTTGGACTAGATGACCTTTAAATGTCCCTTCCAACCCAACCATTCTATGACCCTCAGGAAGGGAGAGAAATGTCTATACTTACTAACACCAGGTGCAGAAGCTCTCCTGAAGGCCGGGGAGAGAAAGCTGCTGCATAGAGAAAGGTTTCCAGCAGGGATTTGGGCTTCTTGCCAAAATCCAGGAAGTCTGAGAGAGCTGCCAAGGACGCCACTGACTGTGCAGCCACCGCTGCCTCCACGACAAAGGGACTGGAGAGGAAAGAGGTCATCAGTGGCATGTCCTTTTGCAGTTGGAGAAGAAACCAGGGGTAGCCCTTCATCCCTCTTTCTCTTCTCCATGCTTTCCTCTTGCTTTAATTCTCGGGAGCTTCAGTTCATGGGTTAAAAAAACATTCCTTTGCAGAGAGAAGCCTGACCCCAGCTCCCACACTGACAAGGGATGAATGCTATGGCCATTGGTGGATGGTCTGTAGATAACAGACTTCCAATTATATTTGCAGAAAGCTTTGCTGGACTATTTGTTCCTCTCCAAAGCCAGCAAAAGAAGCCCCACAAGAAACCAAAGCCATGCAGTGTTTGTAGAGAATGGGCATTAAAGAAAAACAAACAAACAGAAAACATCTGCACTAGTCAGGACAGCTGTCTGGACCAGGTATGGTGTATGGACTAGCACCAAACAACCCTAGTTTCCAGGGCCAGGAATGGCCCTATGTGCCAGGACTCTACATGCACAGAAAGCCAAATTTGGCAAGATAGCTCCTTTGAGTCTCACAGCATCTCCTCGGGTGCTGTCCTCAGCAGCTGCAGAACATCTCTCTTCTTTGCGCTGCGCAGCATCTGGATGAACCTCTGGAACCGCCATGTGGTTGCCACCTTCGAAGTGTCCATTTTGAGTCTCTGGCTGTCAAAAGCCTTCAGGTAAGCCCTCAGCTACAAAGATGAGGTTTGTTAGGTGGGATTTAGCCTCTTTTACCCCCATTATTGTAGGCTAACATTTAGACTTGGGGAAATATGTAGGAGTGGGAGAGGCCCATGGGAGTCAGGCAATTGCCGGCAGGCATCTACTACAGCCTCCCAGCCCCACCGCTGATGACCTGTGCTCAAGCCCAAACTTCCCAATTTGTTGGATGTGCCAGGAGAAGAGCAGGAAAAACTCAGAGCATCACCACTGCCTGAAAGTTATTGCAATTCCAGATTTCTTAAATGAAAATCCTGGAGGACTTGAGGAGGCAGAAATAATCCCTCATTTGTCCTTGCCAGCCTGACCTGCAGTGGAAATATTTCCTGACCTCAGACGTGTGGTGAGTTTAACCCAACTGCATGTGCCAGCTGTGCACCAGGTTACTTCCCCCGTCACAGAAACACAGCCATGTCTGGGGGGACAGAGGGGTCCTTCCACCTTGACTAGCAACATTAGACACTATTTAGGAGAGCTAACAGGTCAGGCTGCTGCTCTGCAGCTCTCCCAGTGCTGCATCCTGCATTGACAGTGGTGACCAGCTCCTCCAAATGCACCACTGCGGCTTAACCCCAAATCCTACAGCCTTCTCCTGCCCATCCAGGTGTCCATTTTGGGGGAGAGCATGTGGTGAATTTTGGGGGTGGGTAGCATCACCAACCAATGGGCAGCGGGTGCAGACTCTCCTGAAGGGCAGGCTGGCCATGTCCAGGGGCTGGTGTTGTCCCTCGGTGACAGCCAACACATCCTCGAGGGTTTGTCCAGCCACTTCTGCTGGGCCAGGCATGGGAGGAGACACTAGCTGGAGCTGCTGCCTGTGGAGGGAGAAGAAGCCATTGGGTAGCTCTTTTGTCATTCACACCCTCTGTGGCTTAGAGGCTGGTTGAGTTCTTGCAGGTTTGGAGAATGAGGAGATGTGGGGGAAGCTGTGTGAAGGTGTCTGGTGTTCTCATGCTGTGCCCAGCTGCTGCTCCCTGTCCTCCTTGCTGCCCACACCAGGTGGCAGGAGAGTGGACAACCTTTAGCTCAAACACGTGTATTCATCCCATGCTGGGTGACCTGATTAATGCAGCAGTACAGGGGCATCACTCACCTTGAACTGATTTTGACACCAATAGTGGATCTTGGCGCTGGAGACAGCACATGGCTTTCCTCCGCCAGCACTGACTGGAGGAGGTTTTCTTTCACCACGTACTGGCTTCTGCTGGTTGGCTGCCACTCAACCCCCAAAACCTTGAAAAAGGAAAAGCAAGGAGGAAAAATGCAACCTTTTCTCTCTTCCCCTCTCCCCAGGAGATCTTTCCTCTCTATTAGCAGCAAAAGCACTTTCCAGGCCACAAAGTCATCCACTTCACTTGAAAAATGTAGGAAAGGAAGATGGAGAAGAGCCCAGCCTCTTCCCAGCTGTGGGCAGAGGCAGCACCAGGTGAGGACCAGGAGTGCTCTCGCCCATGGCTGATGTGGGGAGATGAACTGGACACCACGTGGAGTTCCTCTTTCATTACAAGATGATGTCACCTTCGCTCAGAAGGGTGACACACAGAAGAAAACAGCCGCAGAGGGAGCAGGGAATGCTCCTGCCGGGTGTGGGTGATGCCTGGAGGCTGCGAACTGGAAATAACTGCCTCTCAAAGTATTGCCCTTCCTTCAGGTCCATTCGACAGTGCTAACTTCATGGCTGCCCCAATGCAGTTGCAGTGTGGGAAGAGGCATGGTCCTCAATGCCAAAACCCATCTCATCCTGACAAGAAGCAGTAGGGATGTTCTCTAAGTGAAAGAGAAAGTTAAGCAACAGCGAGTGCATGCCAAAAAATGCTCGGCTTCCTCGCTGTGCTGCGTGGTGACCTTGGGAAGCTCTCTGGATTTTTTTCCTTCTGAAGGAAATGACGCACTTGCTGGACTTCACCTCTGCCTCATCTCCTGGCAAGGGGAGCACTGGTCACGTCACGCAGTGAGATGTTTATCAGCGCAGCTGGGCTTGCACATGGCAAGTCTTGGGGAAGGGGAAGAGCTGAGCCATGTGCAAGTGGTGGCTTTTGACACCAAATGGCATCAGCAATAATAATATCACTATTTTAATAGGGAGTTATTTATCCATAGGCTTTGCCTGTTACAGAGCTGGGCAGCATCGCTATTCTGCTGACACAGCTATGGGTACAGGCAAGGTCCAGAGAGCTGCCCAAGTCCAGACATCAGGCCTGTGATATTTTAAAACCCCATCAATTTTAATCCCAGCAGGTATAACTGCATTAAGACACACAGAGTTTCACCTATTTATGTCAGGGCTGAGCATGGACTACTGCTTTAAATGAAACAAGCAGCAGTCTTTGGTCCTGTCCCCTGTCAACCTAATCCTCAGTCTGATGAGTCTGAGGTCTAGAAAACATTTCTATATTTCCACCTTCCCAAGAAGGATTAGCTGGCAGGTCAGAAGTGCTAACAAGAATGGGGATGGGATGACCCAGGACATCTTTTCTGCTCCTACCATACTCAAAAACCATAATCTTCTCCTGAGGTATGTTGGTGCATCCTGCTCTGGGTTTGGTCTAAGAGCCAGAGTCCCATCCCAGGCTGGTGCAGAAGGTTGAAGCCAGCTGGGAGTGGGACTCAAAGCCCACCTACAGGAAGATTTTTGGGGATAGCTCTGATGTACTTGACATAAGTTGAGCCCACCACCGTGAGAGCAATGGACTTGCTTTGTTTATGGAGGTAAATCCAGAATTTGGCTTTGTGCAGCTAAGGACATCTTTTGTCTTCGTGATGGAATGGTTGGACACGGCATATGTGACTTGGCAGCTCCCGGACACGTCCTCCTGCAATGCAGATGTAAGTGATCATAGGTAATGGTGATCAGCTTTAACTGAGCCTGAATAAAATGATCTGTGTAGAGGATAGACACAAAGGATAAAGTAGTAAATAAAAAATCACAAGGCTAGGAAGTGGGCTGCATTTGGGGGTGTTGGATAGTCCCAAGTCCACCTAGGCAGGAAATTTGCTTTTGCAAAGTCAGGCTAACACCAGCAGCAGCACCTTTGTGCCTGCATTTTGGGTTTTGAGGTTACTTTTTTTTATCTGAAGGATGCTCTAGCATCAGTTGAGCTCGGGAGGGAGGGATTTCCCTGCTGGATTGGGCAAAGCGAATCCCTCTTGGCAGAAATCCTTCTAGAGGTTTTTCTCTACTTTTCCCACTGTTCAGGGACAGACAATGATTATGTAACTGTGCTCGTTCCTGAAAATCATCTACAGATTATTTTTTTTAATTTAATGTTCACAAGACCCCTTCTGTCTTTCCCATAGTCATCCTCACTCACACCCCAGGGGCTGCTGGAGCAGCAAAACCTGTGACGTTTACACTGCAGTTTGTCTCTGCTGAAGCACCTGGGCTGGCTGTGCTTTGGGGCTGTCCCTCCTGCTGTGGCATGGTCCCTAGCTTGTGGGCAGGATCTGGCCCTGGCTCTGCACCTACCTCCACTGCGGTGCCAGCGTAGGGCTGAAGCTGGAGCAGACTGACAATGCCTCGCTTCAGGTTTGACACCAGGATGCTTTCCGCTTTGTCCCCGTAGAAGGCTTTGACCTGGGAGGGCAAGAGGTGGTGTCTCGCTGTGGGGATGATGCTGGGGTCATCTCCCCTACAAACTAAGCAATGTCCTGTAGATACCTGAAGATTTTTCACAAGGAGGACCATATCCCTCAATATCACGAGCTTTGTGGATGCATGCTCCCCAATCCTCTGGTTTTCCAAAGCTTAGAGGAGAAGGTCAGGAAGGAGCTTATATCTCATGGTTAGGACTGAAGCTCTTTTAATACAAGATCATAGAATCATAGAGTGGTCTGGGTTGGAAGGGACCTTAAAGATCATCCAGTTCCAACCCCCCTGCCATAAGCAGGGACACCTTCCACTAGACCAGGTTGCTCAAAGCCTCATCCAGCCTGGCCTTAAACACTGCCAGGGAGGAGCATCCACAGCTTCTCTGGGCAACAGCTAGGATTCTGCAGCTCCAGCCGAGCCCGCAGCCCCTTTGGAGGATGGGGCTCCATCTAGGGTCATACTGGACCCCATGAGAGACCGTATATTCCTACATTTGCCACTCTGGTTCCTTGTGCTCTGATATGAAATCAGAGGTGCAACAGGAGTTCATATGGGCTTTCTAGCCAGGAAATTTTGGGATGTGGGTAATAATACTCTGAAGAGGGCATGAGCAAGCCCAGGAAGTGTCTGGCTGACCTTTCCGCTGCTCCAGGAGATGAACACTGGCTGCTGGAGCTCTGCCTGTGCCTCCTGGCTCAGTGTAATCTCCACAGAAGGACCTCCAGCTCCGTCCTGGCTACTCTCTTCTGGCTCATGTTGGGCTTTCAGGTTGCGGATCTATGACAGCAGAAGACGGCAGAAAGCAGTGACCAGGCATGTCTGCTCTAAGGTTGCAGTAAGTTTTACCTGCAGATTATGGCCTCTTGATCACAGAGGTCTTTTTTTTCGGGTGGTTTGGGCTAGAAAGGGAAGGGGGTGATGAAAAACAGCATCACTACTGCCAGGAGGAGTAGCTGGCTGCAATGGCTTTACCACCTCACGCACCTGCACCTGGAGCAGCTCTTCCCCTCCTTGGTCCCTCCAGAGCCGGTGAAGCTGGACCAATGCCTCAGCCCGCAGCCAGGCTCCCTGCGGGGATGGCGTGGACACATGGTCCAGCTGGACATCCAGGGTATAATGGTACAGGTACAGGGTCCTGGGCTGGAAAGAAAGCAGCTGCAAGTCCCCTAAGGAAAGATGAAAATGTTGAAGGTATGTGGTTGCAGACCTTGGTCCTTTCGCTTGCCACAGCCAGTATCCTCCAGCCTGGAAAGGACCCAGACACACATGGATGCTTGTGTCCTGCATCACTTTGGCCCCTGGAAATGTCATTTTTACACCAAGCAGTAGGTAGAGCTGACATGTTTGGGGAGAACACGGGAAGGTTTTCATGGGACATTACTTGTGCCTGTGGTTTGGATATTTGGGTGGTGTTGGGGTGGCAGCTGATTCCTGCTGTGTTTCCAGTCCTGCCTTAGAAATGACAATCAGAGTGGGGTCCCTCCCGCAGACTACAGGGCTTTTCAAAATTGCCAGAGAAATACACTTTAATCCTGAAGTAAAACTTCTTCAACGCGCCCATGGACAGGAGGGATATCTCAAAGTGTCTTTTCAGCATTGTGCATTAACTGGGGCAATGCTAATATTTTTATTTAGGGAATATAGAGGCCATATTCTTGCTATTGTGTGTTTCCCACCAGAACTGCTAACTTTTAATTAAATCACTCATTTTGTGGTAGGGCAAAATGAATTTGCTGTGGCAGCATTAGATCAAAATTCCTCTTTGCTTTAATCTTATTTATCTAGAATTATTTGCAGACCCTTCTCTTGTTCATACACAAATATGACTTGAGGGGGGAGGGTTGTCTTTGCTGTGACAGAACCAGTCTAATCAATTTTCTGAAGTCATTTGAAATTCTCCTGAAAATCTGATGCACTTGCTGGGCTTCTGAAATGTTTTATAGTTTTGCTGCTGCTGTTATAATAATAAATGAAAGAAACTGATGGAAATCCAGCTCACTCTTTGAGGGTTTCCTCTGTGAGTCAGACTGAAGAGTTTCAAAATCTCTGCATCATGTGCAGTTTAAAAAGCACTGGCTCTCTGGTTTTCCTCACCCCCAGGGAGGACTTAGAATCATGGAATGGTCAGGGTTGGAAGGGAACTTAAAGATCACCCAGTTCCAACCCCCTTGCCATGAGTAGGGACACCTTCCACTAGACCAGGTTGCTCAAAGCCTCATCCAACCTGGCCTTGGACACTTCCAGGGGGGATCATCCACAGCTTCTCTGGGCAACTTCTCCGGACTTCCACAGCCCCAAAAAATTTCCCTGCCCTGGGAGATGCTTTTCCCACCCCAGTCAGAAATGTACTATGGTGAGCCCCAGGAGGCTCTTTGTGTGCTGGGATGAGCATCCCACCTCTCAGGGCGTACGGACCCCATTGTGTCCCTGGACCCAAATCAGCCCGAAGTCTCTTACCTTTTGCTGTGCTCACAAAGTAAAAGCAAAGCAGGCAAACGTATCCTGAAACTGCCTGCAGATTCATGGTGAGCTCTGGGAGCTGGGCGGGAGAGGGGGAAGGAGGGGGTGGGAGAGGGACTATTCAACAAAAGTGGG
The DNA here is from genome assembly GCA_907165065.1 of Caprimulgus europaeus. The sequence goes on along the minus strand of OU015529.1, from coordinate 37,704,855 downwards.
CAAGATTTCCAGCGTCAGGCGATGGGGCCTGACCTTCTCCCTATCCCCGCCTTACATTCCCAAGGAAAAGCAAATAATTAAACTTGTGCACCAACCCCCAGCAGCCACAGAGGGCTTGGAAATCAGCTGAGGTTTGCCAAAGACCAGTGGGAGGGGGGAAACTGCAAAAAAGAACTGCCAGAAGTATTGGAGGGGGAGGAGAAATTGCCAATTTGCCTTGCTATGGGAGGGGGATGCAGAGGAAGCTGCTCTGTCCCTTGGTGATCCATCTCCCCCCACCAGAAGGGAAAGGGGAAGAAGCGGTGGCTTTTAAAAGAAAAGATCCAGAAGGAAAAAAAGGGAAAAACTGCTGTTTCATCCTTTCAGTTAGAGACTGGGATTTGCAGCCCAGAGGCTCAAGTTACTTAAAGGGCCAGGTTGGAGGGGGATGGGGAGAGCCCACTGATGGATCCGACCGTGAACATGGTTACCTCCAAAAACAGCCTGGGAAAGAGTTTAGGACATGGATGCTTTGCTGGTCATGCTCCACACAGCCTGTTAACCCCTTGGCCCACCAACCATGCATTGTTTTTGCCATGGCTGAGCTTTCCGATTGCTGAGTTTAATTGGTTCCTAAAGGGACTATAGGCTGCGAATGGCCAAAGTCCCTACGAGGTGGTGATGGAGCAGCTTAGGGTCCTGTGAAGACTTTTTGCCAAAAAGAGTGGGGGACATCACACCCTTCTTGCACAGGGATCTGAGAGGCAGTAGTGTCATTGTGGAAGCAATCTGCATATTGCAGTGGGACCAAAACCCAACGGGTTTGGTATGCTTGTGTTTTCAAGGGCACATCTTCCAGCTCTGCATTACTACCAGGTTCTCAGACTACTACCGTGACCTGAAAAGCAGGGTAGATCCAGCTGTGAGCTACCTGGGGAAAGTCCAGCTATAAGTTTTCCATACATGGTGTCTCCACTTGGTCCTCTGATGGTCTTTATGGACAAATATCTCATATTTAGATTGAAGCTTTTTCTTCATTATTGTCTTTCTTGCAGGTCTCAGATTTTCATTCAACATTTTCCTTTTGGGTGATGATTATAAGGTCTATGCTTGCGTCATCTGCTCAAGATGTATCCCACAGTGTGTGACACCACGCTCGTAGGGAGAGTCTGCCTGCACTGGCTTTTCCCTCTTGGGATGCATGAACCTGGGAAACTTTTACTCTCTGTATACTGAGAGAGCAAAGCACACTGGGGATGGGTGGAAGTCCTGCTGAGCACAGAAAGCTTTAGCATTTTAGCCAGGGTGGGGGAAATGAAATATTTCAGAGATCAAAGTGGCCATGGAGGGTCTAAGTCACAAAAATAAGGTCCCATAGTGGTTACTGGTTACAGCTAAACACACTAGCTGGAGCGGAAAGGCAAAGAGAAACAGCTCATAAAAAGACTCTGCTGATAAAGAGGCCTTAAACTGGAACTGAACTTTGTTAGGTTTGCTTATTTAGACTTGGCTGCCGAGTCCTTCCGGGACTGGGGTGTGGGAAGCCAACAAGCTGCAACCTGCTTCCCTGAAGGCAGCTCTGGACTGTCAATTCCTACCTACTGGGAAGTTTGAGAGGCAAAAGCACGTGATAGTCACTTGGCAGAGTTTTCCCAGTGGTCCCAAGGAAGGGAATATATCCACTGCCCCACACCCCCAGCCCCAGGTGGAAACCTCCACCCCCAGCCTGTGCTACCAGGGATGAGATGCTGAGCTCCCACTCGAAAACTGTGTGGGAGGTGTCTTGCTGTCATTTCTTGATCTCCTCTGTTATAATCTCGTCCTCATGACAAGATAGCAATGGGCAGGGAAAGTCACCACGGATAGGATTTATCTCTGGGTTCCTAAATCACCTCTCTAGACTAAATCAACCATCCTGGATCCTTCTAAAAGCAGCAGAAAGAGAGAGGTGTCTATGGAGGATGCTATGTGCTGCTTATCTTGGGCACTGCCTTACAGTGGCGTTAATTTCCCTCTGATGGTATTTAACTCCATCAATTATGTAGGAAATTTAATACCTTGCTCAGACTTTGATATGTAACTTTGAAATTAATCCCGCTTTCTGGCTTTGCCAGTCACTGTGACAATTCTCTGCCTGGAGAGGAAACTCTCCTGGGTTTGTTAGTGCAGGATGGGAGGCTGGGATGCTCAGTGAGTTTCAGTGCCTGTTTTCACCTGGTTTCTCTTTCTTCAGACCTGATTCTTGCTTCTGTCTCTGGGAGAATGTGTGAAAGGGTAAAGCAGAAGAAATCAGATGTTTTATATTCCTGGTGCTGCTCATGAGAACGAAGGGCAGATGGCTTCACCTGTTGCTCAGTGCTGCTGTTTGTCCACTCTTTAGTGACTATCTGACACTGACTGTGGGTTTGGGTGAATCTGCCCAGCATTGATGCCCTGTTACCCCTGGCTTTCATCCACGCATTGCTCAAGTAATGGGATAAACATCACTGAGCTTTGACTCCATCCCACAGCTGAACCAAAAGAAGGGGAAATAAAGCGTTTGTGCAAGACTAATTTCACCAGCTATCTCTTTCCACACACTGGCTCTTTCTCCATACGTGGGGGAGCCCTGGATTGTAGTGTCCCCAGTCCCTTGCTTGCTTCCCTGGACAAGCTCTGCAGGTACCTACTGGGCTGGTCAGTGCCGATCCCCAGAGCTGAGACCCCCTGTGCTCCCCAGTCTCTGCCCCCAACACCTCTAGCTGCAGTCTCCAACAACCCCAGAACGATGCTCTTTTCAGTAAAAACAGAGCAAAGTGGAAACAGAAAGAAGCATGTTTCCACTATTGCATTGAAAGTATTGATAGCAGTGTCACAAGCTGATCCACTTTTCTGGGCCTTCACTTTTAATTTCCACTCATTTCAAATTTAACCAACTTTTATAAGGCCTCCAGTTTGCTAAGCATTCTTTCCAAACCCATCTGGGGCTGTCATGCTCTTGGAAAGATGCCTTATGAAACTTTGTAAACCAACAGACAAATGGTCTTAAAAATGGCACTGCTGAAATTCTGGGTGCTCCTCCAGCTCCTCATGTATCACCCAAGGGAAATGTGATCTCCTGTTTCCATCTGGGCAGAGCTTGCCAGTGCAAAACCTCTCTGAACAAATTAAGTTAACCCAATGTGGTCAAGGATCCCTCTTTGTCAGTTCACTTTCTTATTTGGACACTGTGCTGCTCTCTAATTCTAGCTTCCCTTGGAAATGACCTGGTGGCAAGCTTTATGGACAGAACTGGGATGCCAAGCCCCTCACCCTGGTCCCCAGCCCTCGTGCTCCCGGTGGTCCTCACCCTGCTGTGCAGCTGAGAGCAGCTACTGCCGAATCACTGTGGGGTGTCCGGCTGCAGAACCTGATGTGGCAGCTCTGAAACCTGTTGACAGGAGAGTGGAGCAGAGAGGGTCAGTGTCACCTCACTGGGTCACCGTGCCCCAGGGTCAGAGAGGCACACGGGGACCTGGCCACCCAGGAGTGATGTCAGGGTGGACTTTGGCAAAGGATGGTCAACCTGCCCAATGGCTGGACTTGCCCAGAGGAAAGCAGGATGGAGGCAATGGGGACTGTTGCATCAAAGCCTATCAATGGCAAGCTCTAACCTGTGGGTGTTTGCAGGGTATTTTTGGGTGCAGATCCTCGTAAAAAACCTCTGGTGGAAATAATGAGACCCCAACACTCCTTACCCAGGGAATATCAGTACCAGTGGCCAGCATCTAGGCTTGGAGGCTACTGTACTCGCGTCTGAACTGGGGTGGTCGCTGCACCCTCTCAGTGATTTCCCAGCACAGATCTTGGCTGGCTGGGGAGTTTCCAGCTCTCTTTCCAGTATCTGATCGCCTTGGACTGGATGGAAGGGTGGAAGGGAAGACTTCCTAAGGGCTCTATTCTTTTCCCATTTCTTGCTTGGTGATCTTTACTTACGCATCCACTCCAGCCTCTTATTATTCAGAAATTTTTAGGAAAGGCCTGGAAGCAAGTAGAAAACAAACGGCTACTAAAATATCAGATAGCCCGTATGGAGGGGGAGGTAGGAGATAAAGAGTACATAACAGACCCCGGGGGTAAATCTTCAGAGGGGAGGGTGACTCTGTGGAAAAGAGCAAAGGATACAGGCTGCACCTCCCGAAGCAGGGGAAGAGTCATTCTCCCAAGGGACACTGTGGCTGCTGCTAACCAGGACATCCTGCAGCAGGTCCCCTAAGTAGTGAGGATGATTCGCTGTGGAGCAAACTGCCAAGGGAATCAGGGGATGCTCCATCCCTTGGTAACCTCAAAGCCAGAAGGATGGCTTTGCTGGAAGACATTCAGCAACGCAAGGATAACCAGGCAAAATTCTTCAGCTCTGCTAAACACAGCAGATCATACCCTATAGCAGCTCTACAAGCCATCCAGCTCCACTCATCTTTTCTACTGTGGATCAGAAGCTTGTGAAAACAGGCTTGTTCTCTGTCTGTCACAGCCACCACAGCTCCAGCTCCCATTGCCCAGTGACTCAAATTTCTTCTCCTTACCACGAGCTCTTGCTGCTAGAAAGAGACGACAGCTTGCTGAGGATTGTGTCACACTTTATTCCCCATTTGCAGAAATCTCTCCTTTCATCTTCTCCTTGAGCCCCCTCACTCCTGCCCCATATCAGCTGTTCCACATCCTGTGGTCCTCCTTGCCTTTCATCTTCAGCCACTGGTAAATCCTGGTCTATCTTCATGGTTGCACCTCTCCCAGGTGTTGGAGTTGGGACCATGTCGGCTCAGCTGTGTGTTGAGGCAGCACTGGGCTTGTGACTCAAGAAGGCGAAAATGGCTGTGTCAAACCAGTTCTCGGTTTGGCTGGAGCCCCTTCATTTTTCTTGGAGGCATTGGCTTAGAGTGGTGAAGGCAGGTTTCCAGTGCTGTGGGGAGAGGGCTCGCAGAGCTCCAGATACTACAAGCTTATGCATGATAAAGGGATGCATATTGCATGGGCTCAAGATTTGGGATGGGAAAGCTCAAAGCTTGAGTTGGGGAGTAGGATCCATCCTGAGCGAGGTGCTCTTTTAAACTTCCTTTTTCTCAAGGAGATTCCCAACACCCCTTGAAGTCCTGAAACCGCCACAAAATCCAGGACTTATAAAAGTGGTGGAGCAGCCTCTGACTAAACTTAATTAACTTTTTTCAACTTGTTGCATTCTCTATTTCTTTCTTCCCTTCTAAACCACCTTCACCCACAAGGCCCTACATCATGCCCCCCACAGCACCTTCTCCTGCCTTGCCACCTCCTTTTTTGCCATTGCACTGCCAGAGAAACCACTGATTCTGCCAACAAACTCTCTCAGTTCTTCTCTCTAAGAGAAAAACTGAAGATGCATGAGCAGTTCCCACATAACTGCACTGGTGGCATTCAAAAGTTTCCAAAAGCCCTGAACAAAGAGATAGCCTCTCATTTGTCACCCTCTTGTCTTTGCGTGCTGTCACACCTGCAAGCTGGTGCCACATCAGAGTTGGAGTTGGGAGAGAAGCTCTCTCTGATGCTCTCCCATGGATAGGTGAAATCAAATCCTGGCCTTGCTAGAGAAAGAGGCAGGTAGAGAGGCAGGTAGAGAGGCAGGTAGAGAGGCAGGTAGAGAGGCAGGTAGAGAGGCAGGCTTGCAACAAAATGGTCTGGTGTGGTCTTGTCCTGTCTGCAGTGACCAAACAGGAGAGAACCTTCCCTGACTGATGGTCCACCTTCCTCTATTTAATTGGAGTGCTCCTAATCAGGTTGCTCTCAGCAAACCAAGCTAAAGACATAATGAAATTTAATGGTAGTGAGCCTAGTTTAATTTCCTTGGTAACTGCACTTGATTGGGAAACAGGCAGGTGATGCAGCAGGACTGGGACAGTGTGGCCTCTGCTGCCAGCAGGAGATAATGAAGCTTTGCTTGTCACCAGAAGGGCCCTTCCCAAGATGTTCTCCTCACCATGCAGCGGGAGACAAGTGACACTTCTGAAATCTGATGACATCTTTCTGTGGTTCAGAGCCATTTCAACTCAAACAGACAGAAGTTACCAGGTGGAGAAAAGGATCTGGTAGCCCCTGATTTTGCCTTTACAGCCACATGTTTCAAATTTAAAGTCCATACTCTCCCATAGGGTGACCACTGATGACTTGTTTGCTTACATAGTAGCTGAGCTGCCATCCTGCAAAGATCAACAATAACTCTTTAAAGTCCAGTGTTCAAGTATGTAGTGGAGAAGCTGAATTGTCCACTCCCTGTCTCAGCTATTGCCCTTCTAAGCTGAAGCCTACATTGCCTCTCTCCTCCAGACCGGAGGAGACAACTCCGTTGGAGCTGCTGCTTTGCTCCAAAATCATGCAGCACTTCATTAGAGTGACCAGAGGTAAATATGGCCATGCAACAGAGTTTCTAAACACTCATTCAGGTGTGCCTGATGGGTGCTTCCTTACTGCTTTTCTAATTCTTGTGCTTATAAATCTGCGCAGACTCTTTTTCTGCTAAAATCCATGCTTTAACACAGAGGGAGCCTTCTCTATAGTGTCTCTTAGATGGGGAGGAGCAGGTATGGTCTAGGTGCCCCAAGATCATATGGGATGTACTAGCCAGAAGAAGCCAGAAGGCCAAGTGTGTCCAGTTTAAAGCTGAGGGTACTAATGAGCCTTAATGGCCCTAAGGAACCCCACCTGGGGCCTCCACCCACAGCTATGGGCCCATGAGCATATTTAAGCTCAGCCTCCAGCTTAACTAAGTTTCTTAGCCTGTGCTGTGCATTGGTACTTGCTTTGTCTCTCCCATATCTGCTGTTTATGAATAGACCTGAATCTGCTTCATGCCCTTCCTGTGTTGGAGAATGCTGATGGAGCCTTTTATGAAGACCCAGCCTCAAATACTTCCAGACAGACCTTGCTGGTATGGGTACTGCCTGTACTGGGTCACCCTAGCTCATCCCCCTGCATTTTATGGGGCCTTGGATCCTCTAAGGAGCTGTTATCATTCCCAAAACATCTACTTCTTCCTCCTGCTTCTCCTTGTACAGGTCTCCAAGGTAGGTGGCATGTATCCTCTGACTACTTGCTGCACAAAAATTTTTTGTTGGGCCAAGTATGTTGAGCACCTGAGGTCTGACTCTGCCACTAGAGTTCCTCACATAAATACAATGAGATACCAAGAGCAATACTGTGCAGATTTTTTTTTTTCTGCAAGACAAATATCTTAGGAGATGATATATCTTCCTGCAAAGCAGCCCATTAGTATCTGGCTGGTGTGACTCGGTTAAAAAGCAAATAATGGTCAAAGGGAGGTAAAAAAACTCAAGTGCACTCAGACAGCAATAGTAAATATTTGGCTTTGAGAGATTTGGAGTTATTTTATTTGAGAATCTTGTCTTATTTTTTCATGCAGCTGAAGTCTTGGACTAGCACTTTTTAAGATAGTTCATCTAGGTTAGGTCTGGCAGCCAGAGCTGCTCTCTTCCCAGCCTGCTTTTTAGGAAACTGCTTCCCAGGATAAAAACAAAAAAACCCGAGCAACTTAAAATTGTGCTAACTGGATGGAGGAAAGCCATCAACACCAGTTTGTTAGGAGACATGTGAAAAGAGCTGCTCACCACCAACCCTGTGGAGAGGCCTGCAGACCCCTCTCTTGCATTGTCCTGTCTGTGCACTTTGAGCTTTATTGTGTGGAGGTTGCTAGGCTGCATTTCTCAGGGCAGCAGCAGAGTCTGCCTCCTTCCTATCTTTGTTTCTCCATTCAGCTGCCTGAAATGGGCTGTGAAATAACCCGGGCTTGGATCCTTATGAGTTGTTGGTTGCTCACCATAGCTACATCCTGGGGGAGGGGGCTCGAGAGATGGGGGTTGAGGAGGAGAGCATGGGCATGGCAAAATGAGTAGGAGCTGGGTTTACACCTCAATCTGAAGTTTGATAAAGTGAAGAAAATACTTTACATTAATGTGCAATAGTATTTTGTGCCATTGTGGGAAAAATGGGGCTGGGATTGACTTCATGAGGTTGCCTGGTCCACCTCCCTGTGGCCACCTTTACTGTGATGAAAGAATAAATGACCTCTTTGTAAAGAGCCTCCTCTGCTGATGAAGATTTATCAGTTTCTATAGTGATTTTATCCCAGCATTTTACTGCTATAGAGATGTCTCATCTTGCTGCAATTTTACCTTATTGCTTCTCACCCTAGCCCCAGCTGACATGGGACGTTGTTTATTTTCTTCTTTATGAGAAGAATTTGAAGGTATCTTGGCTGCGACCCTATTTGCTTCCTCTCCCACCTCACAAGTGCTGTTTTCCAGACCACTGCTTTTTCCCTATAAGCCCTTGGTAAGCAGAAGAGGAGGGTCTGGTTCCCCAGTTAAGGCTCTTTTCTACCTTCTGGGAATTGTGGATGAAAGTCTGGCTTTGAGGAGCCCATCCTCCTCCCTTTGCTCAAGCAACTAATATTACAGTTACTTTAGTCTCCCTCGGCTGCCTTTGTTTTGGACTTGGCACTGATGAGGCCTTCCTTTAGGCAAATGTAAAGCACTTGCTGAAATGAAAAATATCCAGGAAACTTTTTTCCTTTTTTTAAGGTTATAATGCTTTCTCCAAGTTGTTGAGATGTGACCATGTTTGTTAAAAACCAGCAGTGCAAATGCATGTACATTTCTCCCTCTCGGCCTCCTGTGCTCAATCTTCTCTCTGCATGGTTCATTAGTTTGTAATCTCAACAATTGCTAGGGAAACCTTTCTAATCTTGTCAATTGGCAATGCAACTGCTTTTTAATTTAGTTTTAAAATAGGTTTTTAAGCCAGGCTATGCTTATGCTATTGATTTGAATTCTTGATTTAGTAAGCTGCTGTTTAACAAGATCTTTGCTATGCTGCTTTAATGCCTTTCTTCAAGGGTCAGAGAATAACATTTACAGGGATGGATGTGTTGCCCAGTAGTTGTTTATAAATACAGTGTATTAAGCTAGATGTCTTTAGAACCTGTGTTGTGTAACTTGCATTCAGTGAAATTAAGGCACTTGAATTACTTTGGAAAATGGTCCATTTGGGATAGATACACACTGTAAAGCATGGACAGCTGCCTGATATGGATGGCCAATGTGTCCTCTGATCAATGTAGGGCCATAAAACCTGTATGGTTTGATCAAAGCCCAGGAAACTCAAAGATTGAGATTCGTGTGCTGTATCCATGAAATCCCACTGATGTGCCTGAAGCGTGGTTCTTCCTAGCAGCTTTTCTTGTAGATAAATTAAAAAAACCTAATAGGTGATGCTCAGTACTTTGGGATCTAGCTGCATAACTGCAGAGGGGATGAGCCCTCTCATTGCAGGTCAAGTGGTGGAGTATCACCAGCCTGCAGCCAGATCACTTCTGGTTCTGCTTAAATTCAATGTTTAAAAAAAATTTAAGTATTCTTAGAGGTGCTCCAAGTGAAAGAAGACAGAAGTAGATCGGAGCATCACTAGCATAGTAATTGATATTTTACTGTTCATCTTTTTCTTTTTAAAAAATATACACCGCATTAACTTTTTAACAGAGTGTTTTGGGAGATGCACTATAGAAAACATAACCCTCTGCTTCCTCTATTCAATTATAGTGGCTAGTTTTATTCATTCACATGCTTTATTCTTGTAATCAGATGCTTTCCTGAACTGAGGTCCCTTAAAGTGATCAAGCTTTCAGAAAGTCAAAAGCCTTGCTCTGTCTGAGAAATTGTGGGTTTTTTGGTAATGCAGCACTGTGTTTTCGAAAATATTTGTGTGCCTTTCCAGTTCTGGGAGCTGGTGATCACTTCTTAGTCTGATTGAGGTCAGAGGAGCAGGTTGCTCTTGAGTGGGAGCTGCCAGGAGCTTCTCTGCTCCATAAATGCCTTTCTGCAAATGCTGGGAATAATTTCATAGCATCTTAGTCCCTAAGACCTAATAAGGAGATGTTGACATCTAGCTTCTAGAAGTCAGAATATCCAGAGGACATGAAAAGTGTCATGTCAGTGCACATTCAAGTCCCACTTGAACATTAATTTTTCAATTAACAACAAAGTTATGGATGGTCCCAGGGGATCTCACTCTTTAACTGGTATTTAAACTGATATTCCTCAGACATAAGGAAATCACAAAAACTTTCCTAGTTCCGAGACTTGTAGTGTATCTTGTTACCCATCAAACTACTGCTGTACTCTGGGGTTGGATGTGGCTTTGAAAAAGCCAGAACTTGCTTTGAATTAAAATGATGCTTGATAAGCCTCAAGTGCAGCTGAAGAATCTCTTGTTTCTCCTTTGGAAGAGATATGTGAGGTGTTAGGCAAAGCTTGCTGCATTTTATTTACATTTTTACAATTAAACAAGGGGTTGATAAGATTGGCAAGGAAGATATGGCTTAGGAGCTTGTTAGACCGCAATCTCTCAACTCTCTGAGTGATTTAAAGAACAGTAGGGTATGAAGATGCTCTTTTCCAGTGTGAGATTAGAGTAATCAATAATAACATGCTCACTGACATAAAAGTCACTTCTTAAAAGCAATTTATCATTCACTGAAATGCAGGAGCTATGGTGTTTGACAAAACCCCAGCGGAATGATGGAGAATATTCCTGACTGATTTCTTTCTCTTGTTGTGCCAGCAAAGAGCAATCAATCATAATTAAGGAAGGTGTTTTTTCCTTTGTGGTCCCCTTTAGTTTGGGGGGGAAACAGTATCTAGGGACATTAATTATTTAGTCTGCATTGCCTTCTTCCTCTACGTGTGAGGTCTGGGTATTGTGCTGGAGACTGATGCCAGTATAACTTCTGGGCTGTATATTGGAGCTTGAGCTTGAGTACTTGATTATTATCTTTTTAACAGGCTAAGACTAGAGACTCAGCTCCCTCTATGGTCAAAAAAGGGAGAGACACTTTCCCTCAGGGGGCCTTTCAGTTCAGATGAAGGTCTTCCAGAGCTGAGTATTCACTGTTTAGTAGCAGAAGTCGTGCCTCCTCCTAAAATTGTGATGCAAATCCCACTCGAGGTGGTAAATTTCTCAAGTGTATGAGGTGATGAATTGAATCATGCTTGGACCTACTATGGTATGACAAGGTGCAAAAGCATTTGCAAATGAATAAAGAATAAACAGGACTGGTTTGGAAACACTGCTCTGCATTAAAAGGCAATAGACCTTCTTTGTATTACACTGAAGATCTGGCAAGAGATTGAGATGCTTACAGTGTTAGGCACTCTTGCCTAGAGGCTGCTGGAGGTGAGAGGAAACTAATACAGAGGAGCTGCAAGTACATGTGTTTGGTTTTTTTCAGTCAGGAGCCCGCGTGGACTTGCTGCAATGATGAGGCTGTGGCTTCTCAGACTAGAGCAGGGGTCCTCAAACTTTTTAAACAGGGGGTCCATTCACTGTCCCTCAGACACTGTCGGGGGCTGGAGCTGCCTGGGAGCTGGAGGGAGAGACGGGGGAGTCACCCACCTCGCTGATGCCGCCGCCCCCCTCCTCAGCCCGGCCGCGCAATCCGGAAAGGGCGGCAAGAAGGAGCTGAGGGAACTTTGCCGCGCCGGGGCTCTGGCTGCCGACTGAGACTGCCGACTGAGCTTGCCTGGCAGAGGAGATGCCCGAGCCTCTCACCCGCCGCAGGGGGCCAGGTTGAAAAGGAGGCTCTGGTTCCCCCCCAACCCCCGGCGGGTGGGGGGCGGGGAGTTCTGTAAATACCGGAGGGCTGGATTGAGGACCCTGGGGGGCTGTATCCGGCCTGCAGGCCATAGTTTGAGGACCCCTGGACTAGAGGAACCTCTTAAAGGATTGCAGAGAGGTGCAGAGATGGGATTTTGGGTTGGCGTCCTTGGTTGTGGAGTCCATGTGGGTTTGGAGCCTCTTATCAGAGCTGTAAGGCATGATGTGCAGGTCCTCCTCCGTTGGTTTGGGGCTTAAATTATAACAGTCAGTTTGGTAGCTTGGTCACCTCTGAGCTGCTCTGTTGTGAGCAGGAGAGCAAGGGACACCTCTGAAGGCAATGCAGCCCATTCATGGTTTGGAAGATCCTACTGCTGAATCTTCTTTATCAGCTGCAGAGAGTGCTGCTTAGGCACTTCAGTGAAGTGGGATAAATCCAGGCTGTGGTTTCTGTGCCACACAGATAGCGAGAAGCAATTATACAGTCTTCTCAGGCTAATTCCCACCATGGGGCTGTTGAGAGTAGTTTGCTGTCATTAGACTTTGGAAGGGGACCATAAGTGCTATTACATGTCTATGCACCAAATATAGTGGTTGCAGCTGTGGCTGTGTAATAGGAACAGGTCCCTTGTGGGGCTTGGAGATAATAAACTGATATGCATGAGCACATGCAGATGATGGTAGAATACAGTTTTCCAAGATGGGGCTTACTGTTATAAATATGGAGCTGCTAGCTGACTTCCAGGGACCCATCTTGCAATCAGCTTTCTGGGGGCTTCACCATGCTGAGGTTCCATTTGCTGTGTGATATAGAGTAGTCAACATTTTATTTCTCTGGTACCAAATATGTTTGGTGTCAGCATGTGAGAGCAAAGAAACAAATATGGAAATTATTTGGCATATACATGACACTTAAAAGAATTTTGCCCTGTTTGGTAAAAAAGCATGGCTTTTAATTTCTGCTTGTTTGCCTTGCAAAATGCTGGAGTTTTCTGTGTTGAAGGGAGAGGTTCTTGCTTCTTTCTCCCCTGTCTACAGAGTGAAGCTATGAAGTATTTCACTGACAAGAAGCTCTGAAGAAATCAGTGGGAAACCAATTGCAATGATGCAAGAGCAAGTTGAAATTGCAAATGTTTCAGCCATTCTGAAGCCAGGACCACGAGGTACTTGTTGCAGTAATCCAAATCTGATTGGAAAGGTGCCTCTGGCAGGGAGCAGTGCTTCTACCTGGTCCTTGGCAAGTGGAATTTTCTCTGAATTTGAACAGCTGCTGCTGGAAAGGTGTTAGAAGCTGCCTCAGTTGTGGTCTAATCTGGTAACAGCTTGCATTGTTTTCCAGCCTGGACCTAACTTGTTCTATCAATGGAGTGGTAAGAAGTTTGTATCAAAATATTTCAATATTTGTTGTGCTAATTCAGTCCAACATTAAAACTATTGCTGTTACAGTGGGAATTGTCACCTTCTTGGTTTGTACAAGTCTTGTTTATTTTTAAAGCTTGTTCTGCAACTCTCAAGAACATCACCTGATGTAATATTTGGGAGGAAGGGGGGGGAGGGGGTGGGGGCACAGCAGGAAAACACCAACATTTTCTGGAGTGATGTTAGTATGCTACTTGGATGGCTGACCAAAGTCAGCATGCAGCAGAATGTGGTCATTTATGGTATTGCTCCAAACTGGGCTGGATCCTGGTGCTCAGGGTGGTGAAACACTGTCAAAGTCCTTGTGCAAGCACTGACTGTTAAAAGACAACTGAAAGCACGAGGATCTTATCCAGACCTTGTCTGATGTGCTTTTGCTGTGCAATTAAACTGGAATGTGAGATAGTGATGCCCTGTCTCACTGGAGAGCATCTCACAGATGACTTAACCCAGACCTCTGTGGAAGAAAGTCCAGGCTCAAAAACTGAGATCTGCCAGCTCCTGGGTGCCTGTAACCTGCTCCACACCAAGACCTGAAGACCAGCAGTGAGCCATGGAGAAGAGGGGATTTGTTAGGTGAAGTACCCAGGTGACTTCTTGGTTCTGCAGCTGTTTCGGACTCCATTGCTGACTTGAAAGGTTGACACTAATAAAGCAGATATGCAAACAACCCACCCCTCTGCTTTGGAGAGGACTTTTTCAGCTTCCTGCATCCAGAGCATCCTCCATAGGGAGAGCAGCACTGTGGTACCAAAGGGCATCTGAGAACACCAGGGCCTGCATCCTAGTAGCAATACAGCCTATAATTTTTTTAGTACCTCCCAGTGCATGTCTAGAGGTTTTCTTGGGACAGTAGAGATGGTGCTTGGTGGCAAAATCACATGCACAAAAACACACTAGGAAGGCAGTGCTTACATTGATGCTGTTTGGTCCATCTTGTCCTTTTATGCCACTGGTATGTAATAAATTCAGTGCCTTTGGAAAGAAACATGTCTTGAGCAGAGCTGTCAGACCTATAGAGATCAGAGGGATGTGAAAGCAGATGTGAAACCAGGACAGGAACAAGGGCAGAGTTCCAGAGCAATAGCACCAGCAGGAGGGACAGGCTGGGGAGGGCCAGTGGGTGGCACGAGGACATGCCTGCAGTACCACAATGAGGTGTCACCTCCCAACTGACCCTTAAACACTTCCTCTGAGGGTGCTAAATGGGGCAGGAGGGGTCTCGGGGTCATTTGAGCAGGACCATCCCCTGCAAAGGAAATCCTAAAGTGTCCTTGCCATAAACATTGTCAGAAATGTCTGATCTGGCAGCACTGGGGTCAGAACTTGTAAGTAACCCTCAGGCTGACCAGAAAAGGTAGGTGTTCCTTCAAGGAGTTGAACGTTTCCTGTTTTCAGCTTGTAGTAGATGGTGTCTAATGCTAAGGACTCTACTCGATAGGCTTTTATCACCTTTTTGGAAAGGCAACAAACATTTATTTTGGGGAGCTATGTGTAGGGCTGTGAAACTGACCAAAAGGGGCCAAAAATAACCTCCTGTATCTGTTTTTCTTCTAGAGAACTGCTGTTCTCTGACTGATTTGCCATTTCCCAATCATGTGCTGCAGTAATCAAGTAATTTCCTAAGCTTCTAGAGGGGAAATGTTGAAAATGTATTATGCTGTGTTCCTTAACTTCTGTAGAGTTTATATAACACCAGAGCTTTGTATTTTTTCTTAATATATACACAAATGTATAACTAATATTTATTTCCAAATGCTCCTTATTCCAGCACTTTGAGTAGCTTCTGTCCTGAACAACTTGGAAATGAGATTAGAAATGAGATTCCTTTTAATTCCACCAATTCCAATTTAATTTTCTATAGGATGAGAACTTATGCTGCCTGCCAAATAAGAATGCTATACAGATGTTTCAGGAACTGAGCCTGTATGTGTGCAATATAAAGTTGCATTGATCAAGATTATAAGAAAGAACTTTGCTAGTGTAGAAAATAGCTACTGTTCTTGATCTGTTTAGTTATAAATCAAACAAATCAACTGGAAAATTTTAAGTTGACCAGAAATAATTTTTTTATGTAAACCCATGTTAGGCTTTCATATGTGGGTTCTTTGAGCTCATTTATTTTTATATTGATGTTTAAAAGTCTGTTTCTCTGATTGGTATGAGTTTTTTCCAGTCCTCATCCCTCAAATGTGTAGTTATGTGCTTAATTTTATGCACTGTAAATTTTGATTAAATTTGTGCTGTACTTTGAGGGTTGGAGCATCTGCTCAAGGCCAGACTTGCCTCTGTAGGTCTTCAGAGTAAGCTGGGGGAAGAAAACTGCTTTTAAGAAAGCTCTAAATAAGCACATTTAATGGAGCAGTTGGGCTGGGTGTACCATACCTGGCTCAGCTTCTGCAATGCATTGCACCCGTGTAGGTATTGATATTGCATGCAATATGGCAAACAAATCTTACAGGGCACTGATGCAGTTCTCCCCAATGCAATGTGGGGTTATGAACAGCCGAAATCTGGGCTGTTCTTATAACAGCATCTTGCAGCTGAGTTACAAGTGTCCTGTGCAGTATGGTTGTGAGCAGTCAGATCAGAGCATGCTCTGCTGAAATACATCACACTTGGTCTTTGCAAAATCAGATTTATATTTGTCTGGAAAAACTCAACAATGGGTGCATGAATAGAGATCCTATGTGATGGGTTGTGTCTCAGCAGCCCCTTGGCTGATCTCTGTGGGCTTGCACATGCTGTGGCCACCTGCTTGATGTGAACCATGGAGCAGTGGAAGGGAAGGGGGAAGAAAGATAGAATCATTAAAGTTGGAAAAGACCTCTAAGATAATCAAGTTCAACTGTCAACCCGATACCACCATGCCCACTAAACCATGTCCCTAAGTGCTATATACATCTACATATCTTTGAAACATCTCCACTTTTAAATATTACCACTTCCCTAGGCAGCCTGTTCCAATGCCAGAGAAAGACATTTTTTCCTCATGTCCAGTCCAAACCTCCCCTGGCACAACTTGAGGCCATTTTGTCTTGTCCTATCACTTGTTACTAGGGAGAAGGACTGACACACCTCCTTGCTGCACACTACTTGTTGTAGAGAGTGAGGAGGTCTGCCCTCACTCTCCTTTTCTGCAGATTAAACAATCCCAGTTTCCTCAGGTGTTCCTTATAAGATTTGTTCTCCACATACTTCACTGGCTTTGCCCTTTGGACACACTCCAGCACTTCAATATCCTTCTTGTAGTGAGGAAGATGTTCCTACTTACCATCAAATCTCTCTTGTCCTCTTCTCCACCAAGACTTGCAACAGAATTGCACTGACAAAACAGACTAAATGCCAGGAGAACTGTGATTTGGACTGTGTTAATATCATGGATGTTTGGATGGAAATATGAATCTTGATCCACACAAACCAGTTTTAGGGAATTTTCCATTTACCTAATTTTGATGCTTCTATTTTCTGTTCCTAAAGAGGTGTCAGATCCTTTTCTTAAAATGATTTGGCTAACTATATCACCAGGTTTTTTTGAGATGACCTGCTTAGCTTATGAATTGTTTACAGACTGCATCTTCTCTGTACTAGTTATGGATACTTTTGTGGATGTTCAGTGTAGTATTGCCCTGTTCCTTGATTAAGAAGGGGAAGCCAGTACTGATAGTACCTCCTCCTTGGATCTTTTGCAACCTCCAAAAAAAGCAAGTGAAGGTTTATTTGGAGGTTGGACTATTTCTAGTCAGTGGACTATTTCTATCCCAACTCAAGCCTCAGCTAAAGCAACATTAGCAGGCAATGCATGTGACTTTAATTTTATTGACCCTGCTTTTATACTTCAGAAGCATATCTTCTCAAAAATCAAACAGAACAGCAGCTCCATGCTCCCGCTGTGCAGCTGTGAACTTCAGATCCTCAAGTGATCTTACTTAGGACCTTTTCTGGCAGGACTGGTCCTGGTGCTATGTGGGCTCCTCGGTTGCATGTTCTGGGTTCTTTAGCCAGAGCAGTGGGGTGGAGGTACCTTTGGAGGTCCAGATCTGCTGACTTGACAGCTACTCTCTGTGTGGCTGGAAGCTGCTACCAGCTTCCCTGCCCTGCATACTGTGGTCTTTAATCAATCAGCAGGGAATGCATGGAAAGGAAATAAGTCTGGGGTAAGACATGACGTGTGCATCATGATCTATTCTAGGAAGCCAATGTGTTTCTCATTTCTATCTCCTACAAGCCATGGCTGGCTGGAGCAGAGATTGTAATTCCAGCCTGTTGCTGAAGTGGGGAGCAATGTTTCTTGTAGGAGCGCAAGCTTATTGTGCCTTTCTTTATGTATGAGAATTGTGGCTGGAGGTTTGCTAATGGCTTACCTATTGATTTGTTTCTTAATGTGGTGAAATGCTTAGATAGGCAACATTAAACTGCTTGTAAATGGCAAATATGAATGATCATAAGTCCTTTGGAGTCAGAAAAAGTAATTCAGTCTCTAAAAAAAAGACATTGGATTGGATGTAGATAAGAACCTTAAATTTATGTTAAATCCTCTTCTCCCTGTCTTTTGAAGGTTAGCCCATACCTCCTTTTCAGGACTGCCAGATCCAAGCAAAATGGAGTTGAATAGGTGGAACTGTTACTACCTTAAACTAAATCAATAAAAGTCCTCACCAAAAATATTTAAATCTATGCTTTCTTCTCTGCCTTGTGATGGTGTCTCACCGGGGCATGTTGAAGCCAGGGTGCTGCTGACACCTGAACCAAGAAGCACTGGCTCAGGCTGCTTGATCACAGCTTCTTTTGTTTTCCTCAGCCAACTGGTTGCTGCTTGCCTGCAGGACTGAGCAGGCAGAGCTGGGGCTGAGAGAAGAAAGAGGGGTTTGTTCCATTCAGAAGTTATTATAATCCCCTCTTTTCATTACTTTGTGGGAAGAGGAAAAAACACTTTTTTTTTTTTTTTTCATACTCCACTGCTTTCAGACTTGACTTTTTGCATCAACCCTTCAACCGATTAGTCCTGCTGGATTGATCTCAATGACAGTTTTTCCCCTTGTAAATATGTAACCTGTAATACCCATACACAGCCCTGCCGAGAGAAAGGGTCTTGGAGGACTGTAAAACTAGGACTCATTTGGGTTTCCCTTCCCTCTCTCCAGCACCTTTTCCAAGATAGCCTTTAAAGGAGGGGGTGAGAACTCTGATCATGGGCGATGCTGGCAGGTATCTTGGTTGGCAGAGTGGAGAGGTCCTAGGGTCCTCCTTGTGTTGGTGGAAGGCTGCAAGTGCTGAGAAGGATCATCCTCCAGCAAATTCACCCTCTTGGCCTTATTCTGCACCAGGCTCTAGGTCAGCTCAGGCCATGCAAGCAGCCTGGTTGTCCTGCTCCTCAGCCCTAGTCTCCAGCAGCAGAGCTGGATGGAGAGCAGGGCCAGGAGTTCAGGTGATGGCCAACTGCTCCTGGGAAAGGCAACTCCCTTCTCTGTCCAAGGCAGAGCCACAACACTCGTCCTGCAAGGAGAAGCCAAGGTCCTTTCATTTTTTTCTTCATGTGAATAGTGGCAAAAGCCATTTCTGCCTGGGCTGTGGCAGAGCTGAGCTGTGTGATGGACCAGAGAAAAATGGAAGCTCTGGTTTAAATGAATATGGAAAACTACATCTCCATAGAACAAGCCTCCCAGTTTCAAGACAGGTTCTTAAACTGAGATGTAAATCTGTGAAGAAGCCATGATCCCTTGCCGTAATGCGCTTTGGAGAAGTAGCTCTGGCTTTTGAGGCTTGAAAGTTGTTACTACTCTCACAGAAACGTTGTTGCAGAACCTCAGCGCTTTTGCGAGCTACGAACGCCCCTTGCAATTCTCAGCCTAGATGGGTTCAGGGCCAACCTGCATCCACTTGTTCTCACACCACCATTGTCCTTTTCCTCAAATAGCTCCTCTCCCTCCCTGATGCCTCTCTCTCCTTTTCCCCCTTCCCCCCCCCGTATTCACAGCAATATACAGTATTGCCTTCCACCTTTGCTTTTAGCCAGATTAAACAAAACAAGCTCTTGATTTCCTGTTATTATGTGAGGGTGTCTGTAAAGATTAACAAGGCTAAGGATGCATCCTAAGAAGCTTTTTTCTGGGTGGAAGGAACCAATACGATGTCCTCTCACCCCCTTGAGAACAAAATGTTACTTAGACATAAATGTAGTTTTTTAAAGGATATTTTACAAATAGTAACATTTTTCTGATAGTTTGGAGGCCTTGGTGCTTATTGCAGAGTTTTTTTTTTTCAATCAGAAAACACAGCAGTTTTGGGGTAGTCTCAAATAGATGCTTTCTTGCTTGGCAAGCATGAGGAAGACGACCTACTTTGAGAGCCTGATAGTGGGTTTGTAACAGATCTGTTTGTTCCCTTTTCTGCTAAAAAGCACATCTGATATCTAGGAATACTTCTAAAAACAATCACATGAGGGCAGTTTTCTCAAGATAAAAAGTGCTATCTGGTGACTTATATAAGATGCCATCTTCTGCAAGGAGACAGCTTGGATGGCATGATGACAGCGATGAAAACAGTTACCACTTGTGATGCAGCACAGAGTTAAATATTTGTACTAACTACAAATGCCAAGAGCTGATATTTGTATACCCATTTCAAAACATTGTAAAAACAAGCACAGGAGGTTAAATGCAATCCTTTAAAAAGCCACACCTGAGTCTGTGCAAGCAAATGTACACAGGTTTTAAAACCAAGATGTGTTCTGGAGTGACTAACCAGAAATCTTTAGTTTTAGTTTTAATTAACCTGCATTTTTTAGTAGGTTTAGAAGGTTGTAACAAAAGGTCCATCTCAAACATATTTTATCATGGACACAGGGGGGATCAAATAATTGCAGGTTTCTTTAATTCTGGCAAAGACATTGATAATTATGTAATAACTGGTTTGGATATGGGCTTCAGATTCTGCTCTCCAAGAGCTCTTGCATAAGCCCGGGTGAAGATGGGCACCTTGCTTCTGCTTCCATCTCCAAGGAGAGCAGTCACAGGGGAGGGAGGGAGGGAGGGCAGTTGCTTGAGGTAACGCAATAGGTCTGGGGCAGAGGCAGCATCCTGTGACATGCTGAACCCCAGCTGATCCACATATTAATTTTTGACCAAATTCTGCTGTGATACTTGTTTTGAGGTGGGGATGTGGAAAAGGAGATGCTGAGCTCTTCTCCCTGGGATCCAGTGATAGGATGTGTGGGAATGATTCAAAGCTGTGCCAGGAGAAGCTTAGACTGGAAGCATTTCTTTACCAAGAGGGTGGTCAAACCCTGGGACAGGCTTCCTGGAGAGGAGGTCAATAGCCCAAGCCTGATAGTGTTTAAGAGGCATTTGGATGATGCCTTCACTCTTGGTCAGCCCTGAAGTGGTCAGGCAGTTGGACTAGATGATAGTTGTAGGTCTCTTCCTACTGGAACTACTCTATAATGTGATTTCCTGTGACCATTGCTTCCCACAACTTAAAAAACCCCACTCTTGGAATACTTGTCAGGTGGTGTTTGCCCTGGATGCCTAAAAATTGCTGTGCTTGTAAGAGGCTGGTCCCAAAAATTACTTTGCTTGTGTGTCTGAAACCCAGCACTCAATGTTTGTCTTGTGGGGTCACACCTGATCCACCCCAAAATGTTTGATGCTATATTGACCAGGAGCTCCTGTTTTACATTTTGCACTGAACATAAACCTTCTTACAAAAAAAAGGCAGGAATATTGTGCATCTAACATACTGTAAATGCCATGATATCGGTTAAGAGCAATTGGATGGTGGAATAACCTTGGAATAAAATTTCTCATCGCTGATCTTGTGCTAACCAAGTTTTTGCTGTGCGCAAGGATGACTGTGTGTCAGGCGAAGGGGGGTCTCCTTGTGTTTTGCAGTGGCTAATTAGGACTCAAGCTCTGAGAACTGCTTGCTCATTAATTCTCCAAATTGCCGTTCTCAGGAACTCCCCTCTCTGTGGAAGTTTTCTTGGTGGTTGTGGTGTGAGGAAATTCGTCAGGCTTAGGGGGTCCACACTGGGCAGAGGGATCAGGGTGGGCTTTTATAAACTGGTGTTTTGGTTTGGGTTTTTTTTTGCTTTTTCAGGCTTTTAACCAAAAGACGGGGTTTTTTGCGTGCTGCAGCGGTGATTTTTGTAAGCTTTAAAGGGCGGGAAAGGCCCTAAATTAGGCCCCCTCAGCCCCTCCCGCTGCTGCTCCTCCTCTCTTTCGGCGGGAGCGCGCTCTGTGCCGCTCTGCGGCGCGCCCAGCAGGGGGAGCTGCCGTGAGGGTGCGGCGGGGAGGGAGGCGCCGGGTAATCTCGGTGGGGAGGAGCGGGACCGAGCCGGGACCCTGTGAGACCGCGGAGGAGGAGAAGGCAAGAACAGCGATGGTGAGCGGGGAGTGTAGGGTGGTGGGTCCCTAACTCGGTTAACGAACGGAGGAATGAGATAGGGGTGTCCCGGCGCGGCCTGCGCTGTCCCGGCGCTGAGGCAGCGAGGCCGGGGCCTTGTGTGACGGGGGGGTCGGGTGTGGACTGGGGGCTTTCGGTCGCTTCACAGCGGCTGCCTGGCCGAGCTCGGTCGCCGGTGGGGGTCCGGGGCGGGGGGCTCCGGCGTCCGCCGGAGCCCCCCGCCCAGGACCCCCACCAGCGGCCGGGCGAGGCCGATGCCGTGCCCCAAACGAGTTGAGGGGGAGTCACTCTTACAGGCCGTGCAATGCTTTCCTAGAAATCGTATTTTCTGATGGTTCTATGGGTTTATTTCAACGGGGTGGGATAGAAAGTATTTTCTGCTTGCTCTGGATTGTAGTGAAGCTGCCTGAGCTTCTGCTGAAAGTTATCTGACTAATAGGGACCCTGTTTACTTATTTATTATTATTATTTTGGCTAGGAATAATAGAAAAGCAAACTCTTCAGTTGCAGCTAGGATTGCTTGAAATATTGCAGTGGTGTGGCATGCATGTTCAGAGTCCTCAAACCTGGAAGAGATGTTATCTTTGTTGTTTTCCTCCAGGAAGGTGCCTGAAATCATGTCTGCTACCACGATTGATGAAAGAACATCATCTCTGGCTGACTGCCTTTTCCTGCCTGGTCACGGGGAGCGGCTGTCAGTGCCCAAACACTCAAATGCCACTTCCTCTTCCCACTCTGACATGGACCTGTGCCCAGCCAGTATGTCACCTCCTCCATGTGGGGCACAAAGGCCGGGCCCGTGGCATGCCTTGTGTCTGTTGGTGTTTGTAGCCTTGGACAGTACTGAAAGCTTGCACAGCTTGTGTTTCCATTGCTTTTAGCTGTCAGAAGTTATCTCTTTTGGAACTGAGTAAATACTGCACACCTTGTGCACAGTGTGGTCTAGACTGGCCTGGGGTTGCTGGAAGCGTGCTGCGTGGTCAGGCTGTTCTTGTCTCAGTCTTTCTGTGCCAGGGATTTGTGGAAAAAACAGCTCCTTGCTGTGTCTAGAAGACCTGTGCAGATTTGCTATTTTATTCGTTAGACTAGATGGCAGCTTTGGCACAGGGTTCTTAGCTTCTGGAAAGCTGATGAAGTTGGCTGTATACTCAGGGGCTGAAGCTTTCTCTGGAGAAACACTGATATCTGGCATTTTTCCTATATTGTGGTTTGAGTCTGCAATCTTTCCTGTGCCCTTAGCAAACGGGATTGTGAGGTGCTGCAAATTTTTGTACCTGGAATGAAGAAAAATCTTGCCTCTTTCACAGGCTGTGCAATTCCAGCCTGCTAAGTACAGAGTTTTCCAGCCTCTTGCTATCCTTACAGGTTATAAATTAATCGTTAACCTGGGCAGGAGAGGATCTGCTGAGACAATGCCTTGCTCCTTAGCTTTGACTTCTTCAGTGCATATTTCCACTCTTTGGTGCTGTTAAGATAAACCTAATCACAGCATTTATTGCGTGCATTTGGTTTGACTGGTGTGGCAGTGATCAAAACCTTCCTATGACTATCTTGGCAAAAGGGATTCAGTAGACTCTATTTCCATGAGTAAGGATTTTGAGGTGCTGCTTGTCTCTTGCCAAATGCATGGTTCTAGCACTTAAAAGGTGTAATTTCGGTCTCGTCTCTTCTTGTACCAACTGCCTCCCACTGCGGACCCTGGCGTGCAGTCAGGGCTGTTTCAGGAGGCCTGGTCTGTTCACACTCTTTAGTGTTTGGAAGTGAAGTGGTGATTTTTAATCTAGAACTATTGCTTTTGTTCTCTGTGTCCCAGGTGGTCAAAGACATTCCCTTTCCAGTATCAACAGGCCTTCCTCCTGCAGTATTAATACGGAACCTCTTTGTGTACTGGTTAAATGGCTGTGGCTCTTTACTGGTTAGCAGTATGGGCTTTGAAGTGTGTTGTAGTACTGTCCTTAGAGCAGGACATGTAACAGATTTGGATTCTGTTGATTGATATAGTAGCACTGTGTTAGTCTTGTTGCAGTGGGCTGTGGTGATCTTTTTTGGAAAGATTTGCATTTCCTGGAAATTAGCAGGTAAAAGTCACTTGGAAGCCCTTGTGTTTGGAGCATTTCCATTTCCTTTGCTCCTCTTAGCTCATCAAGATCCATCCATGCCACGTATCGGGAAGGGCATGTGACCAAGTATTGCAGGGGCTGAAGGATTTTGTGTTGGTGTTGCTATTTTTTGAGGATCCTGTGCTGTGGTCAGAGTTGCCCAAGAACAGGGCCTGCCTGATAGCTGCATTCCGCTTGTGCTGATACTAGGGGTTTTGTCAGAGGCTTGTATAACCCTGCTAGGAAGCTGTGCCAGGTCTTGGTGCTGCCTTTGTTCACGGATGCCTCTTCCCAGAACAATTGCCATGCTATTGTCTTCTTCCAGGCAGCTCCTGCCAAGACTTTATTTTTTAATGGTGTGTGTACCTCTGCATGGTAGTGAACTACTTGCAAAATGTTTCAAATAAATAGCCATTTTGTTCTCCAGAAGGCATGTAGAAAGGACCATGTGATCTGCATTTGAGAGGATGCTGAGTGGAGGAATGAACAAGATGTGTCCCAGCACAAAGGGAATGTGTCCTTGCAGAAACTGCACCTTCTTGGAGCCGGTGACCCATGAGGAGATCTGTAATGGGTTCACACAGGACATCTATTGAGTGAATCCTGTCTCTCGTGAGATCTGTGCTACCTGGAGTGTGCCTAGATGTTTGCAGAAACTTTGCTTTTGCAAATTTGATTTGTTGAAGTGACCAAAATGAGCAATAGGTAATGACATCTTGTGCATGTTTTGGGTTAAATGACATTTGAAATTGCACCTAATTTTGAATGTTCTTTGGACTCTCGTAAAACTACACATTTTTTTGAGTCTTGAATTGTCCTTTTTCCATACTGATTTGGTAGCTTTGTGTTCCTTCTCTGCTACTGGTCTTACTATGAGTTGCTGCCTTGTTTGTTTTTGTGCTGAAACTATAATTAGCCATTGTCTAGCCACTCCCCTGGAACTCTCCAGGCAGGTGGGATGGTATGTGTACATTAATTTTGCATACAATGTGTGTGGCAAAAAAAAAAAAAAAAAAAATTACTGTTCCTCTGGGTGGGTGGGTGGGGGGGGGAGTTTCAGTATGGTAGTGGTGGAAATAAATGCAATGCAGAGGAAGCTGGTGGTACCAGGGAGCCGTGGTAAGATGGGCAGGACCCAAATTTGTTTTAAGAAAAACACATTCATATAGTTCAGCCTGTACATCTAAAGGCTCGTGATTCTCGATTTCTGAGAAATCCCATGTCTGGTATTGTTCTGTGTGCCCACATCCTTTGATGGAGCAGGGTGGCGGGGAGGGCAGCAAGCAGTCCAAACTTCGAGCTGTAATTAGGAGCTGACTAACAAATATCCTCTGCCTGGTGCTTATGTAAAACTCTTTGTCACACTGGGGGTGGCAGGGAGGAACGGAGGAGCAGATTCATTACAGGGGTGCGAATCAAAACACGGCAGGCACGTGCAGCAATGAGCACCCTTGGAAGCTGAGGTGGCATTGCTCAATCCCAGTCCCCAAGGTGGCTGGCTGAAGGCTGCAAGTCCAGTACTCACCTGCAGCTGGGCCAGTTATGCTGGGTAGTTTCCTGGTCAGATGTTCCTTTTGGGGCCAGAGCTTGTACAGGCAACAAGGTGTAAGCTAAGGCATAGCTAATTGAAGTCTTCCTTCTTCTTAGGAACAGAATGAATAAATGAAACTGCTGTGTTGTTGCTGTTTTTTTGTGGTTTATTTTCAGTTGGGAAGCCTTCTCCTGGGAAAAACTTGTTGCATGGGAGCACAGGTCTTAATTACAGCAGCAATACCTGTGTTCTGAGTGTTACTCTAATCAGAGTTGAGTTGACCTAGCTCGTGCAGTCACAATGAGCAGTACCGCTCTGCCTTGATTTACTACGTGCAACACGTTGCCTCATTCTTCAGCTCTGTTGAACTGAGGCAAGAGAAATGGCAAATGCAAACTAAGATTTGGGCATAGGGAGATCGTCAAACGGTCCCTGGTTTGGGAGAATGTGTGGATTCAGGTGAAAGCTAAGGATGTGATTAGATCTTAGCACTTCCTACTTGCACAGTCAGCCTAAGACTCATGCTATTCAATAAACTTGCCTTTAAAAGCTACTTTTTATTCTGTAGCTTGCTTTAGGTGCTCTCCTGGGGGAAGGAAGATTCTGCTGATAAAACCTTTTTTCCTACTCTTCGCACAGGTAAACTTGAACAGTGCTTCCACTTTACAGTGTCAGAAACAGGAGGCACTTGTAACAAAAGTGTGAGGTCCTCCAGTTTATTGCCTTTCTGTTCTCTCTCTCTCTCTCTCTCTCTCTCTCTCTCTCTCTGTCTCTCTCTCTCTTTTCTTTTTAGGCTTATTTAAGTCCTAAAACTCTTTGCTGAGGAAATGCTGTTCTGGCAAAACTGTGAAATCTGCTCTCATTAGCTTTGGCATTTTTTTTGCCCTCTCTTTTCTATCATCTGGGACAGAAGAGCATTACTGCAGTTAATTTGTCCTCTTTTGTAGTGGCATAACTGCTATCCCTGGAACCAGCTCAGCCAGCTAATGGCTTTTAGAAATAAAAGTACTAAGGATGTATTCTTAATCTGTGGAGCTAAAAATTCAATATATAAACTGCTTGGGTTGCTGAGTGCATTAATATTAGTACAAATGAACACTGCAATTCCTAACGATAGCAATTAGTATTTTCTCTGATGCATGGGTCTGTCTTAATGCTCTGAGAATTAAAAACAAATCCTCCAGTGGAGATTTTTTCCCCCATGCTTTTTAGTGTGCTCATAAGTTGGGTTTTTAAACTGCTTGTAAAATAATCCTGTGTCTTGTGAAGCTTTTGTAGGGGGAAGGTTCTCTTAAGAAAATAAAACCAGCTTATCTACTCTCCTCTAATGGGAAGGGAAACCTTTTTTTTTTTTTTTTTTAATGTCTTTACAAATAAGCAGGTTATTGTCTTACATGAAATTCTGTCCTGTAGATAGGCCTAAAATCAGGCCAGCTTGTTGTCTTTAGCCCAGCTAGGGGAGTGATAATAGCAGGGGTGAATGGATGCTATAATCCTGCAAAGCTGGAAGTGCATCCCTTCTTACTGAATGTTTCTTTTGGTTGAAGTTGATTAGGAAAAAACGCAACAACCTTTCTTTTTTGCTCTGTTATGAGCAGCTCCTTCAGGGCTGCAGGGAAAGGGATTCAAATGGCTTTGCTGAATGTAGGCAATATATTTATTAACCCCTGCCTCCTCCCTGTGAAATAAGGAAGTGGTGTAGGACCGCAGTGGTGAGGCTGCAATCACATGTTGTTGGGTGTATTAAAAACAGAGTATGTTTGAATGTGACCTTCTAAATGCCCTCTGGTTTCTTGGGGATTAAGTTAGTAATTCGAAAAGCAGAGATCTCTAATATCTTGCTGGATACTTTGGGGCAAAGAGGCAGTTTAAAAATGCTGAGTGCTTAGTTAGCCAGGGGGCTGAGAAATTGTATTTTGTTGCTAACTCATCTTCCATGCCAATTATTTTCACTGTTTTTTTAGTTGCTTTTTTTTAGTATCCTCCTAAATTGACTAATCTTACCCTTCAAACTCTTGTGAGCATGAAATGACTGAAGAAGGAGACAGTGAGAAATACAGAGAAAACTTTACCCTGTCAGAACTCTTTGTGGAGTGATCTCAGAGTGTTTTTTAAAGCAAGAAAGGGAGAGAAATTCTTCAATGGCTTAGAATTGACTTTGTGAAAATCTTGTTGTATTTGTTCAAAACTTGACCACGCCATTGAGTTACCAGCATATCAGTGCTGGTGTGCATGCTTCTAGCTTGGGGTAAACTGAAGGTAAAATATTTCTTCTTGCATCTTGGTAAGGGAAAAGTGAGCAGAGGTAGAGGCACACGTGTGCAGTAGGCTAAGAGCAGAAGGGTGGCTGCTGCTGGTTAATCCATGATGTCTTTGTTGTGCACCTGAGACTTCTTTGCTGGTAATCTGGCTGAGAAAATACCTTTGTGCCAGTGGAGCTGGAGTTACTGTTGTGTCAGGTCCCATCTGCACTTTGCTTGGGATCACCTGTGGTTTGGAGTCAAGAGGTCTGAATTCACAGACCAGAGCACTGGTTTGATGAGCTCTCAGAAAAGAGAGGATGGAAGGGCTTTTCCGAGGGTTTGCTTATTATCCTTATGATAGAATGCAAGATTTGCCACTGCTATTCGTTGCATCTAGAAAAACCGACTGATGTTTTCTTCCCATCCTAGCGGAAAGCTGATGTGCTGTAGAACGCGGTGATTTCAGTGGGAAGTGTGTGATTCTGTGATTTGACAACAAAATGTGTGGTTGGCTATGTTCTTCTGTCCAGAGCGTTTTCCAAAAGTGACATCAGTCTCTTGCCAGGTTCGTTTATTTTAGCTTGGCCATTAACTTAAGTGACTGCGGTCTAGAAGGCCATGTTCCATTTTGATTTTGGGCTTATAGTTTCCAGTATACTCCGTCTTCAGGGAAAAAAAAAAGCACAACTCGCTTTATATTTGATGCTGCAGCATTTTCTTGCCATCTGTTGACAACAGTTATTGAGATACCAGCACATCAGTGGCTCTGTTTCCATTCTTTAAGTGTAGTCCTGGAACTGGATGATATCCTGGCATCAGCTCCTAGGCAATGAACCAAAGCTGCTGTTGTTGGTTAAACAGGCCTTTCCAGGGATTTTTCAGAGAACGTTGTGCAAAATCAATGAAACTTAAGTACCACCTCTGGTTAGTTGAAAAAGATAGCTCTACCCTTAAATTTTAGGGGTAAATCAGCTTTGTGGTGGCTGGATTGGAGGACTGGGCATTACCTAGGACATTGCCTAATTGCTGTGGTTTATGTGGCTGTCTTGTTTTTAAGGCTGAAGTAGCTGGTGTCTTTTTAAATTACCCTTGGCCAGATGAATGGGTGCTAATTTGACTTCTCATAGCTGAGTGCTGTTTCTTGTGAGGAGACCTGGTTTTCCTCAGTTCAGTTTGTGTCCTTCAGCCTGTGCTGGGACCTGAGTGATATAAATCCTCTGTGATGGGTTGACACTGTTGTTTTGCTGGAATTTTTTAGCTTTATGTTTGAGCTGCTTAAATATTTTTAAACTCTCTTGCATTATATGCATTTTGCTGCTTTTTTGAAGTAGTGAATATTCATTAGTGGGTTTTTTTTGGTAAGGAATCTTACCTTTTTCCATTGATTACTTGGAAGAACCTGACACTTTTTTAGCCTGTTTGTAGCCTCTCCACTGGTATTGAAATAACGTATTACTCCTAAATGTGACCCTAAAAAAAAAAAAAAAGAAATGCTGCTTCTGTTGTTGACTTGATCCAGAAGTGAGATCTGTAGAGAGTGCTGAGAAGGGAAGTTTTAGCAGGTTTTAATTTGGTGCTTTATTTATATCCATCCATAACCCACCAAGACTACGGCAGCATATGGGTATCAAGGATGTATTCCTTCCAAGGTTTATGAATAAACCTTTTGAAAGACCTCGTATATTTTCTCTGTTATTTGGAGGATGAAGCTTTGTGGTGCTGAAGATCCCTCTCCCCCCCCAAAAAAAAACCTCCCCAGGAAAACTGGGAAAAGCTAGGCTTCACGGTAGGTTAAAGAGGGGAAGGGCTGGGAAGAGGGCTTTTGGGGGGAGGGAGGTGGCTGAATAAGCTTTAAAAAAAGTAAAGTAAAATGCAAAAGCTTTTGTCTGTAACATGCAACAAACCTCCCAAATACTTATTTTTGGTCATAGCTCCAAACAAGATGTTATTATTATTGGAACAGGCTGCCCAGGGAGGTTGTGGAGTCTCCTTCTCTGGAGACATTCAAAACCTGCCTGGACACTTTCCTGCGTGACCTACTGTAGGTGTTCCTGCTCTGGCAGGGGGGTTGGATTGGATGGTCTTTCGAGGTCCCTTCCAATCCCTGACATTCTGTGATTACCTGGCTTCTTCTTGCCTCTAGAAACCTTTTCCAGACAATTGTACTGAAGACCCCTGTTTAGGGGGAAAATGGTCCTTTTCCCTTGTGTACATCCATTTTCCATTTTTCCCCGCCCTGTCCTTCAGAGACTCTTGAAGGGAGTGTGCTTTGAAGATATTGACTAGGTACTTGGGCTCTGTCGCGACACTGATTACTAGTTTGACATTGTAATTGTTATTGCATCACAGTTTTCTGGGTTTTTTTGGCAGCAGCAGTGTTTGTCTCTTCTGTCCTCCCTTTGTATAGAAAGTAGATCTTAAACTTAAGGAGTTGCTGAGTACTTATATTTTCTTTAAAAACCCAGCCCTGGGTACTGAATAGACCTGTTTTGCTCTATTTTGGTGGTACTTCACAGAATCATAGGGGTTGGAAGGGGCCTCGGGAGATCGTCTAGTCCAGCGTGATGAATGGCGGCTCCTCTGACAGGTGTATTGTAGTAGTTCAGTCTTCACTTGCCACCTAATAATTCCTTAGAAAATATGTTTACACAGTCGCTTCCTTGGGTCATGGTAAGATCTGGTGGTGAGTCTTGGGACTGTGAAGCTTGCACATCTTACTTGTCTGTCCTTGGCCCTTTGCTCTGAATGTTTCAAATCTCACAAGATGTGTATTTTTTTTGGTAGGTCTTGATTAGAAATGAATGACAGCTGTCTCCTACCTCTTCTGTTTACAGGAACTAATTTATGGGGGATTGGACTGGATGATCTTTCGAGGTCCCTTCCAATCTCTAACATTCTGTGATTCTGTAACATTCTGTGATTCTGTGAAAAGCACCTTTTAAACAGACTCATAGACTCAGAGACTTTTTGATGCCCTATTTGTGTGCATTTAAGCTTCTCTTGATATCGGTCTAATTTTCTTTTGTGCAGGATGTCATTATTCCCTACAAGGAAGTCCTCCAGATGTATTGGGAGAAAGCAACGAGCTTTGTGAATGACCAGTGTGGTGGACTGGAGCCCTGGCAACTGGTTGGGTTGACGTTTTCCTCTACACTTATGAGCATATGGCTGCATGGTTTTCTCTTTCAGTCTGAGAGTAAGTATTTGGAATGGGGGATTTTCTTCTGTTTGGGGGGAAGAGAAGGGGAACAGAGTTGTTCCTAAATAGTGCAGGGAATGAGGATGAAACAAGGCCAAACGGTTGTTAAAACAGGCCTTCTGCTGACAAATAGTATTAACAAAACCCTCTTCCAAATTATGGTCAAGGCCTGTCTGATCAATGAAACACCTCCATTCCTTCAGAGGGTGCGGTAGGGCAGCCTGGAATGCGCCTGCATCTCCTTCTCTTCCCCTCGTCTCCTTTTTGCTTTTGGCTAAACCATTTACTCGTCGCAACACTCTGTTCTTGCTCAAAACCTAGGGAAGATTATCTGAGAGCTGGGTTCTTGTGAACTTAGTCACTGGTGAAAAGTGTCTGGATAACTCTTGCTCTTGATTGTTTGCCTTCCTGCTGGGGGAGGAGACATGTTTTTGATTTGATGTTGGAGGCATGTTTCATCCTCAGGCTGTTCAAGATAATTGCATGTGGTGGTGTTTTGTAGATTTATCTTTCTTTTTCTTTTTTTTTTCTGGTGCATCTTCCTGGTTTGTGCAGTTTCTGATATTGACAGCTCTTCACTGAGATGTCTTTTGATGATCGAGATGTTTTCTCTGGCTGTGTGATGGTCAGAGATAACTACTTTGTTTTCAGAGGAGAAAATGTTTCTTTGCAGTTCCCACCGGCCTTGGGATTACACTCCAGTGGCAGTTTGTTAAAAATAGCTGAGTTTTTAACTTGATGTTTACTTCTGTGTCTCTTTATTCCTCATCCAGCCTTTTTTCCTTTTAAAGATGGGAGTAGCTGAATAGTGGGAACATCTATGGAAGAAACAAAATGGTATGAAGCTTTTGCTCAGCACAGGGTTATGTCAACTTCTTGGCTGGTATTTGTACTGTTGAACAGTGGGGTTTTTTTAAACTATTGACTATCCGTTATAAGATCTGATTAGATTGTCTGATTTTTTTCAGGGGTTTGCAGTCTTCTCTTACTGTGGAAGTTAATGTAACAGTGTGCACACTGAAGTGTGCAATAGAAATGTTATTGTCAGAGTGTTAATGAGCGTTTGCTACAGAATGTGACAAACTGCAATTACTGTCCTTCTGTAGCTTCTCAAAGTATCTGAAATATGTATGAAGTGGTGGGGAAGATGTAGATAAAATTGCAAAGTCCTGAAATGGTTGATTTAAGAGTTTGTTTGTTTTTTTCTTGATGTGTCCTGTAACTGCTGGTGCTCTTTTGAAATGTGTGTAGGACTCAGAAGGCATTTTTGGTGGCTGTAAAGCATCTGTGTCATCCTGCTTTCATTCCTGCCTTTAGAGCTACCCCAGGAGTTTTCCGGTGTTTGTCATGAGTGGCTTCTCTCGTTTCAGTATTTGGTCTGTGGTGGAATTTCTGCTCTTCCCTCTGTCCATCCCTTTCCCCTGAGTTGCCTCCCATTGCATCATGCATTTCCTATATTGGATGGGCAGACACTGAGTGAATCCTTGTCACGTTATGACTGAACTACTGTTTTCTCCTTGGTCTTAGAGCCTGTTTCATGTTGCTGTGTGTTTTCGTGTTACAGTACTATTCTGGTTTGAAGGGACAGAAAAGAATTCCCACAATTATTTTCCCTTTTTGCTGGAGACCTTGGCTCTAGCAAATCCTAGAGTCCCTTGCTCTTCTATAAAATTCCCCATGTGAGTGCAGATTTCCATATAAGTAAGAAAACGAGTCAGATTATTGATTCCCGAAGATGGCTTCTGTTCTGCAAGCCAGATGTTTCTGTAGCCTGGCCCATTTCTGTACTTTATTCTTTGATACACTAACCCATCTCACCATGCCCCCATGGTCGCTGTGTTATTTTAGCCTGGATCAGAAATACTGAGCCTGTATCAGGGGCTGTATCAGAAGTATTGGGCTCTGAGTCCTTTTTTTGTTTTGTTTTGTTTTGTTTTGTTTCTCGAGTCGTATTAGGTTAATTTCTGACTTTTGTCTTTCAGGCTTAACATCTCGAATTAAAAAACAGTTCTTTAAACTACTGAGAAAAATGCCATTTGTTGGGGCTATAGTAAGTATTTGAACAACTTTTCTTACTATTAATTATCCCAGGTCCTTGTTTCAGCCTGAATAGTGCTCTCTGAGACCTCACAGTTCTGTGCATCTTTGCTGTCGTGTTACTGTGATCATAAAGATCCAAGGATATAAGTCTGGAAGATCTGCTGCTGCCACTGGGTTTAATGAAAGTCATAATTTCTGCCTAGCCTTTTTGTCATAGTATCACTCTTGTCAAATGGAGGTGCCACTTTTTTTTTTTTTAAACCAAGAATCAATAGGTAGAATTTTCCAGTAGCATTTCCTTATCATTAGATTTTAAGAAAATAATTTTATTTATGGAAGAAGGGTACAAGATTGAACTTGAGTTGTTCTTCTGGAACAATGTCTTATTCTTGAGCAAGTGTGAGATAGCCAGATGCTTGTTGTGCAACATGGAAAGATAATTTTTTTTTTTAATCAGATGACTGGCCAAGATTAGTTTAGAGCTCAGATACCTATAGCAGTAGTTAGCATTATAGCACAAAGATATCAGAAGCTTGTGTAATCATTAAAATGAGACAAGCTTTAATGTTTGGGTTATTTTTGGCCTAAAAACTCAAAACTGAAATGTCAGCATGTTTTAGCATGTTAACGACTTAATGAATGAGAAATGCACAGCTTGGTTTATTTTACCTAGTAAATGATGTTATCACACTTGATTGCCCTTCTTTCTGCTTGATGTGTTGGCAGATTTACACACTGATTTGGGGGGTCAGGTCTGTTACAGGCAGTTTTATCAAATGAAAGTAGCAAAGAGGAGCTTCTTCCTTTTGCTGTGGATGTGGAAGCAGTTCTCATGTGGTTGTTTTGTTTTCTCTCAGCCCTCTGGAAGGACTAGCATCCTGCTTTGATATCATGTTAAGTGCCCCCACTTTCACCATCTGACTTGAGTAGCCTTTCATGAGATGAATCAATGACTTGTTCTCTTCTGGTTATATTTGTTGTCTGCCTGTTAGAAAAGGACATCTTCCAGGCCCCTTGTATACAGTCCCTGTT
The DNA here is from genome assembly GCA_907165065.1 of Caprimulgus europaeus. The sequence goes on along the minus strand of OU015529.1, from coordinate 37,671,255 downwards.
TTATCCAGACTTATCTTCTCAGGTCTAGTGCTGTTAAGCTCTCCCATGCCAAAGGACTCCTGGTGTGTCCCATCTGTGTACTGTTGCTGCTCTTTGGTAGGCTGATACCTGATAACCTATCAGTGGCTTACAGGAGGCCTTGACTTTGAGGCATTCCAATGTCCAAAAGTCTTTAAAGCTGATGATATCACAATGTATGTGTTGCCTGAAAGAAGAGTCTCTACTTTGAAATGTGCTTGAGAAGAAGTCTGGGTCTCCCAAATATAAGGTGTGGGTGGGAGAAAAGAAATCTCCTAAATGTGCTTGTAGTGGAGATTTCTTTATTGTTTCTCTCTATTTTCCTGAGTTTCTAAACTGTGTGTATGATGGTAGAGGAGACAAGGTACAGAATAGAATGCATCTGAAGACTTCTACAGATGAAAACCTGTGATTTAAAAAGGTTTGGTGGATAAAAATGCAGTATTTTTGCCTTGAGCTTTGTTTTCTCAAGCTCAGGAAAGGCATTAAGGAAGAGGCTTGAAGCTCCCACTGCTCACTGGTACCCAGGAAAGAACGTGCTCTGTCTGAACCTTGTGGTGGTGGTGTCAGTGCTGTTAAATGAAACGCAACCAAGCAGTGGCCCGAGTGCCACTCTGCAATTACCCACAGTGGTTACCTGGCACAGCTCTGGGCTGTGCCAGCTAGCATTCCCATAAGCAATTCCCAGTGTGATTTAGAGAGTAGTGCATACCAGTTCACCATTCCAGGTGGGTAGGAAGTTGAACTGTGTGACTGTCAACTTTGCCATGCTTTTTGGTCCTAGAACTGAAACAGTTCTGATCTGTTCTGCTCAATAGGATGGATGTAGCTAGTAAGTTCTATCTTGCATGCACTCAACAATGGTTTATAATACGGCCAGCGCCATTGTTGATAGGGTTTTCCTTTCTTTTTAGATTCAAAAGAAGATTGATGAAGCACTGAATGATGTCACTTCCAGTTTATCCTTCCTGAAAGATGAAAAGGATTATATCAAAGCACTGCCAGAACAAGGCATGAGCCAGCCTGAAGTACTAGAGAAGATGAAAGAGTACAGCTCAAAAGGTATGAATGTGAGTCTGTACTGCAGCAGAGCTGGGTCTGTTTCATAGACATAACATTAAACTTACTCTTAAATGAGATCTAATGACTCCTGCTCATGGGTTTCATCTTAAATATTTCTTTCCTGGTGTTCTTTGCCAATTTTTGTCTGTTTTCCTTCTGGAAGTGACTAAGATTAGTATTGATGGCTTCTAATACTGTGTTTGGATATTTACACTGAAATTGTGTTCCTTCCCCAAGAGTTCTAGACTGATGATGGAAGTGCTGAGGAGAAGAGAAATATGGAGGAAATTATTTGAATGCATTTTTTATTACATTTCTGAGCAACTGCCTTGATGTTTGACTTCTACCAGAACTGCGTTTTCTGTGAAGCCCCACGGAATACTCTCAGTGAAAAAACCTCACAACTTACAAGCAGAACTTTTAGGGAATTTCCAAGACTGTCTCTCTTAATTGAAGTCATAATGATTTGCGCCTTGAAAACATCATTTAAGGAAGGCAAAGTCATGATGTTCCTTTGGCTTGAGTCCACATAAGCATTGTCTGAAACTTAATTGGAGTTGCCTCACTCATCTAAGTATCTCCACCCTGATGCATGTACCTATTACTTGTAGTGATCACATTTAAGTGGCTTCCTGTTCAGAGAAGATATGACTGCCCTGCTTCTATCCCAAATTTGAGAAATGCCTTGAATTTTCTGCTACAAAAATGCATCTACTCCAAATTCAGACACAGTTTCACAGTTGAATATCCTGTAACAACTTATTTTTTTTCTACTTTTATGTATTGCTTATGTAGCTTCTGTCTGTGTTTTCCCACAAATGATGATTTCCTTCCTTCACTGGGTGGTTCTTTCCTTTTTTCTTTTCCTATGGCCCCCTTCTTCCCACACGTGTGCACTCCTCTTGTAAGTTGCTTGGAAATGAAGGCTGGATTGTGACTATGTTCACCTTATATGCTTGTGAAGCTGATGCCATTGAGTTTTATGAAGGGGGGGCTAACAGTGAGGAGAGGGAGCAGATAACCAAACAAGCAGAAATACACTGCTGGGGTGTTTGGAGACAGAAAGTTACTTTGTTAAGTACCATTGCGGTGGGCTGAAATGCAATGAGTTGAAGGTGCCATCGCGTTGGGCAGTGGGCTGAAACCCCTTTCAACAGAGTGTGCTGCTGATGCTGTTCCATCCACTGTTTGTTAAGGCTTCAGCAGCATATTGTTTTAGGTGAAATTTAATTGAGGCAGCCAGCACTGTAGATTTTAGCAATAGAGGCTTGGCCTTTCCATCTCTTCTCAGCTTGCAGTGGTGATGGGTGCTCTTTGACAGTGGCTTTAACTTTAGCCACTGTAGAGTTTAGTTGGTTGGACAGTAGGCTGGGGAGACTGAGAGGGGCTTAAGTGGATTACATGTGTTAATATAACTGCTTGCCGCAGCTAGATGTTGTTTATCTGCTGACTCTTTAGTCGTCATTTAGTTGCAGTTTGCTAAGTTCGTGGGATACATGATGCCAGGGGCTTAGCATTGCACACAGCTATCTCTGTGGCACAAAAATCATACTAGTTCCTCATCAGTGAAATCTCAAAAGCTGAATCCTCATCTGCAGAACTGGTGGGAGGATTTCTCTGTGCATGTCTGCCTGCTTTCTGAGGATGGCTGTGTTTGCAAGCATGTGCTCTCTTTCAGGAGATGTACGTTGGCAGGATGGGAAAGTCTCTGGGACTGTGTACAGTGGTGAAGAGAAACTCACCCGTCTGCTAGTGAAGGTAAAGTGCAAGCAGTCTAACTTTGCGTCTTTGCAGATATCCTTAGAATCCTCAGGGCGACCAGAAACCCCTCAACACTGTTCCAGCATCTTTCAAAATAAATGGGGAAGATCTGAAACTAGGACTGCCCAACTATGAAGACAGAGCCTAGGGGAAATGTAGGTGGAAGGGGAATTATTAGCAAAGCATCTGGGCAGTATAAAGCTGGTCAAGTGACTGTCCCTGAAAAAACACTATGTAGGGAAAAACTAGGATCCAATAAAATGAGATGTTGTTTTGAGTAAGAAAGTAAGAAGCTGACTACAAGTGAACTGGACACTGGTACTGACTTTCTAATTCAGGGAATGGTAGGAGGCATAAAACTGCCATAGATCAGCTTCAGCAAGCTCACCAACAGGTGTGCCTTTGCTGCAGGCCAGGGTGAAAGCATCCCTGACTGTCCTGTTACTGGGAGGCTTTGGGACTTCAGACTGGAAGAGCTTCACTGAGCAAAACTGAATTCTTCTTGGTTTAATTAAAGAAGTTTGTAAAATCTTTTTTTGGCCATCCAAATCTTACAACAATGGAACATGCTTCAGTGGTGTCTTTGTTAGGTCTGTTTACCTACTCAGGAACTTTTCCCTTTGAGAAGCTTAGAAGGTAACTTGAACAGCCCAAAGGTCTGATTTCAGATGTATCTGCTTCAAGAGGTTTTTTGCTAGAAAGGGAGGTCTGGCCTTCTCATTCCTGGGAACAGCTTTTTTACTAGCTGTATTGAGCTCTGTTTGGTTGTTGCTATTGGTGTTTTCATTGACATTTTCTTTGCTGCTGGGGAAACATAAAGATCAGAGCAGGCTTTCTAGAGGGGCCTCAGCTTGGGTTGAGTGTTGTGGAAACATTCCCTCTGTTTGCGCTGATTATTTGCTGTTTTTTCTGCTGTATTTCTTTTAATGTCCCTGCAGTTCCTTTTTGATCTTGGCTGCAGGAGGTTGGAGCTGGTCTATTCCAGCCTTATCCCATGAGCCTGCAGTTGCAGAATGAGCATGAAATACCAGTTTCCACGGCCACTTTTGTAGCCATGTGAATGGGCAGTTGTGCTTTTCTAGCTGCTTCAGATTTCACCTTTAATAGTAAACTTGAAAACTAGTTCTGGAAAATAATTTTTTTGGCCTGCTTTATGTAAAGCAATCACAGGGTGTGTATTGTGTGCTTTTAAAAAATAGCTAAACAATTCAACCTGTCTTTACTAAAAGTAGTATTGGGATGTTAATAGCATCACTCCAGAGGTCAGAATGCCCTAGAAAAACAAGTGAGGTTTTTTTTTTTTTCAACCTCTCAGCTGTAGCTTCCCAGCTTGTGATATTTATTTACAGCAGGAATTAAGTCCAAGGAGATCCGCAGTATTGTCTGCAGCTAAATGCAGCCAATTTGCTTACACAATGCATATGGTGAGTTCCCAAATCTGCACTGATAATTCAGTGCTTCATCTGCAAGGTAACTTTCTGTCTTTGTTTTCTGAAGGTGTATGAAGAGTTTGCCTGGAGTAATCCTCTCCATCCAGATATATTCCCTGGTTTGAGGAAGATGGAAGCAGAAGTAGTGAGGATTGCCTGTACGCTCTTCAATGGGGGCCCCAACTCTTGTGGTGCTGTGAGTAGCCTGTATTCAAGTGTCCCATGAACACTTTGGTTGTTTCTGACTTTGATTTAAGCATAAATGCACTTTCTGTGATCCAGCTGAGGCTGAGATCAAGCTCATTCTGGTGTATGCCATGCCAGCATAGGTGTCCAGAAGACAGTTGCTAATTGCTCTTCTTGGTGAAGCTTTATGAGAGACAGTTTAACTTGGGGAAGTAGTTCTGTAGACAAGACTGTTTGCTTCAGCTTTTTTTCCACACTCTTGATACAGACTTGATGGCAGTTGGAAAAGAGAACCAGAGTAATGTAGCCGGGCTGGTTGTCAGTGGGGGATAGTGAACAGAGCAGTGTCACTTTGACTAGCTCCCCTTGGTTTTAATCTCTGAGCTGGCTCTCTCGGAGCCTGCCAGAATGCTAAGATTGAGGACAAGGCCGGCTGGATGGCTGGTCACCAACAAGCAGCTTGACTTATCGGTGATCAGGCAGGCATGACACGTATTGTCATCTGTCCAGCTGGAAAGCTATCTTTCCAGGCTTATGTGGCCTTCCAGTGTGCTGGGTGGAATCGGTTTTAAAGCCTTGATAGAGTTCCTAGCGAGAGTCCAGGTGTGTATCCTTAAATTGATGATTTCAAAGTTGGTCAAAGAGCAAAAGTTGTGAACTGGGCTGGTGAATTTTTATTATAAAAATGAGTCACTTTTTTTTTTACTCTCATCTCTTGCTTTATCTTTTTGGTAAGGATCCTGAATTCGTTAGACCAAATTCTCTTCCTGTTTATGTGGTGCATGGGACAGTGAAGTCTTATCCCCTAGCGTGGTGGTCAGGTGCAGCTGTGATATACAAACAGGCTGCTGAGTAACTTGTGAGGAAGTAGTTCCATTTGCGAGAAGAATCCAGGTGAGATTTTTCAGAGACTGGGTGTGAGGTGATTGCTGTCTGTAAATACACTAGGGAGGGAGAAGGCCAGCAGCGCCTGAAGATCAATATGGGAAGGAAGTGTTGACACAAGAGCTTATGAGGTGAACTGGCCTTGAATGGACTTAATCTGACAGTTGGTGGCTTGGTTGTGTTAAGGAGGTAAGTACTGGAGTAACCTTATAGTAGGTGTAGTTGGGACCAAACTCCCAAGTGGATTGAAAATGAAACTTGACTGTGCAGTGTCTGGGAGTATAAGACACGGTTGCTTTTGGTAGCAGGAGGTTGCACCCTGTGACCTCACTTATCTTTTCAGGACTGTGTTCCTTGTGTCAGCTTCAAGTTTAGAGAAGGAATGTGCCTCTTTGCTTACAAATACCATTTAACCTCACTTCATCTCCTTCCTGGTTTGCAGAACACTGCTGAGGTGATCCGTGGAGTGGGGAAAGAGGCTGGGTTTAAAGCTGTTGAAACTCATCTTTACCAGCAGTTGAGATGTCAATTGATACAACAGTCAGATCAGATAGCTCTGTGCCACTTAATGTGTGCTTGGAGAACTTTGCTTGCTGAAGCCTGCAATGTGTGCGTTCAATTTTTTGTTACGTAAAGCATGTGTTGTAAAAGTCTCAACCTTGGCCCTGTGTGCTCTTTCACTGAAATTTAGAAGTAGAATTGCCTAAGAGAAGAGGTTCAGAATGGGTAAAACAGCTACAAAACAATCAGACAGTGACCACAGCCAATGTTAGACCTCCACAGATGTTCTCTGGGGAATTCCTCTTCTCTCTGCTTCTTTCTTTGTCTCTTTTTCAGAGGATTGTGCTGCAAAGCTGCAGCTGAGATTCAAGCAGAGGCAAAGCAAATGGGGAAGTGTGCAACTTGCCATGGAGTTACATTCTAGCTGTTTGAACAGTCAAATTTGCAGCGTGAGAGGGAGGGTTGAAAAGTTGATTGGCTGGAAACAGAAGATTAATTGCATCCCTGTAATTATCTTGTCCAAACGAGTCTCTCCAGTGGACTTTTTGTCTTCCTCCCACGTTGCCCTTCTTGACTGTGAAGAATGTCCGGAGTTGCTAATCATTGATGGAGACACATGGGTGGAGATAATGGAAGGCACATGCTCTTTAAGCAGTTGAGCTCTAAGACTTTTCTAATTTTCTTCTCCTCAAAACAGCATTAATATTTCAGAATTATTTCTGGAGGCTTGGACAATTACAAAGCCATTTTAAAAGAGCATTTTTTTCAAACTGATGCTATGCTTTCTGTCTCTGGGAGGTAGCTGGTCACTCAGACTGCCACAGTTACACTTCAGTAACCAATGAGGCTGTAAAACAGAGAGATGGCTAAACCAGGGAGGGTGCAATGCTGTGAGTTATCTTTATCTTTAAATTGATCTGCTCAGGAGACACTGCTGGCTTTTTCTACTGAGAAAGCTTCTGGTTTACTTGATTCAACTTTTGCAGTGTTGAAAACGAAAACAAATGCTCTTTTTCCTGAATTTCATCACTGCCATTTCTGAGCAGCAGTGTATCTTAGTGCCAGATCCCTGTCCACTGGATTCACTAACCAGATTTAAGCAGTTGAGACTGCTTGTCCAATTTTGTTGGTGCCTGGTGATGGTCCCTGAAGACAGATGGTGCTTGTTAGTCTTTCTGAAGAGTGTATCTGTGGCTATGTTGTGTGTGTGGGGGGGAAAAAAACCCCAGACGTTTCTGTCTTCTGTCAGTGGGGCAATTTCAATTCCTTTATCCTCTGATTTCTATGACACCTTACAGAAAAGCACTTTGAGGGGCTAACACTGTGCTGCACAGTCTGGGAAAAGCAGTGACACATTTATGCTGTTCCCAGGGCTTTCAGCAGCCTGGGGATCTCTGCGTGGCCCTGCCCTGTGTCATGTGGACATCTTCCCAAGCAGAATCTCTGGAGAGCAGTTCCCTGCTTCCTCTTTAAAGGTTTTCAGTGTATTTAATAAATGCTAAAATGAAACATGTCTTTTTTTGATTTCTGAATGTTCAATCAGATGAGCAGCTTGCATTATTTACAGGAGTTGCCTTTATTTGAGACTTGGGGGCTGTAATTCTCCTTGGTTTAAACATGGGCATAAAACCAGTAACAATGCCCGTGTGGTGAGGGGCGTGCAGGCATGGCTTTTGCCTTCAATTGCACTGAGATGTTCCAGGTTTTTTAAGCAGTTTTTAAAAGTAATCATTTTCAGCAGCAGATGGATGTTTCCAATTTCTCACTAATTACTACTTTTGTTCTTACTTTTAATCATGTTACACGAGAGCAAAGAGACAGGAATTGATGATTTTTGGCTCCGAGGAGATTCTAATCACATTCCTGCGATGATTTGGAAGAACTAATTAAGCTCAGCACATAGAGGAGGAATGGGGGGGAGTTTGTTCTTGTCTGATGTGTGTTCCTGTTCACAAGGTGCTTTATTTTGCAGTGCTGGCACTGTGGATTTTCCCTCTAATTTGAGGAGAAATCACCACTTTTATGCAAGCTTCAATTATTATTATTATTTTTTTAGTAGCTTTTTTGAACTTGAAAAAGACAGCTTTGAAGTGCCGGGGAAAATTCAGTGAGGGTGTGTGTGCACGTATGTATTTGATGTTGATCTCTTCTTTGCACTTACTCTGCAGCTGATGACAGGGGAGAGCGGCAAAATCAGCAGATGCAAACCTAAGCCTCCTGTAGAAGCTGGCTTGTCTCTTCCTTCCAAATTCTGGGGCTTTGAAATTCTGTCGTAGAGCTGGCTGCACGTTTAAAGTAGGACTTTAACAGTGAAATGTGAGTGATGTGGCTTGGGGGGGACTTAAGATCTGTCAGGTTTTATCTGTAGTGAAGAGCAGGTCACCCTGAGAAGAGACAACTAGTTAAATTTAGAGCCTGTAGGTTTGCAGGGGTTTTATGTGAGTCTGCCACTGTTTTATCACAGTGCAGTGGATTGTGGTGTATTTTTACTCTAATGCTACCTTAGAAATAAATTGTAGTTTGCTTTCTTGTAGCTCAGTGGAACTTCGGGTCAGCTTTGTCTCCAGGGTCTGAATGGATGTGCTTCCTAAGGTGAAAATGCAAGTAAAATTTGAGAGACCGCAAACCAAAGTGATTCTTTTATGTCTGACAGTTTGACAGTGACTTGCAAGTGGCATGACTGAAGAAATCTGAGAATAGGGACTGTACCTCCTACTGCTGTTTTAATATTGAGGTTCCAGAGTGCTGAGATTTGGAGGGAGGGAGCAACAGAAGGGATATACTGAGTTTAGAAAGCAGGAGAGATATTTTTTCCCTGTGCTTTCTTCTCTCCCTCCCCCTCCCACTTGGAAAAGAATAAATAAATCAAGAACAAAAAAAGTCCGTTTGCCTTTTTCCACACACTTTGCCTGGCTTTTGAAGATAGCAAGGTTGGAATGCTGCTTAAAACAATGCACCCTTTTCCCCATGGCATTGCTTGGGCCTGTGGACTTTCATTTAGAGGAGAGAAAAAAAAAAAAAAAGAATTTGTATGAGCCATTGGCAGGTGCTGAATCACTGTGTGTTGGCCAGCTGCCGGCGTGCCGCAGGCGGTGGGGAAGTTGTATCCTGTGACAGTGATTCAAGCCCTGGCTATAGCAGAACAAGTTTGCTGTTGATGGCTGAGCTGACAAAGCCTCCTGTGAAGGAGCAGACTCCCCCTGCAGGTATAAAACCCCTGGACCAAGAAGGGTTTTTGCTGTTGCAGCTGTAACATGCTAAAGGTGCTGCTGCAGATCGAGGTGCTCTGGCACTTCTCTGTGGTGGAGACTCATGTTGGTTCTGATGTGCTGACTATGGGCCAATTTAGGAAGCTGATCTGGCTGAAATTCAGCTTTTTGGGTGGATTTTGAGCTAACTGAATAAGCTTTCTGTGTGGTTATCTGCATGCTGGTGTTGGTGCCTGGGAGGAGGATCTGTTCTGGATGTTGTTCCTTAACCTGCATCTGACCAACTGGTGAAAGGTGTTGACTCTTACCTCCCAAAAACTGTGTGTGGGTCAGCATTTCCATGCAGGTGATAAGCCAGACTTTGAAGAAAGGCTTGTTGTGTATGAGGGTCAGGTGTTGGTGCTATGGTGGAAAGATCGAATAAGACTGTTCAGAGGCTGCTTTTTGAAGAGCAGATTATCCAAGTGAGAGTAGAGGTAGGGACTGCTTGCTCAACCAAGAGCAGGCCTGGCATCACAAGGTGTCTGGTGTTAACTTGAATCCCAAGATCCCCAAATCATGCCTAGCAAAGTTTTCACAATCGTTGCAACGTTGCAAGCAGTGTTACAAGTATGCAATAATCCCATTCCTCTTCTCCCACCTGGCCCTAGGAAGGCAATCCGTGTTAGACCAGTTGTTTTTTCCCCCGAAGGTAATAGCTGACAACTTCACAGATCTTTTCATAAGAAGGGTTGAGAAGTGAATGACACAGCCCATAAAATGCTTAGGACATTGTGTTCCTGCTACCATTTATTTGCTTCACAATAAATGCACCAATTTCTTTATCCAGTGTGAGGCTCTGTTAGGTTTATCTGCTACAGCTGTTGCAATTAAACTACCAAAAAGGCAGTAGTTGTCTGTGGTGTGGCAGTCATTTCCACACTGCCTGTGGTGGCAGCTGTTGCTAGCTGAGATCATGTTAGGAACAAATGTGGCAGGCTGTTTTATGTGCCTGTGAACTTTGTTCCTTATCTCTCTACTTAATGTTTAGTCATTGTTGTGCAGTCACACTTCTTTGCTCCTTGTGGTTTTGCAGCTATGTCAGCTGGGGAAAAACAAAGGAAAACCCAGACGAGCAGCTGTCATAAGGCACGCAAATGTGATTGCATCCTTTTTATGCTGCTTTTTTTTTTGGAGAAGAGGTTAAAAGGGGAAATTACAATTGGCTTAGCAGATCTGAGGATCAAAATTAGTGTTCCATAAGCACTGTAAGTAGGTTTTGATTCCTCTCTTTCACCTGCACTTCTGTATATCTGTCTGAGGCACCTGCCCATCCTCAAGTTATGACTCACCCATCATAGCATTCTGGAGGCTGCTCAAAAAACCAATCTCGCACTTTACTAGGTTAAAATTTTACTTTGGAAGAGTTTAATTTCTTTATTTCCAACAGTTTTTGAGTTCTAGCATGCAGTAGTAAACTTGATTGAACAGCATGTGTGTGTACCTTCCTCTCTTCCACCTTCCAAACTTGCTTGTTCTCTTGTGGTCAGGGTAGAGAGGACTGGGACAGCATGGGTAGTGGGTTCTGTGGGTACTGAGGGATTTGTTGGGGAGTGTAACGCAGAAATTCCTCCTGATGTAAAATTCCTTGGGTTTTTGAGGACTTAAAAGCTCTGGCCTGGTGTTGACCCAGACCTAGACTGGCCTCTGCAGAGAGAAGGTGGGAGAGGGCTCTGTGCTTTGCAGTGCTGCAGGTTCTGGGAAGGTTTTGTAGTTCAGGAGTAGTGCCAACCCTGAGCTGGCTCTATGCCTCAGCGTGGCACTGCTCCAGACCTAATAAACCCTGCTGGACTTCAGTTAACTTAATACAGACTCAACTTTGTTGTTTCCGTATACGTGGCATAATGAATCTGTAATCCAGACAAACAATCCCCGGGTAATCAAGAGCTAAGTGTGTGCTAGTACTTTCATGAGGTGCAGTCATGTTTGGCAGCTAGTGACTGTGCAGTACGGTCACCTCTTGTCAGGCTTTTGACTTTGGATATTTTTTTTTTGTTTTCCCTTTCCCCCCTGCCTTTAAATAGAGGAATCAACTTTTATTTAAATGTGCACTTTCAAGCTGAATGTCAGAAAACTACCATGAGCTGTTTGTTGGCTTCTGCTGCCCTTGAGAACCTAAGCTGGTCCTGTACATCTCTTGCCTCTGAAACATCTTTGGGCAGTGATGCTGTGTCATCATTTTTTTTTCTTTTTCTTTTCTCTTCTGCAACATCCGTGTAAACAGTTGTTTTTCTTCTTTGCTTCTTTTCTTCACAACAGATGACGTCTGGGGGGACTGAGAGCATTCTGATGGCCTGCAAGGCGTACCGGGACCTGGCTTATGAGAGAGGCATCAAACAGCCAGAAGTGTGAGCAATATCTCTGCAGATTGGTTTTTGGTTTGGGACCTTGTGGGATTTACTGTTTCTCTGAGTCGAGGTGGCTGCTAGACCCCAATATTCCTTCATTTCATAGCTCATGAATACCTCCTCCTTGTCCATCTCTGTCTGAGGAAGAGTAACCTGGGTTGAAAGGAGTGGTACAAAAGCACGGGAACCTTTAAGCAGCCTGGGGGGCATCAGTGTTGCTGGGGGGCTGTGGTAGCTGTGCTGTGCAGATGTATTTTGGCAATACCTGTTTTCTGCTCTAAATGGAGCCTGCTCATTTCCACTTTGGGCCCCTCTCAAGCACAGATTGTCAGGCTCTTTGAAGTGTTTAAGGGGTTTAATTTATTCAGATCAAAGAAGGTTTAGCCTGAAAACTCTGGGACTAAAGTTGGGGCTGGTTGGATCTGAAATGAGGAGTGGTGCTAATCATTATGCTGCTAATAAAGGATTTGCACTCTCTAATGTGCTGCTTTTTTTTCTAGATGGTGCATCAAAAATGTTTCTCTGGTTAATTGCTTATGGGGGAAAACCTAAAGAGAGATGAAACACTGTGGTCTTCATCTTCTGATGAATTCCTGCCGTTCTTTTCTTCCTTCTCTTAACATTTTTGCACGCTATTAAAGGCCTTGTTAAAGATATGATGCCTCGGAAAACAAGTTTAATTAAGGCTGTTCAGCCACTGCCATTACAGGTGGGAGACAGCAAATACTATGCTCATTTGGTGTATTTATGCTGCTCCTTCCCTTTTTTTGTCATATGCCCCTCTCAGGGAGGGTAGCTGGTTAGAGACAGTACAATATTGTCTGATATGGCAAGAAATTAACTTTCCTGGGAACTCTAATTCCTGGTTCACAGAAGACCATGCAGTGGAGCAGAATTACTTTAATCTGTTATCTCTGGGTTGTTTGAGATCCATTTTCCATTATCTTATTTCAGAACAGCACGTGGCTTCTTGTCTGTCTGTCCCAGAGAGCATTTTCCTCGACTTTTTTCAGTCTGTATGATTGTTGACTAGATGAAACATGCAGTTGGCCTGTTTGTGACCTGTCTGTCACACAGAAATATCTGCAAATTGATTTTTTTTGCTCTTTCCCCTCCTGTTCATGGTAAGGCTTAGGTGCTGCCTGGATTGACATATGCAATCTGTTACTTTTCCAGGTTGGTTCCAGTGAGTGCTCATGCAGCGTTTGACAAGGCAGCACACTACTTTGGACTGAAGTTGATTCACATACCATTGACCAAAGCTATGGAAGTGGATGTTCAGGTATTGCTTTAGGCAGCACAGCACTCTTTCTGTGGGAAATTAGCATTGCACAGCAAATAGAAAGAAATCTACCTGTCCAGGTAGCAAGTTAGTGGATAGAGAGGGCTGAAAGCTTCCTGGAAATAGGGAAAAACAGCAGGAGTAAATGCCTGTCATTGCAGATAAGGTTTTGTTTGAAATAATTAAATGTAAACCATCCCTTTGTCCTGTGTGATTCATTTAGAATCAAATAATTTATGTATTTAAGAAATAGCCCCAGATTTCAGATGAGGGCAAAAAAAGTGTGTTCTATTTGCGAGTGGATGAGTTAAATGACTCGGCTGATGTTTGCTGATGCTTGTAGCTCATTGCTTTGCTTTCTGTAGGCTTTTGTGTGTTGGTTTTTAAGACCAGATGCTGCATATTTTCACTTTTTATCTTTTTTGGCAGGGTGGCACTTGGTAAGTGGAATGTGAGCATCTTCTCTCTTTAAATCTTCAGGCAATGAGGAGAGCTATCTCGAAGAACACAGCCATGCTGGTCTGTTCTGCTCCCCAGTTTCCGCATGGAATTATGGACCCGATTGAAGAGGTGGCAGAGGTAGGGTGCCCTTGGGACTTCTAGGTGCTGTAGCAATAAAACCAGCATGTCCTTCTGTACAAGAAGGTTTCCATGATGCCAACCAGTGAATTTAGTGGGAGGAGCAGACTGGTTGGGAGGGTATTACTGCCTGCAAATCAGGTGTTAACCAACAGCAGGTGTGTAGGACACTGTTTGGAAGTGAGGAGGAACATGGGACTGTTTTGTTTGCACTCTGAGAAGGTGGGCTTTAAATAGCAGATGTTACCTCTGGGCATTGTCATAAAGCTGTTTCTGGGGCTGCATTTCAGATTTGAGCTGGTGCATGCAGTGTGTCACAGCAAGGCAAAAGCAGCAAGCCTTTTGTGCATGTTTTGTCTCTGAACTTTCAAGTCTGTGCCATAAACTTCCTCTGTAACTGAAGATACCTATTGTGTATGTGACATAGAGCTCAGCTGCGCCCACTGTGAGACCAACCAGAAGGGCTCATTCTTTGATATCTAAGAGGAAATAACAGTGAAATAGTCCACCTGTTAAAAAGGCTTTGATTTACAGCCTGTGGGCTGTAGCAAACTTGATGCAGAAGCTGAAGGAATGTGTGGAGGGAGTAGGAGTCAAAGGACTGGAACCTTATTTTTCAAACATGTCTCTTGATTTTCCTCTCCATGTTCCAGTTATTTATTTTGTACATAGCCAGCCAGGGCCTCTGACCTTCTTTTCATTTGGATCACGCCCTTACACTTTATTCCAGATACTCTTTTCAGTCCAAGTTGTCACATCTCTTTGGCAAATACAGCAAACTGCCAAAATGTGATGTTGTTTTTCCTCTTGCTGGCAATCTTCAAATATGTGGAAGGCAGGAGAAGACATCCCACAGGTAGCCAGCATTTCCAGATCGCCTATCCTTAACAGTCTGAGAGTGGTCTGATGCTCCAGAAAGGTCCAGGAAACATTTAATTGTAAAATGCAGAGTACCTTTTGGTAACTGGAGTTGGGTGCCCCACGTTGTTTTCTTGCCTGATTGCATGTTCATGCGCTCAAACTCACCAGAATCTCTTGTTCACACACAGCTCGCGGTGAAGTACAAAATCCCCTTCCACGTTGACGCCTGCCTGGGTGGTTTTCTCATTGCTTTCATGGACAAGGCAGGGTTCCCTCTAAAGCGTCCATTTGACTTCCGTGTAAAAGGTGTGACCAGCATTTCTGCTGATACCCACAAGGTAAGAAGGAGGGGAGAAAGGTCTTGCAGTGCTTTTGTTTCTGGGGAGTAATTCCTGATGCCACCCATGTCTTCAGACATTTCTGCTGTGCTGCATGGAGGAGTGCTGAAGTGCAGGGGTAAGGGCTGCTCTGTTCACAAGCTTTGTGCAGTGTGCCAAAGGACAGGCAAGTGGGATCTTGGTGACTGCGTGCAGCAAGTGCTTGAATGTGTTCATGTCCTTCTGCAGCTTTTAATGCTTTCTGTGTCCCTTCCAGTACGGCTACGCTCCCAAGGGCTCCTCGGTGGTGCTGTACAGCGACAAGAAGTACAGGAGCTACCAGTTCTTTATAGCGCCTGACTGGCAAGGGGGCATATACGCCTCTCCCTCTGTGGCAGGCTCCAGGCCTGGTGGCATCATAGCTGCATGCTGGGCCACTCTGATGCACATAGGGGAATCTGGCTACGTTGAGGCTACCAAGAGGATCATTAAAACGACTCGTTTCCTCGAATCAGAGTACGTGTGTGCCTTAGTGTTTTGATCACACTCTTCAACCTCATTCTGGACTCCTTCTCCCAAACTGCTTTTGTTTCCCTTGCAGTGTTTGTTGTTTTTTGAGTTCTGTTTTTTTTGTTTGTTTTTTTGTTTTTTTCCTTCCTGGAAAATCTATAGCATGTTACCTGCTGGGTGGGGATCCACCAGAGAGTAACGGGAGAAAATGCTTTATTTATGCCCAGGTTGCTGCCCTATGCCAGATAGTTGAGAGGCACAGAGAACAGGGGTGCAGGCATCTCTATTTAGCTGACTTTGCTTCAAGAGTTTCTTCTGCCTCAGCTGTGACTGAGGGGGAATCTGGAAGGACTTACTGGAGATGATGAAGGAAGGGTTATACCCTCTCTTGTTGGGGTGCTTACGCTGCTTATGTGAGCTGATAAGCTGATCTTTTCTGCTACTCTGTCTTCCCTTGCCTCTCTGTCCTCCCTTTTTTCCATTTCTTCCTGAGTTTACTTCACTTTAGGGCCTCTAATGACTTGAATCCTCTTGCAAGTCCCAGTGGCCTTGGGGTGGTTGCATGATTTTTTGGTAGGAATGTGCCGTCGTCTGTTCTCTTCTGTAGCTTGTCCTTTAAGGTTGCAGATAGGTGGACAGAATGCCTGGCCCCTGTGACACTGATCTGTCACTTTTTTCTTTTTAAGGTTGAGAAAAATTGACAGCATCTTCATTTTTGGGAAGCCTGAGGTGTCTGTCCTCTCCATTGGTTCGGACACTTTTGACATTTATCGATTATCTAATTTCTTAGCCGCAAAAGGATGGAACTTAAATGTCCTCCAGTTCCCATCAAGGTGAGTTTCTGGAGATAAGTTGTGTAGCCAGGGTACAAGAGATGGCTGTCTTCAGGCCACGTAGCTGTCTTGATTTGCTGAGTGGCGTTGCCCATATCTGATAAATTGTCTGTAGACTTTTCCTCTGCAAGGAAGGAATTACTTTTGTAATTGCTGATATATAGCAGTTCCTGCAGTGAGGATGAGGCAATAGTAATTTTAATGAACCTGGCAGAAGACATATCTGAGGCTGCCTTTCTATTTGCCTCTAATACAAGCAGAAAAATACAAATAGCCAGGGCTTTATCTCATGTTTGCTAACTGAGACTTTGTAGATTTATTTATTTATTTTTAGTATCTCCTTGCTGTCCACTGAAGATTAAAGTAATTGAAAGACCAGGGAAGGGCTGATCGTTTTCAGTGATCTTTCCAGCCTGGTGTACACTGCATATTTGTCAGAGTGTTTCCTTGAATGGGTATTTGTTGTTGTTCTGTGGGTAAAAGGGGCAAATGCTATCAGATGTAGCTGCACTGGAAAAATTTTGGACTTGCAGTTAGCATGAAGTAAAGTCTAGAGAGCCTGAAGCAAAAGGTGTGAGTAGCCCCATTCCTTCTGGTAGATGCTAGCTTCTGCGCTAATGGCTTATCTAAGCTAGAGAGAAAGGGGAGGGAAATGATGACAAGGATCACTTTGCTTGCAGGCAGCTGCATTTTTCTCACCAGAGGTACCTGGAGTGAGGTGAGAAAGTTATAGGCCTTTAGCTATGTACAGTGACGTCAGGAAGGAAAGAGGAGTTGTCATTTTGCAAAAGAAGAGCTGAACTCTCCACAGCTTGGTTCTAGTATTTTGCAGGGATTATCTTTAAGTGGAAGGGATTGGATCATCATCTCCCATTATACTACTGACATTTTTTTTAAGGAGATACATAGTTGTCAATGGCCAGGGAAGGACTAAATTGCTGTTGACAGTGCTGAAAACGTGGAGCTGTACATACTTGGGATGGTTAATCTTTGCCCTCTCCCCTCCCTGCCCAGTATTCATCTCTGCGTTACACAGTTGCACACGAAGTCCGGTGTTGCTGAACAGTTCCTGAAAGATGTCAAAGACAGCATTGAGGAGATCATGAAGGACCTCAATGCCAAGACCACAGGCATGGTAAGGAGGCCAGCATATAGTGAGGGTGTGTTTGGGGTGAGCGTGTTTCTCTGATAGCATTAACGATCTTGCGTAACGACCTCCTCTTCTCTGCTTAGGGAGCCATCTATGGAATGGCCCAGTCCGTCCCAGACAGGAGCTTGGTAGCGGAGATTTCTCAGGCGTACTTGGACGGCCTCTACAGCACGGATGTTCCTTGCAGTGAAAAGCACATGAACGGCTCTCCCAGCCACCACTGACTGTAGTGCAACAATCGGTGCCTTGCCAACTAGCACTGGGGCGGTTCTAAAGGTTTCCTAGGGGAAGAGATTGCAGTAAGCCTTTGTTCCTACAATTGCAGGTCTGATGACACCTTGATCTTGAAAACTTCCTTTCCCATCTTAGTCTGTTCTGAAATCTGCATTATTTTCATACCCAGCTTTAGGTTTAGAGCTTTTCTTTCCTTCCCCTTGCCTGTTTTCATCATGACTATTGATGGTGAATTGAATGTCCATTCCACGACTCGAAATTCCTCAGGTATTCTATGCATCACTTCATTCCTTGCTGTTTCTTCTCCTCAGACCTGGTATTCAGCTGGTGTCCAGCCAAGTGTTAGATTTGAGTTCTTATGTTGTGTTCCAAAGCTTCAATCTTCCCAGAAGTTGAAGGTAGAAAATAAATTGAATATTTTTTCTTTTGAGTATTTCTCCAAGCTACTGCACTTAACAGACTGTGCTCGGAGCCTTGTAGCTACGTAATGCAGAGTTGATAAATTGGCAAAGGAAAGATGGTCATGTACTCTTTTTGAAATCCCCTCTGGAGATCTCAGTCAGGCTGCAATCAATATCTGCTGGGGATGGAGGAGGGAACAGCCTAACACAAAACCCTTTTCTGGAATCTCTTGGTTTGAATAATAGCAGAAATAGAAACTGAATAGGTGGTGTAGGGAGAGAAACGGGATGGTACTGAAAAGCCTAGGTACATAGAAACTGTTTTGCTTCCCTGCCTCTTCTAGAAGACATACATTTACCACCTACAGTGCTTGTACCTCACATGATTCTGGAGGGTTGTGCAAAACAGTAATTTCACTGTTCATAACGTGAAGGTTTTGCACTATCTCACAATGCTGTAGCAGAGTCAGTCAGACCCTGGTGTGTGTCATGGCTGGGGACTTCACGTGCAAACGGATGGCGCCAAAGCTGACCTTTTTTTTAACATGATCTTTTAGTATTAAAAAGGTGACTTTTGTAATAGTAGTGATCTCTGCTCTTTGCACTGATTCTTTTAAGGCACATTTTCAAAAGGGCATTCACCATTGTGCCTTGATGCTTCTCTGGCTTTTTTTGTGGGATGCCAGGGAGAATCTGAGGGTTCAGCTGTTGACTGCAGCGTTTCTTGCAGTTGTTTTCTTATGGTACTATACTGAAAAAAACCCCAAACCTCAAAGGCAGACTGACCTCAGAGGAAGTATGCTTGTGTACAAGGTAGGATAGGAGTTGTATTGAGCCACAAGTCCCCTTGACAGTATTATGAAGACGCTGGTGTAGCTCTGAGAGGTAGATGATAGGATGCAGCAGGTTGGAGGTATTCAAGCCTTGGGCATATGGCTCACCCTTCCTATTTTTCTCCTCTGTTTTTACTGTGAGAGAGTTTTCCCAGTGCAACTTGTAAGGCACTCGTGGCCTTAAGAATGAGAATCTCTTGAGTTATTAAACAACCGTGGAGTCACTCCTGCAGGGCTTTCCCATGTGTTTCCTCTCAGCTTTTCTGCATGCCACTGAGAATTTCCTGGGCAGAGTTCAATGCTTGGGAGAAGACTTGGTGCCACGTCTGCAGAGTCTTGTGCAGGGCATCTGAAGGAAGGCCTCTGTCTCTCTGTTGTTGTGGGCTTGTGAGCCTGAAGCTGACCCTCACTGGCTTAACACAGCTGAAGCACACACTTGCACAATAATTACACTGAATGAGAAGGTTTCTTGCCAGCCACTGCACAAACCAGTGCAGCAACCTTGGGCGATTGTGGGAAGAATACTTGCTTTTTAACAAGTTTATTCTCAGTGCTAGGAGACAAAAGTATTTTGGCCATCTGCCCTTAAATTGATGACTATGCGTGTCTCTGAGCCCCTTTGAAAGCATTGCATTTGAACTGCCTGATAGTCTCTTGCTGGTGTTACCAGCTCTGGCAGTCAGCTTTTATGTTGGACCTATTTATTCTGTTAATGTCTTGCCAATGTGACCATTACTGCATCTCTGAGTTTGCTGTACTTTGGAGACAGTCTTAAGTGTCTAGCTACTGTGATGGTTCTCTTTTGAACCTAGATTTAAAAGAAAAAAAAAGAAAAACCAAAAAAACCACCTAAATTAAAAAGGGAGGTACTCTTTGTTTCTTCTTTAAAAGAAAGAGGGGATGGATTGGGGTGGGATTAAGGAGAGAAAAACTCCCTCCTCTTCCCTGGTTGTGTTCTCCTCTGAGGAAGTAGATGGATCTAACAGATCAGTGCTCCATTTCACATTTTTGGATGTATTTGAAGATGTTATTTGTAAGTCAATGTATTCTATTCTGGGCTTCACTTACTAGTAATATTTGTGGGTTTAATTATTTTATGTGTGTTTATTCTGTACTGTAAATGTAATCTTCTGGTCAGGAATAGGCCACTGTAATTTACCAGTGTGTAGTCTTTATTCATCCTTGTCATCTAACATGTAATCTGCATTTCCTTTATAATGTCAAATGGTCTTAGAAGAATGGTGCGATTAACAGGCTGTGTAATTATTTAAAAGACAAAAAAGAAGAATTTTATGGACTGGATTATGATCTGAAGCTGGATGGTACTTAAGACTTGGAGGAATCATTGCAACTATTAATTCCTGTGAGATTTCTGTCAGGTTTTCCAAGTGAGACACTAAATCTGTTGCTTGTACCAAAGCACTCCCAAGGGATTTGTGTGCTCTTAGGTACTGGACTGAAGAATATCCAATGGGATGGACCAAGAAGAGATGTGTGTCTTCATGCCATGGATTTCATCTGCACTTTGCTGATGACGCGGGGGAGCGAGGAGTGCAAGGGTTGCGTACAACACAATAATATCTTGCCCAATAAATACACATTGACTTTTTAAAGAACAAATGGGACGAGTGCATCTGATGAGTGTTCTGTATTGCTTGAACTTGCCACTGTAAAACTGTAGGTTGAAATAGCTGAAGAGATGGTGAAAAAGGACCTAGTTTGTATTAAAATGGTGCATTTAGGTATCTAGGCCCATTGAACTCTTATTTTTTCTGTTTTGATGCTCATTTGAATGAATGGGGACTGATTGCTCCTGGTCTTTGCTCATGCACAGCGTGGTCTGTGGCAGGGAGAATGGTTTATGAATCTTACTAACTCTGCCCCAGGGCTGCTCGTTCATTCTGTCAAGATAAAGGTGGTGTCCATGGCTACATCTTACATGTGATCTTCAAGGATGCTGAAAATTGCTATTTAAGAGCTATGGATTTTTTCTTAATACTTTATAGAATTTTAAAGAGTTAAAAAAAAGAAGATCAGACCTGAATTGGGTGTTTGTAGTGTTTCTCCCAGAGTGTTTTGCTGAAAGCAATTATTGCTGATTTCACAGCAAATTGTTCCTGTTGTACTCAAAATGCAGTAGTGTATTGGGTTTGCGTGGCAAGGTTTTTGGTAGCTGGGGGGGGACATGGGGTGGCTTCTGTGAGAGAAGCTGCCAGAAGCTTCCCCCATGTCCGACCCGACACAGCCAATGCCAGCCGGCTACAAGAACGGACCCGCCGCTGGCCAAGGCCGAGCCCATCAGTAACACCTCTGTGATAACAGAATTAAGGAAAAAAAAAAAAAAAAAAGGAAGAGAGTAAAAAAAACAAACAAAAAAACAAAGCTGCACACTTTGCAGCTGGAGAGAGGAGTGAGAAGAGGTGAGAGAAACAACTCCAAGACACCAAGGTCAGGGAAGAAGGAGGGGGAGGAGGTGCTCCAGGCACTGGAGCAGAGATTCCCCTGCAGCCTGTGGTGAAGACCATGGTGAGGCAGGCTGTCCCCCTGCAGCCCATGGAGGTCCATGGTGGAGCAGATGACCACCTGTAGCCCGTGGAGGACCCCACGCTGGAGCAGGTGGATGCCTGAGGGAGGCTGTGACCCCGTGGGAAGCCCACACTGGAGCAGGTTCCTGTCAGGACCTGTAGCCCGTGGAGAGAGGAGCCCACACCAGAGCAGGTTTGCTGGCAGGACTTGTGACCCCGTGGGGGACCCGCGCTGGAGCAGTCCCTTCCTGAAGGACTGCACCCCATGGAATGGACCCATGCTAAAGCAGTTCGTGAAGAACTGTCAGTCATGGGAAGGACTCACGTTGGAGAAGTTGGTGGAGGACTGTCTCCCATGAGAGGGACCCCACGCTGGTGCGGGGGAAGGAGTCCTCCCCCTGAGGAGGAAGGAGTGGCAGAAACAACGTGTGATGAACTGACTTCAACCCCTATTCCCCGTCCCCCTATCCTGCTGAGGGGGAGGAGATGGAAAATAGGGAAAGAGATTAAGCCCAGGAAGCAGGGAGGGATGGGGGAGGTGTTTTAAGATTTGGTTTTACTTCCCATTATCCTCTGATTTTGATTAGTAATAAATTAAATTTGTTTTTTTCCCCAAGTTGAGTCTGTTTTGCCCATGCCAGTAATCGGTGAGTGATCTCTCTCTGTCCTTATCTCCACCCATGAGCTTTGAATTATATTTTTCTCCCCCTGCCCAGTTGAGGAGGGGGAGTGATAGAGTGGGCTTTGGTGGGCATCTGGCATCCAGCCAGGGTCAACCCACTACAAGTAGACTCTCTGAATGCTGAGGTCACTGTGTTACTGGACTGTAGATCTTCTACCACCAAATCCACAGGCAACCTCTTTTGGGAGGTATCCCACTGTAAGAAGCACCTCACCCATTGCTCTTGCTGCTTTTGTGCCCTGTATTTATGCCTTGGCTCTGGCACACTTCTAATTTTAGCACAGGCAGTTTTTATCTGACCTGCTCTGGCTTTGATAATCTCATTCTCTTTCACACCCTGTTCACTTTGAGGCACAGGCCTGTGAAGGCATGTGCCATTTCTCCGTGTTGCTTCATCATGAAGCTTTTCCATGGCAGAAGTACCTTGAGAGCAGTCAGGCCAGTACCTGCCTTGGGGGAACACCTGATAGCATAATTTTGACAGTGAGGCCTTCTTCCAAACTGACATCAGGTTAACAAAGACCTTTATTGTAAACACTTTCAGTTGGTATCCTACTAAATGCCAGTTACAATAGGGGTGAGATTATGTGCCTGCTTATAATACTGCTAGAGAGAGTTTACAGTCATAACCAAATTGCACATCACAGTTGCTGGTGTGTTACAGAGAAACCAAAGGGTTCACGTACCACATTTTAGGTAGAAAGCATATTCCAGTAGGTAAGAAGCAATGACATAGTGGCTGGATGGAGTCAGGCTCTGGAAAGACTTACTGTAACAGAACACATCTGCTGAAAGCCCCAGAGGCTCAGCGGTTTGTGGGCTGGTAGGGCACAGCTAACAAAGGGTTTAAGAATGGAAGTGGTAAGATCAGAGATGGATATATACACGGTGCTCAAGAAGCGCCTCCATCTGAGCTGCGGTGGGGAGTTTGGCATGGCGCTAGGCAGTCTGGATCCAGGAACTAGCTTGCAAGTGGGAGAAGGGTCTAGGTGTAGCTGTCCAGGCGAAATGCGGGTTGTGGCAGTGGCACAGTTGATTTTTGGCTTCACGTGTCTCTCTCTAGTCAGGAAAGAGAAGCTGCAACCTGCTCGATGAAGCTGGCCAAGTTGATGTCTCGCTCCGATAAGCCTCCACACTCGTGGGTGCTCAAGGTGATATGAACCTAAACCAGACAGATAGACCGACCAAGTGTTGCTGGCAGAAAGAGCAGGAATGGTTTCCCCCAGTGCTGCAGACAGTTTACATCTGATGAGGCAGGTAGCACTATTATACTTTCTCCAGACTTATTAGCAAAATTGCCAGGGGTGGGAGAGGTGGGCTGGCATTTTGCCTGGTTTTCTTCCTTTTGCAGCTCGTCCTGGCCACAAGCTGTCACTGCCACCCTTCCCTTGGTCACAGCAGCTAGCTGTGCCTGCTTTTCAACTCACTCTTTCTCCAGAAGCTGTTTTCCTTGCTGCTGCTTCTGGTACTGATTTTAAAAAGCAGCTCTGGTGCCAGCCTACTGGTAGCTACTGCTAGCTGGACAGAAATAAAAAAAAGAGGGAGGAAAGGGTCTGTAGGCAATAGCTGTAGGCTGGCTGTGATATGCCAAGGGAATAGCCTCTGAGGAAAGAGGTCCCACTGATCTTAAAAGCACTTGTTGCTGTGATATTTTGCCTTACAAAAGGGCTGTGTTCCCTAAAGAGCTGTGGTTACTTCCACCATCCCTCTTTCTTACCTTATTGTACACATTGAACCATTCAGGGTGGTGATCCAGTTTTTCTGCCTGTAGAGCCACTCTGGTCATGAAGCCAAAGGCCTGCCCAGTGGAGTAAGAAAAGTTAGCTCTGAACCACTACCCTGTGATACATTGTTTTTCACCTTATTGCTATTAATTTTACACCATGTGTTTTGAAGTAACCCAACCAAATGCAAAGCCTGGGATGTTCCGTATCTTTGGGATTTTCTATGGGTTTTCCTCTTTTTGGGGAGCTTTTGCCAGACAAACCATGTGCTGGGTCAAGCACTTTGGTGTCTTGGGCAGGTTATCTTGCTCAGCTATTACATTTCAGGAGAAACACAGAGGGTTTTCTTTGTCTGAGCCTTGCAGATGGGACTCCCTGCTCTGCAAATCAGGTCTCCTGCAATGTAAAACTCTATATCACCAATGCTCATACCCGGTTGAAGTCCTTGAAGTGGAACTCTTTGAAGATGGCATCTCTGCCTTCCACCTCGTTCCACCCCACAGCTCTCAGGTTTGGCAGCAGCTGCTCCCTCTCTTCTGCGCTCAGCCTGTGGGCTTTTCCTGCCTGACACCACAGAAAGGAAAGGGAAGAGGAGCAGATCAGCATGGCAGAGGTAGGATGAAGCAGATGTTCAAAGCAGCGAGGCATCCCATGGGTTGTGGAGTTACGGGTCTATAGAGGCAGCTGCAGACTGGGTGGGAGGGTTAGAGTGTGTGTGGACCTGAACAGGGGGTGCTGATGAGGGGGGATATTAATACTGTCTTCTGCTCCCTGTCCTGGGTACATCCTGCATGTGCCTAGGTCAGGTGAAGTTCAGACTGTCTCTCTTGTCCTCTGACCTGCAACACCTACTGCTTTACCAGTGTGTATATATGTATATATATATTCATTATAACCTCAGGTACAAAGAAATGATGGCTGTGTGAGGTTAATATCCTAAATTAATATTATTTTCTGAAAAAAAAACCCCTTAAACTCTGTGATGCCTTCAAGAAGGAGAATTGCTTGTTTTTGAGGTTTGTGAAGTACTGAAATACTGTCCCAAAGCTGGAGGGCTTTATTTGCAGGTCATCTGCACTGGAAGCCTGCTTTAGAGGAGAAAGAAGTGGTGTGAATCAGAGATGAGTCACACCAAATTGGAGTTCAGCTTCTTTTCCTTTTCAGTCATCTCCTTTATATTTTGATGGAGTTTGAGGCTGTTTCAGTCTGAGAGTAACAAAGGGCAGAGGGAAGGAATTGCAATTTAGCATTGTCTAACGCTCCTGGGCAGAGCTGCTGTTATTTGTTTTTTAAGTGGGGGCCGGGGGAAGCAGCAGTTCTTGGCTTTGGGGAGTGAATATGGGCAGAGATGAAACTAAAACGGAGTTCTTGGGGATGGAGCTACCTGGGCCAGCCTATCTTCTGTCTCAGTGGGGAAGGCAGGAGTGAGTACAGAGGGGTATTGCTCTATCTGAAAAGTTATGTTCTGGCAATTAAAAGTCTTTCCTTGTGGGTGATCTCATCTTTAAACTTAATGAGGATTGTTGGTTCTCAATGACAAAGACCAACATTTCTGCAATTTTTTTTTCCTTTATGTGCTGTAGAGTGAAGCGTGGCAACTTAGATATGAGTCCTAACAAGTTCAGCCCGCTGTTTCTTGTGGGTGTTTGCTCAGGTGTTTAAGATGAGCTACTTCTGAGCAACCATGTCCAAGCAAAGCATCTCGAGGGGCTGCTGACCAAAGAAGGCAAATCGTCCTTTCCTATAGTTCACCTACTCTCAGGCTGTACAAAACCCATCATGGAGCTGATGTCTTTGTGTGTTCATCTTTGGTTTTGTATGTTTTGAGGAGGACTGGAAAGATTATGCCCTATCCCTATGTTACTGGGTCTGTTAAGCCATTGGGCTGCCTGGGTGCCTACCTATCTGCATAGCCATGACCCTTATGCTATAGAAAGCTGTCAGTTGCAGAGCACTTCATGAAATGGGGAGTGCCAAGGTGCGTGCTGAACCTTAGCTCAGGGGTGGCTGGGTGTGGGATGGTCCCTGTCCCCCTGGAATTGCAGCTGCACCCTCTCCCTCTTGCAGAATGTTTGGGAAAAGTCTTTCGCACCTGTGCATGCTCTGGCTTTGCTGCTAATGTACAAGCCACTCGTGCTGCCCTTCAGCTTGTGCAGCATTTTGGATCGCCCCCTGCCAGCCCCAACTCCACCACCCCCAGCTGACGTCAACCTCATCCCTTTTCAAGCCCTGGGTTTGGAGGGAAGGCAGTGAGTAAACACTGCTCAGCACAATAAACCCTGAAGCCGTTGCCCTTACGTGCTGATGGCACGATAAGCCGGGCTTGGGTAGCTTAGCAACTGGATAAGGTGGGGAGGGAGGTTGGCTCTGCATGGGTGCCGGCAGGGGGGCACCCGGGGGCTGCCTGGGGGACTCTGGGAGCGGGCTAGGGGCTGTGCCAGGTTTTTGGCACTAGGGGCTAAAAGCTCCTGCTCCTGTATCGGTGCTAAAGAGGGGAAAGGCTAGGCAAAGCCAGAGCTGTTGATTGCCTGGAGCAGAGGGGTATGGATGCAGGGGGCTGGGTGCCAAGCCAGCCTCTCTTGGGCACAGCAAGAAACCAGGCTGCTTGGAGGGACACAGTTTAATTGTTCTCTGAACCCTTTTCTGCCTTGCAACTATGTGGGAGCATGGGCCCTGGGGCTTTTTCCAGGCCAAGCTCCTCTCGAAGAGCCCAGTGCCAGTGGGAGGCATGGCTAGACTGAGGTTTGGCTGAAACCACACGAAAGCCAGCCCCTCTGGCTATCTTGTGATGATGAACCCTCTGTGCAGGGCACCCTCTGTGCCCTCCACCCTGCTCCCTTCCCCTTCCCTCCTTCTCCACCCCAGCACATTGGCTATTTTTGTCAGTATGGCATTTTAATGCTTTCATGTGCATGTACTCCTTTAAAACACACTCTTCTCATTAGGGAAATTTAATTATTTTGTTTTCTTTTGCTGGCTCTAAACTGCCAAGGCATTGTGATTTTTTTTTTTTTTTTTTTTTTTTTTGCCAGTGGGAAACCAAGTAAATGCATTGTGCAACCGAGGCAAAGGAAACAGCATGGGAAATTGGGAGAGCTTTGAGCTTTCTGGAGATGAAGCAACCCTTTCTGCCTAAACTAACATGTTCCCTTTTAAGAGTGACTTGTCACTTAGAAGAAGGTAAAGGGGACAACCCTGGTATGAGCAGGACCTGCAGGCAGGGGCTGGAATGAGTTATGCTACAAGGCCCACCATCCTTTGCTCCTGTCTCCTTCTGCTACCATGAAAAAGCTGATTTCCAGCCACCTGGGGTGGGTTGCATGGGACCATGCAGACGCAGCACGCGTTGGGATCATGTTTGCTATGCAGTATTTGAGCCGGGGACAGGCTGGCTGAGGTGTCAACGGACCCCCTCCCTCCCTGTCGCAGAGGAACCGAGCCGGGGGAGCTCTGGCTTTGGTAATTCAGCAGCCGGTGGAGCTCCCTATGTTACTTATTAACCACAGCACAGAGCTCTGCTCCTTTCTCCCTTTCCTCCTCCTGCCTCTTCTCAGACACCGCAGCTGCCGCTGAAACCTTCCTGCCCTCTCCTTTGCCACCGCCTGCAAAGTAACAGCCGGATTTCCCAGCAGCGACTTACCATCACCCGTGGGTCTCCGTGGCCTCCTGTCCCGACTGGGTGGTGCACGCCGTGCCGTGCCGTGCCTTAGCCCGGTGGAGCCGTGGCTTGTCCGGGGCGGCGGGAGGCGTGGCGAGGGGGCCGGGTCCACCCACGGTGAACTGCTGCCCGCGCTTCTCCCAGCGCTGCCCGGTCACCCACCCGTGGGGCCCTACGGGGCCGTAGGGCTTGGAGGATGCTAAAACAGTGTCTCTTTGAACCCCTGCACACTAGCGGTGATGTGTCCACCCCTGAACCACCCCCTCCTCCCCTTTACGGTCACTGTTTTAACCTGCTGCACAAGGAAAAGGCAGAACGGGATGGAGAGGGACAGTTAAAGCCGGCACTGCCAGCTGCTGCTGACAACGCGTGTGATGAATGTGGCAGTTGTCCTGGCTGAGCATATGTGTGCCTCTCAGCCCTTTGATCTCTGCAGTGATAATCGCAAACTGAGGGCTGCGTTGTCTGAGGACAGCCTGGATTATATCACAGCACATGGACCAAAAACCAGGCTGGTGAGTGGAGCGTGTGCAGCACAACACTCCTGAGCATTTTTAAGGTGTTTTCTCCCGTTGCCGAGGGAACTGTGTCTGCAGGGATGCCGGGTGCTGCTCCTCAGCGTGTTTTCACTCTCCAGGCCCTTATTTGTTCCCATGTCCTGCAGCTCATCGTCTGCTAAACCCACTCATGTAATCAGCAATTTTTCAGTGCTGACAACAATTTTGTACCATGCTGATGTATGTGGTAGACAGAAATTCAGCAACCTGCTATACCTTCATAGCTTTCTTTACCCTTGAAGCAACTGATTCCAGCAAACTGGATTTTTTTTAATACAGTGTGACAGACATACCTTGTATATACTGTTGTGCACATTTTGTTTTGGTTTGTGGGTGCCACAGAGATGATTTGTTTCTCCAGCAGTCAAGTTACAGGGAAGGAAATTCTTCCTTTCCTTTTTTTGCCCTCCATAGATTTGCTTGCCAGGATAATGAAAAGGAAAAATGGGTGTCTTTTGTGTCCTGGGAAACCCTCAGTGTCTGTCCAGGAAGAAAAGGCTTGGAGAGCCAATGCAGCACCTGAGAGGAAAATAATTGTGTTCAGATAAGGAGCTGGAAGCTTTCATATGGATGAGAAGAGAAGGGGTGCTGTATGGTTTCCAGCAATGAAATCAGGCAGTGGGATTGTTTGTAAGGTTGGGAAGGGCCAGCAGAATATTATCTTAGCATGAGTTTGAATTGCAAAACTGGCAGCTTCATCAGCACAGCCTAGCAGAAGCATCCCTGTAAACAGTGGTGTAAGCAGGAGGTAAAGGAAGCAGTAATACTGTTGTAAGGTGGCAGGTCGAGATACAGGTGCTGCAGATAACAGCTATATTCAGGTGATCTCAGCTGCAGTTTTCTCAAGAAAATGAGGTGGCTGTTTTGATGATGGTGACTTGTCTGGGCCTCAAATGCACCTTGGCTAGGTGACAGTGCCTCTGTTGACCTCCTTGTTGACTTGGAGATGGAAGAGGAAGTAAATACCCCATCTTTCAAGGTACTCTGCTTCCTCTCTATTGAATTTTGTACCAGCACAGCTTGAGCCAATCCTATTTACCTTGCTAATATGCGTGCTGCCAGTACAGAGCAACTGACAGGCACATCAGCTCATTAGAGGTGAGAATTTCTGTGGTTGGAGAACATCAGGAGAAAAACAATTAATTATACTGTGTCTACTGATTAGCCAGCTCCTTTGTAATGGTATTTTCTCTCCTAGGTTATAAATCAAGCCTTTAACTGTCAGCTGTAGGTGTGAAAGAACTCTCAGAGGGATGTGCTTTTGCTGAGAAGTGTCAATGGTGCAGTTGTGATTTTCCTCGACAGACTGAGGTGTGAAGTTGCGGCTGGGGAGATTTTTTGGCTGACTCTGACACCAACACCTGAACCCTTAAGCGCATGAAACTCCCTCTCTGCACTGCTTTAATTTCTCTTTTTGAGATGGGACTCTTTAGATTTGCTTTTAATGATTAATTGAGTGATGTTGGGCAAGGTGTTTGCTCAGAGCAGTTTGCAGCCCCGTGCAAGGGGCATGCTTGTTTACTGGCAACGGATTTTTTTTTTTTTTTTTTTCCTCCCTTGTTGTCTACTTTAGAGCTGTGCTTCTTTGGGCTAGGTCAATGTCAGCTAAACTCACAGGTGTGCATTGCTTCTGTGTATTTGAAGGGACCTCTTGTATCACTCACCTACTATTATTGTTTTTATTTTGTCAATACTGTTTTAACAAAATGTACCTAACCCTGAAAGCTGCTTTGGTTGAGATCCATGAACTATCTCCCATCTCTAGATTTGCTTTTTGAATTTTCCCCTTTCTTGTTTCATGTTCTCTGAAACCTTGTCACGGTCCCTTTGAGGGAAGAGGGGTACTAGGTTCCTTTTCCAAGAGTGCTGGCTGCAATGTGTGACTGCTTGCAAGCACATAAGAGCTGTGGATAGTATGATCCTTGCTACCTCTAGGAGATGGGAGGTCCCTGCAGGAGCTTGTGACTTTCCAACGCAGGAACAAGTGGCTTGCTTTGTTGTTATTTTGGTTTTTTTCCCCCCGATATGGCTTGAAGTTTTTTTTTTTTCTGTTTTTTTTTTTCTTTAAATTTTATTATTTTATTTTATTTCTCCACAGTCTGTGGTGGCTCCTCACTTAACAGTGTTAAAAATGTGCACAATGCCATCTTCCTGCAGGTGTGCTTTTCCAGGTGTCCCTTGGGAACTGCTGACTTGTGGGGCTAGCATTGGCATGGTTCAAATCATGGTAAATTCACCCAGACTTTGCATCTTGGACCCTCTCTGACTTTTACCTCTGATGGTAAATTCACTCTGACTTTGCCATCTTGTTTGCTTGATGGGCTGTTAGCAGAGCTGCTGATTCAGCAGTGGGATGTTTGCTGATGACACTGGCAGAAGGAGTCTTTATCTTAAGCAAGGTGCGGTTATGGGGCTGGGTGTTTGTTTTATATTGTACTTTGGAAGAAGGGTGGGTGACCTCCAGCACTGCATGGGAGAGATTTGTCCATAATGTCCAGGAGGGACCCAGTGGGTGTTTCTAAGTAGAAAACAGACATCATGTAAAGATCTCCTAGGCTGAAAGTAGGTGAAGACAGAAGCGGGAAGAAGCTTTGTTTGTGCTTGGTTCTGTTCTTGCATTCCCCAGGTCTGTTTCTGGCTGCAGCTGGAGACAGGGTCTGAATGGGATCAGGGTGTCCCTGCTCCTTAGAGAAGGCCTTTAGAAAATCCTAGGTGTGCTGTTAGTTTGCTTCACCTTTAACTGATAAGCTTGGCTCTTCAGGTCTGGCATCATCTGCCATTCCTTCTTCCCACGGCTCAGTGGGGAGAAGGGTTTGCTATGCTTCGCTTCTCCCTGAACGGGCAGACCCAGGGCAGGAGGACTGTTAGTGACCCACAAGATGCGGGAACAGATATTTGCCTGGTGGATACAGAATTGTCTATGTATTTATGTCTTTGAGGTTGCTCCTGTGATGAGACTGAAACTCATGTGTTATGGGCAGGGGGGAACAACTGCTTAGTCAGCAGGGAAACATCCAGCTGCAGGGCCTTGGGAATTCACTGGGAATACATTTTCAGAGTTTGCATTTGTGCTAATGGCTTTTGAGCGAGTAGCTTGGGATGGGGTCACAATCTCCTGGTGAACCTCAGCCCCCAAAGGATGTTTTAAGCTGAGGTAGGCCAACCTCTTTAATCATTGACTACTCTACTGGTATCTGAAGCATTGCTCTTGTGGCACAATAGATTTAATTAAAGAGTTTGTTTAGCACTGGAGGGGATTTATGGCAGTTGTGACAAGTTTAAGTTGACAAAAGGGCCCAGTAAATAGAGATGAATTGTTAATTATTCCTATGTGAGACTTCCTCTTGGTAGCATCGTTTTATCAAAGTCAGTGAGGGCTGGGAATCGGCCTCAGCACAGTGAACAAAATAAATTGGAGACTGGTACAAATGGGGGCTTCTCTGGTCTTCTCACATGATACTTCACCTAAAGGGCCCTGATGTCAGGCAGTGTGCAGGTACCCCTGGAGAAGGCTACATTGAAAAAAAAATTAAAAAAAAGAAAGGCAATAGAAGTGGCATAACCACTTCTAATGTGTGGAAAACAGGAATACCAAAGTGGGAGACAACTGTGTGCAAGATGATGGAATATCATAGCTGGGAATGAAGACATGTTACATTGAAGGGATGTTTCCCAGAGGAGGAGAATGATGCTAACCTGAGTCCAAAGTACCTGAGCATGCATTGCCATAGATGCCTTCTCCTGTGTCAAGCTGGTGCTGGAAGAGGCACCCCATTGCTAGCCAATGTATGGAGAAGCCTGGCATGAATTAGACTTGCAAACTCAAGAATTGAGCAAGAATAACCCTGCTCTTTCTCTGTGTTTGTCCTTGAAACCAAGTGGCATGACAAAAACAAGTGCCATGGGCCATGGCAGCTGATACACTTCTGTGTCACAACTCTTGTGCTCAAGGTCCCCAGGAATGCTCCATGATCCATGGTGGACAATGGTGAGATTGTGCAGTTTGCTGCCCTGCCAAGGTCTTTCTGTTCCCTGCAACAGGATGCATTTGTCCTGGGGGAGGATAATACATCAAAACTGCTTTCTCGCCACCCCTTGCTTTGTCCAGTGTGCTGATGGATTAATCACATAACTCAGCTTCCCTGAGCACAGCTGGAGCCTGGTGCAAGGGAAACTTCTTGTATTCAGCTTGTTTCCTGACTTTCACTCCAAATTTGAGTTTTTGTTAAACAGGTTGGATTTTCTGGCAAATTTGCAGGGGTTGTGGAGGGTGACTATCTTGGCAGATCTGGAAACGTTTCTCCCATCTTAAACAGTGAGTTTTACTCTTTGTTTATGCGGGGAGAGTTGGGAGCTGCATGTAAAGTGGGTGCTGTACAGCCACGTCTTGTCACTAGGGGTCAGGAAAATGCTGAGAAACAGGATTGCTCCCTGAAACCGCAGCCCTTGACTGGAGGGCACAGGGTTGGGGCTCTCAGAAACCCATCTGATCCCGAAAACCTGGAATGGTTGCTGACATCAGCTCTGCTAAAGAGTGGCTGTGCTCAGCAAAGCATCTCTCCAGCTGGACCTTCATGGCTGAATTTTCTCATGAGAAGCGCCTCCAGATCCTTTGGTGTGCACCAGTGCATCGGTGCCGCTCCTGGGACATGCTCACCTGTAGATAGGCAAGCATTGAGGATGACTTTCCAACTAGACTGCTGGAGGTCCTTGGTTGCTAATGCTGTTTTCAAGTCCTTGGGTGTTTCCAGCTTCCCAATTGCTGGTTCTGCAGTAAGCTGCCCTGAGGCAGGGATAGGAGAAGGGCTCTGGATATGGATGTAAAGGCAAGGTCTGTCTGCACAGACCTTGTATTGAGCAGGATTAGAAGGTAGGATTAGAGAAGGTAGAGAAGCTTTTGGGTGTACAAGCTCTTATTCGATCAGAACTAGAAACAGCAGTCTTCAAAGCCAAATGAGTTGAAAACTGTAGCTCAGAGATCAGTGAGATATTTAGCACTCTTTAGAAGGAGAGAGTGGCTGTAATGAACAGGAGATGATGATAGGTGAGTGGAGAAAATAAAAAGTGCTAAGGCACTGATTTCCTTGGAGACAGAGACAGGTTGCTTATGGGCTGTGGCACATAGTGAGGCTGGTAGAGTGCACCAGTGGCCAACTCCACAAGCCTTGCTCTACTGTGGATTGTGAATTTTATTTCCCAGATCTGCCTTTTGGAGATGTTTTAGATATATATATATATATATTTTTTTTTTTTCCTCAGATCAGGGCAGAGGGGCTGATTTTTTTTTTTTTTTTTTTTTTTTTGTGATAAATGCTCCCCCACTGGCTGCACTTATCCCTTGCAGATAGTCTGTGGGAATCTGTTTGGGCACTCAGCAGCTGCTCAGGTTCATCTTCATCTCCAGCCATCCTGGAAGAGCAGTAGCTGAATTGGGTGAAGTGTATTGCATGGCTGGAAGCACAGGGGCAATATCCAGGCATGGAGTGTGGCACAGGGGGAGCTGCTGGAGATACTTTGGTAAATTTACCTTTATTTTTTCTTTTTTTTTTTAAATTTGTGCAGGATCTGATAGCAGAAACTTATGTGTGAAATTCATGTCAGGTGCAGTGCTGATTTTTTTCCTTGTTAGCATTAAACATACTCATTTGATGAGGTTACTCTCCTGTTTGTATTACCATCTCTATTTCTCCCCAGCCTAATGAGTTTGTACTGCTTCTTACAAACTGAATTCATCTGCTTTGCTTGTTTTTGCTGTTAGGGGAATGGCCACTGGTCCATGCTGTCTGCACTGTTTGTTCAAAGCAGGATAAAAATTATTTGGGAAAATCGTGTAAGGAGCAATCTTAAGAAGCCAAAATGCTGCTGTGCCTCATCTGTTAGGGGTAGCTAATTAAATAACGTAGCAGTGCTCTTCAAAGTCTGAGGATAAAGAGTTCTTACGGCAGGCATGACAAGGAGGGGAGAGATGAAATACTGCAAACTGTCATTGATTCACAACGTGGGCTGGAAGCTTGCTGATGTGCTATGTCAAAATAGAGCAGTGTTTAATTCTAGCTGCCTCAGCTCCCTCTTGTGACAATTGTATCTTGGAGGTGCTTTGGGCTCAAAGGGAGGGACCTGTTACTACATACATAATGGTTTGCTTCAGCTCTTGGACCTCTGCTTGTGTCCCTCTAAGGTGCTGTTAAAAGTTGTCTGAGTAGTAACCTGTAACCTGAACTGGTCTTGGAAATTACTACTTGGTGTAGGCTGTGTTTATGACCTTGCAAATGCAAAGTATTGAAGCTTCTGAGGAGGAAGTGGAAAAGCAGGTGGTAGTTTCTGACCTGAAGTGGGAAATCACTGGTGCTGTCAACTCCTGGGGGACATTGCTTGGTGGCACCAGCTGCCCTGTGTTGTTTTTTCAGAGCTGATGTTCTGTGGCAAGATAGCTTTCACCAGGTGCTGCTGCTGTCTGCTTGAGGCACCATGAGAGTCAAGATGTTGGTGACAGTGCTGTAGTGCTGGGAAGGAGGATTTTACTGGGAAAGAGATTTGACTCTTTCTGAAAGGAGGATATATCTGAACCATAAGCCCTCCAGAGGGTCCTTGTGAGAGCTTAATCCTCACATTGGTCACACAAAGGGAAGGTGAGAAGCAAGAGTGTGCCCCACAATGGGGAGACAATGTTTGTTCATGGGATGGGAGGGTTTTCAGTGCAAGAGGATATTGGGGAATCTGCCTCTGACATATCACCAGGCTCAGGAGAGCTCATCTACTGGCGCTTTCCCCTCTTGGACAATGTGGTGGCTACAGCTTTGGACAAGCTGCCTGCAAATTAGATGAAGAAGGAAAAGTTGGTTGAAGTGGAGCTGGAACAGGAACAGACCCAGTGGCCAAGGGCAGAAGAAGAGGGAGAACAAACCAGGAAATTTTCTCCCCAAACTCCTATTCCTGGATCAAGCAAGTTGTGTTAATAAAAAAGACCAACAGTTCCAGCACAACTGGGAGATGCGATATTGTCGACTGTGGCAGCAAGGACTTAAGTCATCAGGATCAAAAAGCAACCTCTGTGCACTAGCAGCAACATTGCTCAGCAAAGAGGGGGTTTCTCTCCTGGAACCATCTATTGATCAGGAGTTTCCAATGAATGCCCAGCCCATCAATAAATACAGGTACTATGGTGGTGCTGCAGGCTTGAGCCTGCCCTTGAGGTCTACATGGCCATGTGCTCTGTGATACCTCAGCTGTCTCTTCTGATGCAGGGGAAAATGATTCACTCAAGCCTGGTGACTGCAGCTGATCCACCTTCTTAGGCAGGTAACTAGTGGCTTATGTCACTGATGGATATCTTAAATCAGCAGGGATACTCCATGAAGCATTTGAAGGTACCTTAACTCGGTAGGTGCTTGGGAATCTAGTCTGCTTTTGCTATCGAATTCAGTAAAGGAGAGAGGGAGAACTCTATTTTTTAAAAGCAACTGTTTTTTTGGGGTACCTTCCCAGTGTCGCTGCAGTTCTCCAGTGCACAGATGTGGCTTTTGAGGGGTGAAGGAGTGAGAACCCATCTGGTGAGAAATCAGGTGCCTCTTATGCACCTCATCTACACAGTAAAATTTGGAATCTGAATTGTTCCTTCTGGAGCTTGGGTGTGGACTGCAGCTTAGTGCTTCCATTTTGCTTAGTGACACACAGCTCTCATTAAGTAATGCAGTGAAATATTTGGATTATGGGCTATGAACCAGAGAAATTGGACTGTAGTTGCTGTGGTTCTGGGTCACGTTTTGTGTATGGTTTGTTGACAAAAGTAACCAACCAGCAGGGATGAGTTTGGTAGAAGGTTTTTTGACAGTCTTTGTGGTACCATCTTCTGATGAAATCTGAGAGGCAACTTGAGATCTGCTTCACATTTAGTTGAAGAGAAGTAGTATACCATTTTTTATTTCACATGCTTTCATTTACACTGCTGGAAGTTTTAGCTCTGCTTCAGAGATGGAATTGCTTTTTCTTTTTCTCTTCCTCCCCCCCGCCCCGCCCCCCCTGCTGCTTCAGAACCCCAAAAGGTGTATTTTAGAGCTTGGAGGAAACTTTAACAAACTGGAAAAAAGTCCAGGATCTTCCTCCTCTTTGCCCTGTGCACGTATCTTCATTAGCAGTAAGCATGGTGCCAAAAGCACCTGTCTTACTTTCCAAATCACTATAGCCAGTGATCAAGCCTGCCATGTCAACGAAAAGCATTAAGACCTCTGCTTTCTGCTGATGCAGAACGATAATTTGTGGCTCAGGCATTAAAGAGATGTTAGATGCCAAAATTATGACCGCTCTGTCAGATTGGCTGAATAATTTTTCTCCTAAGCCTTCCACCAAGATGATTTTCAGTGCTTGGAAGTCAGTCTTGCTCTGCAGAACTGTCAGTGTCTCCCAGCTGTGTCCATATGTGCTCTAACAAATGTGTGTATATGTGATACAGTTATTTCATCATCATTCCTGCACTCTTCCAGACACCTGCAAAGCTTATCTTAAGTGCAGCCCTCCTCTCTTAGGAGTCACTTTTGTTAATTCTTTGTTTTGTTTTCCAATAGTGTAGAAAAGCCCCAGAAAAAGCTTCTTGTGGCTCCCTCCCACCCAAGCCCTGCAGATATACAGGGAGAGAAATTTTGTCCTCTAAGTAGGTTACACTTGAAAAGGATGGGGGGAGTTTTTATTTGTACAGGTAGGAAACTGAGGCAAGGAGAAATCAAGACCTCATAGGTGTTAGAGACCTAATTCTCAGTGAAAGTCTGTATCCTCAAAAGGTAGAAGGCAGAAAATTGTTGTATAGGGAGGCTGTGCTGAGGTCTCTTGGGCTGGTCTGAAAGGGTTGCAGGTCCCCTTGCAGAAAGGGAAAAGCAGTGCTTAAAACAGCAGATCCTTTGAGAAATAAGGTGCCTGTCCACTGAACTTCCTCGTCTCCAATCTGCAGCCATGCTCGTGGGTCAACAGAGAGGAGCCACCTCCATTCCCAGTTCCAACTTGAGGATGCCTGGCCCTGTAGCAGCTCATCCTGGACACACCCCTTCCTAGCAGGAGGTGGGAGATGTAAACAAGCCCTCCGGAAGAGTTTCTGCCTTTGTTGCTTGCAGTGAAGGTGAGCTGCAAGCTTACAGTTTCCACGTCTTCCTTTTGGCTGTGCTCCCTGGCTGATCAGGGCTCTATTATTAGTAGCTGACGTGTCAGTAGAGTCACTCTCCTCATAACTCTGTGAATTAATCAATGCTCCTCATGACAGTTCTTGACCATTAAATAATTTTCATTAGTATCCAGATCCCAACAGCATGGATGAAGCCATCTATCTTCATTAGCTCTTGGATTTCAACATCAGGAACAGGAGCCAAGAGTGACAGTGGAAGGGCAGTTTCCTGTGTAGTCCCTTCCTCGTCCTAGTGAAAGCTGACCTTGCTGATATTTTTATTTCTTTTTCTCTCCCTCCCCCTTGTTGTATGTTGGTTAAATGAGAAGATGGGCAGTTACTTCAGGTCCTCTCCTTCTTATCCCAGGTGATTATCCTTAAGAAAAAAGTGGACAGGATCCTCCTTAAAGGTAGATAAATAACATATGATTATCCTAATTTTAAGTAATCTGAGAATGTCTCTCAGGTCACAAAGGAAGGAAAGTGAAGATCAATACTTATCAATGTCTGAATTACCTTACTCTGTACTAAAAATTACCTTTGCCAGTGGTGCAGCTGCATCTGCACACAGGTAACCCTAAATTGGCCAAAATTGCATGCACAACCTCAAAACCAGGAAGGAGGAGTTACACTTCTTGGAAGTGTTTCCTGACCTCACTGAACATTTGGTGTTTTCCGGGAAGTGATGAGTAGCCACCACTGCATGCTCAACCTTGCCCTCCAGCGTGAGAGGGCATTGCTGTCCTCGCTCATCTGCGAGGTTATTTCCTGAATGCTGGTGTAACATGGCAAATATTTGGTCATGTTGGAAAATCATGTAATTTCCTTCCTGCCAGCTGAATCTGCCCTGAAGCAATTACTCCTTTTGTCAGATGAACATGATTTAGACTGAAGAACTAAAAGGACTCAGGCCTCCTGAGATGCTGCAGTTTATCCCATGCTCTTGGATTATACTATGTGGTCCTCCAATCCATGAACGTCAGGGGGTTGATGGGTTTGACCCCTATTAAGAACTTCTCTTTCTTCTGAAGTGCGTCCTTTCTTGTTAGAGGGGGAGAAAAAAGAGAATAAAGGCCAAGCTTTGAAGAACTGAGCTGGCTGAGCAGCTTTGCTGCTCCCATGAGGCATTGTACACCACGCTGAGGTGTACTCCATGCTGCCCAAAGATCAATTCAGCCATCTTAAACAGTGGTGGTCTGTGGGACAGGGAGCACCTACCCATCTGTTTCAGTAAGAACCACAGAAATGCAAAATGGGCTTTGCATAACGCTTATCAAACCGAGAGGGGATGGCTTGTACTTGGCTGCAGTGCTTATGGGGCGAGGTGCTTAAATAACTCATGTGAGGGTGTTTCATGGGCTCAGGGTGTTTTGCCAGGCTAAAAGTGAAAGCTCTTGGAGACTTCTGGAAATCTCCTGAGGCAGAGCATCAAAAAGGTCCATTTTGAGCTGAAGGAAATTTCTGTATGCTCCTTCAACCTTTTGTGGCATTGATACCACATCCCATGAGTGGTCCAGGGAGAGACTGTGTAGTGGATAATTGCACTGCATCTCGCAGACTCATTCGGACCTCACTCCCTCCGGTGCTGTGGGTTCCAGAGATGAACAACAGACATTATTCTTACAGCTTGCTCCTCCTAGGCCACTGTGCATAGGCACCAATTGGGCTTTTTTGCTTTGCTCTCCGTTTTTCTAATAGTGTTTCTGGGATTATCTCTTCTCCTCTTCCTGTAGAACTTACTTGGAGCCGCCTCCATTGCTACGTGCCTGTATCTGCTGAGAAGCCTTCTATTAGTCATTTGCCTGAAGCCACTGCTGTGCGTTATTTATACAGTGATTAGTTAAAGCTTCAGGTATTTAATGCAACCTTTAAATCACATATCCACCAACAGCTATCAGTCACATAAAATTTCATTGAGCAGTATCTGTCACTTACGGTTTTTCTGCATGTGTGCATATATTTAATTTTCTACAGACCTCTCTTGCTGATATTTTCTGCTGAGTAAATAGTAAATCAAGGGACTTCAAAAAGTGTTTTGTTGCATTTCAGTGAGTGAATTACTTCTAAAAGGAACATAGAATGTAAAAATTCATCTTGAAAAAATGTTGCCCTGCTGTATAAATCCCATCTCTCTCTGTTAGAACAGAGTTGAACCTTAAAATGAAATGTATTTTTTTTCACAGCATGTGTAGCTAGTAAGGACTCTTCCAACCAGCCAGGTCTGAATAATCATCCTTGCTGGGTTTCCTTCTGTTTTTTCTCTTCTGCCTCAGCTTGTAGTAAGCTTATGGGACAATATCTGCTTTGTACTAGGGGTTCAAAACTGTACATGTAAATGCTTAAATTCAAAGATACAGTCAAAATTTAGTATTTTAAAATTGATTCAGAAAGCCAACTTCTTGGGCTTACCAAAGGAAATAAAAGTTGGAAGAAATGTATGCAGACAATGTAAATTTGAAGTCTAATGAAATGAACGTCATTTTTGGAATAAGTAGTAGTTAAAAGGAGAGAAACAAGATTATACCTCCATCTCCAAGTGAGGTAGCACTGAGAGCTGGGCTAAGCCCAAGCCAGCAGAGACCCTGAAGAGAAGCATCTGGGTACCTAATTTCACCTGTGGTCAAGAGAGGTGGCTTGAATGAATCCAAGGGGTGCTTCAGAACCTGGGTGCATCAAACTGCTCCATGAAGGTCTGTCCATGACCCCAGTTGGACCTGTCAGTGACTGGGACCAGGAGCAAGGAGCCTGGAATCAGATAGGTTGGGTGCCAACCTAAAGAATCGAGTGCTTCTGTGTATGTGAAATGCAAATCCTCCTTTTCTGGTGTGTGGGTCAGTTTGGAGAGCCGTGTTCAATTTGTGTGTTCTCAGCTTGGAATTTGGGGCCACTATTTTGCTATACATTTGAAAACATTGCAGTTTGGTTGGTCTGGAGTAAAATATTGCAAAATGTCTGTGTAATGTGGTTGTCACTGGCTTAGCTTGTAGCAAAGAAGTCTCTCCCTTTCTGTAGTTTTCTGTGGGGTTGGTGAAGAAGGGAGGAGACCAAGGATGCTGAGCTCTGTGTGCTTTGATGTCTCCTCTCCCTCTCTTTTGAAATAAGGATGGAGTCAGAATTCCATTTGGCCAAACTGTACCTGGTGGGGCTGAGTAATAAAGACAGTGGCAAGTAAATGTAGGTGATGAACTTGGCCTTTATATCTAGAGTCCTACCTGTGTGTCTTCTCACACAGCTGAGAGTACTTTACTGCTAGACAAGTTATAAATAGGGGCTTGACCTGTTTTTAACCACAGTTAAAAGCAGTGTAGGCCCTTCCCAGCATTACAAGGTATGGCACAAGGAGAAGGGGAAAAAGCCTCCATGGAATTCAGTGAACCCTTTTCAGGTGCAAGGGAGCTCCTGCTATATTTAAAGTCCAGAGTGAAAGACTGTCTTTCAATACATTGTATTTAACTTTGTCCAATTCTGTTCCCTTTTTCTGCAGCAGTAAAACCACTATTACTCTTCCATCTCTCCCCCTTTCTTCCTGAGCAGGTTCTGTGAAAATGGTGTTTGGGGGCAGTAAATCACAAAATGGAAGCATGCATTCATAAAATGCTTTATACCTCCCTCTATCAATATTTCAACGTGCAACACAGACACCAACATTTCATTTTAATTACACTGCAAATTTCTCCATCGAGGAAGAAAGCTGAACCTGCAAGCCAGCCCAACCCACCCCAATCCCCTCTTTGCCATGGGAGCACTGCAGCATCCAATTAGCCACGTCTTTTGTTCATCATGCCCGGTGTGTGTCTCTCCTGCAGGAGGAAGACTTCCAGCTGGGCTGAATCTGGCCTGACTTGTCCTTTTCTTGCCATGGGGTGAAGTGAGGTCTTGAAGCCATTCGTGGAAGTATCTGTGGGAGCTGGCATGTTGCCTGGAGCCCTCCAGCAGGCAGGAAGGTTGATCCAGCACAAACAGAAGGTTTTGGAAGATAGGCTTTGACAGTGATTTGAGGCAAGGGTAGGCTTCCCTGCTACAATGAGTGTTACTTTTTTTTTTTTTTTTTAAAGCTGTCCTTTCTGAGCTTGCTTTAGTTGCTAGGACTGCTTCCATTTGCAGGAGAAAAGAAAGAATGTGACAAGGCATGCAAGTCACTGAATGACACAGGCAAATCAGCCCATACCCTCTTGTGGCCCATTCTAGGAGATGTAAGATACCGCCACTTGCAAGTGGCAATACAGGGGCCAGTACACTGCACACCCAATTAACGTGCTTGCTTGCAAAACTCATTGCCGGAAGATACTGCTGAATCTCCCCCAAAAGCTATAGCAGATTTTCTCAAAGTACAACATTCACAGGTATGTGAGTTAGGATAAAAATATACATGACAAAATGCTTAAAGAAACGAGGGCGATCCCTAATGCAAAAGAATTATGTCCCTCGTGGTGGTGCTGTTCCATCATTGTCAATGATAAGGAGTGTTAAATGTTCCTCTGTAGCAGCTGGTGTGGGGTATTATTTTAGAGAGGGCATTAAATTAGACAGGTTATCAGTGTAATTCAATATGACAATTTCTGTGGTCATATCCTGAAGACAGTGGAAAAGGTGCAGAAGAGGGAGCAACACCCATGACACATATAAATGCTAACTGGAAGGGAAAGAGGCATTCACTTCTTGTTAGCGCATACAAATGTAAATACACTGATTTATGTAACTTCCCAAAGTGTAGCTGCTCGCCGCCTGAAGAAGCGTTCTTAAAACACATATCCAAATTAAGATGCCACTTGTCAGATAAATTGCTCTGTGTAGAAACTTTGTTTGCAAAGTCAACACTTTTCCAACAGCCTTTTAAAAGTCCTTAAAAAAACCCCCAAATGAACTGTGTGGAGAAATGAATGCCTGTATGTTGCTGGTATCAAAGTCCAAAAGGTGGTTTTGAGGTCACCCGTGTCAGAGAAAGTCAGTGTCACTGTGTCATGACAGCCCAGTCTTGGATGGACAAATGCTGGCATCTTTGGATGTGTACTCATTAAAACTAACTCAAGTCCAAACAGCACCAAAAAATAATTTAACAAATAAATTGCCTTATTTTGACCTGCCTGAGCACAGTAATTTGGGATTCTGTACTGGAGGGCTACATGTTTCAGACTGAGATGGGGGAGCGTGGGATGTGTTATGCTTCACCCAACTTCTTAATGCAGCATTTCCTCTGCGAGGGAAGGTGTGAAAAGTAAAGTTAAAGCTGTGATCTCTGTTTTTCCCTCTCCTTAGGACTGGTGCCTCCTTAGAGACTCACACAGAGGAGCTCTCAGGTAGTGCTATCCATGGGGTAGTGGGTATTTTCCTGCTCTATGTGTGTTGCTTAATAATGTATGTACATTGCAAAAATGATGTTAGGGTAATAATAGTTACTATTTTGAAGAACCTTTCTTAGGACCTCCTTGAAGTTCCTCTGAAGAGAGCTCCCTGGAAGCGCTACTAATGCAAAAATTAATCTGATGTCTGTAAAGGTAGAAGATGGGGAGGTACTTACAAGGTAGAGGGCCCTGAAAAGAAGTTAATTTGCAGAAAGGCCATAACAAGTCAACAGAAAAGTCTTCATCTGCAACTCTAGAGAGAGTCCTGTGAGCTGGGAGCTGTTAGGAGGATGTGCAATGGGATGAAAGCTAGGGACACTACCAAAAAGCATTTCTGAAGTGATAGCACTGGCAGTCCTGGTCAGGACATGCCAGGTGCTAGATGGGTCATCCCGTACATTAGCAAGGAAGATTTCCTTGCATGGTTATAAGATGATGCAGACCATCCTAACAGCCAGAAGTCTTGAACAGGAGAGTTTAAAAAGAGCTGTAATTCATCTGTCTTCACAGGAAAGAAGTGCTGGCAGGTTTGGGTCCATCTGCAGGAGAAAAGAGAAGTCTGGATGGGAAAAGTTGGTTGCCAGGTTGATTTGCCTCCCTGCATGGTGCAATGGTTGCTGTAAGTCTTAAAGAACCAGTGTCTGATGTACGTGGCCTGTAGATGCAGTGAGTGATGTTTTTTGGGTCATATCTGGATCATAAACAATAGGACTATTAGAGAGCAGAAAACAGGAAAAAAGAAAAATCACTGTGTTTTCCGAGCCTCCTCTCCCCAAATACACGTCAGCACGTCCCAGTGCAGCACAGAAGCAGAAGGGATCTATTTATGTGGTTATAGGCTTGCTGTCCTTGGATCCTGTTTGAATACACTCCATCCCAGAGTTGTTTTGCATTTCACCAGGGAGTCTTTTGTCTAAAGGACATCACTGCTTCAGCAAAGTGGAGTGTGTCCCTGCCCCTGCTTTCTCCAGTGGATATCACATTTCATTACCCTGATGAGCCTGAGCGAATTCTCCCAGTTGTGTTAATTTGCCCACAAGCCAGGCTGTGTCACGTCCGCAAGAAGCCTGTGACATCTTCTAGCCTCCCCCATCCCTCCTGGTTTCAAAACCTCAAGTGATAATCACAGTCTTGACCCTTTTTCTACTTACTGCTTCTGAAACAGAGGGGAGCGGGGGTGGAGGGGCCGAGACCAACCCCCCCCCTTTCTGACTGCACAAATGCCATCAGCCCCAAGCTGGGTGAGTGTAGGAGGCATTTGCCTCTCGGGGCCCTGTGTGTGCCCAGTCTGCTGTGGTGCTGCAAGGGCTTATGGTGGGGGGAGCAGAGGGGGTGCCTTTGCACGACCTTGGTCTTTGTGCTTTGGAGCTCATCAGTGAAATGGAAAGTGGGTGGTGGTGAGTCGGGTGGCTGTTTTGGTATTGTCCTACCCTTTGGGCTGCTGTGGATTGAGGAGTGCTCTTGTGCATTCAGTGACTTCACCAAGCCTTTTTTTTTTTCCCTGAAGCATGAGTGCATTGCTGCAGAGAAGACCATGTAGTGTTGGACAACGAATACTTTAAACCTACATCTGAATGCTGCATTTCAGAGTGCCCTGCAGGCAAGGCGTAGAGGAAGGATTTAAAATTAGATGCATGGGAGCAAGTGAGAAGTAAACTATTTGTGTTCTCGGTGTGCTGCTGCTCCTTCCCCATGCCTTCAGTTTAATCTGTATTTTGCATTACATTGATAGTACCAGAGAGTTGGGGCTGTTTTCCAAAATGTTGGTATTTGAAAGTGTGAAGTGAGGTGTGCTTCTGCATGTATCAAAAACAATATTCATGGGTTTTTTTTTTTTACTTTAAATAATGAAACTTCTGCCTTAAGTAATGATACCTATAAATGATAATGATTTTGCTGTGCTAGCAGCCCTGCAGTTGAGCCACTGAAAAATCAGTGGTGCTTTTATCAGCCTAACCTTAAGGACAGGTGTTAATTTCTCAAGATGTTAAACAAGCTCTAACAGGACAGAGAAAATTAACTGCTGATTGTTGGTACTTTTAAGGAAAATGAAGATGCACTCTTTCAAAATACTTCTCCTGTGATTATGTCCCTCATCAAACCATCCCAGGAAGGCAATTCAGCACTCTGTGAGGCTTAGCCATGACTCGTGCTCTTGACTGGTTATTAGGCCT
The DNA here is from genome assembly GCA_907165065.1 of Caprimulgus europaeus. Next base: position 37,627,006 of record OU015529.1, on the reverse strand, counting down.
TTTTGATAACTATCGTTCTCCCCATGCAGATTTCTGGGAGGAAAGGTTCATAAACATGAACCTTCATGTTGGTTCATAAACACCAGTCTGATTGTGCTGAGAGGCTTTGTTCTGAGCATATGAGAGCCTTGGTCACGTGCAGGCAAGAGTTACTTGCACATGGAGCACCAGCGACTGATTGAAAGAGAGTTTCAGGCTAAGTGTACGGAGGTTCCTTTGAATGGGTTTGGCTTTAACAAAAAGCTGTTGCTGGAGAGCTCTTCGGCAGAAGGAATGAGACTCCAACTAAGAATTGGTTGTGTGTTGTATCAAAGATGAGGGGGCTGGGAACTGGAGTAAGTGGATCTTACAGTAGATGGATCAAAGAGTTGAGGACACAGAAACTAAAGCGAAAGGTAACGACAGGTGAGAGTAGCCATAATGAAACTTAGAGCCCTGAGCACTTTAAAACGGTGAAGGAGCTCCAGGAGCTTCACTGAGCCCTAAATAACCAGCATAGGTGAGAACTGCCCTGTGATGTGCTCTTAGGTAGCACAGAGTGATGGTCGGGGCAGCCAAGGACTGCGGGGGTATTGGGAAGGATTCGGTTGCATGTAGCATTGGATGTAGCATGCTTGCTCCTCCTCAGAGCCACTTGGTAAGCAAAATCCTTATTTTTTTCCAAGAAAATGGAAGACCTGGACTCCCAGGCAAGCTGGGTGGCAGCTTGGAGGCTCACCATGCGCTAAGGCTGTCATTATTAACCCTTGCTCAGCTTGCTTCACATGTGGGGACAGATGTGTAGCACCATGTGTCCTGAGGATGTTGCTTCTGATTCATATTAACTATTTCACTTAAAACCAAGGTGGTAGGAAGGCTTAAGGTGCTGTTAAGGAGCAAGGAGTAACTGAGGAGAATGTTGAGGGTGTCCTGACTGAGGCCACCTTTTGAGGTGTCTGCTTCTCCCTCCAGGAGCCTGTGATCTTCACCTCACCCATCAGCTGCTTAGCATCTGTGGACATCAACATAACCTTCATGGGACAAGGTAAGATGTACCCCAGCCTGAGCAGAAACGGATGATCCAAACCATCTCCAAACTGGCCAGAAGCTGCTGTGGTGAGTGATTTCTAGTCCAAAGAAGAATTTCTTCTCCCAACATTCCTCTGAGACATTTTTCTTTGCCCTGAAAGGATTCCTCCCTGCGTGTCGAGTCATGCTTGAAGAAGTGCTTGTTAAATAAGTACTGCTCAGCTTTGCTTAAAACAAATGAAGTTGATTTAATAGGGCTATAGAGCAGCCAGGTATCTGTGTTATTTAAGAGTATTGGCACTTTGAAGGCCAAGTGCTAAAAGCACTTCATTTTTATTTCAACTGTTAATTGAAAATCAGCTGCTTCGTCTTGTTCTTTCTGCTGCTGCTCCCTGCTATCGTCTCCCCCATCCCCCTGCGATAGGATAACAGCGGTTAATGCAACACCCCTGCACAACGTGCTAGTAAAAATGTGGCACGAGGCCAGGCTTTCACTTGTGGTTTATTGGTTTAATTAACCAGGGTCTTGCAAATACTTCTTTGTGAGGCAGAAATGAGAGAGTCTAATGTTTCTTGGGCTGGATCCTTACATCATTTTTAGGCACCTGGTGAAGGCACCAAGGTAAAAACTTGGCTTCTCTGATTAACCTTGACTGAATTCAATAATACTGTGGAGTCGCATTATTGCTGATCTTGTGTTTTGCTACCTTCTCATCTTTCTAATTTGTCTTTTCTTCCTGCCTTTGCAATAACAGTCAGAAGTGTTAAAAAAATTTCTCCTACTGTCGTGTGGGAGAGCTCCTCTACTTGCAGTGAGGTATTTTTTTTTTACTTTTCAGTATGTTTCTTGTTTGTGTTTTTCTTGCATTTACGCACACAAATACTTGTGTGAGAATAGCTACTTAAGAGTTGCTTGGAGGTGACCTTGTAACTTTTTGAAAATTAATTTGAGTGAGAATATGCTCAATACTGCTAGCCCTCAAGATAATTTTGAGGAGACGATCTTGACAAGGTTCATGAGAAAAGTGGTGTTGAAGCTGGAATATCCACAAAGAAAAATCCAGGTGCTGCCTGGGTTTATTTTGTGATTTGCTATTTTCTTTCCTCCAGGTTCCTACTGATGTGATGTCCTCTCATAATTTTGGCTATGCTGCTGAAGGTGTGTGTGTTATTTTGGGTGAGGCATGAAACAGAGATCTGAGCACTCATAGTGATCTGTAAAGCCTCTGGCATCTGTTTAGAATAAACTCCGTGGTCTTGTTCAGGGGTATGTGTGTGGGTGCAGCAGAAATCTTGTAGATCAAAGGACAATAAGGCCAGATCTTAAAATCCTTTAAGGGTTTTGAGCACTCTAGCCCTGTTGCAATTCCAGTTTTGGGGTAAATGCCATTTACCCTTCCCTCTTGAAATTTCTTCTTCTTCTTTGCCTCCATTTCCTTTACTGATACCTAACATCACACAGAGTTCCTGTGGTCCACCCTAGAAGGCAGTGGTGGCAGTGATTCTTTCTTAGAAATTTCTAATGATCTTCAGGGGAATGGTTGCCTTAGAGAGAATATTGATTATTACCTTAATTTACAGATCCCCCTTGCTAGGTTCTCTGCAAATCAAGCCTATGGCAGATCACATTCTCATGAGGTGACCAAAGCATGCTGTCAAATTCTGGAAGCATCTGATCAGGTGGGTAAATTGTTTCTTAAGGCTTGCCTTCCTGCAGGGATTTTTCCATTGGAGCTCAACATATCTGTGTGAGAAATACCTCCTTTACTAGGATCTTTGAAGCAGAAATGTGGAGCTTGATTCAGGACTTCAGCAAGCAAAATGCTTGCAAAATACCCCAAATTGCTATGACACTTGGTGAAGTGGTTTCTGGTCTCTATGTGTGTGAATGGCTCCTTCTCTGTGTGAAGATGCTTGTGAGCTATCCAAGATATCAGATCTCAAATAGTGCAGAGTATCTCCAGAGCTTTTCATAATGTAGCACCACATCTATGTTGGCTACCTTTCTTTTCCTTGACATTCTTGTGGAAATCCAATGTTGTGATTTTGTGAGTCATGGGCAATTGAAATAACATCATGATCTGCTTCATGAGTGATAAAAGGTAGATAGACTGCAGATAGGTCAGCTACATCATGCTCTGTCACCTCCTCTCACCTCCTATAACTGCTCTGACACCAATTGAAACGCTGCAGTTGGTTCACCCAGCTGCTGATGGTGACAGAGCCAAGTACAGAGAAATGACTGTACTTGTCTTCTGCTGGGCACATAGTTGGCATTTCTCCTTCAGTTCTGATGTTTCAACTACCTAATGCAGCTGTTTGATTGATCAGTACGATCATCTGTGTGATACAGGTTTGGCCAGGAAGTCCTTGCTTTTAGATATAGGCAGGTGGGGCTGGCAGAACCAAGTCGTTGGCTCCAGCGCCCTGTATTTGTGGGCAACCTGAGAAAATGCTGAGAACAGAAGGGTCCAGGGAGCTTCTGTCGTCAAAAGCCATTGCACAGGCACTAGGGCCGTGGCTGGCTGCCACCTGTGACCTGTCCTTGCTTTTCCCAATGTCCAGCGTTGGGAACGATCTTTTTGTGAGGCTGCCCTTGCAACACACTCTGAAATGCCAGCAAGTATAAAATCTAGTAAACTTAATGCTTTTTCCTTCTCTGCAGCACTTTTTTTCCTCTCTGCATGTTTACTGTCTTGTGCAAATTAAGTGCAACATCCTGAAGTGAGATGGTTAGTGGCTACCTAAAACATTTTCTCCTAGCTTGCATAACACTTCACTGCAAATCATAGTCTTGGTGTACAGTTCTTAGTCTGGTGGATTGGTGTAGGATCATCTCATTTGGAAACAGATTTCATCTCTCAGTTAACACTCTGCTGACCTGTCAGATGCATCCTGTGTTCCAGCATTTCTCCTGGACTTTGTGAAAGGGGTGCTTAGTGGTTGGAATGTTTTATCTTTCTTTGGGGGAGTGGATTTAGTCAAAGAATATACCAATATAGAATTTTCTTACCTGCAGGTCAAGAGGAAGTCTACATGTATTTTTAGAAACACAAACAGTAAAACTATTAAATTCATTTATCTTTGTTTTAATAAAAGTGCTCCTTGCCTTTAGAGGATGATAATAGCACTAGATTAATGTATCCAGGAGTACTATTGTGAGTGGCAGCTGCAGAATGAGAACTTGATGGGATCTAAACTGAAAGAAAAATGTTTGCAATCAGTTTTGTACTTCTTTCTCCCCTTACCCCAGCTACCTGAGATGTTCAACACATAATTCTACAATTATGTAGTCTTTTTTCTAAAGAAAGGCATTGCAAATCTGTAAGAAACTCTCAAGATGCTATTTTCATGCAAATAGCTTTGTGTGTTAAATTGAGGAACTTAAGAACCACAGAAAATATAGGAAATGTGGGCAGAATGCATTCGAAATGTAAAAGTTTCCTGGGATTTGTCAACAGCTCTATAAACAAGTCTATTGCCCGCACCTTTCAGCAGCTTCTCTTTGTGATTGCTGGGAAAAAAAAAGAAAAAACAATTATGGAACTGAAAAGATTGTATGCAGTTGTTGCACTGAGGAACAACTCTTGAGAAGTGATAATGGAGCTGAATGACATTCTGCACCTCTCTGGCTTTGATGAATATCAAGATGATAACAATGCCCACATTCTTTCTCCAATTCCCAAGATTAAGAGGATACACAGTTTTCTAGGTGGCTTTCCCTTAAGGGTTCTCTGACACCTCTAAACACATGTCCTCATACCTGTGCCTTTCTTCCAGTTTCAAACCTAGCAAAGAAATCTGAATTTCCTGTTGGAAGGATCCTTATTGCTCACACAGGCTTGTACGGAAGATGAGTGTATAAGCCTTCATTCTTGAGGGCAAAGCCAGGCTGGAAAGTATCCTCTCAGAATTGAGTGTGGTATGAATAAAGCAAGTGACTTTTCCACACCACAAAGATGAGTACTTTCTACTTCACTGCTGTGGATGATTAAGGAAAACAATTGCATTCTGACGACATACATTGACATTTTAAAATGAAAAAGAAACGAAGAACAGATTCTGGGAGGCTTGCCATTAATGATAATGGATTTCTCTGAATGGGAGCCTTTTTGGAAGGCTGATTCTATTTTTTTTTTTTTTTTTTTATAATGTTGCCTAGAACAAGCAGCCCTGTCACAGGGGACAAGTAATGGGTCAGGGGGGTTCAGAGGGTAATTTGGGGGACAAAAATGCCTCTACACACACACTCTGAGCCCATTTAAAGGCAAACAAGAAAAATGCCTATGAGGGCAAAGGGGGGAGAGGAAGCTAGGTTAAAGCTGGTAAATGAATATTTGACGTTTAAGTTCAACTTCTATTTGCTTGCAAATCAAAACTATTGTGTCAGTACTGCATGAGATGATAGTCTATGCATGGTTGTTTTTTAGATTCCCCCCCCCCCCCCAAAGGTTAATTCTTCTTTGATTAAAAAAAAAAAAGTGAGAAATGTTGACTTTAAATGACAGGCAAACACACAGAGTGCCCCCCGGCAATGCATGCCACACATTGAGAGCAGACCCTGCTCAAGTGTCTGGCAGGGGGCTGTAGCATACGTGGTAACATGGCATTGAAGGAAGAGCTTTCCAGACAGGTGTAAAATCTATTACAGTTAGCCATTTTCCTGTAGAAATTTTTTGCTCCTTGTGATACTAACTTTCAGCTGCGAGGTTGAAACTGGGATGTTTACAGCTGCATCTTTTTATAGGCACCATGTGATAGGTAATTTTATGTGGAAAAATCTATTTAGTTCCCTGATGGAAGAAGTAAACTTAGGTGAGACTCATTCTCCTGCGAATTCTTGGCATGCTATAAAAAATCCGTTGCCGTTCTCAAAAATATTAGCTGTAAAACTTGTGCCTTGTTAAAGTTACAATCAGAAGATGTAATAAACGGATTATTTAGGCATACATTACCATGTAATGTTCATCTTGGGGCACTTGGATTTTGACTCTGTTGTACCGTGCTTTGCCTGGCAATCTCATGGTGGCTGCTGGGGTGGAAAATGCAAACCCTCCTTTAAATAATGCATCCCTCCCCTGCTGTGCTTCTCCTCTGATTCAAAGATGGTCCCCCTTTAAAGTTTAATCAGTAGTTTTATCATTGCTCACAGGCAAAAAGTACTGATCCAAAAAAAAAAAAAAAAGTTCTTGGGATGGAGAAGTTTAACACTGCATGGAATTGTACTTTTTCCTCTGCTCCAGCTGTTTTTAATTGATTCTTCATAATGGTGTGTGCTTATTTGGATGGGGTGGCCCTGGGAAAGTGACGGGAATTTGTGTGCTGCTGTTCTGGCATACATCTACTCCTCTGCTGAACCCATTCATTGTGGAACCAAGCTCTTGGTGAATCTGTGCTGGAGCAGAGCTGGGAACAGGTAGTTTCTTGGGTGTTTGGTTGAGTTGCTTTCCCTAGCTGGCTCTCCCAGAACCAATTTGGTCCTTGTAAAGTGCCTTTTGGCTTTTTTGTTTTAAAATTTCTTTTTGGTATCTGTCACCTGTTGATGCTTCTGAAACACTAAAGGAGTAGATGTGGTGCAGTGCAGTAAATGAAAGGTATTGAGAGACCTGAGGTGATGCTTTTTCAAAATTCACGTTGTTAATGTTTTTCAGAGCAGAGTCCCAGTAGCCACGGGCAGCACTGCAGTGGGAGAGGTTCCTCCTGAGGGCTGTAGAAGGGAAAGCACTGGGGAGAGAGCAGCAAACTGGGAAGGCAGCAGAGTGAAATGCAGAGTGCTTGAATATGGGCTTATGTCTGTGCCTGGTGCTCCTTGTTGGCTTTTCAAGGGCATTGGGAGGTGTCTGTCTAACAGGAATGGTTTGGCACAGGTTTCCAGAAGAAATTTAAGCCATCTCAGCCAAGGCCTTAATTTCCATTAGTACTGTTTGGTCTAGAGCCTACTTGGTCTTTTGGGCTGAGACTGCATTAATCCTGGCTTCTTAGAGGGCACTTCATTACTTAAGGAGGATAATATCAATCTGCTGTTAATGTTAGGTCTTTGTGCTTCTCTGGCTTCTCTTTGTGGGAACACACAGTTGGCCATTTCCAAAGAGGAAAGTGCATCTCCTTCATTGAAAGATCAGCACTGTGGCCAACCTCTGGTGCTGGCATCTGTGGGAATCCTTTTCAGTCTGTCTGTGCCATGAGGGTGCACAGGCATGTGTGTTAATATTATATATGTCCGTTTTCTGTCTGAGACTCCTGCAAAAGCCAGTATGGGGTAAAAGGCTCATTTCTAACTCTGAATCACCAGTATTCTCTGGAGTCTTCAACAAGCCTAAATTTGGTTTACAAAGCTGTTAAAAACAATTCAGTTTAGGGCAATTCACACAGAGGATGCTATTGGTTTTGCTCAGCGTGTACTACTCTGGCCCTCAGTCTTTTTTGCTTTTCCACTATTTTTCTTGGTTAGTCCAGCTGCTACTTTACGTCTGTAGTTCTTCCCATGCTGCTCTTCTGTTTGAAAAGAGGTGCAAGAAAATTGCCCTGTAGCAACCAGAGCTGTGAGACATTTCCAGCCTTTAAATAAATTGTATGGGATTTTTCCTCTTTTTTTTTTTTTATTTTTTTCTCTTTTCTTCTATGATTGCTGTCCGCATAGGTAAAGCCAGGCCTGAAAAATGCTGATAATTCAGATAAAATGCATGGAATTTAGGCCTTGTATTGTTAGCTGTGGGGAGGAAGAGAGGCATTTAGTACAGCTTTGCAGTGGATTGATACAGAGGTAGGAGCAGAGAAGTCTCTGGTGTGGGGTTTTCTCAGGAACTTGGTGCAGAATTTTTATGCATGGCTTCCTGGGTAGCTGCACAGGTATTTATCCACTATATAAATATAAGATTGGCATCTTTATAGTTCTATTACAAATGTGTTCTCAGCTCAAGGTCACGATTTTCTGAGTTTCTTGTGTGTAGCTCATTTGCTGCTTCTCTCCATGCCTTACGCTTGTTCTGGGACTGGCGATCCGTGCTGTGAACTCTCCTGTCTCTCATACTTCAGGTCCTGTTTTGCTGTCTTTTATCTGCAGGGATTTCTCCTGTGGGCTGTAATGTACTCATACAGAATCACACAGAATCACAGAATCACAGAATGTTAGGGATTGGAAGGGACCTCGAAAGATCATCCAGTCCAATCCCCCTGCCGGAGCAGGAACACCTAGATGAGTTCACACAGGAAGGCATCCAGGCTCTTGGTGCTGTATGGATAACGTTATTTAAATATATATATTTTTTAAATTGTGCAGATTTGAAGTTTCACACCTCCCCTCCAAGTTTGAGGGTTTTACTCTTGGTGGAAAAGCACTGAAGGTCTTTTTTGTACCTCTTAAACATGGTGTTCCCTGTTTAATATGCTTGGTTACTTAGGTTGCTACTTCTTTAGCCTGAGGTTGATGCCTAAATCATGTCAGGTTGTTTGAAGTATCACAGAGGCTTAATTCACCATGGGTTGCACACTTACATCTTTGGGTTTTGTCTCCAGTTCAAAGCCAAAGGCTTATCTACTGCCTGTGAGGCGCTCTGAAGATAGGGATTTGCAGCTCTGCCATGGAAATGTATTTCTCCAGGAGCCGCACTCTTCTTGTGTGATGGGAAGAAGCCTCCTGCAGATGCCATTTCTACCAGGAAATGAATTCCAGTTTGGTTTCTCCTCCACTGGGAAATAAGGGAAAGTGGCTCCAGGTGGGCAGGAGGGCCAAATGAGCCCTTTCTACAGGAAGTTTGTTCCTCTAGACCATTGTTGGTGTGTTTGCTGGGCATATACCTTGTTTCAATTTATGTGATGATTTTTTTTTTTTTTTTACTTTTTCTAGGTTAAATGTTTTGGAGGTGGCCATAGTTTTTGTGGTCAAGAAAATCACATTTGTGATTACTTGGCAGAAGATGGTTTTTGTCTGTAGATTCCAAAACACAGGAAGTTCCTGATATTTCAAACCTGTAATTAAAGAGGTGGATAATTCTGCAAGGACATACCAGTTGTCTCTGTCCTGATTTAGAGGAATAACCTTTTTAGGAATGGAATTTCTGTCATGAATGTCCCCTTCTGTCAATTCAGATTGCATTTTGCAAATGTTGTCTAATATTCTGTAAAATTCAGTTTCAGCAAATGCTCCTTCTGGAAACTTCAGCTGCTGAACTATGCAGAGTATGGGCTGGAGCAGAGAATTCAGAAGGTTGCTAGAAGGCACACTTGGGATTCAGCATTCAGCATTTCCTGTGGGTTTATACCAAGGAACTCAAAACTCGTGAACTCTCTAAGATATTTAATAGTACTTTTGTGTAGCCCCAAGACTCGCTACCTCCTCCACTTTTCTAACCTGGAGCCTGCTTCTCTCCACCAACCTCAGCCTACTTACTCCCCTCACCTCCCTGAGCAATACCTTTCCCATCTAACCTTCAAGGCTTTCTTACTGTCAGAAATTCCTGCAGGTGGAGCTGGAATGACGTCCTGCTGCAGGAATAAGTTATGAGGCATTGGTTGTCGCAGAGTAATTGCTTCCCCGTGGTTCCTGACTCTCACGCTTGCTCTCGATGTGCCTATGCGTGCAGCCGCCCGGACAGAGCATCCTGCATGCCTGATGTCCTTGCGGTCCGCAGGCAGTCTGAGCAGTGGGTGGCCAGCCTGCCCTTCAGCTTTTGCTAAATTGTGGTGGTTTGACCTCCTCCAGATCATGAAACTAGAATATCAAGGGATATTGTGCAGCAGTTGAGTTCATTTTATTATAATAGGTATCCTGATTTAATTCTGACAGGAGGGAATCTCATTCTATCGCTTGTCCCCTAAGGACTGCGATGAAAGGCATGGTCTATAGCGGAAAACAATTTGTTACTGGATTCAGCTATATCAATATTATCCATTATAAGGTTGTCCTCACCTTGGCTTTGCAGCAATTTATCTAGAGAGGCCTCTTAGCTTTTCCCAGATGCTGGGCAGCACGAGGGTATGCAAGGACAGGAAAAAAATTAGGGACTGGCTGTGCTGTTGGTGGCTAATTCTCCTGTTGACTGTTTTCTGCAGGTGGCTGTTGCCTCTAAACCTCAAACTGGAGATGTGAACCACTGGTTTGGCTCCCACTGCACCTTTGCTGTGCTGTTAGATCCCACCAGCAGAGTGTCTCCCAGGCTGAGAAATAACAGCTGAAGCATAGGAGAGCTCCAAAAGGTTGGGAATGTGCTCCAAACACCAAAAATTAGATCTGTACAGGATTCCAGCTGCGGGCACCAGTATGAAAGGATGGAAGTTTGTGGGAAAGAAAGGAAGCAGGTTGGGTTGCATGAGAACACTATAATGAATTGTAGGGAGGCTGGGATATTTTCACTGCAAGTCTTTCTTCGTCCTGGAAGAATATCCTATGTCCACTCTGGCGAGGCTGTCTTGAAGGCCCTGCTGCAGTAAGGTGATCCTTACTTCTGTGTGCAGTTGTAATGCTGTCACTTGGCTGTGTTGAAGGATGAGATGTTCAGCGTGGGTCAGGTTGGATCTCCTCTGTGCCTGCCCCCAGTTACCTGCTGCAGGTGGCGAAGGGGTCCTAGATATGGGTGGGTATAGCTCTTCATGGGTCAACCCCACAAGGTGACATGCTCCAGCAACCTTGCAGCCCCTGCACCAGTGATGTGGTCATCAGCTGTTTTATCTACAGCAGGTACAAAACTTTGGCTGTGCTAAGTTGACTGATGGGTCTCCAGTGACAGGCAGGATCTGATGACATGCCTGAGAAAGACCCTGTGCCTCTATCTTGCTCCCTGCCAGTCTGGGACATTTAGCAGCTTCCTGAGGTGGAAGTTAATCTCTAACTTGGTGTTTAATAGTCCGTGATGGACTTCTGCCAGTTTGCTTAAACATTTGTGTTATGGGCCCTTCGCGTGCCCTGTTGCAAGGAGCTCTGCAGTTTGTGCTTTGTGTGACAAAGCTGGAGATGTGTTTCAGGAATGCTCCAAAGTCTTCATTTTTCCTGGAATGCTGAGTTTTTGCGGTTACGTCTAGGGCTTCTTGCATCCCCTAACCTTTCGCTGGCAAGAGGAGCACCTTGCAGTCCTGTTCCTTATACCTCTTTTTTTCCTCTCTAAAGAGTTTGGAGAGGGTGGTCTGCTACTGGGGAAGGCAGCAGGCCAGGGTTGGGGGAGCTGCTGTGCAAACTGTTGAGCATTGGGGTTTGGTGTGAGTTGCACAAGGTTCTGCTTAAAAAATAGATGTTCTCGGCTCTGTCTAAAAATCAGAGCTTAGCTGAAACAGCTGAGCTAAGCCAACCTAGGTGCTCCACCCTTCCCCTGCTGCTCTGCTTTCACTACATTTCCCTGTGAATATCTGCTGGAAGACCTCAATTTGTGTCCCATCTCAATGTCTACCTGGGCATGTTCATGCCCCTCATGTGCAGAGCTGATGTTCTCGCAGTTCCCTCCTGCCAGGGTGTTTTATCTTTTTTTTTTTTTTTTTCTTCTTCCTGCAGTTCAAGAGCCCAGGTTATTTTAGCACAGTAAACACTTTTTGACAGTTAGTGACATGAATAAATCCCTTTCCTCTCCTCCCCCTGGTTTATTATTTAAGGGGAGAAGATGATTAGATCCAGCAGAGCTGATTTGAATTCTCTGTTAGCAGGAAGAGGGCGGCCAATGGGGTTCTGTTAAACTGCAGAGTTTGCGTTCATCAGCATCTTGGGGGAAACAGAGATGCCAGCTGCTTAGAAACATCTGGTTTTGGTTGTTCTCCCCCTGCCCCCACCTTTGCGTTTCTTTCTTTCTTTCTTTCTTTCTTTCTTTCTTTCTTTCTTTCTTTCTTTCTTTCTTTCTTTCTTTCTTTCTTTCTTTCTTTCTTTCTTTCTTTCTTTCTTTCTTTCTTTCTTTCTTTCTTTCTTTCTTTCTTTCTTTCTTTCTTTCTTTCTTTCTTTCTTTCTTTCTTTCTTTCTTTCTTTCTTTCTTTCTTTCTTTCTTTCTTTCTTTCTTTCTTTCTTTCTTTCTTTCTTTCGAGAGTTTAGCATTACTGACACCAAATGTCAGATCTAGTGGGGAGACAGCTTGGTTTCTCCTCTTCTATTCGAGTACCAGAGCCCTGCCAGGGTACTGGGTTGGGGAGTAAGGGAGGCTCAGCCAGAGCAGTTAAAAACCACAGGTTGGTTGTAGGCTTCTGAAGGAGAAACTCCTTCTGTTTGGGGCCAGGCTCTGTGTGCCTGAGGGCCCGGTCTCTGGTTAATGTAATGCTGGCATGAAGCAGGGAAGGAAAGCCAGGGCCCCTCTGTGCAAAAAGAGAAAGTGTTTTGCTAACCTTGGTGGCATGGAAACACAAGCAGTTAAGAGTGAAAGAAGCCCCAGCAGAGTTAATTAAAGTGTTGTATTTAAAAGGTGGAATCAAATGGAGTTGCTTTGCATTTATTGAAGTTAACTTTTTCCTGCTCTTGAGGGTTGGACAAGGGTTGAGTACCTGTGCTGTTCCAGATGGGAAGGCAATCCAGAGTGGTACATTAGTGTGGACCTGGCTATGGGGTTTGGGAGAGCAGTCGTGAGCTCCTCTGAGCAGTATTTTTGCTTACCAGCAAGCCCTTAGCTTGCATGGTGAAGGCAGTGTGCTATATAAAGGGCCAGGAAAGATGCAGGGGTGGAGGGTCCCCTCCCCTCTCTCCCCTTTCCCATCATCTTGACTAAAAGATGCATCTATAAAACTGGTACCTACTGGAGACTGAATTAAGCAAGCTGGTGTGTCTGTAGAGCAGCGTGTCATCCCACGCTCAGGTCCTGCCATGTCATCTCCCAGTGGTGCTCGTCCTGGCTAATTAAGCAGAAGCTAAGTAATCCAGGCAATGCTCTGTGCTCATGCAGTCAACCAGCTTGGTGTTGGCTTGGGTTTTCCATCAGCCAGAGGAATCGGTGTCTGTGCAGTGGAGACATCCCCTAAATGCTGTGACTCGGCCATCACTGGGGTTTGGAACCCGCGACTTGAAATAATCAGTGCTGTTTCCTGTGGTCCGGATGCCATCAAGACTGGAAGATTCAAAGTAATCTTGTTTGGTCTCTGCCTGCACCTTGCTAGAGGGAAGTTCTGTTCCACTAAAAAATATTCAGTGATGTGTGCCAAAATGAGCAGTTTTTAATTTATAAAGCAGAGCAGGCTCCTTTTCTCAGTATTGAAACAGAGCTCCTAGCCTCACCTGGTCACATCCCTAGCTGCCAATATTTTAGTGGGATAGATTATGTTCCATGGTATTTTGGCAATAGAGGATGACTCGCAATATTTCAGGTTTTCTTGTGGTTGTCCTTTCACCTGTCTGTCTTTTCCCTTCTGTCTCCTGTGCTTCTGATGACTGACTTTATTATCTTTGCTATTTCTAACCCTCTTTTTGGTCCCTGTTGGAGCTTGATTTCTGCTGGGGGGAAGATTGAAAAGGTCAGACTCTTGCTAGTGAAGCTTATTTAATTTGTTTGCTTAATCTGTGGGCAAGCTTGCATGTATGTTGCTGCTATGAACCAATTGTTGGGACCCTTCTGGATGTGTGGTCCCCATGGTTGCTTATTTATTTACCTCTTTGCTTCTTCCTATTTTTCTCTTCTTCCATCTGGTCTAGTATTCCCAGTTTTGTCTCTTCTTCAAGAGAAAAGCTTGGTGGGTTCAAACAGTACATAAAACTGACGTTTGCAGGAGTTTGTCTGATACAACAGGACTGGGATGTAGCAGCACTTTGGGCTTGTTTTTACTCTTCATTTAAAGCTTCTTTTAATCAGGAGCTAATGATGACTTTTGGTTGTGAGAGCTGATGCATAGCAAAAAAACAGTTTGCATTTAAAATAATGCAAACTGTTATAAATAGGAAGATTTGCAAAGATATAATCAAGCTAAATTGTCCATTGTTACTCTCACCATAGATGATTTCTTGCCGCTGCTCTCTGGGTTGGGTTGTCGTCTGGGTTTAGGAAAAATATGTTCTCTATTCCAGTTACAAACCTATGCAGCAGCAGCTGGCAGTTGCAGGAGTGCATTTTGCTGTGGTTTTTGTGTGGATCAAGCAAATATTTTCAGTATCACACAATTCAGTATCACACAATTCAGTATCACACAGAATCCCAGAATTGCCTTGACTGGAAAAGGCCTTTAAGATCATCGAGTCCAATCATTAACCCAACACTGACAAGTCCCTGACTAAACCATGTCCCTCAGCACTATGTCTACACGACTCTTCAATCCCTCCAGGGATGGGGACTCTACCACTGCCCTGGGCAACCCCTTCCGATGCCCGAGAACCCTTTCAGGAAAGAAATTCTTCCTCACATCCAATCTCAACTGCCCCTGGCACAACTTGAGGCCATTTCTTCTTGTTCTATCTGGTCCTATTTTGGTGGCTTGGATATTGCCATTCAAATTGTCTCATGAAATTGTCTAACATACTTCTGCCACTCACTTTTGGCAGCCAAACTGACCCCGTAAGGTGGACCCATCTCCTCGGGGAGCATGTTGCAGACAGATGTGAAAAAGTCTTGCAACAGGTCAAAGCAGCAGCTTGCCAAGAAAACAGCTATAACTTGGGAATAGAGAAACAATCTCTGCCTGCAGATGTAACACAGTAAACTCTGGATTTTAACTACCTGGTGCAATTTATTCTATTGAAACTAGCTGAGCCTGTAAAGAACTGATAGCTGATGTTGAAGTCTCCAAACAGATCATGATACTTGGGTATTTTTTTGTTCTAATTTTCCTCAACTGTTGTATGTGAATGCAACATAAAAGCTGCATGCTTTTCCATGCTTTTATTGAAACAGGGTATTGTGGAGATGGTTTATAAGTTAGGCAACAGTATTCTGGCCTTCTGCTAAATGCCCCTGATATTTTTTTAAATTTTTAAATAGTTGATTGCTATTTTTCACTGGGCAGTTCTCAGATAAGTACAGGTGTCTTCAGTTATGGCATGAAAATGAAGCTTGGCATGAAAATACCACAACATGACAAAGCCCTCATGGCTATGGAAGGCAAGTATTGTTTAATGATGTCACTTTTGTCCCAAAACATGATCTTTTGCATGTTTATTGTACATGCGTGAGTCTCTCAAAGCAATTTCTCCTTTGCTTCATTGCATGCAGAGCAACCTTTGCTGAGGAGTGATAACATCCTGAGGGTTAAGTGACCTAATTTAATCTATGCTACTTGCTTCTTTCTAACCTCAGAAGGCAGAGACCCTGAACTGAAAAGTATATAAAAAGATTCTAATTAGCACAGGACAAATAATAAAGTAAGGCCTCACTTGTAAAGGGGATTGATTTTAATTTTTAAATTAACAAAAGGGTGAAGTTAGACTGAACCACAAATGTGGCACCTACCTGAATGTTCCGCAGCATTTTATTTTTTTTTAAATTTCATTTTTGGCCTAGTTCTTAGGAGGAAGGCAAGCTCCTGGGTGGAGTTATAGCTGTCATCAAAGAGTTGTCTTGTTTGGACATGTTGACAAGTCACTGATGTCCTTGTCAGCTGTAAATGTCAACCTGACTGTCAGGAGGCAACTATGTATGAGAGAGGTGAAAGTGTCTGGTCTCACCTCCTGCCACCTTGTGTGGCCCACTTGTGACAGGCAGGAAACTCTTGCTTTGATGAGCAGCTGAGAAGGCCACTGGCTTGTGGCTGAGCATGATGTTGAGTCTTCTGGGGTGCAAAGTGGTTGTCTCTGCCCCTCTCTCATCACAAGCTTGCCTAGAACGTCCCACAAGGAGAAGATGCTCTTAACCTGCCTTCAGCTTTCCTTACACAGAAAACAGACACCCCTGGAAAGATTTTTGGGGTGGCCAGCATTGGAGGGCTCTTGGAAGAAGGCCCTGTGCATCTGGGATTAGCCACTAGGACATCAAAGCTTGTAGCTTCTTTGGCCTGGTGGCCTGGTGAGCTGGTGCATTTTGCAGGTTGAGAGGAAGAGTTTTGCTTGGAGAACTCTTTCCTCCTGCAGTTGTTCAGGTGAACCTTCATTCATCTTTATTGCTATTCTTCTAATTCTTCTCTGGGTTGCTAATGACAGTGATTATGCCAAATGTGGTACATTTCACATACTGTGGAAATGATTTTTAGGCTCAACTATCTCTTTCAGTGCTTGGAGGATCATTAAAAATACTACTTTTTAGAAGTAAGGTTTCCTATCCTCCCCACTCTGTTTCCAGTTTTGTGTTAACTTGCAAAGTAGTAAAATTGCTGACTTCATTATGTTGGATTAATTAGTTATCTCTATAGCAACATGCACTGATGTCACAAATATGAGAATTCAGCAGCACAGCTGGGTGGAAGAAGAACTAATAGATAAGTGGGGAGAAAGGCGCTTTTTTTTTTTAAATGCTCAAATATCTGCAGTAGTTAAGGAAATAAGATTACTAGGAAATCAAGACTTTGCACAGTTTCACTTTTGCTGCCCCATTCCCCTTTCAACTAAAACTTTTCCGTTGCATAGATCCTGCGTGTTCCTGCTAAAGAGGTTTTCCAAGCTGCTGATCTGCCTCTCTGTCTGCTCAAAGCACTGGATTACCTCCTGCTTGCTTCTATAGTGCCATGTGGAAATGCAGGCAGCAGAGCTCCTCCTTCCAGGAGGAATCCCTTCGGCTTCAGCAAAGCACACCTGCTAGGGATGGTTCTCCAGGAGGAGGGAAGGTTACGGATCTTGACAAGGGAATACAGTTAATTTTGTCACTGTGGGAAGGTGACACAGTGTAAGACAACAAATGTCAAGAGGTAGAGGAGCTGGAAGAAGTGAATTTTCGGTCTGAGAAGGCCAGGAGGCTCAGCTTAATGTGTATGCCAGTAGTCATGACTTGTCTGGCTTTTAGGAGATGTGAGTTATCTTGGGAGGTCCTGGCCAGGCTGTGCCACTGTTTCTTCCTTGCCTCGGCACTACTGTCTTAGATAAAAGGCAGCAGAGAGGTACTCCTGAGGGGCTTCTCAGTTCAAGAAAGACAGGGATCTTCTAGAGACAGTCCAGTGGAGGGCCACAAAGATGATGAGGGGCCTGGAACATCTCCTCAGTGAGGAAAGGCTGAGAGAGCTGGGACTCTTCAGCCTGGAGAAGAGCAGACTGAGAGGAGATCTGATCAATGTCTATAAATACCTGAAGTGTGGGGGCCAAATGGGTGGGGCCGGGCTCTTTTTGGTGGTGCCCAGTGACAGGACAAGGGGCAATGGGCACAAACTGGAACACCAAAAGTTCCAGACAAACTTAAGGAAAAACTTCTTTACTGTGAGGGTGCCGGAGCCCTGGGACAGGCTGCCCAGAGAGGTTGTGGAGTCTCCATCTCTGGAAATGTTCAAAACCTGCCTGGACACTTTCCTATGCAACCTGGTGTAGGAAACCTGCTTTGGCAGGAGGGTTGGACTGAATGATCTCCTGAGGTCCCTTCCAACCCTCACCATTCTGTGATTCTGTGTCTGTCCGAATGGTGCCTGTGCACTGTGCTTGCACTGAGCCTTCTGCAAAAGGGCTTGGAGATGATTCTCTCTCCCTGTCTCCCAGGAGTTTGTAGCAGATGCAATGTCCTAAAAATGCATCAGTAATGGTTTGTGATGATAGCTGCAAAACTGAGCTGGGAAGAGGGTTAAGTAGTTGTTTCAAGGGAAGAAATATGGTAAGAAGAGATCATAATTGCACTGCAGGTCTAAAGCTCCCAGAGGTTGAGACCTGATGCTTTTCTAGCTCTTTTTTGTCAGATAGTCTATTCACTGAACAATTCTGTTTTGCTGTTTGTTTGCCACCATTGGCTGTGAAGCTGATCAATTATTACCAGTCCAGCACAGTGCTTGAGGAGTAATGGGACTCTCCATTGAATAATTTATTCACTTCATTTATTTTGATTTTTGGCGTTTGACAGGTCCCAGGCAGGGTGCGGTACGTCTGTGTGGAGGAGTTTCAGTATGCAGCATTGCTATTTATACAGCATCCCGGCTACGGGAAGCGCTGTGCCGATGCGCTTGGTGAGGTGAAGAGCTTGTGATTTCAGAGAGAGTGTTTCAGGGTGCCAGACACCCTTGTGTTCTGCTTCATACTGAAGGAAAAGACTTTAACATGTGTGCTTAGTTCTGCACTGAGGTGAGGCAGAGAAAATTCATGGCAGGGATGTGATGGACACTGATAGGTGAGCAGTTGGACAGTCCCTTGGGATGAAGATATTGAGAGTTAAAACCCTTCTTTGGGCCAGTCTGGATCATTTGCCACACAGCATCTGCTGGGAAAAGATGGTCCCAAGTATTGCTGGTCTGCTCCGTATTTAACTAACTACCGTATCCAAGCCAGAGAGGAGTTAGCTCTGAGTGCAGGACATTTTGCACAAACCTCACTTCAAAAAGCAGTGCTCTCTGCCTGGGATATGTGCAGAAAGGGTTAAGCTGTAAAACAACCTGCCTTGTTCTATAGAAATTAAAAAAACTGTTAACACAGTAATATTTTTATTTTCATAGAAAACTGTTTATTTTGGTAGCACGTACAAAGTTTCAGCTATTCTGAAACACTGAGATTTCACAGCCAAGCTTTCATGTTCCTAGCAGAGGAGGTGGTGAGATACTCAAAGAATCTCTGTTCTTATTTCAGCACTGCACTTGCCAGCCAAATTTTCAAGAGAGCCCAGTTTGCTGACATAAATGGGGTTGCTGATGTGCCGAAAGTGAAGGAAGTGCCGGAGAACATATTCCTCGCTGGGTCCAAGTCTCTCTCATTTTATCTTTCTCTTCCATATGTTTCCTCTGTAATGAGAGGAATTATTTATCATTAAAGTGATATAAATTTAAAAATTAAAGTTAAAATTAATGAATGTCTAAATTAATTTACTGACAAAAATAAATGTCTGTCCTTCAGATCCTATAATTTTAATTGGAGTGGGCTACATCTTAATTAACATGTATTGATTGTGGTCCTGTGCACATCTATAGGTGGGTGGACTGTAGCAGTGTTGGGAGAAATCCTCCTCGCAGATTAAGGTGCGTTAAGATTTTGCTGATAACATTCTGTATAATTGTCTTGTGAAGAGACAGAAAAGTCTTTGGTCTCAAAGTGTTTTCTCTGCAAAAAGCTTAAACAAAATATGTTGTTTAAAATTAGAGCTAAGAATTTGCATGGCCACTTTACAGATGGGAAGAGAATTTCTGCTCCAAAAATATTAATGATCTGTATCATTAATTAGATGCATGAAGAACATGGAAAATTGGAAGGAAGTTAGAGTGAATAAAGAAGCTGACCCAACTGGAATTTTTTTGGGAAAAAAAGGTAGGCTTCAGTTGAGCCTTGGCTCCCTCTACTCTTTCCCTGAGGCAGATGTCCCCTATTTCCTGGTGAGTGGTGGTGGGGAGGAAGAGTGTGATGGCACAGGGCTGGCTCTGGATGCTCGTACCTCTGCTCCCAGCAGCATCAGGGACCTGGGGAAGGTGGTGGAAGCTGAACCTGTATTGGGCTGCTGCAGGCTGAACCACGTAGTGTCATTTTGGGCCCCCTGTGAGGGAGTTGTTGTTAGATCGGTCTTGCAGAGGACCACCTGCTATGTGCTGGTGGGAGAAGACGACGTCTCAAGACCCCTTCCAATCCAAAATGTTCTAGGAGCCTGTGAAGCCTTGAGGCAGGCACCATGCAAAGCCCCTGCAAGCTGGAGCTCATAGGGTGAGGAGCGAGAAGACAATCCTTGCTCCCTGGCACAAAACCCTCCATTTGATGCTGAAGACTTTTTGCCCAACCTGTTCTGCATGGTGAGGAACCTGCTCCCAACCTTTGCTAATCAATCTCTTTAAAGAGAACCCTTGTCTTCTTCGGCGTTAATATTTTATGTTTTGTCAATACTCTGAATTAACAGAATGGAAGATTTGCTGCATCTCACCTTGCAGCTGCAGCCCACAAGCTGTCTGCCCTCCTCTGAATGACTCAGATTGCTCTTTCCTGGAGATCCTCTGCAATACATAGTGTGAGAGGTACCCACAGGAGCCTCTTGGCCCTTTGGAGCAGGTTTGAGTGTGCAACAGCCATCCTGTTAGGGGACGGGCTTGGGTAGCACAGTCCCCATCCCAACCGGGAAAAGGCTCTGGCAACCCCTCTCACTCCTAACCTTATGGGTGCAGGGATGTCTGGAAAATGAGGTTGCCTTTGGGAGGCCCATGGGTCCAGGGACTGTATGGGACTATCAACCTGCTGCAATGGGCAAGGTGATGTGTGAGGCTGTGAACAGGGAGTGGAGAATTCCCGTGCTGAGCAGGCAGCTATGTCTGCTGCCTTGCCTTCTCCAGTTGAAGGCAGAAGAGATGGAGGGGGTATGGGAGAGATGCAGGGCACCTCTGATCCTCTATGCTCAGCACCCAACTTTTCTCAACCCTTTAGGGTTTGCTGAATGCCAGCAGTGTCTCAGGCCTTTGCACTGTGACAGGACATTGTGGCAAGCTCGTAGCTCCCTCCCTTCTCCCCTGCATTGATCTTCATGGGCAGCAACGGCTCCTGGGCACATTGTGGCATGAACTGGAGGTTAGCTGAAATCAGCTTTTGGTGGGACTGTTTGCAGGACAGTGAGCTAGCATAGCTGTCTGCCGGCGATCGACTTTTGGCTGTGTGTCTTTGGCACTGTGCTGTCTGCAAGGGAGAAAAGCTGGTAAGTGTACGAGTTCCCTTCTCTCAGCCTTGGGTTTGAGCAGTTTTTCTTTCCATAGCACAAGCTCCTCTTTCTCCAGGCAATTTTTTTTTTTTTTTTAAAAATTGAATCATATAGGTGCAAAGAAAAAAATCCCTCTAGACTTGACTCCCAGCAAAACGTTTATAAACTCAAATTCAGATTGGAGAGGCAAAGTGTAAAATAAAGGAAGAGATGCTTTTTTTAGGGCTCGTGGAGTCTTATCTCCTCTGAGCTGGAAGAGCTTCATAGCCTTTTGTCACTGCTTCACATGCAGGCGATGGGGAAGGTGTGAGTGGCGATGCTTTGTGTAGCCTTCTACCCCCTCTTCTGCACCCAAATCCAACTTGCAACTCAATGTACTGTTTCTTGCCTTGCAGTGGGCCTAAGGTATTACAAAAGCAACCACAAACCTATAATCTATTTAAAAGTTTTGATGTCACATATGAGTTAGGTATAAGCCACTGACCCCTTGTGTCTGGGAAGTCCCTTCACTGCTGGGATGTGGAGCACCGATCCTTTCCACCACCACGTATCCTCTGACGTATATCACCCCATAAAGCTGCTGTGGGCAATCCCATAAGCGATTACCCACTGCTCCCAGATACAGTGCTGTGCAGGCTGCTGTATTTCCTACACACAACGGGAGATGGGTTAGCCCTCAGATTTCTTGGGTTCCTGAGCATTTTCAAGCAGGCATAATATTTTATCCATGTTTTCTGAGATTTCATATGGCATGATCTGTTGAATGGGATAAGGATGTCCTTTCCCCTTCTGAATTTTGTTAATTAAAGTTTTCCCATTGGCCTTTTAGGAGGGGTATTCTGAGTCATCTAGCAGAGCTCGGTAAATGTAGACTCCTCTTCTAGCTTGTCAAGCCCATCCCTTGTGTTGTCCTTTTTTATTAATGTGATGTACAGGCAATGCCTTCCTGGAGACTTTTTTTCCCCTCCAATATATTGAATAAATTCTACATCAGGAAGGAAAGTAACTTGCAATAATGAACCATCAGTGGGTATTTAAGATTGCTTTAATGGGTCACATCGATGTAATCTGCACTTTTTCCTGAGAAGATCATACTGGGCCATAACCTTAATTCATATCTATGTCAGAAGAAAATACACAGTAGAGATGTCTCAGAGCATTTCCCTGCTAAGTAGCAGATATAAATGTACAGATCTAGAAATATACCAGGGTTTGGAGTGGGGGCAAGAAATGTCAGATGTTTAGGACATTTCTCTCTTGCATGGAAGAGTTCCTCAAAAACTAGTTTCTCATGCCAGGATGTAACCCAAGAAGGTGTCTGCTCATGGCCCCAAAAGTGTGCAAGATTGAGCAAGTGCAAAATTACCTTTAAGAGCATCTTTCTGATATTATTTTTTTTTTCATTGCTCTGTTTTGCATGTGGCTTAGAGATCTGTGGGCATGAGAGATGCCCATAGGTAGTTTGGCTGGTTTAAAAAAAAATCAGAAGGGAAGGAGAGGCCAGTCTGAGTTACACAAATAAAAGCAACAGAGGCAAGTATAATCAGTAAGCTTTGACCTTCCAGTCATGTCCTTATGCCCATTATTCCTTGTTGTTCAGACCACTCTGAAGGCCAACGGTTATTAGTGGTATTTAGGTTGTCTGTAAAGAAAAAAAGATGAAAATTGTTTTTAAACCCATTCCTCTTGGCCAGGACAAGCAGTTCTGTCTTGATCTGCTGCTGCAAGAGGATGAGATAAAGTTGCAACTTGGTCAAGATAGATGAGGGTACAGGGAAAGGCAATGAAAATAATACAAATTATTGGAGCTTTCTCTGTGAGGCTGGGCGGAAGGGACAGACATGACTATGTGGATGATTTGCAGAAGATGATTTCTTCGACAATCTTTGCCTTTATACAGGTAAACTGTCAGAGGCCACAATGCAAGTTTTCTGATGTGTTCATGAGTCAGAATTATTTAATGAGGAAATGAAGCAGCCATCCCCCAGGCCTTGGAGCCGGGTTACCCAAGGGACTAAAGTTCTTCTTGGCGAGAAAGAAATTCAAATGCCAGCTTCAAGTGAAGAGCACTTGTTCTTGAGGTCACTCCAAGCTCTTCCAGATAAAATTAGGCTCCTCAGTTTGAGGCTTTTGGATTACAGGGAGTACATATGCAATGCTATGAGATGTGAAACTTAAATGCAAAACGGGGGTTTGGTAGAGCAAGTGTTCAAGCATTGACGCTGATGCTCTGTTTCTATAAATATTTCTAGTGGTTTGTAGCTATATACACTTTATATTTTTCCTTTCCTGAGACACCATCTTATTTTTTTTTCTTTCTGTCAGCCCTTTTGATGCACCTGTGAGAAGAATCATTTATTCAGCCATTTGTTCAGTGTGATTATCTCTAGCAGAAAGCCAACAACTAAAAATTAGTGGTTTTGCACAAATACAGGCTAAAGAAACAGACTTCTACTCTTTTTTTGGTGAGTGTACATAAATGCATTTGTTGAAAAATAGGGTTTCAGGTCAGCTGAAATTATTTGTGTTGAACTCAACAAAAAAATTACAAGAGAAAGTAGCAATTTTCAAAAAATCAAACCACTTCTTTGTGTGTTTTTGAAATTAGATGCTTTGACTTCTACTGTTTGAAGTGATGTTTGGAGACAAAATGAAGCTAATGCTCACTTAAAAAAAAAAGTTTGTTGTTTTCCCAGTGAACTTTTTTTCCTCATTTTCTCCTTGCTTCAAATTTTGTTTAGAATGGAATAAGCAAAACTTTGGTTTGAGATGCCTCAGAATGACCCCACCTCTCTGTGCAAAAAAAATTAAAAACCATTACATGATTATTAACTGGTTGAATCACAGAACTGTCTAGATTGGAAAAGACCTTTAAGCTCATCAAGCCAAATCATGAACCTCACACTGAGAAGTCCCTGACTAAACCATGTCCCTCAGCACTATGTCTACACAACTCTTCAATCCCTCCAGGGATGGGGATTCCACCACTGCCCTGGGCAACCCTTTCCAATTCCTGAGAACCCTTTCAGAAAAGAAATTCTTCCTCAGAATTCCTATCTCAACTGCCCTTAGTGCAGCTTGAGGCCATTTCCTCAACAGGGCAAAAGGGAAGCCACCAAGCATTTGACATTTTCATTCTAGCAAATATTTTCTTTTTTAATTTGGTTGCCCAAGCTCTAATTCAGGAGAGCGTTACTTGCATGCCTAATGATGAGTATGTACTTAAATCCCTTTGGCTTCTCTGCTTTCAGGCGAGTCATACCATCTCTCCCCCTGAACTGGGAAAGCTCAATGGTTCCTTCATGGAGGGCACTGACCTGTGGTCTGCTGGAGTACCTGCAGGCCCATGGATGAGGTCCAGCTGGGGAAGTCCTCTTGTCTCAGGCATCCATCCCCTCTGGCTTTCAGGTGCCTGCACAGATGCTCCATGATGTGACCATCCGCTGAGGTGCAGGATGTGTCCGTGAGGTATGACTTGAATTGTCAGTGCTCTGAAAATGGACATTAAGCCACCAGGAGAAATGGGAATGACAGCGACATGTGAGCAGTCCCCAGACTGTCCTAGTACAGAAGAGGAGTGCCTTAAAATAACTCCTGCCAGCATGCAAGAGCCTGGAGGTATCTTGGATCCCTTTTTGTGTGGCAAGGGACACCAAAAAACTGGATGCCACAGAGGCTGCTGGAGGAAGAACACCTGGAGGGGAGGTGACATGTGGCCTGAGCTGCAGAACAGGTACCAGGCACCTGGGCTTTGCTGGAACCCTATTGTGAGAAGGCTTTGAAGCCTCCTCCCTGCTTGCTACACAGGTATAATGCCCATTAATGTGTCTCAGGAGCAGGGAAACATCTTGTGCTTGTATAGAAATTGCTGATTTGAAGAATTCTGTGAAAGACAACTGCGTTGGTCCTCACTTTCCCAAAGAGGAGATTCATGGGGTGGCCAGGTGAGTTTAAGAGAACTTGCAGTCTTTTCATCATATTGATGGCCGGATGGATTTTGTTTCTTGGAGTATGTTTAAGACTTTAATTAAATCAGGAGTATACTCTCTGCAATGGTTCCCTGCTGCTTATTGGCCTCTTAAGGCCTCGATCCATTACTCAGTATTATTTTTTCAGCCTAAAATAAGCTTTAAAGATCTGTTATTGGAGAGATTAAAGTTATAACATAAACTCATATGCATGTTGCTTTTGTGTGGAAGAGGCTTGTAGTATCCATTTAATGTTGCAAAAAAACCCATTGCTTATATGAGCTTTGCAGCATGAATGCCTTTGAAAGGGTAGATATGGACCTTGTTTGATCTTGCACTATTTGGAGCTTTTTATTTGCATTTTGTGGCTCTTATCTTGTAAACAAAGACTCCTTTATTTGTCTTTAGATCAGGATGTCACTCACAGGGCTCTGCAGAAATGGGAGGCAGCTCCAGAGGGTACAATACACAAGTTCAGGGGTGAATGGAAATTGAGGATTTTTGCTTTGAGGTTTGGCTCATTGCAGCGGAGATTGGATGTAACTGTTTTGCTTTCCCCACGTGCCATTTGATTTTGAAGCAGTTCCAAACTGCACCCAGCAGACTGGGGGGCTGAAACCATTGCTGGCACAGTTGTTGCTGTTGGATTTGCTGTCAATTTGCAATGCCTCACCCCAAAATACAGAGACGTGCAATAGCTTCCCCTCAAGTGAAAACCTGCTAGGGAGCCTGGGGCAGGTTGCTCTATGTGGACCCCTTCTGCCATCCAGCAAGAAAATAAATACCAGGGGAATAAGTACCACACACACAACTAACTTCAGTTGTGCATCAGAGGGCAAGGAGAAGAGGAAGAGGGCAGTGACAAAGAGAGCTTGTTCATTTGTTTGCTCAAGGGATGTATCATGCTTGGAGCTGCAGGTCAGGTGGGGGTGGTTGTTAGGGGAGGGTTCTCAGTTTATTGCAGCCTTTGCCTTTGAAAAGCTTGTGGCTGAGAGATGCTTAGGAGGCTTTCTACCAGTGGCCGATGCCTGCTGGGGAAGAAAACCCAACTGAAGCAATGAGGAGGCTCTGAGGGTCCTGCTGCACCAGCCACTTTGTGCCACCATGCAGTGCCATGCACATCCCTGGGGCACAGGGCAGCCCTGGGCAGCCTCTGGTCCTGAGCCCTTGAGTGCCACTGCCCCGTCCACAGGTACCCCCAGTCCTTTGAAAGGCCAACTTGCTAAAAAGCCACCCTCCAAATCCGGCCACCTCCAAAGCCACCCCTGCAAGGTGGCAGTGTTATTTTGCGAGGCTCTCACAGTGGCAGCCGGAACATCAGCCCTTCTGGCACATGTGCACAAGTGGGAAGGTGCAGGAATGAATCAGGCGGTCGCTGCGGTTGTGCACGAGCGAGTTTTTCTAATGTACTTATCTCTTGTTTCTGTAAAGGTTATAAAAGTAAATAATCCTGCTATAACACAGTGTCCTCGCAGTCCCTGCATAGCTCCATGGATAACTCTTGCTGAGGCTGACTTGTGGTGATTAATACGCTACAGAGGGAAATTATTTTTTTTAAAGAGGGCAAAGAACTAAAGCTGAGAACATGCCTTGAAGAAGCTTGTTCCCTTCATGTCCCCTGTGCTCGAGGCTGATTAGCTTTTGTTTCTTCCTCCAGCTTTAACTAGGGGAACTACTGTGGTTTTTTCCCTCCTCCCCTCCAATGTTGATCCCCAGCAGTGTGAGAACTAGCAAGTGGCCAAATGCGTCGGAGAGGTGACCTTGCTCTGCCATGAGATCCTTGCATGCCTGGACTGCTGGGCTGCCATGAGGAAGCAGGCAGCATCAACATG
This sequence comes from Caprimulgus europaeus, assembly GCA_907165065.1. The sequence continues at coordinate 37,600,600 of OU015529.1, read as the reverse complement.
GACCAGGTAAACAACTTCAAGCTTCTTTCTGCACCCCATGTAATGGCTGGGGAGTCTGGAGAGGGACTGAGGCCAGGGAGGAGGGGATGTGAGCGGGGATGAAGCACAGAGCTGGGCAGGAGAGATGCTGGCCCTGTGCAGGAAGGGCAGAAATGTATCACTCCCTCCCTGGAAGTTGTATTATACTGAATTAATGTTTATGCTGGTCCTGTCTCTGTAATGGGTCTTTTAGCACTCTTCCAGAGAGACGTGTGTTGGGTAGTGCCTTGGGCTCTAGCCAAAAAATGGGAGACCCCTGAGAACTAGGTTGGTGCTGCCCAATGTTTCTCTGAACAGTGTGGCAGGGTACCAAGTACACGTAATACAGCTGCCAGGTATCTTATGCCCTAGGTGCATAGCAAAGTGTATCTCTAATGTTCAAATGCATTTAGCTGGTTACCACGGCCGTAGTTGTCTGCTGAAAGCAGACGTATATCTGTTCTACAAAAATGAGGAGAATTATGAAACCTGTCCATTTTCTTTAAAAGTTCTTAATATTGCAGCCCCCTCCCTCCGTCCCACATGCATAAATTATCATATGTGGGTTTTAAGTTCTCTGTTTTTGCGTTCACTAATTTACCAGCTTCGTCTTTGTGGACCATGAGCATTCCCCTGAGCCACCCAACTCTATTTGCTCCCATGACATGACTTCTCCAAAACTCTCCAATTAGTGATCAAGTCTTTTTTGACCTTTGATTTGGGAGGGAAAATCTTCAACCCCAGGGTTGATTCTACTCCCTGCACAGGAATGCTGCAAAGTGAATTCCATCGTGAGGAAGGGAGAAGCATCTAATCTTCCTGCTCCCTAGATTTAGCTGTGCCATTAGCTGGACCCTGTATATGAAGCTGATTTTATAATTTGTAAATGTAGCTGAGTGGGTTTTAGAGAGGAATGTCGGGAAGTGATGAAATACCTTCAATAGATTTATAAAGAAGTTTAGTGCATAAAGCTCTCTCCACCCTTTCACCCCCCTTCCTCTCTCTTGGAGTTGCATACAACAGAAAACACGTCCATGATAAGGGCTTTGTGGCCAGCACTCAAGCCTTTAATTTTGCTTTTACAAGACAGTTTTACAACATCAAGAAGAATGGAAAAGCTGCAAGGCATGCATGCTCAAGATGCTATGCTCCTGGAAAGCTTTGGATGGGCTCCAGGCAATGTTTGGTAGCAAAGAAAGATGAAGGTCTTAGAAAGGAAAAAATAATCAGCTGACCCCTCATCCCACAATCTTCTTGTTTCTGTGAGCTGGGAATGTTGTAGGAGCACAGGAAGGACAGAAAACATGTGTTCCAGTGGCATCACGTGTCTGAGGGTGAGTTTTGATTGCATCAAGAATAGCTTCTTCTGTTCCATCCTATTGAATTTTACTTGTCATGAAAATAAGCCATCCCATGATCTGCAAGACTCAAAAGCTTGCTTTTCACTTGTGGTTGAGCTTATCATGGGGTTCTTGTGTGGTTTCTCTGGAGTTTAACAAGGGAGAAATTCCCAATTGCTGGCTTTTCCTCTGAATCAGAAAAATGTCCCCTTGCCTACTTTTACCAAGAGGATGACACTTGTGGTATTCAGATATTTTTTTTAATTATTATTTGGAGGACATGTGTTCTGAAAATGGACTGATGGGTTCAGAAATGATTAGCAAAGGGATGGAGATATGGATGTTGTGACCACATGTACCCTATTTCCTTAGGAAATTGGGCTAGCAAGCGTGTGTGGATGTGTCAGAAAGCACCCATAACACAAGCTCCTGCCTCAAACAGCCCTGGCCCTCTGTGAGGGTCAGGCAAAGGGTTATGGTCTTAGAGATCTGGATTAGCAAGCTGGGGCCAGGCTGATAATCAGCATTTGTAGAGCAGCCTTATCATAACTGGCAGCAACCCTCCACTCCCCTCGCTTTATCACCCAAGGACTGAGCAAACGTGTTGGCCAACTTTCCCCCTTAGCTCTCTGCTGGGGATTATGAGCAGATCTCTCTTGGTGTGGAGGAGGCTCCCCCGAGGTCAGCTTGCCCATCTCTGGCTCCGCAGCCTGTGGATTAATCTCTGCGTTAAGACCTTACATACCTGAAAAGTGTCGGAGGGTGGGTCAGAGCTGGAAGGATTGCCTGAGTATATTTTTCCACTCCATCTCTCTGGTTTTTTTTATATTCTTGGTTGTGTTTTCTTTTAATTATTCCCATCTTGGACTCTTCCTTAATTTTACTTCTTTACTTTTTGTTTAATTTTTACTGTCTTTCTACTGAATGCCAATGGAAGAAGAGAGTGCTTTCCTCCTGCCTACTTAAATCTTTGGCTGACTCGCACGGAAAAACAGTCACACTTACTGCAGCTCCCAAAGCCTTCAAATCATCAGGGGAGAGGGGAGAAGGGAGCTGCAAAGGGAAGGAGATTATTTGTACAGGCGTAAAGTGAAGAATCACCTTCCCTTAAACTCGTGATCTGTCTGTGTTCATACAGATTGGTGTCTCTGGTCCTTTTTTCTCTGCCCAATATGTCTTTATTTTGTTTTTTTTAATCTTTCCTCTGCCTTTGCCATCGGATCTGTGGTGTGTCCCTTTTGCTGGGACATGTTGTTCCCTGGAGAGTTTGAATAAGGACACTGGGACTTGAAGGTCCAGAATATTGACAAGAAATCATTACTAAAACCTTTTAATGCATCTTCTGTAATTGATACAGCAATGAGGCAAGGGTGGTTTTTCCTGTAGACACAGGGGTTTTTTTCCACCCCTTAATGTCTTTAAAAGCACTGAGTGTGGTGTCCTCCAGCCATTTCCTGATGGGTTAAAACATGTTGGTGCCAGGTGCTTTGGGGTCTGTAAATATTGCCCTGTTTGCTTCTTGTGGATGAATACACTTGCAGGGACGCAGATGGAGTCCAAAATACCGAGCAGCAGAAGACCCTGAGGGGCAGAGAGCTCACTCCCAGCTAAGCACCATCCTGTGTGTAATACTGGAGTCCCCCTACCAAGCTGCTTGGTTGCCCATGCATGGCTACAGACCCAGCTGTGGCTCTGTTGCCATGAGTTAAGTTGGGTGGATCCTACAGGGGAGAGAGCAAGAGAGGTACTCTGAACAGGGCTGCAAACACCCCAACCTGTTACCTGGGTCATTGGGAACAAAAAGCAGCCTGGCTGTGGCAAGGGCAGTGGTGTTAGTATCCATAAAGATCCCAAGGAGGGGAGGGATGGAGGCTCCACTGGGTGAGATTTGGCAAATCCCCCATTTGCTCAATGAAAACTATCTTCAGCCCATCTTCCTTGGCTTTTTTTTTCTGGCATTTGTTGCTAGGAGATAGAAAGCACGGTCCCTTTTGAAGCATCTTCAGTTGCCCTCTATCTACCTTTCAGGAGCTTCAGCTTTGTGCAGTCTCCCTCTGCTTTCCTCTGCATAGACTCATCTGTTTCATCTTTCTCCTCTTGCCCCCCCACACGGGTCAGGAAGGACTCACCTCCTGGTGGTCACCGTAGGGTTGCTCCAAATGGTGCTGTAAGCCTGCTCCCCAAACCTACTTAGTTTAATTAGTGTGGGATTCAGCAGCAGACACCTGTCTGTGAGCTTAAATTCTGTGACAGATGTTCATGTTCCTCCCCAAGGATGGAGGAGCCAGAACTAAGGAAAAAAAGTCCTTCTGGTATGTAAGTGACTCCTTCTCCATGTAGGTATGGGCCACGCCACCACTTCTTTGGTCAGGACTTTACTTTTGGGATGCATATCTTCTCAGACCTCCATGGGCATTTCTCTGCTTGGTGGGCTTTGCTTGGGCATCAGCCCTGCTTCAAATAACGGCTATATGGTGCTGCTGTTAGGAAGCCAGGCAGCAGACACGTTTCCCTTATGGGGTTAAAAAAAAAAAAAAAAGAAAAAGAAAAAAGAGAGAGATTAAGAATACTGCAGAGGTACAGATGAGAACAAGGATGATTATGTGGGTTGGGATGTTGGCTCCAGTTTTGGGCTCTAAATCATTCTGTGTGCCCTTTTTAAAAAAACAAACAAACAAAAAAACCCCAAACCAAAACCCAACAAACAAAAAAGCCAAGCAAAATGTATAAAAAAGGAGAAACTTGTTCTCAGTCTTACAGCCGTGTGCTTGCAGCCCACTCCCACAACCGCAGAGCTGCATGGGCAGAGCAGGTGGTCACTTCGGGGAGCAAAATGTTCAGTCATTGCCTAGCAAGTAAGTGACATTTTCCAGCTTGCCTAAGGATGCAAGAAAAATGCATCCGTGTCTCCACCAGACCCATGAGCATGCACTGACCTATATACACATACAATTATATGCGCAGGCAAACGCCTGCTTCCCCACCTTGGAGCAAGGGGCTGAGCCCAGTGCAGCTGTACACCGGGACAAAACAGAGCCAGTGTGGTGTTTTTCCTGAGAAAACCCCCAGATTCAGGGATGTCAGTGGAGGGCTTGGGCTTGGCAGAAACTCAGCGAGTTGGAGTGATGTGTTTAGCTGAACTGCTGTTTATTTGCCTTTGGAGTGAGGGATGCAGCCAGTTTGGAGGGAGGAAAAAAAAAATAAATAATGAAGCCAGTCTCCCCTCTCCGTATCTGTTAATGCCTGCTGAGTGAGGGGCTCCCTGCTACGGCCAGCAAACTGCCTTGAAGGCAACAGGGCTGGTACCCCTCCAGTTCTCTCCCCTCCTCCTGTCCACACTGATTTACCATTTCCCATATTTCATTTCTATCATGGCCTGGGGCAGCCCCGTTCAGTGATTGCTTCACACATTCATCATGCTGTGGGTTTCACAGCATGACGCCTGGTACCTTTGATTTCCAAAAAACCTCCCCCTAAACCACCAAACCCCAAACCAAACCAGTTTTAACCTACCTTTAAAACTGAAATTGTAGGAGAATTTTCCATGGGAAGTGGAGAAGTTTTATCAAGTTCTTGCTCTTGCCTTTCACAGACTCATCCTAAGATCTGTTTACAACATTATGAGCACTGAGGTCTCAGGGAATGCTTTAGTTTGGAGTCATAGCAATATGGAAATAAAAAATAAGGTTTGATCTCAAGAGCTAAATTGAGCAGTTAGAAACTTTTCTGGGAACTTTTTCCTTTGGGCCAGACTGTGTAAGCGTTAATTCAGGATGGTCAAAGTCAACTTGGAGGCATGTTTTGCTTCATCACCAAGAGGTCCTTTTTGCTCTACCACAGCTGGCCAGCATCAGCTGTTTGAGCCTTAATTCCACCTGTGCTTCATATATGGAAAGTGGAAAGTTCACTGTAGAAGGAACAACAATAAAAACCAATCTATTCTATAAGGAAGGGCTCATCCTACCTGGCTCCTCAGCTGTGGTGAAACATATAACCCCTGCCATGAGTGCGTTAAGCTCTGTGCTAGAAGCATCAAGGACGTTTCTGCTCTTCTACACCTCCTTCTGCATGCCATCACGCTTGGGAACATATTGCTTGCCTTGAACTTGAGCGAGACAAAATGGTCTCCCCCCACCCTGTCCCTGTTGGTTGTGCGACCACCCTTCTATACCACTTAATGGCTCAGGCTAATGAGGGAAATCAATCATGCAGCCCTGGCACTGACCATCTGTCTCTGCCAGTTCTGTCCCCTCCTTGACAGCACTGGAGGGGCCAGGAGAAGCCTGGCCATCCCGGTGGCACTGTGGACAACCTGAGCTTAGGTTCCCTGTGAACATCTTGCAGGAGAAGGGCACAGGTTGTAGGGAATTGCAACACTGCAATTTAAAGCTAATATTTCAACAGCACTGGATGCTTTGCAGTTGCTTTCTTGGCATTAATAATCTTACTTTAGCTAGGAGGCATTTGTGCTAGATCTCCTTGATTCTAGCTGAAAGAAAACCCATTACAAGACCATCTTGAGTCCTCTGTAATGGACGCTTCTCTCTCCTAGCAGAATTTGCTGGCTCAGAAAAGCCGAGCAACCCAGAAGTGTAAAATCACAAGTGAAGCAAGTTGTGTTGGAGGATGCTGACCATTTGCTTTAACACCCAGTTTCTGCAAATCCCCTGTGGAGATACTTGAAAAGAACATATTTCCCCTTCTCTTTTCCTGCTAATTTTGTCATTTTGACGAATGGATGATGTGTTGGTTGTTTCTCTAATGCTGCTGGAAATGGTCGTGGTTTTCATGTCTTTGAGCTGGCACCAAATGCGATTTCTGTAAAGAAATGAGAGAGAGTGGCTGGAGCTAACTGTTCCTCTGGCCCTATTGCACCCCACTACGATTTGCTGTCCTACAAATAACACCTGCTTATTTTACATCTTGACAACAGCTTTCCTTATTTATTGAAAAACTAGGGATTCTTTGAGGATATTTTCACTTTTCTCTTCTATTTCTGGTGGTTGTGTTGCAGCAAATTGGTCTCCAGTGCACCTTTTCTCCTCCATTTTGGCTGGAGGGAGCCTATCTTGCTTGCTGGGTGATCAAAAGTCATCCCTCAAAGTGATACCCAGTCCTGCAACAAGCCATTGAGGGAAACAGGTCGAGGGAGGTGATTCTCCCCCTTTACTCTGCTCTCGTAAGGCCCCACCTGGAGTACTGTGTCCAGTTCTGGAGCCCCCAACACAAGAGAGACATGGACCAGTTAGAACAAGTCCAGAGAAGGGCCACGAGGTTGATCAGAGGGCTGGAGCACCTCTCCTATGAGGACAGGCTGAGAGAGTTGGGGCTGTTCAGCCTGGAGAAGAGACAGCTCCTGGGAGATCTTATAGTGGCCTTCCTATACCTGAAGGGGGCCTACAGGAAAGCTGGGTCTCCAGGAAAGCTGGGGAAGGACTTTTCATAAGGGCAGTTAATGACAGAAGAAGGGGAAATGGCTTTAAGCTGAAAGAGGGCAGGTTTAGATTAGATATTAGAAAGAAATTCTTCACTGTGAGGGTGGTGAGACACTGGAACAGGTTACCCAGAGAAGTCGTTGATGCCCCCTCCCTGGAAGTGTTCAAGGCCAGGCTGGATGAGGCTTTGAGCAACCTAGTCTAGTGGAAGGTGTCCCTGCTCATGGCAGGGGGGTTGGAACTGGATGATCTTTAAGGTCCCTTCCAGCCCTAACCACTCTATGATTCTATGATAAAATAATGCCTTACTCAGCAGCGATGCGGTGGTACATAGGGCTAATATCGTGTTCCTCTGCACTGCCTTGTAGAGTGCTGGCACCTCCCCAGGGTCAATGGCTACCAAAACAGAATGATGTACCCCTTCAACTCTGCTTTTGGTGACACAGAGGACAGCTTGCAGTGGTTACTGTCAAGAAGAGACTGAGACAGAGCATGTTTGTTATTCTGCATGGAGTGGGATGGAGCTGCTGTTGAGCCAGTGATCAGTGAGAAGGGGAGAAAAGTGTGCTTACACAAGGCAGAAAACAGTTTTTGCTGGGCTAACAAACATTTTTGGATATGTTGAAAAGCAGAGTTGTTCTTCCACAGTCTTTTTAAAAATGTCAGCCTGATACCATCTGCAAAGACACTGAGTTTTGGTGCGTCTGCTTTTCTTAAGATATCACATCCAGGAACTAATCACCTCCCAGAAACAGGGATGGTGCTTGCCTTGCAGCTGGGTTTGAGCCATACCCTGGGCGAGTCCTCAGGCAGTTGACTGCATTTATTAATCTGTCTGTTTTTCACTCATAGAATCACAGAATCATAGTGGTTGGAAAAGATCTTTACGATCATTGAGTCCAACCATAAACCTAACACTACCAAATCCACCTCTAAAACCATGTCCCTAAGCACCTCACATACCTGTCTGTTAAATACCACCAGGGAAGGTGACTCTACCACCTCCCCAGGCAGCCTGTTCCAAAGCCTGACAACCCTTTCAGTGAAGAAGTTTTCCCTAATACCCAATCTAAACTTCCCGTGGCACAACTTGAGGCCCTTTACTCTTATTCTGTCACTTGTTACCTGGGAGAAGGGACCAACTCCCACCTCTCTACAACCTCCTGAAGGAAGGCCATGCATACCAAGTACCAGCATCTAGTTAGAAAATGAGAAACACTGGTGGCCTGAAAGATCTAACATTATTAGCATTATTAATCAAATATTTAAACTAAATAGTGTAAAGCCTAGTTTTGTTAAAGCTCTGTGCATTTGGTCACCATACCTCATGTATGTATATTGATGTGTTGTTAGCTTTGCCCCTCTTTTGAAAGTTCTTCTAGTACTCTGGCTCTTACTAAAATGAGCATTAAATGGTCCAAATGGCTCCTTGGCTGGCTCTCTTAAAATTCTTGAATCCAAGGTCCCTACCCTTCATCTTGTTCTTGTAGTTGCCACATTTTGCCACTTTTGCATAATCTTTAGTTGTTATGAGGTCCGTGGTTTTGAGTTCTTCCCCAAATACTAAGTGAAATGGCAATATTTACATCCCATGCAGTCTGCTGTCAAGTTTTCTCTTTTCATGAGAAAGGCAGGAATGAAACCTCTTATGTCCAGCAGAGTGGAGGACAATATCTTTCTCCTTTTGCAACATGAGCTGCTGTCTAACCCCAAATAGGATAATATTTAATCTGACGGACATCATATGGTTTCACAAAGTGGCATAGCATAATTGGAAAAAGAAAAAGAGTTCAGGATTACAGTGAGACAACTCAGCCAAAATGTAAACTGAATACATTACAAAGCACTATGGGACCTGCTTGTGCTCCAGAACACTGTTTATGATCTTTAACTGATTCAAAATAGCTGACAGGATAAAAGACGAGCCTGTCTCTGTTAGTTTGCAATTAGGCACGCGGCTCAGAAGCATCTGTTTTCTACGGGACATCAATGATGGTGATTGTATGGCTTGTGCTTTCCTCTAAGGGACAGCAGAGCTGGGCCAAAGAACTAGGACTGGGAAAGGATTGCTAACATGATAAAATAAATGAAGCTCGTGTTTGGAGGGAAGGTGAGGAAAGCCTGACTTAATTAAATGAGCAAAATGGAAGCTGAGGAAGAGAGCTGCTGGAAGATGGGGAGGGGAAGACATCAGTGAAGGAGAACTATTTATGCCTGAGGACACTGTTGGCACAAGAACAAATGTATGTAAACTGGCCCAAAATAAATTCAGCCTGGAAATTGGAAGGTTGTTTCTGATAATTAGAGAGCAATCAGACTCTGGACCAGCCTCCCCATGGGAACAGAGGGGATAAAACCTTTCCTACTTTTAACAGAAGCTTGCAGGAGGGACAGATCCGATCAACGAGGGACGCTGTGTAGCCCAACACTCCTTCTCCTTTCATTATTTTCATATGATTTCTGCCACAGCCTCGTATTTATGCCAATTCTCATCACGTCCCTCTTCCCTGTCCCTCGATATGTATCTTGGTTGCTGGCTTCACTCCTTTCTGATGCAGGTGGCTTTCTTTTAACTGTAATAACTTTCCTTGCATGGTCAGGAGCCTGCAGTGTTCTTGGTGGTTTTCAGATTTCGGTCGCAGTGCCCAATCCCTCTTCATCCATTTTTCCTTCTTGCCTGGAGGTGGCCAGACAGGGGTCAGATGGTGTCCTCCAGGCTAAGTGGCTCTGGCAAACCGCACACAGGTAAGAGAGTCCTTGGAGAGGACTCTGTTGTTTTCTACTTGCTTTAAATATGCACAAAATGGTGAGCAGAGCCTATTTCTAGTCCTTGCACAATACAGCCTTGAAAATAACTTTTCCCAGTGATGGTGAAGAGCTCTTTGGAAATCCAAAGCAGTCCCATTTGCACACCTGGGAGCCACGGATGCTGAGCAGCCTCGGGAGGATGATGGCAGTAGTTTGCAATATGAGCTCTGGGACATGTACCCCATTTGCACAGCTCTTTCTAGTACTGGGAAATGAGAGATGCTTCCTAATACCCTCATCAGCTTTTTGTGTGCCTTTGCACATGTTTCCCTCAAACTGTTGAGAAGAGGATGCAGGCAATGAGGTCTCTGGGCTTCCTTTGTCTGCAGGGATGTTCCCAGGATGGCATCTTGGCTCATGAGATTGGATGTTTCTGTTTGTTTTAGGTACAGCAATGATGCTAATATGTTTAAGTTGCCTTTTTGCTAAAAATATGGGCAGTGGATGTGAGTGGGTGTGAGGAAGAAAAGGGATTTCTTTGCTGGCAGGTTGTACCCATTGCACTAAGCTGGAGTCTTTCTTCATTTATTACCATAATAACTAGGAAATGCACTCTGAAACTTCCCAAAAGGGTGGAGGCCCTGTGAGGAGAAGCATTAAGACCAAATTCCTTCCGCAACTGAATCATGATGTTGAATCCCAAGTGTCCCTAAGAAAAAAAACGAAACAACCCCCTATCTTTGTAAGGTATTATGTAAGCTTTATGGATTATCTAAAGAAATCTTTTCAGCAAGGTAGTTGAAATACTGGGTTTTCAGGGGAATTAAATGCCTGCCTGTGTGTATTTTGGGCACCTAATTCCTCTAAGGCCTTTAAAAACGCCTGCCTTATTCATATTCTCCCAGTGTCAGCGCTTGACCAGCCTTAGCTGCACGCGTGCTACATCAGATATTCAAACAATTCCTCTTGATGAGAGAGCAAAGCTTTGTGCTAATGCTTCTGTTCTGCGTGCGCACAGCTCTTGCAAAGGACCAGCAAGTGCATCTGTTTGAACTTTTCACTGCCTTCATTTAATTGTGTTATATCTTTAGTTAACATTATCAATCTTATCACATGTGGAAGTTGGGGAGGGGGGATGAAGAAGTTCTCAGGCAGCTGAAATAAAACCCCTTCACTGTGATGCTTCACCTAATTTCCTAACCTACTGCCTTGAATCTCAAAAGCATGCATTTCTAACCCCATAAATGCCTATCTTTTCTAAAACTCTATTCCCCTTCCCTGTCATTATTGCAGGTTTTAGATTAATTCTTATCAATTCTTTTTTCATAAAGCAAAATAGAAAAGATATCTGATCAGAATGCATTAAAAAAATAATCCTAAACAATACAACCAACGAAGCTAATTTAGTGAAGCAACAGCTTGCACACAGCAAAGATTTTTTATTCCCTTAATGCTTCAACATAAATTGGGCTACAGGTAAAGTTGAATAAATTGTTTATGGAAGGACAAAGACATGGATTTTCTCAGCAGAGTGGCAAGCCTCTGCACACTGGCTTCCTGGGCTTCCCTCCACGCTCAGGGGCAACTGAATGCCCCGACCTCATGGATGGGTCACTGAGGAACGACTGTGGGGCCACATGAGCTGCCTTCCCCACCTGAGAGGAGCCAGTCCTGGAGAAGGCTCAGTTTGGGTCCTGGCTTCCCTGGCAGCATCAGGGAAGGATTTGGGCTGTGAGCTCCTAAGCTGCGGGGCTCTACCCAGAGCAGATCCTTGTGGTGGGGTGAGCGATGCTGTGGGGACAGCGCTGGGATGGGACTGGTCAAACTTGTCTTGATAGGGCAAGACCTTAAAGAGGGTGAGTTGGTAAGAATTTAGTTTGCAAAGCTTCTGCCTTCTCCTTCAGACTCCTTGCTACACTGTATGTTTTGTATGGATCCATAGGATATGGCCCCAAGGCAGCTTTATCTTTGTCAGAATTGTACATATTCTGATCCCAAACGGGTCAAACCTTGTATGCCAAGTACGAGGCAGTTGGGCTGTGCCTTCTGCTTGCCCTCAAATTAAACCCCTTATCTCATGCATCTGTAAGATGACTTCGGAGTGCTGTGTATCCTTTTTTTTTTTTTTTTTTTTCCTCAATTCCTGCCTTTGGTGAATTGAGTCCTAAAGTAGCAAAAAGAAAATTGAAAATCTCACACCTTCTCTTTATTTATTTAGTGTTACTTTGGCTTTGCTCAGCAAGGGTGCCTTGACATGAAGATTTTACCAGCTGAGTCCTGCTGTACAATGCATAGGAGTGTTTCTGCTTGCAGCCCCCTGAGTGCAGATGGAGACTAAATCAATAATTCTTTGGTAACTCAAACCCAAAGGGAACACTGTGCTCAACTCCAGCTGCTCTGCCATGCGTGGCCAGTCCAATTCTCATCTCCTCCCACTGCCGTTACCCTAATGTCCTAAAGACTGTTTTGGGGGGAATGTGTTAGATGAGGTGGAAAAGCAGACTAAATTCCTTGCTGGAGCTCTCTGCTAGCTGCCTGCCTTCATGCCTCTCCGGTGCATCTATCTGGTAGCGTAAAGGAAAATGTCATTAATTTTCAGCCTGATCTCTACTGAAGTGTCTGCTGAAGTGTTGAGCTCCTTCTCCTGATGGCCATCAGTGCTCTAGGAGATGCCAAGAGAACTTATGTGGTGGTCAGGGTGGTGCGAAGCAGTTACTCTGGCTGGTGGATATGATTTGCTTGTAGGTGCTGCAACTCAACTACCAGTTCACCCTGGGACCAGACCTATGAGGCTTTTTGCTGTTGCCTTTATCCCGTTTGAGGGACAATGCTCTGTACTCCTCTTCATTAATAATTACTGACTCTTGTCCACAGTATTGAAATGAACTGTTCTCTCCGTGCCAGCACTGCCAGTCCTGTGTCCCCTCTGGAGCTGTGTGGGGACGGAGTGGGCAGCAGGGACCCCCAGGGATCACATCGGCTGCTGCTCCACAGGTGAATGAGGAAAGAAAGGAGGATGGAGGAAGAGTGACTGGAGCTTCTGCTCAATTTCCTGACATGTTTATCAGCAACCCCTTCAAACCTGGGCTGGCATCTGTTGCTGCCAGTGAGGTCCTGGCAGAACGGGGCCACACTTGTCCCTTCAGCAGTCATCCCTGTGACCTGCTGCGATGGCATGCTTCCAGGAAAGTCATCAGATACTAAAAATAACTGGTGACTAGCTGATGGTATGTCTTCTCTCCATGTGTTAGTGAATTAGCCAGGAGGCTGTCTCCAGCCGGGACCACTGGTGCCTGTGGTCAGCTGCTCTCCTGTCCTGCTGGGCAAGGACAAGAGTCTGTTGGTCTTCTGAAGAGGACTTGTAGGTCACAGCACCTTGACATGGGCTTCACTGCCACACTTGCTAGGCTGTCAGAGGTGGTTTTCCTCTTACACTGTAAAACCAGGCATTGACAGGCAAGTCAGCTCTTCCAGCACTGGTTATATTTATTGCCTTTTGCAATGGTGTCAAATCTTTAGCACAGCTTGGGTGTCTGGATGAGTAGAGGCTGTGGATGTAGCTTCACATCAGAGAGACAGATCTTCCAGCTTTGGACTCCTTGCCCTCGAGTTAGAGTGAGGAGCTGGTGTCCAGAGTACCTGTAGTCTAAAGCACTCCTTACCTGTGAACTGATGGTGGGTGCAAACACCCTTAACTTCCTCCTACAGGACAAGAATTTACGGAGTGCCCCACAGGAGAGGAAAAACCAAGAGCTTGTTGCATGCACCGCAATGGTCTTCTGTCCTTTGCATGACCAGAGAACTGGACTTGCAAATCATTCTGCTGCTTTTCCCCCTCTCCACATCTTTATTTGTTGCTTGTTATTGTTCAGGATGTTATTCTCTTCATTGGCCTTTCCTGCTAGATGATGCAAAGCCAACTGATGCAGGGCTCCAAGGAGGATCAGCCAGCTGACGTGGACCTCACAGATTCAGCTGGGCCTCTTTGGTGGTGAGATCTGGAGATTGCAGCTGCAGGCTTGCTCCAGTGGGGTTGTGGGTCATAACCACCTAATAAAAAGCCTTGGGTGCTCAGGGCACCCTGTGTCAGGTGGAGGAGGTGGTCTGTGGACACCCTTTTGTGTTAAATAGCCGTTTCATTCTGGCCACTATCTGAAGGGACCTGTGCTCTGTGACCTTGTGTGCTGGGTCACAAATAGCAAGACGTCCTACCTTAGCAAGGAGTGTTCAGTTCTTTAATCAGTGATAGCAGTGTCTGTAACCTTGCTTGTAACAGCTCTCTGAAATGACTACGCTTTATCATCCATGCTAAATGTATTGAGCTCTGGAAACTAATGATGGGGAGAGGCGTTTCCATCCCTGTTTGTGGAAAAAGGGGCTCCTCCTTTGTCTTGCTGGATTGGGGGGGACGTGTGCTCAGGGTTACTCTGTCAGCTTAAGCCCTCATCATCCCCTTGAGTGTGTGAAGTCCTTTGGCTGGAAACGCTGAGCACCATGGCGAGGCAAACCAAATTCAAGGGCTGGTCAGATGCTGCAGCTGGGGACTTAGATTTGACTGTGCTCAGGCTCTGCTTTTCTGCTCTAGACTTATCTCTGCTTTTAATTCAGCTGCTGTATTTATGACTCTTGCCCTCTAATTATAGGTGATAGATTTCTCAGCTTTTTTTTCTGGGAAGTTTGTCTGCATGTGTGATTAGGGCTGTGCTTCCTCCATGCCTGCTTCTGTTATGAAGCAGGATGTAATCTCCCTTGCCTTTTCCCTCTACTGGAAGCTGTAGCTATCTTGGCTGCAGCCCCAGTGAAGCGTGGAGTTCACAGAGGGGACAGTGACCAGGATTCAAGGGGAGATGAGTGTCCAATGTCCTCTCTAACTGCAATTGCCTCTTTTCTTATTTATAAGTGCAAGCAAACAGGTGCTAAAAGCTTCTTTTTTTTATTCCCCTACTCATGCCTCTCCTCAAGTTGCACAGTCAGACTCTCTCCTAAGTTGTCTCCTTGTAACATGCTCTCTTCCCCCAAACCTGCTTCTGCATTTCTTCGCATTTCTGCAAAGACTCGATTTATCTATTAATCTTACCATCTCTCCTTCTTAATTCTAACTGGGGTTTGGGAAGAGGACCAGGTTGAGTCATCCTTGAGCTCTCTGCAGGTGATGTGGGGTTTAGAGATCCCCTACTTGCTTCAGATATTGCTTTTTTTCAGCAGGGTGCTACCTGGTACCCCTATTCAGAGTCATGTTTTGGACTTGTGAAAGATTATGCTTTAATAAAGTTAGTACTTGTGAATCTCTGCTTCAGTGGTCTTAGTTTGCTCTTTCAATCCAGTTGTGTCAATGGATGCTATGGGTATTGATTTGCCCTTACAAGGGCACTGCTTTGGAAACAGGTTTGCCTGTATCTTCTACATGGTGTGGTTCCTTAACCTTTCTGCTCCAGAACAACCCAGAAAACCTCATAAATGCCTTCAGATGCTAATTCTGGATGTTTGTGGTGCATTTTTAGCTAAGTGACTTCTAGATGAGCTCTCTTGAAATGTCTACTTTGTTGTAAAGGAAAACCCCATCACTGATGCTGTCACTGGAGAAAAATGTATTCATTATTAGTATTAGTAGTATTTTTAGGAAAGATGCAATCTCACCTCATGCATAAAATTAGTTTAATGAAACAGCAGGAATGGGGGGGAATATTCTCTTTCCTGTGTTTGTTTGTGGAGTGAGCAAACAATTTCTTTGCTCCCTCTCAGGCCTTGGATTAATATGTCATTGAAACTGCATTTTCAGCTGAGGTGTGTCCATTAAGGCAGCAGGGAAGCAAAAATTAGATTTCAAAAATTACTTAAAAAAAAAGAAAAAGGAATTTGTGAGCTTCTAAACATAGTCCTCCAGTAGCCAGTAAGGCAGAGACCTAAGAACAACTTAGAGAGAAAGAGGGTGGCACTGGGGCAGCAAATGGATTTATGCTCTGTTTTGTAAATCCTCAAATGAAGGGGATATATTTAATCCAGGGTGGAGAGGACAAGTCAATGGCATTGGGGGCCCTGACCTTGGCGTGTTCAGTGGTCCTGCCTGAGCTAAAGTTGCACTGTGCTTCTCTTGAGGTTATCACTGCTGCTTTTAGCTGCAACAGTGACTACAGGCAATGGGCAGAGTGCTGGTAGCCCTGTTAGAGTGCTCTTGTGCTTGCCCGTCCCTCTAAAAACTACTACTTTCACTTAGCTCTCTGAGAATTAGAAGGAGAGATGAGGATAAAAGTGATAATGTCATCTCAGGGCATCCAAACGACTGTGATGGCAGCGTTCTGCATAAGCTCTCGTCCCCTTTAGTAGTCCCACGTGGCTTTGTCCTTCAGCTTATTTCCTTTCAGGTTATCTCAGGGCTTTTTTTTTTTCACTGAAAAAATAAACTTATTAATTAAAATCTCCCTCTCCTGTGGAAGCAGTAACTTGGTAAAAATTTCAAATCAGAAAGTGTTCCTTTTTCAGCAGCCAGAGGATGTTCCTCCTGTGTTTGGAGGCACATCTTAAACAAAAAGCTGAGCTGGGTGCTGGCAATTTGGCTTATCGCAGCTTCTGGCCCTGGGATTTAGGTGAGACCAAGCCAAGCCCTTCACCCAAGAAGATGCGAAAAGGAGTGGATGACTTTCCTTGAGAGAGGCAGAAAGAAGAAAGCAAGCTGTGCTGTGAGCAGCAGGAGTAGCAAGGCGAGAAGGACATAAATAAAAAACCTGGTTTTCTCTGTGCCCCTGACTTTCTTGTACCACACTCTTCGGGTCTGTCTGACCATGTCCAGCGCCTCTGGGTACCCTTTGCACAATACCCCATTTTTGCTGATGTCCTTGCTTGGGTATGCACTACATCTGCTGGTATAGATGTAGATTTTCATGAAAGCTGGTAGGAATTATGTATCCTGGGGAGCCCTGTTGTCTTCTCAAGTGGTAGAATGAGTCAGCTAGAATTAAGGGCTCTCTGAATGAGACACACCAAAGGATGGGTTGGATGTAAGTGTGGGAAGGAGGCAATTACAGGAAAACTCATTTTATTTCCATCAGTAGATGTGAGTCAAACTTGGGATTCTGCATGTCTCCCGATTCCTTCCTTCCCTTGCACTTTGTATGGGCTGTTTACACTTTCCTCCCCTCCTCTTTTCTTCCCTCTTCGTCTGTAGTAGATAGACACTTTTTAAAATGCAAGATGAGGGGTTTTTTCAGCTGGTCAAATCCTCGCTGGTGGCACCAGGGCTCTGAGAAGCCCTAAAAGGCTTTGAGGTTTTGTGTGTGCAGTCGCATTTTGTTTGGATGCCAGTCCTCAGTACTCCCTTCTCCAACAACCTTACTTCGTTTTGACGGCTTTCCAGCATCCCCTCACCCTCGGGATCCTGCAGCTTCCTCCGCACCACTTGCTGCCACTTACTCTGATCCCTTTCCTCCCTCCAAATTGTCTTTGGTCCAAGTCCATCTCCCAGCTTTTCTGTACAACTGTTCTTCAGTATATAATACTTTCCATTCCCCACACCTCCTTTTCTTAATGGCTCAGGTACCTCCATGCTGGTGTTTGACCCAAGCAGGCAGTTGCCCACTGCTTAGCCCCTTTGCAGAGGGTGCAATCAGCATCTTCTTATAACAGTAAATCTCCTGCACCGCAGAAGTGTGCTCAAATTAATGTCATACCATTGGTCTCGCTGACCACCATCTACCATTTACTTTGTGTTGCAGGAGGCAAAACCTTCCTGAAGCCTGGAAGCAAGGAAAAACACCATCATGAATGAGTTTCCTGTGCTCTGGGTGTGAAAGCAACTCCACTGGTACCTGAAAAAGGATTTTTTTTTTTTTAACTTCCTTTTCTTCCTTCTCCCTTTGCCATTACTTGGATTTGCTGTAGAGAGTCGCTTTGCTGTGAGTGCACGTTTGTGGCTGCTGGCGTGTGCTGCAGTGCCGAGATGATGGAAGCATTTTTCCGACTTGCTGCATGACCCTGTTCAACACAGTGATGTGCTGTGCTGTCAGCATTAAGGTCGTCTCTAGAACTCCTCTAAGCCAGGATCACAGGCCAGATTGAATTTGAGGAAAACCTTACAGCTTTTTCCAGAGCTCCTGCTCTCCAGGGAGAGAATTCTGAGAGCATACAGGGACTTGTTAGTGACATGGGATCTTGAGTAGAGGAGGTTTGCTGGGAGATTTTATCTATTTTTATAGCTAGCACAGGTGGATTTTTCTGTGATAAAAGCTGTAAACACTAAAGAAGTCAGAATGCTTCTTCTTGGCTTGTAATAATCAGCTTCTAGCTCTGAATCACCCCAAAGTAATAGGACTTGCTCCAAATGTGGCAGAGGTCAAGCTCTGTTTGTAGGAGATAAGAGAGTCTAGCCTTGAACCAATTCCTTCAGGAGAAGGAGCTGGGCAAAGAGGAGGTGCTGTTGGTGTCCTCCTCGCAGGAGGAATCTGGAGTGACCCAGTCCCTTGGTACACATCAGAGAATCCACCCACACTGGTCCCTGATTTGTTTGAGACAGTTTTCCTTGCTCTTACAAAGCAGGTGGACTTTGCCTTATAATAACTTTCAATGTTAGCTGCCTGGTGCTGTTTTACTTGGCAGTAGCACAGTCTTTTTCTCCTTTAAACTGGCTTCAAGCAGGAAAACGGTTCCCCCAAACGTTACCTAAAATGTTGTCATCGAAATAGTGGCAACCACGGCACTTGGGCTTGGTACATCAATCCCATAACACAAGCAAACAGACCCAGCTTAAATCCTTCACCAACTATAAACCTTAGGCTTTTTAATTGGGAAATTGATTTTAAATCCGAGCCTCTTTAAAAATCTAATTAATTTCCTTAAAAAAAAAATAGGGAGAGTCTTTCTCTCTGTCATGCTCCACTGGCAGAAAGAAAGGGAGGAGGAAATGATTCTTGGCTGTGTCTCTGCAGGGTGTCCTGTTGATAACCTGGATAATACAATCTGATTTTGGCCTTGAGTCTGTTCCCTTGGATGATCACGTGTCTTCAAGGACCAAAAGCTGCACTGGTAATTCAGACCTGGAGGAGAATGTCTTTTTTAGTAGTAAGCTTTCGATTTTTTTTTTTCCCCATCCCAGCCATCAAAGGCTGTAGAGGAGGCTTTTATCATGTTACCAGTGGCTGCTTTATAGAAGATAGTTGTGGGCATGCTGACCGCAGCCCAGGTCTCCTTCCTTCCCAATGAGGATCCTGATGTTGGGTTAAAAGGGAGAGAGGAGGAAGGAAAAAAGATGAAAGAAAAGCGTATCCTTTGAGAGGTGTTTTGGAGAGAGAGTGCACGTGTTTATGCCATCTGCCCTGGAAAGAAAGTTAGATGAATTTGGAGAAGAGAGTATGTGTATTTATAAAACTTAAGGTATGCTGCATGTGGTGTTTTGGCTGAGTGATCCATCAGTAGCCACATGCTGGATGAGAAGCCTTGGTTGGTGACCATTTTCCACACTTACACTGAGGTAGGGAGTTGTTTGCTTTTAGCTGGAAGTGTGGGAACTGCTTTGCCCATCAGATGCCTGTAAGTCAAGACATGAAGTCCTAACTCTTGTGTGCCAAAGTGTGGGGGTTGTTTGTTTTTGTTTTTTTTTTGTTTTTGTTTTATCTTTATGATCTAGAGTTTTTAGGTTCACCAGCCTTCACTCGGGAGGTGAAGCATCCTGACTCTTTCTCTGTGATTTGGTGTCGCTGCAGTTGGTTTTGCTCTGGGGAAAGAAAGGAGGCGAGTTGCTTGGCTTCTGCAGCTGCCTAAGGGTGCAAGTGCATGCATAGAATCATAGAGTGGTTTGGGTTGGAAGGGACCTTAAAGATCATCTTAGTTCCAACCCCACTGCTGTGAGCAGGGACACCTTCCACTAGACCAGGTTGCTCAAAGCCTCATCCAGCCTGGCCTTGAACACTTCCAGGGAGGAGCATCCACAGCTTCTCTGGGCAACCTGTTCCAGTGCCTCACCACCCTCACAGCAGAGAATTTCCTTCTCAGATCTCATCTCAATCTCCCCTCTTCTAGTTTATAAACATCGCCCCTTCTTCTGTCACTCCCTGCCCTTGTCCAAAGGCCCTCCCCAGCCTTTCTAGAACCCCTCCAGGTACTGGAAGGCCAGTAGAAATTCTCCCTGTAGTCTTCTCTTCTCCAGGCTGAACAGCCCCAACCCTCTCAGCCTGTCCTCACAGGAGAGGTGCTCCAGCCCTTGGGTCATCCTTGTGGCCTCCTCTGGACTCGCTTCAGTAAGTCCATGTCCTTCTGATGTTAGTGGCCCCAGAACTGGAGGCACCACTGCAGGTGGGGTCTCAGGAGAGTGGAGTAGAGAGGCAGAATCCCCTTCCTCAATCTGCTGCCCCTGCTGCTCTTGATGCAGCCCAGGACACAGTTATTTGCCTTCTGGGCAACATCCCGCTGTTGAACATCTCTTACTTTTTCAGAGAGGTTTCTTCCCTTCCCCAGTCCGGGTGAGGCATTGCTGCAAACCTAGGTGCTGAGGGATGCCGAAGCAGGGGGATGACAGCTGGCCTGCTTCCAGTGGTCTATCTCCCTCCCTCCACTGCCTGTCACCCCCCGCAACCACCTTGGAGCTGGGTTTTTTATAGAAACACTGTCAAGCAAAAAGTCTTTCCAGGGGCTCAGGAGGAGAGCAGAGGGACATTTTCAGCTACTCAGTCACCCTCAAACTGCGAAGACGTGACATATCAGCTGCATAAAATTAATTTATTTAGTTAAGGGAGGTGTTAATTAAGAGATCTCATTTATTGTGTCTCTGCAGACAGCTCTGGGGGTGGGGGGGTGGGGGATGGGTGGGGCCTTTTGAATTGTCAGCTCTGGTGACAGCAAAAGCTAATGGTGTCACGAGTTAATAGTGATGTGATTCATGCTGAGGGGTGAAGCAGGAGATGGTGGAAAGGGTGGAGAAGGAGGACAGGAGCTGGTGGCAGAGGCTCGGACACACCTTGTGCTAAGCCAGGAGTCAGGGTGAGGTGCTTTGCACTTTCTCAGCTTTTCCCCAGTAAATCCTGGCAGGGGGAAAGTCTCTGGCTAAAGGTGGCTGCAGGAAAGCCCCGTGTTTGCTGGGAGTCGCTGGTGGAGCAGCCTAGCAAGCCCCTGGATGCCAGGACATGTGCAGCCAAAAATGTATTTGCATGGATCGACTTAAAATAACCGACTGTCCATGTGATGTGAACTGGAAAAGAATCTTTGATTTATTTATTTATTTGATTTATTTTAAATAATCAACTTTTTCTGCACTCTGTGAGGTTAATTCTCCTTGGTTAATCAGGACATGTCAGTCTGATAACTGAATTACATGCTCCAGTACAGCTGTATATAGGCATCTCCTTCAGTAAAAGCTGGCCAACAGTTTTTTCCCAACTTTTTTTTCTTATGATCTGTATCAACTTGCTTTTGGAGGGAAATTGAAATTCTCTTCATGCAGAAAATAGACCAAAAGGAAGGAGAAGAAAAAAAATATGAGTCCAGGAGAAAAGCTAGACTCTCTGAGTAGGTGGTGCTGCCTTCTCCTCGTCAAAGATGTTTTGTGTTGTCAGCTACCCAGTTTGTTAAACAAAGGAGTTATTGCTTGTGCTTAGTAAATCAGCCTGATCTCTTCTGGGCTTTCCTTGTGTGTCCTCAAAGCTGACAAACTTGGCTCTGTCGCAAGGCCAAACTTCCAATTTCTGTCTCAAAACAAGTGTGAGAGGTGGAGGTCGATGGAATGCCACAGCCATTTTCCAGCTGCTTTCTCAAACACAAAGGAACCACCTCCTGGACTGCAGTGAGACGATTGAACAAGTTAGTATTCAGGGACCATATGGGGCACCTATAGGAAAATATATGGCTGCTAGAAGATTGTTTTAACCGGCTCTTGCCGTGTATACTGATCTAGCAATTTTCTCCAGGTTGCTGGTTTGACCTTTTTAACCCTCTACTAGCCAACGTGTATTACTTCTTCCTTTTCTTAATTGACTTAAACCTGATTTTAATTGAGTTAAACCAGGGTAAGCATTGGCCTCATACAGACTACCAGTACTTTAATCTTGATTTCTGTATTTTTTAAAATTATGTTTTAGCATGTGTGGGATGGTAGTGGCTGTGCAGCTTGTGCCCCTTGCCGTGTAAACTGCGTACCCCTGCCAAGGGGAATTGAGGTTTCAGGGTAGTTTTTGCCGTGTTGTGAACTCAGGGTTGGTTTTTGTTGTGCTCAGCCCCTCAGAGGTGATGTGGAAGAGAGGAAAGGCATTTTTCTAAGCAGACCTTGCAGTGATTTAAGTCTGAAAGTATCACTGGGGGCTACCTCTATGCCTCAGCTTGCTCTTGGCTCCCACTGGGGCTGTGGGACCTGTTCCCATTTGAGTTAGCTCATCCCTTGTGATACTCTGGTGGAGACAGGCAGAAAGGGAAAATGTGGTGTGAGATGGAGATTTTAATTTCTGATTTAATCCCAAAGCGATGACAGGGCTTTCCTGTTGATGGGACCTGTAGGGTGAGGGCTTTTGCTCTTTGTGTCAGAGATTTCTGCCTCAGGACCAGCTCCTCTGAAGCCACACAGGGTCTGACCAAAGCTTTTCCCACAGCTGTGCAGTGTAGATTCTCCACTGCCTACTACTGTGGTTGCATCCTCAGGGCTGCCTTGCCCTGCCTGGCTCAAAACTGAACCGCTGCTGTATGGCACAACCCCCATTTGTGTGAGAGGAGCAGAAAAGTGGTGGCCCTGCTAGCACAAATGATAGGAGGTGGGCAGGCTGTGAGGTGGAGGGGAGCACAGATGCAGCTCCAGACCTGCCTGGGAAGGATTACTGCTTTGCATGGAGTGGGTGCACCGGAGCCCAGAGGAAGGGGTACTGTGGGAAGGGGCACAAGCAGGAGACAAGATCATTGGGGATTCATTGAAACCGCAGTGTTGGATCCTATAAATCTCAGGGCTTTTGCATATTTCCATATTTATATATGAAAATTCCACGAAGTAGCTTAAAGGCAGTTGAAATAAAAACAAGGCTGTCAGAGCTTGAAAAGTACCGGCAAATCTCTGACAGACCATTTAATACAAACGTATGGGCTTGAAAAAGCTCCAAGCTAGTGGAGGACTTTTGCATGCAAATGCCTCGCCAGCCCCATGTTGGTCCCTGTGTGCTGCAAGCACGCCGGTGCCCTGGGTCACTGTGGCTTCGTTGTCTGTGAGGGTGCGGGGTGAAGGGACCTTTCAACCCAACTCACATCATGCGAGGAGGGTGCTGGAAGGGACATTGGGCTGCTGTCATTTCCCTTGAGTGCTTTCTTACCACTTCATGTGTGCTGTGATGGCTTGGGAATGGGTGGGAAGCTGATGGTCATGGCTCCTTTGCTTGCAGGATCCCAAAGCTATGAGCTGGGGAGGGCTGCAGGACTGAGCATCACTGTGAGGGATGCCAGCGGGAGAGCTGGGATGGTGAGGTGAAAGCATTTTACATCCCATAGAGGCTGTGTTTAGGTGCAGGCTGCATCCCTTCCTGGTGGAGACCATCTCCTCCCTCTCTCATGAGCGTGTGCCCTTTTCCTTTCTCATCTTTGGTTATCGGTCAAAATGAGAATTCTCCAGACCACTGGTCTGAATCACCTTACTGACCTTTTGCTGGTTAATGTGTCTCTTCCCATGGATTAATTTGAAGAAGTATCGCAGAGATTTGTGTTTCATACCCGGCTTGGGGCCTGAGCAGGTAGAGTGGCCCTCCGGGCTTGAAAAAGTACTCCTTAAGTTACCTCAAAAATCCTTTTGCTAGTTTTTGGATGCCTTTAGACATTGCCGTCCTTGGCTGGCTTGGGTACCTGGTCAGTGCTCCTTGCTGCAAGAGCTCAAACTTTTCTGCTCTCCCTGAGTCAGTCCTAAATCTCAATGCAACAGGCTGTAGCTCTTGAGTCTGTCCTCTAGTTTTTATATCCACCAAATACCTCTAAAGAGAAACTCCTGCTTTCTTGTTCCAAGGACAAGAGCAAGCCTCCTCCTTCTATGAGTCCTCTGTCATTCAGGGTTTTTCCCCCCCTCTTCAGCCTCCATGGTGGGTAGCTGGAGGCCACCACCTCATCTTTTCTTCAGAAGTCTCCAAATCAAAAGGAAATAATTAGCGGAGGATGAGAAAGCTTGGATTAAATAAGCTGTCAACAAGAAGAAGGTGCTAATGTGTCTGTCATTCCTCTTCCCTCCTGGCCCATCCCCAGAGGTGGAAGACTGGGCACTCAGTCACTGATGGAGAAGAGGACGACCACGCTTGGTGTTGCTAGCCCGTCAGCCATGGCTGTCTCCAGACATCAGCTCTTGTCTTCTGAAGACACATCTTGCTCTTGGGCTGGTTCCTTCTGCTGTCCCCTGTCTTGTGGCTGGGAGGGATCTGCTCCATGGACAGCTTGGATGTTGACGTCTGTGACTGCCCTGGCACAAGTGCTTTCAGCTCAGGTTTTATCTGCTAACGTGGATGCCTAAAATCAATTTGTATCTTAAAAGTGCCTATTTCTCTTCATTATGGAGAGACAGGCATGCAGAATGAGTAGATCAGATGTAGGTGTCTGCAGTTATTAAGTTAAGCAAGATGAATCCAGGTGTCAGCATCTCCCTTGGCTTTGCTTAGGGGTTTGCTCCTTCTGCTGTAGGACTCCTCATGGTGACTATGGCACAGGGCGACATTCTTGGGATTCTTGAAACTTGCTGGATATTTTCTGCCTGAGATGTGACATTGCTTGCTGGGGGAGGCAGACTCTGAGGCTGTATTTCTGTAGCAGTCCCACACTGTGGCTTCCTCCTATATAGTCCTTTGCCACAGGATGTATTTTTTTAACATTGGTTCAAGAAGCGTATAGGGCATTGTCATTTCAAGGTGTTGCCTGTCTGGAGTCTCTGAGAGGGTGACAAACAAAACCTTGACTAGGTGACTGTTTTCAGTGAGAAAACACATCTAGTTATTTCATTCCTTGCTAATTTTTGGACTGAGGAGCAAGGTCTCACTGTTTTCAGGTAGTTCTTGCAGTGTCCTTCCTTTGCCTTCATGAGCAAACAACAACACACTTAATTGCATTTCTAAGGGATCTTCAACCAGACTGTTCTACCTGATTTATCTTTAACGTTGCTGTCAGCTGAGGTGTTTTAGGGTGATTCTGCTTTGTCAGGCTGGATGACAAGACTCCATGGAGGTCTCCTCTCTTTCTCTACATCCCTCATCCCTGTTATGGTGCTGGTGCTATAATGGTACACACAGGGCCACTTAACCTCACAGGAGGAGGACACCCCAGTTCCCATGTCACTCATGTCCTCTGTGGTTCCAGCCTCTGCCCAGCAACCAAGGTGCAGAAGTTGTTTCCATCTGTGCAGAAGAAGAGGCCATGGTTTGAGGGAAGGACCCATGTTCTTGAGTGTAAGGGGCAGTGGTCCTCCAGAGCATGGCCCCCTCAGTTCATTGCTGCCACCTTTTGCGGGCAAGGGGAAGAAGCGGGGCTTGGCTCCAAAAATCCAGAGGTGCAAACATCTGGGGAGCTTTGCTCAAAGTTCACATAAAAGTTGGGTATAAATCTCCTCAAAGACAAATCTTAGGGAGCCATATTTGTGACCTTGATGGTAGGGCTGTCACTGTCCATTGCCCTTCTCTATCAGGGACTTTCTTCTGCCTGGTGCCACCAGTGATGACCATTACAGGAGGCAGGTTTTAAGGCTGGCAGTGAATTTCTAGGGGGTTTTTGGAGGCCAGAACTTGCTAACTTTTAAACAAACTCTTACACACTTCAGCCTTAGTCTTCTTGATGCTGGTAAGCCTTGACTACGCAGAGAGAGTTTGCCTGGCTAAGGTGAGCACAAGCAAGGGTGAAGCTTCTAGCAGCTAGGGTGGAGGGAGCACCCACCCCAGCCTTCAGTAAGACTTTTGTCCATAACTTCTCTGCAGGGCTAATGATTTTCAAGAAAAAAGGAGGATCCCTGCCAGTTACAGTGGCCTAAAATACTGTGTAAGGATGTCCAGCGCACAGCACTGTGGTGCTGGTTTCTCCAGAGAGGCAATTCATTCCTTGGTCTGTTCTCGGGCTCCATCCACCAGGTTTACGGTAGCATCTCTCACCTCCTTGTGGGAACTGCTCCCAAGTCCTGACAGGCCCTTGCAATGTCCTTCAGTACCCATCACTTTTTCCTCTACCTGGCATTAGAGGGCACTCAAAGGAAACCTTCCCTCTCTTCCTGCTCCCCAAGCTCTGTGGGCTGCCAGCTAGCGCCTGCACCCACCCTGGGAGCAGAAGGCTGACCCCAAAGCAGGACCCAGCCGCAGCCTTAGCCTTGTCATCACCCTCATCACCTTGTTTTTGGTTTCTGGCCATAAGTCAGTCAAAGCTTCTCATGGTTTGGTATCTGACATTTGGGAAGCGGCATTTGCAACGCTCATAAATACCACGCGCTGTTTTTCCGCTGCCTCGCCCTCCATCTCCTCCTAATTGACATCTTTGAATCTTGTCTCTGTTTGACAAATCAGGCTACTTATTTTAAGTGATGACATGTATAAATATTGCAGGCATTCGTTTTTATGTCTGGATACCCTGATAATAAAAGCTATCAGAATTTCTTCTGTCCCTTTGCATAGCAATTACCACCAAAGGGTTTTCTCCTCCATCACCAGAGCGGGATGTGGAGAGTGAATTGTGTCTGTGACAGCAAGATTTCCCTCTTGCATCAGCAGAACATGGTTTCGGGCAGTAAAATGACTTTTTTTAGACCAACGGAGCAGCAGCATGGTGAATCGGTGCAAGCTGTGGGTACATAGCCGGGGGATCTTGCAGGAAATCTCTTGCTCACATAATTGTGGGTTTGGTGGGTCTTGGTGTCTGAGGTGGTCACAGTGGGTGGCAGAGGGTGCCATCACTGCTTGAGGGTGCAGTTTCAACTTGTGGGTGCTGTCCCTGTGACTGGAGCCTGCTTGGTGTTGTGGGACCCCAGAACTAGCACCTGGATGGATCTGCTCTTGCATTCTTGCTAGCATGCTGGTGGCTCTCCTGGGCTGTGGCTGTCAAATCGCAGGGTATTATTTTTAGCCTCATTTCCTGAGAAAAGCAGCTTATGTGATTGTACTGTCTGTCAGTGCTTTTCCTCCCACCAGCCTTCTCTTAACAAGTTTTGAACCCCTTGTCAAATTTACCAGGAGGAATAGAGAGCTCCAAGGCATGAAGTTCCTGCACAGTTTCCTGCAAATTAGCAGCCGGGGCCATCTCCTCAAAGGGATGGATGATGCTGGGTCACAGCAGCCCTGCCTGGGGAAGAAGGAGATGCTGGGGAAGGTGTGAGACCAGAGGCTGGGAATGGCCTCTCTGCTGAGGGCTTAATATCTCAAATATAGATATTAAGTACTCATGCCTTAATTAAAGTTAATTTCTGGGAGAGGCATTTTATTACAAAAGATTTCTCCAGCTCAGGCATGTCCACACCATCTGCTTGGAGCTGGTGGTGGCAAAGTCCTTGACCCCGCCGGCAACGGGGACTGGCTGTGAGGAACAGTCGTTCTCAGAAAAGGACAAGCTCAACAGAAAAACCTATTTTCTTCCCCCCTGCCTCTTAGTCCAGAAGACTACTATTGACAGTAATTTTATATATATATATATATATATATATATATATATATATATATATATATATATATATATATATATATATTTTTTTTTTTTAAGAGCCAAGTGCTGCTGCTGGGAGGGGAAGGTGCAGACCTTAATTTCCTATGATTTTCCTCAGTGTGGATTCTCTGATGGCTAATAGTGAGGTTGAGCAGGCTATCCTTCACGGGGTTATTGCTGTCTCCTTTGGCCAGCTGTTTATTTTCATAAATTTCAGAAACGGAAGAGTTTGCGATTTCTACCCTATGTCAAAACTGGATGAAAGTTATTAAACGGTGGCTTGACTGAAGTGGATGTGTGTGCACACAAACATAGGAGCTCCTGTTTCTTAAGAAACTGGTCTTAATGAGAGACAGCTTCTGTTAATTCTTGCTTACTTTTTTTGGTTGAGGCGTTTGCTGGGAATGGAATTTTTATGGGAAATCTTAAACCAAACAATGATGCTAATAAACTGTAATCGAAAACAGGGAGGGAAGGGACCTGCTCATCCCACAGCCCTTCTTGAGATTTTAAAAGTGCTTTTTCTACATCAAGATAGAACAAAAATGCTTTTAAAATTATTTTTTTTTTTTAACCAGAAGATGAGAGTGAAACTCCCAGGACTGGTTTATGGCTGGGGCCTCACTGGGAATGTTGGAGACAGAGAGGTACAAATCCCTGCTTTGAAAGGCTTGAATATGAGCCATTTGCATCCCTGGTCAGGACCCAACATATCATATTATTTGTCCTTTGTGAAGCTCTTTTTTTTTTTTTTTTTCCTTCCCATATTTTCTTCTTTCTTCCTTTTTTATTTATTTATTTATTTCATTTTATTTTTTTAAGTGCTGACAGCTCCATGATGATGCCGAAAAATCTCTGGCCCGGGTAAATAATAAATAAATCTGTCATTTGAAATGTCCTCTCTTCCCACTCCATGTGAGATCTTCAGTTTGGCAAGTTGACATTCTCTGACTAAAACCCATTTTGTCTCCATTTATTACCATCCTCACTCACAGTGAGCGGGTTTTGCCCGTAAACACAGAAGTTGCTGGATAAACCTGAGTAATTCTGCTTTTAGAGGTCTTTGCTGATGTTTTCTCTCTTGAATAGCCACCTGAATTTTGAGGCTTATTGTCACGTATTTTGATATAAAACCTGAATCTGGCTCTTGATTTATTTGGGAGAGATCCAAATGCACTCAGAATGAGCCCAGGATTCCTCATTAAATGTTCCCCTGCTTAAAGAAGACTTAAAAGCCCCCCCTTTATTAAGAAGAAAAAAAGAAGGAAAAGCCCCTTTTACCATTTAATGCAGGGATGGATTTTTTTTGTGTGCAAAATTTAGATAAAAGAAGCAGAACTTCTAATTACATTACCTAGGGAGGCTTAATAATGTTTGCCCAAAGTATCTTGTCATGAAAATTCACCAGAGTAAATTCAGTTTAATTTCTGCTGAAATCCCTTTGCTTCATCCCTTACTGCTTTCCAAAGACCTTGTAGTCTTACTGCCTGAGGAAAGAGAAACCACGGTGTTGGCTTCTAAAAAGAATCATTGCATTTGGAGAATGCTGGTCAAGATGTGGGTCTGGAGTTGCTATGTTTCCTGACCAGCTTATACTGCATCTGTTTCTCAGTGTTTTGGTTTTTGAGGTAGTTATTGATATCTGTTCTGTTGATATTCTCATAAAGTCTTCCTAGGGTGAGTGAAAGGTACTTAACTCCAGACTAAAGTTGGCTGGCTCAGCTGCAAAAAGGACCAACACTCCCCAAACGAGAAAGCCTTAAATTAATCTGTTTTGTACCTGGGAAATACCCAAGGGGAGTTATTTATGAGTGTCTTGTAAAAAGCAAAGCCCAGAAGCCCTTAAATGATGTTTGTGGAAAGCATGTTGGGCTCTCAGAGAAGCCCTGCCATGGGATGAGAAGTGCCTCTTCATACTGTGAGGGGACTCACTTGCTTCTGGTGAAGTGGGCAATGAGGTGCCCACAGACCAGATGGGCCACCAGAAACTAATTACAAGCTTAACCATCCTCGTCCCTCTCTGTGTCCCTGTGTCACGTCACAGGGATCTGGTGAGCATGTAGATGATGATGGGCATGAGGCCAGCTGGGCAGTATCATTGCTCCCCTGATAATTACTGGTTGCAAGAAGAATGTGGAGCTGGAAGGATCTCGTGGTTCACTGTCTCCAGTCACTTGCTATCACAAGCAGCCACTCACCATGCCCCTTCTTATAAACTTTATCGAAAGCTATCTCAATGGCAGGCGGGTTTTTGCTCCTGCTGTTCCTGTGGAGGCTGTCTAAGGCCTTGGCTCAAATGATAGTGAATAGTAATTAGCCAACCTAAGTGTGCTGATGAGTGGTTTGTATCTGCTCTCTCCATCCTCACCACAGTACTCAGGATATGATCTCTCAGAGATGTTCTTCATTAGCAGCTAATAGGTTTTTCCTCTCTCTTCTGGAAATACTTTGAGTTGTAGATGCCTTTTTATCCTGTTGTGTCGAGGGCCCCCGATCCATTGTAGGACAGCTAAACCACACAGATGGGTCTTCTCTTTTGTCGTCACCGAGTTTCCATCATTGCCACTGATCTTTTAAACCTGGCCTTGAATTTTGTACCATTGAATGTCATTCTACATCCATTGTTCTGGTTCTCAAAGTCATGTTCTAGTTCTCAAAGTCATTGTTTCCTTCTGAAAGATGCCAGAACTCATTGTTTTGCATTGTTTTGCCTCCTAAGCAGCCAGTTTGATGAGTGTTGGTCCCCCGTCTTAAGGAAGCATTGAGTGTGAGTGGTGACTGAACAGTCTGCTCAGCAAAATTGCTCCAGACTGCCTCCTTTTTTGGTGTTATCTGTTGTAATCTTATTTTTACAGGCAAAGCTTTTCTTTGATTCATAATTCTTAGCATGATGTTCCCCTCCTACAGTTTAACTAATCATTAGCCTATGTGGCACAATATAAAATGTTTTTCTGAAGTCCAGATAGTCAAGCTCTCTCACAAAAGACAAGGATTGGCTTTTGTCCTTTTTATTTTTATTTTTTTAAAAGTTATCTCCCAGAAAAATATATTTACCAGGCTTGTCTGGCAGAATCCATTTGTGTGAAATCCAGTTTGTGTTTTACCTGTTTTCTTATTTTTTTTGACCTTTGAGTTGTTTCTCAAGCAGAGACGCTGCTCAGACCAGCCTGAGCAACTTGTAGCTGCCTGAATGGCATCTGCTCTCCCCAGTCTTAAATATTCTCTCTTCTTTAATCTTACACCCTCCTTCCCTCCCGCTCCCCCTGGTTAGATTAGTTTAAAATAATCTGCAGAGAAAGAAGTCTCTGGGAAGCAGGGCAGCGCTGCTGAAGTGATTATTTCCACTACAGTAAAGGTTGAAAACTGGTTACAATTATCACTCCTAGTTTTACATGCTAACGGGATTTGCCTTTGGGGGATTAAGCTAACTACTCTGTCATGCAGGTGAGTGTTTTGTTTTGCTCCTTTGAACCATCCTTTCTCAGGCTGTCAAGGAGTTTGCAGAGGAAGATAAAGGATGCCATCCATATCCCACTTTCCAAAGCCCCGGCCACGGCTCAGTGTGTGCACCCGCACAAGAAATGCTCCCTTTCTGCAGCAGCTCGGGTTGGAGAGATTTGTTTTGGATTGTTTCAAGGTCATCTCAGGTCCATCTTTTTGCTGAGTGCACTTGCACCGCTGGAGGAGTGCGGATCCTTTTACATTTTTTCCAGGCAATATAGCTGTGCATCAAGGGGCAGCAGGGGAAAATAAACTCGGACGTTTCAAGAAAATAGAAATAAGGAGACTCGATCCAGCGTCTCTGTGCAGTACAAGGAAGGTAGAGCTTTCAGGCTGGCACCACGTGGATTCCCAGGCTGAGGGTGAAGGGTCACTTTAGTCAGGAATTTTCCACTTAATTTTTCTTTTTGACAGAAAATATCAGTGTACTTGACTTTTTTTTGATAGAACTGCACTCAAATAATTTCAGTGAGCTCTTGTCACTACTTCCAAGTGGGGCCAGTGTCAGCTCCTGTGCTGCCCACCTCAAAATCCAGGACTTTCTGCTAAAAGAACTGTGTAGCCTTGTACCAAAAATCTGGGGGGACGGAGTTGCTGCCTCCAGATGCTGCTTTATACAAAGTGGAGTACTCAATTGGTGCTGCAAGAGGGTTGGGCCTCGGTAATGGAGAAAAAGGCAGCTAATTAGGGCAGTAAACCACCATGGACAAGCAACCTTCATATCTGGGCCTACTTTGCCAGTGGGGAAGACATCAAAAGCTGGATGGGTGTGTTTAATTTACAAGGTGGCAGCTGAGTTTCACTGAAAGAAATGGCCCAAAATGAGATCAAAACAAGACCATACCAGCATCTTGAATGAAAAGAGGAAACTGGATGAAACTCTCAAAAACATGAGACTGGACATGATTTTGGGCAGAAATAACCAGTTTTGCTATAGAAAAGTGATCTAAAGCTTTCAGGGTTGATAGGTTAGTTAGATCAGGTTGATTTGGCCAGCGAGCAGCACAATAAATGTCAGCAAGAGGTTTAGTTACAGAAGATGGTCCTGCATGGCAAAACTCAGGTCCATTTCCACGCCTGAACTGTGCAAAGTTAGGGGATTTAACTTGTGCATCGCTTCAGGTTTCTGTGATAAGATAAAGAATTTGCAGCCCCTAAAGAATTGTGTTCTGCAAATGTCCACCCTCATAAGTACAAAACATCCTTTCTGTCATTCCTGCCTGGGCCAGGATTACCTTAAACACCCCTGAGTAACCAGCCCTGTTACCCCTTTACAGCTGGTGTAGGAGAAAAGCAGAACCAGAAATTGGTTTTCTGTTGGCTCTGTGGGGAGTCAGTAGCTTTAGGAGATGATTGGAAGAAAACAAATCCTTGGTGAATTAATTGAAAGGGTCAATGTCTGCAGTTAATCAGTTAAAATTGCCTGTAGTTATCCAGCTGTGTTTCTCATGTCAGCGAGAAGATGTCTGTGAGGCAGGAGCCATCTAAAATGTAGAGTGGGCTTTGTTTGGTGGTATTTTTTTCTTTCCCCTGTGGCAAGTGGACATGTAGACAAGTATGTTTTTGACATTTATCTGGGTTTATCCAAGATCTAGTTTCGCCTCTTTCTTTTTCTCTCTCAGTTTGGTGGTGGTTGGAATAACTTGACTTAATGACACATTTTCAGCACTGATTTCAGTGGTGACAGTTATTAACAGTTTCACGATAAGAAACAGGTGTTTCAGCATGGTCCATCAGGCAGAAGAAGAACAATGCCTCCCCAATGTCATTGTTCATGATGTATTCAATGACTGCTAGCTTTTTTAAATGAAGATTTTATTCAGCCTCATAGGTAGCATTTACTATTTAGTATGCAGACTTTGGGCAAGCTAGTGGAGTGGAAAACCTTTTAATTTCTTTTTAATGCAAACATGGATCTTGCAAGACCTTGTCAAGCAGTTGGAATGGGTGCAGGCTCTTGCTTACATCTCTGAGCATCACTTGGTGGTCCCCTGCAAGATAAATCTTGGCTACTTCACTTTTCATGGGAGTTGTGGTGCAAGGGAAAGATCGAAGCCCGAAGGGATCGAAGAGAATCTCCTGGCTACTCCTGTTTTGCAATGAGGAGCTACACACGGGAGCGTTTGGGCAGGAAACATCATTAGGGGCATTGCAACAGCTCCTGGGCTCTGTCACCATTTCCCATGCTTTCCCACGGATGGGTGAGTAAGGAGTGATGTTTTTGACATATAAAATATCCTGGGTAGCTTTTTCAGACAAGGTGTGAACACGGATCACTTGCCCTCAGTACGCAGGTGGGTTTGCTGGTCATTTTGCTTGACTAAGACCTGTGCCATGCATTTCTGCTAACTCCATGCTCCCCCTTTGCTTGTGTTCACACTTCTGCCATATACGCTTCATCTTTGTTCTCCATCTGATTTCACAGCGAATAATACGAAAGGCCTCGGGCTTGGTGTAGGCACTGTGCAGAGCTCAGCTGCACACAGAGAAGGAGAGGGGCCAAATCTTCGTCTCTATCTTTGCATTGCTTGTGCTGTGAGATTGACTGGAGGGTAGCTGCTGCAGCCACTAATGGATCCCACCATGTGCTGTGCAGGTCTCATGTTCTCTCACTGTGCTCCTGGAGCTCAGAGAGAAGGAGGTGAATATGAGTTAGGGTGACCACACTGGCCCTTTTCCATGTCCTGTGCAGATGTTCCCAGAGATTGATGCTTGCTCTGTAATTAAGTGGGGCTGGCTGTCGGGCCAGCTGGTAGATGGTAGAGTGGGCATTGTTGGGTATCCCTTGAAGGACAGCTTTCTGCATCCTTTGTCTTCCCATGAGGAAACTCCACAGGAGCTGGGAAGAGACAGAGCCATCAGTGCTTGGACTGCTGCCTGAAGGATGTGGTAATGGACATCTCTTCTTCCTCATCCTCTGAGGATGCTGTGGTCCAGCTTTGACTGCAATGGAGGGCCATGCCCACCTGACCTTGCTGGAGGGACTCTGTGAACCTTGAAAACAGGACACTTGCAGCCTCTCATGCCTTTATTTTGTACCCCAACCGATAGGTTTGTTCTGCAACCAATTTATTTGCTGTTGATATTTGATATCACAAAGGGTTGGATCTCACTGCAAGGTTCACCAAAGGTGCTTGATAGGTCTCCTTGGTCTTTTATTGAGGCAGTGCTTCCTCTTGCCCCAGTCCTACTGCTTGGGCTCCCTAGAAAACAAGGAGAAAAAAAGACTAGTTGGTGCTAAATAATGCATTTTATTCCCACCTCAAGGTTGTTTGATCTCCTTAGTCGTCATTCCTCCAGTGACAGGGAGCTCAGTGTTAATAGCTATTTGTCACCCATTGCAGTGCTTAAACAGCCTGAACAGAGCTGTACTCAGCTAATACATCCGTGCCACAGGCAGGGCTTCACGTTATTACTTTCTTTACCAAAAAAAAAAAAAAAAAAAAAAAAAAAAAAAAATCTACTCTCCTGTGGTGACTTTTCACACCAATTTCTTGGAGTGAAACAATTAATGAACATTAAACATCCTTTTTCTGGGAAAGCAGCGGTCAGGAGAGAAGATACAGTATCCCTCTAAAATCTCCCTGTACGTATATACATTCACACAGAGCCCCTTCAAGGCTGAGTAAAATTGGAAGTGATAGTTACCAGTATAATATTTAAATGAGCATTAATTACCATAAACCGTTTGGATTTTAATGTCTCCTTCTGCACAGTATGTAAATCAGGGCTGGAATGGGCTTGTGAGCATGCATTGGGCCTCTAGTGTTGTGGATTTTTAGTGCTGGGATTTAGCCGCCTGGTTTCCATTAACGTTAATGGGAGCAATGGGACCAAACTCTGGCTATTGCGGGGAAGGTTTTACCTCTTGTCTTCAGAGGCAGCCCTGCCCCGAGGACAGCTTGTGCTTGCTTTCCCATCCCAGCTCCTACCTGGAGAGGCTTCCTGAGGAGGATGCTGATTAGATGCCGAAAGGACTCAGGTTTGGATCTGGGTGGAGGTCTGTCTCACCATCAGTGTGAGGCAGCAGCCCTTACACATTTTATTGGGCATTAGGGGTTTGTTATGGAGTTTTGGTGTCCAAACTGTGAGTGATGTAATTCCATGGTACATGGTTTGCTGGGCATTGCTGTACTGACGTCTGCACCCTTCATCTCCTGTTCTCCTTCTATCAAGCCTGGCCTGCAGCCCCAAGCAGAAGGGAAGGGACTTCACATGAAGCCGCTGGAGATCGGTAGATCTTCAGGCACCTTGTGATAACTCATCAGCCTCTATCTTGTCCTTCTTTGCCCCCCTCTCCCTCCGTGAGGACGTAGTTTGCCTTGCAAAGTGGTCTCATTATAAATGCATCAGCCTCCACTGGTCTCACATGCACAGCCTTCATTTAGCCCTCCAAGCTCGATTACATCTGAGGATGTCTTGGGGTAATTAAGTAATATTAGAACATTTTCTTATCTATTTTTTTCCCCTTCCCTAATGCAGCTTTCAAAGCACAAGCTTCAGTTCTCACCCACTGGAGCCCACTTCTCCGAGCCTCTGAATTCTCCCTAATGTACCTCACCATGAATGAAGGCTAATTACATTTCTGAAAGATGTCATTAGCATCATATTCATGCTGGGTTTCAGAGCTGGCATACAGCAGGGAACGCTCCCTTAGGTGTCTTTCAGCTTCACCATACACACTGCCACCAGCGAAGAGCGGGATTCAAACCGGCTGGGCTTTCTGGACAGCAAAGGGGAGCTCAGCCAGCAAAGCAGAGATGCCATGGGCTTTGTTGTGGGCAATCTCCTTCCTTGGATGTTTTGCATCCTTCATCTCTGGAGCTCATTGTGGTTTACAAATATTAACTAATTAAGCCACTCAGAGCTTCTGTGAGATAAGTAATTGCTACTCTAATGATTGGCATTATATCCACTCTCTTCTCTAAGCATTGGACAGTGCTTTTCGCTATAGAGAAGTAAGGAGGCAAATCTTAAGTGTGCAAAAGGATGAGTGATACTTTTGGATTATCTGTCTGTCTAACCTACTGGCTAGTGACCAGAAACTGGAGCTACTGTAACAGGTACCTCTGGCATTGCTTTTGAAGCCTACGGTCCATGTTCCTTCCTCTTATGTCTGTATATAACCCAATGAGCTCTGCTGACTTCAGTGGAGGCTTCTCAGAGGCTTACCCAAAGGGAAGAGAAACTAGAATTTGTCTATTTGGGTAGCAAATTGTTTGCACCACGTGTGGGATGTTGGTTCCCAAGGAAACAAAAATGGTGGCCACACTTTTTTTTTTTTTCCTGTCACTAGGTGGTTACAGGAACATTCTGGTTTTGCACTACCACTGCTCTCTTGTTCAAACCAGTATGAGGTGGCCACCAGGCTCCTGCAGGTGAGTACTGCTTTCAGGGGGTATTAGATACTCATAAAAAATAACTTATAATTTAGGGTAAAATTGCCATGAAAATGCTTGTTCATGTTGTACTGTGTTGCATTTGATGTCCTAGAGAGATGCATTCTCTCTGTTAGTGGGGCTGTGGAGTTTGCCGCCTCTTTAAGAGGTTAAGTGTCCCAGGTGGTCCCTACCCCTGTGGCAAGCCTGATGTCTCCCTCTGCCTGCCTGTTTTATTGGGGCACTGCCATAAGCAGGGTAGGGACAGGGGCACTGCTGCTGTGGCGCAGGCTCACAGCAGTTCAAAGGGGAATAGCAAGGGATGCTGCAGCCCAGCACTGTGTGCAGACAGCAAGTGGTGTACTTGTATCTTCCCATCTTCCACTTCAATGACCACTTGATGACCCTTGTATGGAAGGGTACATTGCAGCCCAGGATATCCCACAAACTTTTTTGGTTTTGTTTGATATATTTTTTTTTTTCCCCTTGCAAGCAGACTTTTGGCCAAAAAAATAAGCAGGAGCCAAAAGGAAGCAAAACAATCACAGAATCATTAAGGTTGGGAAAGACCTCTTAAGATCATCTGGTCCAACTGTCAGTTAGTCACCAGAGGCTAGTCACCACCATGCCCACTAAACCATATCTCTGAGTGCTACAGCTACACATTTCTTGAACACCCCCAGAGATGGTGACTCCGCTGCCTACCTGGGCCGCCTGTTCCAACATCTGACCACTCTTTCAGAGAAGAAATTTTTCCTAATATCCAACCTGAACCTCCCCTGGTGCAACTTGAGGTCATTACCTCTCTCTGGTTGCCTAGGAGAAAAGACCAGCCCCCACCTCTCTCCACCCTCCTTTCAGGGAGTTGGAGAGGGCGAGAAGGTGTCCCCTCAGCCTCCTTTTCTCCAGGCTCAACAACCCCAGTTCCCTCAGCTGCTTCTCATCACACTTGTGCTCCAGACCATTCCCAGCTCCATTGCCCTTCTCTGGACACGCTCCAGCACCTCCATGTCCTTCTTGGAGTGAGGGGCACAAAACTGAACCCAGCACTTGAAGTGCGGCCTCACCAATGCCCAGTACAGGGGTAAGAACTTCTGTGGTCCTACTGGCCACATTATTGCTGATACAGATCAGGATGCTGTTGGCCTTCTTGGCCACCTGGGCACACTGCTGACTCATGTTGAGCCAGCTGTCAACGAGCACCCCCAGATTCTTTTCCATTTTGCAGGTTTCCAGCCACTCTGCCCCAAGCCAGTAGCATTGCATGGGGAAAGGTTTTGTAGAGACATGTGTTGGGGAAAAGAAAAACCTGCTCAAAGATCTGTAGCACTGTGTGATTTGTGGTTGTTGGTGGGCAACTGGCCATGGAGGTGTTGCACTGGAGGCAAATAATGCAGAGCCGTCTTCATCCTGGGGCAACTCTGCTACAGCTTCCTGGCTTCTAGGAAAACCTGGATCTGAGAGGCCTCTGGGTGTTGAGGTAGAGGTGAGCTGGGTCACCTCCTCTCCTCACCCATCCTCTTGGAGGCATCCCTTACCTCTGTATCTGCTGTGGATGGTTTCCAGCCTCTGATAAAGAGTCCCTCTTGTCCCTCCTCTCTGAGCAGGAGCACGATGCCACCAGGAGCCCCGATGATCCCAGGCAGGGCTGTATGTGGCTGTGCTTTGCAAGAACAGACAGGCAGCCCAGCTTTTCTGTTTCATGCACTGGTGTGAAATTAAAGGGATTTTGGAAAAAAAATCCACTTTGCTAGTTCCACTAGCAAAGCTGAGCTGCCCTGGGAGATGTTGTACGGAGAAGCTAATTGTCCGACGCGTGAATCCCAGGCTTTTCCATAGGCTCTGCCTTTCCAGTCCTGGACAAGCTGCCAACTCTCTCTTCCTGTCTGGAAAGGGAGACAGATGTTAATTGAGAGGCTGTGTTTAATTTCGGGGGCAAGAGTAGGATCTGGGCTGTGAGACAACTGCAGGGAGGAACTGCTGTGTGCAGGAGTGGACTGCAGCAGCTGCCTGGAGGTGCAGGTCCAGCCTGTGCCCTGAAAAGCAGGGAAGGCTGAGAGGAAACTCAGCAGGGAGATTACAACAGGAGAAAGGACGAGTGAGTCACAGACTCAGAATTTGAGGGAGAAACCTGGGCTGTACCAGTCTGGTAGGCAGGAGAGTCCTGAAACAGTTCATTGCTGTGCACTGAAATAAGCCCAGGAACCTGTGTTCACTCTGGCCCTGACCAGTCCCATGTGTGATGAGCTGGCAGGGTTTTCACATAGACCCAAACTGACTTTAAAACCTGTATTTTCTGCTTATTGATAGTTGTGTAAATCAAAAGCTGTCTTACTGAAGGCAGAGTCCTGGCAGTGCCCCGTAGCAAAGGGACAGGAGGCAGGAGCTGAAACGCTGTAGCTGATCCAGCCACTCCTGCTGTGATGGTGCCTGTCCAAAGATTTTACTACAAACAGCACGTGTTATTTGACCCTATGAACAAGAGCCAAATTTCTGAAAGTCTCCTGTTGCCTGTAATCAGCTGCAGGCCAGTGCCACGTGTGTTCCCATGAGTTTCCCATCTGTCCCAGGTCGGTGAACTGCAATCTCTAGTAGGGTCCTGGGGAACCAATGAGGCTTCCCAGCATGAAAACAAGCACCTCATCTCTCCATGGTCACCTAAGGTTGAGACAGGAAAAGTTGAAGATAAACAAGAACATTTTCTGAGCGTGTTTAGACCACTTGAGGTTGCCCATACTCTAATGACACATTCTGCAGATTACAGAACCTAGGAATTATAGCTAATAAGTCCAAAATATGTAATTACCCTGTAAGCACTTTGAGCTAGAAGGCAGGAGTAAGCATGGTTGTTACACACTCATTAGGTGATCTCTCGCTTTCCCCATTCGGCAGAAAGTGTAGCTGCTCTTTTCCTCAGCCTCCGTCCTCATCAGCACTGGGTGAGGGGAGGAAGCCAGCTTGTTTTCCTGCATCCATTGCCCAGCCAAAACAGCTCCAAAATCTGGTTTCCTTTCCTTAAGAGGGATAATTCCTGATCAGATTTTCAGATCTGGAGTGGGAGGCTCTTGAGGGGAGATTATATTTGTTTTTTCTTCCTGCTACATTACTTTCCTTCCTAATTAAAATAGCTCTTTTGTCAGTCCCAGAATTTCTTTCCACCCTCCAGTTTTCCCAGAGAGGCTTCTTAACATTTTCTGCCTCTAATCAATACACTATTTATATGCAATAACTTTGTCCAGAGAATAGGGAAGCAGCTATCAGGGTTTCTCCTGTAATTTTAGTGTGCTGTAGCTGTCGACTGAAGGTCAATGCAAGCTTGACTATGACTGATTTTTACTGTCTTTGGGCAACCCATCAGCAAAATGCAAGCTTTGTAAAACCTCGACTCAATGTGGGCCATAACAGATAGTGCTATGCAACCTGCCAAGCACGCTGTGAAGATGGCTTCCTCAGCAGTGCTGTGCACGGCAAAGCTTTGTCTTCTGCTCATGCAACACTTTTTGGTGGAAGGAGGGGACCCCATGCCTCCACAAGGCGTGATAGATGTCCTGAAAGATGCTATTTGCTCTAATTATATGCGTAGTGGGTGCTTTGATAGCAGGTGAAGTTGGTGTCTGCTCAGCGAGCGAGGAGAACAACTCCATTAGGCACCCCTGGGGATGGCAAGAAAATTCTGCAGAGGGGACTTCGTGTGAGAGGAGCAGGCACCTCGTTTAACCTGCCTCCCAGCCAGGTTTGTGCTCAAATGTCTCTTGTCACTTGAGATCTTGCTGTCACCCCTTTGGCACCCCTCTGGCGGGGGCTGTACCTGTACAGCTCCCATCGGGAAGGGTAGAAAAGGACAGAGAGCAGGAGGGGCAGGAGAAGATATTAGCAATGACCAGAAGTCTCCATCCTCAGAAATGAAACTTTGGGACATGGATGTCATAATCTGTGCTCCTGCATACCCTCACCCTCCTATGAGTATTGCTTGGGAGGAATGGATATGTCCAACAAGAATGACCAAGGCCACTCCACACCATTTTTGGGTGTCCTGTGATGTCTCACAGTGGTGGGATATCCTAAACTATCACATGGGATCAGCCAGGGACTCTCTGGCTGACATGCTTAACAAGAAGGGAGTCACAAACTCGTGGCCATTTGGCATCTTATTAATCACATTTAATGTGTAGGTTGCTTTAGCGTTGATCATTTTAAAATTCCCTGTCGGAAAGGTTACCTGTATAATTATAGGTATAAATCTCAGGGACGTTCTTGCCAAAACAAATGGAGCGTCTCACACTCAGGCCAGGGATGAACACAAAGAAGCCGCAAAAAGGGTTTGTAATGAGGGACCAGGGAATCCACACCCATCCCAGGGCTGAGAAGAGCCACCTAACTTCAGAGATAAATGAGGCACTTGTGTACTTGGGAAGAGTTTCTGCAGTTGTCCTGACTTGTACAAAAATAGGAGCTATTGATCTCCAAGCTTCAGGCATTAAGTGATGCCCAAATAGGCAGAGGTGAAGAAGTTTGTTCCCAGCCACATGGGTGCTGCAGGGAGGGACATGGGTGACCTCACCACACTCTGGCACTGACCAGCCCTGCCACCTGCTGCTACTGGTTTCTGATCATTGATGGCAAAATTGGGAAAGGCTCCAAATCTGCCTCGCCTGCTGCTGACTCTAGCAATAATCCAGGCTCACGTTGCAGTCAGAGCTGGTGTTGGCAGTGTTTCTCAACCGGCATCTTCAACATCATCAAATGCAGACTTGGGAAGGTGCCACTCAATGCAGAGTGTGGCTCGAAGGGCCCCAGCAAGTGTTGCCTTCTCCTGAAGGGTCTCAGGTG
Organism: Caprimulgus europaeus; assembly: GCA_907165065.1. The sequence continues at coordinate 37,559,755 of OU015529.1, read as the reverse complement.
TGGGTGAGGAACTGGATAACCTGTTTATGAAGCAGATCTTCTGGGAAGTGCTGATAAATATCCTTGGTTAGCAGCAGAAAGCTTCAGTCTTTTTAGTCACTGGCTGAAAAATGCCTGTTTTTTTGGTTCTGTTAGTGAAGAGAATGGAGTTGGGCCTATCTGCTTGGAGTTTTTTTTTACAATTGAGATGCACAGGCTCGGTGAAAAGTCTGTCAGAGCATCATTAATTTCACATGTGCCCTTAGCAACCTGACTGTTGGGAACTGCTTCTCCCCTCATGCAACACCTTGTAAAACCAACCTTATGCCCTTTCTCCTCTTCAAATTGCAGGTGCTTCCTGATTAGAGCAGGTCTTGGAGGGAGATATTCACCAGGCTTCTCACTCCTTGTCTCCTGAAGGCTTCAATTGTCCACCTCCCCCCTTTCTGGAGAAGATGTTATGTGAGTAGTTGGAAGGCGAAATGCTGCCTTTGGTGTTTGGTCTGTGCCTGTGCTCAGCAGGATTAGTCATGGTTCACACTGTCATAATAAATTAAGGTGCAAGGACAACAGTATATTAGAAGCAAAATATTCTGTATTAGGAGTAAGAAGAAATATTAGAGGCTTCAGTGTTTTGGATTGCTGATTGCAGGATGTGTTAATTGCAAAGCAAGCAATACAGGCTCTTATATAAACTCCAGTGCCCATAGCTTACACTATGAATAGCAAGAAGAGTACATGGGATATCATCTTGATGAAACCAAGACAAACATCTAAAAACACTTAAAATACTTGTCTGAAACCATCCTCATGTCACTGTGGTATCCCAGTTAATCAAAGCCCTCTCTAAAAGCACTGCCTGAGTTTTGTCTTTTACACTTATGTTAGTTGCTTCCAACTTTCTCATCAGCCTCAACTATAAATTCAGACTGTTCTTAAATAAGACTGGTGCACACACAAAACCACTTCTCCCATCCCCGTGCACTGTCTAACGATTATTCCCTTATCCCTTTATATAAGTGAATCAAGGCTGACACTTAAAGCACTCCCTGAGGGAAGTTATTGAATTTAACAGGGATGAAACCAACAGTGTTCTAGAGAAATGCTCTAAAAACCTGTGCAAGATAATGGAAAACAATATCCTTTCTATAAGTTTCTGAAACACCCTATAAAATTCTTTGGCAAGAATGAAATTCTGTAGGATTTTTTTGCCCATGAAGACTAATTATGAATAAATTTGCCCCAGTGTTTTTATTGCTGAGCCCCAAAAACTCCATGGGTACTGCTATCCTGCTTTCTTTTTCCCAGACAGAAGGATGTTTTGGCTCTACACCTTAATGATCTGTTCTCATTTCAATCCCAGATGGGATCTTGTCTAATCCAGGTCTGTGGTACAAACTTCTGCTGTGACTTCCTCCTCAGCCAGCTTTTCCCTCTGAGTCTCCCACCTTCCCATGGCTCCAGTGGTGTTGGCTGCTTGGCCACCTCTTTTTTCCTGGGTGTGTTTTGTTTTATTTTTGGAGTTCTGAAGGAAGCTTACCTTATTCTCTCCATTTCAGCTTGAGGGACAGATAGTGGATGGGAGAAGAGAGGTAGAGGAAATATGAGGCACTATGAAACAGAAAAAGGGCAAAGATAAAAATTCTCCAAACATTTCCAATCCTTCTCCAGGCTTACCAAGACAGGAGAAAAAACCCAAACCAACCAACAAACAAACCCAACAGCTTAGGCCCTCAGCTGTCTGGAAAAGGTATTTCTCATTGGACAAGGAGGATTACAGAGTGTCCAAAGCGTTGACGCTACAAGGGATTTTGTATTACCTTGCCTGACAATTCTCTCAGGAACCTGTGCAAATATTCTCCTGAATGAAAACTACTGAGCTACTTTGCTGGTATTTGCAATTCCTTTTATTCACACCGACTTTTTCTTGCTGAGATTGCTCGCACAAAGGGCGAATAAATATTCAAAGTGCTCATGCCTGAAATGCTTCTGCCAATGTTATGAAATGTTCTTTTTATTATTTTTCTCGGTGCATTCAAACAATTTCAATTGATGAACCTTAAAAGACACTCCTACATGTGAGGGGAAGGTGACTCAATAAGGGAAGAGAAAGAAGATCACATGGTGGTATTAATGTCATTGCCTACTCACCAAAGTGAAAAAAACCTGGCAGTGACTAGGGGACATCCGGATATTAATTGAGAATCTGAAATGAGTTAATTTAACACTCCTTGCACAGATAGTAAATGTTTCATCTCATTGACTTGTTTGTATGCCTGTTTTGTTTTGTGCTCTTTAACAAGAGGAGAGTTTAAAAAAAAAAAAAAAGATGTAACCAAAGTACTCCCTGTAAATAATTCAACTTGCTCTGTTCTCTTCTTTAGAGCACTGGATACGACGCCTACATTTGAAGATGTGGTTCAGGCTGTGCCCCCTTCTCTCTGGGGCGTACCTTAAACGTGGCTTTCAGCTCAGTGTGACGTGATCAGCGATGACATTACATTGTTCTTGGGACAGGGAAGGTAAAAAAGAGCTGAAAAGGAACAGTGAAATTCATGGCTTGGTACAGCCAAAGGACCCCAGTGGGAGGGATGGGGCTTTCTTGCTGGAGGGAGGCAGATGTGGCTTTTTGTGTCAGCGGTACTAATGCATCTCCAGTTTAGTCCTAAGCTTTCTCTCCCAGTACTTTGAATTGGGAAGAGCAGTACTGGCTAAGACAAGCCAGGGAGTTATCCCAAAACTGTAGTATCAGTCTGCATCCTTTTCTGTTGGTGGACTGAAGTCCTAGGCTGCTGTCAACTGTTTCTCATTGTCCACCCCATGCAAGCGACACCAGTGGGGCAGCTGCCTAAAGCCATCTCAGGCCCACATGGAATGTGCAGGCCTGAAATAACATCTTATACTTTCACTAGGAAGTAAGTCAGCATATCTGCTGGAGCAAAGCCTAACATGCTTTTTATGCCTTTTGCAGAAAACACTTACTACTGAGTGGGTAGAGATACTCTGCACTGGCTCCAATGCCTGGATAGTTTGAAGGTGATACTTCCACTTAAAATGTATTCTTATCAAATCAGGTGACAAAAACCTGATAGTAAAAGGCCATACATCTCTTGCCAAGAGCCAGGAAATATTCACTGCCTGGAAAAAAAAAAGTTGTTGTTTTTTTTTTTTTTTTCTGTAAGTAGTAGATAGGAAGTCAGTTCCATGTCTGGAATTGTTTTTAAAATAACTTAGTCGAAGTATTCTCACTTGGAGGATCCAGGACTTTAAAAGCGGGCAGACATGTCTTGCTTTCTCCAGGTAGAGTGAGGTGTCTGATCTTTGCATGGAAACCCCTTGGTCTAGCGCACCCAAAATAAAGTTCCCCTCTCCTAGGCTGCATCTTCACCTCTGGAGCGAGCGACAGAATATCAAATGCACGGTTGGGATCTCCCACACCAAGGCTGAACATGTCCCAAACCACTTACCAAGTCCCTCATTTTGGAAAGGAGGATCTAATACCTTGGCTACAACTGGATCCTGGTTGTGGTTGGCAGAGATGCCCTGAGTCCCCAGTAAATCTCCATCCTGGGCTGCACCAAGAAGGTAGCAGAGAAACCAGGTATGTGTTCTTGGGTTGAAATGCAGAAGTGATCCAGCTGGTGGTAAGCATCACGCAGCCTTTAGCTGGCGTGTCCTTCCCGCTGAGACGAGCAGGTCCTACCCCACGCCTCATTTCTGCTCGCCTTTGAACTGAGCGAGTTCTCTGCTCCTGGCTCCATAAAAGTAATAGATTATGGCAGGAGGTGGGAGGAATAGGAAAAATGGCAGCCTGGTAAGTGCTAAAGAGACGTCTGAATAACTTTGGGGTGATCTTCCCAGTGTGACCAGTCAGGCCAGGTCTGTCAGGGCCACACCATTTCCTCATTACTGAGCCTACAGAGAACTCTGATGTCCAACCTCAACTATCAGTATTTTGCGTTTCCAAGGCAACCTCAGCTTTAACGGCCTTCATAATGACATCATTTGGTTGAAATGAGCATGCATGATCTTTTGATTACCACTGGAAGTATAAATTAGGTTACTCTCCCCACCCCCAGCCACTTGAAAAATAAATGCACTGGAGGGAGGGGGGGGGGGAAACCCTCAGAAGAGGGTAAATGGAAAAATCAATTTTTACATTAATGGAGTCCTCATTCAGCATTTCTTCTCTTTATAGATTTAGATAACAGTGATATCTTAGTTTCACAGAGTAAAGAAATTAATTACTTACTAATGGCGCAATTCAGAAATTAATTTATGTTATCCATTTAAATGTGTCATTATTAATCAATTTAAAGGAAGGAACCTGTAAGCCAGCACCATCTGAACTGACTTATGTTGTCAGAGGACTCCCCCTGCCCCCTCCTTGCTAGAAAAGGGATCATTCCTGCTACCTACAAGTTATTGCACCTCCAAGTGCTCTGGCATCCCTGCTGGAAGAAAAAAGGAGAGATTCCTCAGTCCTGATGAACAAGCCCACCCTGGATGTGTTTCCCTAGGTATGGACCAGTGTCAGGGTGCTGTAAAGATTTTAAGATTCTTTTTGTATTTAAGTTACTTGAATTCCTGGTCTGAGATTAAATTTTTTTGAATCTCCTTTTTCCTTTTTTTTTTCTATTTAAAAAGGTGATGTACAGAAAGAGGATGTGTTCTCCCAAGGCAGCTGCCTTGCAGAGATGATTTGCTGCTGGCTTCCCAGCAGGTCTTGGCCAAGTCGTGGGGTTTTAGCACACCACGGGCTCCCTAACAAGATTGGGATGGGGCAGCTGCCTTAGGAGGGTGATAATTAAATTGTCACAGATCTGATTATCTTGGGCTTACTGCTGCTTTTGGATGGGAGGAGGTAATATGTTGCGTAGGACTCTCTTTCTGAGTAATGCTTGTCCCAGGCTGAAAAGGGGAATTCCATACCATGCAGTAAATCATGAATAAACTAAATCCTTGAAAAACCCAGGACTTCAGTATGTTGCTGCTTTCTGTACCTGGCTGCTCAGGCTTTCTCCTGGCAGGCAGGAGTCTGATCTGATGGTTTACACTATTTGTGTTACTAATGCCTCCAAAAATGTTGGATCTGCCACATATTTCTCTGTATGCTCCTTGGAGTAAATGTCAATGCCGATGACTGAGGAAGACAATCTGCTGAAGGATCCTGTATTCAAATCCTGTTTGGGCTGCTAGTTTAAGGCAGTGATAGCCGTCCTTTCCTATAATGATAGATTGTCATGTTAATTTTGATGATATCCCACTGTAAAATAGCGAGATGTGAAAACCTGTAATTGGAGAGCTTACTGTGTTACCTATCTATCTGTATCTATATTTATATACAGGCTATTTCTTCTTTATTTTTCCCCCCTTTTAAAGTAATGCTTGCATTTAACATCTGCTGTAGTGATAATGCCTCTTTATTAGGTCTCAAGAAGTTTAGACATGTGCCAATAGTAAACCAAAGACTTTATCTAGCTAAAAGGGTTTCAGATTAGTTTCGCGTTCTTCCTCAATGTTTCGTTTTTCAAACCAATTACTGCCCTGCCGCCCACATAAGGCAAATTTCAGCCTGAAAGTTGTCTTTGTTTAGCTCTAATACTTTGTCCATGAAATGCTGAGCAGTGAGGACTAGAGGCGAGTAAATAGCAGGTTGCAGAATTAATCAAGAAATCATTTAGTACCTGCAAATAAATACTTGTATCTGAAGTTTTGGGTTTTTTTTGTTTTGTTTTGTTTTTTCCTCCATTCCCTCTTTGTTCTGGATAAACGTCTGCCTTCAGAGCAGAAAGACTAGAGAGAAGCAGCTGAGATTTAACAATTTGCTTTGACTTTGTGCTGGCGCAGATTATGGAGTGTCCTTACCCTCCCTTTTGCTGGCTCTGGTTTGGAGTCACCAACTTCTGACAGCAGGGAGGTAACCCAGAGCTGGGAGACAGTGGCAATATCCCTCTTACCACCCTTTCCAAAGTGTTCACATGCCTATGAATGATAACAAGCCTTCAGCTCATCCTGGCTTGTGCCTTTTTGGAGCCAGACAGCAACAAAAGATACCACACCCTCTAGCCCATCCCTTGAACCTCCTGCACCCACCAAGAAGTAGTATTTTTTGTGATTTCTACCATGTAACAATCCATTTCTCCCATGGTCTTTAAGTCAGGAGATGACCTTGGCAGTGGATTTACTGACTGGGCTGCAGAGGGTTTGATGTAAGAGTCAAGCCTTTAGTCATTGCCAAGCAAAAGAAAAAAAAAAAAAAAGAGTATAAAACCCGTTAGTGTATATATAAAGCATTCAAAAGCCTTTTGCTTTCTCTGATGTAGAAATTTAGAAGGAAAGATAAACCCAAGTTAAAGACCTTGACTTTCAGATGTTTACTGCTGATTATCTCCACGCAATATTCAGAATCCTGGTCCCTTTTTAGGATTAGAAAGCAGTCTGGGCCATTGGCAGACAGATTTTTATTCATTTTCCTCCTCTTTCCTTCCCTCCCTGTCCATTAGCTGCAGAATACTTTGGCTTTGTCTTTTTCCAGTGCCCTAGACTTGCATGGAAGCATGCTCTGATCTATTTTTTTGTATGCTGACAGCAGCTCCGTAAAATCAGGGTCCTTGGTTGCCCTCACTGCTACAACCTGTTGAATGAATTTTGAATTGCCTTCGCCCTTGAGCCATGAACAAATGGCTCATAACAGCCCTTGTGGGATGGACGTGTCTGTCTTGTCCTCAGACTGCTATGGCATGTGAGAACTATCTCCAAAATAGGTAGCACTTGTGACCTACTGCACAGCAGCAAGGTGACGTTTCTGGAAAGCTGGATTTGGTGCCACCCTTGGCATGGGCCATGGACCCTTTATATCCCCAAAACTTAGATTCTTGAGATTCTGCAGATTCTTTTATAAAACAGCCCTCAAAGGGTCCCTGATATGTGAGGTGGGGACAGAGCCTCGTGTTTGCTTTGGCCCTGCTTCTCTTAAACTCTGTTGTTTTCCTTTGCCTGATCTAGAGGATCTTGCCCCAGTTTTTCTCACATTTGTGGTGCTTGCCACCAGCAGTCCCTGCCGCAGGGAAGGGAGCAGGGTAGTTTGGAAGTTGAATCCCTCCTCTAGCAAAGATCCATAGACTCCTCAGACCCTCAGGGTCTGGCAGGAATCCCCTCTTCCAAAATACAACCTGTGCTACCACCTGTGAGAGGGCCTCAAGATCCTCGTATACCCCCAGCCTTTGCAACTGCCCCTTGCGTTGGATGCAGGACTCATTGCTGATGTCAATGACACACAAGGAAGTCAATCACGATATTATGCTTGCCCAAAAAAAAAGACATTCCCAAAATTGTGGTAGTATGGGGAAAATCATGTGTTGCAGTAAGCTACCCTGCTGGCAGAGCAGCTCATCCCACGTGTCCATCCCTGCTGCAGGGTGACTGAGCCTGCAAGGGAAGGGATAAGGTCACAGAGAGCCATCCTCTCCTACCTCCAGCCAGGTTGCTGCCCTCAGGTGCTCGCTATTGTCAAGGTTTGACATTTTAACACATGATGAGATTTGGTGTTTGAGCCAGGGCTGAACGATGAGCTGCCTCTGGCCTGGGCAGCGTGCCCTTAAACTTGTAGCCCTGGGGTTGAAGGTGGTGGTTGGGTTATTGCCATGACCTTGGTGGGCATGGCCACCTCATCACTGCTGCCGTGGACATTTCTGCACCATCATCGGTCACCTGCAGAGAGGAGTATGGGGAAGGGCTGCCCAGTGAGCATGGTGCTGGTCCTATTTCAGCTGCCTTAGCCAAAAGCTCTCGAGAGGCAGGGAAGATGTATGAAGAGGTGAGAGAAGAAGCAGAAAATAAACCAGCAGCAAGCCCTGCCTGGGAAATGCCACACTGGCAAATAGAACCTGGGTCAGCCAGAGCAGGTGGCTGCACCTCTTGGCTTGACAACATTTCTGTGGGCGACTGGGAGAGTGGAAGTAAGTTTTATGGTCCTTGTTGCCTGCCTCTCTGTTCTGTTAAATCAAGTTCTCCTGCAGGGATATAATCTTGCCCAGCCAGGAGTCTTTGGAAATGCTGCTCATCTCCTCCTGCAATGGGTGTCATCATTGCTGCAAGGAAGAAATCTTGATAAAGCTTCATCTCTCTAATCCTGTTCTGCGTCCCGGGTGACAGCTGCAGTGGTGCAGAGCAGAGCCCCGTGGCAGGAGGGTTTAGGGCAATTTGCTCCCTAGCTGAAGCTAAATCCCTGAAGATAGTAACTGGCTTAAGACTCAAAAATAGGGTCTTTTTATGACTTCCTAGCCATTCCCTTCTCTCCTTCTAGCCTTAACAGTGCAATCCACAGGGTCTTCATGCCACAAACCAGTATTCCCCGCTCCCCAGGTGCAATATTTAACCTAGCAGGCATTATCCGATGTGACTACCTACAGATATAACATTAAAATAGAAACTGAGATCCAGAATTTAGGCTATTAAAAGGTGGGAACAAGATCCCCACTAAGACAATAAGACATCTCAGCCTGAAAATGGGCTAACACATAGAAAAAAGAGGAGTCTGTCATGGATACCCCTAGGACAAGCTGTCCGCTCACCCTGTTGTGATGAAGTTCTCTCACTCATCTTCAGGATGGGTGAGTGTAAGACACAACAAAGCCTCACAGCAGCAAAAGATGCACTACAGTAAGAAATACTATGGGGAGGAGGAGGCTGGAGATGTGTCCTGGAAGCACATCACTTTTTCCTCTTCTATAACTTAGACAGCTCTGGTCTTTGCAGGCTCTTCTGTTGCATTGCTGCTGTGGAATTCGCATGATCTGCTCCTGCTCCCAAGCGGCTCTTTCAGCAGAGCTCAGCCTCCTGAGTGATCAGCAATCAGCCTGGCCAATCAAGCCATCTTCACTGGCTGTTGATAATTGCTCTGAGACGAGGGTTTTTGCCAAGTCAGTCACTTTATCTTTTCCTGGCTGCTTCTGAGGGCAAGGTCCCACTACAGTGGGACACCAGCAGGCGAACTTCACCTGCTAAGAGGCAGTAGGCATTTCTAGCACCATTTTTGGCCCACTCTGCTAATTGTCTTGCATGAAATTTGAGTCCTTTCAGTGTAACCAGCCGAAGCAGAGAGGGTGGCTCAGCACCAAATAAATGATGGGTTGGTATGGCAGCTGCCAAGAGCATCAGCCTGATTTGCAGGTTCACAAGTCTGTGAATGCAACTTGTCTCCCTTACAGTAGACAGGGAGGGGAAAGGGGAGAGGATGGCTGAAGGAGGAAGAGACTTGGAAGATGGTTCAGCTGGAACCTGATCCCTTCAAGTGACAGTGATTAATGTTGCATACTTTGCCACTAAGCAGGCTGAACATGTGGTAGGTGTCTACCAATGCTTCCTCTGAAGGCGCTTATCTCATAAAAATGAGTTCTCCAGTGTATTTGACAAATCTTGATTGATTTTCATCCTGCCTACCTTTCTGGTCCTTGCCTCTCGCAAAACCACAGTGTACGTGAGAGCTTTCTCCAAGACAAAATTGCCTCTGGAGCAGCTTTAGCATCAGCAAGAGGAAGAGCTAGGACCAGCTTCTTTTGATGAAGATCTTTTTGCCTGGCATGCACCCCACTCTACCTCCAGTGGTGATGTCCTCCCCATATCTTCAGTGCTCTCTAGCTCTACCTGTCAGACAATTAAGCTCCACCCTTGCAAAAGTTTTAGCATAAACTCACTGCAGTGCAGCTATTCACCCTGTCAGGACTCTCCAAGAGGAGACTTGCAAAGTGATGGAGTTACAGAGGGGCACAACTGTGCCTGCAGAAACAGCACTAAATGCCTGTGGATGATGAAAAATACCTTTTTATTAAGCACAAATAGTCTAAGCCCAAACCTGAGCCAGCCAGTTTGGAAGAGGAAAAGTCAGAGAGATAGGATCATCTTCCTCGGGCAAGGTGTGACTGAACATCTAGGAAGCCTTGTTCCCATCTCAGCTGAGATTAGGACACAGTGCCCATCAGCAACCCATAAGTAGGAAAAAATGCTTGTATCAACAGCAGTTGCTATATTTTCCTATACAAACCTTACAATTTATCTGTGTGAAAGAGTCCTGTGATGAATTAATAACCCAGATTATCAACATATAGAGGTAATATGAGGAAAAGCTTTTCTCTGGCATGTCTGTCTCCTTTCATCTCACCCAAAGCTCATCTCCCTCTGCGGTATTAGGTAGTATCAATATCAATGAATAGAGAGCTTCTTTTTAAATACTGATGCTTTCAAATCAGTTTTATATCCCCAAAGTTAGAAGATAGGTGCAGGAAAATACTGCACTTGCAAAGCATTCTTCAACTGATAAACGATTTAGCAGTAGAATACCCTCTCTGGGAAGATGCAGCAAAGGAAGCACCTTGAGAAATTTGAAAGATTCACCTGGATCCACTTATAATGAAAGGATCTTGTTAGGGAGTCCTAATTAAGCTGCCTTAGCCCACCTGTGAACAGTTTCATAGCTGCAAGAACTTATAAAAGCAGGAACGAGGTACTCATGAAGTTTTCTGCTTTATTTTGAAAGCTGAGGTTAGAGGTAACTTGAAAACTTGGGATAGCAGGTAAGAAATATTTGGAGACTGGGGATGCAGGAGCAGATTTGAGCTAATTAGTTTCTCAGTGGGTTGCTACGCTACAGAGAAGTTCTTCAGTTTTAACTTGAGATACACGTGGAAGTAAAGAGATTGAGCTAGATGCAACATTTCTGGAGTCCTCTGGGGCTAGGAGCAGCCTGTCTTCTCTCGCAAACAAATGCTTTTGGGAATGAGCTTGGATCTAGGGTGCTCTGGTGCAGGATGAAGATGAGACAGGATGAAGTGTTTATTGCTGTTTTTCTAGAAGAAAATAAGTGAAATGTGGAGTAAGAGTGCTTACCTGAAGAGCCAAGACTCTGAAAGTGGCCCAACTCTTATAAAACTTATTTAAAAAGAACTTGGTGGTGTGAGTGAGGCTTCTTCTGGGCTATGGGGATGACTTCAAGGTGCTGCAGCTCTCCTATTGTGACTGCAATGGGGACAGCTGGGAAAGCAAACTCTGTGTATACTGCAGAGACTGAATTAAATTTTCAGAGGTCGCTTACTCTCTTACAAACTCTTGGTTTTGGTCACCAAGCGAAGCATGTGAATAAAACAAAAACCCCATCAAACTGCTGTAAACTACTAGGGAAGGAGTAATCTGGGGCTGGATCCTCTGTCTGGAGGATCCAGAAATATGTGTTTTGCTGATAGGGGCTGCCTCCTTAGGCAGCAGAATGTGGTTGTATGGGTGAAGAAGAGCCTTAGGTGCTTCTGTGTTCTCCTACATCAGGTGATGATCCTGGTTCAGTTTCAGCTCTAATATCCAAGATTAGACCAAAGCTTTGGCTGTAGCTGGTTTCTAGCTAATATTAGTGTGCTGCTGGTGTTGGCTCGGTCTCCTGGTCTATCCTTTTCCCTTGTACTTACCTTTCATTACAGAACTGGTGCTAAAAATGCTAGATGTGCAGCAAAAACGCTGCTTGGGTTGGCCTCCTAAGCAGATGGCAGTAAGGACAGGAGTGACTGTGACTACAGGTTTTCTTTTTTTTTTTTTTTTTAATCTTCACTTCTTATTTATAGCCCAAAATGCATTAGTTTAGTTAAATTACTTCAGTGTAGTGGCACGCTGGCTGGCTGGCTGAGCCCATTGTCCTGGGTTTGGCTGGGCCAGAGTTAATTTTTGTCTCTCAGTAGTTAGAACAGCTCTGTGTTTTGGTTTCGGTATGGGATTTGATATGAGAAGAATGTTGATAAAATACTGATGTTTTTAGTTGTTGCTGGAAAATAAAGAACTTTCCCACTTCCCATGTTTTGCTAGTGTGCAGGTGCAGAAGAAGCTGAGAGGAGAGTGATGGGTTCAAGTTGGTGTTTAGATATGCCAATGGGATGTTCCATATCATATAACATCATGTTCAGTACATAAATGAGGGTTTATCAGAATGTTCTCTATCTTTTCTGGGATTGTGGTTTTGATTTTGGGATTTCCTCTCCTCTGGGATTGCTAGCCAGGAACAGGCTGGCCCTTGGTTGGCAGGTGGTGAGCAATTACACTGTGCATCACTCATTTGTATATTCTATTGTTATCATTATTTTCTTTATTATTGTTATTATTATTTTAAATTAAATTAAATTGTTCTTACCTACAAGTCTCCTTACCTTTATCCCTCCAATTCTATCCCCTGTTTTCTGGGGCAGAGGTAGAGAGAGCAAGTGATTGTGTGGTGTTTGGTGCTAGCCAAGTTAAACTACACCACCTGTCATGCTGTGTATCACAGTATTCCGCTTTCCTCTTTGTGGTGGTTTGGGTGGATTCACCCTTTTTGTTTGCAGCTTGCAGCCAAATGCAGCCTGCTGTCACTCTCCCCTCAACCTTGCCCAGGGAGCTGGGGAGAGAATTGGAAAGAAAAGGGCAAGGAAACTCATGGGTTGAGATAAAAACTATTTACCAATCAAAATAAAATGACAATGATAACAGTAATAACAGAATATACAAATAAGTGATGCACAATGAAATTGCTCACCACTCACTGACTGATACCCAGCCTGTGCCAGCCAGCAATCCTGGAGCTGAGACAAAACCAAAATCCCAGAAGAGCAAGAGCCCAAGTGATCCCGGAAAGAATACCCCTGATTTCTGGTCAGCCCTGGTTAATACACTGACATCCCGGGATATGATCTGGAATATCTCATTGGCACATCCAAATGTCAATTTTGAGGTTTGCTGTTCACTGCACTTCTTCCCAGTCCTAATGCAGCTGTGAACAGCCAAACATGGTGGCCTTGAGCTCCAGCAGCCACTAATAACATTGGTACTGTTATCAACGTTCTTCTCATAACAAGTCTGAACTGAAACACTGAAACTAAAATACAGCTATTCTAACTACTAAAAAGAAAATTAACTTTATTCCAGAAAAACGAGTATACTCTTGAATTGCAAGCCTGTCTGATAAACACATGGTGACTTCTGCTGGCCCAGGTCCCTGTGGGCACCCTGCCCTTGACTCTAGATCCAGGACCTTCCTCTCTATGTGGGTGGGTGCATCCTACTGATGAGGGCTCATCTCCTGCTCTGGGCACCTTCCCATTACTTAACTAACAATTAATAAAGGCTGGAGTGTGTTCAGAGAAGGGCACCAAAGCTGGTGAAGGGTCTGGAGCACAAGTGTGATGAAGAGTGACTGAAGGAACTGGGATTGTTTAGTCTGGAGAAAAGGAAGCTGAGGGGAGATATTCTTGCTCTCCACAACTACCTGAAAATTTCTTTCCTGAAAGGGTTCTCAGGCACTGGAACAGGCAGACCAGGGCAGTGGTTGAGTCACCATCCCTGGAGGTATTTAAAAGACGTGTAGATATGGTGCTTGGCGACATGATTTAGTTAGCATGGTAGTGTTGGGTTGATGGTTGGACTTGGTGATCTTAGAGGTCTTTTCTAACCTTAATGGTTCTACGATTCTATTCCTCCCTGTAGCTGAGTTGTGCACAGGAGTGCTCAGCCTGGATAGGCGATCTGCTCAAAACCATGCCTAGGCAGTGGGAACCAGCAAAGTGAGAATATGTGGCCACTGCTGGGAGATGTATTTTGGGGAAATGAATGTGGATACTGAGCAAGTAGCTGGATTTTACTTGTTTAGATTGGGTAACAGTTACAATGTTTGAGATACTTGTGTGGTTTTTACCTCTATGGAGTTCAAGGTAGACTCTTTTGTCTTTTCATTGCTGGTTTCTTGACTGCTTCTTGAGGTCCTTGTTAAACTAATTTTATAGCAACTCCCATTCCTGCTCCACACTCCTCTCCTGATAACAGAGTTGCCTGTGGTTTTGAGGCTATCACAGCCCTGCAGCGAGCAGGTCAGACTGTTTGCAGCTGCAGGGTTTGTTTTTTGTTTTTGTTTTTTTAAAAAAACCAAACAAACAAGCAACTTTTTTCTTGTGTGGCATTGTGCTACCGATGCAAAGCCTGTCTTGCTTTCCCAGTGATAGGCTAACAAATTTAGTTTTCCTGCAGGAACAGGGATACCCTCTCAGCCATGAATATCTGTGTGATCCCAGCCATGAAGTGATGTTCAAAATCAAAGATGATGAAATCTTTTCATTAAAAAGGAAAAAATTGGACTGACTATTGCTATCTCTTCTCAGTTTCCCCCGAGAGTGCTCTGTGAATTCCCCTCTGAGCAGACCTGTCAGTTTGCGGTACTTGGGGCAGCACTTGTGATAATTTATCTTCAGTTATTTTATTTCTACTGATATCTAAGCTAATAACAAGCGACGAGGACTCGTCTCCTGCTCTGGGCACCTTCCCATTACTTAACTAACAATTAATAAACCAGATAATGGAGTGTTTCTCCCACACAGGAATAAATACTCTATTAAACTGTGGCAACGCAGCATCTCCAATCTGTTCAGAAACTGCCGCCGGTGCACAACACGGTGACCTGCTAATAAAGAGGTATTTCCTCCACTTTGTAATATGAAAACTGCACTTGGTTTAGTGGTTTCCAGGTTGGTTGTGTAAAGTTTCTCCACTGCTGAGCCCACTTGGACTATGGGACCCTGGGAAAGCCACTGCCTGTTAGCGTTTACTTTGCCATCCTGTCTCTGGGGGATGCTCTGCAGGTCACCCCTGGGCCGTGGGGACAGGGGGAGTGATGGGTTTGAAGGCTGGCTCCTTGCAGTCACTGTGCCTGAGCCCATCTAGGGGAGGTGGTGGGTCTGTTCATTTGCAATATGCTTCTTTAATTGCCAGAGCATAGGAAGAGTGCTCCTTTATTACACTGTGCATACATCCCAGTAAATATGTTAACTCCATATAAACATTTAGTTGCTGAAAAGCCTCTAATTAAGAGTTCTCACTAGCAGGCATCCAATTACTTCTCTTGGCAGCCTCTCCTGTCCCCTTCTCTTCACCCACTCCCCGTGTGTCCTGGGGGAGGGCTGAGACTAGCACCATCCTCTGGAGGGTGAGGAGGAGGATGATGGTTTCCCCACACTGCTGGGATGATGCAGAGAAGATCCCTGCTCTTGTAACAGGTCTTGGGTGCTCTCCCTAATCCTGTAAACAGGCTCCATGCACTTCTTGCATGAGCCCCAGGCTGTTGTATGAGTTTTTGGAGGTTCATGCACCATGCTGGCATGACCATCACACCTGGGAACCTCTACACAGAATCATAGAATGATTTGGATTGGAAGGGACCTTAAAAATCATCCAGTTCCAACCCCCCTGCCATGAGCAGGGACACCTTCCACTAGACCAGGTTGTTCAAAGCCTCATCCAACCTGGCCTTGAACACTTCCAGGGAAGAGCATATACAGCTTCTCTGGGCAACCTGTTCCAGTGTCTCACCACCCTCACAGTGAATAATTTCTTCCTCAGATCTCATCTCAGTCTCCCCTCTTCCAGTTTAAAGCCATCACCCCTTGTTCTGTCACTCCCTGCCCTTGTCCAAAGTCCTTCCCCAGCCTTCCTGGAGCCCCTTCAGGTACTGGAAGGTAGCTAGGAGGTGTCCCTCTAGCCTTCTCTTCTCCAGGCTGAACAGCCCCAACTTTCTCAGCCTGTCCTCATAGGAGAGGTGATCCATCCCTTGGATCATCCCCTTGGCCTCCTCCAGGCTTGCTCCAGCAGGTCCATGTCCTTCTGATGTTGGTGGCCGCAGAACTGGAGGCAGCACTGCAGCTGCGGTCTCAGGAGAGCGGAGTAGAGGAGCAGAATCCCCTCCCTCGACCTGCTGGCCCTGCTGCTCTTGATGCAGCCCAGGATATGGTTGGGCTCTGGGCTGTGATTGCACATTGCCCTCTCTGTGATCCCACTGTGCTGTCAGCCCTGCCCTCCAGAATCACAAAAGCTGGACCACAAAGTCCCTCAGCATGCAGTTGTCCTTTTAAATATTCTTTTCCCCCCCCCTCTTCTCCCCCAGCTACTGAATCTTCTAATTGTTTCACCTCAATCTGTCCTTTCAAAGACTAACCCCTGCAGAACATTGCTGGTGGTGGTGCATACTTTTTTGACATCCAGAAGTGTGCTAGACCACTGAGCTGCCATTTGGAGAGATCAAATGATTCCTGTGGCTTTAAAATTATGACAGTAGCCTTGAGGGCTGGAGGAAGTGGATAGTCATGAGCTGAAAGCTGCCCCTTTGAAGTTTGGGGTTTCTGGAGATGTCATCTTTTATATATATCACCAGCCAGGTTGCTTTTCATTTTGTTCAAGTGTTATTCTTGTCTAGATTCTTAGAGAGCAAGACCTTACTTCAAGGCAGAAGGGATGATGAGAAAGATATATGAGCCCAGACACTTATGCATTACGTATCCCTTTGAAATATAATAGTTCAAATTTTTCAGAAATAACGATAGTTTAATGCCTTGTGCATTTGTAGACAGTGTTTCTCTCTTAGACAAATGTAAATCAGAACATCCCAGATCTGTGGGGGGTGGAGGTGTGGGGGCAAAATCTATGTTTGGTCTGGTTTGAGTTGTGCCAAAGCTGAGCCTGGCTTCAAGCCAGAGGTACTTTCCCAAAGTCGTGGAGTGTATCAGCATTAAAATCTGTGCTCTTTGTCAAGGGACTGCCTTTCTGTCCCCATTTAATGGGGATAATCACTGATGGTGGTGGTGGTGGTGTGGCAGCAGATGCTGACATGGAATGAGGAGACCTCTCTGTGCCCTTTCTGGTGCACAGTGAGCCCTAACAAACAGGGTCTGAGGATCGCTTCTTCATAGGGTTGTTGGAAGGACTACCAAAAGCAAAATCATTTGAGCAAACTGAATGAGAGTGTTTCAAAGTACTATGTGTTTTCTCAGCTGGGGGTTGTCTCGTCCCCCTTAAGCATCCCTCACATTAAAAGTTGGGGGACCAACTGTGGGATGTTTTGTGACGTGCTGTCAAGAAGGACTATGATATGACTGGTACAAGTTAGGCAGGAAAAGCTTTTCCCGTCTTCAAGGAAAAGAAAAATCAGTCTGCCTTTCACTTCTGTGCTTTTATCACTTTGTTTAATGCCTATTCTCAAAAAAATCCAGACACAATGTAAAATTGTCCAATGTGTTTTGTGAAAATCTACTGCTATTTTGTTGCCTCTTGGCCATGGTGCTGACATCCCTATCTTATTCTGGCATCAAGCTGTCGAGGGGCCTGCTCCCCACATCACTGTTTTTTTTCCATCTTTCGCCTTTTCTTGTGTAAGGGCACTTTTAAAGGAGTAATTATTTGTGATCTCATGGTTATGACATCTGATCGAGAGAGAGAGGAGCTGCTCTGTGTCCTGTAGCACCCGTCCTTCCCATCCATTGGGTCATCAGCCTTGGGCTTGCAGGATGCCACTGTCGGAATGGAGCCTTGTGTCAATGTAGTGCAAGTTTTTCTTGGCCAAAAAACTCCTTTGAAGGTGGTGTGGCTGGATGTGAATCCCCTTCTGTTTCTGCCTCTCAGAATCTTTGTCTGATTGAGAAGCGGTCCTGACTAGACACTGGAAAAAAAAAAAAGTGATAGGCTCTGCTTGCATGGATACAGACTTTAAAATGTGCTTTAGCCAAACAAGACTAGCTAAACTCATTTTTTCCTTGCTGGCTGTGACCTAGATACTGTGTCTGAAGAGACCTCTGTGGCCATGGTCCTTGCTAGCGAAGGCAGCAGCTCTGGCAAGCGAGCAGGCAGAACAAGCTGCGACAGGGAAAGCTGCACAGAGGCTCTCCCGTCAGGCTCCCACATACATCAATGTCTGGTGCCTATGAGGAACTCTTGGACAAAAAAAGCCCCATAATAATTTAAAAAAAAAAAATCCCTTTGCACACTGAGCAGTGACAGATCTGGATTGTCTGGAGAAGATGAAATAATTTATAAGCTTCGGTTTAATGTTCCTGTTTCTTTTTTTCTGCAGCTGCCACCTCCCTACCTTCTGTCACTGTCGTCTAAATGAATTTACAAGGAAAAGAAAATAGTTCTCGCTAATGTTCTCACACAAATGAAACATTAGCCAGAGAGACAAAAAAGAAAATAATTGACTGTGAAAGCTAACCCCCTCTGAGACGGTCTGAGCATTATCAGGAGCAGCCTGAGAGAGGAACTGGGGGGAAAGGGAGAGGGGAGGAGGAGAGCAGAGCAAGCTGGAACAACAAATATAGTGTTTATGATAATTATCCACATTTTAATCCCCGTTTCCAACCAAGCATTCACTTCCTTTAATTAGTTCTCGATTAGAAGGAGATTATCTAATAAATTGTACAAATAAAGAGTGGGTTATCTTTGCAGTGTTCCTGGGCACGAAGTTCTGAATGGATGGGGAAGCAGGGACAGGGTTTGAGAGGGGCGAGCGCACGGAAAACCTTGCTTTGCTTTTCCCCCGTTCCCTTGGCTGCATATATTGGCCATTGCTGGCAATAGCAGTGCGGCCAGTGAAGTAAATCCATAATTAAACTAAATTAGCATGTGCTTGGAAGTTTTACATGCATGGACACAAAGAAGGTTCCATCTTGGAGCATTTCCAGTATTTTGCAGGGAGGGGAGAAAGAACAAATAAGACCTTACACTTCATTTAAAAAGGACTTTGCTGAAGTTAGTTCTGAATTTTTATCTTGTTGTGTCCTTAGAGAATGTAATTTGGGGTTTCTGGATGGCTGGTTGGACAGGACCTCCTTAGTTTAGCAGGTGATCTCTGGAAATGGCATGTTGAAAGTCACCTCTCTATTGGCATCTGTGTGTGTTGTCTTGATGTTACTGTCCTGAGGTCTCTGAGTGATGTACACAGAAATTAGACAGGTAAAGTCAACAGAGGCATCTTAACCCGTGCTCGGGCTTCAGCAGAATCCCTTGCCCTGCCTGGAAAGGGCTTTCATCTTGTGTACCTTCACAGGTCCTCGCTGTTGACCCAAGCTGGCCAGCTGAGATCTCTTTGTGGGCAGAAATCAGAAATGAGTGCACCTAGGGTGAGATTTTTCTGGTCTCTTTTTGATCTTAAGGGAAAGTCAGCTAATCTCCAGAAGTGGGTGTTTCTTCTCTGTTATTTGTAGGGGGAATGTGCAGCAGCTTTCATGGGCACGGTGACATCCTGAACATCTGCACTGGGACAAATGCATCTTTGCCACTGTTTCTGTAGTAGGTGTTTCTATCCCTCATCTCTCTAGTTTGCTTGAAACTTGGGTGCTAGAGTTTTCACTGGCCTCTGCAAGACGACGATCCAGCTCTCAAACCTGGCACCCTGGCATTTATAAGTTGTGCTTGGTGGATGTTAAAAGGTAGTCAGGACTTCTGCTCTTAGGAGGATAATCTCTTAATTGTACTTCTTGCCCAATTGCAAAATCAAAGTTGTACCAACAGATTAATCTATGGACCCTCGTTTGCTTCTCTCATTAACTCTGCTGATGAGTTACATGTGCTGTTTTGTGAGATTTTCAGTTGGTGGGGGTTATATTGTGTCATACTTGCCCTGTGCATGGTTTTTAGTTGTCTGAGGTGTGCAGGCATGCGCTGGCTGTTCTGACAGGACTTCTGGCAGACTGAGTCAGGTCTAACACCTTCTGCTGTCTCAGTCCAGCTGCTTTGAGTCGCCTTTCAAAGTCTCTACGTGAACCCTTCTTGCTGAGCTAGCAGGGAGCTGGATTTTTGACTCCAGCCTCCACTACAAAGTAGAGCCAGGTACTGAACTCTCAAGCTTCCTGGAAAATGTCTTGATTTCTTTGGGCAGCAAACACTTTCCAGAATTGTGTTGGAGTTATGACTGGTGTCAGCGTTTGTGAGAAGGCAGAATGCCTCGATGCATTTACTGTTAAATACAGTTGGGTGGGTTTGACTGAAGGTGAAATCCAGCACATTTCTGATGAGCAGGCTCTGGGATGCCTTCTTTGGCAAAGGACAAGGTTGTGCAGTCACACTGTGGTCTGGCTCCACCCTTTCTAATGATTTTCTAGACTCATGGTTGAGCAGTCAATAGTTTTGTTGTCTGGTTTCAATCAAACTCGACAGGGGAGTCGAGATCTTGAAGATACTGAGTTTGTGCCTGCTCTTGCCAGCACGGATAAATCAGTCTGTAGCACTCTCCGAGAGTCATTGCTGTTGCTGCTGTTGCCTCTTGAACATAGACTGAGAGTTGGGTGATGTTCTCCAATGTGGTGTTGCTAGACTGAAGGATTTTGTCAGCATCTTGTGATGTCTTCCCCAGATACCATACGATCAAGTGTGTCCAAACTGTGGTGTAATAAGAAATAAAGGCGAAACTTGGCAGAAGGAGGAGTGAGAGGTTGGGCAGTGTCTCACTGGGTTTGTCAGAGTGTGTATTTCAGTCAAGGACGCATCTTGCTGGCGTGTCTGCCCAAAGTGACCTCCCTATCGATCGAGGCAGTCAATAGGTAGCTACTTAAGAATAAAGCTCCGTTTTCTTATTTCTTCTTCTTCTTCACTTTAATTATCTAAGATAGATAAGCAGCTGCAGGCCAATTAGAAAACAATTACCTGCTGTAATCAATGCTGCCGTGGAAAAAGGGGGAGGGCGAGCATAAAAGCTGAAGAAATGTCTTAAAACACAGCATTGAGGTAATACTATATGCAACTCCATCCTTGAAAGCCATTTGCCTTAACTTTTCCAAGGTAAAGAGCCAGAAATGCCTGTGCAGTGAGGAGTTTAAGACAGAAATGAGCCAAACTATTTGAAAAGAATATGGAAACCTGTTGCACCCCCCAAAAGGACAGAGTTAAGGACTTCGGGATAGCTTAAGGAAGGAGGGCAACAGTGCTCTGATTTTGAGCAAATCTTCCCAGTTTTCCTGTGCTACCTTCATCTGGGAGAAAACAATACTAGTTTTATATAGGTGGTAATGGGCTCTGCGCTGGCTATTACCGCTCACCAATGAGATCTTGCAACTATAATAGATGGCTGGATGAAAATATCAACTTGGTTCTCGGTGGCAGTCAAAGGAAGCGAATAAAATGATAGGAATTACTATAAAAGCAGAGAACAAACCAGCAAACAGTATTATGCTACCAGCAAACAGTATTATGCTATGATGGAGGGTGCATCCATGTCACAAGTGCTGTGTGCAGCTCTATCGGGAGAGGGAAGGGTGGGAAGAGCGTTCAGGGAGAGGTAAGAAAGATGATCAAGATATGGAAATACTTCTTGCAGAGACCAGCTAAATAGGATAGGGTTCCTGACTAAAAAAAGCTGACTGCTTTTTCCAATAGAAAAGCTGGTGGCTATCAAGGAAAACTAGAGATGGCACATCTGAGGTGGACTGAGGAAGACTTGTTTGTTGGGTTTTTTGGTGGTTTTTGTTTGTTTTGATTTTTTTTAACATGATGAGTGGCTAAGCTCTAAGCCCTTCTGGATGTTAAACCACGTCTATTCAACATACAATTGAAGGGCCACATGGAGTGATGCAACACAACTGTATCCTGGTGTCCCTTCCTCTGCCTTGTCTGCTGACATCTAAAGGACATGGCCAGCCCCAGCCCTGGTGTAGTGCCACTGGGGTGACGGAGACCTGCTTTTGGGTAGGGTCATTAGGTGCCACTGAAGCAAGACAAAACCTGGTGCACAAGAAAAGGTTTTTCTGCTGTCTTCATGGCCCAATTCTAAGCAAGGCTGTGTTGGTGTTTTGCTGACATTGCTGTTTGTCACCATGGCCATGACTGAACTGTCACCATGTCACTGTTATGACCTCACTGCCTGTGCTCAAAGAGGAAAACTGTGTCAAGTGAGAGAGGGCAAACCTTGGTTTAAACAGTGATTAACAACATTTTATTCCATTAGCCTTCAATAATCAGCCTCCTAGTGGCAGGAAATCTGCATGCCAGTGCCCTTCAGAAGTGTGGGGTGTTTAACCCTCAAAATCTGCCATTAGAAAGGGAAAAACTAAATTTTTGCCAGCCTAGCTTCCAGGTTGCATGTGCCTAGATGTGTTCTGCCCTCAGCTCTGCCTGCTTTTCATGACAGATGGCTGGCTGAAAGGTTTTGGCGTTAAAGCTGTTGCTGATGTCCATAAAAAGCAATGACTGAAACAGAGGATGGGATAACAAGTTATTAGCAATAGAACAACTATTACAGTCCTGCAGCCCCTACCCTGTGTGATAAAATCCCACAGAGACATGGGAATCATCCCAGCATCTCCCTGTTCATACCAGTTCATCTCTGTCCTTACAACATGCCTCATGGAAAGATGTCACACAGATCTTTCTACTCTCTTTTTCCCTTTCCCTGCAGTTGGGAATGGCTGAAAGGTGTTATTTTCATAGAGATGACACCAGAAGAATGCACCTTGAGAACAGGTTGTACCTCATCAGACTTGGTGAGGACTAGGGAAACTGGATGACCTGTGTAGTTCTCCTCTGAAGTCAAATGAGCCCTGCCCAGAAAAGGTGGTAATTACTTAACTATGTTTATACGATAGAAAACAGCATAGCTGGGAAAAATGGGATATTTCTGAGATGGGAGCCTGGTGCATGGTCGCTGCCCTAGTCCTGCTGCCCACCGGCATGTACTCATGCGATATTGTGAGACCCAGAAAATTAAGAGTTTATATTCACAGTGTTGAATACCTGGTTTTGTCTGGGTGTTGAGAGTCTGAAACCTCTGAGCTGTGGGTTAGAGAATGTCTCAGAGCCTGTTGGATGCTCCAGAAGTTGGCACGGGTCTGGGGTCTGTTCTTGGAGCTATGCCTGAGGACCCCGATCTGGTTGGCAGCATGCTCTGTGGGACTGGGCTAGAGAGAAGCCACTCAGGCTATTTCTGCATCACATCACCCCTGGTATGCCCTCAAACTTCCCACAGGCCGGTGGAAAGTAGCAGTGGGGTCCTTCCCCCCCTCTGTTTAGCATCTGCTGGGGTAAAAGTTGGTGGGGGGAAAAAGAAAGGGAATCAGCTGGGTGTGTTGGGATGCAGCCCATGGCAGACTTTAAGGGTCATGTTGGTTGTTCTGCAGAAGGACAATGTCAGCTCAGCTGTGTTGAAGTGGCTCCTTGCTACAAAACTCAGAATCCCTGCTTGCAAACATGGGGGAGATGAGCTCTGCTCACATTTTCCTGGCAGGTGAGAAGTTGTCAGGACAGCTTTTTACTCTCTGCCTGCTTTTTGTGCTGGCCCTGCCAATGCAATCACGGGTAAATAGCTACTAGGTTGCCAAATAGCTCCGTGTGAGCAGCAGGTGGACAAGCAAGGCTGGAGGGTCTGCAGTTCTTGAGAGCCCAAAATCAAAAGCAGTGGTGGGGCTTCTCAGCGTTCATCAGCAAAAGGTGAATTTTCTGCTCTATTTCTTCAAGGAGTGGATCCCAGATGGCTGGGAAACCAGAGAAAGTGATGAGAGGACCGGCGCTTCACTTGGAAACGCTGTTTAAGAATTAGTGAGAAATAGCAGTGTTTTCCCTGCACACTTAGTGTCACTCTGATTGCCTCCGACGGTCGCTAATATTTCTGCTTCATTATATACTATGTGCAATAACAAAAGATTTTTTTGTGAGAAATATTAACTACTTTTAAGTGCCTTGCTCATAATGAACCATCAACGCGGAGATCGCTAACTACAACGTAATTATCAGACCTCTCTGAATAATTCATAGCAAATAGTTTAATCATTTTAGTCCTTTCTGCCTAAATCAGACAGTCACTCATGATTTCTGAGAATTATTCTTAGAACACTTTAATGGCACCTATTTTACTCGGTGAGGTCAATCAGCAGTATTTGAAGTTTGGCTCTGGCAGGTGGATCTGTTCCTTGACCAGGCAGTAACAGGCTTTTGTTACAAAAACTTTTTTTTTTTAAAAAAAAGGTAAAAATTATTATATTTTGTTCAGACTTGCTACTCCAAGCGCTGCAATTCTTGAATGGCTTTACCGGTGAAATTGGAGGGCTGAAATGTTTGTGGCGAGACCAATGCACGAAAGCAAATAACATAGCTGCCGTAATGTGTTGTTTTCATCATTTATCCAGTCCTAATAACCACAAGCCCAGCAAACAACAGGCTTTGAGCTCGTCCTCATTGCAGGTCTGTGCATGGAGCCCGTGGGTTCAAAGACCTGTTGTTAACCCCTCCTAGGACTAGAGGGGCAAGAAGAGGTTTCCTTCTGCAGAGCAGAATGACACAGGCTTCAAGGCAAGAAGCAGCAGCATAATGTAAATGTGTCTCCTAGGCCTTCTGCTTGGAGAACTTTCTGATCTGTTCCTCCATTCGCTTTTTTCTGAGAGCACACACACTGCCTTCGCTTCCCAAAAACATATATGATCTGTCACAATTTATAACCTCTGGTTTAGTGAGGAAAGGGCAGACAAATTCATCTCTACAAAAGCTTCTTTTTTTATTACAGTTAATACGCACTTTTTGCCTTGTGTAATGGAGCTTACATTTAAAAAAAAAAAAAAAAGTTTGACACCTTCCTATCTTATATCTTATTTCTCTTTTGCTGCACACAGCATCCTGCTCCATTCACATGAGCCAGGCAGAGTAATGGGGCAGTGCGTGCAACTTTTCTTTCTCCATATCTTCCTTTCAGTGAGATGTGGCATCGCCGTTTGCTCTTTTGCACAAACCCCTTTCTCAGTGCTGGTGTGTGATGTGTTTAGGTATTACCCAGCCGTACAGATTTCCTCATTTCCTTCCCTTCTTTGTTATCTGAGATGTCAATGCTTTGCAAATTGCTGAGGAGTCACCATGACTTTGGTGTTTCAGGCTCCTTTTGTTGGCGAGAGGCATCCTGTAGATGATGAGAGGTCTGCATTTTTGGGGCAATTATGCAACTTTTAACTTAGAATCACAGAATGGTCTAGGTTGAAAGGGACCTTAAAGCTCATCCAGTTCCAACCCCCCTGCCATGAGCAGGGGCACCTTCCACTAGACCAGGTTGCTCAAAGCCTCATCCAACCTGGCCCTGAATACTTCCAGGGAGGGGCCAGCCACAGCTTCTCTGGGCAACCACACTCACAGGAAATAATTTCTTCCTCAGATCCCATCTCAGTCTCCCCTCTTCCAGTTTAAAGCCATTACCCCTTGTCCATAATCCCTCCCCAGACTTCCTGAAGCCCCTTCAGGTACTGGAAGGCTGTTAGAAGGTCTCCCTGGAGCCTTCTCCAGGCTGAACAGCCCCAATTCTCTCAGCCTGTCCTCATAGGAGAGGTGCTCCATCCCTTGGATCATCCCTGTGGCCTCCTCTGGACTCACTCCAGTAGGTCCAATGTCCTTCTTATATTTTGGGCATCACCTGCTATGCTGACCTTCTCTCAGACCAGGTCCCGTTGGTCCCTCGACAGAGATGGTGGATATAGCTTAGTGCTCTAGGTGAAGGAACGTTGGAGTGTGATGCTGCTGAGGTGCACCTATGGGGCTGGGTCCCGCCTTGGGCAGGGGCCAGAACCTGTGCATTCCCCCAGTGAGGTGCCTAGCTCTTCAGCATTGCTGCATCCTCCCCACCCCCGCTGTCTCCTGTCCTTTCCCCACGCTTTTCTCCATCAGCCTCCGACCCTTTTATTCCTGAAAGGGCTGCAGAGCCTCCCTCCGGCTGGGCTCCTGTGGTGAAGAGACGGTCTCCTTTGACTTTGGCGTGTTAGAATGTAAAAGAGCTGACCCCAAAAGGGATCAGGCTTGACCCCAAACTGTTAAGGAAAAATGCAGACAATCCTGTAGACCCATCCTCCCCTCCTCTGTGCCCTCTCTCCTTCTCAGGACCTGAGATTGCTACTGCTGAGATTGACAGCTCTCAGTCCTACTGGCCTGTAGGGGCTTTGAAGATTTGTTGTACAAAAAAGGTGGACAAAGAGCACAAGAGACAGGCAGAATGATTTTTAGAAGAGTTACTAGGAAAGTAACCTCACTTTTGTAGTGTTTTTCTTATTTTGCTCCTTTTTCCCACAAATACGGGGAAGGCACAACACATCATCCCTACTTGTCTTCTCTGGTGGGTTTCTGTGTCCCTGCAGGATGCTGAGGGGAATGGGCTGTCAGCACTGGCATTTCAAATGGGTTCAGGAGAGCTTCACCCAGCCATCATGAGTTGGTGGTGTTTTGGGAGATAGGGCAAGTTGTGGCTTAGGAGTCATGGCTTTGTGCTGTCAATAAGGTGGCTTTCAAAGTAGAGGAGGGCTGAAACCAGAGGGGATCAGGTTTATGTTTCCCAGGTAGCTTTGGGAATCTCTGGCTTAAAAAAAAAAAAAAAAAAAAAAGACAGAAAAAAGACAGCAAATGAGCTGCTACACAGGTTTGTTGCAATGCTTTTAAGCTGAGAATAAGACTTGTGGAGTGTCTGTTTGAGAGCTCAGTTGGAGGGAAGATAATCCAGGTAGAGTGAGGAAAAAAAATCTGGTTATGTCAGTCCCTCCTGAGGTCCCCACAGCACTGCTGAAATATGAGATCACAGAATGGTAGGGGCTGGAAGGGACCTCAGGAGATCATCCAGTCCAATCCCCCTGCCCAAGCAGGTTCCCTACACCAGGTTGCACAGGAAAGTGTCCAGGAGGGTTTTGAACATCTCCAGACATGGAGATCACAACCTCTCTGGGCAGCCTGATCTCACAGATCTGCTGTGAAACCAACTGGGTGGGACCTGGAAAGAAGGCTGCAAATCACACATGCCTGGAGCATGGGGAAACGTCTGCTGCATCTGACAGCTCTCTGGCCTGCAGCTACGAAGCGGTTAAAGTAATGTTTTTCTCTCTACTGTGTTGGAAAACTCACTTAAATGAGACTGAAATTGGAAATGGAAGTCTTTGTCCCCTTCTTCTGGCCCATGCCAGTGTCTGAAAGTCTCTGGAGAAGGGGAGAGTGAGGTATCAGGTGCTCTGAGAAATAGTGGGATGCAGTGCCTCTGTGAGCTAGGGATAAGCAGCTATCCGTGCTGGAAGCTCTCCTCCAGATAAATCCCTTCCCAGGGAAAAAGCAGAGTTTCTAGAGGAAAAATGAAGGCAGGTGTAACTAGGGTGATGGTTTAGGACAGCAGCCCACCAGGTCTACCTGTGCATGAAGAAGACCAAACCTATGCAACCTGGGCATTTTTGTTCTGTCTGAAAAAAAACAACTCGAAAGCCACTGCCAGAGCAAAAGTTACAGAGCAAAATGCATGAGTCAGAGTTGTTGTTGGGGTTTTTTTGTGTTTGGTTGGTTTTTTTTTTTCCCCTCCCTTTTGAGAAACAGATGTAAAATCTCATCAAAAAGTGAGAAACTTGATGCCAGCTTCATATGATCATGGAGCCTTGGGTAAGATCAGCTTAAATCCACTTAGAGAGGCTGGCTTGCGCCGTCATTAACTTACAATTTCTTTTCTCTCTCCCTAGCGTGTTTTCCTGCTAGATGATCCCCTCAAAAGCAGTACGTCCTTTCTAGTTTTGATTGAATGTATCCTAATTCCCATGCTTGCAAGAAGCCAGCTATATCTCCTGGATGTTCCCTGAATATTAGAGGGGTTTTTTTGTGGGGTCTGGGTTTTTTTGGTTTTGTTTTTTCTCTGAATCAAGTTGAATAAGGCCCGCATCTCACTTTAAAAGAGGTGCAGATTCTCTGGACGCTGTTGTATGCATTAGATACTAAATTTACCAACTGTATATTACACAGAGGCTGTCAACATGAAAAAAAAAAAAATAGGCGATTTTCTTTTCTGAGTAGAAAGAAATTGGATGCATGTGTTCATACACACTCCAGATTTGGATACTGCATCATTGTGAAAGGGGTAGGAGGTGGAGAGTTATCTGGGGTATTGGTATGTAAATGAATGCTTTAATTATTGCAGTCTGATTGCTGATTTTCCATGTAGGGTGCTGCTGGAGCACCTGGATCCTATACGGGTGTGGAGTTTACTTGGGTCAGGTGAGCAGCTGTGATCTCATAGCTGCTACTGGCACATCTGGTCAATACATGGAAAATACCCAACCTGGGGTGGGAGATGGGGGTGGGGGGAGCCTGAGGGTTTGAAGACTGCTCTTAAAAACTGGAAGTAAGGTAGAGTAGGAATACCAAGTGCTCCTGGGAGCTCCAGGATGACCCCTCTGGGCACTGCCTGCTTTCCCTGTGTCACAGGCAGAGTGTTTCTGTGCAGAATATCAACTGGAGCCTGGTGCAGATGTCCCACATGTCTTCCTTGTCCTCTGCACGCCCTGGTCCCCGCCGCCTTGCTGGGAGGTGGGAAGCCCCCAGCCATGCAAGGTCTTTGCCTCCTCATTATCTCATAGATCCCCTGGGTCTGCACCAAGGGCTTTTCACAGACCCCCATTATTTCCAATCCCCTTCACTTGTCATAAGTGATTTGGCAACTTATTATCGGTCAGACAAAACAGCTCTGGGCTCTGCTGGCCCTGGCGAGGGGCCCGGCTCCTTTCAAACTTTTATTCCCCCTCCTCCCTGTGGGCTCACCTCTCTTGGGGCAGAGCTGCTGGGTGAGCATGCAGCAGGCAGATCCCAGCCCCAATTAGCAGCTTTGCAAAAGGGCAGGAATTTTAATTAGTCAAGCAGTCTATTATATCAATGGACACCCTTTGCCCTCTCCTCTTGCTCCCCTCTCTTCCCCCCCACAGCTATTTCCCTGTCCCCTTGCTGTCCATGGCAAAGCTGCCCACTCCTGCTCCAAGCCCTTTGCAGGGGCTGGCAGCTGCTGCTGAGACCTGGTTGTCACAGAACCTGGCAGTGGCTGGTGGGTTTGTTCCCTCTGAGGCACAGCCACATCCTTGACCTCCATTTGAACTAGGGCTTTTTGCCTTCCCAGACCTGCCCTGCCAGTGGCAGTCTTAAAAAGAGAGAAATCGAGTGGTAAAGTGCTTCGGGTTAGTGCCGCCAGAGGCTTGGGCTCGGTTTTCTCTGTTGGATGTCAGGGAGAGGAATGAGATGGGGAGGTTTTGAGAAATGAGCCTCTCCTCCTCTGCATGCATGACTCTTGATACTGATCTGGCTGTCAGCTCTCCTCTGAGATGGGCTTAGAAGTTAGGGCACCAGGGAAACTTCCAGGCTGTTAATACTGTCACTCTACTATCAGGAATAATCCCTTCAAATCTGATCTATTTCTATTTTATTTGCTTCCTAAAATTGCCTCCTCTCCCACTCCTGCACCTTTGCAGCTGGGTGCATTTGGGGCTTTGCTGCATGTCCAGCATAGCTGAAGGGCACTCTGCCCACTGCTGCCTCTTGACCTAGCTGGGGCATCAAACAGCTGTCCTAAACATGCTGGCCTTTGCCACCGATTAAACTCTTCCTATGTTTGGTGTTTCATATTGTTTCACCCTAAGCATTACTTTCCTGCTGTAAGATCAGGCTACAGTGAGTCCTCAAATCTGTGCGGAACCACATCCTAAAGTAGCTGGACATGCTTTACAAGGTCATGCAACTGATGGCAGTATTCGGTAAATAAATGATCTCCTGCACAGTCATGCCCAAATTTTGGTCACAGAAGCTGTCCCAGTTCTCTTCTGCACAGCAAATGCCTCTTCCCAGGTGTGAAGTTTTCTGTCCGTCCATTCATCCCACTTTTACCCCGTGGCAGGATCTAACGGCGTCTTAAGCAGCACATTAAAGACTGAGGCCATGTAAAGCTGAACCCCTGACCTTTCCGTTCAGAGGTGCGAGCAGTGGTAATTGAGTTGTAGTAACACATGCTGGTTATCTCCTGTAGTAATTACCAGGTGTTTAATAGAGTTTGGGCCATCAAAGGGGGAAGTCTTCTCCCTGCCTGTTGCAAGCTCTGGGTTTTGCAAGAAGGAATGTGTATCAGTGCCACACAGGGATGAGTGTGCAGATGTTATGATACACGTGGGCAATTACCATGAATACCTTGTTCCCCTGTGCAGGTGCTATGGTATACCAGTGGCAGCAGCAAAATGATCGGGAGCTGAAGATACATGATGGGGAAGAGATTCTGAAGCCATCTGTCTGTATTGAGTGTGATATGGTTAACAACTGATGGGCACGTGTAAAAATAGGATTATGAGCAAAAAAGTGACTGTGGGAACAACATCTTGCCATCCTGCCTTCATCTCCCTCCTCCCCTTATTCACCACGATATCAGATGTTCTCAGATAGTGAGTCAAAGTGTTTTTCTTTGCGTGTCAATTATATACAATTTAATAGCTGGGTATTTTAATATGCTTCCAGTACAGGAGAAATAACCAGATCTGTTTCCATTTAACATGGGGAAGAAGGGTTGAGAGGGGAAAGGTTGGAGGAGAAGCCAAAGGACATGAAGAAGAGGGTGATTTGCTGTTGATTGTTCAAGGGAAGTAGACAGCTGCCATGCCATGACTCTACTTGCTCTCCTGGAGGGTATGATATACACCTGCTAAGGGACTGATAGAGCCTCCCGATTTCAAACCAGCATATTAAGTGGGTAAAATGCTATGCAGAAACTCAGGTGAGATTTCCTACCGGGGCTGGGGGGGAAAGCTGAAGTGAACAAAGTGGAGAGGAGAAGACTGTAGCTAGACTAGGAGAAAACAGCTGATTCCATGCTTCCCTGTCAAGTGTCTCTCTTGCTGTGATTGATCTCCGTGAGGAACAAAGGCTTGCCAGGCTGCCAAGTGTCTTGTATACCCTGTCAGTCTGGTTTGAGTTCCTCCATCTATTGTGAATGCAAGATCCGAGAGGAATGTGTCTTGCTCGAGATTCAGCTGTGTTCCTTCTGTTTCCATCATCTCGAGCTTTAAATATTCCAGGATTAGACCAAAACTGGCAGTTGTGTTACTCATGGATGACGCAGAGCAGGACAGGCTTAGACTTTGATGGTCTGGCAACAGTGAATTGTCAATTTTCTCATTAAATCAAACAGATGTGGTTCACAGGGATGAGATATGGGCAGCACATTAACCACCTCCTTAGAAGGTTGGGTACCATTCAAACCACAAGAAAATCACCCTGCTTCACCTAGGGCCTTGCGTTTTATCCTGTGCTGTTGGTAAAAGTCCTTCAGATGTTGTTAAGTACATTGAATTCCCCTTTGAAAAACTGAAGGGAGGGATGACGGAGGCATTCTGCTACTGGGACCAGAGCATGGGCTGTCCTGCCTAGTGTTTGCTGCCTTCTGAAGCACCCAGCAAAGGCAGACAGAGGGGGGGTGGAAAAAAAGCTCAGGAGCTAATAAATGTGTATAGAGTGGCTCATTTTTTGTCTGTAGAGGGGGAGTGAAGGGCATGTATCTTTTCTACCCCTCCTGTTTCCTTCTTCAGGCCAGAGATTCCTATAAACACCCAAGATGTGAGATTAGGATCAGCTTTTTCACAACAGTTCAGCCTTTGCTTAGGATCCTAAATAACAGCCAAATTCTTTCGTAAGGACACAGCTTCCAGCAGCTCTTAATATTGCTGGGCTCACTTGAAAATGGCTGTAATGGCTGCAATTATGAATTGATGGCCTTAAATTTGCTATCAGACCTAATGCCTAGTTTTTCTGTCTGGTTCTTGTTTCCATTCTGCCTTTCCATTGGTGCATTGGTGTTCCACAGCCCCAATTATTTGTCATTAGTCATTAATCTTGAAAGCAACAGGATTTTTTTAATTTTATTTTATTTTTCCCCAGGAACTGTTGCCCACTCCCTGGTTTTATTGTTCCCCGTTTTCCATCACTCTTTCTCTTGCCTCAGTCTAATCAGTTTTGTACTGCTCTAAAAAGTTTGTGGTTGGGTTGTTGTTGTTTTTTTTTTTTTTTTAGTTTCCTTTTTTTTTTTCCATTTGGGGAATAAAGCAATGCAGCAAACATACCCAAGAGATGTGCGTGCAGCTGATGCTGCCTACACCTCTGGGATGTTTATGCCCTGCTCACAGCCCAGCTCGCTGGAGAGGGGACAGCATCAAAACATTTTTCATTAAAGCTGTAACGATCCTGGATTTTTCTGGTTTGTACAGTGCCTGAGTCCAAGCATGGATAATTCCTGCAGGTGTTGGGAGTGGACAGGCATGACCCATGCTCATCCCACAGACCTCCTGCTGTGGCAGCAGAGCCTCTGTGAAGTCTTTCACCAGGCACCCTGGCTGCTGTGGTGTTGATGCTCTCCCTACGGAGCCCAAATCATTTTAAAAGACTGGCACGGGTGGTTCTGAGCCAGGATCCTGCTAGAAAATGATGAAACCATAGAAGAGGGGTGAATCCATCGGACCTTTGACTGGCATCGGAGGCAAGACCAAAGGTGTAAAAGAATAAGGCCTTGTCTTAAAGGGTGTAAAAGACCCCCAAACCATATGAGGGTGTTTTGATCTTTTTCTCTGGGAAAGAGCTGTCTTGCCAGAGACAGGTTAGGATGTTCTCACTGACGACGCAAGCCAATATTAAGGCAGCACAGACATATTCAGATACCACAGGTATGCCCTTCTTACAGCATAAATTAATAGATTTCTAATTGCTTGGATCTTTTGGCTAAAAAAAGTCGTCCTGGTAGATTTTTTTTCTTTGTTTCTGTTTTAATCCTCTGGCACTGAATGTGCAGAAGTGCAAGGAAAGCTGTTGTATTTAATGTGTAAAGGGTTTTGGCATGCTGGGTGTGCCCATTTGTAAGGCACTGGTAGGTGCTGAGCAAGACCCGATAATTGGCAGGCAGGGAGTTGCACCTTGGAGCTGAATGAACCCTCTCCTGCCAGAGCAGCAAACCATCTCCCAGATCTTATTGTCTTCATCCCTGGGGAGAGGTCTGTGTAGGAGGGGAGTGCTGTCAATGGCGGGGACAACTGTAGTGGATCGCATCTTGTTTGCCTTTGATCATGCAGATAGTGTCTTGGTCCCTCAGTAGAAAGAGATGCTCCTGCTCTTGAGATCTCCATCTTCTTCCTTCACCCTCTAAGTCTGATTCTGACAATGTTTTTCAGCACTTCTGAAGTTTTTGGCTTCATTACTGTTGCCAGGTTTATTTTTTTTATTATTTTTCCTTGATTTTTTTTTTTCTTCCCTCTGGATCCTGAGTCTTTCCAAAGAAATGGCAGGGGCATTTATGCTTCAGCTGCTGCTGGTCCCTCTGGTGACTTCCAGATGGAGAGATTCAGCGTTTCTCCCAATTTTCCTTCCTCTGTGCACACAGACTGGTAGGACAGGATAAGGAGGGAAGGAGCCTCCAAAGGATGCTTGGAGCAAGAAGTGAGGGTTTGTGCATCCATCCCATCAGTGTGAAGTGGAAATGAAGCAGCGACAACGAGAAGCTGTTAAAATCAGACACGTCTGACACTGATGCGTGAGACATTATGGTGGATGTGATCAACAGCGGCAAAGCATATAATCTCCGATCGCTGGGCAATCTGTGACTTTAATTATAGAATTCACCAGGGCTCTGGCAGTAGGTCCCTCAGCAATAGGAGACAGGGAGGGCAGCAGAAGAAAAGAGACTCTGGGCAGCAATGAAGTTGACTTTTTAATGTTTTTTTTATTTTTTTCCCTGCAGGGTGTTTGTTCCACTGCCTGTCCTCCCTTTAGGTGAGACCAAAGGCCCTTGTCATATGCAAACAGCCAAGGCTGTCTGGTTCTGGGTGGCCTTGATGGGAGCAGACAGCATGAGATCATTGCTAGATGGAGGGCGATGCTTCTCGTCAGGTGCAGCATCATTTCAGTGGCGTTTTGTGTTTGGCCGTGTCATATTGCATCCATCCAGGCATGCAGCGTGCTGTCAGATGGTCGCCTCTGAAGTCAGTAAGGCAGAACAGATGTGCTGGTGGAACAGAGAGCGTGCCACCCCTGGGGAAGAGACCTCGTGGTGAGCTTGCGAGGAAGGAATGGTGCCAAAGTGGGAGCAAACTGGAGGTTTTGGGGAGAAGTGGGATAAAAAATATTTCTCAGGAAGGCAATATCCAGTAAAATCGGAGAGTTGCAGGAGAGACAGAACTTGTGAGGTTTAGGGAATAGCCTAAAATTTAGGCAGATGCATGACTAACAGGGAACACAATAGTGTTGTGATATTTGGGGCCCAACTCCATTCAAAATAGTGTTGCTGAAACCAGAGGCCTCCTTCTCTTCTCTACTATTGAACGTATGAAAACAGCGGTTGGGAGGAAGAGGGAAGAAAAGGGTTATTTTTGTTTAAATACTGCAGGACCAGAAAAGATCAAAAGCTGGGCCGAGTCTTCCCTGAAGCACTAAGCATTTCTTATGCCAGCCAAGTGCCCAGGACTTGGCAAGCCTTCATCGACTTGATCACTACCCAGTAGTCAAATGCTGCTGTGGAAGTCTTCCAAATAGCTGATGACTGATCATTAGTGTTGTTTAAAAGCATGTTCAGCTTTTAGTGCTGGGTTAAAATACGTAAGGTGCGCAGAGGTGCCTTACCTTTCAAAGCTGAGTTTAATGCTTCCCAAGGCATCGCAGCTCACTCAACCCTCCTTCTGTGTTTATAAACAGGGAAGGTGAAGTTTGGGCTGTGCTATCAAAGCTGCTGAGGTTGTTTTTGGCTTGGTACCAGGTCCCCTTAGTAGTAACCCCCAGCTGCTGTGGAGTGGCTCACTCTGTGTTCCTGCCTGTGGTCACCAGAGATGCAGGTCCTCAGTGGTTGTGTTCCCCCACCTGCAACAATGCCATGCAGCAATTTGGCTTTGCCTCTGGTTAGGGATATAAGTGGGCCAAGAACAAGACTGGAGGATGACAGGCATTGGAAAGGGACACCTCCAGCTAGCTGGTCTAAGCAGGCATCTACTATGTGTGCTCCTACCTGTGTACACGCCCAAGGGAATGAAGCTCTTCAGAGGAACAAAGCTCTGCAGAGGATAGA
Organism: Caprimulgus europaeus; assembly: GCA_907165065.1. The sequence goes on along the minus strand of OU015529.1, from coordinate 37,525,131 downwards.
CACCTTTTGCTCAGCAGCTTTCCACTTGGTTATTGCTGAACACAGAAAGCAGGGTGCAACACCTTCTGGTGCAACACTTTTTTGACTGTTTCCCATCAGGAGATGCCCACTGAGGTTTTCCTTGCCCCTGTAGGTGAGAACTGCTGGAGATATCAGTCTGCTGTTTTTTTGATCATCTCCTCTAGCTGCTGTCAGAAGGGAGTCATGGCCTGACTGTGGCAGAAACAGATGGAAGACTCTCAATTAAAAAAAACTTCCCTTGTTTTCCCTCTACTCGGTGCAAATGTGTTGCCTACTCTTGGCAGCAAAGGCTTGGAGACCTCTCAGCCCCCAGCCCAGGAACTACCTCCTGCTGCTGTGGTTGCTCCTAGCTGGAGGACCCCAGTGGCCTTCCTGGGCAGTCAGAGGGCAGGAGCAGGGTGACTTTGGAAAAGGGGAGTTCTCTTGATTCTTAGAGAGGTGGAAAAGCAGACATCAGAAGACCTCCTTTCTGTTCAGCCTGGAGAAGAGGAAACTGAGAGGAGATCTCATTGCAGTCTAGAACTTCCTTCCAAGGGGAAGAGGAGGAACAGGCGCTGATCTCTTCTCTCTGGCCACCAACGCCAGGAGCAGAGGAAATGGCAGGAAGATGTGGCAGGGGAGGGTGAGGTTGGCCATGAGGAAAAGGTTCTTTACCCAGAGGGTGGTGGAGCACTGGAACAGGCTCACCAGGGAGGTGGTCATGGCACCAAGCCTGACAATATTCCAGAAGCATTTGGCCAAAGCCCTCAGGCACATGGTCTGAATCTTGGGATTGTCCTGTGCAGGGACAGGAGTTGGAGTCAATGATCCTTGTGGGTCCCTTCCAACTCACAACATTTGATTATTCTGCTCTTACCCTGGCTGTATCGGATCATCGTGATAGGACAGTGGTTTTTAAAGCTCATGGAAGGGAGGGAGAGAGAGAGAGCTGTGTTTGACACAGATAGTCTGATATGGCTTAAAAAATGCTCCTGTGTTCATTGTGCTAGAATGAGCCAAATGCTGTAGCAAGGCTAAGGGGAAAGAAATCAGCCAAACACTCTTATTTTCCTTTCTAAAACTAGCAAAGATGGATTCAGGAGAGACTGAGAGTGGATCTGTGAAGACAAGGTAGCAAAGGCAAGTCCTGAATTTCAGAACACAGTGCCTGCCCTTTCTTGCTGCCTTGCAAAAATCAAAACAAAAATAAGCTGAAAACCCTTTTTCAGCCTCATTTTCAAAGCCATCTCGGGCCTGGAAATAGCCCTGAAACGAGTCTGAGAAGTTAAGAGCCGCACAGGGAGGCTTAGGGAGGGCCCTGCTGGTGTGCTAGGAATGTTTTTTTGTGTGCAAAATGTATTATTACATATCTCGGAAAACAGATGACATTATATTGCTTTACATTTGTGCTATTTTTGCTTCAAGGCTCCAGCGTGATTTGTAGTGGTGGGGCCAAGGGAAGATAACAAATGGGTGTCGGGAACCCATGAAAAATGGAATTTTCCCCCCTTCTGTTATAGTATTAAATAGCTATTTGTATTACAGCAATTTTTTTTGTGTGTGGTGTGCTTAGATAAAAAAAAAACTTTATTTGCTAATGCCACATTATTTAATTTAATCAGGCTGAAGTACACCTTTAATAAATTTGCCTCCAAAATGAAAAATTACTAAGATGTGGCAGAAGAATATTTTAATGAAAACTGATGATGTAGCAAGTTAGAGCAGAATTATGTCCTCTTCCTGCCCTTTCCTACCACCCAACAGCACAAGAGAGCAGCCGATATCTCTCAGAAAAATCACAGGCTGTGGTGTATAAGTCTTTTTAGTTTTCCTGTCCTGAGATCTACTCTCACGTTGAGTTGTTTTCTGATTTCTAGATGACCTGCCAAGAAACCAGGCCCTTGAGTAACAGCACTGAAATAAAGCAGGCAGCAGTAGTCTGCCGGCTGTGGATGCAAAGCTGAACTGTCCAGGTGTTGAGGTGTGTGTGGGGAGGGCTGTTCAAGGGCAGGGGATGCATGACAAGGAGGACTATTCTTAGACGGATCCTCAACTGGTCTCGAATCTACCCTGCTGTCCTTCCAGATGATGGCACTCAATGATGCCAGCAAATATTTACCCAGCCCCAAAGCAACCTCGCTGCTTCTTGTGCTGGGAGAGCAGTGATTGATGGATGCAAAAAAATCAACATTTGCAAGTACTTACAAGGAGGAGGATCTACATGCACTTAGGGGTGCTCTTGGGAGAGCTGCATTCAATGAGGCTGACACCAGCCTCTTCAAATAACAGGGTCATTGCCTTCTGCCTCCCACCGATGTGGGAATTTAGTATTTGAGCATTTCCCTTTTATTTTGTGCAGATATATTAAGGAAGAGTAACCACCACATTATTAGCAGGCTAAGCACGTCATCAAAAACATCATCAACAGGCCACAGCAACATCAAACAAGGTCTCACCTAGACACAACTCTGTTTTCCTCCAGAATCTTTCTTTACTCTTAAAACTGCGGTCAAGTGGAAGAATGGAAATTCTTTGAAACAGAGTGAAGTAAACCCAGAAAGCTGAACAAACCTCCACAATTAGGCGACACAAACTTGTTTCTGGGAGCAATGTGTCCAAACCTACCACCTTGACCAGGTCTTGCTTTGTCAATAAATACAAAAGATAAATCCAGGCTGAAAAGCAGGGATCCTTCTCTGCTTCTGAGTTCTTCCTGTGGGTATTCAGGTGTGAAGTGTCCTCTTGGCCAAATCACTGCCACCTGTGGGAGAGAAGGTCCTTTGCTTAGCCCTAGATGGAGTTCTTCCTCCTTCTGCTTGATCTGTCAGTGATGTCATCATAATCACAAATTTATGACATCAGGATGCGAGTCCATGGGAGCAGTCATGACAGGTGAAGTATTACAGATCCCCTGTAAGCAAAGTGAAAACTCAGCAGGAGAAAATTTGGATGAAATTTATGAGTCTTCTCTAGGAACCTGGCTTGGGGCCAACAGGATTTACACTGCCCATGCCATGAGCCTCGCTCTTGTGGGTTGGGGCTGAGATTAATCCAGCCCATGCTGACTCCATGGCACAGGGCACAGAAGCAGTTGTTGGGGATACTTGGAGAGAAAGATCAGCTGGAGATGCAAGTGCCCCAGGGGAAGGCCAGTGTGTAAGAAGCTCTACCTGTTGGTCCATTTTACCTGCTACTTTACAAAAAATGCAAAGAATGGAGCTGGTTACATAGCTGTGAGACACAAAGCTGATGTGTAGTTTTAGCCTTGTCATCTTGCTCACTGGATGGACCTCAGTGGTTCTTCAGGCTCATCCACCAGGCTTGATGAACTTGCCCATGATTTCATTCTCTGCCTAACGAAGTTCAGTAATGAACTGCCTCTGGTAGCGAGCTGGCAAGCTGGCACTTCATGTGAGGTATCTCTCTTCCACTTCTTGCTAATCTAGGATTAATTTCAGCTGATGGCCTCTGCATCCCTGTGGTGGTTTCATGATTGCCCTCTTGGGTTGGGCAGACCTTTAGGGTGGTCTTGTGTACCATCTCCTCAGCATGCTCCATCAGCTGCAGATCAGTGGCAGCAACAAAAACTGTCCATGAAATACACTCTTCCCCAAAGAGTAAGCTGTGTTTTTCCAGGTTTGCTTGCTATCCTTTTACTAGTGTCCATGAAAACAAATAGCAGTTTTCATAAACATAAACTACCATCTGGCCCTGAAATGTTAGTGGGTGTTTTTATCTCCCGTTGACGGGATTTGCAAACTGTCAGGAAAATCCTAGCAAGGTGAACATGGGTAATTTTGGCACATCTCCACCAAGCTTCTGCTCCAACCCCGATCGCTTGCTCAAAGGCCCAGTTTGCTGTTGGAGGTTCAGCTGAATTGCTTTGGGGGCTACACAGCATCATCCCAGGAAGGCTTTTTCTCAGGAAGAGTTTTTTGAGCCACCCAATCCCTTCACCTGAAAAGAAGCATACACACACACACACAAATCATCCTTTAAAGCTGTTCTGGATTTGTTCAGTGGTGACTCAGTGCTGGGCACACCTGCCCATAGCTCTGATATTCATGCCCCAGCAGCACAGCAGGAGGACAAAACCAGCCCGGGATGGGGACGTACAGGCTGCCCATTAGCACAAACCCAGTTCCGTCATCCTAAACCAACGAAATGCTCCCCCCACCCCCAACTTCACTTAACGAAGCCATTAGCACTCCTATTAAATATTTAGCTTGGCGCATTGTGTTATCCTACCTGCGAGTGGGGAAGGGCAAAGACTGGAGCAGATGGGACGGGGATGATTCAGAGCATGGTGTTTCGTCCCAGAGCACTAGCCAGGGAGCTGCTTAAATCAAATCAGGCTTAGTAACAGGAAAGTACATAATTAGATGCTTTAATGATCACGGCTACCCTGTGTGAGGTTTTGCACAATCTCTACAGGCCATTTTTTTAGAGTGACTCAAGTCTTGGATGGATTCTCTGGAAGGGTTTCTGTAATTAATCTGGGTTGGGGGAGTAGAGGGAACATCTCCAGAATGGTGGGGATTAAAAGGATGGGTTTGTGCAGAGAAGAAATAAAAAGGGGAGACCTTACTGAAGATAAGATTTTAGGTAAAGGCATGCAGCTTCTGGGTGCTGGAGACTAGGGGCCGTAGAAGATTAGCAGAGGTGTGGTTGCCTTCAGTTTCTGTGTCTGTTAATCAAAGGATGGGAGTCTGACAACAGAACATAGCTGGCAAGGAAAAATGTGTGTCCCTAAAGCTGCCTGACAATCACAATGCACCAAAGAGTCTTTATATTCTTGCTGCCTTTAGCAAATAATATCACACTGTTGCTGCAGGTTTGGTGGAGCCGTCATAGAGGTGGGAGCTTGACCACAAGCACTAGCAATGGAGAAGGGCTGTGAGATTTTTCTTTGATTGGCTTTTGTCAGGAGGTGGAATTTAAGAGGATGGGTTTGATACACAGACTCTTGGCAGACCCGTTGACAAAGGTCATGTTACAAATATATCTCCAAGCCAATGTTGTTTCTAAAACACTTTCTCCCTGCGTTTATACCAGTAAACAGATTCAACCTCTTGGTGAGGCATTTTCCAAGGTAAAATCTCCAGAAATATAACAAGGCCTGACATTGTTCAATGGGCTTAAGAATGACTTGGGAAAGCCTTTGAATGCCTAAAGAGCTCCAGCAAGAGGACTTCAGTTCGTCTTTTATCTGTGCTGAGGCTTCAGTCCATCACTGGTGTTAAAAGATGACCTACAGCTAAGAAAGGAAGGAAGCTGGCCGGACATGTTTTATGGAGCTTTTTCAGGTAGAAGGTGCTTACTCACTTACTCCGCCCAGGATGTGGGAGATCATGTTCGAAGCCTCTGCCTGATAGAGAGCTGGGATTAATTAAATATGCATGGGGCCAGAGAGAGAATCAGGCAGAGCAAACATGCAAAATCCTTCATCTTCTAGGGGAATGCTCAAAAGCTACGTATTGTGTTTCTTAGGCTGGTGTTCATGTCCTCTCCCTCTTGAAAGAATCAAACATTAAATTAAAAGGTTTTAGAATAGAAATCCCCAAATCGCACAATTCCCACAATTCTTGTTTTCTGGCTAGTTCTCATTTCCAGCACGGGATATTAACATACTCAGATAAGGGTAATAATGGGGATCTGCAAGTCTTTCTTAGGTGCTAGTCTTGAAACCTATGTTTAGATATGGCTCAGAGTCCACCTGCATTTCAAAATTGATCCAAAATGAGAAGCAGTGAATTCCTTTGTATTGTATTTTTTTCCATTGCTTCCATATTCCTGAATGTGTGCTCTCCCCATCAGCAACTGTCCTCCTGCCTCAAATATGGAAAACCTGAATGTGCCTCCTCTCCTCCACCCCTGCAGGGATAAGGAGCTGGCAAATCTCATCTCCTGCACACTTGGCATCCCATAGGTTGCATCTTCAGAGTGTAATCAGCTTGAGGAAGAGACCCTTACATCACTCGCTGGGGTCCCCTCTTGTTCTAAGAGCATGCAGTGTATTGCACAAATAGCAGGCGAGGGTAAAGAACGTAAATGTGGCCTGATTTGATAATCACCAAAAAGGACTTTAATGCGAACGTGGTCTGAAATTGTGGCAGATGAGAGACAGAAAAAGTGTTGGTGTGAGTCCCTCCCTGAACACTTCCACTCTGGGCTGCTCTTGCAGCTTTTTCCGGCATCTCTGAGACAAACCAGGAGGACTCTTCTATTTAATAATAGGGGAAATTCAAGTAATTTCAATCAATCAGCCTTACTCAGGGTCTCTGAAGGATTGTAGCTCCAGCTTTTCTTCCCTTCCCCATTACGCTCAAAAAAATATCCAGGAACATCACATTTGTAGGTTGGCAATTAATAAAGAAATCCCATCACTCAGAAAAATAGGCAAATTGCGTTAGAGTCAGACTCTGGGCTCAGCTGCTTAGCAATGAGGAGAGCCATCTGAGGCTGTATTTTATCCTGCTTGGCTTTTTTTAAACAAAATACTGTCCATCTCTTTCTACTTTTCTTAGCTGGAAATAGAGAAATAAATGTTTTCCAGAGGCCAGGCTAGAAAAGGTCTTCATCTCAGTTCTGAAAGGGAAGAGGCTACAGTTACCTGCGGGAGGATCTGATTGTACCTGAACGGATCAATATTTTATTTATTTATTTATTTATTTTCTCCTTACAAAGTCCATCAAACTCCTGACTATTGAAATCTATTTCAGTAGCCAACCTCATCTCCAGTGGCCAGTTCTTGGTGGTACCCCCAGCTATCAGGGGAAGAGTAAGAAATAAGTTGCTGATGTCTACCTGCAACAGGGAGCTGGTGCAGGGGGGTGAAGAAGAGAGAAAATGAGAAAGCAGAATCTCTTCCTTGCTCTGCTCAACATGCAAGGGAAAAAAATTCCTCTTCCCTTTAGTGAAAGCCATTAAAGGGGAAGGAGGAAAGAAAGGAAGAGGAAAGTCATTACAAGGTTTTGAATCTGGAGGTCTTTTACATCTCTGAAACTGGATGTAGGTTGTCAGCAAAGAAGAAAAGCAGACACTTTGCTGATAGTGCAGGTACCAGTAAAACCTGCTGTGCTTCTAATGAATACTGACGAAGCACTTTTGGAGAGGAGGGAAAGAAAAACCCACCTGCTTTTGGAGTTTTCCCTGTGGTGTGGCCTTCATCTGAACCAAGATGCTTGATAAGGAGGACCTGATGGTTTCTCATCAGCTTGCAGGACTGTCCCCAGGCTGAGAGGAGCAGTGAAACTGCTGATGGGGTCTAGGAGCACTTTGATGGGGAATGACTGCAGGGAACAGCTCCCTTCTTGCATCTGATTAAATGCTGACAAAGGGGGTTGGGAGGAGGAGGCCACCCTGCTCATGTATGGATTAAGAAGGAACCTCTTGAACTTCCAGAGCAAGTCTTTCAAGATTTTGTTGTTCCCTGGGGCTTTCTGTAGAGCCTTTCTGAACTCAGCTTCAACAGGGCCATGGGCTGCTGGTTTAGCTGTATTCTTGCAGCCCGTGCCATCTGGAGATGCTGTCCTAGGATTATGCCTATAGCTATAAGCTTATGGTCTTGGGACATCAGACCTGCTGTTGTGGCATGCCTTTTACACCTCTTCTTGTTGCCCAAGTTGTTGCTTCATCGTGACAAAGGGTTTTGAAGTCAGGATTGATCTCTTTTGCCACCCAATCAGGCAATGGAGTGAGATGAGAGCATACATCCATACCTGCTGCCTTACATCCCAGCTGTGAGCAGATGTTTCCTTTATTGATGGTCCCATGGAGCCTGTCTCCCTGCTGCTGGCTGGGAAAGCAAATATTCTTGATCACATTGCAACTGTTGTTTCCAAAGTTACATTCAGCAACTGCAGAGGCAACTTTTCCTTTAATGATAATGGGAAGAAAGAGTTAAGATGGACAAGAAAGGAAGACAACAATATGAATTAGCAGTCCACACAGCCGAGAGATGTATGTAGTAACCTCTTTTATGTCTTATTCTCGCCTAGGGATACCTTTGTCTTCTGCAGCATGGATGGATTTTTAATCTTCTTCACAAAGACAATCTTTGCAGGAGGGGGAAACAATCAGCTTTTATGGGGCTGTTCACTCCTTTATTTATTTGCAAATTCTTGGCAACAGTCAAACTTGAGCAAAGGATAAAAAAAAAGAAAAAAAGAGAAACAGTACAGAAAAGGTGGACAGGAAGATGGGTATTTTACTTACTGTATCCCACAGAATCAGAAATGGATGTCTTACACATATATAAATAAGAGCCATCTATAACCTACAAGTATTGAGATGTAAATAAGGTAACAGTGGGAATTTTATCTCATTCAGCCTGAAAAATGAGTCTCCTGTTTCAGGGAGTTTAAAGGCATGCCTTTGAAGCTGAAGGCACAAACCCTTTGCTGAAGCACGGAGCAGGAAGGGAGGAAGGCAGATGATCTCTGGCAAGACCCTTCCTGCCATCCCGGTGTCTTCCAGTGTAGGATCTCCAGCAAAGTGACCAGGCTTCCCTCCACTGAAAAAACAGAGGGGGAAGAGGAATGATCTGTGTGCTGCTGAAGGAAGGATATGCACTGTTCTGTTTGAAGCAGGAGAAGAGGTCAGTCTTCATCTCCTTCCCACTGAATTGTCCTTCTGAAGCAGTTACACGGCAAACCTTGATGCCTGCCCCTGCCTGATGCCAGAGAGAGGCAAGGGGACCAGGTGCTGAGATGTTTCTCCTCTTGATGCAGGAAGTATCAGACAGCACTTTATATCCATCCTTTTCTCCAGTTTTCCATCAAAAAGTTAGTATACAAAGGGCTCCCAACCCATACAAGTCTTCCCTCTCCATGACTGTTTTCATTCCTGGCATACCAATCACTCGAGCAAGCTCCAAACATCTTATTAACGATTCCAAGTGAGATCCTATTAAAATGGCACTGTCAAGTTGGTTAGGACCAGCCTCTCTTCATCTGTCAAGGAGCCTCCTCTTCATTCTAACTTCTTTTTTTTTTTTTAAACAAAAGACAAACCACCTCAAATACACAGCATCTGCTAGCAAAACACAGATTTTGGTTGTTATTTTACTTTATGGAAGCTGCTGTTCATGCAAGGTTAAACTATGTACTTAAGAATTAGGAAATCAGGGTCACAAAGATGAAGATCAGTTGTAGTTTGTCTCCCTCTAAGAGCGTTTGTCAGACGGAAGGAGATGGAGGAAAAAACCTACAACAAAATAAGATACCCCTAATCCTATCATATCCTGGGTTTTTTTGCAAGAGGTCTTTGTTCATGATGGTATGACTGGAAAGTCTTTTTGGAAAAAATTATGTCATATTATTGGAAAGATGCTGTTCCTGAAGATCTCTCTGATCTCCACTACCTGAATATATATATGGTCTTTCACTCATTCAGACACAGAAAAACAATCAGATCTTGCAGCTCAGACTGTGATCGGTTATCCTACATGGGCATGGAGAAAAGGAATAGTTTTGTACACATGGGTTTTGTATCAAAGTGTTCACCAACCAGTGAAGGAACCAGAGAAATCTGCGGAAACATCTGTTTGTTTCTGCATGCTCCCCAGAAGTCAGGGCTGAACTCTGCCCTTGTGTTCTTAGCCCTAAAACCTGGCTTTGCCTTTAAAACACAGCTTTGGGGCTAAATAGATAAATGCTCTAATCTCGGTGCATCGTAAACTTGGAACGTGCAGATTCATCGCTCTGCTCCTCAGCTGTAGAAAAGGGATTAACAGCATTTCTTTCTCCTTGCTGCTTCTCTCTGTGTTGCCTACCCAAGCCACTGGGCTTTCTTGAGAGAAGTCTTTCTCCCATGCATGTGGTTTGTTCACCATCTGGGCTTAGTGACTTTTTTTTTTTTTAATATCTAGGTGCTACTGTAGTAAATGGTCATTATGAAGCTATAAATAGTTCACAACACTCCAATTAGGAAGCTGTACTTAATTGCATGAAAAACTAGAGGAAGAAGCTGCTGCTGCAGTCCATGATGAGGAGAACTTAGCAGAAGGCATTCTTGGGTCGCTCAATTGTCCAGATAGCAGTTAGAGTAGATTTTCTTTTTTTCCCCTGGGTCAAGGGTGTCAGTGGAGAGGCTGGGCCTTCTTCTCTTAGCAGTCAGATAAATAGGTGGTGATGTTAAAAGAGTGGGAGACTGAGAGTTGAGTAGTTTCTGAGGTCTGACAGCTGAGCCAGATGTCAGGCGTGCCCTTAGCTTCACCTGGCTTTTTCTTACTGCCCCACAGATTTACTGGCATCACTCCTAATGAAGCAAGGCTGCTACCCATGCCTTACCTTTCAAACCAGCTACTTCATGCTTTGCTCATCCTCCAAAGTGCTTGGCAGCATCCTGAGGATCCAGAGAGAAACCAACAGGTCAAGTCAGAGTGGTCAGAGCCCCTGTTTGCTCCCAGGCTGTCCCCATGGCTTTGCTGAAGTCACCAATGATGCTGGTACCTACTGAAGGATGCAAGAACTTGTATGGGACTACAGCCTGGGGTGGATCAGGGGACTAAGGCACTTTATCTGCTAACTTCTACAACAGGATCACAGAAAGTAGCGTGTGAGAATTACATTGGAAAGAGGACTTGGCGATGTCCTTTTCACATTGCTCAGGCAGCGGCCTTACTTTCCAATGCCTTTGCAACAATTTGCATGCTATTACCCACAATACCTTCAGCTTTAATGCTATTACATCTTGGCAGTCTCTCTAACCTAATGATGAGAAACACTGCAGTATTCCTTATCTACTGTTTGCCAAAAAACCCCAACAATTATTTGAGGGAGGGGAGCAGGAAAAGTGATTTGTCAGCTTTTTTTTCCTGCCTTCTCTTTTTTTTCTTACCTTAAAAGGCTCTGGAGGAAGGAAATGGGAGAGTGATAACTTCAGGACCAGACTGGCCATAATGCCAACTACCAAGTGGAGATGACACTGCTCCTCCTGCTCACCCACAGCCCCAGCATCCCACACCTTCTACAACCCGTTCCCATTGCAGCACTTCTCCTACTGCTGCCTTCTCCTGCCATTTTCCCTGATCCATTTATTGCAAAGTAGTATTTCTTTTCATCCAATTTCTTCTTAGCTTTGGGGCAGGGACTCGTGTTTGGGAGTAATGCTTCGAGGTGATGATTTAAGTGCTGTCCTCTTCTAGGTCTATGTTGCTCTTGCGGCTTCCTTGCTCTATTTTTGATAGAAAATATATAGCTGAGTGATACAATGAGATATTCTGAGCTTTGAATGTAATTTCTGCTTGAGTTGGTGATGCTAAGTTGGTGTTAGAGCCTGAGAGCATGTGAGCCATCTGCTTGTTCCCCAGCAAGATGCATGTAACGTGGTTGTTGTAGACCTGGGCTTTGTAATATCGTGTTTGGTAGGTGCCTCCAGGATTTGGTCCCAGGGGAGGGCACAGCCGTGTTAAAAGGACACCCTCTGGAAAGTCAGATGAGTGCTTTGGCAGGGCAGCAACATGGCATTTTTCTTTGTTCCCTGGCACACACCCAGCTTTTCATTATCTTATTAAAGCAAACAGAATTGGGACAACCAGCTCTGTTTGTCCACTAAGCAGAATTAATTCCCTGCATTGGCTGTTGATCCAACCCAGGTGATGGGTGACCCCAGGTGATGGGGATGTCCTAGGGATGGGTTCAGGGGTCTTGGGGAATTATGGGAGCTGCTGGGGCTGGCACATGGCTTTCTTCAGCCTGGCCGGCGGGGAAGGGAGAGGCTTTGTCCCAGGGAGGCAGGGGGTTGGCACAGGGCAGCGTGCCGAGCTGGCACGTCAGCCGCATTTCTCCAGACAGAAAACGAGTAAGAATAAGGCTCATAAAACATCCATAATAGCTCTGGTTTTGGCTCCTGCAGAAATCCCTGCTGCTTTCCCCTCTTTATCTCGCTTCCTATTCAACCGTCCCATGGACTCCCAGGGACGGCAGGGAACATGCGCCTGGGATCGGGTTTTTGGCATCTGTGCGTCCACACCTCTGTCCTTTATTTTGGGCTCTTCAAGGAAACAGGCTGAGCGCCAGGGGCAGAGCGAGACTGGTTTAGAAACCGACCTGAAAACAGAGTCGCAGCAGCACATCGGGTGGTTGTTGAAGTGTAGGAGAGGTAACCAAATTCCCTTGCAAAGCTGCCCCTCCCTCCTTCTCCTCCCACTCCCTGGCTTCTTAATTAACCTCTGTTAATTAAGCCACAGCTCTCATTGCTAGAAGGTATCGGCGTGTTCAAGAGCTTAGTAGGATTAAATATTATTAGATATTCTTGGATAATAGGAATGCCTCTGTGCCTGGAGCTCAAGTTTGGTGGCTGGCCCGTAAACTGGAGCTAGAAAAGCGAGGGAGAAAGTTTTTATTCATGTGGTCATGCCTGAACTGGTTAGTCTGGCCTCATGGAAGGGCGGGGGGCTGGGGGGGAGGGGAAAGCTGTTTTCAGTGGCAGAGCTCTCCTTAATGTCACCTGGAGTGCCAGCAGCCTCTGCAAAATGGGTTACAACAGGAGCTGGTGACGTGGGAGATGTTTGGCTGAGATTAGCTGAAACTAGTATATTTTGTGCCACGTCTTTCCCACCTCTGCTCAGCGCTGAGCCTTGTGATGCCACCTTGCAAAGGTCCTGCCACCCACAGCCCAGGAAAACATCCTGCCAGGGGTCGGAGGTGGACATTTTCACGCCTCTCCTCCTTTGTATGATGATCCTATAACAATCCTATAGACAGTCAAAGGCAGCCACGGAGTGTGCCGGCTTATAAAGTGAGCAAACATAATATTTACATCAATAAGACTCCCCGTGTTTGACTAGAAGCTAAACAATTTAAGGGAAGATTGATTTGTTACGTTAAAGGGTAAACTGGGTCAGGGTTATGAAAAGAAGCTTGAAATACCATTCACAAAAGCAACATACCAAATCCCCCCGCTGCTCTTTAAGCATTGGAAATGTCACAAAGAGATAATTCAAGCGGTAGAGGAACTGCCACATGAAAGCAGCGCTGGGAAGATGTCCACTTTGGAGGGCTTCATCCAGTTCAATACATACAGCTGGATCAGGAGCTGGAATCTGTGTTGCCTTGAATATGCAGACTGCTTCTAGGTTGTAAGTTGCTTTTTTTTTTTTTTTTTTTTTTTTTTTTACCTTACGAGCAGAAAGATTAAAATTTCCCATAGAATAAGAAGTCAGATTCAGAGAGGCAGCTTGTTTACATAACAATGCAGCATCCTAAAAATGTTAAAAAGAACTTATAAAAGTAAACAAAGTGAGTGTGAGAGAAATTCAAATGGCTCCCTTCCCCCCTCTGGTCAAACTTTTAATTGCTGGGAATTCAAAGCAGCTGCATTTTCTGCTGGAAAAAATGCTCTGTTGCATTTTTATAGTTTTCTTTACCATAGGAGCCTCGGGAGCAGGATGGGGCCTTACTTCCCTGGGTCGGAGGGTTGCACATGAAGCAGGGGATTTCAGGGAGGGGGGATGAAAAAGGCTGTGGATGCCTATTAAGCACCTAATAATCTTTCATTGTAGAAAAAAAAGAGGTCTATGTGGCCCTGAGTCATACAATGAATGGCCTTTAGCATATTTTGCCCTTTTTTCCATGAGCAGGCTGTGACTTTTTCCTCCCCAAATGAACCATGACAAGCCCCTATCCAAACAGTCATAATAGTAGTAATAACAGTAATTATCCCGGCAGCAATATTAATCATAAAAACCTCTTCTTTCTTTTCTTTTTTTTTTTTTTAATTTGCCACTCTCGTGATGAATGAGCACTAAGCCACTGACGTTGGCTGCCTGTGCAGGGGTCCTGCCTGTCCCACAACCTTCTGGCTGGGAGCACGCCGTCCCATAGCTCATCTGGGTGCTTGGTGCTGATAAGTGGGGTACATCAAGCCCTCTGGGGCAGGATTTTGCCTGTTTCAGACTGATGGAGATCCATATGCTTGGTGCCTTTTGCTTTCAGGGGTGCCTGGTGGGTCCAGCTCTGCTGCCTGGATACCCACACATCAAAACCCAGCAGTCTTATCAAGAGCGAATTAAATCCTCCTCTAATAGCGCTTGGGCTCCAGCTCTGTGCGAAAGTCATCTGTAGCCCCAGGTGCTTGTCTGCAGCAGCTGCCCTTTTCATTCCCAAAGTGACTGGGTGCTGGGGAGATGAGGCATGGCACATGTGTAACGGCTGGTGAGGCTCATCCGACATGGAAGGGCAGCTGGGTAAGCAGCCTCCTGCCTTGAGATTCTGCTGTTTGGGCGCTGTTTCTCTTCATTCCTTTTTCCCAGGGAAGGGGGAAGTGGGAGAGAGAAGACAAAGGGCAGACATGGGGAACTGGAAGGCCCCTCCACTTCCAACTGCTGCTTTTCCCTCCTGGTTTGGTACCTTCACGATTTGGTTGCTAGAAGCTGAGAGCAGTGCAGCCTCTCCGAAAGCAATGCCTTTAGAGTCCCGCTGGTATTTCTCCACGCAGACAGGTTTGGGTAGCTCTGTTGTAGGCTGCAGCAAGAGATGATGCTCCTCCATAGTCCCCAGCAAAAGCCCAGCAGCTCAACCAGCAAGGAAACACAATCAGGAAATTAGGAATTTGGGGCAAAAAAAATGCTTTATGAGGTCATGATGGATATGCACAGCCAGGGACAAATCCTGGCCCTGCTGAAGCCAGCAGGATTTATTTGCTGTTGTCTTCCTGGGGACTGGGACATGTTGGTCTCTCCTGCCAAGGAACAAGTAACAGGACAAGAGGAAATGGCCTCAAGTTGCTCCAAGGGAAGTTGAGATTGGATGTGAGGAATAATTTATTTCCTGAAGGGGTTCTCAGGCATTGGAAAGGGTTGCCCAGGGCAGTGGTAGAGTCCCCACCCCTGGGGGATTGAAGGGTCGTGTAGACATAGTGCTGAGGGATATGGTTTAGTCGGGGACTTGTCAGTGTTGGGTTAATGATTGGACTTGATGAGCTTAAAGGTCTTTTCCAGTCGAGGCAGTTCTGGGATTCTATGTCCCATGTCCCAACTCTGGGGTGAGAGGAGCAGGCAGAGCCTCTTGCAGCACTGGTATGGAGTTGGTCCCTGCTGCTGCTCCGGCCGTGCAGCCCTGCCCAGTGTCCCTGCCTGGTGCTTGGGGCTCTCTGGAGGCATAGGAGCAGCCCCCATCCCCATCTCTATGCCGTGCTGGCTGCTTAGTGCTGCGGCAATTAATCACTTTGTAAATATCTTCTGGTTTATTACATAAGCAATAAGCACTTTGTCGGAAATTGCATAACTTATAATCCAATTAAACAATAATTACATTGTAATGGCTTTGTAACTATGGCATTAATTAACTTTTATTGCCCTGTAAATTAAGCATGGTATTGATACAGAGTTGAGAGCAGACAGCTGGCTCTGACAGTGACAAGAGAGGGATGGGGAGCCCCAAAAGCTGTTGGGGGGACTGTTGAGGCCTATGGTTGCATGGTTGACCTTGGCAAGAGAGAGCTTTGTCTGAGCTGTGAGCATGTCTGTGTGCATCCTCTTCTTTCCAAGGAGGTCTCCTTTCCCAGGAATGGAAGGGTCCCAATGGCCAGGGGTCCCTGGGAACCAGCTTTGCAGCACTGACATGGAGCCAGCAGAGGAGTGGGAAGCTGGCTATGTGTTTGGAGAGCTTCTGCATGCCTATGCATTGATGCTCATCCCTACCAAGCACCAGCTTCACCCACAGGTTGCGGGTGCTAAAGAGATGGGAGCTATGTCCAAGGTCCTCCAAGGTGCTCCGATACCTATCATCACTCCTGATGAGAGGATCTGTGGCTGACTGTTGGGAAATCACCTCCCTGGAGGAGGTTTTTCAGCTGATGGTGCCACTTCAAAGTGCCTGGTGTTGATGGCAAGGCAATGTGCTCTTGCCAGCTTGCCATCAGCAAGCGATGCTGGGGTAGTGCTCCCTCCCCAGTTAGCAGGGAGAGAGGCTGGACCTGTGGCTGCTGGGTACTTGCCCTCCACCTGCCAAGCTCTCCCACTGGCAAGCCTGGAAGAGAGATGCCTTCATCCCTGCCACCCACACAGCTTTTAAGCTGTCACCAGGCTTGGGACCATTGGAGCGAGTGGGGGTTGCTTCAGCAGGATCTCCTCCCCATGGCTAGCCAGGCAGGGAAACTATTCTAGAGAGGCAGAGAGTGGGGAAACGTTTTGCTGGAGGCTTGGGAGGCTGCTGCTTTGTGCACACAGCTTCCCCCCTCCCTCTTTCAGGAGGGACGTGCTCACACATAAATGCTTCCAGCCCTTTTGGGCTCCCCTGGGCGCAGCTGGCTCTGCACGAGTGCTGCAGGTCAAGGAATTGGGACCAGAGCTGGCAACACCGTGGATGCCCCTCTGATCTCACCTCCATCCATCCCCATCCTTACACCTCCTTTCAGCTCTGCTTCAGACAGAGACTGTGACTCTGGGGTGAGCTGCTGCTTGCCCAGTGTGAAAGGGCTGCGAAGGGCAGGATTTTGCAGCAGCTTCTTTGGGAGCAGCCTCCCCGGGGAGAAGGGCAACCAGAAACCTATCTGGGCCATCTCCTGCAGGCTTTCAGGTGGAGCAGGGAGGCAAATCCTGCCTCTGCTCCTCACACCCCTTTGCGGCTGGGGATTTGATGACTGCACGTAAGTGAGGGTGTTCCTCATGCTGGGACTCATTTCTTTGCTGGCCAGAGATGCTTTATATGGGATGAGTGACTTTCCCTGAGACAGTTCAAGCAAGGAGCCAACAAGTTGAATCCTGGTTGGATAGGTAGCAAGGATACCAAATTGAGGTGCCAAGCTCTGACCAGAGAGCTGCTTCATTTTTCAGGAGGGATTCCATCCTGCGCCAATGCTCCTTGGCACCTGGGGAATCAGAGAGCACGTGGTGCTGGGGGAAAACATTTACAG
This sequence comes from Caprimulgus europaeus, assembly GCA_907165065.1. Next base: position 37,508,271 of record OU015529.1, on the reverse strand, counting down.
ACTAAATCGTCTCCAGATCTCTCTGGGTTTGCCTCTCCTGCTCCTGAATATGCAGTCAGCAAGCAGGTCTGATGAAAGACTGGCATTTAGAAAGCTGTTCTTGACACCAGGCATGTTCGGAAACAAGAAAATCAGCACAGCCGTTTGGATTCTGGTGTAACCGGTACAGTGATGCAGATAGGGAACTGTAACAAAAATAATTAGCCTTTTGATCTGGCGTTATCTCTAAATCTCCTCCCCACCTTCTGAACCCTGTTGAACTACCTCTCTGCTCCCTCCTGGGTTTCTACCTCTCCAGCATCCTCCTGCTTCGCCACGTGTCTGCTCTTAACCCTGCAATCACCCAGGACGCACAAGGAGCCATTATTTGGCTGTGCCTTGTCCTAGTTTTTTTTGTCCTGCCTTTTTTTTCCTTTGTACAGGCCTATTCATTTTGCAAAAATCACAGTTTGCATGCACAAAAGGCCTATCTCGTTTTTGGAAAACAACTTGCTGGGGCTCAGCTCCCCTCTCAGCAGAGCCAGGAATCCATGGCTGCTGCTGGTGGGCTCGTGCAATCAGGATCGCAGCAGATAAAACAATTATGGAGATCTGCCACCTTGTGGGAGCTGGGAGATGTGGCAGGACCCCCCCAGACCCTCACCCTGTGTGCAGGCTGGGCTTAGGGGCAACTCCATGCTGGGTTTGGGAGATGTACCTCCATGGAAGCAAGAGGTGCGCACCACCTCACCGAGATTTAGACTGGGTCCCTCCGGCTGCCTTCTGGAGTGGGTTTTGGTACCCAAAAAGGCGCAGAATAGTTTTAGCCATCAAAAGAATAGTTAAAGTATACTCTCCCTTTATAAAAAAACCCAAACAACTAAGGAAGGGGAGAGAGAAATAAGTGAAGAGAGATGGTTGGAGGTGAACTGTGAGGATGAGAGGGCCATCCATCATGTTTGCTTTCGCCCGGTGGGAATTTCCACTTTCCCCCTCCAGCCTGCGAGTGCTCAGTGTGCATTTCCCCTGTGCCTCCTCTCCTCTTCCTGGGTCAATAGCCCATCTTCTCCTGCTTCGCCATGGACCCATCGTGGTTCCGTAGGGCTGTTGTTAGGAAGGTGAAGAGCAGCTGTGAGAGAATAAAAACAGTGTTTGTGGCAGCTTGATTTTTCTCTTAAAGAGCTGCTGGTCCTACAGGAGAGGTGGATGTAGTGAAGCGTGGAAATCACTCTCCAGTATTGCTCAGGAGGTTCCCTACTTCGGCCTCCTCTTTTATTTAATTTCCATTTTCTTTTTACTTGAGGAAGTTAGTTTTTCCCTCACCTGGACGACTGCCCTTCTATCCTCAGCCAGCCCCTGCTCCCCACAGCATCCTGCCTTTCTGCAGTGATGGGTTGTAATGTTGCTACTGAGATCTCTGACTTCAAGTGGGCACCTGGCAGCCAGGGAGCACCTCGAGCAGAGTGAGTGGCTCCAGTCACTGAGAGATGGGGAAAAAAAGAGGTGCAGGAAAAAAATATAATAAATTAATGGGTGCTGTAAATAGCTTTGAGCTTTTAAATGAAATACTTTTCATGGTTGTGAAACATCTGCAGGGTTTATTTAGTGCCTGGGTTTTTCCATTCATCAAGCTCTGTTAGGAGATATAAGCCCTACGTCGTCGTTTTAGTCCCCCCAGCCTGGAAGCCGAAGGCTTTGCTGGCTGTGGCTCCGTGCCTGCGGACATGCATCCCTGCCCAGTTCCTGGGGTGCTGGGAGCGTGTTGGCAGCCTGAGAGCACCCGGCACTGCCTGGCTCCTAATCAGAGCTGACAGGGCTGAGGAAAGGGAGAAGGGCGAGGGAGGAGATGGGGAAAGCAAAGCGATGGATGTTCCTGGAGCTGGTCTTTTTGCACCTGCTCTCATCAGTACCGTGAGTGGGGGACAGTGGACCCCTTGCAAAGGGGCACCTGGGGTCTGGCAACCCAGGGCTGTGATCTGGGTGCCGTGGGTTCATTGGGAAGGATAAAAACAAGCCCCCTCATGAGTGGGAGGAGGAGGCAAGAAAGGAAACCTTGAAGGAAATTTTCTTTCCTTAAAGGAAATATGTCATTGCCCAAATTGCTGCGAGATGGCAGGAGGAAAAAAAACCCAGATGGGGCCAGGCAGGACCCAGCTGTGGGTGCTGGTTGCACCCCAGGCTTGGGTGTGCTGCGGGCAGGGCGAGCAAGAGGTCCCATGGGAGCCCTGTCCTTCCAGAAGGACCCAGCGAGCACAGTTATTACTGTTTATTCAAGCTTTCTAAGCCAGCAAGTCAAAACCTGAACCTCGTCCCATTGAAAACTTGAGTCCTGTAAAGCCACTGGTTAAATGGGAATTCATTGAGCATTGAATCTGTCAAAGCAGTTTTTATTTTTTGCCTCGATGCAAGCAGGATTTAGTCACTGACACCTCCCAGCTTCCCCAGGGCTGAGCAGCAAACATGAGCATCCCGATATCCCCCGTGCTGGGTAAAACATTTTGGGATGCCCTCAGTCGTAGGAGGAGATTGAAACATTTTGCTGGGTTGTGACACATGTGCTTGCACTTTTAAAAGGGAGGGGAAGGAGGAGGAAGGAAGGGTAATTAATCACCAAAGATACTTTGCTCATTTATTTTAACAACTGGAGTTTAGCTTAAATTATTTATGCTGAAGCTTCATAATGCACTAGGAAATGCACTGCAACATATGTCATCAAAAGAATGAAGCCTGGGTACTCCGAAACCACACTCCAGCCCTATTAAACTTGCGTTTAAGTGGGAAGAGGAAGACTTTTTTTTTTTCCCCAGCAAATTAATAATGTGTGCTGATTAGCACAAAACAGATTAGCAAGGTTCCTCTCCATGTGCTTTGTTTCATCAATAGAAAGTTAATTAACAACCCTCTGCCTTCTGATACCCAGTTATAAGACAACACTCCAGCATCACACAGACCTTAATCTTAGATTATAAGTTTGTTCATTTTCTTTAATTTTAGCTACTATTAGATACGTGCTGGCTGGGAGATGTGTTTTCATAACAGATAAGCCCAGTTTGGTAATACTCTAACTTCCCTTATTTCAAGGCAATACTGTATGGGGCAGAGCACTGGAGCTCTCTTCCAGCCTGGAATTATGACCTAGTTTACCAAAAAAAGCACCAAAAAGTTTTTAAAATGATATGCAGAATATTTGGGACATGCTATAGACAAGGACAAAAAAAATACAGTACGGCATGGGAGACAGGCTCTGAAGAATTTTTAATAAGAGAGTAAACCTTGATAAAATAAGAGCATCACCCTGTTACAGTCCCATGGACCCAAAGAGACGCGATTATGGAGACCCCAGTACTAAGGGACAAATATTGAGTGCGAGGTGCAGCACCTTGCAGCTTGCTGAGCTCAGGGTGATGAAACGTCCCATCCCATAGCATTTTTATGCTAGATCAAACTTAAAAATTAAGGCCAAATTTTCCTGAAGCTTTGGTACCCTAGAATATGTTCCTCCCCCAAAAAAGGACATGATGTTCATTAGAGGATCACACATGTGCTTGAAAAACAAGAACATAAAAAATGAAATTATAGCATGGCCCTTCACTCATACCTTTAGCTAAGGCCACTCTTTCTTAAATTCCAAGTGGTTTGTTTTCCCACATTTGCCTCTATTTTCCCATAATTAGTGCACTTACTACATTAAAGCTCTGGCAGAGCTGCATTCTCCATCTGCATAAAAACTGGTCATCTCCTCCTCCCCAAGGCGAGTATCTGGGCCATCAGGTTTTACAGGTCAGCGTTAGCAAACCTGCCCCAGATGCCTGTATGTGGAGTCCAGGCACTACCCAGATTCCTCTTCAAGTTGTGTCTTGAAAGGAGAGGAGCGAAAGTCCTGCTCCCAACTCATCCTCCTGGGCTCCAGCCCTCTCCTTCCAACCCAGTGTATGCCTTGGCATCCCAACCACCATCTGTGGAGAAACCACAAAGAAAAGAGTCTTTTGCCCAAAGACGCTGCCCAAGTTGCGGACAAGACAAGAGCTCCTGGCCTTTTGATCTTGTGCGTGGTGATAATAACTCATCTGGCTGACAGCAGCCTCCCCCTCCCCTCTCTTGCCCCCACCCTGCTTAATTAAAGGGAACAAAGAAAAAGTTGCTAATTAAAAGGAAGAAGGGAAGGAGGGGGAGAGCACGTGGGAGGGAGGGATGCGGCAGCAGAGCAGTGCAGGGCGGTACCCATGGCAGGGACACCCGAAGATGTGTGTGGCTTTGGGAAGGAACTGAAAGCAAATCTTGATTGCCCACGGACTGGGGACAGGCTGACTTGTGCTGTTGGGTCAGGTGAGGGGTGCTGCTAAAGCACCCCAACCCTCCTACAAGCCAAAGCCAGGGATGAGAGCTGGTGATACCAGCCGCGTGCAGGGCCATTCTTCCCCATCTCAGGGCTCACCTTCCAGCTCCTGCTGTGATTGAATCGCAAAGCTGCCTTCTCCCCACCCTCCAGCTGCTCTTTTCAGGATGCCTGGAAGGGCGGCCCCTTGTTTTGGCTCCGGTGCTTGCCTCCCTGCTTTGTGGTTTATGGGTGTCCTAGTGTGCTGTAAAGGAGAGGTGGTTGTGAAGGAGGGACTTGAAGTGCAGTTAAGGGGTAAATTTACAGGCAGTGCTGACGTGTGAAACATTTGGATGTGGAAAGGTCTTCTGGTGACTTTCAGAGAGAAAAAAAAAGTAGACTATGGGTCAAAAGACGACTACTAGCTGTAGTAACCTCTCCTGGCTTTACCAGCTTTATATATGCTTGTTCCTAGTGAATTTGCAGAGTCTCTTCTATCTCAAGAAGAACACACCCTAGCAAGGATTCCCAACCATGTTTACATGCAGGACAATGCAACACAGTGTGAGAGCACAAGAGCAAGTGTAGAGTCCTTCACCTGGAGAGGAATAATCGCATGCATCAGTACAGGTTAGGGGCTGACCTGCTGGAGAGGAGCTCTGTGGAAAAGGACCTGGGTGTGCTGGTGGACAGCAGGCTGGCCATGAGCCAGCAGTGTCCTGGGGTGCATTAAAAAGAGCGTGGCCAGCAGGTCAAGGGAGGTTCTCCTTCCCTTCTATTCTGCCCTGGTGAGGCCACATCTGGAGTCCTGTGTCCAGTTCTGGGCTCCTCAGTTCAAGAGGGACAGGGATCTTCTAGAGAGAGGCCAGTGGAGGGGCCACAGAGAAGGTGAGGGGCCTGGAGCATCTCCTGTATGAGGAGAGGCTGAGAATGCTGGGACTCTTCAGCCTGGAGAAGAGCAGACTGAGAGGGGATCTGATCAATGTCTATAAATACCTGAAGTGCGGGGGCCAAATGGGTGGGGCCGGGCTCTTTTCGGTGGTGCCCAGAGACAGGACAAGGGGCAGTGGGCAAAAACTGGAACACCAAAAGTTCCAGACAAACTTAAGGAGAAACTTCTTTACTGTGAGGGTGCTGGAGCACTGGGACAGGCTGCCCAGAGAGGTTGTGGAGTCTCCATCTCTGGAGATGTTCAAAACCCATCTGGGCACATTCCTGTGCAACCTGGTATAGGGAAACTGCTTTGGCAGGGGGATGGACTAGATGATCTCTTGAGGTCCCTTCCAACCCCTACCATTCTGTGATTCAACCCCACAACACTCAGTTCCTGCAAAGCTCTGGGCTATGGGCAGTGTGTGTGGAGAGGAGGGCCATGGAGCACAGACCTGCCCTGCTGCTCCCCGTGCACCAGGACTCCTGCTCTGCCCACGGCTCAAACTGGAGATCATCTGTACTCTGAAACAATCCATAAGGACTTTTAAAGGTTCAATAGAAATAGATTTCATTTGCAGCTTCACCGTGCAGCTTTCAGTTAATAGCTATCCTGCCGCTTCACAGTGCAGCACTTTCCAATCCCTAACAGGCAGCCAGGTGGTCAGAGACCCCACTTGACATGCTCTCCCTCTTCAGCAGGTTCCCACCGAGCAGATCTCCTTCCCCAGCACTGTCTGGTGTCTGTCTCCCCTAACTTTGGGTTTGCAGGCAGGACGTGCTTTCTCTGGGGAAGGCAGCGATGCTGGCAGCGCTGATTCAGATCCTGCAGCTCTCCCTGGTGCCGAGGGAGGCTGGCTGCTCCGTGTCTCCTTGATGCGGGGTGTGCTGATGTGGGACTGAAGCATCTCACTTTGAAATACATCTCCAGCCAAGGGCAAGTGGGGATACTCGTGGAATGGGTGGAAAAAAAGGATGGATTTAGAGTTGCCCGTGCATAACTTGCCAGCATCTTGCAGTGCCCAGTGGAGGTCCATGCGTGTCCTCCCACCCTTGCTCTGTGTGGTCCCCATGAAGAGTATGTCAGTATCGGAGAGCTCTTTCAAAAGCACAAATCAAAGCTGTTCCCATCTTAACCTCTGAGCTGTCCGTGTGCCTGGTTTTGTGCATAATTTATGTGTTCAAGCAGATGGACCCTGCCCCTCTGTAGATAATGCCCCACTCTCACCGTACTTGTTCCTATCTCTGTTGCCATGTGTCTGCATTCTACTACCTTCCAGCCCAGTGGCATTTTTGGAGGAAGACCCTTGGGCAGTTCTGCATCCTCTCTGGGAAATGGTCTCAACTCTTTGGAGGATTTAAAAAATTTTATTATTCTTATTTTCTCCTTGTTGACTTCCCTGTGTATTGTCCTTCATCTGCTGCCAACCTGATGTTGTGCTGACAAACAATCTGACCTGACATCAGTGGGGTCAAAAAAAATTAGAAAAACCCAAAGCTTAACAATAAAAATAAGCAGCTGAGGCTAGCAGACGGAGAAGAGGAGAAAGTCAGAAAGGTGGCTCAAGGAGCTGAGCAGCTGCCAGCAAGCAGAAGTGCCAGGGGAGAGCAGCCCCGTGGAAAAAGGTAACTCAGGACAGAGATGGGGCAAAAATCTTGTGAAAACTGAGGGGACAAGGGAGATGTCAAGAGTTGTGGGGGAGTGGGAAGAGTTTGTGAGAGACTCGGGCAGGGTTTCATCCATGTAGCCCCATCTATGGCATGCCAGCAGGGCAGCCATCCTGCTGCAGCTGAGCAATCCCCAAATTGCCCCTGGCTCCAGGGAAGACACCTCTCGCACCGATCATTTTGAAAAATGGGTCCTGTTCTACCTGTCTTGCCTTTACAAATAGAGGACTGACAGGAGTCAAGGGGAACATCAACTTCGATCCAGGAATGATGGGTGAAGCAGGGAGGAGAATGGCAGCAAGGATGGGGGGACAGCCCATCGCCCTACTTCCTTAGCTGTAATTAACCCCAGTGCTAATGAAGTGCGACGAGACAGCTACCTTCACATGGTGGAAAGCTCACAAGAAGCAGCACCAGCTAATGAGGACATTAGAGGCTGATTTCTCCCTTGTCATCCTCCTATTGTTTTAATATTAGGCTAATTTCACTTTAATGTAGATTAATTGGCACCTTTCTGCCTACAAATTCCTCGGATAGTAAAAAATATTATTATTCTTTTTGAAATTTTGTTTCCCATCAAACAAAATAGTTTCCTTGGATTTGGAGGAGAAGTGGAGAAAGGGAGAATGCCTCTTCTAAAAACCAGAAACAAGACGCAGATGGAGGCTGAGCAGAAAGAAAAAATGCTTTGTTATCCAGTGATCAAATTTGTCTCATCCATCCCTCTTTGCTCGGTGTGATGGCAAGGCAGAATGAAAGGAGGCTAAACATGGCAAATAGTGTGAGGAAAAAGCAGGAGCAAGTGTCATCAAATGTCTAGCCTTGCAGACTGAAGGAGCCAAAAAATCTACTACTTGTACAAACGTCCTTGCTCATTTTCCTCCTGGGGTGAATTTGGCTGTTCCTTCCTTTCCACACGGTGAACAGCCATACTACAAACTTGCCTGTGCTGTCCCAACATTGTGCTGCAAGGCTGGAAAAGGGAGTTGCACAGATCCAGACGTTGGCTGCATCCAACTAGAGCAAAAGTTGGGAGGCTTGTGATGGCATGGAAAGCAGTGCTGGCTCAGCTGGAGCTCTGAGGGAAAACTCCAGCTCCTTTTAGAAGGTTGTCAGAGCAAGACTGGTTGTAAAATCCAACACCACAGTCTTCTGAAAGCTGTCTAGCAATGGATCAGCCTTGCACAATGGTGGCTTGTCATAGCTGTGAGACAGGAAAGGTGATTCAGAAAGAGAGGCAAGATTAGAGTGTTTTGCAAATATGCTTCAGGCTTTGTGGACCATGCTGCTGGTGGTACCAGCTAGGATCATGCAGAACGTGGGCTAGATAGACCAGGCAAAGCTGGTCTGTTTTATTGCTGCATCTCAGTTCTGATAGATGTGTAGGTGGGGGAAGAGAAATATAGTGAGCTGGCTATGGGTTTGGCATGAACTAAGGAGAAAAATTTGAGGAGTGGTAAATTACACATGCAGGCGGTATTGGTTATTTCCTCAAACTGCTTTGTCAGTCCTTCCTTGGATTGAACTCACTGGGATTTCCCTCACCTTGCTGTGGGTGGGCAGACGTGTCTCCATCCAGCCTGGTACTGTGTCTCAGAAGATACATCTCCATTAGCTGCAGCTTGATGCTGCATTCAACCCCTGAGCTCCACAAATGTCCACACTGCCCGTATGCTGCCTCCTCGTCTGGTGGCTGGGCAGACAAGGAAGCCCAACTGTGAGGAGCAGTGACTCGCTTGGGTGTGAATCTCATTGCCACAGGCAACATGGACATGCCTGACATCTGCCAACGGGCCAGACTCAAGTTCAGCTGGTGAAGACCATACTGACTCAGCCAGGACTTATGGATTAATGATTTTCTGCTGCAAGAAATATTTTCTACCCCTGAGCATGCAATTTTGAGGTAATGTTTCCCTTTAACAAGGAAAAAAACAGGTATCTGCAACCTTGGAAGTTCTTCATATTTCTCATTACTGGTACCTAATCATCCCCCCCCAAAAGAACCCAAGATCCTTTTACAGCTGCCTAATTCTGCTGCTGTTATTCAGTGCTGCTTTCACACCACTTCCCAAGCCTGCCAAGACACCCTTGAACCTGTTTAGAAAAGGTTAGGATGCTAATTAAGAAAAGCTATTTCCTGCCCCTCCCCCCACCCCAACCTGAGGGAGAAATGTAAAAAGGTGCATGAGCTGGATCTATTATTACTCCCTCTCTTTTTTTTTCTTTCTTTTTCTTTCTTTTTCCCTGGGTTATGAAACATATGTCCCACTTTTCCCCAGGGGAATGTGGCTCTCCTGAAGGTCCTGTGTGCCAGTGTGAATATGGGACAAGAGGTTAATTTGTAGCCCTGTGATGCGCGAGCTTTCCCTTTGCACAAATATTGATCTAGGGCTGTTCGTATATCCACCCTGGCCGTAATAGCAGCAATGCGATATCGCTGCTGGAAATACGCAAGGACATTGGAGGGGAAGAGAATGAAGAAAGAAAGGAGAGATGGGTAGGAGCTGCAGGTTGGGCATCCATGTTCTCTCCTTTCCCTTCTCTTCTCAAATAGCTTTTTATTGACATTTCTCTCACTGGGCTGAGTGATCTTTCAAAGAAGAGGAAAGCAGCAGCTTTGTTCTACCCTAGGCATTCATTATATGATATCATTTAACCACTTGAGTTGTCTGAGCTGCCTAGGTAGTGTTTAGGAGAAGGTTAAGTATAGCTGGTGAGTCCTAGGCAAATAAATGTCCCTTTGCCAGTTGAAGCCATAACTGAGGAGACCCTCGTCTCTCCTCTCACTTTCCCAGAAGAGCGATAGGCAGGGAGCAGGGGTAGCTCCTTTGCTGAAGGAGCATGAGTGGGGCTGGTCCCATCCTTCAGCAGCACAAAATCAGACAGCCTGAGAAGACACAGAGGTTTTAACCCACGCCAATGCGTTCTGAACACACTCGGCTTCAGGCAGAACTCCCATTCCCTCTGCCCGGTGGGCTACACTTTGCTGCATGCCAAAGCTCTTCAGAATTCTTTCTGTGTGAATAATCATGAAAAACTTTTCTAAATTAGCATTAGTCAGCTCCCCTAATTAGTTAATTACTCTGCTCTGCTTTCACTTGTGCTTTCCCGTTGTTTTCCCAACCTCCGGTTGAAGGAATGAGCACACACGTGGCTGTGCTGAGATCTTATCCTGCTTTGAAGGCTTTAAACTTGCATGATTCAGCCGTGTAAGGCTGATGTGCAGCCAGCCTTACACAACTTCTCTCTTTAAACTCTTTTGTGTGGAGCAATGTACCTGCCTCCTGCGCTAGTGACCGGCGAGTCTCCAGCACTGGCTTATGCAACCGTCCCCTCCTCTGTCCCTACTGCCAGCATCTATACCCGTTAAACTCCAATCCATCTTCCTGCTGTGTGTGACATCTCGCCGTTGCCTGCAAATCCTCTGGCTTTTCCCCAAAGCTGGAGAAGAGGGGACATGTTGTCTCTCAAGCTGTGTCCTGGAACTAGTAGGATGTGAAGGCAGCTGGATATGGGTACCAGGACATAGTGGCAGTGGTGCGAGGTCAGACCAGGCATCCCCCAAACACAAGATCCTGTCTCTGATGCAGGCAATAGTGAGTGCCTGAAAATCTGTGTAAGTGAACAGTAGTGGTAATGCTCTAGAATACCTTCCCAGCCTCCTGTGGTTTGCAGATCAGGGACCTCTTCACCCATAAGCGATGTGTTTGTACATAATAGCCTCTGCAGAGAAGCTCTCAGCAGAAAAATCCAGGGGTTTTATGAACTCTTATGAGCTTTTAGCAGCCACAGGTCCTCTGTTGAAGAGTCCCATGGCATAGCGACACACTGGGTATAAAAATAGCTCATTTTGTTTGTTCTGAACCTGTGCGTTTCCTCTCATGCTCCTAGTCTTTGCTCCAGGAGAGGTGGACACAGCTTTTCTCGTGATTCTCAGATCTCTGTCATAACCCTTTCCAAGGCTGAGGAGCTCTTACCTAGCTAACATACTTCATTCCTTTGATCATCTGGTTGCCAGCCTCTGAAGTTGTTATTCTCTGAATCTGTCATAGTTACCCTGTAACCTTCAGATGGGGAGAGGAGGAGCACAACTTCATGGAGAACTCAAGGCTGGGCCAGTGCTTTCGGCTTTGTTCTTTGCTTTTCTGCCTCTGCTAGTCTTTTCCTTGATCCTCCATGGAAATTCATTAGCATGGTAGAAATCTGAGAGGATCAAGAGGAGGAGGCTGTCTTGGTCGGGGTGCCCAAGGAGGGAGACGGAAAGGGGAAGGTGGATGGATTGTGGATGAGAAAGAGAAGCATCAATGGGAGAGAAAGCAGAAAACAAGGGAAGTGCTAGAAAAAACTGATAATGAATCTTCAGGTGGGCATTTTATGTGTGGCTTTGACTGTCTTAGATGTTGTACAGAAACTGCCCCTTCTGCAAGGAAGGTGTAGGAGATGAGCAGTTGGTGTGGGTCTCACCATGGTAGAGACCTTTCCCTTACAAAGACCTATACAGAGGAAGAATGAGTCCCGCATTTACTGTCTTGCTATTTAGTTTTTAATGTGAGAAAACAAAACTTCAGAGACAAGGTGCTGTTTTTATTCTAGTAGCGTATTGGACCCTCTTCTGAGGTATTTCAGGATGACTACAAGTGTTACCAGATGTAGGTGACATGCAGAAGTTGGTTAAGTCCTCACCCCATACCTAAAGTTGGTTTTGAGAGCCATTAAGTTGACTTTACTCTTTTGCCCCTGTTGTATCGTCCTCACAAAAGGCTTGGCAAGGGACCTAGAGATGATCCCATCTGTAGTCAGAGGTAGGAGTCCCCCTTCCTCCTGCCATTCCCATTTACGGATAGAAATGAAGTCTGTGGTACGGACCCTTAAGCTGGTTAGACACTGGAGACTTGGAAGTCCTTAAGCACATTAGCAGCTGGAGGTCCATTATTATTCATTGAATCTCTCCAGGGCCGATTGGAATCCTCCTTTTAATTGTCTGCATTCCCCTCTGTCCTTTTATCACGGAAGAAAGAAAGAAAGAGGGTGAGAGGTGCGTCAATCGAGTTATCTCATTACCCACCCTGGCCCTGGAATGGGACACAGGCTTGAATATCCTCTTTCCCTCCAGCGAAAGGAGGGAGCTTCACCCATTTTACATATTAATAGCAAAATGACAGCCCCCCCCTCACCCCCATATCTCCCTTAGCACACTGCAGTTAATAATTCACATTTCATTTGCACATCTGTGTGGCCTTATGGTGTTTCCCTTCTGTTGATGAAGAGATATTGGGAAGGCTTAGAGGAGCAAGGAATTGGGGCAGAACAAGCTGAAACAACTGCTAAGATCAGTCAGTCTGGACTTGAAGCAAATGAGCTTTCAGAGTAGGGGACTTTTTTGTACTAGGGCCATAGATCCTTAGCAGCTTCTAAAGAAGCAGAGAAGATGCCCCAGACTGACCTAGATCAGAAGAAAGCCTGATAATATCATCCCATTGGCCAAGCAGGATGACTGTTGTGGGCCATCAGACCACAGGCAGTCCTCTGCCTGCCCCCCACCCCAGCAGAGTGGAGGAAGCTGGGTAGATGGGGACACCAAAGCCCATCTAAGCAGCCATCATTGGCAAGTTCCGCTACCTCATCGCTGTGCCCCATACTTGTAGGTCAAGTGTTGAACTAGCACACTCATGAAGCACCAAGCCACCAAGCAGGAGCAATTTTGAAGGGGGTTAAATGAAATACACCCTCAGAGAAGTTGGCCATACAAGTCCTGCTGCCAGCTCAAAGAATTTTACATCAGGAAGGTTGTCTCTTGGGCTTGGTTTTCCACACACTGAAACATTAATCAACTTTTGAACCATGTACCATATGAAATATTCATCCTTTCTTCTTGTGAAAAACAAACCAGAAACCCTAGCTATCTTCAAAGCTGTCTCATGGCATTCTGTGCTCTGATCCTTTAGGAATCACTATGTCATTTCCACCTAAGTTTATTCTGTGATAGCTATAGAGCGAGCGAGCTAAAAATCACTTCTAGAGTGACTTTACTAGTGTGTCTATGTTTGCGAGACAAATGCTTTTTTGGCTTGGTATTTGCTGGCCAGACCCAGACTGGTTATACTTCCATTAAGGAGAGAAGAGGGGTTTAATACCATTTTCAAATCTAATTTCATGGGTAGCCAATTCATGCTGTGATCCAGTGGCAGGTGATTTCTTTATTAAAATGTCTGAAGAGAAAGCAGCTTAGATCAGCCATCCTTGAAAGGGGAAAGTCCATCCTTCTGGTCCTTTCAACACTGGTGGAAAACCCTTCCCCAGTGGGCATTGACACCTTTCAGGGGCTGTGAAACTTGCAGGGATGGTTTTTCCTGTCACAGAGATGGGTAAATATATCCTCAGCATGAATCCTCCTCTGAAACTTACTAAACTATGTGTGCTTTAAAAAGAAACCTGATAAATAACAGTTAAAATAAAAAAGTAAGTAAAAAAAAAAGAGAAAAGAAAAATCAGATATGAAATGGACCTTCCATTAGCAGACCTTAAGGCACTTTTAGAAACGTTGAATGAATGAATTCTCTTCCTTGCCCTATCTGGGGTAAACAAATCCATCCTGTCCTTCAGCTTGATCTTGCAGTAATGTCATAATCTCACCTTTATTACATCACTGTTGTCATGGAAATAACTGTGATTTCATAAAGTCTCCATAGTGACTTTACCACAAGATCCATTAGGATGGGAAGATGGATTGTGAAGGCCAGAAAAATGCTTTCTTTAAGCAAATGCATACTGGATAATTAGCAAACACAGCAAAGGGAAAGAATGGAAATTTGATGGGAAAAAATAAATGGATCTGTCTTTAACATGGGCTATTTATGAATTTTATTTATGAATGTTTCCTTCGATTTGGTTTCAAATGGCACAAAAGCACTATCATAATACTCCTAATCAAGTCTAAAAGTCCCGTACTTCAGGGCATAGTCAGCACGTGTTCTACAAAAAGCTGATCCCTGCCCTAGCTTCATCCTTCTTAAGTCCCTCAGACTTTGAAAAAAAGGTTTTGGGCTTTCACTGGTGGCTCAAGAGCCTCCCACTTTGCCATGGGAGCATTTGCCTCACTGAATGGAGGAGCAGGTTGGGCACATGCTGAGAATGACGATCATCCTGGCCTACCAGCTCACCTTGGAAACTCTGCCATCATCCCCCAGAAGGTCTTTGGATTTGCTTTAACTATGGAGCCTTCAATAGGGAACCCCTCCAAGGCCAAAGAGGCATTTGATGCTTAAGTGTTCGGCATCTGGAGGAGGCAGTTGGTAGAAATAAACCTTGGGTGAGCAGGAGCTGTGAGGAGTCAGACTATTAAGTGGCAAAGAAACTGCTTTGGCTTGTGTCTCATGACAGGGTGCTGATGGAAGAGGACTGCATTAACTTCCTAAAAGTGTTTGGAGGTGTGATGCTGAAAGCAATTCTTAGCTGGAAGCCAGGCCTGCAGGTGCTCCTTGCATTGCATCCTCAAAATGCAAGCAAGTATCTACTGCCCGTTTCCCTGCAAGGAGACACAGGCAGGTGATTAAAGGCTTGATGGAATATCGGAGCTACCTGAATGAGTCTTGCATCTCTCAGCACTCCAGGCACCAAAGCGACCTTGCGCTAACCGTTAATGCATGAAGTCATTCTGACGCTGGTTTCTTCTCTGCAAGAATGGTCTGATGTCAACAGCTTATTCCCGTGTCTTTCTGCTTCCTTTAGGAGTAGATGTCCTATAGACACATATTTATTTTTCATTTCTAGAGAAAAATATGGTATTTGTGATGATGAAGCACACACTGATCGCTGAATATCCTGTCCCAGGCTGATGGGGGATGCTGAAAGTACTGCAAAGAGTGCTGGCAGTGGATTTCTGCTCTGACTTGTGTAATCTCTTCTCTCCTGTTCCCGTGCCCTTGTGCCACGGCTGGCAGCACCCTGTGCAGCCAGCTCCCCAGAGATGCTCATGACTCAGGCAGCAAAGAGGAGCAGGCACTGGAGTTCAGAGAGGAGGTAAGGGAACACGATGTATGGAAAACACACAGACATCAGACAGAAATGCTCAATTGACGTCTGCTGGCTCAATGCTAAAACATCTTTCTGCAAGCAAGGGCTGCTTGTGTTGCCATTCCCTTTAGAGCTTCAGCATCTCTTCAGCTTTTCTTTGCCAGCTACGCCTGGCCCAAGAGTAGAGATACAGAAAAGCTCTCCTGAGCTAATTGAAGTGGTCAGGTCCTAGCCAGCAGCATTTCCCACATTAGCCAAATTTGATCTAAAAATAATCTCCTAGTCAAGACAAATCTCTCCTCTGCAATCCTCTTACTATATTTACATATAGAAATCCATGGCCGGTTACTGAATTGGGCCATGGTGAGACTCGTGGGGATGGCTCATGAAGCCCCTGGCACTAGTGACACCTGCATTCCCCAGGTCCCTGTCCCCTCTGAAGGACTCCCAGCAGCTGGGTAGCTGGAGCCCAGTTCAGATACTTAAAGTAGTCTTGAGCTGATGATCTGACTGATCCTCCTGATATGTAAATAATTTTTGGCTAAATAAAAAAACATCTGATAGGACTCAATACAGATACATGATCATCAGTGAACATTATCATGTTAATCAGAGAGTCTTACCTAATTTTAATTGCCAGCGTTGTTACTGACTGCTGTCAAATGCATGATGGAGGCATAACATGAATTGGCTTTGAGAAATAACAACTTTTCATGATTAGTTATTGTGGCTAGTCACGTGCAATCTGCAATGATCTCCTGGGATGTTTGGCTGGAGCGGGAGGAGAAGGTATTAGACACTTGTGCTGGCTGGTCTCCAGCTTTGACTATGATGATTGGCCAGACAAAACTAATACCATGCCGTCAGCCACCCATCATGATGTTCCTCACTTCATTCTGGCAGTGATAGAGCAGGGTAATGTGTGGTCTGAAACATCTGTTGCAGTTCATAAAACCAGTGCTTACGGGAGTAGGGTTATTCCTACGCTGCAGAGCCAGGGAGCCAACAGCGGATAGAAGAGCTTGGCACAGCCAAAACAGGAACCACCTTGCCACTTCCCACCTAAATACCTGAGCCACTTAACCAGATCTTGAACACATCCGAAGTTGCCTTAAAATGCTTTGCTGGAAAGCAGGAATACAGGGCCACAAAAATGATCAGAGGGATGGAACAGCTTTCCTATGAGGACACACTGAGAGAGTTGGGGTTGTTCAGCCTGGAGAGGAGAAGGTTCTGGGGAGACCTCATTGTAGCATTCCAGTACCTGAAAGGGGCTTATAAGAATGATGGGGATGGACTTTTTAGCAGGGCCTGTAGTGATAGGACAAGGGGTGATGGTTTTCAACTAAAAGACGGGAGATTTAGACTAGATACAGGGAAGAAATTTTTTACATTGAGTGTGGTGAAACACTGTCCCAGGTTGCCCAGAGAGGTGGTGGAAGCCCCATCCCTGGCAACATTCAAGGTCAGGTTGGATGGGGCTCTGAGCAACTTGATCTAGTTGAAGATGTCCTTGCTCACTGCTGGGGGGTTGGACTAGATGGCCTTGAAAGGTCCCTTGCAACCCAAACCCTTCTGTGATTCTATGGTTCTGTGATCTGTGTGCTGACTCACCGTCAGCTCCACCATCTGTGGACCAGGGATGGTGGCCAAGCCCTAGCATGCAAACCCCAGCCCAGCTCCCACCCTTGTTCCTTCTGCAGGCTGCTGAGGTCAGTTTTGGGCTCACGACCGTGTGGCCATGGAGTTTTAGCGCAGAGCGTCTTGGTTTCCTAGCAGGTTTGCCAACTAACAGTGGTTGAGAGAGCAGGTTGGGTGGGGTTTTTTCCAGTCTTTGGGTCTGAGTTTGGAAATAGGGTGCTAGTTTTAATTTAGAAATTTTAATTTCTTCAGTTAAAAAAAAAGTGTTTAGGGTTTAAAAAAAAAATCAACTGAAATTAGAAACTGAACTATGCATTTTGGATAGAATGAAGCCTTTTCATTCAACTTGAAATGAATTTGTTGACCTCCAAACCATTGGTTTTGGGGTGTGATTTTTCAGCTGGGATGGTGAACCAGGAGCCTTGTTACTCACACTGCTCTGCTAATGAGGTCCTGTCATCTGAAGAATAGGTACTATATTGACACCTCACTCCCTTTTTGTGTCTGATCTAAGCTCTGCAAAAGTCAGTGGAAAAAATGCTTTTAACAGGAGTCGAATGAAGCCTCTCATGCCATGTTTTGTTTGGGTCTGGTTGAAGGACACGGGGATCCTTTAGGATGCATTATGAATAGAGTCCTGTTTTGATAAATAGTGCCATCTTTTTACTTCCCTGAAGTATATTCTCAGACAGCTCTAAAATAACACCGATTTATTCAGATAGGCTGCTCAGGGCTGCAAGTTCTGCCTATTTATTACCAGGATGTTTTCATCTCTAAACATAACGCTGCTTTTGATGAGATCTGTAAGGAATGGTACTTCTGCAAATGTGGTGATGTCTCATATAATAGCCAAGTAGCAGCAGGGCAAGACATAGCCTATCTTCTTGGCTGCCCATGCCATTCAGAAGAAATCTTTCAACCATGAGAGATGTCCCTGCACCATCAAGTGCTCGTGTTGCTTATTTACATACTTGGTCATCTTATTAGCAGTAAGAAATAAGCCTTTTGGGAAATCACCAAAGATTGAAGAGTTGCTACCTGCCAGGGGCTGGGGTTGAAACGTTTTAAACCACCTTCTGAGCTTGAACTTACCCCGCTGTGCTCACTTCAGCTAATCACTTGTGAGAGGAATACCATGTCTACCACCCACAGATGAATTGCAAATATATCCCTATAGAGTGTATATCTCCAAAGAGGAGTCAGAACATGCCCGTACCCCTGTCCTAGTGCCATATATCTGTGATAGCCTTACAACACTGGTGGTGTTTAATAATGCTCTCTCTGCTGAGGACAGGTATTGCTTCTTCATGGCTCCTGTGGATGCAGCTGAGCTTCCTGCTCATGCTTAAAAGAATATGAATCATGCAATTTGCAAAACACCCTGTAGAAAGAAGCAAAATATTCCTGGCATAGGGAGGGATAATCTGTCCAAGAGAGGCTGTCCATTTTCCTTTGGTACATAGTCATCTTCACATTCCTCCCTGCCTCTGTAAGAGACACCCTAGGTCCCATGGAGAGCATAGAAAAGAGTGTGGATGGAGAAGGGGGAACGTGGATGACTTTTTTTTCAATGGAAAAAGTTAGGAAAAGCTCAACTTGTTTTTTTTCCAACAGATAGCATCCAGCTGCTGCCATGATTTTTGCTGTTAAACCCACTGTTCTAGGCAAGGGAATCAACTGATACCCCTGCAGCTCCCTCCCCTCTTTCCTTCCTCACCTGAACAGAGGAGATACCTGTCTCAGTGTTAACGCTCACCTGCCAAAGACATTGTACATCTGTGAATGTAGTCGTATCTCAGCCTTTCAGGATGATGGGACTCATTTGTCATGATGTTGTACTTCTATTTGCCCTATTCTTTGGTTTTCAGAAGAGCGTTTCTGCAGTGCTGAAGCCCTACATCTGCTCTGAGCAGATGCAATCAACCCCCTGTCTTGCCCTGTACAGCGACTGCAAATGGAAGGAGCAGATCGCGGCCATTTCAAGTGCAGATCCCAGCTTGTGCGGCAAATACACCTGGCAGGGGGTCAGCCTCATGGATCTGAACAGCCACTTCTGATCTAAACCTCAGACCGGGCTGCGGAACCAGCTGAGGCTTGTTACTACAGCACCGCAGGCTTGAAAATCAAGGCTGAGCTCCAGGGGGAATATAGGCTGTGTTCAGAGATGTAAGAGGAGCCTGACTAGCTGGTAGATCTGACTAGCTTGACATGCTGCCGAGCCTCCCACCCTTCCGTCACTGGCAGGGAAGAACATGGGATCCCTTAACACGTGTGGGTCTAGTCGCCGCCTCGGCACAGGCACAGCCACTTGAGAAGTACTGATTTATGCTGGGAGAAGGGTGAGGAGGAAGCAATGGGCTTGATTTTTCCTCCACTGCTTCTCTGCAGAGGGATGGCTCCAGGTCTGAAAAGCTCAAGAGCTTTCTCCATGGCCAGGCTGGGTTTCTCTGGCTGGGCTTTGTGAAATCCTTTTCCTTTTCCTTTTCCTTTTCCTTTTCCTTTTCCTTTTCCTTTTCCTTTTCCTTTTCCTTTTCCTTTTCCTTTTCCTTTTCCTTTTCCTTTTCCTTTTCCTTTCTCTTTTTCCTTTCCCATTTTTCCTTCCATCACCACATTCAGGACCAAGTGGTAACAAGCAAGTCTCCAGATATCCCAGTTTTCAGGCACAGCACTGCTTTTCCCCTGCAGTGGCGAAAAGAAGGCAGTATTTCTAGCGTAGGTTTTTCCCACATGGGGCTTGCGTGCCCCCATGGGAGCTGTGGGCTGTTCCTCGGGGTCTGGGAAGGGGACTGAGCAAAGCAAGCTCCTTGCCAACAGCTCTGAATTCATCTCACGGGCTTTACAGCCCCACAGGAAAATCTATAGAGATCCACAATTCAAAAGGTTGAAAAATCCCTGGCCTGGAGTCCTGAGTGCTGTAAAAAGGCCTGGGGATACACAGCCAGTGATTTGTGTGAAGGAGGATTTCTCTGAGAAACAAGGTTTCAGACAAACTTGCAGGAGTGGAAGTGCACCTTAATGGCAGAGCTGGGTTCATTTGTCAAGCCCCTTTCTGCTTCTGTACTTAGGAGAGTGAAATAATTGGGAGCAAATCTTAGGTTAATCTACGCTGAGAACATGATGTTCAGTAGATTTATTAAAAGAAGGAGTGTGGGGAGAAGCATGGGCCTTCTTCAGCTCATTTTATTTTTCTACTTCATCTCTGATGCTCGCTGGCATTGGAAAATAACCCTCTTCACTGACTGAAGTGCTGTGTGAGGAAGAAATCTCAGCTGGAGAAGACATAGAAGTTGTTGCCTTTCAGACCAGCCTCCTAATTGTGAACGTGCCGTTAGACAGCTTTTGAAATAAGCCTCCTAGGTGTGAAAGCTGCTTTCCCTTTGTGAGCTGAAAAGGCCAGCGTGGCATTTGCAAAACCATTGCAAGCATCGTTGGTGTGAAATTTCCCTCTGTCCCCTTTCTAAATCCAGCTCCCTGCCAAGCTGTCCCTAAGCATCTTGGATTTCCTGCTGCAAGCCACCAGAAACCCAGCTGCTCTCACAGCCAGCTGCTTATTCCAGCATGGATCTCCACTCAACCTGACGGTAGCTTTTCTGCTGGTCTGCACTGGTTTGGTCCATATGACCAACCTGGCGTGATCCAGGATGCTTTGCCGGGTCACCGTTCACCCAAGAGGGGAAATAAATGCTAGTGCCTTCCAAATCAGGTTGTTTTATTGAAATAGAAGTTGGAGGGAATATAGCAGAAGAGTAAGGAAGGCTGCAGGGAGGGAGGAAATCACCTTCCGCCCAGTCTGGCAGCTAGATCCCATCCCTTGTAAGCCCAGCTTGCTGGGAGGTCAGGCTCTTGCTTGCAGTGAGCTGGTGAAGGGCTTCTCAGGCATTAGGTAATGACTCGGGATGTCTCTGGGACCCCTCAAAGGACTTATAGGGCCATAACTCACAGCTGCTGCTGTCTGAGTCTCCATACATAGGAGCACCTGTCAGGAATTTATTACTAATGTATTTTTATACCAGCCTTTTTAATAAGTAAAGAAAGACTCCAGATGCCTCTTGTGACCTTTTAATCACCTAGGGATGCGTTCGGTTAAAAGCCCTACACCCGAGGTAACAAACACCCAGCTCTTTGGTTGGAGCCACTTTGCTTGATGTATTTATGTGAGCTGTATGGCTGTGCTCTATAGCATCTCACCTCTCATAGCAAGAAAAACAGCTTTCCATCCTTTATGGCTGTAAAGAAACCCTTTCTGGAGTGTTGCTGGTGCAGGAATGTCTTTCCTGAGTCAGTTGCTTGTCATGTTTCATTTAAAGTGTCTCTGGTAGGTACTTGGGTACCATATTTGCTAGTTGGGGTGAGGGCAGAGCAAGAAAAAGGCAGGTGGCCTGCAATAACGGTGTTGGGGGATGAATTTTTTCTTCTCTGTGATTAGTGGGGATCCTTTTGGTTCTCTTCTTTTTTGGAGAAGAGAAGGCTCTGGAGGGACCTTATAGCAGCCTTCCAGTACCTGAAAGGTGCCTCTAAGAAAGCTGAGGAAGAACTGTTCAGAAGGGCATGTAGCAATAGGATGAGAGGTAAAGGTTTTAATTTAGAAAAGGGTAGATTTAGGTTGGATATTAGGAAAAAGTTCTTCAATATGAGAGTGGTGGATCATTGGAACAGGTTGCCCAGAGAGGTAGTGGAGGCTCCATTCCTGGAGGTATTCAAGGTCAGGCTTGATGGGGATCTGAGCAACCTGCTCTAGTAAAGATGTCCCTGCTCACTGCAGGGGGGTTGGACTAGATGACCTTTGAGGGTCCATTCCAACCCAACACTATATCAGTTAACTATGCTACAGAAGGAACAGCGAGGGGTCAGTCTGTTCAGGTTGAATGGCTCTTTTAGCAGCACTGTTTTCCAATGTGGTTAATGGCGAGGGTTAAATTTCTTGTAGGCTTTCAGAGGAGACGATGCAGATCTCCAAAGTTGAGGAAGGCTAAGTAAAGATACTCTTAACAGGAACCCAGACTATGAGGACTTGGATCTGCCTCTCTGAAAAATGCCCAGGATCAGTCAAAACTCCTGAGTTGTAGCAGTTTGCTTCAGGTGAGTGGCTTAAGAGCTTCAAACTTTTCTTCCCATTGTTACAGCAGGGAAATGCAGCTCTGCTTACCAGGTTGCCTGGTAAAGAACAGAAGCAGAAAAGAGAGAAGCAAGAATGCAGTGCTCCAGAAGCCATACATATGTCTCAGCTTCTTCCAGTTGTTGAGACTCTATATGAGTAGACAGAGAGTTTAAGAGCATAAGGGGTCCTGAGATGGTCTCATGCTTTTTGAAAGGAAGAAAATAATTGGTTGCTGGAGTCCCATATTTGCTGGAAGAGTAAACATCTGATATTTTTGGTGCTCTCCTCCCAGATTCCTACGTGCTGAAAAGAAATAAAGGTTGCTGTAGTGGAAGAGTTGGGCTTCTCATCTAGAAGACATGAGGGGGTATAAAAAGATAAATGGGATGGAAATGGGCAAAAAGAGCAAGCTTCTGGGCAATAATGACCCCCAAAGTCTCCTAACGTGATTACATAGCTAGTCCATCAATACTTTTAAACTTACTGTTCTCCACCCAAGGTACAGAGCAGCATGTAAAAACACTGGTTGGTACATCCAGATGGGAACTGGTAAGCCTGCTTCATGTGACTGAGTAAAATCGGTTTAGCAAAGGTCTCATCCTTGTCCAGGAAGGACTTCCCCATATGGATTTACCAGCATTACTGCTCCTTACCTGGGTTTGCTACTCATGTATTTTTAGAAACTAAAGCAAGTACTACCATGCAGATAGCAGGGTTGAATTGTCAAATGTCTTTGTGCAGGATGTTCTGGAAATCCAAATTGTTAATGGGCTCCAACAGTGATGAGACAAATTCAAAGAAAGGGTCCATCGTGGGGTATTAAACTCAGAAACTGAACCATAGCTTCTGGCTCAGAATATGAAAACAGCAGACTCCTGGTGAGGTAGGTTTGATGAGGTAAACTGGAGGGTAGGTTTAGGGGAATAATGCCCTTTCCTTTCTGTATTTTTATTCTCTTTCCCAAGATTTCTGCTGGTGAGCACAGCTTGGGGAGGAGATGAGTTGGATGCACCTTGGGTATGACACTGAGCAGCCATACTGATGTTCCTATGCCGTGCACATGTGGTGGTGATATCTCTACCAAGATGTGTAAATCTGTCATGTTTTGGCTTACGAGGTTGATCTTGCTTGACCATCCCTGTTTTTTCCCTGCGAAGCCAATAGTTTTAGAGGGCCACACAAGGAGCTGTGTCTGCAAGCTGACAGCAGAGAAGGGTCCTCCACTGACCTTTTTTCCTAGCTTCTCTAGGAAGTCCAGGCAGTTTGCTCATGTAAAGCCTCCCCTTAGCTTTTGCTCTTCCATCAGACATAGCACCAGCTCCTGGGAGCTTCCTGCTCAGCTGAGAGCCAGGTTAAATTCAATCTTCTCAGGAAATGTCTCTTGATATGTTTTATGGTTTAATATTTGTCCTCTGTGAAGCATCTTCCTTTAATGCTAAATGCGCACCTATTATATGCATGGTTTATTTTTCAAACTCCTGGAGAAGGCTGGAGGCTCAGTCTGCCTGCAGCACAAAGGAATGCATCTCTGCAGCAAGGAAGCTCCCAACTTTATGTGACTTTCAACCTAGGACCTTGGGAGCTGGGTTTTCCCCATGCCTCCTGGAGGACTTGACTAGAGGCTATGTGTGCAGGCTTTTCTCAGATACAGGCTACAAAGAAGTTCAAGGCCAGAGGAACAGTTTGGGAAGGCAGTGTGTTGTTTTTTTCACTTGCTGGGGAAAGCATTTATCTCTAGATTAGTAAAAGTGACAACCTGCACTCACTCTGCAGATTTAGGAATCTTACCCCACTGTCAGTAATTTTTACCAAGTTGTTAAGAACTTTATTTTTTTTCCCACTCTAAAGCTTGGCTTATTATATACGTTTATCATCAGCTCTGGGGTCCTGCTAAAAGAAGACCAAAAACCCCCTCAAAACCAACAAAACAACAAAAAACCCACAAAAATCTACTCAGTAGGTCCCAGATTTTTACTTTGCCAATAATAGTTTGGGATGGACTTAGAATTTTATTAAAAAGCTTCTCCAGTCCTCCTGAATTTCAATGCAAGCTGTATTCCCAGCCTCCCACACTTCCTGCTGATATTGCAACACTCAACCAGGATTTTCATTGGGTTTATTCTGAAGATGATGCATTTTGAAGTTCGCTCATTGGGATGTATATGTGGACAGTGCTGAGAGGCTGGTGGTCCTGCCTGGGGTCCCATGCTTCTTGCAGCATCTGCAGAGGGGTTTGCGGGATTGAGGTGTGCTCGGGCCGCTACGGCTGTCGGCACAGCAGGCAAGGGAGGCAGCAAGTAGTCGTTCGTCGTTTGGATCAAGCCTCCTGCTGAGAGCAGTGCAAGTTTCAAATGCTAAATTAAATGAACCAGGAATGTTGTTTCAAAAACAACTGGCCACAGTGAGTGGTGCTAGCACACATCCTAACGGCTGACAGGTCCCCAAGGAGTAAAGAAGAGGGAAGTTAGAGATGGAGGAAGCATGAAAATACATCACTGGCAAGTAAATCTGATCTTGGAAGAGTATGAACAAGAAGGACCTTTACTCCTTTAATAAAATTTCAGTGTGAGGATCCATTTCAAAACATCTCTCACAGAACAAGCGCTTCACTTCACTGGAGAAACGCCTTTTGCTGTGGTGATATTTGCAGTGCTGAACTTCCTGCTTTGCGTAATGACAGCATCTGAAACCAGAATGGGGAAAAGAGGAGTTGATTTGAAAACATCAGTCCCTGTTTCCATGCTTCCAATTTTCTCTTGACAAGAATCAGACCATGGAGAATTGATAATCTTCTCTTCTCCTGTGAAAACTGGAAAGCCCAGAGAAAGTTCCCAGGAGAAAAAACAGGAACAAGGTCATGGTGGGAAGCTCTTCTTTCCCCAGACTGCTACACAGTGGAGATCAGGGCATTGGTTTGGCATCCAGGTGTCCCAACCAACAGCATCCCCAGTGCAAACCAGTCCCGACTGCGATGGACTCATGGGAGAGTGCAGGGCAGGTTGCTTTCCCTTGCCGCTCATTTGAGTCTTGCAAGATAAATGTTGGTTTTGAATGACTAGACTGTGGGCAGCCAGTGCAGAAAATCAATTAAAATACCAAGTGGCTTAGAAACAGCAGCCTTAATTACTCTACAGACAGGTCTTTAAAGGGGGAAAGAAGTCATCACCCCTGAGCAAGACCTCCTCTACCCTTGTGGTTTTTATCCCAGGGATCTCAGGGCATCTCTGTGGCACGTTTTCTGTACATCAAGAATAGATGGCCGCCTCTCCTTTGCGCTGAGCAATGTGTGGGCATAGGGATTGCATCTTGTTTTGCGGCGTGTGAGCTTAGTCACCTCGAGACATGGGACTTCAGCCACCCAGGCTCACTGCAGTGCAGCTTGTAGGTGGTCTGGTGGTGTCCAGGCTTTAGCAGTTGGGCTGCAGAGGGATGAAACTGCCTAGCAGGGTGGGCCGTCTCTGTGACTAGGGCTTCGGCTTTACATCCAGAGTAAAGTCATCTCTCTGTGGGACCTGAGGCTCAGCAAGCACTTTGTTTATCAGTGGATTGAGTCTGCAAGCCTGGAAGACAAAAGATGCCCTTGTGCCCACAGACTTTCTGACGAAGTGATGGGCATTAGAATGAAAAAAAAAAATATATACTTTTCTCAGGGAACACCAGGCTGTAGAGCCTGTTTATCCTGTCTGTCTGTTTATTTGCTTTCTGCTGACTTACTGTAATATATCCAGCATGGGCCTTCAGGAACCACAGGGATTTCAGTGGGGCTTTAGTGGCAGCAGCTGGCCCATGGTGGCCCATCTCCTCCCTCTTCAAAGCAGCCCAACGCTGTTTGCTGTGCTCTTGCACAACCAAACCAGCATGTTAATAATACCCCGAGCATGGAAAGTATAGAACAAAACAAAGCATTGATGAAACTCTTGAAGGCTTTCCAGATGCCTGTCCACATCAATGTCCTGCTGGGAAGTACACAGAGTGAAATAAAGCTCAGTGGGAGCCAGCCAGGGAAGGCTCTGCACTCCTCCTCTCTCTTCCCAGCCCAGTGGAAGAGTCTCAGGACATGAGGTTGCTCTGCAGGACATGCTGCTGGCTGCCAAGAGAACGAAAGAGCTTGGTTTTATTTTTATGTAGTTTTGGAGGCAGAAAGGGAAAGACAAGCCTCGCTTTATGCTCTGCATCAGAAGTTTGGATGCACAGACTTTCTGCTCTTCTTTCTGGCTGCCTGCAACCAATGATTCCAAGTCTTCCTTGGAACTAGGTTCCTGCTGAAGTGTCATTCCCCCATCCCAAAAGGAGGGAGGAGGATTTGGGATTACTTCTAGAAGAAAATAACAATAATAATAGAAAAGGAATCTGCCTGGAAAGAGCAGAGGAGACTTCTGCCTGCCTGCAGGGAGAGAAAGATTTAAAAATATTCCCTGTTGACAGAGAGATGAGTTATTGCAGTCCCTGAGCAGCCTGGATGGGGCAGAGCTAAAAGTCTGTGCTGTGCAATGAGGGACTTCTTGGGCGTCTGGCAAAAGGGGACTTGCACCACTGACCACTGCTTTTTGGTGGAGCTGTGCTCCTGGCCTGGTTTGCAGCAACCCTGGTCTCAGATGGCTCAGTGAGTTTGCACCACGGTCCATGCCATCTTGTAGATGGTTTTTAGTGGATGATGAAGCTGGGAGATGTGTTTCTGTCTGCTGAGTGCTGTGCTGCCTGCTCTTGGTGTTCTTGAGAGAGCCTTGCAGCATCTGGTGTTGTTTCCTGCTATTAGCTGCACGGCTATGGGATGTTCTCTGCTTTCGCTTTTCCTTTCTACAGAAAGTTTTCAGGCTTGAGGCTGCCAAAAGCGTCTTGGAGCTGAGCTCACCCAGGGGCTCAGGAACAGGAAGGAAGAGCAGTGAGAATCCATCGCTGCAAATCTCCTCTTCCTGGGGATGGGGGAAGGACCAAATGCTCCTCTCTGAATCTCTTCCATGTCTGCTATTGGGAACTTGGGATGCAGAATACCCTGAGTGACCCTGTACTATTAGAAAAACAGAACCATTATGGTTGGAGAAGACCTCTAAGATCATCAAGTCCAATTGTCAACCCAATGCTGCCCAGTGTCCACTAAAGGCCACGTCTATTGTCTTTTAAATACCTCCAGGGATAATGACTTAACCACTTCCCTGGGCAACCCATTCCAGTGCCTGAGGACCCTTTCAGGAAATAAATTCTTCCTCAGATCCAATCTCAACTGCCCTTGGTGCAACTAGGCAACTAGAGACCATTTCCTCTTGTCTTGTCACTTGTTTCTTGGGAGAAGAGGCACACCCCCACCTCTCTACACCCCCTTTTCAGGTGGTTGTAGAGAGTGAGAAGGTCTCCCCTCAGTCTCCTTTTCTCCAGGCTGAACAACTGTAGTTCCCCCAGCTGCTCCGCGTCACACTTGTGCTCCAGACCTTCACTGACTTCATTGCCCTTCTCTGGATACACTCTGGCTCTTGGCTGATGTTTCTGGCCCTCTGTCAGCTGAGACCATTGGAGGGTGCTGCTTGGGTGCCAAGCAGCTGCATTCCATAGCCTTGTCCTTTATCTGGGGCTAAGTTCACTTCAGGCTGCTCCCAGTCCCCATTCCTCCCTGCTCCTGTGCAGTGCCCAGGACATTCATCCCTGTCTGAGTGTGGCTGTGTTACCTAAGCACTGGCTAATGAAGCTTCCCCTGTGCTGAAGCCAAGAGATGACATTGCAGAAACAGTCTAGGTCAAAATAAATTGCTTTCTGGCATTCTGAGATTATCTAAACCCTTCCTTTTCCCAGGATGAAAGGGAACAAAAGCTTTTGCCTGCTCAGGAAAGAGCCTGGAATACCATTTCTGTGAGCCACCAGAGCTTATTAGGGGTGAGGGTAAACAAAGAGATTTGGGGTTAATTTACTCAGGAGGGGGAGGAGGGAAGAACAAGATGCTGTTTTTTAAAGCCTGCCACTTCTTCTGTCAATAACAGCAGGTTGCTGGGTTGGGTTGTCGCAGGCAGCAGTATCTTTTCAGCATATTGACTGGCAGCCCTCTGTGGTTTCTCTAACGGCACATTGATTTTACATGGACCCTCTTCCAGCTCAGCAGCTGCCCAGTTGATTAAAGCGGTGGTGGTGCCACTGTGTCACTTCTGAGAGGGCAAAGAGGGGGCTGTGAGTCAGCCCTGGCTGCTGGGGGGGCTTTATTCCCTGCATGAGGAGCCCTGTGGCCTTTTTCCACTCATAGTCTATGCTGTTGTTGTATTTTCCCCACTCACCCTCCCATCACATCTTCCTCCACTCCTGCTGTCTGTTCCACAGCAGATGCCTGCACACCTTCGGAGGTGGAGGACACCGGGTGTTTTCAGAGCTGGCAGGCTCCGAGTCTGCCAGCAAATCCCCATCCTGGGTGAATGTAGCAATTGGAGCTGCTGGAAGCTGTTGGAAGCACCACCTCTGAGGGTGGGACCAGTCTCCATTCCTGGGGCTGACCCCATCCTTGGCACACAGCGCTCTCATGAGATGGCAGCTGGTTGCTGAGGAACACCACCATACAGAAGCAACTAGCAAACCTAAGTGTGGATTAAAAAAAAAACAACCTGAAAGTACTTTCTTTGCTTAGTAAGTGGGTTTCATGACCACATGTTGAAGTCCTTTTGCTATCAGAACGTCTCCTCTGGGCTAGCTGTGTGTGGCAAAGAAAAGTTTTTCCCAGAGAAGTGTGCTGAGCCTCCGTAGCTGGGGATCTTCTCTAAAGTTTCATTAAGATCCTTATTTTCTCATGCCTGGCTACTGGAGGCAGGTGACTGTTGATGCTTCCTAGTCCTTCTTCTAGCATAGAGAAGTTTGCTCTAAAGGGTTCAGAAACAAGAGGGAGAGACAGAGAGAAAAACAAATTGTTTTTTAAATCTTATGGGTTTTAAATGCTTGAAAATTGGCTGTAGCATAAGTCTTTCTTTTCAAAAGGCTTGTAGCTCCATGTTAATGATGGAGATCCACAGCATGAAGGGAGAATTCCTTGTTCAGAGCTTCCAAGCTGTGGACTCAATAAAATACCTCTTTCCCCCCACCTTGAACTTACTTGAGTGCTTTTCTCCTGCTTGGGAAACAGAGCCGATAGGCGTGTAGGTTAAGGACAAATCTTGAGGTCTCTTAGCAAAATCAGTTCCTGCTGGGGTCCTGGCAAGAGCTGCTTGGGGGATGCTTGTATCAGCTGGAGCAGGGCAGATCTGGCTTTCCCCCTGGAAGGAAAACTCAGAGGAAATAATCATTCTCATCTGATGCAAAATTGAAACTACTTTGGTATATCCATGGAAATACCTTGTTTTAGCAATGAAAAATCTAATAACTTTCATTTTCTCCTTTCTTATCCCCCATTTGTAATAGCACAGCAGGTTTGCCTGTTGCTCTGATGTCTTCCAGCTGCCCATGGGACTCCTTAGAAGGAAAGACCATGCTTCCTACCTTGTGGTGTAGACCTGTGAATACTCCTGTACCTTAGTTTAAGAGCAAGCCTCTGGACCTTCCCCCTCTTCTATGGCAGAGCTGTATCCTGCATGGCAGGAGCATTGTGGACCAGGCGTCTGAGTTGCCTGGTCCCCTGCCAGGTAAGTTGGCAGGAAACTGCACATCATTCCTTTAAATCCTCTGTGAGGTTTGATGGACGTGTGCTGTTCAAAATGTTTTGGTTCTGTTTAATTGTCAGTTTTTGATGAACAGCCACTTGGGCAGGAGGTTCCCACCTTCTACTAGGGAATTCCCAAGGCTGGCAGAAGCTTAGGGGGAAATTTGGGAACAATCTCTTGAGTTTTTTATTCCTGAATTTTATATTTGGAGTAAATACTTCCATGTGGGATGAATCTTGAAAGGATCATTACTTGCTTATCATCATCTCATGGTAAAACTTGGCTCTCCCCATCCTCCACCTCAGGCAGACAAAGCCATGTTAAAAGCAACCCATTCTTTTTGTCCATCAGTGCATGAAAACAAAAACCTGCTGGGGGACTGAAGCTGGAAGTCACCTCTTTGGGTAGATTTGGAGCTTCCAGAAAGAATCCCAATTCTCATTCAAAACTAATAGAGAGAAAATTTCCCTAGGAAATATTGTCATGGGCCAGAGAGCTTTAAACTGGAACTTTACAACAACTAATAGCTATATAATTACAACTGATCCCCTCCTACTTGCTACTGACTTCCCCATGTAATTTTCTTTTAATTTTTGCTTAATAGGCATGCATGAAAGATCAGTTACTCAGCACGCTGCTTGCATTTGATATGTAGTAGGCTCAATGGTAAGGAAGACTTAGATGTGCTCCATCCATTCTGGGCCAGCCCAAACTACCTCTGGGTGACAAGTCCCACCAGAGCAAGGAGCCTGCTGGAGAGACAGATGCTGTTTCTCAGCTCTTCAGGAGATGGAGAAGCTTAAGGAAAGTGGAGGAAAAAAAAGTCAAGGCTGGACAGGAAAGGCAAAATGGTGAGTAGAGCTGGTTACCAGCTTGCAAGGGGACCATGGCTCTTCCTGGCTCTTCCCCCAGGCCCTTACTCTGCTCTGGTTTGGATCGGTTGTAGCACCCAGCACCCTCCATTCTCACTCATTTTCCCATGTGAAAATGCAAAAAATGGCATCTTCTCCATCACCCAGAAGACTCCCCTTCTCCTTTGCAGAAGGAGCCCTGATGTAAAAGGCAGAGGAACTTCCCCTAGCCACGCTCTGCTATACGAATTACAAGGAAGGGAAAAAAAAATAAAGATTTTCATGAGCATTAAATTAAAACAGTGAGCGGGGTCTGTTTTGCTTCCTGGGCATGAAAGTTGTATCAACTCTCCACTCTGCCTGCTCTCTGATAACAGCAGAACCCACCGGCTAGGCTCAGCCTGTGGTATGATATACAAAAAAGAGGGAACGAAATAAAAAGCAGCAACCTCACGTAGCCTGGTAAATGTAATTTCAGGTGTCTCAGCCTCTCTTGTTATTTCTGTTCCTAGGCTGCCAGGTAACTAATTCTGCAGAAGAAAAACCCCAAATGTCTGATTGAGTCACGTTGCCCTTGAAGTGGTGGGTGGTGGAGCTGCTCAAGCTGTGTGCTTAGCAAGCTCATGTGTATTTCACGATGGGTCCTGCACAGGGAACAGCGTGATTTGACCCAGAGGAGGTGACAGCGCTCAACTGGAGACCCAGAGCAAGGCTGTGGAGGTGCATGGGGGACTGAGGGCAGGTGAGAGCCCCTTCTGGGGACATTCCTTGAGGATGGGTGGAAATGGGTCTGTTGCAGATGGTGTCCCCCTGTTAACTGTCCCTGCACAGCACAGGGAGGTTTGGTGTGTGCTCAGCCCCTTGAAGATGCAGGTCCCAAGCTCAATGCGAGCCATAAGATGCAGGTTTGGTGTAGCCCCTTTTCCTACATCTCAGCAGGGTTTAATGCCTCACAGGGTTTGCACACAAACCACCTGAAGAAGCTTCTTCTCAGCTGTGGCACCCTTTGCTGGGCCTCTCCCTGATGCACTTGTGAGGTAATTAGATAACTGCTGCTAACATTTAATAAGTATGCTAATTGGTATTGACCAACATGTGGCAGGCACTTTGTCAAGTGCCAATTAGGAGTGCCTAAGAACTGCTTGAGATATGAGAGGCCAGTGATTAGACCCTCAGGGTGGGGATCCAAGGAGATACTGGCTGCTAACCCAGCTGTGCTGGCATCTTGTGCCTGGGCAGGAGCCCGCAGCCCTGTCAGAGAGGTAGGGACGGGAGGAGCACAGGGGTGTGCAAAGTCCTGTTTATCAATCCCATAAACTTGCAGGAGCTTGCCTGTGATGGATTAATTTGATGGGTATCAACCCCACGTGGTGTTTTTATTTATGCCCCTGGGGATGTAGGGGGATAAAACAGCTGGATTAAAGGCACCTGCTTCTGCCTGGGTCTGTAAGAGAAAGAGTCCTTTGCATCAAGTTCAGCACGCATGTGGTGGCAGAGCTGGCACTAAGCACAGAAGAGGGGGATAAATGATCAGCCATGGATACTGTCCTTTCCCTGGGATGCCCTGTGCTGGTCCATGCTCCTACTGCAGCCCAGTTTCACCCAGTGTATCCAAAAAGTGAGTGTGTTAGTGCTCCCTTCCCTTTAACAGCTTTTTTCCTTCATCAGACACACACACTCCTTTCCCTACTTGAGGAAAAAGAGGCTTGGCTCAGAGACATGGCTACTGCTAGGACCCCCAAGCTACACCAAACATACCATCTTTTTTCTATCATCATGTTCACAGGAAAACTTATTTAACCAGCTCTCTTCCACCACTTATAAATTACAGAGGGCACACACTGCTGGATGACCAGGCAAAGCAGCCAAAAACCCCTTTCCCACCCGTAGCAGCAGGCACCAACTGGGTGCTGTGCAGTCAGTAACTCCAGCGTTCTCCCTCTGACCTGGGGGCACTGCCAGCTAAAATTTCAGCCCAAACCAATAGCATGGTAGAGTGGTTCATCCACACAAATTTACAGGTGTGTATCTCAGCTAGCTTCCTTCCATGTGAGCAGCATGGGGAGGAAGAGGAAGAGCAGGTCCTGAGGTGCTCATGGGTGGTACCACCTTGGTGGTAGTGTTGCCCAACCCTACTGGGTGGCCAGAGCTGTTTCCCAGGGTACCTCCCTGCTCTGCTGGCACTCATATTTTCAGATGTTTGGCTATGGGGTGTCCATCACCCCAACATGAGTCCTGCTACCACACAAGCTGCTTCCCACCACGTGCCTACAGCAGCCTCCCTGGAGCAGCTCAGATGCTCTCATTCACCTAGATTGGTTTATTTATTGCCACCATTAATCCATTTTGTTTGGGTAGGAAGGACAAGTCCCCTGAGACTGTCTGTGCACTGAAGACCATTACTGCATTGGTGTCTGAAAGCTTCAGCGCACAAAAACCCCTCATTGCTGGTAGCCTGGCACAAGTAATTAACCAGCACCATTCAGAAGCTGGAGTCCAGTGGTGTCTCTAAGGATATCTTTATTTAAAGCCCCACTTGGGGTAAAAGAGGCTCAGCTCAGAGATATGGCTACTGCTAGGACCCCAAAGCTACACCAAACACACCATCTTTTGCTAAGAAGGGGCCTGGGCATTGCATGGAAAGGCCACCCGTCTTCTCTAGGTGTTGCTCATGGGTTCCTACCTCCCTTCTGGTTGAGGACTCCAGGGTGGGAGCTGCTGCTCCCATCTTTTGCTGTGTGATGGCTCCTAGGGCTGTAAGCTTAGCTGAAAAGCCAAAGCAGAAGCTTGTGATGGTCCCTCTTGACTTGGCCCAAATTCAACCTCTGTATCCTTTTTATAAGATCAGAAGAGAACAACCCTTGCTTTCTCCAGGCTGTGTCGCCACGTATAGCAGGTCCTGGAGCACAATAGCAAGTGAAAAGGAGCAGAAGCTGTTTGGTTTTATTTGCTATCAGCAGCACATTTCTCGGTAATACAGTGACCTAATCTCACTCTTATTGATTTTGAGCTATATATATACACACACACATGGGGAGAGACACGCACTGCTGAAAATACAAAATCCTGAACTCCTGGAAGGGCAAAATTGTTTCCTTCATGTTTGTTTCCAAGCCCAAAGAAATGAAGGAGCACACAGAGGGCTTGATCCAGTTCCTGGTGGGTCTCTGAAATGAGTCCCGTTCCCAGCCCTGGCTGCGCTGCAGGACTGTGGTCCATATTGTATTTAAGTAGGTGCTCCTTCCCTGGTCCAGGGCTGGAGGTATCCAGCTGCCCAAGAACATCACTTTCTGTTATTACTGCTTCCCTCCCTGGAATATGCAAAGTGGGAAGAAAAAAGCCCCAGTAAATTAGGCAGAGCCATTTATCTGACAGGCCAGGGCTCTCCTGGATAAAGGAACAAACAGAGTTTGTCTTGTGGTCAGGGTGACACTTTGCCACAATAGAAGAGCAGGGGCAAGTTAATTAAACTCTAAAGAAGCCATTTATTAGAAAAGGAAAGTAAGACATGGCTTTTCTTCAATACTGGAGAAAGGTTCATTATTGAGGGAAATCATTCTTTAGCAGTTAATAAAATGTTTTCTACCACCTGGCTTTAAGGAATGGCTAATGGAGTGTTCATGGCTCATCTTAATGTGCAGTTTTGCAAGGTGTCCATGGCCCACTGGCTAAAAGGGTTTAAAAAAGAGTGTCTCTGAAAACTAGGGAGAGCTTGGCAGGTTGGTAACCAAAAGCAGAGCCTTTGGTGCATTGTTTTCCATTTTCCCTGCATGCACACCTGCCATGCAGTCCCTACCATGCTCTGTTCCTGCTGGGATGTGCTGGTGGCATGCTCTGTCACTGCCCAGAAGGATCTTTCCCATGCCTACAGCAAGAGCCAGGAGTTGCATGCAGACCAGGAGCAGGCTGGGTACTGGCTGGAGCACTTCTGGAATACTTAATCCAGATATGCTGGCAGGGACAGCCTTTTCCCTCTGAGGGCTGATACTTTAAAGAATTCATTGCTGCTGGGTGTATCTTCTCAAAAAAAAAAAAAAAAAAAAAGCCCCCAACCAAACGTGATTTTGGATGACAAGGAGCCAGGTACTCAAACAGCAGCTATAAAGCCCTAGCACCTCCTTGCTGAGAAACCATTTAAATTCTGAGTCTCTGCTCCTAGCTGCAGTTGATTTTTACCCTGATAACTCCATCCCTTTGGAGGATGTCATCCCTCTTATTTTCCTCAGGGTCTGAAAGCACCCACTTTCTCAGAGGATCTGGTCAATACCACAGTTACAACTCCAGAGAAGACTTTACAAGCAATGGAAAAGGCTACTTACTTTTGAGAGGCCATTTCTCATTTCAGCTTCTGTTAGCTGTGCTGAAATTCAACAACCTTATTACCTATGCAACTGGTATGCATGGAGGTAGATGTGACTGTTTCCCACCTGCACCTTGCTCCTCTGTGGAAGATGCTGCCCTGAGAAGATGCTTATGCACTTGCTGATGATACTGCATCGACATGCATTTCATTCGGCATCAATCTGGCTGCGTCTCCCAGAATCTGGGGAGGCCAAGTGAGTCTGGGGGAAAAAAACCCCAACAAAACAAAACCAATGTTTGCTAGCAATGCTGAGTTAATACCAAAAAGATTAAAATACAGACAACCTCCAAGAATGGGAAAAGGACCTTATGATACTTAGTGAGCAGATAATAAAATGGCAGATGAAATCCAAGGCTGCTAGATGAAAAACAATGCACAGGGGAAAAATCATTACGACTTTACACATACAGTGATGGGCTCTGAACTGGCTCTAACTGCTCAGGAAGGAGATCTGAGAGTTATGCTAGAAATATCTATCAAAGTGACAGTTCATGCTCCATAGTAGTCCAAAAACCCCAAATATAATGATAAGAATTAGAGGGAGGCAAGAGAGAGTGAAATGGGAAATGTTACTGTGCTGCTTAATGAATGCCTGGTATGTCCCACCTTGAGTAATTTGTGAGTAGGTCTGGTTTTCCCATCCCAAAAAGTGGATGGGAAGAAGTTTAAAAAATTATCCACTGAAGGCAAGGGTTGACAAAGGCAAGGCCAGATATGAAATCATGCGTATCATAGAGCTGAATAATTAATTGGCAATGATTGCTCAGTACAAGAAACACTTGGTATCAGGAGGAGAGAACATCTGGAGAAGTTCCAAGAGAGGCAAAGGCAAATCTTTCACCCAGCACTCAGTTAAAAAGTAGGACTTGCTGCCATGGGAAATTATAGGCGCTGGAAGCTTACATAGACTGGAACAATGGTCAGATATTGTCACAGAAAAAAAGTGATAGTGTTTGTGATGAAACGGTCATTTCTCTCCATCCTGGTGCAGGGTGGGTGCACGGTTGGACCAGCAAAAGAAGCTTCACCGGTGGCTCCCTAGGGCCTGCCCTGTGCCACCAGCAGGAACCAATGGTCCCATCCAGCTGATGGCTTCAGCTTTCTGCCTTTCCCACCTCCATCCAGACCTGCTGAGTTCATTTCGGAGGCTTCTGAGCAGACTGGCGGGCTCCCAAATGCTGTCTCTGAAACGGCTTCATTTGGCCAGTCACGGAATTCAATTGCATTATTATTTTTACTGCGAGTATTTTCAGAGCGTGCTGGAGGCATTCTTGGTGTTTTCCCTCTATTGCAAATATATTAGGAGCAAACCAGACTCCAGCCCTGTGGCTAGCTTGGCTAACTGGCCTCTCCCCATGGGTTGTGTGGGATATGGGTCTTCTTTTGCGCCGCAGAGAGGGGGCAAGCAGTGCCTGGGCAGGCTTTCACAGACGCAGTAGTCTTCAGACCTGGGAGGTGATGCTTCATTCCTTGGTGGAGTCTGGCTGCTGGAAATAATCTGTCCAATGGTCCACTTTATGGCCAGGCAGACAGGCTGAAATTCATGGCCGCCACTTAACAAAGAATAATGAAACATTTCCTGAGACAGCAATAAATATCTCTTGCCATGACAACACTTACCAGTGCCTTTTCGATCCAGGAAAATGTTTGAAAACTCAGCAAACTGGGATTTTTTAAAAAATGTCTCTCTACTTGCTGGTTGCAGTTGCCCTGGCTGCTGTCAGTCAGCGTGGGACCGATGTGATGTGGTTCATGGCTCCATGGGATGCTCCAGCTCTGGCCCAAAAAGTGAGTGCTGGAGGGTAGGCTCTTTTCTGGGCTGGTCCTATGGGCCAGGTAGCTGTTCACCATTCTCTTCCTCCTATCTGGGGCCTTCATTAAATGCTCCTGATGCTGATTAAAACAATGTGAGCGAGTAGGTTATCGGTTACAAGGGATCAATAACCCCTGGCTTGTGTTCTTCAGTCTAAGAAAGTCTGACTAACATGGGGCCAGGGGGATCAGAATAGTCATTGTTGATCCATAGCTCTCCCCGTGAGAGCATGCAGTGGGGCAGTGGGTGAGGGTCATTTGTCAATGCCACCCTCTCCCTCCCTCTCTCCCCAGCATCGCCCTGCATTGTCCTCGGTGGCTGCAATGAATCCGTCCCTGTAAGGCAAAGCAGTGCCTGCTCGGTCACCTCCGCTCCCACCTGCGCCGCCTCCAAGTGGCATGGCGTCCAATTAGCAGCACTTAATGAAGAACAAGCTGGCTGGACAGCTGGAAACACGTGCTTACATGGCTGCTTGAGTGTTGAGGAAGCAAAGCTGAGTTTCAAAGCTATCCTTGAGTCAGGAGGATGACCAGGAGGAAAACTCCTTCTCCCCAGGCTGACGGAAAGGGAGAGTTTTGCAGCCGCTGTCCCCTACAAAGGGGCTTTGTGCTGGTCCAGAGGAACTATTTCCCACCACAAGGAGAGGCTGATGGCATGGTCCATTCTAGGGTCTGCTGGAAATGCTTCATACTTAACACAGCTTGCTTGGTTCCCTCCCCACAGGACAGTTTTCCAGCAGTGGAGATGCACAGTGTGGCTTCTTGGTGTCAGGCTGACATAAATTACAAATAAAAGCCACTAACTAGTAAAAAAATATCTCTGAGGGCCTCCAGGCCATAACATGAGGCTCAGGGAAGCCCAGCCAAATGTGGTCAAGTCCTTTTTAGGCAGTGGCAGGGCTGACTATAGTGGATGTAAGCCAGTCTGTACTGGTTTCCCAAAAGGCTGGGCTCCCTCCAGTCCACAATGACAGAACTGCCATGGCCAGGAGAAAGCTCCATCAGCACTCACCACACCAGGAACTCATCCTTGCTCTCCCTGTGCTGAGGATAACCAGCCCTCCGCAGCACAGAGCCATGGCATGGCAGCTACACCCAGTGCCCCTGTGCAGAGGGCAAGGGCAAAACCAGGAGATGGGGATGCACCAGGTTGGGCTAGGGTCAGCACAGGGTTGGAGGAGTTTTACCACCTCTGAGCTGGGCAAGAGACTAGGGATGGCCATCCCAGGAAGCAATGCTCTTAGCAGCCCTGGCCATAAAGGGTAAAGGAGGTGTTTGGTAGCAGAAGAAGAGCTGATGATGGCAAAAGTGTGGGGAAGTGATAGATTTTTTAAAACCCAGCCAGTGAATCAGTCTCATCGCTCTGGTCACTTTAAACTGGATCAGCAGAAATAAAGTGGGTTTAAATCTATAGCAGCCTGGGGAAGCCTGGGCAGTAAAATGAAGATGGCAGCGTGGTGACTGGCTTGTGAGCCGGTCAGGGTGCAGCCCATGAGCATCCTTTGGCTGGGACACATGGCAGAGGTCTGCTCTGTGGCATGTCTGGCACTCATTGATGCCCAGCAGAGCAGACAACCTCTCAGCACAGCCTGGACCACAACATTCCTGCCTTCCTCAGAGACCAGAACAGCTATGAGCAGCACAAGAAGAGGGATGGGAACACGCAGGGGAAGAGGGAGACATCAGATTGCAGTGACCAACAGAGAAGATTGACTTAATGGGATCAGCCCTCATTTTGTTCTTATTATCAGCACCTTGGGAATGCAGCTTCTCTAATTAATTCCTTTGGTCTCTAAAGCATGCAGCTGAGCCTTGTGTCCCATCAGCGCACCGGTGCTTGTGGGCCAGGATGGGCAGGGAAACATGGAGGTCCCTATGCAGTCGCTCAGTGCCAGGCTTCTCTCTACAGACCTCAAGCAGTTTGGTCCTCTTTTGGAGGAGAGAAAGGGCTCACTGGGTTTTAATAACTCAGGATTAAGGACTTTTCTTCCTGATGTTATGTTGGGTTGAGGTTTTTTGTTTGGTTGTTTTGCAATGCATTTACAATGTCATTCTACTCAAGTTACATGGGGTGAGAATGGCTATTTCCAGAGGAGCTCTTCTTAATCCTGCTTGGGCAAGAGTGACCTCTTCCCCAAGGCACTAGTCTCTTCCAAAATCAGCATGTATTCTGAAGGCGTTTGATTGTAATGTGGAGTTTTCTTGTTAGCTGTGTAAATGCCCAGCACACTGAAATCCAGCCAAGCCTGGGTCTTCCTGCTGTCGTGTGGCCACCAATTCACTGGCTCATGGGGGAAAGCATTTCTCTCGATCTCCATCAACGGTTCACTGGATTTTTAATGTGAAGTGGGAAGAAAAGAGCTCAATTTATGCTCTTGGTATCACTCAGCTTTTTATATGCCTTTGGTAAAGTTGTGATTGTTATCAAGGCTATCGAAATCTCCATAGTCTGAAAATCAAGGTGAAAGCTTGCTTTCACAGATTATTTCCAGTCACTTTTCTTCTGGCTTTGCTAAAAATAACGCAGGAATAGCTTTCTTCAAACTTTCCTATTCCCTCCTGGCTGGAACAGAGAAGGTCAGGAGCATGAAAGTGAAAAAAGAGTGGGGGGAAGGAGTCACAGCAACCTCTTCACATGTACAGATTTGGATGAGATTGCTTGCTGGTTTGTTTGGGTTTTTTTCTTTGATCTAAACCTGATTAACTTTCTTTCTGCATTTCTTTCCTTTAGCCGATGCAATGGAGATGGCTGGGTGTTTCAGGAGCAGAAAACTTGTAGTTTTTAACAATTTCCTGTTGAAAGTTCAGTAGAAACATTCCCAAATCTAGAGGTTGGATAAAGGTCCTACAACATAGTGCCTCATATGTTGTAGGACCTTTATCCAAGACCTCGGGATGATGCTGTGTTGCATATCTTGTGTTAGGACAGCTGACCTGCTTTCCCTTGCAGTGACTGTGGGTTTGGTTAATTGCTGGGTTAGTGCCTGAGTTTGACTCTG
Source organism: Caprimulgus europaeus (assembly GCA_907165065.1). Next base: position 37,468,998 of record OU015529.1, on the reverse strand, counting down.
ATTTGCTGCATCTTTTCCGTTTGAAGAGTTTCCATATGATCGAACATAATGGTACCACAGGAGATGGCCAAGGTGTCATCTCAAGGTGCACAACCATGAGAGGAGAATGCTTTTAGGCTGCTCTGAAATGGCAGAATCATAGTTTCTCCCCCCTAAAAAAGGGAAAAATAAGAAACCTGGTGCTAACCACAAGTGGAGAGGCATTGCAGCTGGAAAATTCTTGTATGACAGAGATTTCAGCTCCTTACAGAACTACTTCAGCTGCAAGTTTCTGAATTGTGATGGTATTTTCAAGCAAGGGGATCATGTGGTTTTTCCTCAGCTGTTTATTAATGCTGTTAATGATGATTGATTGGCAGGCATATTTTTCCATCCCTGAGCTCATACTGCTTTTAATATCCTTTCTTGGAGAAGGAAGATGGACAGTCCAGTGTCACTGGACAGACAAGGCACCTTTGCAAGGCAGATGTTGGTTCTTAACTGCTGCCACTGTAAAAGTTTCACTCAAAGTCTCTTTATTCTTTCCTGCCCACTTCACTTCAGGGACAGGTCACACCTCTGCAAGGAGATAAGGTGAAGGGTTTGTCCTAGCTGCCACCTCCTGGGAGGGGACTTTGCTTACCTCCATGGGTCAGCCTCTGATGGACACCCTGCTGCCCCAGGGACAAAGGGAGAGGCATTTCCTGAGCTGTGACTTTTCTAGTCATTCTCTTTTCACCATTTCCTGGCTCATGGAGATCTCTTCCCCTTATAAATTGATATTCTGGTCTGAGCCTAAAAAAATGCCTTTCAGACCCAGCCCTGCTGCCCATCATACTGGGTGCCGGCTGCAGCAGGAGATCATAATGCAATGCAGCCAGCACAGGGGTTTCTGCTGTGGCTTGGCTAATGAGAGCCTAACTCTGTCGCTTGAATGTACTTCAGGTTAATTAGAAGTGGAAATGGCCTTTTGTTTTCAGTTGAAACGTGCTCTGCTCTGTTTTGCTGCTCACCCTGAGCTGGCACAGCAGCACTGCGTGCTGGAGCTTGTGTGGGACCTCAGCCTTTCCTCCCCCCGGCAATTTCTGCTTCTGGGCTGCCCCAGGGACACATAAAGAGCCGAGTTGGCTCCCCACATAGAAGAGATGCCCCCAAAATAAATTTGTGTCAGGTTGGCCCTGTGGAACCAGAAGAGCCTCGCTGGTCCAATGGGGAGGAGGTCACGGAGGCTTCCTTGGGTTGGTGGCACTAACAAGTTCCACCAGCTTTTTGGTCATGCATTATTGATGCTATTGTGTGCCCACCCCGATGCCTAGACAAGATGACAAGCTTCAAGAAGGGCTTTTCAGGAACATCTCCCAGGATGTGAGCAGTGGGAAGACAACCTTAGAAAATCATCAGGGGAGGCATGTGTTTCTCCAAGGCTTGCAATGCAAGCCCTAACTTTGTGGAGGAGTTGCTGGACTAGATGTTACAGGCTATTTCCAGCTTTTGAAGTTAGGCAAAGTCAGTTTCCTTGCTTTTCCTGAACTGGTGTGAATGATGGAAGGATCAGACCCTGCTTAGCTTTTGAAGCAGCCTCTGCAGAGGTCAGATGTGTAAGACCAGAGGGTTGTTGAGGATGACAAAGATGGTCCCAGGAGGGACTAGAAGAGAGAAACAGCTAAATCTTCAGGGTCCTGAGATGGCAATAAACTCTTTGGCCACAGTGCCCTGGAAGGCACCAGGACATAGCCCAGCTCAGTCAGCACCATGGGAGAGCATCCCAAGGCAGCCGAGAGTATCCCATGGGATGCCCAGGGGCAAGCAGCTATCTGAGGGGCTGGTTGAGGCAACGTCAGGGACAGTCACAGGGACAATGGCCAGATGGTAAAGCTCTGCAGCTCTTTCAGCAGTCTCTTCCTATGTCACTTAAGGAATTAAATAATAATGCATTTATTGAAATTCACTGTGTCATGCTACTCACTGGAAGCAGCAGATACACAGCAGCTCAGGCAGACTTAAAAAAAAGAGAAAAAGCAATGTGTGGAAGTGTTTGGCAAAATTCCTGCTGAAAGGGGGCAATATATATTTATATATATAGTACATCAGCTCTGCCAGACTGTGGTCCCCCTTGTTTTTCTGTAGAAAAGGGGAAGAAGACCCACGGCACAACTGGCAGGTAACATAAGGGTAATGTTACACTGTATGTTTGGGGAGGCAGAGCACTGCCATCATGAAGAATTAAGCTGAAGCTGTAACTGTGCAATATATTCCCAAAGATGAGAGCCAGACAGGCACTTACAGGAGATGCAGACATTAGTGGAGCAGGTGGATGGGCTGCTTGGTCCCCTCTTCCTTGGTAACTAAGTACTACCTATTTATAGAAGCATACTACAGGCAGAAGTTGATGTCTGTGCCTCTTCCCCACAGGGGAACAAGTGACCAAGGAGATGCAGCTTAGAGCAGCATTGATCAGATTTTGTCTAGCCGCTCCTCTCGCTCCTTCGAGGCTGTCCTGCTGGCAGGGCTTTGCTTTTGTTTCCTAGTTGTGCAACAGGGCTCTTCTTGCTTCATGGTTCCTTTGGGTGGGTTTGCAATGATGTGAAAGAAACTTGGGTTGTATAAGGAGGTTGGAAGCGAGGCAATAAAATTAAATAGTATTTTCTGTTGATTTAGTGATCTACCTCATTCTTAGACCAGGAAAGACATGGACCAGTTAGAATGAGTTCAAAGGAGGCCACGAGGATGATCTGAGGGTTGGAGCACCTCTCCTGTGAGAACAGGCTGAGAGAGTTGGGGCTGTTCAGCCTGGAAAAGAGAAGGCTCTGGGGAGATCTTATAGCAAGGGGCCTACAAGAAAGCTGGGGAGGGACTTTTCATAAGGGCAGTTAATGACAGAACAAGGGGAAATGGCTTTAAACTGGAAGAGAGGAGGTTTAGATTGGATATTAGGAAGAAATTATTTCGTGTGAGGGTGGTCAGACACTGGCCCAGGTTGCCAGAGAAGCTGGCAGAGAAGCTTGTGGCTGCTCCTCCCTGGAAGTGTTCAAGGCCAGGCTGAATGAGGCTTTGAGCAACCTGGATAAGTGGAAGGTGTCCCTGCTCATGGCAGGGGGGTTGGAACTAGATGGTCTTTCAGGTCCCTTCCAACCCTAACCATTCTATGATTCTATGAAACATCTTCAAAATAATTTTTTATGTCCTTCTAGGGTGCAGGAGGATTCTTTTATATTGACTCATTTTCTTCTCATCTCCTAAGCGACATGATGGCAGGCGTATAATGACCCTTGGCCCTGATCCAGAGGCACGTGCTTCCATCTGGAGTGCGTGAAGTACTCTGCAGGCATGGGATTGGTAAAGGCTTGGTCTTAACAATGGCCTTAAGTGGGTGTTCAGGCTGAGATCCTATTCATCATGGAGAAGTGGTCACTGAGCAGCTTGTGTGAGCCAATGTTCACCCATGGATCATCTCGAGTGGTCACTCCAGCTGTTTATTATTCCTTATTGGTAGCGTGTGACTGATCACCGAAATTACCCTCTTTTGCTTCTGTGCTCTGATTAGATTCCTGCAATTTTGGAAGAGGTAGGATAATAAATAACAAATCATGAGGAGCGAATAACAAGTGCCTCTGTTTGTGCTGAGGGATCCTTCTTTGCATGCCGAAATGGGGATTTATCTGCTGTTGCTGTCCTCGGCCCACAATTTTTTATTAGTGCAATGATTTTAGGTGTGTTTTTTCCAGCAGCAGCTCAGCTCTTGCTGAAACAAAGAGTTGTTTGCAACCTGAACGGGCGTTAGCCAGGGGAGCTGACAGCGTTTGGCCACCTATGTATCCACTGAAAAGGCTTTCAGAGGGAAAAAAACCTGGGGCAGGGGAGAGGACAAACAACCCTAATGCTTTCTGTTCCAGAAGCTCTCTGCTACCAATTAAATAAAGAATCAAGTATGATCAGGCAGGCAGAAAACTGAAGTAAAGGCTGGGTTTGCTTGACGTTGCTGCTTTCTTCTCCTGCCCTTTTCTCCTGGAACATGCAGGCTGCAACTACTGACACAGTGTTGGCCATGTCAGCAAAGGCTGGGAATATATATATATATATATATACACACTTATATATATGTATATATACTTTTTTTTACATCTGGTGCTCTCTTCCATTTGCTGCCAGTCACCGGGATGGAGTCACCTCCCTGTGTCGTCACCTTTGCTTCGGTGTCCTTTGAAAGCTGGCAGCGTCACCTTTTCAAAAGTGAACATAAAGCTAAAAATCTACAGCTTTGCTGGGATGTTGTGAAAAAAGTGGCAGGAAAGGTCAGCTAGGCAGGGAGATAAGTTGCTTTTGCCTGCCCACCAAAAAAAATAATCCCTTCTCTGCGTGGATGGGAAAGGTATTTTTTTTTCCCCCAGTTTTTCCTCCTCCATGCTGGCCACTGTATTCAAAGGCACTTGCAGAGAGGTCCTTGCTCTGGCAGCTCCTCATCCCCACGAAGCCAGGAGCAGCTTTGCCATCAGCATCTATCGGGGCTGGGATGCCACACTGGGGTTTCAGTGTGGCTGTAACCAGATGTGCCTTTCTAACACCATCCTGCAGCACCAGGGTTGGCAAGGGTGAGGCTGGCGGTACCAGCAATGCTCATGCAGGTGGGTCCTTGAAAGTCAAAACCATCCCCAGCCCCTTTCACAGGATCACAGTATTGCCTCGATTGGAAAAGAGCTATAAATCCAATCATTAACCTCACACTGACAAGTCCCCGACTAAACCATGTCCCTCAGCACTATGTCTACATGACTCATCAATCCCTCCAGAGATGGTGACTTCACCACCTCCCTGGGCAGCCTGTTCCAATGCTTGACAACCTTTTTGGTGAATAAATTTTTTCTAATATCCAATCTAAACCTCCCGTGGCACAACTTGAGGCCATTCCTTCTTGTTCTATTGCTTGTTATGTGGGAGAAGAGACCGAGACCCATCTTGCTGCACCCTCCTTTCAGAGAGTTGGAGAGAGTGGGAAGTTCTCCCCTCAGCCTCCTTTTCTCCAGGCTGAACAATCCCAGTTCTCACCGCTCCTCATCACACTTGTGCTCCAGACCCTTCCTCAGCTCCGTTGCCCTTCTCTGGACACGCTCCAGCACCTCCATGTCCTTCTTGGAGTGAGGGGCCCAAAACTGAACCCAGCACTCAAGGTGTGGACTCACCAGTGTCCATTACAGGGGTAAGAGAACTTCCCTGGTCCTGCTGGCCACAGTAGCGTACCAGCAGTGAATTAAAGTCCTTGCAAAACCAGTCTCTTGCCCTCAGCTCTGTGCACTGTAACAGCGTTGCAGACTCCTTATCCCTCCTATTTTATTTTTTTCTTTTTCTGTAAGGATTTTTGCTTTTGAAATACTCTGTTGACTTTTTGATCTCCTCTACTTTTCAAAAGGCCACCAGGAAGGTCATGTCAGCAATTTAATGGGGAGATAAAAGAAGAAGGAAAAGGAGATTGTTAACACAGGGATAGTGACTGGCATCTGGATGGGGCTAATGCATGATAAGACAGGAGGTTGTAGGCAAATCTGCTGTGCTTGATCTCTTGCCAAAGCAGGACTTGGACTCAATGGCTTTAAAGGACATCCATGTGGACGGAGCCTGCGTTGCCTGAATCCCCTGCAATGCCTGCATATCAGGTACATGGAGGCCTGGGGTCCCTGCTCAGATGCTTGCTGAAGTTAAAGGTCTTTTGGTCGATTTCAAAGGGATGTGAGCCCAGATTGTCTATCCTGTCCGTTTTGACTGGGGGAGATTAAAAGGAAGCTGCTTCTTCAAATCTGAGTCCCCAGGAGATTAAGGATCTCCTGGGATGTGAAGTTAGCAGCCAGGGGTTTGGGGTTGCTGATGTCCTTCCGGAAAGCTTTCTGTCATGCAGAGCTCCTGAATGATCCATCCAAATTTGCACATGGAGATGGCTGGAGCAAGCACTAGGAACAGGCTTCTTCATTATTGGATTTGTTAATTATTTGGTTTATCTTGGTGTTTTTCCATTCCTCAGCCAGCTTTGAGTTGAAGTAGCTGGTTTCCAGTAAAAAAAACAGGCAAATGAATAGGCTCCAGTGAAATTGAGAACTAGTGCTTTAATAGACAGGTTTTGCAGTAGATCCCATCCACCACCTCATCCCCAGCCCACACACAGACCCGGGGGCCAGCTCTGGATCTGGGCTTGGTTTTGCTGCTTGGACCCCATTTCTGCTTTCTGCTGGCCTCCTCTGCAAAGCCATGCTCTGCGCCAGAGAAAAAGGCAAAAGCTCAGCATTTGGGGAGGCACTTTTCCCACGAGTGCAGGAAAATATGCACAAGGAAAGGTTCCAGCAAAGAAATTGATGTTGAATGCACGCTACCTTCCTTTTTTCGGTCCATAGCTAGGAAACAATGGACAGATATTGTCTTTTAAGGGCAAAGAAGGCAGAAGTTAACTATGGAAATAACTTTGGCTACTGCTTGCATTAGAGAAAACTCTCCATAAGAGATGCTGGCTCATATGCTTCTTTCTCTCCATCCACAGGTGAGAACAACTTGAAAACTTAAATCCAATATATAAAGGCAGAGAAGGAAATGTTTAATTGTCCTGACTCTGCTGCAGGCTGATAAGCTCCCATTGATTTTCTGTAGCAAAGTCTCCAGAATGTACGTGTTGGTGTGTGTGCATGTACGTGGGTGAATGTTTCTAGGCTCATTGGGTATTTCTAAGCTCCCGTTGCATGGTGAGAGCTCAATGCTTCCTCCAGAAAATGGCCATTTACAACACAAGTTTTTATTTTTTTTTCCCTCCTTTTCGTCCTTTCTATTGGCTTCCTACAAACTTTCCACCGGAGTGGGGAGAGAGGTCTCAGGAAAGATATTCCTTCACCATCGCATATCCCTCAACCTGAAGCTCAAAGGCAGGTTCAGATTCACCTCATCATTTAAAACCACTCAGTCCAGGGGTCTAATCCCTGCCTGTTTCCACTTATAAATACAAACAGAGAGAATAACACAAATAAAGGCAGTACCCAAGTGGGGTCTTACCAATAACTTGAACTATTTTGCACCAGAGAAGTACAGAAAAATGTTCACTTAAAATGTTATCTATTTATTTTGAGGGTTTGTTGGGAAAAAAATAAGCAAACACAGAAAGAAGGGATGGTCCAGCAAGATTTATAGCTCATCTCTGAAGCTTACGAGTTCCAGAAACTTTGGATGTCTACCTAGAACCTCCCTGTCTATCACATACTGAACCTCCAAACCCACTGACTCTTTTTTCCAGTGCTAATTAGGGAAAAAAATGGGTCTGTTCTCAGTGATGGAGAAATGTCCAGAGCAGTCAAAAAGAAGACAAGCAACGTTCAGATTGGGGGAGGCAGGAAAATGAGAAAACACCAACCTCCCAGGAGATGTAATAGGCTTAGTAGGCCTGCTTGACACATGTCGGATAAAATAAAAAAAAACCCACAACAATGTTTATAAGAAGATTAGCTTGAACACTGTGAAATTTCTCTAGGGACTGACCATGGCTGAAGCTCAAACCAAAAACTCCCAGGGTCTTATCAGGGTAATGAATTTCCACCACTTTGAGACATTAAAAAAATCTTTCCCCCAGCCCCTTTCCCCAGCCAAAGCATCTTTGATTTGGGGCACATCTGCTGGGGACAGTTCAATTTGCACCGTCCCCCTCCTCGGCAGGATGGAGGTGCGGCGTTAGGAGTTAACTCACTGGAAATAACACAATGTGACTATCTAATTTGTGGCTGCCACTCCTCTGGGAAAAAGACTTGTCTCTGGGCAGTAGATTATCCCCGGGCTCATTACGACATTGTTCTGAAACAAATCCCCCAGGCTTCTGTCTGTAATCACTTTTATGTACGTGTTGGCAAATGTCTCTCCATCCACGCTCACCGCGTCGCAGGTGGGGATGGAACCAGAGCCACGTTATGCTGGGGAGAAGATACGTGGCCATGACTGCTTGCATGGGCAGTGGCTGGTAACCACCAGTACTAACCACTGGTTCAGTTTCAATCAAAATTAGGGTTAGGTTTCATTTTCCTGAAAGTCAGGAGACATGGGGTTGGGGTTTTTTTTTGGTTAGTCGGGTTTGGGATTTATTTATTTATTTATTTTAGAAACGCAACTCAATAGCAAATGTAAAAAAAAAATCTTTAAAAATTTCAGTTCTCAGCAGATGTAAGTCCATGGGAGAGCAGAGAGGTTAACCCATGCTCCCCTTGGCTATTTTTACCCCATCCAGCAGTACCATGGAGCCACACTGATATTTACAGGGTTGATCCCTCCAAGACTGGCCCTGCTGATGTCCCCAGGGCTGTGTGCTGCAGTGCTTCTTCTGCCACTCCCACCACATCTTCTGCGAGTGCTCTTCTGCTAAAACCTGTAATTATCATGTTTTTAACCCATATAGTTCAGTGAATCAGAACAAACATGCTACTGAATCCAACAGTAAAGCGGCTCTTTTGTATCTCCTTAATGGTGGGAAGCACTGAAGACCATGCCAACACTGAAAGATTTTTTTCACTAGTGGTAACCCATCTTTAGATAGTTTGGGGACCTGCTTGGGGATATTTTGGTGATAGCTCTGGGGGTGTGGGTCAGGGGGCTGGTGGGGTCGGTGAGGGATCTGTGGCACATAGCTGTGAGATATTTCAAAGATGCATGGTGGTGATGTTTGTGGGGTAGTGGGTGAGGAGCTTGTGATATTTGGGATGTTTGTGTTATATGGAGGGCACACTTGTGGTACCAGGGTGTATTTGGGTAGGGTTTATGATATTTGGGCATGCAAATTGGGAAGGTCTGAAGGAGAATCATAGAATAGTTTGTGTTGGAAGGGACCATTAAAGGCCATCTAGTCCATCACTCTGCCATGAGCAGGGACATCTTCAACTAGATCAGGTTGCTCAGAGCCCCGTCCAACCTGACCTTGAATGTTTCCAGGGAAGAGGCTTTTACCACCTCTGTGAACAACCTGGGCTAGTGTTTCACCACCCTCATCGTAAAAAATGACTTCCCTGTATCTAGTCTAAACCTTCCCTCTTTTAGTTGAAAACCATCACCCTTTGTCCTATTGCTACGGGCCCTGCTAAAAAGTCTGTCCCCATCTTTCTTACAAGTCCCCCTTTAAGTATTGAAAAGGGCAATAATGTCTCTCCAGAGCCTTCTCTTCTTCAGTCTGAACAACCCCAACTCTCTCAGCCTTTCTTCATAGAAGAGGTGCTGCAGACCTCTGATCATTTTTGTGGCTAGCAAAGGTGTGGACCCCACCTTGCCCTCCTTCCCACTCCTTCCCTGGCTCTCCCAGGCATCCAGGAGTGGATGTTTCCTGCTGACTCTGCAGATTCATGGGGGAAGAACCATGCAAAGGGCTCAGGAACAGCGCTTGCTTTGAAAATTGCTTCTGTAAGTATTTGCTATGGCAAAATGGCCCTTGCTACAGCAGACATCCTGCTGGGGTTTGCACAGTGCACCACAAGAAACTCCTGCCTAGACTCCTTTTGTCTGCTTTCCATGAGTTATGATCCTCCTTCTGTCATCCCCTGCTCCACCACGGTGAGGAAATTATTTATTTGGGAGAGGAAAGGCTGTTAGGGGAGGTGGGTTATACATTTGTGGTATAAGTACAAGGAAAAGGGAGAAAATACTTTTCTTCCTTCTCCCCCCGCCCCTATCTCCCTTTGTGGGCTTGGTGCTACATCCCGTATTTTTCATCCAAATGGAGTAGTTTATTTTTATCTCTTTCAAAAAATAAGCATTAAAAGTTACAAGATGGATTGCCCACATGCTGATCTTCAAGGGCTGGAGGGGAAGGCTGTGGGGAATATTGTGACCAAGAGGAGGCTGGAGGAATAAGTCAGTAACATGTGTGGAACTGAAAGGTGGCTGGACCATTCATTCCCATTATGAAGAGGTGCACAACCATTAATAATAATTTTAACAAGAGCTGGCTTGAGCTAGCAGGTCTGGGCTGCATTTCTGGAGAATGAATATTTATTTAACAAAAATAAAAAAAAATACCATGAATACAAATGAAAAGGTACGGTGGGCTCACTTCTCCTACCTGACATTTATTATTGCTTCACCTACCTTGAAATAGGAACATTTATTTGGCTAACATGCATTAAAAGGGCTGTGCATGCCGTATTTCCTTTCCTACAGCACTCAAACCCCAGAATAATTTGTCTTAAAGCTCCAAAACTGCTGCTTTCTGAGCAGCTGTAACCTTTCGAAGGAGGAAAGGATCACCTCACCTGGGTGAAAGCAGCTAACCATCAGAAATCCCGTATTTCTAAGGAGGGTCGTAAGAATCTTTGAGATTGGAGTTTGCCAAAACTTCTGCTTTTGCTTAGGTGTGTTTCTGTAGCTCTGGCTTGTCTGGAAAATCAGTGGAGCAGAGGTTCAGGAGATGGAGCATTGCTGAGGATTTTTACCCATAAAACCACATCTTTTAAAATAGATAATGTGTTCCTTTTTGAAGGAATAAATGAGTAAAAACCTTTGGGTCTTTTATGAAGCAGCCATTAGGAAGAAAGCTTTTAATCAGAGTGATTTAAGAGAGCAAGGAAATTAGCTGTTAACCTGGCACTCCTCATCTACTTTATTTTTTAGGGGGAAAAGGCAGCAAGGCGAAGAGCCAAACCAGAGACAGGAGCGTTTGGGCTGCAGTTAGCTCCCACCAGTACAATCCCTGCTCTGTCTGTGCTGCCCAAGGCTGTGGGGTTGCGGGCAGGGGGTGGCATGGGAGGTCTTTCTGCTCTCACATGTGCCCAAAGCATCTGTGCACCCCAGCGTAAACACCTCTATCACAGTGCACCTGTATTTGTGCCAGGGCAGGTATGTGGGACAGGGGACATCCAACCAGCTGTGCCTGTAATATGCAACCAGTGTATCACAGACCTTGAAGTGCCACCAGAAAAGGTTCAGAGTAGAGAGATTGGGGAATGCTAATGGACATCTTAGTTCATTTAGACATGAAGGTCATGGCTGAGATAGCTCTGTCAATGAGGAAAGGACAGGCAAATTCTGGAGAAGGACTGCTCCAGGGAATTCTCATGCCATGGTAGTATTAGAGGGGTCTCAGTCTCCTGGCACCTGACAGGGAATCCTGCAGGTCAGGATGCTCTACAGGTGGGCTCTTCTCTATAGACAGACCTATTGCTACATTAAGGTACTTGGATTTGGACACAGGTAAGATCTGGGAGGTCTGCAGGGCATCATGTTTGGTTTAATGCTGCTGCTGGTATGATCCCAAAGTTAACTTAGCCAGTTTGTCCCCAAGAAAGTGTTTTTGGTTTTGTTTGTGGTTTTTTTTAATTAATAATTTAAAAAAAAAATAGAGTGAGAACACAGTATCAGCTGGGCTCCTGCTATGTCTGACACCTTCATCTTCCCCTCCTGACGCTGCTTGGCCAGATTGTCTGGTAAATATATTTGATGATTTCTTCTCTAGACAGGCTGGGATAATTGATGCTCACCTCCTTCCAAGCGCAGGGTACCACACCTGGGAAGGCACGTCATGTGAGCCATGTGCTCTGTGCTCAATGGGCACATCCCGACTTACCCTGGGGCTACTGAGAGCTGCTGCACCAACAGCAAACCCTTCATTTTGGATAAATAAGTCTCTTTTGCCAGAGATGCAGCTCATTTCCCTCTTCAGACTCAGTTAATTGAATGTTGGGCTTTCAGAGGTGACTTGCTGTTGCAAGGACAGTGTATCTGACCAAGGAGATGGGGTTTTGGGTAGCGCCAAGCAAATGTTCTTTGGAAACGAAGGTGATCCTAAGTGCCGAGGGATGAGGACAGCTCACTTTCATTAGTCACTGTTAAGATCTCAGTCCCTGGATCTTGCAAAGTCCAGGAGAGGTTGAGGATTTGCTATTTTCATGGTGTGGCAGCAGTAGATGCTACGGGCTTGGTGTCTGATGGGAAGCAGAGACCAGAGGAGCTATCTCCCTGGAGGGACTAAGGAGATGGGGAGATACCTTCTCATCATTTAACTGAGCTTCCCTGCCATTAAGCAAGACACTTCAACCCTCTTTCTGAAAAGACCCTCTTCCGTGATAGCACCTTGGTTTTGCCTTTAGTGGGAGTATGCAGAAACTCTCTTTTGCAGCATTTGCCCCAAATTTATGGGGATTTGCTACTTTGAGAGCTCTACCTTTCTGCCAGATTTGCTTTACAAGGAAACAGAGTCAAAAGCTAACAGCAGGGGATGGGCAGATGGTTGCTGATGTACAAACATGGAGTGAGATCCCAAATGCCTTTTCTCCTGAGGAAACGAAAAAATACTTAAATTACTGATATTTCAGTTTCCTCTCTGATGAACCACAGCTTCTCCCGGCTCACCCTGTACCCCCACCTCCTATCTCATACCTGCTTTTTCTCTGTCTCAGAGATTTTGGAAATTCAGGCCCATCTGGTTCTTTCTGATGGCAAGATAGTGTATCACAAGCAATGCAGGCAGGGCCCTGGCGCCGCCACAGTGTTAATTAATGGTAATCCCTTAATCCTAGGGTGATGCGAGAGACAATGTTGCCCACTTTGTCCCCTCTGGAGTGCAGAGATGTCAGACCCATAACAGCAAAACTGCCCATCTAACACTGCACCAGGCACCAGAGGTGGCTTTTTCCTCTGATTAGCTATATTTGAATAACTAGGAATTATCATGGGGTTATTTGCCCCCTCGTTGGCTATCGTAATCTGGTGAGACCATCTTTGCCACAAAAAACAAAAAAGAGGAGAATTATTGCTTTTGCAATTTTAAGGGGAGTTAGTGGTGGAGTTTGCTAGGACAGGTTTTCTTTCTTTCTGCCCTTCCCCCTGGTGTCAACATTTTTATTCAGGGAGGAGCCTTGAGTGCTGAAAAGCAACATGTCACTTGGACAATTTATCATGTTTGATCAGGAATGTTCCTGACCACTTTCAACCAGTCAATCAAAACTGTTCAGCTCTCAGCTATCCAACATAAAAATACTTTAAAAAAAATTTTAAAATTGTACATGTCACTTTTTCAACACCAACAAGAAGCAATGGGAGAAAACATCAAGATCATGTAATTCCCACAGAAAACTTCATTTGGATGAAAAAGCCTTTTATTTTTTCCCTCCCAGAATGCTGGTTGGAATTAATTTTTTTTTATTTTTTTTTAAGAAATATTGACTGGTTCTGCTTCTGATGGTGTCTGTGTTTTCTTTTCAGAATGGAAAGCACCGAGTCCTGGCATATGCAAGAAGGCACTGTTGGGCTGTGGGTATTAAGGCCACAGTGACACAAGCTACATCCTTACCTCTCCCATTTCCCACTGGCAGACTTTGAGCTTTCAAGGTCACCAACCCAGTAGAAAACAGCAGGGCAGTGTTTTGATGGCCTGAATTTCATCTGAGTCACCTTAGCTGTGCCTTTCTTCTCTCTAATTTGCTCTGTTTGTGTTCTATCGCCTGCTTCTGCATTTCCCATTGTACCTCAGCCTTGGGTCGAGGCCAGCATTAAGCATGTTCCAGCCTCCAAAGGAGCCTGTTGATATCTTGTGTTTGGTCTGGCACAGGGGTCAATTTTATCCCTCAGTCATGCTGACCTGGAATTTAAAAGGCCAGGAGATCCCCCCCAGCTGCAGAGCAATGCAGCTCTGACCAGGCTGGATGCTCACACCAGCTCCAGTTCTTCTGGGCTGTGATGAGGCCAAGATTAACAAAGCAGAGCATGAAAAGGAAGGTAATGTTTTGGTAAAATTTGTTGTCTTGTGTTATGAAGCTCCATGGAGGGTCTCACACCCTCTCCAAGGATGCTTGATGCTTCCTCTTGGACCATCTTCTCTAGGGTAGTCCAAGTCCTCATCCCAGCACCCCCTGCCTCCTCCCTATGCTCCTTGGGAGGAGAAGATTTACCCTGGTTTTGCCTGGATGTAAGATTTGGGAGCACTTTCACATTTTCTCAGCATCAGCAGAGGTGTAGGAAAACTAAAACCTGGGCTTCAAGTTAGAAATGAAGACTGATGACATTCCTATATGTGTCATTAAAAAACTGCTGGGTTAAACAAGTGCAGCACATTTCTACACACCCAGAAGTGCTATTCCAGGTCTAATGAAACCTCTTCCTTTAACACAGAAAAGTAGGAATATTCCTCCAAAGCACTCTCTTGAATAAATTCATCCCTGCTGTAAACACTGGCCATCCCTGAGGGTCTCTAAGTGACTGCTGGTGGGGTCAGTTCTGTCTCCAACCTTCGTTTGCTGCTCAGCTGCATGCATGCAAACTGAGATAGGTTCACAGATGAGGCATAGTCCCAGCTAAGGCCATTTCATTGTGCAGACCCACCTGCTGGGGGATAAAAAGGGAAGAGCTGGGCAGCACTGGTTTCATGAAGGACTGCTGGGATGGTGGAGGCTCTTCTTTGCTGAGTCTCTGCTGCTAGGCTTCTGCAAGAAAGAGCTCCAGGTCTGCTGTGTTTAAGGCTAGTATTCACTAACCCACCAAAATTTTATTTTTCCTTTATTTCAAGAGGTGTAAGGCTTTCTGGCTGTGCTACTATTTGCTTTCTGCACCTTTTCTTTCCTAGCATAGGAGAAGATTTTTGGGAGGTAGAGCCTGTCTTTTCATCAGCTGTTAATATATTCAAGGGCACCAGCTTTTCCTTCTTTTTGAAGCTTGAATTTCCTTATCTTGTAGTGCTCAGAGCAGCCTTCTGGTTTATGAAAGCTGAGTGTGGGAATGCCTGGGAAGTCAGGAAAGATGCCGGCTGAAAGCATCCTTGTCTGTGAGCAATAAGAGCAGCAATCCTTCATCTGGGAAGGAAAAATAGTGGAGGAGCCTAGGTGCTGCGATATGTGCTGATGCTGTGTGTGTAATAGCTGTGACGTGGATAAAACCCCAGCTGTGTTTAGCCTTAGTTTTATATTACTTTGGATGGGTGAACTGGAAAAGGAAAGAAATGAAAAAAGGAGCCATGCATGCATGAAAATTAGAGATGGAAAGACCTAGGTCATCCACTCAATACTTCCCTGCCACCAGGTGATTGTTGCTGGACTGAAATCTCTGCTCAGAGTTGTGGCTGGGAATACATTAACCTTTAAAACAATAGTATTAAAATGTTTTATATTTTCTTTAACCCAGATGCTGGAAACCTGGTAAATGTGAAGTGCAGGTTGTGTGTGAGTGAGTGGTCCCCCAGGAAATGTTTTTTTTTGTGGGGGGCTTGCTTTGTGAAGGAGTGCTCAGCCTGCTGTAGGTCACTGGAAGGTAGTGGTGACATGGAGCAGAGCTGGCCAGCCCCTGACCTGGGGGCTGTGCTCTGTCCTGCCCAGGCTTTGTGAGCACCAGTGCAGCTAAGGCAGAGCCATCATGGGCCTTGAGGCAGTGACCCTGTGTTTGCACTGGTCCTGCCATACCCAGGGCTGCTCCCTGCTCTGTCCATGGCAGTCTCAGCTTGAGCTGTAGAAACAAGTCACGAGAGTAAAAGGAGAAGAGAAAGTATTGCCTTGCAGGCACACGGGTGGTTTTTGAACCTCTCGTGTAGGGTAACTAAGTGATACTCTGGAGCTGAACTGCAGAGCTCCTAGGTAATTTCAGCTTCTGTTTCTGTGGCTGTTTCCTGGAGGTGGATGTCAGGGAAATTTTCATCTTTCCTACTTCAAAGCAAGAAATAAAACGTTAAGGGGATGTGTCTCCCTGAGTTTTGTAGGTGCCCAGGAAGGCATCTCAGTAACAGTGATTTGCCTATGGCTTTCAAAGCAGTGCTTTTACATTTCTGTTAAGAGTTTTTGCCTTCAGAGGCAAGGAGACTAGGATGCCAAATTAAAGGAACTCTGGTTCCTCATCTGCTGAGCATCTCTACCCTTCTTGACCCTCTGCTGCTGACTTCTTACAGGCTGAGATGGTGCCTCAGTTTCAAGTGGCTGGAAACTTTTTCCAGAGGCAACAGGTTGGTAGACCAGATCCAATTTGGAAACCACAGTTTGTTTTTGGTTTTTTTGTCTTCATTTGGACTGTTGTCTGGGGCTTTTCCAAGTTGTTCAGCAAGTTGCAACACAAAGACATGAAGAGAGATATACTGTTATTATTGGTGGTTGTTGTTCCTAAGTCTTTATTGATTTTTATGAAAGAAATAATAACAATGTGCATGAGGTATCCAGCTAACAAAAGAGATCCTGCAGT
Source organism: Caprimulgus europaeus (assembly GCA_907165065.1). Next base: position 37,452,873 of record OU015529.1, on the reverse strand, counting down.
ACTCATCTCGAATTAAATATATAGAAGCAGCATCCAACTGGGATATTGACTGGTAAATACAAAGCTTTGTGATTCAGCATAGTGCAGGAGTGAAAGCAGGACTTTGCCTTGCCACAGCCCACCTTGGTGAGGAGACAGACAACATTGTTCTTCTCCACAGCTCATCCAGAAACATGTCCAAAACATCTTTGCCTGAGGCCAGAAATAAGTATGTTATCAGTAGGAGGGAGCTGCTACCTGAGACCAAACATCAGGCTGATCTGTGCTAACTGGTGGAGGGGACAGGGATGCCCCCACAGCAGCAGGAGTGGGGTTTGAACCCATCCCCTTGTAATGCAGGAAGGTAACTCAATCCAACTGCTGTGCTTGAGCTCTCCCTGGGTGAGCAGATATGGTTTTGTGGAGGGTTTCTGACAGCCATTTGTTGTTTGTGTGGATTTCTGGTGTACATCAGCTCAGGGCATCCTGCCTCTTGGCAATGAAAAGGCCAGGAGGGAGGAAGACAAAGAGAAAAATCTGTAAATCTGTTCCTCGCTGTTGGTCTTTTCTTCCTGCCAGATTAACTTGTCAACTCCTAGTCAATGGTTGATGCATCCCAAGCGGGGAAGGATGTGAGCATCCACCTCTGCTGACATTGCAACTGCTCTGAACTCCATCCACTTTAACCTGACCCTAAGAGAGAGGCTGGAAAACCTAGCTCTCCTTTTATCCCTTTCTCCCCTTACTTTCTGCATGTTCTCATGCAGGTCAGGATGTAACCCACAAGAAAGACCATGTTGCTGCTTTTCCACCGGGGAGCAGAAGCTACCAGACACAACCTGAAAAGGCATCATGGTCTTTGTAGGTTCATTGCCCGATTCTCACTCTAGAAAGACTCTGAGGAATTCAAACGAGGCTCAGGTAACCCTGTAATGTCAGAATTTGTTTCTCCCTTGCCTTTACAAGGAATTCCTGTGCATGATATTGAATCACAACTACATCTCTGCTCTTAAATCATTTCCTCTAGCAAAACATCACCCTATAGAGGAAGTCCTTTCAGCGAAGGCAAAAATGAAAGCATTTATCGGTTGGAAAAGATCCCTCTGTGTGCCAGAATCAGTGAGAGAGAGAATGGAAGTGTTAGTGCCTCTGGCAATGCCTTTGCAAGGCTGTTTGTCATCCCGGCACAAGAAGAAGCTGAGCACACACAAATATTAAACTAATATTTTTGGTGCTTGGTGAATTTTGATCGTCAGTTCATGGTGCCTGAGGCAGTAAACAGGAATGAGATGCAGTGTCCTTAAGCTTTGTGTTCATGGCTGAATTGGTGCTCCTTTTATATTTATTTATGAGTATGTATGACGCTTTGTATTGCTATTTATCCATTGTGTGAGAGAGAGATGCTAATGATAGCCAGTAGCAGGACCCAAACCAGACTGCCAAGTCAGGACGCAAAACAGTAGAGCAAACTGGTTTTTGGTCCTCGGGATGCTGCCTACACTTAAATTGATGACATGGTAATTTTCTGCTCAAATGTAAATGGAGAGATGGCTGAGGATGTGCAGGATCACTGGAACAGACTCTACATTTCCCAAATCTCTGCATTTCGGTGTCAAAATCATTCATTCTACCTAGGTGGGGGGCGAGGGGGGGAAATAAAAAAAAAAAAAAAAAGATGAAACCTCAGAGCTGGTTAATCACCAGAAGGTCAAGGCTAGTGCTGAGGCTTTTGCACAGCTTTGGGATGGAAACTTGTCCTCTTTCTCCAGATATGTTCTAAATTGATGCTACCAGACTTGACTTTGAGGATCCAGGATGGTGGTTTTTTTTTCTCGGTCAAACACAGAGGAAAATAAACGAGGTTGTCAACCCATGACCCTTCTGAAAAGATGAGGCCACCCTTCGCGCTCCAAATAGCCACACTGTTGGTTGAGATGTACTTTGTAGAAAGTGTACCAATTATGTGGGCTTTTTCAGAGCCCGAGAGCGGTGTGAGCTGTTATTTTCTTGAGTGAACAAGGAAGAGGCTGAGAGGTATGAGAGGTGATAGACAGCTTTGCAAGGAAACTGCAGTTAACCCAGAGTTAAATTTAACTCCATGGAAACACTAGGAGCCAAAGCCAAGCTTCGTGTGCTGCAGCACATGAGGACAAGCACCCTCCCAGCAAACTGTGTGTGGCTTCATTGAAGGAGCTGGTCCAGCACTGAGCTCATTCAGCTTCTTCCTATGGGGCGATGCAAGAAAATTCCCTTGTTGTGTTCCTTGCTCAAACCTGGGGCAAAAATGAGCTGAATGACAAAGAGAAAGGTCAAGAGATTCTCTGTCTCTGTTTCTCTTCTCAGCCATCTTTGAGGGTGATTCATCCTCCCCAAATTCCTGGCAATTTCTTTCAGTGACCAGCAGCTCTATCTTGTGTTGCTGACTCATAACTGCTGGAAGCTTCCTTGGCTGAATTCAGAGTAAGGAAAATTTATGTGTTGGCTTTGATCTTGCATGTAGTTGTTTTATGGAGGGCAATGGGCAACCCAAGAGAGAGGAGGAACAAAAGGTATAGTGAGGAAGAGGTAAAGATGAAGGAAAAGGAGGTAAAACCCAATAAAGAAAAGATGTACATGGATTTTGAGCGATGAGGGAAAAACATTCAGCTGATCTGAAGCCAAACAAATGAACAGCATGATGAATGATGCAAAACTATGTGCTGCGGTTGATTTCTTATTGCGACAGTGATACTAGTAATAAAATCAATACCAATAGTTAGCTAGGCCTAATAACTACACAGATCAGATCGGATTAGATTGGTATTACTTCTCTTTATAACCCACTATTGTGCACTAGGTAGGAACAGATATCCTGTCTTTTAATTAAAACAGGAGCTCCAGTATTTTTATTCACTCATAGTCATAACTGGAAATGGCTGGTCCATACCTCAGCAAGTAAATCTGTCCTGAAGGCTCTTATAAATGAAAATAAAGAGAGAATCCATTGAGACTCCTCTTCCTGACAGCCTGGTGCCATGGGCAGGTGTGATAACCAGGTGAGAGGCATGGAAAATCAAAGCAATTAAAACCAAGCTTGCCATCAGCTTTAGACCACTCAAAAGTCCCAAAATAGGTTTTGCATCAATTTTTGAGGTTCTGACATCAGGTTTCGAGGCTATGTTCCATACCGGAGCGCAACCAAAGCCTTTCAGATATTTGTCAAAGAAGGCTGCGTTGAAATGTCTGCCTCCAGATGAGATGGATCAGGCTGCGGGTCACCACCTTCCCCTGGCTCGAGGTGACCACCGTGCCCAGCATCTCACCTCAGAAACCTCCATGGCGAACTCCTGGCCTCAATCAATGCGCTTCCACAAAACCCGCCAGCTTAGAGAAAACAGCGTATTTAAAAGCAAAAGGCACGCCAGGTTTTATTGAATTTGTTCCAAACGGTTCTACATTCAATCACCCAGAAACTGTCTCCCTGCAGGCAACAATATCTTTTACTAATGAGTGTTTGCTGTACGAAATAGCCCGTCTTGTACTTCACAAGTTCATTGCTCCAGCTCTGCACCTGCCCTATGTTAGGTCTCCTTCCTGCTTTTCTTGTCTTTTTGGGTTGCTCCATGTTAATAAAAATATCTGCAAAGGGGAAAGGAAGGAAAAGAAGAAAAAAACAAAACAAACCACAACACAAAAACCCCAAAACCCCAAGATATGAGGTCACTTCAGGTCTGAAATGTGAAAAAGGCGGTGTGTTCGTCTCAGAATCTGGTCCTGAGGCCTGGAGAAAGACACTTTGTGTTCCTTTCCTGATCTCCAAGCAGAGCAGGGCATGTTACAGCCCAGGTGCAGTCTTGTGTGCTGTGCTGCAAGGCTGCTTTTGGCTTTCACAGAGACTGGGCATGTATCAGCCACACCAAACTGATGTGCATGGTGCCTTGGCTTGCTCAGACCTGATGTTCTGCTCCCACCAGCTTTATTCTGATGTATCTGTAGTGCAATCAGGGCATTTTAGAGTTCTGCACCATGGCATTGCATGCCACATGGCTGCCTTCAACCCACTTCCACTGGTCACCTCCTTGGTTTCAGTTTTACTTTTTAATCTTTAATTTTTATTTCTATTTTTTTAAAGCAACTTCTTGAGGGTGAAGTTTGTTCTCCTCTGTCTCTCCTCCATTATCTTTCCACTCCCCAGTTGTGGCCACTGTCTCTGTGCATCCCAGCTGTGTTGGGGCAGGGATTTAACCCCAACCTTGGGGCAACTTTGCCAAAGCAAGATTAAAAGTCTGGCTAGTCAATCTGGCCTAGTGTGGAGTAAGTGAGATGTCTGCCTTGCATGTCTTGGGTGACAGCCACCTGCAGAGGGGAGAGCTGGAGGAGCAGCCTGCTCCTTCCCTCCCCCATTCAAACCTGTGCTTTCAGAAATAACAGGAGCTTTGGGGTTTGTGTGTCTCACAGAGCTGGAAGAGGATAAAATTCTCCAGCTGCCTAGGAGAGAAAGAGAGAGACTTTGAATTTCTTCCCTTAAATCATAAGTCACTTTAATTGTTTTCTTCTTCCCTTTCCTGCTTTTTCTTGCTGCCTCCCTTTGAATCAAGGATTTATCTTCACTGGCACATGGACGCAGGGCTATTGCTGATGGTGTTGTCTGGCGAAACACCCGGGGACCGAGCAGGTGCTAATGCTGCTGCTGAGCTGCTCTCCACACCTCAAGGACCCTCCTTGCCCACCCACATCCTGCGCACAGCAGCATCTCGCACCTCACTCCCACCAATCAAGGTGCAAGAGTTTATTAGCAAAACTGCTCAGGTGAGCAGAAAGGGTAGAGGAAAGGGGAGAAAAATGCTGAAGAGACCAGGAGACAGGAGTTGACTAACCCAAAGCCAAGGAGCAAACCCTGCGGGATTCCCAGGGTAAGGACTGGGCTGTGGGGCTGTGCTGCTGCCCTGTCTCGCAGAATCCCAAGGTGGATGCTGAAGGACAGCACACACGAAACAAGATAGCTCACACTCTGAGACCAACTAGCAGCTACAGCTGGATTTGTCCTGCTGTGGTTTCACAATTAAATATCCCAAAACTTGCGTGTCCTGCCGAACCTGGGTGTAGATGTTGTCCCAGCACAACTGGCATCCCAAAACCTGCAGGGTGTGGATGAAGGATTGCTCAGAAAGCATCTGCATGGGCATCCACTCCTAACCTCACACCTACAGTGGAAGGGTATACCTGACCCCTGCAAGGAGACTGGTACCCCCCATCATACCCCGTCCCCATGCAGAAATCCCGGCTGCATTGCTGCTGCCTGGTTTCAGCAGCCCGCTGGCAGTGCATCCAGCCTAAAAATAAAAAGACAGATTGTCCACTTCAGCTGTAATTACCAACTGAAAAGACCCAGTGGGGAAAAGAAGGGCTGGGTGATGTCGGAGGGAGGACAGTGAAGGAAAAGAAGAAAGGGAGAAAGCAAGAAAGGAACACATCCTTGAACAGGTTATATCAATCATCCAGGCTGCTCCCTCCCAGGAGGGATAACTGTGTCCTGCACTGGGGAAGCGTTGCTGGAGTGATTAGCTGGAGCCGTGGCTTCCTTAGGGTGCAGAGGGAGGGGTTCCACCCCAAGTTATCCATCTATCCCATTGCTGCCATTTCCTGGGGAGGGGGAATTTCCTCTTGTCAGGAACCAGGACTCAAATACACTGGAATGCTAGATCCATGAGAAATTTAGTTTGGGTTTCTTTTGCCACCCTCCCCACCCCATATGTATCCAATTTGCCTGTGTCTCCATTTCTCTGGAGTCTTTAAATACCATCCTCCCCACCCAGCTGGGTCCTATTTGTAGAACTGTGGTTTGGCTTATATTTATTTCTTTGTTTTTAGGTGCATCTGCCTTGTCAACTGGAGAAGCCGATGCTCTTTGACTGGACTGAATGGGAGGGAAGCGCAACGCTGATGCTGCCCGCAGCACTGCTGGCCCCATGCCTTCCTCTCACCCTAGCCCTGGTGAGTGATGATGAATCCTGGATGTCAGAGGTGAGGGGTGATGGGCTAGCTGGGGAAGCAGAAAGTGACTTGGGTGACATTCCCAAAGCCACTAACATTTCTTGGCACTGCAGCAAGGTGTCAGAGGCAAGGAGGGTCCTGGAGGAGAGGTGGCACAGGTCACCCAAAGGGTCAGCAAGGGAGAAGGTAGTGATGAGCCATGGTACGAAAGTCTTGGGGTTTTGCAGCATCGGGGCTCCCATGCCTGCTGCAAGATGGGTGTGATGTAGCTGTTCCCACATAGCCCCGTGAACCAGAAATGCACCTTGGGGACAGTCACCTTGTCACCCTCCAGCTTCCAACCCACTCGGGCCTCCTCTGGCACCCAGCAAAGCTTGAGAGACCATGTACAAGTCACTCCCTGGGAGACTGGAGAAGCACTACAGCTGGTCAGAGACAGCATGACAGATGGAGAGGCACACCATACCCCAAGCCTATAGCTTAGGCTATGCCTGGGTGTGCGCTGCCTCTCTTTAAAATGCCAGCAATGTCCTGTCATTATCAGCTAATGCCCTCTAATGGGCCCATTAAACAGCTCTGTCTTTGCCTTGGCTTCTAATTCCCCCTCCCCTACTCATAATCAAGTGACATTACCTGCTTCAGAAGATACGATTACACTACTTAATTCTTTCTAAATGACAGCACTGAGCCAGCAGCAGAGAGCTGTTCACCAATACTTGGCCAAGCAAGACCCCTCGATGCTGGACTGAGGGCTGTGGTGACAGGGGAGACCCAGCTCTCACTCCCCACTCTGACACCCAGCATTTCCCCTCACTGCTGGGTGTCCCTGAGGGCATCTGCCTGTAATTATAGCTGATTTATAGCAAATAGTTCCTCCAGCCCTGTCACCATCCCTGTGGAGCAAAGGGCTCTTTGCCTTATCTCTACCTAAGGCAAGTCTTACCAACCTGCTGTGGACGATGAGGCTTGCTGCCCCTCCAGCCATGGTGGCCAAGATCTTTGTTTGCTGCCAGGGTAAAATCTTCCAAAAACCCCAGGAGGATATCCAGATGCCCATTGCTGTCCCCTCTGTGCATCTTCATGTAAAATACTAGCGGAACAGGGACTGGAGTGACTCAAAATTGACTGCTTTTTGCTTGGTACTTGGCTGGCTTTCTCTAGAGTTTGGGGAAATTTTTAATAGCACTGAGTATTGATAATCTGTCACTGGGAATTTGCTTAGCACTTCACGGCACAAGCACTAAAAATACAAGGTCCTGCTCCCCAGAGTGCTTGGAAACATTGAGAGAAAGCAAACTTGCAGAAGTGGTAAGGTCATGGAGAGATGTGGAAGTCCCAGGGGCACAGCCAACTGAGAAGGCTGCTGGGGACAGGCCCAAGCAAGGCTTCTGGGAGACCCAGAAGAGAAAAGGGAGAGAAATGTGGATCTGCTGCAAGATCAGTGTCTGCACTGAAGAGCTAAAGGAGCATTGTAGTTTTGGGATACACCACCACTGCATGACCTTGGGTCAAATAATTTCCTTTTCTCCACTCCCCTTTCCCTGAAGATGGGGAAAAAACAGGGCTCTGGGGGCTCTTTTGGGATCCATGGGTGGAATCCACAGTAATACTAATTTTGGTTGTTCAGAGGAAGGCTAAAGGACAATGTAGACAAGAGAAGCCACAGTCCTGAGAGAAATCGTGAAATGTGTGTGCCATTCCGTGTCCTATAGCAGAAGGATATTTGTAGTATAAGGCAATGACAGAAATAGTCTTTAAGACAATATGACCCTTCCTGCAAACTTACTGTGCATTTCACTCTCAGTTTTATCTGTCAGTTTTATTCTTAATGACCTCTGATATGGCAGGTGGGCCTTCATCTTCTGCTTTTTGTGCTGGGCCGTGTGCTTCTCGAGGTTGGGTTGGTTTTTGTTGTTTTGGTTTTTTTTTCCCTTTCCGTGTTGCTCTGTTATAATGTCATGCTGAGCTGCTAAACCCAGCTGCAGTTTTGACAGATGATGTACTAGTTCCCTCTGCTTTGGATTTGACATTTTCATGAGCACTAAACACATACGCTTACAAATTTTAAAAGGGAAAAGAACCCCCCCCCCCACACACACACACTCTCTCTCTCTCTACTAGTGGGGTGAGGGAAGGCACTGTGTGTGCTGCTTCTCTTCTGCTTTGCAGCAAGCTTCACCCCAATGGCAGTGCCATCCCTTCATCCTCACGCCATGGCTGTCGGAAGGCGTCATCCATGCCGTTAGCCTCTCTCCTGTCACTCTCAAGCTCTGGATTTAGCACATGAAATTCTAAATATTTCTGGGCCGTGCTGCTAGATGCAGCAATTCCTTCTTTGCAGCCAAGGTGATGTTGTGCAACCAGTTCAAGAGAGGTGACTCTTAGGAGGACAGGAGGAAGGGTTAACCCCAGAAGGGAGCCTGTACTTGAAGCCTGGTCTCCTGGCAGAGAAAGGACAGGGAAAAAGGTGTGAAGAAATTTAAAACCATCAGGCTGTGGCTGATATTCCGGGAGCTTTCATGCTGCAGCAGAAGAAGCCAAGGGGAATTTTCCTTCCATGATGATGGAAGCGGGATCAGGCTATTTATCTTTTGATGAAGTGCCAAGAAATGGTTGATTGTGTATAGAAGCAGCAAAAAGGTATAATAAATAGTGCTTCCTGCTCCGAGACAGGATGAGGAGTGATGAGAGGAGACCAGATCTGATAATGGTCTGAACACATCCTTTTTTGTGCTGTGACTGATGTGTCTCCAGTATCCACAGTGGATCTTGGGCTAAAGAAGACATTGAGGTCTATCGATGTTTCTGCCACCTGCAGAGCTGATATACCTTGTGTTGGGATAGTACAAAATGGGGAGTAACCTGGCACGGCAGATTGTAGAGGTCCCGTTTCCATAGGGTAGCTCTGGGTAACACTGAGGGAGATGCTGTAGGTCAGTTATTGTACAGAAGGAAGACAACCCTAATTCTGAGGCTGGTGGGCTTCACCTAACCTTGGAAAGCCAGCTAATAAAGATCATCTTCAGACTCCAATCAAGACATAGAGGAGCTTCAGGCTGCTCTCTCTTGTATGAAAGCACCATGAAGAGAAGACAGCAAGGGTTTGCTGTGCCATCAACTGTCAAACCAAGGGGAGCTGAAGGAAGGAGAAGGAAGACCTCAACACATGTAAAGGAAATCCATCTGAGTCTGTACTCGGCACTCTCCCAATCTCTGTCTAATGAAGTGCTGATCCTATTACTGGTGGAGCTAAAGCAATGTGAGATTTAAGAGGTTGGTGCATACAACCATGAAGTTGCCTGTGTGAAGGCTGGGTCAAATCCTCTGGTGGGCTGCACCCAGCTTTGTGATGTTGAGGCTGCAGTTGCTGTGGAGAAGGCTGTGGTTTTGGTCCTCTGCTGGCATCTTGCAGAGGTTTGGTCTTCAGAAGCAGCAGGCACAGAGTGAAAGCTTTCCTCTTTCTTCTTTTTTTTTTTTTTAATTAAAACCCAAAGAGGTGAAAAATAAATTGTTTTTTTTCTTCCAGGAAAAGTAAATGCTTTCTTGCAACACCTTAATTTTAAATGCAGGAGGAAGAGAATTTTCCTTTTTTTGGACGTATTATCAACCCATCATAGTTCCACTTCATCAACTCTACTTAGAGTTGAGGCTGTGAGCTCCTCAGGCCAGGACTGCCTCTCATACACAGATGAGGGGTGTAAAGAAATGGAAAAATAAATAGCCTTGCAGAGAGAAGTGGTCACTAGTTTTGTGTTGGTACTGCTTTGGGCACTTGTGAAATGGAAAAGGCTTTGCACCGTGGGTCAGCTCTCCACCAGCTGCTGTGCAGATGTTGACCTGCTTGCTGCCACCTCAAAGAAAAGACAAGTGTGTTGTTCACTCATTAATATTTTGCACTGAAATTTGGAGGTGCCATGTAAATCCTAAATGCCATTATTGTTTCTATTATTATTATAATAGAGCTAAAGGAGCAGGAGCAAGTGGGCCTTGCTGGCCCCTTTATAGCCATCGCAGCATCTCATCAAGAAGATGGTTTTGCCTGTGCTGCCCACCCACATTTGCTTGTGCAGGAAACACCGACCCATGGCATTGTCATGGGTGAGAAGGGAGAGGAGAGAGGCCAAGCGTGAGAAAAGCAGGCACTGGCCATCAGGAAATATTTCCCTTTACTAGTCCCAGAAATGAATCCTGTCTGAGGCATAAAAGGGGAAAGAAAACAGAGAATTTGACGTTGTTTGCTGCTTGCAGCTTGCACCTTGTCCCAAGCATGGCAGTCACCTCCACCTCTTGGACATCACCTCGATGTCCCTTTCCACACTGAGGTCCTGGGGCAGTAGCTGATGGTGTGTTTTACCATTGTGCTTGAACATCAGCCCTGGGGGAAACAATGGCCATGGAGGAGCGGGAGCAAAAGTCCTCAAATACAGCAAAGCTGGAGACAGCAGTCCTTCTGGATTTGGTCCAGAAAAAAAGATGGTAAAACAAAAGGGGCAAATTTTTGCTGGCATTGTGTCCGTGCTTTTCTCAGGACCCTCTTCATCTCGATGCTACATACTTTGCTGAAAAGAGCTGCTGGGCAACTCACACCCACCATCCCACTCTGTGGGAGGAGCACATCTTAATTAATTTCAGGGCTGAATGGACAGGCAAACTCCTCTGCCAGAGAAGTGCCCACCCTCACATCCCCCCTGGGATTTCCCAGCAGCAGCTTGTGGTGAGATTCTCCTTTTTCTTTCAAATCCAGGGCAGACCGTGGCTGAGTGGGAGCCCACCCAGGTAGGAGGCAGTGGGCAGAGATGTGGCCATTCATTTCCCACCCAGCTGTCCTGCCAGTTGCACACAGAAACCTTTGCATGGGGAAATTACTAGGGAACAAACCCATCTCCTCATCTGCATCCATGGGACTACTCTTCCGGACACCCCCAGGTCCCCACAGCACATGGGATGCCCAGGAGAGCATTGGAGATACTGGCCCTGCATCAAGCAAAGGGCATGGGTGGGTAACAGCTACCCAGATGATGCCTCCTTTTTTTTTTTTAGTGATGGTGAACTGGGGGAAAAGCATTTGTTTGGGAGATTTGAACATAAGTGGCAACAGATGCACTGTGTAATAAAAACACAAAAGCCACTATTATGCTTTCAGGAAGAGAACAGAGAGGAGAAAAACTGCAGGCATCGGAGATAAACACACTTAGAATTATGGAAAGGCAATATTTAATAGTTCACCAGTCACATTTTCATTCCCAAGGTGTGTTACCCCCTAGAGCTGAATTAAATATGGAAAATTTTTTTTTAAAGCACACAAACAAGCACCTATCATCAAAAAACCCCTAAATTGTTGGTTGCTGCCCCTCCATTAGGAGAACTTTCCTATTTTTTGCCTGTCCCACAAGGGAAGTTGGGCAGTGTTGGTTTTGGAGCCTCTCCATAGGGTCTGTGTTTTACCCTTCACAGCTGCGTGTTTTCACTAGCACAACTCTAAATCTAGAGAAACTCATGCACCTTGATGTGAGGGTGGGAAGAAGCAGTAGGTAAAGGGGAAAGGACAGTTATGGGAGCTTCTTATACCAGCTTCACTTATAAAGGCTGTAAGAGGGGGAAATCAAGGTCCAATCTAGACCAGTATCTCGTCTTCTACAGTGGCTATAGGCATACTTTTCAGGGAACAATAGAAGCAGGCAAGCTGGTATGACTGGTCCTAATCTCATTGTCTTCATGTGCCCCATTATCTCCTTCAGCAGTGGAGGTTATTCCCCTGTGCATGAAGCAGGGGTGCCAGGTCCCTCAGCTACCAGCAAAGTCAGCATTGATGTCCTAAAGCCGCTATGGATCAGATATACCATGGGTCTCATTCTCCCCTGGCTATCAGTATCAGTCTGGTGGCTCTTCCCTTACACCTCCATTGTGGGACCTTTTTGTTCTGCACTAATATCCCACCAAGCACAATAGGACTTGTGAATGGGCCTCTTAGGCACTGCATTAATACCACAAATAAAAAAAAGAATAACTGTCCCTAAATGAAATAGCTCTTTCAAGGAGGTATTGCCTTTAATCACTCAAAAAGGCAACTTGGAATCGCCTACAAAGGAACTCTCTATAAAGCCAGATTGTTTTGCATTTAATACCTATGCTTTTAGCCCTCTTTTTCCTTATTTTCTTGTACTTGGATAGATTTTTCCTGTAGAGGACTTTATTTTTTTTTTCTTTCCATGTGTCTGTGCTGGCTCAAAAGTGACTCAGTACTTGATCAATACCTCTGGTAGCTGTTGGTACAGCCACTGATGGGAAGCTGGCAGAGAATTATTCAGGTGAAAACCTTTGAGACAAATCAGTCAGGGGAAGGTCAGGTAGTTTGCGTGTTTTAAATCTTCATTGTTTTTAGAAAGGGAGAAAAACAGAGAGGCAGACAGAGAAGAGATTTTGGAAAATGCCAGAAGTATTTAAATACTCAATGGAAGGAGGTGGGAGTTTAGAGCAACAAAATGTATTACCAGTTTTAAAAAACAAAACCAACAAAACAAACCACATTTCCAATGCCATTGCACCTTGCAATGGGAAAAGGCTGTAAGGAGATAAAAAAGGCCTTTCTGGTTCAGCTGAAGAGCGCATCTGTATGTACCACAAAGGCTGTCCTGACCTCCGGCTGTTTTCCTCTCTGGGAAATCCTAGAGCCTGATGTGATTTCTCTGCCTAGTAACACCCAACAGATTTTCCTCCCTGCCTTTGCTCCATCCCCTGGGAGCCTACACAAGCATCTTCCTCCTAAAGACGTTAAAGGCGCAGAGCAAAGGTGCTGAAGTTTGCAGGTGGGCATGAGGAGGGGGAAAAAAAAGTAAAAAATTCCTTAAAGGGTCACTTGTAACCATTTACCTTGGTATGTGCTGCTGTCCTCTTCTCCAGCAGAAAGCCTCAGCCTGGAATGAGCAGGGGACCCTCTTGCCTTCCCCATCTTGTCCTTGGGAATGAAGCTTATTCCTGATGCTTACAGGGTGTTAAACCCCCCCAGAAACATCATCCTATGCCAAATGATGAAGGGAGAGGTCCCACTGCCTACAATGGGGACCAGTCCCATGGAACCCTGAAGAAGAGTTGCTTTTCCCCTGGGACTGAACCAGGTCACACCGTGCTGCAGGCCCTTTGACACTGTGCTTGAGGGATGCTCCACTGTCAAAATCTTCCCCAGGGACTTTCCACTCCAGCAGAGCATTCTGGCCTTGCAGCACTGTATGTACTTGAGGAAAAGACCCATATTGCTTCTGTGTCTGGCTTCAGGCAGCTGAAGGGAGGAGCAGCATCTCCTGAGTGGCCAGCAGACATCTCTGTTTGGGAAACCCAGCCCCTACAGGCAACACTTTCTCCATGAGTCTCACTTTCCTCCCCTCTTGCTCCATCCCCATGCTATGGATGCTGTGCTACACGCTGCATGTGCCATCCATCTTTCCAGCTATGTACTATCAATCCTTGCAGGAAGAGTCAGATTAACAAATTAGTCTAGAAGGTTTTTATTTGTTAAAGGGAAACTGTTTTGGTGGGATGACAACAACCTGTGTCCCTCACTGGTCTCCGAGCACTTACAGGTGACATTTGCACTCAGACAAAAAGGTGTGGGGCTGAACTTTAGGGAGCCCCTCATTAAAGGATTTGCAGCACATTTCTGCATCAGCCTGTGGAAACGTGACTGTCGCCCCGAGGCTAAACCCAGCGCTGAGAATCCTGACAGCTTGGGTGAAACCAGCCACAAGTGACTTCTCCTGTCCTCCTCGGGAGGGAAGATAAATGTCATAAGTCATCAGCTGTCACGGCTTATACAAGGCACATTTTTCTCTCCCTGGTGCTGAGCTGAAACCACTCTGGATGGAGGGAGGGTGAAGGGGAGCCGTGACTCCTGCTAAACTTCTCATGTCCCTTGGGTGGGTCTGTCAGCACTGATAGAAAAATGCATGCGTAAAACCGGGGGAGACAAGGCACGCAAGGACCTGAGCGCTAAGAAGGCAGCCAAAGCAGGTAGATGGATGGGTGTCTGGTTGGGTAGGCATCTGTGCGATGCTGAATCCTGCAGAGATTGAGCAGAAACTCTCAACACCCACCACCTTTGCTGGAAAAAGGCACTTCCAGCGAGCTGCTGCTGAATGCAAGCGGTGGTGGACCGGAGGGGTCAGGAGCAGCTAGAGGGGATGAAAGTCTTCTACCACTTCCCAGGAGCTGCCTGCTCATTTTTGGCATGGATACCTGAGCTGAGCAAGCCCATCCTCCATAAGTCCCTGTGATAGTTTCACTGGGATAGCCCTTGGCTAGCAGCCAACACAGCCATTCACCCACTTCCCCGCCACCCCCAGGGGACAGGGGAGAGGATTGGGGGGCAAGGATAAGGAGGCTGGTAGGTTGAGATAAGAACAGTTTAATAATAGAGAAAAAACTTAAAATAATACTAATATTAAAATAGTAGTGGCAATGATAACAGTAATAAAATATGCAAGTGAATGACACCCAGTGTTATAGCTCACCCCCCTCCTGACTGAGCCCCGCCCGTTCCCAGACAACGATCCCGGAGGAGCGACAATCCCGAACCGAAACCGCAATCCCGGAAGAGCGAGAGCTCGAGCGAAAGCCAGAGAGAGCAAGAGAGGGAGAGACCCTCACTGATACACTGGGCATGACATGATACGATATGGAATGCCCCATTGGCATATCTAACTGTCAATTAAGTTTATTAATTTAAATATTCTTCTTCTCCCTTAAATCTTGTGCTTGTAGACTAACAGAACACAAAGTCCTTCACTTCCAGTGACAAAAATGCAAACACTGGTGTGTTATCAGTGTCTCTCTCACAGCGAGTCCCAGGCTGGAAGCACAATGAAGCACAATTCTAGCTACTAAAAAGAAACCCAGCTCTATTTCAGCTAAAAACCAGGACAGTCTCCTTCCTGGGCTGAAGTTGCACTTTAACTGCCCATCAGATGCCAAATCAAATGGATACCCATCCTTCCAGCACCCACCTGCCCCAGCTTCCAGCTCCTTCTATGCCCAAAACCCACGTTCATCTCTCCATGCATGGAAATGAGTACAAGGGAAATGTTTTCAGTACTGAAAAGTCTATTTTCTTCCCCTTTACTGTCTTCAAGAAACACACATGCCCCAGGAAAGACCCTCCTTACTCTGGGTACAGACGTGCAGGTTCTGCTTTCTACAAAGCAAAAGTCAGCCCAGCAGCTCATGAGCAAGGTGGCCATAAGAAAGCAGTGGGCTGGAAAGGGTTAGAGTAAGCGGAAGAGATAACGCCAGGAAGCCCAGCTTCTTGCCCAGCTTCCAGGTAGTTTAAGCTTAATGGTGAGGAACAGTTCCTGTAAAACCAGTTAATTTCCCATCACTGTCATTTCACACCACAAAGGCCAAGAAAATATTTTCAGCGCAGCAGGGAATGCTGGGCTGCATGGTTGGACAGGAGCAGGCAGGGATGGGGATATTCATCCCAAGAGGCAGGTGTGTTTACTGTGAGCCAAATTCTGATTTGAGTGATTCCCTCCCTGCCCTGAGTTTGAATGTGGGATGAATTTACAAGTCTCCTCTCCCTGAAGCTCTGGTTGCTGCTGCTTGGTCTTGCTTATCAGGATGAGAGGAGGTGATTCTCATTGTCACCCCACAGCAGACGCTTTCTTTGGGATATCTAGAGCCAACTACAACTTCTGTGTATTTGACAGTCTGCAGTGGAGCCTCACCCATGATCTTGTCCAGTCTCTCTGAGAGCCCATGCAACCTCCTGGCATCCATGGCATCTCGTAGGAAGCAGTCTCACGATCCAATACCCTCTGTTGCATGAAGCACCACTTAGCCTTTTCTGACAGCTGTGGGCTCTGCCAGAACACCTCCACTCCAGTCAAGGGCCACTGCGGTGTTTCTGCTCTCAGTTCACCCCAGGGAGAAAAGGACAAATCTTACTGAATCCAATATGACTTTGAGTCATGCAGATAAAACTTTGCCACCAAACTTTGCTGGGTGATGAATAGAACCCGGGAAATAATTCCATGCAAATAAGCTGCTAAGTGAATTGAGCTTCTCTTGCCTCTCGCAAACCACCCGTGAACGCGCTGTGACCCGTGGTGTCCTCAGGTAAACCAGTTATTGGAAATCATTTGCCATTTCAAAATTTGTTCTCGGGCTTATGGCATTCAATAAGCGAGCTGCACAGAGTGGCAGAGGCTGCTCACATAAATCACGAGACGTTTTCTTCCCGTTTCTAAACATGCCAGAAGTCAGTGGGGTGAGACGTGTCCTGGAAAGAGATGGTGGACACACAGGATTACTGAGTTTTGGAGCATTTCAAACCTTTGTCTCTCCAGCCAACTAAGCCTTGTGTAACACATCACTCCAATGGAAAATGGACCCTGGCAGAGAACATAGTTCAGATTTAATCTTGTTGTATTGAATTCACACATAAATAATTACCTGTGAACTTGCTGCTTTGATCTGCCCCACTGACTGGCCTCTGTTGAGACTTGGGAAATTCTCCTTAGTTAGATGTTTTACATAAGATGAGCCAGAGGAGAGGTGCCAAGGAGAGGAATGATTTTTTTAACGTAAACACATCAGGCAGCATTTGCAACATTTGCCCAGAGGATATTCATTCCTGGTATCGCTATTTTCATGATGGCTCTTTGCAATGATTAATTTAAAGTGCCAGCATCAGGAATCTTGGGAGGATATGAGAAACCCAGTTTTTCTTTTAAAGTAGAAGTGAGTTTCCTTCCTGATATTACAGAAGAAACCTGGAAAAAGGTCATCCTCAAAGATGTGTAAAACGTCTTTGCTTCTCTGCTTCTTGTCTAATCTCATACTTTTTCATTCCATTTCTTAATTTGGAGAAGAGACTCTCTCGTTTGGAGTGCACCATATGGTTGCAGATCACCAAAATGGAAAATCTGGTATCATCAAACCTTTTGCAGCAGATGCCCTGATTTCCTAGGGTGCTCAACAGCAGACACACCAGCCACCACCTTACATACATCTTTCAGGAGCTTTCATGACAAAGTTGGGCTGGTGATTCCCAAAGCAGTAAGCGAGGTGTGCGGACTGGGGATGATGTCTCCATCCATCACTTCTCTGTGTATAGATTGAATCTTTCCCCTTCTCGATCACCACTCTGTCCCCACGCAAGGAGGAGAATTGCTGCCAGCCCTTGCCTGGAGTGCCTTGTCTGCGCATTATTTGCCTGCCTTGTTGACGCAGCCTACTTCTTCAGGCTGTCTGACAATGTCACCTTTTAGGGACCTTCACCGTGGCCATGAGCTTGTCTTTTGTTACATTTCCTTGCTTTTGGCCTCTTTATGTCTACTGTGTAGTGCTGAGAAATGCTTGACCTTTGGTTGGGTACGTGGAGGAGGTAATCTCCATGACCCTCTGTGCACTGTCTCAGAAGATGGGACCTCTTGGTCAAGGGTCTTTTTTCTTGTTTATTTTCCCCAATCTTACATTTTGAAGCAATGTTTTATTGCTTGACAAGGCCAGGAAAACCTTTCCTGCAAACTTGCAGTCTGCCTCTCTGCAGCTGTATTTTGGATATGGCCCCATAGTGGCAGGTGACTCCAGTGCTCCCTTCCCCTTACCATACTCATGCCTCCCCGTCCTCATCCCAGGTGGCTCCATGGGCATCTCTCTTCTCACTGCTTCCTAACAGCAAGCGCTGTGGCTGCCCAGGCTCCTGGGGCTACTGCTGCTCTCAGTCAGGCAGAAGAAAGCTGAGCTTCCTCCGAACCAACCCCGGACATGTGCTAGCACTGGAACAAAGCCACTCAGGCATTCAAGCGGCTGAGGTTTGATAGGTCAAGTGTGCTCCGGCACAGAGCATTGGGCTGGATGCAGAGCTGCTCCTTCACCTAATGCACCAAGTCACCTTCATGCCAGGTCTTCCCCACCCTAACATCTTCCCATGGAGGCAGTGAGCCAGACCTCCAAGTGACAGCCGGGAAGCAGGAGAGGGTCATACCCACCACATTTCTCTTTGTCCACCCATTTGGGTTGCGGGATCTCACCTATCAGCTGGAGTTGGGATTTCTGAAGCATTTCTGCCACGTTCTTAACCCCAAATCCATCTGCTTTCATGGATGTTGCATGCACTTCATCCCCAGTGACCCTTCCCCACCTCAACAAGTCACCAAACAAGCCACCCCACACCTATCCCAAGGCTCTTCCACCTTCTGTCATGGCACCTTGCCTTTATTATACTCTCTCTTCCCATTCCCTTGTGTTAGGGGATTCACCCCGGGGTGAATCCCATCCCTTCTGGCAAATCCCTTGCCTTTAGCAAGCAGAGAGCTTGCAGTTATTTACCGGGGAAAGGATAAGCTACGACGTTTATATAAAACATATTAATAATTTCGCCCTTTCCCTCCACATTTACCAAATTGATTTTTGAACTGCTAGCAGTCGGATTGCAATAAATATAGTTGAAATCCATTGCACGTAATGGTTTATAAATTGTGAGTCATAATTCAGTGGGAGCCTTGGGTTTGGTTTGCTGGCTTCTGTCGGTGCGTGCATGTGCGCCTGTGTTTTCCTTTCTCCAGCCCTTAAGCCTGCACTACTCTCTGGTGGAGTAATAAATTTGGAATAAGAGAAGATCTGGTAACTAAATTTCACTTGTCAGTTGGAAGATTTCATGTTGTACATTAAGTTCTTGCAAATAGAGCAAGGTGAAAAAAAACAAAAAAAAACAAAAACTGGCCCCTCCTCAGCTCTCTGGTCTCTGTTATCAGCACGTCCAGATCCCTGTGTATCACCTTGGCATAACCACGCACAAGACACCGCCCCTGCAGCCACCATCCCCAAGAGCGTGGTGGCAAAGGCGCGGGGAAGGGAAGCAGGAGGGTCTTGCACAGGTGGCGAGATCCCCCCAGGGTGTGGAGACTGAGCTGGAGCTCAGTGCAGCGGCCGGGCAGGAAAATCCATATCTGCCGCAGATTTATTATCTGTCGGGCGAAATGTAGCACAGGTATTTTTAAAATGTGGGGCCATTAAGCTCTCCAAACGGGCCAGCTCACTTGCTATTTTAACAACACGTTCTGACACCATCTTACTTTATAAGGATTCCTCCTGGACTTATTAACTCTAAGCTGTCGCATCCCATTTTGAGGGAGGTAAATGCCATCGAGATGACCGCTCTGGTCACACTGAAACTATTTAATGAGTTTTTATGGGGCTCAGGAAATCTAAGCACCAGTCCAGGACTTTGGAGAGGGGAAAAAATGGATGGGTTAGGAATGGCAGTATTTACATTGCTTTTAATTTTCTTGCCCTTTTCTCTGTGTGTTTACTTCAGGATGGGTGCACAGGAGCTCATGGACTTCATCTGGGTCCCAGTGAGGAAGAGGATGGGAATATTTAAAGCACCATCCTAGCAACATGAAATGTCTGCAATAGCAGCATATCCCTGGGCACAGGCCCATTTTTTGTGCCAAAAAATTCTTCTCTTGAAAAAATATCCCCCCTGAGTGCTGCTGGTGGCCAGCGCATGCCCTTGGGCGAGGGCTCCAGGAGAGGCAGCGCCAAAAGCAACGGGGGTGAGGTCATGGAGAAGGGAAAACAAACTATGTCTCACGTCTGGGAATCAGAAGAAGGGCGGGAAAAGGGGCTTTGTGGCTTCCCAGGCCAGCGAGGGCTTGGGGCAACCCCCCCCAGGGATTAGGAGGGAGCAGGATGCTCAGTATTGAGGTCTTGAGTTCTTTTGCCCAAATGAGTTTATTTTCAGGAAAAAGAAAAATAATTAAAGCTTTGGAGAAAAGTATTCTGAATTTGCTCATCTTGTAATGAGATGGTGGGAAGCTGGCAAGTTTGGGGATGCTTGCAGCGTGGCTGCTCCAGTGTTGACAAGGGACCGACCCAGCGAGCTGCTGTTTGGTGCAGGTTGGTGGTCCTCTGCCAAGCCCTGCTCGCCACACGCAAAGCAATCCAGAGGGCTGTGAGCAGGGGCTTGGCTGTGATATGCCCTTGATGCACGCACTGTGCACCCCTCTGCCAAGGGAAGGGTGTCAGGGTGGGGTCCTCAGCACCTGCTTCCCAGCACCAGCCCATGGCCCGTTCCCAGAGCGTCGCTTTCCAGCAGGAGCCGAGTGCTGGCACTCACCATTGGAGGAGTAAGCCAAGTAGAAGCATGACACATCCCAGAAAAGCAACAAATGACTTCAAGGAGCTGGATTTGGAGGTGAGCAGTGACAGTGTTTAACCCTTGGTGGGACTCCTTGCTCTCCAAGATGGTGCATGTGATGGACCAGCTGCAGCAAGGCAGGTGAATTGGGGGAAAAGAGCCTGGTACCCAAGAGTCACCGATGACCCTCTGGCCCTGCCTTTCTGTTGCCTGGCTTACAGCTCAAGGAGCCGTCTGGCCTGCTGAGCCACATCATGCCAGGAGGCAAGATTCATCCAGGAGAGTGGGAGCTATTGGGTTACTTCCGTGAGGAAATCAGCCAGGTAGTAACTTGGGGTTGTTTAACAAAAATTGAGCATAGGTTCCTCTCCTGATATGTATTAGGGATAACTGGGTCCACCTGTGGATTTTTAATCACACCAAGGATATAATCCCTTCACCAGCACCCTAGCCCTGCTATTGGCTTTAAAAGGGGCTTGTAGATGCTGCTGGTACTTCCAAGGTGTGCTGTGTGCTCCATGCTCCTGGGAGAAGCTGCATTGCCTGGGCATTGTGGGATGCACAGGTAAGAGAGATGACAGCTGTAGCATGGTCAAGAGGGTTGAATGCCTGTTGCAGCAGGATTTGGTTTGTTTTGGTTTTTTGTTGGTTTGTTTAATGAATTGCACTTAATAATCATTTGCTGAGGTTTGTACTCTGCTACCAATGTGGCTGTTAGTAGAGCTGTGTGAACACCTCCTGGTTTTCTCCCTTAGGAATGAAACAGGAGCCCTTGGTCTCAGTTCCTGGCAGATCATTTTCCAAACTGCCTGTGCTCTGCCTTCCTCTTTTTTTTTTTTTTTTTTTTTTTAAATCTTACAATCACAGCAGAGGTTTGCTTGGAAAAACAGAAAAAGTAGCCAAGAAGAATACACGTAACTCCCCAGGAGAGATAATCAGTTGTTAACATGTGTGCTGCTCTAATTAGAAAGGAAAGGAAATTGGGTTTAAAGTGGAATTAACTGGAGGCTCCCTTATCCTGTCCATCTATTGTGCTCTCCCAGCGCTTCTGGACAAATGTGATGAAAACAAAAAAGAAAGCTGATCCTCCCTGAAGCCTCCATTCCCTGGAGATCTCTCCAGAGCCTGGACCTGAGCAATGCCAGAGAAAGACACCTGGTCCCTTCTGCTCAGCCAAAACGTGCCTTCAGCTTCAGTATCCTCAGATATGTGGATTCATCCAGGGCTTGTGTTCTGCTGCTGCCTCATGCTAATTATTAGCATCCAGGGAACAGGCAGAAGTAGATTTTCTGTGTCTAACAGGTGGTTTAAGCTGCTAGAAATGATTTTCTGTTTATCAAATCTTAGTCAGTACTGTAGATATCTTTCCCTTCTTTGGGTGAAAGGTTAAAAGCCTGTGTTGTTGATGCTAATATAATGGCAATAACACTGACAGACTTCACCTCTTCTTTGAAAGAAGGTGGCCCTTAAATCTGTTCCATCGGGAGGAAAGTGTGCTGACAGGTAGACTGTGTTATGTGGTCAACATGCTTTTGTTGTCTGCTTTGTCATCCTTCCCCTTTTGACAACAGGATGACCTATCCTTTGGTCTTCTCTGGAAAGGTCCTCTCCCTCTGCATGCTTTTCTCTGCTCTTTCGGGAGTGATTCTGGGTTTCCCATGCACGGCTGAGGATTTCCAGGATGCTAACAGCTCTTAAAAGTGGATGAAATCAAAGACTGGCAATGATAAAAAGAAATAGGAAGGTATTGATGTGACCCTAGTAGCATCTGTGAGGACACTTCTCGCAGCATCTTGTCACCCTGCCTGACACCTTTTGCAATACAACATCGTCTCTCTGCTTTCATTTGAAATCTGGCTTTGCAAATCTGGAGGAGGAAAAATAAGGTGTTAGCACTGTGTCAGCAGATTGCTTGCAAAACTAGAAAAGATGGCTCTAAAAGTGGCTTGGGGTGGTGATGTGAAACTCCAGGACTGGTGAGGATCTCCAGCAGCACACTGTTTGCAGGTATTGGTGGGAGAAGCCCATCCATCAAAAGGAGAAAATCCTGGCCCATGGGAAAATATTGCCAATACAAATATCACACTGAAGTTTGAGCCACAAGTCCCAGAAGGGAAGGCCTGATCCAAGTGCCAGCTTGCACAGCAGCAGCTACACCAGTTCTGATTCCTGATGGCTGATTTGAATGTATTTATTGGCGTAAGACAATGTTTAGAGATATTTGCCTATTTTGACGTTTCTTGGCAAAATCCTTTGCAGCCATCTGACATCATGCAGCCTTTACCATTACCTCAGAGCCAAGGGCAGGACCTTTCCAACCAGACCTTCCAAAGAGCCTGGTTAGGCACTGGAGAGATGCTTCACCTGAGGACTGTGTGCATCTTAAAAATTTGCCTGCTCCTCCTCTCCCCATCGTCTTCCCAACATCTTATCTCTGTTAACCTTTGCGTTTAATACCTGTGCAGCTTCAGGAGTTAGCAAGGTAAGAGCAGTTGTGCTAGGAATAGCAAGAGGGCTAGATATGAAGCCATCAAGGTTGGAGTGAGATGGTGTCATGGGGCACTGCACCCTGAGGCAGTGATTTCCAGCAGTAAATAATCATCCCCATTCAAAAAAAAAAAAAAAGGTATTTTCCCTTTTAAATTTAAATCAAGCTCCCACCCTTGCATGTTCTCATGCTATGAGAAAAGGAAATACCTTCCTGGGACCATCAGTTATGTCTGTGCTTGGTTATGGCTGTCTTACGCAGCTGCTTTTGGAAACTGACAGTTCCTGACCCATCAATTTCTCCTGGTCTCTGCTGGTTTCTATTACTCATCTTGGAGCCTTTTGTATTTCTGCTTTATCTTTTCTTGGATTGAAAATGCAGCCATATATTAAACATTCTCTGAGGAGTTAGGGGAATCTGATGAGTGGGCTCTTTGGAAATGCAGATGCTGAGGAGCTGCTGTATACTCAAACTATTTTATAAGTTCATCTTCATGCATTGCTGGACACGTACTAGAGTGTTTTAAAATGACATATCCACAGTGGTATTAGAGATCCTCAGGTGATCCATGCACAAAGGAAGGATGCCATTTCTGGCTTTTCCCTTGGATTGAAGGAAGCCATTTCTGGCTTTTCCCTTGGATTGAATTCTTATAGATCCCAGCCTCCTGCCTGACTGCCATGGCTTGCTCTAAGGCGACCTTTGCTGATAAATGAGCAAATTGCTGGAAGGCTAAAGAATGTGAACTCCATGTCCTCTGTAATTTGTACTGCCACGCAACTGTTTGTGGAAGTGAAATGCAATCGATGGATCAGACCAGGAGGCTCCAATTTAATAGCTGCAAATGCTGAAGAATCAAGATTTCTCTTGTTACCTTTTCTTTCAGTGCCACCAGAGTTCCATCCCATCACACTCCGACAAAATCTTCAGGTAACTTCATACCTTCGCACTTTTTGTTTCCTTTCTTTAGATGAAACTCCCTCCTTGTCCAGTGGTCAGCAGATGTACCATCTAAACCTAACAGAAATTCTGCCCTCCTGGTTGAGGAATTGGCAAAAATGGCCAAGTGGAATTTATCTGTCATTGAATTCACCTGGCTGTCCTGGGCTCTTCTGCTGAGAGGAGCATCTTTCTGGTGGCTTTTTATCTTTTCTTCTATTCACGATGCATATGACACCACTCTCCTTGATTCAAGACCCAGCTTGTCCTTCTTGGACTTGCTTGCCTGGTTATGGGATGGATTGGGACCACGATCTTTGCTCTGAAGGATTTCTGAAGGCATCTAATTTGGCTCAAGCCTGAGATGTGGCATAGTCTTTGAGCCAGTGTTATGTGTCCCAAGGAAACCTCCTTCACCACGAGGCTTATCTGCCTGCTCCAACCTGTAGAGCTGCAGGAAAATCCACCATATAGCAGCTGTGAGAGGGCTGATCTGCACCATTCTGTGTTTTACTTGTTTCTGGGTGTTTTAATTTGTTGCAATTAGCTAGTAAGCCTTGTTTTCTTGATGACCATTTGTAGTACTGATTGTTTGCTATGTATCTTTGGGCCTGAGCCAGAGAGCAGCAGGCTGGAAAACAGCTGGTACCTAGAGCTGGTTAGAGCACTGGATTGATGCATAGATTATTTTGTGGTGACTTATTTTGATTCAGAGCCATGAAGAGGTGAAGATTTGGTTTTTACTAGCCTGGAGCATCACTCCCCTAAAAAACAAAACCCACAAGCCTCACTGACCCAAATGCTTGTCTCCTTCAAGTCCTGTTTACATTGGGGAAAAATAGTAACTGTTCAATAGGAGCTGAGGAGAATTCATGCTTGATAGTGGTCTGTACAAGATGGAGATTTTGGGGTTGCTCCATAAAGGTCATCAGCTGCAGCAGGGGGAAGGCATCACAGCTAACTCCTGCTTAAGTTACCTAACTGTTGCTAGTTCAGAAAAGATTTGCAGGCCAAAGAGTGTAAGAACTTGCTCTCAGAAAATCTGTGAGGCAAAAAAAAAACAACCATAAAACCCCAACCACAGCTGCTTTGCAAATCTGTTCTGTCCTTCTTGCAGAATAGGAGTGGATGAATGTGTTAAGAGTTAATTTGTCTCTGGGAGATGAAGCATGTCCTCAGTGGAACTTACAAAGTTGCCTGTCTGCGGGAGTTGAGGTGCCCTGATTAGTGAAGTCTGGGTGACATGGACAATGTCTGAAAGCACATGGAAGTGGTGATGGAGAGACACCAGCCTTGCTCTGCATGCTTTCCTGGCCCTGGTTTTCCAGGATGCATACAGTCTGATTCTCTCTTGCTAACTGCATGGCTGACACCAGCCAAGGTCTCCCAGCAAACTCTTCCTGCTGCTGTAGACCTTGGTAAGCCCCACTGACCTGCCCAGGAGGCCTGACACATAAGAGACAAGAGCATCAGCAATCTGGGCTCCTCAGAGCTTAAAAATAATCCTAGAATGGTTTGTGTTGGAAGGGACCTTCAAAAGTCATCTAGTCCAAACCAATCAGCTATACCTAACCAAAATAATCAGCTCTATCTACTCAAAACTCAAGTACCTGCATCACCCAAGCACTGCCACTGCTGCTCTAGCTTTGTCAGATGTGAGCGGATGGGGACAAAAACAGGGACTCTCAGCACCCAGCAGATATACACCCATGTCTTTTCACCGACGAGGTTGTCCTTCACCATGTCCCTATGCCTGGACTGCGAGGCAGGAGAAGTCCCCAGGGCATAACTCTGGTGCAGAAGGGAGGCTGGGGAGGGTCAGCAGCTTTTGGGTATCCCCATCACCCTTGGGATGCACCCATCTCCCAGCTGCAGCTATGGGCTGGGGGAACCTGCCCCCCTTCCCACATCCCTCCTAGGTATTTGGGGTGTCCATTTGGGAACTGGGGCTGCTCAGGTTTCCTGCTGTGCAAGACATCGCATGGAGCCAACTTGGGATTGCAGGCGCTGCTGGGTTACAAAGAAATAACAATTAGTGTCTTTGTTCCTGGGTCACACTTGAAATTAATGAATGGCTTTGGAAAAAATGGGCAAGTTTCCTTTTATTAATGTGTTTTGGACTCTTTCTTTGCCCATGGGTGTCTGGGAACAATTAGGTCATGCTTTCAAGCTCTCTTCCAACCTAGAAAATACAAGATTTCCTTTTGTAATGAGAACAGGGATGTTCTGCTAATCACATGACTCCTGAAACAGGATCTTCAAAGGAGGGGAAAAGCAAATGCAGTAAGCAGACTGTGATAAAATCATGATCTGGTGTGACTGGCATGTGTAGGTAAGTTTTCTTTTACTGTAGCATCCTTCAGTAAGAGACAGAAAAGCCCACACCAGAACTCGCAGCGATGTAATGAAGTTTTTGCAAAGGGTAGACTGCCAGATGGCTTTCTGGGTCTAGCTCTTAACAGGTCTTAATGGCCCAAAAAATGGGAGGCTGTGAGGGGGAGCTTGAAGTGAAGCCCTGATTGTGAGGCAGCATGGTGTAAGTGGTTCAGCATCCCCTCCAAGCACCCAGCTTTTTGCTACAAAGGGATGAGAAGAGCGAGAGAGGTGGTGTTTCTCTGAGACTGTGCTGAAGATGGGTATTTGGCAAGGACCTTGTCAGGAAGTATTACTTTGTGGGCAGAGAAAGCTGGAGGAGAAGAATACTAAGGAGAGTTTGCAGATTTTTCTTCTCTGGGGGATTTTGAGGGAAGCATGCATGTAAAAAAGAAAAAACCCAAAAGGTTGCTGTGGTTTGAGCATCTCTCTTGTGGAGCACAGCCTGCTTGGCACAGATCCTCTCCTGCAGCCCATTGGGGACCCCAGGCCACTGTTCTCTCTCCAGCATCACCCATCTCACTTTTCTCCTGCATTTAAGATGCTCAGATATTAGTTTTGGGGGGGGAAATTTGGATGCTAGACTGGCTCCCCATCCTGCTTCATCCACAGGGATGGGTACCAGGGTCCAGGCACCCCAGGGCTGCATGGATGGATGGTCATGACCACAAAACAAGAACAGGAGCAGAAAATAATCAAGCTGAGGGGAAGGAAAAAACCCAACTTGTCCTCTTATAATATAAAAGCCCTCCTCCCCTCGAAAAAAATAAAAGCCAGAGTGAAATGAAGGTAAATGCCAGAGGTTTAAGTACCACACTGCTGAGTGTGTTTTAAAGGTTACCTTTCAGGGGGCTGAAGAGAGAGCGAGTGACAGAAAGGGAAGGAGTTGAAGTACTTCCCACTGCAAGGACCACTCTGGCTCTTAATGGATTTTTATATCCCTGTCTGTTTTTTGTGACATTATTAAAATTGTTTATTTTAATTTTTTTACCTTTCTTCATCTGGAAGAAGGGTTTGGTGAGGGTGAAGGGGCCAGGAGGACAAACTGTTGCCATGGTAATATCCAGCTACATGGTGCACATCTGCATTGCTGATTTGGAGCAAAAAAAGTTGTTTTGGGGTAGTTTGCAAAGATGAGAGAGAGAAGCCATGTCTGGGAGTGTATGCATGCATGTGTGCATGCATATGCCAGGACTTAAGTCACAGGGGTTAATTACAGGTGTGGGAAGGTGACATTTCCAGCACTTACCTGATCAGAATAAAGGAATGAGGAGCCTGAAGCAAAGTAAATTCCTGAGTATGGTGTGAATGTTGTATGGCAGACCCCTCTTTGCCTTACATCTAGTAAAGAGCACCCCATTTGCTGGTCAAAAAGAATGCCAACCTTTATCTCTGGCTTAAGGTATATGCCTTTGTCTTTGGCAGGTTGTGTGTGTGCCTGGGAGGTGTGGGTCACTAGTTTCTAAAAGCAGGGAAGAAATTGCACGCAGATGGCAAGTGGCATCTTTCTGCATCCCAAAGGGTTCCCTGTCATCTGCTCCTGTGCAAAGTCAGCTTGCGGGGTAAAACCTGGGTACCCCAGGTGGCCTCAGCACCTGACAGTCTGGGGTGCCAAAGCAAGAGGGACTGGTGGTACAGGACCTGCCAACACCCCGGTCCACTTGCAGTCTGCAGCAGGCTCCTTGGCATCCCCCCCTTCACCTTCCCAGCTGGATGGGTGGCAGGAGGGCCACCGAGATACCCAGTCTCGCAGTGGGAGAGCATCCCAGCTCCTCCCCAGACCAGCCAAGGATGCTCTCTGCCTGCTGGCCAGGGCTTGGTGTGGGTTGGTCTCCAGAAGGAAGGAGGTCTGGGGAGCAGCGTGGCTCGCTGATGCTTGCCAGCCCTCCAGCATGGCTCTGAGCTGTCATGCAAGCTGCTGTAAGATGGCACAGCCCTTCCTTCAGCCCTTGCTCTCCTTGGAAGGGTGATTTCAAAGACGGCAACAGAGAAAGCAAAGGTCTGCTCTCTCTGAAGGAGGGAAGAAGCCTTCTTCCCACCCCACATCTGGGCAGGTGGGGAAAAAGCCAAAGACCTCTGCTGTGCTTTTGAATCCTGCTCTCCCCTTCCACCTCCCCAACCCTTTGGTCGGGCTTGTCCTCTCTAATCTTGTTTTTCTGTCAGAAGGTGAGCCCAAGCTATGCACCCAGAGGTGTTCAGGCTCATTGTGGCCAAATGAGCTCAAAATTACCCAGAATGAGCTGCCTGCCACAAAAGCCCCATCTTCCCTGCCTGCCTAGCCATTGAGGAGAATCTTATTTCAACACAGCTCCTGAGCCTGGCTGTGTTATCTGCCTGGGTAAGCTCTTTTTTCCTTGCATCCTACATGCCTCATCCTCATGACACATTGGCAACATACCACATTTTAGGCTTCTGCATGGGATAAACAAGTCACACTGGGGCTAAACTGGGATGGGAACCAGCTTTTTGCTGATCACCTCCCTTTTCAGCTGTGCAACTGAGAGATGCCCAGGGCTGCAGGTAGCATCATCTGGTGCTTAAAACACTGGTCCGTGCCAGGGCTCACTGGGTGCAGATGCTCTGCTTCCTACAATGCCTGGTGGATGTCGGATGCTGGGGTGTTCAGCCTGCAGCACCCTTCTTTTCCCAGGGGTGGAAAAGGATTTCAGGGTGCTCAGCCTGACCCAAGGGTCAGCGCAAAAGCACACAGAGCAGAGGCAATGTGGATGCATCAGTGCTGGGTTGCTTTGGCATTGTTTGGGCATGACCTGATGGCATCCACCAAGACTCAGTCCCTCCTGGCAGGATGAAGGGGGTGCAAACTTCCCCAGGAGGGCTCAGGAGGTGGCACAGAGGGAAGAGTCCCCACTGTGATGGCAATCTCCACCTCTGTGGGCCCCAGCTCCCTCGCTGGGTGCCCTGACTGGATTCTCTCTGGGTGTCAGATGGTCTCACAGAAACAAATTCTCACCTTGGCTAGGGATGCTGATGTGATTTCATATACTGCTGCTTTTACCAGCCGTGCTCGGTGCCCAGCAGGACCCAGGCAGCATGTCCATGCCAGTGCCAGGGTAGGTGAGTGGAGATGATAGAGGGGCCCCCTTGGTGCTGAGCACAATTTTAGCCGCTCTCACAGTTCCTGTGGAGAGGGATTTGCTGTAATGGCATGTGCAGCCGGAGTGAGAGGAGGAAATCCCATGGCACAGGGGGCCAGGCACAGTGGAGATCATTCCCATGCGAGATGGAGGCTGCAGAAGTCCCCTCCCACCCAGCCACCAGCCTTGCCTCCACAGGGAAGTCTTCAGCAGCAATCCCAGCTCTTGGCAGGAAACCAGAAAGGGTGAGAGGATTGGTGGATGCTACCTCTGTTTCATCTGCAGCCTTCTCTGTGGATGCATTGGTGGGCTGTGTCTGCATCTCTGTCATGTGCCAGCGTGGGGACAGAGAGGGACACCCCGTGCACCCAGAGCTCTGGCTGGTGGGCAGCACAGCAGCCTGGCTTTATGTCACCAAGCCCACTCTTGCAGGACCTGCCATCCCACCACCATGCCAAGCTGCCTGGGTGTGTCACCAGACACTGTTACTCCAGCAGACGGGTGGGAAGAGAGCTAATTTGTTAAAACTTTTCAGCTTCACATCTGAAATGCGTGTTTTGTTGGCAAACAAGTAGTACATCTGATAAAATGAACCCAATCCTTACCCCAAAGGTGGGGGGGGTTTGTATCTGGGGTTCTGATAACTGCTGCTTTGCTCTTATGTATTTTGCTCTTATTTCACAAGAAAGCCGACAATAAAAATACAGTGGAAACATTTGGAGAAAAGTAGTTGTCAAGATAAGCAGCTATTGGAAATACTCAAGGCCGAGGGGTGATGTAGAAGTCATGCAGCTACCAGGCAGTCCAGCCCCACCAGCTCCTCCTGCACTGGGAAATGCTCTGCAGGGATGTGCCTTCACTGGGATGGGCTGAGGCCGGAGCGTGCTGCTACACCAGCCACGGCTCTCACTGCAAGGCACAACTGGAAAGGTATAAACTCTTTTTCTGGCAAGAGCGGGGTTTGGCATCTGCACTTAAGGAGAACATAAGCACCTACTTGTGCCTTGCTTGGGCTTGTTCATGGTGTGATGGCCAAGGAGAAAGGATGGGCTAAGAGGGAGCTGTGCTAGCAGAAAGAGGTAAAAAAAAAATTAAAAAAGAAAAAAATCCATTCAAGCTTAGCTCCTCCTGAGGCTGTGGTGCATGGCAGTGTATATATTTTGGGTTTTGTTAGCTTTCCTTGCTCCCAGCAGCCCTGGAGTGGTACCCTGGAGACCCAGGCCAGTGCTGCAGGGACGTGCAGGCGTTCCCCATGCCTGCAGTGATTGCTTCATCTGGACAGCACTCAATTAGGACTTGTGTCTGCTGGTTTGGTTGATAATGCTGCCACAATGGGGAGGGGAGGGGGGGACAAAAACAACAACAACGACAAAAAAAAAACAACATGAAAGCAAGGGAGAGATGGAGATTTAATTGGATAATTCTCACTGAAGCATCTCCTGGTTAACCAGCCAGAACCCCACCTGCATCTTTACATTATTTTGCATGTTAACAAGGTCTGCAGCCCGTGGAGTGGCTGGTGGGGCATGAGGGGTTATTAAATCCAGCAGTGCCACTTCTAGTTATCCTCGAGGGTAACCAAAGGATGTAACTGTATGTCAGCGCTCCTCTCCAGCAGCCCTTGGAGAGCTGGGCGCACGTTGGGGCTCTTCCTTAGGATGTTCACACAGAGTTGGAGCAAAACGTTGCTGTTTAGGAGCTCAAGCAGCTTTAGTGTCATCATGAGCGGACATTATCCACCAGCAGGGAGAGATATAATGAGAATTTAACGTATAACCTCCACCAAGGTGAGCAAACAGGAGCCCTAGCTTTATTTTGCCTTTTCCCCTGCATTTGACCAATGAGTAGTAGCATGAAGCAGGGCAGTGGGAGCAGAATGGAGCAACCAGGACAACTGAAGGTGTCTAGGATTGTCTCTTTTGCTTTCCCTAATTATCAAAACCAACCCAAATGGATGAATTTCTTTCTCCCAAGGCCAGGCTGCACAGAGACGTTAAGCTGGGTGGGAAAGACCTGCAAGAGACAGTCACAGACAAAGGCTTAAAACCATAAATATATCACTGGGAATTTCTGGAGATCTTCCCATCACAGACAACCTGACCTTCAATTTGTTGAACTTCATTCCATGATTTTAATGGTTGTCAGTGCAAACACAAGCTGGTTGTTCCTGGAAGCGCTGAGCTGTCCTCCAAGCCTTGAGAGAGATTCATGTTGCCTTTGTCCCACCCAGGAGGTTTTGCTCTGAGAACTTTATTTATCTCAGAAGCATCAAGCTGCTCTCCAGGGGTTTGCCCTCTGCTCTAACCCTTGGAAAACATGTCCTGAAAGATGTCATTCAGTGGGGAAGCAAGGCATAAATGTGTTTGAAAAGCTGCAGAATTGGGCTGGGGAAAACAAACACCAGGAAGGTCTCAAGTTCTCCCTTTACCGGCATCGATAATAGTCCCTGCAAAGAGTGGAGAGCCAGGGAGAAAGCTGCTGCAAGACTCACTCCTGCCATAGGACCTCCAGTCTGGATATTTTTCATGTTGGCTTGTAGGAGGAGAAAAACTTGAATAAACAGCTGATGATCGCAAATTCTCAAAATTATTGTGGGTAGTAAATTAGCAGCAGCAAGTGGAGACAGGTGACTCAAACTGACTCATAACAAGTCACAGGGAGCATTCATCTCCCAGAGCATGGTCACAGCTTGGCTTGATGCAGCCTTTGATTGGGATCCTTTAACCAGAGGGAACCTCTCTGAAAGCCATGAAATGCCAGTGGGTTTGCCCATGTCATCATTGAGTCCTGCTCCAAAGGGAGGTGCCTTTCTGGAAATGAAAATGAATGGGCTCTTATGGCTTGGCTCCATCCAGGTTTTCCCAGGTAAGTGATGCCATGGAGGGACTGGTCACTGCATGGCTCGGACCAAGGTGGGACATTTAAAATTCTCAAAGTCCCCAGTCCAGATATAACTTTTTGCTAGATTTCCTAAGGAAACTCAGCTTCCTCCAAGGAGGCTGTGTGCTCACGTGTGTGCTTCGTAGATTTTTGCCCACCCTCTTGGCAAAGGCAGCAGAAAGCTTTGTGCCAGCTGCCCCTCCTCCTGGGAGGCTCTTATTTTCATCTGATGAGCCCAAAATCAAGTGGATATTGTCTTCCTACACTTCTCCCCTTTACCTAACATGGGGCTGTCTTTGTAAATGGAGACCTCGAGCCCCATTTCAGCATGTATGAATGAGAACAGCATTTACAGGGAACTGCTTTTTCCCTTGACTTCACTACTGCTTACTTGGTCATGTAGGATGTAAGACAAAGCATGCTGGATTGGGCTGCAAGATTTGCTTGCTTGTTTGCCTCCACTATAGAAGGGCAACGAAGCTGGTGAAGGTCTTGGAGAACAAGTCTTATGAGGAGCAGCTGAGGGAGCTGGGGTTGTTTAGCCTGGAGAGGAGGAGGCTGAGGGGAGACCTTCTCACTCTGTACAGCTACCTGAAAGGAGGGTGCAGAGAGGTGGGTGTTGGTCTCCCAGGTAACGGGTGACAGAATGAGAGGAAATAGCCTCAAGTTGTGCCAGGGGAGGTTTAGGTTAGATATTAGGAAAAATTTCTTCACAGAAAGGGTAGTCAAACATTGGAACAGGCTGCCCAGGGAAGTGGTGGTGTCACCATCCCTGGCAGTATTTAAAAGATGGGTAGATGAGGTACTTAGGGACATGGTTTAGAGGTGGGATTGGTAGTGATAGGTTAATGGTTGGACTTGATGATCTCAAAGGTCTTTTCCAACCACTATGATTCTAAAACTGTAGTGCATTTCTAACCTGCCAGCAGGAACCAGGAGCACTCAGCACCTCCAGAGCCACCAAAGACTCATCACAGAATATCATCCCCAAGAGCTGGATGGCTTCGGCCAGCTGAAAGACCAAGAGATGTGATTCAAGTCTTGTTGCAAATAGAAACACACTGGGATGTGTGGCTGGAGACCCCATCCCCTCCACCCCGTGCACTTCCCGCATCCGACCCATCTGGCGGATGCCCCCTGCAGCACCCTGGTGCTGTTGGCAGGTATATTGCAGGAGGAAACTGGGCTTTGCCTTGGAGACCGCCAGGTGTCATTCAGCAAAGGATGTTCCCCACACTGGGCAGTGACACACATTGTTAGCAAGGCCAGGCTGAACCAAGAAAAACAAGTGAGATGACACTCAACGATCAGTAATTCCTCCCCCTCACTCATAACTCTGTCAGCCCTTTCAACTGGATTGTCAAAATAAGTTTGTCACAGAACAATTCCTACTTTCTTTTTTATTATTATTATTGTTTTTCCCCTTTTTCAGACCCTGGCTGAACTCATCTGCTTGGAACAAAACCCAATATTTATTTCCTCTCTGGGCAGTTGATTTTATTATTGGCTCACCTGCTCCTGCAGTTGAAAAGCTATAAGGCTAGCTGGGTCTTCAAAATTAAATTCTGTTGGGTTTTGGGTGGTGGTTTTTTTTCTTTTCCCAGCCTCAAGTATTCCATAACTGCAGGTTACTGGCAGGGATTTGGAGATGTACTTGGCAAAGGCACTTTTTTTCTGGGATGGGGTTGAACAAAACAGGAAACTTGCTTTTCTCTAAATCAGCATCTTTCCAAAGGCTCAGACTGTTCCAGAGCAGGACAGACCTTGCTTGTACCTTGCACATCTTTTGCTGGGGGTGAAGTGGAGCTCTGACCAGTCACTGGATTTTCCACTGAGCAGATGAGGCTTAAAGGAAAATGTGGGTTAATTTGTTTTGTTTTGGGTTTTTTTGGGGAGGGAAGGCTCCTGCTCAGCTTCAGCTTGGCTGCTGGGAACCCTGCTAGCCTAGGATGGACTTGGGATGTTGCTTGGTTTTGGGATCCTACCCTGGCTCCCCCATTCCTGTCATGACAGGATGAATTTTGCTGCTTCAAGGGACTCTGTTCACACCAGGCTCAGTTTTGCATTTCACTCCAGCTTTGCTTATTTCTGTTACTGATCTTCTCTGGCCATCTAGTAGAAGAAAGGTCTGGGGACAGGGAGGAAGGGACCTGTGTGTCTCATGGCATCACTAAGACCAGCTCTCCCAAGCCAGACCCTAGTGCTCCAAGGGCTATGTGGAGAGCTGTGTTCAGGGCTTGGAAACTCCTGATTATCCACTGCTGGCTTGAACTCTCCACCTTTCTGTGACTAGGTGATGTTATCTCCATTCTGCAGCCAGAGGAGCGAGGCCCAAGGGTAGGAACAAAACCCTAATCTCTCTTGACATCAGCTTTCACCTCCCCAGCAATATTTGCTGCCTCACTTGTCCACACACGTGTTTATCCATGCCTGGCTTTTCCGTGGGAATCTTGGCTGAGACATTCGCTCCCTTGGAGTTCCCTGCGAACGCTAAATGAAGTGCCAAAGCCAAAAGCTGACCTCATCGTTTCTCAGCAGGAAATAAGTTTGCCAATGACTGGTATTTTCACTGACCTCACATCGTGAAAGATCTGGGTCCCATCTTACCTGGAAATGCCGGCCATGAGACAACACTGGTAGCAGGAGCCAGCGTTTTTACTGGAAGGAATATTTTTAACCTGGCAGGAGGTTGCTCTGGGAAGCTGATTCCTTCAGACAGTAACGCCTCGGTCCTTCAGAGCAAGCGCATGGGCTCTCTGGCTGCGGTGTCTGGAGGAGCTGTGCCGGCACCAGCACCATCCCTGCGCTTTCATGTTCTAACACCATGCTGGGTCAAGGCTGGACATGTGTTAGAACATGAAAAGCAATCACAGCTGAAAATGAGAGGAAGGGGAAGTGTGAAGAAAACCTCACGGGTGTCAGACAAGCCCCCCCAAGCCTACAAGCCTATTCTGAGAGGTGTCCCCATCGGATAACGCCGGTGGAGGGGGCTGCTCTGGCATGCACGCTGGCATTGCTGCTCTGCCCCAGGAAATTGGTGCCAAGGCTTGGTGGCCTGGGGAAGATGGATGCTGCTGCTGACCATGGCATCATGCTGAGCTGCTGCTTCCCTGAGCTGCCAGGTGTTCACCCATGGAAATCCATAAATTCATAGGATGAGAGAAGGGCCACATACCTGTGCTCCTTCCAGGCTGGAATTTCCCCTGTGATTCTCCCAAGAAGCTGGGTGCAGGGGGATGGGGAGTAGCATGAGCTGTCATCATCTGTACTGCAGAGAGGGAAGGAGCCAGTAGAAGCAACAGGACAGTTTTCTCCCTCCCAGTTACCAGCTGGAATAAAGGAACAGGCAGGACCAGCCTCATTAGTGGGGCTAGGATTGTCTGGGCTGAGTTTCCAGCCTCTGTGCAGGCTGTGCTCCTGCATCTGTACCATGCAGGATCTTGCATTGCAGATGGAGCAGTCAGGAGGAACTGTGCCATGAACCTGGAGCTGGATCCTGAATGGAATGGCTGGCTTAGAACTCAGAAGAGGAGGATAAATCCCACTGGAGTGCATGCAACATGGATTTTGGAATAAGAGGGACTGTAGGAGGACACAGGAAGATGCAGAACAGCCTGGGGAAGCCTCTCTGCCTGCATCCCTGACCCATCCCACCATCCTACCCAGCATCCCTGACCCATCCCATCATCCTGCCCAGTGTCCCTGACCGATTCCACCACCTTGGCCAGTGTCCCTGAGCCATTCCACCACCTTGACCAGCATCTCTGACCCATCCCAACATCCTACCCAATGTTTCTGACCCATTTCATCATCCTGACCAGAATCCACATCAGCAGATAACACCAAGAAGTTGCTACCTTCAAGCTAGTCTTTCCCCTAGCAAGACCCTTGCACTGTTCCCCTGCTAAATAAAGATCTCTAGCCTCCCAAATTGACACATCATTTTCCCAGGCTGTCCTGTGCTCCAACCTGCTCTGCTGAGCCCTTGCCCGTGCTGTCCCAGTGTCTGGCAGCAGCAGGAACAGGAGGAAAAGGCAGAGATGGGGTGGTGGGTGAAGCAGCAAACTCAGAAAGCGACCAAATAGGTGATTATTTAATTACTTTGGGGGAAGGAGGAAGCAATTTCTGCGTGGCACTCCCTGGGTACACCTGGAGGGCACAGCTGATGAATAGGAGTGTTTCACTTGCCGCAGGCTGAGCCACGCAAAGCTCAAGAGAGTTTTTTTCCTGAACTGCTCCATTAACACAAACAGACAGCAATGCTAGCTGCTGACACCAGGGTTAATTAAATCCATCTCTCCATCAATTCTTATTCAACTATTATCGATGGTCATTAGATCAGCAACAAAGTGACAAGCAAACAGTAATAGACTCATCTTAACCCTTGCGATGCTGGAGAAGGGTAAGTGGAGCAGGTGAGTGGGGAGGTGGCTTCTCTGGTGCTCTGCTCAAACTCTACTTGCTCTCCCTTAGAGCATCCCACTTGCGTTCCAATTAGTCCCCTGGGTAGGGCAGGTCACCAGCCCCATTCCTCCAAGAAGCAGGTCTGTGCCTGTGTCCCTCTCTGTCCCTTTCCAACAGGTTCATGGCCTGAGGTCCTCACAGGAGCTGTGCTGTTCCTCAGGGATGCTGGGGACAGCGGATGCAGTCCATGGCACAGTGACATGTGGACTGAAAGCAGAAAGGTCCCACTGCTGCATCCTTCTCATCATGACACAGATGGCAGGATGCTCTGGGGCAGCTGCACCTTAATGTTGGTCCATGGGGGCAAAAAATCACTTTGGTCACAAGGTGACCCCAAACTGCATGGCAGAGTGACCAGCATGATGCCACCCTGGGAAGGGACACCCAGACAGCTGCTGTGCACACCCAAGCAGTTAAACAAACCACAGGAAAACTAGTTACAGGA
The DNA here is from genome assembly GCA_907165065.1 of Caprimulgus europaeus. Next base: position 37,416,100 of record OU015529.1, on the reverse strand, counting down.
AGAACTCCATCCCTGAAAGGACTAACAAGAATAAGGGAAATGCGTGCTTTCTGCCCCTGGAGCCCTTCCTTCTCCCAGCAAGCAGAGCTGATTTCCCTCCCCATGCCCGTGTCCTGAAGGCCCTTCCAGTGCCACTCACGCTTTTACAGCCAGGCTTGTGGGGTAAAGCTGCTGCTGCTGCTGTTCTCCTCCCTCTCCCCCTCTGATTAACAGCTTAAATGAGAACTGAAGGCTGCCCAAGGGCTGCAATACATTTTCATGCTTCTGCCACCGCAGCCAACAAGCCAACGTCCAGCTCTCTTCAAAGTCACTCGCAACCTTCAAGTGACTTTCTGGCTTGCTCAGGGAGTGATGTTTGCATTTTGTGGCTTTAACTCATGGAGCAAAGAGACAGAGTCTTGCTGGGAGCCCTGGGACTGCACCTTGGTGGTGGCTCACATGGGACATGTGGCAATGGGTTATGGAATGCCTGCAATAAAATGAATACATCATTCTGTGCATACATGCAGGTAAAAAAACCATGTGTATTTACCCTGATTTTTGCCCAATCATAGGTGGATCCTCATGCCAACATTGCCCTTGGTGCTCCACGCAAGTCTTTCCAAACACCTGGGGTAGTCCTTGGAGGTCTAACATACAGGTTAGGTCACCCGTTGGTTAGGAAGGGTGGGAAGGACTACTTGAGGTAACATGACAAAGCTACCACTGCTTCATGACTCCAGCATTTGGGGTTGCACTGGGAGGTGTGCTGTAGCCCAAAGCTCTCCAACTTTATTCTTTCTATGCTAGCAAAGTTACAAAGTGCCACCAAACTCCTGTCTCCAGACTGATGGGATGGAGCTTTTGGTGCTTGTTGGCTTGCAGCAGAGACTTGCCATGGCTTCTTGACCCACCATGGTGCAGGTAAACTATTAAAAAAAATACATTAACTATCACTTTTATCCCTCTTCTGTTCTTTCTCGTTCTTGTCTTGCTAGAGTCAGGCTGGTTGTGGTGGTGGGACACAGCCAGACAGGGGAACAGGGTTCGATTTTCTGGAGAAGCTACTTGAACTCTCTCCATCCAGCCTCTACCTGGAAGCTTTCAACATGAAGACAAGATTTCTGAGTGCTGGTACAAGTGCCTTGTGATGGTCCATTTGCTCTGCCATGGAAAGTATTCCTGCAGAATTGCCTGGGGTTTGTGTTTCTGGAAACAGTTAATAGTTATGGAGCTGGTTCATCACTCTTCGGTACACATCACTGAATTGCTTTGGTGTTTTTGTGGGGTTCAGAGATCTTGGCACACACCACAAATAGTTTTGTTTGTGTAGCTCTTTACATCGGCTTTTAACACCTGCAGAAGCTGCAACATGCTTGAGAGACAGCGAAGAAACACTTTACAAGTTGGTAAAGCCTTTGCTGCTAGAGTGGGAAATGGGCACACACAAAGCAAATGGCCAGGGGAAAAAAAAAGGGCCAGGAGGTTGCAAGGCGTATGTGGTACAAAATGCAGCCCTGGTGCTACAGAAGGACTTTCTGGGTGTAGAGGAAAGACTGTGTCCTTGGCAGTGTTGGCCTCTTGCAGGATCTGTGTATGGATGGCCCCTGACCACCTTCTCCTGTTGGTGAGAATGGCAGAGAGGCAACGGCAGGTACTGTCTGCCTGTAATGAGCTAATCCTGGTCTTCCGGCCATCGCCCAGTCCATGGAAAAGGGAGACCTTGGTCCAAGCAGGGAATAGGGCAGCAGTGAATGGAGAAGCAGAAATGTAACTTTTCCATGGTCATCTCTGTAACTAGGATACATAAGTTTCTGATATTCCCTCTATGCACATACCCAAGGAGGCGTTTTATCCCTGCTCTCTCTCAGTGAAGGGATGCGGGATGGGCATGTTGGGAAATGTCCTTTGTTCCTGGACTGGGCAGAACAGCATGGAGGGGCAAAGTTGTTTTGGGTGCAAGTGAGCACTTTAGGCTGAGGGCAGAGCAGTGATGGAAAGCAGTTGCTCTCCTAACCACAGCCCTCTCCAGCTCCCTTCATCCAGCAAAGTGCTTGTGCCTGGCAGGGACCTTCAGCTTCATAGAATCACAGAAGGGTTTGAGTTGGAAGGGATATTTCGAGGCCACCTGGTCCAACCTCCCTGCACTGAACAGGGACACCTTCAACCAGATCAGGTTGCTCGGAGGCCCCTCCAGCCTGACCTTGAACGTTCCCAGGGATGGGGCTTCTACCACCTCCCTGGGAACCTGGGCCAGTGTTTCACCACCCTCAGTGTAAAATATTTCTTCCTTATATCTAGTCAAAATCTCCCCTTTCTGAGTTTAAAACCATCACCCCCTGACCTATAACTACAGGTCCTGCTGAAAAGGCTGTCCCCATCTTTCTTATAGGCCTCCTTTAAGTATTGAAAATAAGGTCTCCCCGGAGCCGTCTCTTCACCAGGCTGAACAGCCCCAACTCTCTCAGCCTGTCCTCACAGGAAAGGTGCTCCAGCCCTTGGATCACCCTTGTGGCCTCCTCTGGACTCAGTCCAGCAGGTCCATGTCTCTCTTGTGTTGGGGGCCCTAGAACTGGACCCAGTACTCCAAGTGGGGCCTTATGAGAGCGGAGTAGAGGGAGAGAATCCCCTCTCTCAACCTGCTGCCCACGCTGCTCTGGATGCAGCCCAGGACACGGTTATTGGCCTTCTGGGCTGCAAGCACACATTGCTGGCTCATGTTCGGCTTCTCACCCACCAGTACCCCCAAGTCCTCCATGGCAGGGCTGCTCTCAACCCCTTCATCCCCAGCCTGTATTGACCCTGGGGATTGCCCTGACCCAGGCGTAGGACCTTGCACTGGCTTTGCTGGAGGAGAGTGAGACCGAGCCTGAACGCGGAATTGGGAAAGAGAAGAGGTGGCTCTGCAGCGGGGTGAGGAGAGGGCAGGAGCACTGCATGCCATGGTCCGGATGTCCGGCTAGTGAGCAAAGCCCAAGAGCAGCCGGGCTCTGCGCGGCAGCTTAAACTTCACACACATCCCTCACTTCTCAAAAAGGAAAATAATTGCTGTATTCATTTGTGGAGGGAAATAATTACTTCATTCATGACACGAAGTCAATTTTTGTCCTGAACCGGAGGGTGCTGGCAGAGGGAATTTCAGAGAGAGCAAAAACAAGCCTGACATTTGTACGCCACAATTAAAGGCGAGAAGGAGCCAACAGTGAGGGTTTGTTGTTTTTTTTTCCCCCTCTGTTTTTTTGTACATTAAGTCAGATACCAAATAAAATGTTCTAGCTTCTCAGGTTGGGGGGAGAGGAAAGATCTCCCTTAACTGCATTAGCCACACTGAAACGTTGCAGTTCAAAAGATGACTGTGGCCAGAAAGAATTTTCCTCCCTGATTTGCCAGGGCTGCTGGGTGAGGACTGATGGGCAGATTGAAGGAGCCTGTTGGTCATATAGTGAGGCCAGGAGAAGCACAGGCAGGCACTTGACACAGGTTAAACCATTTACAGGGATTTTAAGAATAATTTAAAAAAAAAAAAGCTAGAAGGCCTTTCTACCTGTTCTAGCAATAGGGTCAAATCTGAAATCCATTCCTTGGAAAGATCAAAGGCTCAAGCTGAGGTTTCTGGACAATCAGTGCAAATTGCTAATGGACCTGGGCAGCAGCAGCAGTGGGCTTTCCCGTAGGCTCTAAACAAAGGTGAGATGTCCCCTTTGGAGCTGGGGAGGGTGTAAGCTTTTGCACCCTGTTGCATACCTTGCTGCCCTGAGCTGCGGTCCCTTGGGGTGCCAGAGTACTTCACTGCCATGGGGCCCAGTGTCAGGCACATGCCTTGGAGTGCAGCCACCCTGTGAAAAATGGGGTTTCTGGGATCCCAAGGGCAGGGGAAAAGGAGAGTTGGTGTCCTGCAATGGGGACATGCAGGCTGTTGTTGAGAAATTAAAAACCAGAGCCTTTGGTACAGCTCCTCTGCTGTGGGGCGGCTCTAACTAAGTGCCAAGCTCCTCATTGCAGAGATGCTTCCCATGCTGGCATGCCCACCCAGCCCACCTGCTCCCAAGGGGAAGCTGGGGACATGGCTGGCTTACCCGGAGCAGAGGGGAAGGTGATATCTGCACAGGCTAATTGATACTAAATTATGTGGGAAAAGAGGAAACTGAAGGTGGGCAGTTCTGTAAATATATCTGGTTTTCAGCATCAGCACTACTATGATTGAAGCTGGTGTCAAGGGTGATATATGATAGAAAATTGATGAAACATTGATGTTGGGATGAATATTTCAGGAGGAGCTGTATACATTGTACAGTGCTTTTCTTAAATCTTTAACCAGTGTTGGATAACCTTGAGAGGGATGTTTATAAGTTTATTCTGTGACAAGGGGAGCCAGCAAACCGAGGAGATTCACCCCAGGGAGGAGGGTGATATCGTGGTGTGATGTCCCATTGCATGGGGCTGTCCTGGGACTGTAGGGAAAATCATGGAATCATAGAGTGGCCTGGGTTGGAAGGGACGTTAAAGCTCATCTAGTTCCAACCCACCTGCCATGAGCAGGGACACCTTCCACTAGACCAGGTTGCTCAAAGCCTCATCCAACCTGGCCTTGAACACTGCCAGGGAGAAGCAGCCACACCTTCTCTGGGCAACCTGTTCCAGTGTCTCACCACCCTCACAGTGAATAATTTCTTCCTCAGATCTCATCTCAATCTCCCCTCTTTCAGTTTAAAGCCATTACCTCTTATTCCCTCACTCCTCGCCCTTCTCAGAAGTCCTCCCCCAAGCCTTCCTGTAGCCCCTTCAGGTACTGGAAAGCCTTCTGTAAGATCTCCCCGGAGCCGTCTCTTCTCCAGGCTGAACAGCCCCAACTCTCTCAGTCTGTCCTCACAGGAGAGGTGCTCCAGCTCTCAGATTATCCTCATGGCCTCCTCTGGACTCGCTCCAGTAGGTCCGTGTCCTTCTTGTGTTGGGGGCCCCAGAACTGGACCCAGCACTGCAGGTGGGGTCTCACCAGAGCAGAGTAGAAAGGCAGAATCCCCTCCCTTGACCTAACAGAATCCTTGAGGGTAACACATGCCGAACCTTTCCCAGCTCTGAAAGCAAGCACAGGAGGTGATGGTCAGCCCCAGCTCCATCTTCCTGCAGCCCTTGGAGCATCTCCATCTTGTGGCTCTCCCATGCACTGGCTGTAGCCACTTCCCGGCAGCTTCACCTGATCCTGCCCTCAACGTGCTCCAGCACGGCAATCTCAGACCGATGGAAAACAAGTTTGCAAGCTGCTTTTTCCTCCAGGTTGACTTTTAAGCTTCAGCAAGGATGTTGTCCTCCTTTAAGGGAGAGGGAGAGGAACTGGGGGTGTGGGGTCCAGCTGGGATGGCAAGTCCAAGCTGTGAGCAATAACAACACAGGGGAAGCTTGGAGCAGCTCACAGCCTAGTGAGTGGAAAAGTCCTGCTGGCTCATAGCTATTTTGAGGTAAGGCATTAACTGAGGACCAGAGGGAAAACAATAAAGCCATCCCCAAAATAGAAGCTGTCAAAATGTCGTTGCTAAGAATGAAGCTGAACCCAATTTTTAATTATTTTTTTTGACTGTTGCAGAGCCCATCAGCTTCAAATCAACTGTGAGAGGGCCCAACTTGGGGGTTTTTCTTTGCTCTCATCAAAACCAAACTTCCCAGTCTCCCCTGTGCCCAGAGCAGGGGCCAGGGAGTCAGTGGCACCCAGGCACGCATTAAGGCTAATGCTTTTTTGCTGACATTTAGAAGACACCTCGGGGTCCTTTGCATTTGCTGCTGTAAAGATTTGCTTGTTTATTTTGGAAATTAGCAGCTTTCAAGCTTTTTTTTTTTTTTTACTAATAAAACCTCTAAGAAAAGGGTTGGGTTTTGGGGGGTTTTTTTCCACATGGAGGGAGTATCATCTAGAGGATGGCAGTTTTGTTTCCAGGATGGGGAAAGAGGGAAAAGATTTGTAAGCAGGAGGGGTTTTTTAAGGAGCAGTTTTGAGGTTTCATGTACAAAATCAGCGTTGTTGTAATACTCAGGTGTGCCTTTCCAGGAGTGGGACTTCCTGCTGCTCCTGCCTGGGGCTGGTACCTGGGAAAGAGCCATCATCCCAACAGGACGGGTTTCTCCCCAGCTGCCCCAAATGGAAGCAGATAAGGATGATTTATGCTTCTCCCATCCCATCCTGCCTCTCCATAAACAACATTTCACCTGAATTAAACAGGATGAGCACAGGTAGGGAAAAAGCCTGCTTTGCTCTTGTCCCATCCCCAACTAAGCAGGCATGATGGCTCTTGGGGGCTGTTGGTGACACCAGGCAGGGAGACCCCCTGCACAGTCCTTTCAGGTCATGCCCATACCATGATTCCTGAGGCCTCATCAGAAAGAGCATTTTCCTGCCACTGATATTATCTCATAGCACTTTCCATCCTTTTTTACCCCATGCAGAAAGCTGCAAATTGAGACCCTGAGGCATCTTTGTAGCACTAAGAAGGGTTTTGTATATCTTTTTAAAAGATATATTTTTCATTTTGCAGTGTTCAAACACCATCTGCTGTTTTGTACAGTGGCACTTTCACAGGAGGGGGGTCATTTTTAAGTGTAAATTGTTCCTTAAAGCACGTATTGACAATACCAGAGGCTGAAATGGCTGGGAAAACACTACAGCAAGCATAGAAAGTACCACAACCCTGGTCTATAATGGCCATCCCTGTTGTGCAGGGGCTTTGCTTATCTTCCCACCTGGAAGAGCATCTTCCACCTTGGTCTCCTGTAAAGCCAGGGACAGGCAGCCACCAAGGTCCTTGTCCTGAAATGCAGTTAGGGGGGAAAAAAAAATCCCAGATTGCTTGGCTAAATTAAGGCCAGCATCAGGTTGCTGAAGCCACTTGGGCTTGTAATAATGACCTGGTAATGCTGCCTGTGACACACATAACTTCTGGAGGGTTGGAATTATCAGGAGCAAGGAGGTATCACTTCAGAGGGATGCACATGGTCAAAACCAGGGTAAGGGTACGAGCCTCACGGTTAATCCCCTGAGCACTCAGTCTCCATTTTGAAGGTGAGCAAAGCAACAGCAAACACTTGGTGAAGAAAGTTAGTTCCTGATCTATAGCACTTAAACAAATATGATTAAAATGATTGCTGGAGCTGGGTGGCTGCTCTCCTGTTCCTTGTTACGGAGCATTACCGAGATGTAATAGCTGCAGCAGCACGGCCCCATGCTATCTCAACATTTATTTGGTATCTCATTTCCAGCTATCACCTTATTTATTTTAGAAGCTTTAATTTTCATCGGGCCAGGTGTGCTAACTGTCCTGATGACATGAAGGTGGGGGAGAAGCTCCTGCAAACCATGCCTGAGTCAGAGCTGGATGAGGCAAAAGCCTCTTCCCTGGGACATTCTCCTGCCACACTGGGATGATGCTCCTGCCACGGTCCAGGCTCCATGGACCAAGCACCTCCAGCCAAGCACAGGGAACCAAACATTGTTTTTCATGTGTAGATTTTATTTTTTCCTCCCTCTTTTTTTTTTTTTTTTTTTTGTTCTAGCTTCTTGCTGGCAACAACAGACGTTATATTTTGACGAGTTAATAAACATCTTCCCCCGGGAGTGAGGGAGCTCCATCATGCTCTGCTTCACCATGTTTTACGTCTGACTAACAGAGTTTGAAGAGCAAGAGGTGTTTTGTTAATCTGAGAACTCGGTGGCTCACGTTTCAGACTTCTCCCCGAAGCTGCTTTGCTTCCCCGTGTCTCAGAAGGCTGATATCATGATGCTTCCGTGTTATCTCCTGGGGTCTAACCCATCGCTGAAACCTCCCCCAGCCCTTTCTGACACCCACCACCTGCCGCCAACCCCAGATCACCTCTTGGATCTTGTGTTATTGAGCTGTTTGTCTGTGTTAGACGTTAAGATATGGCTGTACATCTCTCTCTGTGGCATCTCTGGGACCAGCACGCTCCCAGGGTGCAGGGTTTCTGCACTGACTGGAATCCCCTCACTGCTGGGACAGTCGCTGATGAACACTGGGTACTACTGCAACAAGCTGCTGGAAGATGCCAGGTCTCTGCACTGGGGCTGTGCCTGGTCTTGCTCCTCCCAAGCACCTCCACCTACTTCTCCGCTAATACAGAGTCCCACAGTCTGTGGTTTTTACAAGCCTTTCAGACAAAAAAACAAAAGTTCTTCACAATTTTGAGACTGGCAGGTGAGGAAGCCCTTGGAGACCTGAAGATCTGAGACAGATGGACACAGCTCCAAAACCTGCTGCTTCTAGGATGTCCCTCATGGCCATACCAAGCTGGAGGTGGCTGCTGCCTTCATGCCTTTTGGCAAGAAGAAACGAGACCTTAGACGTGGCGCAAGGCAGGCCCAGGAGGAGTGTGCAAGGTCCAGGGAGCCAAATTGCTGGTTTGAACTTGTAGAACATTATTGCTCATGAATTATGGATAGTTATTGCACCTCCCGGACAATAAATTATTGAGCTGACATGCTGGAAGGAGACCGAGGAGCCGGTGCTGTGTTTACAGCAGGAGGATCTGGCATGTGGTGTCTTTGCGGGGAGGGGGGGATGTTTTTCTCCTTTTCCTCCTGAGCAAGAGTATCTCTGCCTGAAGCTGAGGAAACAGAGGGATCTGCACACTGGAACTCACGGAGTCAGCTGTGAGGGCAATCACGGGCGAAAAGCCCTGGCAAGGGATCCCAGAGTAGTTTAGGAGGGGTTCTCCTCAGTCCTACAGGTTTTTCTGCTTGTACTGTCATTGGGTTTGCACTCTTACTGGGGTTTGGGAATGGACAACACCGGTCTGCAAAAGGAAATGAGATGGGTTCCTTAAAAAAAAACAAGTATAGGGATGCTCATTCAAAGCAGGAGGAAATATCAGACTTTGCTTTTGCCTGCAGAAGAGGGAAAACTCTGCTTAGTCTGCTCAGTATACAGCTGGCTGCACAGTCCTTGTGTTGGAGACAGAAGGTAAAGCAAGCGAACTGATCCTGTAAATGCGAGGGTGCCTTTCAAACACAGGCGCAGGAAAGCAGCTGGCCAGTATCTTAGCAAGAAGGATCCAGTGGGGACCATGGCGATGGTTCCTCAGTACTCATCTGGTGAGGGCTCTCCCTGGGGGTTGTGTGATTAGCTCCAGTCCTTGGCTTGAGCACAGCCCTGTCCCAAGGTTTGTCAGCTTGCCCCTGCCCTATCTTCCCAGAGCAGCCTGCCCAGCGGCTTGGTGGGGATGGGGATTTGGCACCTGGCTAAGGTGGTCATAAATCGACCCCAGCATCTGCTTGGAGAAGGGGCAGGAGGAGCTGCCTTGCGGTTCCCCAGGCTGGCTTGGTTCAGCCGTGAAGCAGAGCTGTGGGTTGGTCCCCAGACAGGACAGAGAGACACTTGTTTCTTGGCTGCTTTGCTCTCTGGAGCTGCTCATGCCATCCCAGTGTGGCTTTGCAATGCCCAGGGCTCAGTGGCACCCTGCACTGGGACATGGACAGAAACCCTGTCATCCCCCCTCTGCCTATCCCATAGCATCATCTGGGGCACTTCTGAGGTCAAATAACCTCTCCCTTGCCCTGAAGAGGATTTAGGGAACAGTTTATTTAGGTGATGAGATGCTTTAGGAGTTTACCTTGGCTGGCAGCCAAACACCACACAGATGCTCACACTCTCTCTTTCCTCCCCCTACCCAGGGAATAGGGGAGTGAATTGGGGGGTTAAAGGTAAGGAGAATTTTAGGTTGAGATAAGAATGATTTAATAATTGGAGTAAAATAAAATTAAAATAGTAATGATAATAATAATAATATAACTATTTATAAAGGAGTGATGCACAGTACAATTGCTCACCACCCACCAATAGCAATCCTGGAGGAGGAAAAAGGGACTCTGAACCCAAAACCACAATCCTGGAAGAGCGAGTCTGAGCAATTCCCAAGAGGATCACCCCATTTTCCAGTCAATCCTCATTAATATACTGAACATGACATCAAACGATATAGAATAGCCCATTGGCATATCCAAATGCTAATTCTGGGTTTTGTTAATTACTAAACTTCTCCCCTCCCAGTCCTTTGCTCTTGCAAACTACCCAAGCACAGTGTCCTTGTACCTTATCAACATTCTTCTCATAACAAATTCCACACTGAAACCAAAACACAGTGCTTTCTAGCTACTAAGATCATTAACTCTATCCTAGCAAAGCCAGGAAAGATGCACTATCTATTTATCTCCAAGGCTGTGCTGGTGCAGCTTCCCTGGCAGGGGACAGCAGCTCTGCCTACTCCCTTGTCCCCCACATGGTCCCAGCAGCCCTGGGCTTAGGGACTCCCTGCGGTGGCTGCTCCATCATGTTTAACAGACCTTGACAGACGTATGTGTCCCTTGATTTTCCCTAAATGCTTTCTGGGGCCCATTTAGGCTGCAGATCTCCATAGCATCTTGTGGCAATGAGTTCCATAATTTAATCATGGGTGCTATGGAAAAAGCACAGTCTTTTGTTTGTCCTTAAATCTACTGCCCGATAACTCAATTTGGACACTCCTAGTTCCTATGTTGGAAGAAATGGGGAATTATCACTGCCTCTGCACCTGCTCCACAGCACTGGTGCTTTCATACCAGCCGGCTGCGGCTTTTCTTTTGCCTCTCCCTTGTTCATACCTCCTGGTAATTTCCCACTCCCCTGACAGCCTGGTGTGGCATCTCACAGAGGATGGAGCTAGAAAGTTCTCTGCTTTGCTTCATAGCTGTGTTCAACTCTGCTTCTCTCTCGCTCTCTTCTTTTATAGGTGTGAGAGAGATGCTTAGGAGGCACTGCTGACTCTAGTTCAGATGCCAATGGAGCAAACCTTGATGAAAACCCTCAAAGCATCTTCTGGTGTTCTTGGGTGCTAACTCTTGCCTATTAAGTCCACATGTGCACATGTGGACCTTTCCCCAGGCCCCCAGCCCAGGTTCTCGCAAGGAGAAGGGTATATTACATGGGTTATGGTCACCTTGGGAGTCACGTATCTCCTAACCAGGCTTCCCTGGCCCCAGGAGAGGAGCTCCCACCTCCGTTCCCCCCATGGGACAGGGATGCCATGAAGCAGCCTGCAGGATGGTGACACAGGCATCTGTGGGGGAGGACAGGGGGAGTGTTTGTGCTGCCTCTCGCCCCGCTGAAAGGGATTTCCATCACATCTCAAGCTGAAGATGAGGAGGCTCTGGAGCCGGTAGAAAGTTAAGCACTTTCCTTAATCAAATCACACGGCAGTGTCACTTGTAAAGCTCTGCAAAGCAGAAAGGACTTGGAAGCCACTGAACCACAAACACCTCCTTCCTCCCCAGTGCCTCCCTTCTTCTCCATCCCTTGCCCATGAACACGGTTTGGGAGGGAGCTGGGGCAGGGGCTCAGAGATCCCATCTCATGCCCCATGTCTGGTGCAGGTCCATCACACCAGATATCCCATGGGCCTGGGGATTCTGGGAGATGTATACAGTGCTTCATGGTCTTGGTCCTCATCTTGGGTATGTTCTGCCCTCTCTGGTCATGTCCCCAATGAGGATGTCTCCCTCCAAGCAGACACTGGGCATGCATTGCATCTCACTCATCCAGTGGGTCTTCTCCATCCTTAGCTTCCGTGAGGATACTACATCTTCTCCTGCACCTTGCTGGGCTCCTTCATTAGCCCCTGCCAGCCCAAGCATGGAGCATATGGCCAGCTCATTTGGAGGTGAGGGGCAGGAGGACAGTCCCTAGCCTTCACCTCCCTGGCCCAAGCCAAAAGGGGTAACCTGTGGACCACAGGACATCAGTACCAGATATTTTACCCTAAGAGAGCACAGGAGTTGCTGATGGACATGGACATTTCTGAGAAAGCCCCTTGTTCAGGTTTTAACGGTGCATTGCACGCAAGTACATTTCTGCCTCTGAGAGCTGTGTCCCACAGAGCTGCGCACAGAGGGAAATTCCCAGGGTGGCTGGCCAGTGTTGAATGGAGAGGACAGGTTGGCTCCATCCAGGTGCCCACCAGCAACAACCTAGCCAGCAAAACGTGCTGATCCACTGGTTTTACAGAAAAACCTGCCTTCTCCTCCTCCTCCAGCCCTTTTCCTGCTCCAGCAATCCCCGTAATACAGAGAGAAGCAAATTCCCCATCTTTTACAGGCAGCAGCTGGGACTTCTCCACAGCCATAAACAGCATCCTCGCAGCGGGTCTGGCAGCAGCAATTTCTGCAGCCTCCTTTGGTGCACCCAAAGCAGGCAGGTGAAGGAATTGTCAGTAGCAGCAAAAAAACCCAACCAACCAACAAACAAAAAATCACTGTTAAACTCGGCAATTACTTCATGCTGGGGCTCTCTTGGTAACAAGCGGCTCATGAGAAAAATCCCCCTTTAAAAAAAGCGGGGGGATTTCAGCCCAATTTGATTCCCAGAGGAGGCAAGTGGCTATTTGCGGAGTGAGAGGAGATGTGGCATGGGCTGGATGAGCCTCCTGAAGCAGCACAACCAGCAGATTTCAGTGGTGGTTGCTTTCCCTGAGCTGGAATCGAGCAATTTTCCACACTTGGCCCCTGTTTCTGCAAGTGAGCCAGTGGGGAGCAGATGCCAGGGTGTCTGGGCTGCAGCACCCCAGCAAAAGCAAAACTCTGAAACCCTTCCTGGTGTCTTGACCCCCTGTTATCTGTAGTTTTGCCCTCTCCTTCCCCTGTGTGCATGTCTTCAGATGCTCTCCTCTTACTAATGCCTAATTAGGTTGGAGGGACTGGTTTCCCCGATAGCACAGTTATGGATAATGTGATGCAAATTGTCTTGAAGACCTATGAGCCCCCACATAGATAAGCAACTCTGGCTACCCCTGTGCTTAGCTGCCTGCGGCCCTTCCAGCCAACCACGGCTGCAAATAGCATGTGGGGGCTTTAAAGAACATGCTCTTAAAAAAAAAATAAAAATCACAAAATTGTTAAGGTTGGAAGAGACCTCTAAGATCATCCAGGCCAACCGTCAACTCATCACCACCATGCCCACTAAATCATATCCCTGAGTGCTACAGTTACACATTTCTTGAACACCTCCAGGGATGGTGACTCCACCACTGCCCTGGGCAGCCTGTTCCAACATCTGACCACCCTTTTTGGAGAAGAAATTTTTCCTAATATCCAACCTGAACCTCCCCTGGTGTAACTTGAGGCCAGTCTGGAGAAAAGGAGGTTGTAGAGAGGTGGGGGTCGGTCTCTTCTCCCAGGTAACAAGTGATAGAATGAGAGGAAATGGCCTCAAGTTGTGCCAGGGGAGGTTTAGATTGGATATGAGGAAAAACTTCTTCACCGAAAGGCTTGTCAAGCATTGGAACAGGCTGCCCAGGGAGGTGGTGGAATCACCTTCCCTGGTGGGATTTAACAGATGGGTAGATGAGGTGCTTAGGGACATGGTTTAGAGGTGGATTTGGTAGTGTTTGGTTTATGGGTGGACTCAGTGATCTTAAAGGTCTTTTCCAATTACTGCAATTCTGTGATTCTGTGATCCTTTATCCCCCACCAATAGAAAATTCTTTATACCAAAAAGATGTCTTGTGATCTCAGTGCAGCCTTACCCCAGATGGCTGAGGTGTTGTGGTGGTTTATGAGATGTTTAGTGAGGAACATGGTCACCCTCTGAAAGAAAAAGACACTTTTAGAGGACATTTTAGCCCACCTAAAGTCCACTCTGCCTCTCAGGTTTGGGTGGGAAAAGCTGCCTACCCCTCCCGTGACAGCCCGATCACAGCCAAAGGGCACCATGACCTCAAAGTCCAAACAAGGGAGTCTTTGTCTCACCTCCCGATTACGCTGTGGGTGTTTCCACTGCTTATTATTCAGCTGATTGCCATCTTTTTTAATGCTTTAATCCACCCCACTCCCAGCTATGCTAAAGACCCAAGTGCCCGACCCGAGACATGCACCGGAGAGGTCAGAGGGTCCCTGCTCAGATGCCATGTGTGTCCCTGGTGGGATGTGGACTGCTGGTCCTCCTGCATCCCTGAGCAGGAGCCGTCCTGCCCTGTGCACCCTGCAGAATGCCGAAAATCAGGCATCCGCTCTCATGCTGCCTGCCTTCGGAGCCATACCCAAACTGTGTCTGGATCCCTTCCCATGTGCCATCTGCTTCCCCTCGGCTTCATCCATTACCTGCTGTCCCTCCAGGGCTGGTGACAAGGGCTGGGCCCTGCCATTCCAGCTGCAGCTGCGTGGCTGAGTCCTATGCAACTCATCACACCGCTCAGTGAGCTGCTGGGAGCGGTCCTGCTGTGCTGGGGATTTGATTGACCTGTGGATGCCAGGTCATTAGAGGAAAAAGAGAGGTAATATGTAAACACCTGGGAGGAAAAACAGCCCTTTGCCTTAATCATAGTTTGTCATGTTGTATTTTTCTAAAATTGTGAAATAGTGGTAGGCTAACCATTAATTTGCATTGCTTTAATACATATTTTGAATACCAGACAATGACTTAAATGCCACCTGATTTAACCCATATATTCTCACTGATTTCTAGAAAAAAAAAAAAAAATACACACAAAAGGTGCACTCTGCTTCCAAAAGCAGGCATTTTGAATGTCCACAGCTCCTCCACTCATTAACACCAATACCCATACTGGTACCAAGCCATTTGTCAGAGCCCCAAAGTACTTCACACACACACTCTAGTGCTGCCCGTGTTAACTTTTATTAAAATAAAAAAATAAGAACCCCCCCAGGCACTGAGCTTACACAAATGGTCACCGAGCTCTGGTGCAAGTGCTTGGGTTTCAGGGCTGCGCGTGGGGCTGCAGCTGAGTGCAATGCACTCTTGTGCCACGCTGCCATGAGCCACATGTGAGCCTGACATGTGTCCTGATCCCACAAGAAAATAGCCTTTTTTGCTGCTTTATTTTCCCAGAACACTCTCCCCCAGCCCCTCTCCAAAGCCAGCACCCCCAGGTCTGCATCAGGCACATCCCTCCAGTCGCTGCCCAGCTGGGCTCTGCTCCTACAGCTTCACCCCGTTGATAGCATCTGGAAATAAGATTTATTTTTTTTTTTTCTCTTAAGCCTTTCCGGCATGTCCCACTGCTCTGTAAATACAGGCTGAAGTGCAGCCGAGTGCGCGATGCTGGAGGTAGCACTCAGGTCACCTGTATTTGCTGGTGATGTACAGGTGGCCCAAGAAGTGTGGCATGAGTACCCCCTGTTTTGGGGTCTGGCTGGGAGAGAGGGTGCTCTGCAACGGTGGGAGAAGGCAGCTGGGCAGCAGAGAGAGTTCATGATGGCTCTGAAAGGTTTCCAAAGGTGAGTTTTCATTTTGGAGTGATGCTCAAAAGGTCCATCTGGTGCTTCTGCACCCCCCAGGTGGAACCCCATGGTCTGTGTGCAACACCCCAATTCAACAGCAGAAGCCATCCCCCAGCTTCTCCATCCTGTCCAGGTTTGCACCACCCCTCTGAAGGTAACAACCACACTTAGGGCTGAGGAGCAAACCCATGGCTGGAGCAGCATATTGGGCCTGGAGAGAAACAGTGCCAGACCCACAGCCCCGGTCCCACCAGGCTGGCAGTGAGGTCAGGCTGTCATTTTTTGCCTGTCTGCCAGGGTTCCTTCACCCCCACTGCCCTACCCCAGAGGAACTGAGCAGCTGCCAGCAATTAAAAGCAGTTCCCAGTTCCCATGCTATTTTAATCATTTATAGGCAGCAATGGCAGCCCCTTCTCCCTTGCTGGAAGGGAGTGGTTCTTGGTGTCACCCAGTGCTTTGGGGTCCTCCTGGCATGGATGCCGCTGCACGACAAGCAGCGGTGCTGCTCTATCACAATGCAACTTTGCTGAATTTGGATTTCTCACCTCTCCTGGGCACCCTCACCTCCTGGGCACCCTTACCCCCCTGCAAGGAGTGAGGAGCCACGGTGGGCTTTAAACGCAGCCTGGGGAGAGGCTCAACCACCCAGGAAACTGCAGCCCCATCGCTCAAAGTTTGCAAACCTGTGAGTTTTCAGCTCTTTGCAGGAAGGGAGATGTAGAGATACCGAGAAGTAGTTGCAGGATGCCTCCCTCAATGTGTGATTATTTTTTTGGGGGGGGGGTACGGTGGGGGGGAGTATGTTCCTGCGGGTTTGTTCAGCCAGCTGGGTGTCAGTCCCAGGTCTTGGGGAGGGGCTGTCACAGTCCCTGAGGTGAGCCTGTGGCACTCACACCCTTCGCAGCGAGAGGACGTGTCGCTTCAGGCGTTAAACTGTTTTTGCGGGACCGCTTCCGCGCAGCCGGGGCCGGGGGGGGCGGGCGGGGGACCCGTTTCGGAGAGCGTTTCGGGGCTCCCCCTTGTGCCCGCACGTCCCCACTGCAGAGCAGCCTCCGCCGCTTCTATTTAACGTGGTTTTTCCATACCGGCCTCGCAGCTCCTCTTCTGGCTCGTCTCTATCCCCCCCCTGGCATGGGGGCCGGCGGCGGCGGTGGTGATGATGAGGAGGATGATGATGATGGTGATGACTGGAGGGGGATGGGGGGAGGGAGGTGGCTGAGGCCGGGCGCAGCTCATCGCAGGGGCGGGGCGGTATCGGTGCCGCCTCCGCCCCGCCCCGCTCGGCGCCGGGCAGCCCGGCAGTGTGGCGAGGCGGGCAGGCAGCTCTGCTCCGCTCCCCTCCGCTCCCGGCCCTACCGCCATGCCGCCGCCCCGGCCCCGCAGCCTCAGCTTCCTCCTTCTCATCCTCCTGCTCCGCCGGGCGCTGGCCGCCGCAGGTACGGGGGGACCGGGGGGCAGAAGTTTTTCGCGGCGGGTGTGGGTGTGTGTGGAGGGAGGGTCGGTGGGCAGCATCCCTCCATCAAAAAAAAAAAGTTCACTGCGGTTCGTCTCTTTTTTTAGGGGCAGCTCGAGGGGTGTTCCAATCATGGGGCATTTATTTGCTTTTGAATTTTCTTTAATATAAAGGTTGAGGGGTGTGAAGGGGGAAGGTGAGCCGCCCTCGGGGCCAGGGGATGCTCCGTGGGATGCGGGCTGGCAGAGCCGGGGGATGCTCGAGGGGATGTGGGCTGCCAGCTCCGCTCCCCACCCGCCGTACCGCTTTCTTACATATATTTTTTTCATATATATATTTCTTGAGAAAAGCAAAACAACTCCAGCCGTGTTCGTAGTGTCGCCATCCGTGATTCCCCAGCAGGTCAAATAAGTAATTATTCAGCCTGGCTATTTTTTTAATCTGCCTTTTTTTTTTTTTTTTTTTTTTTTTAAATAAACCCAGCCGGGCAGCTAAGTGATCTTTTCCTGTGGCTCTTCAAAGTTTCCTGTGCGTAACCCAATTTTGTGATTGAGATGCACTTCTATCCAGCCCTTCCGTCAGTAATCCCTGCCACAGACAATAACCAGAGGCGCGTCTCCCCTGCTGCCCTCTCTTGTTAGGACTTCTGTGATCAAATTCAGCCTTTTCGCTATATTTTTGCCCTTTTACAACTCATGAACATCCCTCTGCATCTCAGGACTTTGTCCTTTGTCATCCTCCAGCGGTGGCAAAGCAAAGGTGCTGGTGTTTATCTTCCAGTTATAAAAAGATACCCTGGGAGTGTAGAGCTCTGAAGTGGAGCCCTAGAAAGTTTGGAGGCTTTTAGAGGTTGGAAGAGACCCTCCCCATAACCGTGGGGGCTCTGGTGATGGGCAAGGTCGTCTTCCCGGTGGGAATTTGGGAGGAGAGCCCATCGTAGCAAGGGTTTGAGGACACGTCGTGAAGCTGTGTGCAGCATGAATTGGTCTTGTTCGTAGTTAAAGCATCTCCTGATGAGCTGATTTTCTAGGAAAATGAACCAAGCCTTCTTTTCTGAAGCGTAATTAAGGTGACGAGGAATTTTGGGAAGGGATTTTAATTAGATTAATATTTTTTCCGCCTCTGCTGTACAAAGATCTAGTGTGTTTCAGCAAATGGAAAACAGAAATGGCCTTATTGACTTATCCAGTGGCCTGGACGTTGCTGCAGCAGCATCCGCCAGCCTGGAGAAACTCTGCCTTTGGTGGGAAGGGAAGGCTTTGAGAGCTGGCAACCAGTGTCCCGCTCGGCCGGGAGCAGCGCCGTGTGTGCCGGACGGTCCAGTGCCGTGGGAGTGGGCAGCGAGGCTCCCGGCGGCTGGGCACGGTGTGGGACGCTGCGGATCAGGGTGGTAGGGGACTGGGAGGGCTGGATTAGCTGGGATGAGCTGGTCAGGGTTTAGCTGTGGCCAAGCAGCCTGGGGATGCTGGGGAGGGGAGTGTCGGGTTGGTGGTGCAGGACCCCCGTCCCTGGCTCTGTCCTGTAAAATGCTCTTTATTTTTGTGTGCACCTAGTTCACACAGGGGTTGAAATAAAACTGGGCAGGAGGGAGGGAACGAAGAAGAAAAACCAAGTTAAACCCGACCAAGCTGGATTAGTTTGAGTCTGGAGAGCTTTCTAAAGGCATACTGTTAATCTGGTGTATGTAAACACGTATAAAGTTTTTAGCTGTAGAGCTATAATCCAGGAGCGTTGTGTAGGGACTGCATGCGGTGATGCAGAGGAGGGAGCTGAAGTGGGTGCTCAGCCCCGGTGATAATCTACACCCTTCCCCATCTTTGCCGAGTTTTAAGGAAGGAGGGAGAGACATCACCCAGAAAATAATTTTCTCTTTTAATAACAGAGAATGTACATACTGTTTGTGTTGGGTTTTGCAACTAGGCAGGGGGAAGTATTGCTTTGGATTGGGGTTTGAAACCCAGAAGGAGTTCTCTGCTGCGGGAGGACCCCAGCTCCTGCCCCACCTCCCCCCCTCCTCGCCTGCTCCTTGCCTCTGCTTGTGCCTGCTGCTTTCAGCAGGAAAACAAGTTGGTGTGAGGGGTTTGAGCTTGCTTGAGGGACTTTCCCCACAAAGCTGGTTGCATGGAGGTTGCAGAAGGACTGCTGAAATCCAGATGGTGATGCTGGGGAGGTGGGCTTTGCTGACGAGGGTGTTGGCAGACTCTCACACTGCCATCCTGGTAAAGCACTATCCTTCCATCCCTTTGCTGGTACCACCATCAGGAAAGCACCTGGGAAGGAGGGGTGGCTGTGGGCTCCTGCTGCTGCTATAGTGAGCAGATGTCCCCGGGAGAGGTGCTCCTCAGCAAAGCCTGTCCTTGCAGGATCTGGAGGCTTGCTTGAGGCCAGCAGTGTGTGGAAGGGTCTACTTTGACTTTTTGTTTCCTTCTCCTTTAGCTTCTTGGTTACGGAGCCCTCTCACTTAGAAGCGGGTTAGCGCTGTGCACTATAGTGGCAGAATGAAATAATGAAACAACAAAAAAAGGCAAGAAATTGAACAATATGACTTTAAAGAAGGCAGAATCTCTTGGAAGTGTCAGTTGGAAGGGTAGGGAAGAAATCTACATTGCATTTTCTCTGTTTAGAAATGAAAAGTGCTCCACTGCTGACCCAGTAAGTAGCTTGGAGAGTCCAGCTGTGTCCTTTATCTCCTCTCTGTAAGGTAAGGTCCCATGGGTCCTTTTGGTGCTGTGCAAGCTGGCTCCCTTTCTGTTCCTGTCCTAGCTGTACAGGCATAAAGCAAAAAACCAAAACAAAACACAAAACTCTTTATTTTGAGTCAGTTAAATGAGCCAAGATGATGGAAGGAGCTTGGTTTTGCTTCCATTTCTAGCAGCAGCAGTGCTTTCAAGTCCTCAGCTCTGTGGTTTTCTCCCTCCTGGCATGTTTGGGGCTGGTGGGGTCAGTCTGCCAGCCCCATAGGTTTTTTGAAGAGCTGGGCTTTGGCCAGCAAAAGCCAGGCTTGCAGGGCAGTGCTGGGGCACAAAGTGCTGGGCTGGGAGGCAAGGAGGGAAGGGGCTGGATGGAGTCTGTGAGGAGTTCATTACAGCAGATGTTGGTGCCATAAAGCCACAGGTTCCTGCTGTTTCCTATTCACTTATATCCTCCCGGCTTTAGCTATGCTAATGTGAGTGAAAACATTTGCTGGAGCGAGAGGAGGAGGGGGGCATAAATCACCAGCCCATTCCCTCTGCCCCATCCTGCCATCCCATCCACTCGTCTCTCACTGGGAAGTGGGGGAGATGAATACGGGTGTGAGGGGTGCCTGAGCCCTTCGCTGGCTGCTGTCGGCCCCACCGTGGCATTTTAAGGCCCATTGCCTCTGATTTTCGTTTTCCTTAATAGGCAAAGCTGTAATTTGCTATAATCAGTTGTATTGTGGAAGCCACCTCTGCTTGTGAGTCAGAGTGCCGTAGCACTGAGTTGACACAGCCCTTGGCCCTTTGGGTTCGTGGGGGTCTGTGTCTGGTGGCATGCAGACTCATCCTTCCTGCTCTTCATCCTGGGGTGAAAGGAGCTCGGGTGATCCTTCCCTGCTGCTGCCAGAGCTCAGGACCTAAAATAAATGTTGTATGGGATGCTTTCCTCCCAAACCAGAGCCTTTGTGGGGCCACAGGAGCAATGAACCAGTAGCTTTGGAGTGATGTGGCTGGGACACTAGAAAAAAAATATGATATGATCTGCAGTGGGGTTGCACCAAGGCTGAGAAATGCAGAGCCTTGACTTGGGAGAGGCAGAAAGGCCCATAAAGCTGCTCTGATGTGTGGTTTCACAGATGGGACATCTCTTGGAGGGAGACTGGAGGCCTCTCTCCGAGTGGAGTACCTTTCCTAACACCTCTGAAATCTTCTGTCTTGTTCTGCCTGTAGCCTAGGCTGACGCTTGCATTTTTACAGTCGAGGCAGTTTTGGAGCGTGGGTTTCCTTTTAGCTTCACGCTGGGTCCTGGCATGGAGGGAGGGTGATGTTCTTGAGGATCCCAGTTGGGTTTTGGTTTAAAAGGGTTTTGGTCTGGTTGTGGAGCAAAGTGCTGAAAGCTGGGGCTGTGTGCCCAGGGGAGGCTCTGGGGCCAGAAGGCAAGCAAAGCATCCTGGCTGCATGGAGTATTATTTTTGAAGCCTCCTGGTTTTTGGGAGGCCTGACTCAGGGCGTAGGAATGCACTGGGCTGGCAGCCCCAGACCTGCTCCTTGGTGGAGAGGAAGAGCTGCCGTCTCCTCCTCCCAAGTCCATTCCCCATCCCCTCTTCTCCTAAACTGCAGGGCTGGGCTGGTAGCAGCCACATGTTTGCTGAGCTTGGATTTTTAGGGGATTTTTTTTTCTTTTCCCCCTTTCCTTTTGCTATTGGCTTTTCACATAGGGAGAGCTTTTCACTGCTGTTTTGAGGGGGCTGGGGCAGCTCGGTGGGTTGTCACCAGGCACCTCTGGGCTCCATCACCTGGTTGGAGGCGAGGGAAAGGCAGAGCAAACCCTGAGATCAAACACCAGCCAGGCTGGGAAAGGCTGGGTGAAGCCATGCTGGAAACCCAGGGAAGGGAAGCAGGAATTATTTATCATGGGGCTTGCTCCAGCGTGTCCTGCCTTTAATCTCCTGTGAGTTCCTCCCCACTGTAGCCCAGCATGGCCCTGCTTAGATCTCCTCCACTCCCTCCTGCCTTTGGTGGCTTCTTCCAGACCTGTTGGCTCAGCTCAGCTTCTGGGGAGGCCGTTCCTCATTGCAGTGAGCTCCCCCAGACCCACATGGGTGTGTTATGTCTGGGTTAGGTTTGTAGTGAAACACAAACCAGGTGGTGGGTCCTGGTCCCTGTTCCCCAAACTGGGTGTCCAGGCTCTGTTACCCAGTGTAATTTGGGGGTGTTGAAGCTGCAAGCCTTAACCCAAACCCTGGGTGGCCGGGAGCATAGCTTGGGGGAATCTGGTAAAGGGACCATGATGGCAAGTTTGGCTCCACAGAGAAATTCAGGTGGGGAAAGGGAAAAAGCATGTGAGAAAACAAGCCATGTGCCACAGTGTTGCTCAGGAGCAGGATGTCTTACAGCTGAATGAATATTTTCATCTTTGGTGTGGGCTCTGCTTCTCATCTTTTAAGGGAAGCAGAGATCATCAAGGGTCATCAGTCCCATCATCAAGGGTCCCTGGCCTTACTTACCTGGAGCATCCATGGAGGCCACTGTGCCTTCCCCCCTCCTGCTTCAGCCCTCAGCCCCTCTCCAGAGGGATTGCTGGCCAAGCACTCACTCGGTTAGGTGCTGGGGAATCTCCCCTTTCCAGCTAATACATTGCTGACCTTCCTCTTCACTGCCAGAAGGAGGAGTTACCAGGTTCCAAGCCCATGGGGTGGCTGCTGAGCCACCTGGGACATATGCATAGTGATGGTAGGCGTGGAGATTGCACAGGAGTCCAGAAACTGGGCTGTGACAGACACAAGGCTTCCTCCTGGAGCTGGATTTGTGCAGGTGAAATATTTACTGGGAGGCATATTCCGTTGCCTGCCAGGAAGGGCTCAGTCCAAGTGGATGGGGCTGACAGAATCCCCCAGGATCTGAAAAACAACTGTTTAGACACAGTTTTTCCCCCCACGTGTTTAGCTTTGCTTGTTGTTTAAGTTAAAGGCAGCGATTTTATATTTTATTTATTTATTTAACCCTGGAAGATGGAGGACACCAGTTGAGACACTTATTTGAGAGCAATGTACCTGGTTATACAAGGAGCAAACCAAGAAGAGCTCTAGCCTCAAACTCTGAAGGTTTTCTTTGCTTGCCTTTGGGGTCTGGGCTGTCCCTTTCCCTGAGGGGGGTGAGTCCTTCCAGGTAGGGAGGAAGACCTGTATGGATTTGTAGAAAATCTTTAGGGGAATCCTCCACCTCCATCCCTTTGCCCAAGTCTGGTCAGCAGCAGTCCATAATATACACATCTATACGCATGTATAGCACAGCTGCCCTCGCTTCTCTCCCCCATTTGTTCCTGTGAAAGTCCGAAGGAGGGAATGGGCTTGTTTGTACCACAAGCGATCCCTTCCCTGCCCGGATATGCGGGGCTGTGGGCATGGGCTGTGCTTTAACAAGCCCCTCCTCAAGCCAGATGCCAAAGTCAGATCCTCGCATCTCTCGTGCTTCTCGGGGCTCCTGCCAGTGTGGTTTCTGTAAAGGTCCCATGAGTAACTCTTGCTGCCCCCTCAGCTCCCCTCCTTCAGGAGCCTGTGCCATGTGTGAAAGCTGAGGGATTATTTCCCTTTGAAAGAGCATGGAAAATCTCATTTTGAGATGTTTAATGTGTATTAGATCCATCTGCCTTTCTCTTGAGCGGAGACCACCACAGGAGGAGAGGTGAGGACCTCTGAGTGTGGGTGCCTGGTGCCCAGGAGGACTTTGGGGCTCTGTGATATTGAGGGCAGCATCCTTTACCAGAGGGTCCATGCAGGTGGATAGCACAGGATGCTAGAAAGGGAGAGGGGAAACAACCCCAGAAAACTCCCCCAAACTTCTGTAGAGGTGGAGCAATGCTCTTGGTATTGATTTTGCTGCACACAAGGGCAGGGTTGTTTTGGATGCTTGCCCTAGGGATGGATTCAGCACATCCTGACGTAGTGAACCAAGCGGCTATCAGGCTCCCCTGTGGAGACCTCGCCATCCTACGCTGTCACCTGGCTGTGTTGTTGGCTCTATTTGGGTTGGCTTGAAGAACAGAAGGAGGGTGTTTTCCAGCAGCCAGAAAGTGGTTGCTATTTAAAACAACCAACCAAAAAAAAGAAAAAGCAAAAGCAGTCTGTTGCTTGCTTTTCATCCACATAGCCAAATGGAGCCAAGCAAGCATCCCCACCCTCACCTGGAGGGGCATCTCTGAAGGCTTTGCAGGGCCTGCAAGTGAAGCTAGTAATTAGTGCTGGTCATGAGGGTGGATCTTGCAATGTGGCCATGCTGTCTGCTGTGGTCTGGCCTGGGGCCATCTGCTCGTTTTTGCTGGCTGCTGCCCAGCTCTGTGATCCCAGCAGCCTCCCTCCACCCCTGTTTATCCCAAACAGGCTGTGGATACTGCTCGGGGTGTGGGTACCTTTGCCTCCCTGCCTGACACTGCTGTTTGTACAGTTGCTGGATGGTGCTGTGGTGTTCCTGCACTGGAATATTATTTTGAAGTTTTTTCTTTCCCCCTTTGACAGATGTGAAATGTAGAGATGTGCTTGAAATGAAAGCATGGCTCCTAAGTCCAATTAAACAGCAATTAAAAGTAATCAGTTGTCTAGGTCGCTGCACTGGAGACTAGTTCGTTGAAGGGTTTTCTTTTCTAGCCTACCTTGGAGAAGCTTAACTGTCCTCTCCATTCTGTTTTCTGGGACCTGACCAGAGGATGTGTGCCTAGAGTAGGTCAACAGTCAAGGTCAGGTTGGATGGGGCTCTGAGCAACCTGATCTCATTGAAGATGTCCCTGTCACTGCAGGGGGGTTGGACTAGATGATTTTGAAAGGTCCCTTTCTACCCCAACCATTCTGTGATTCTATAAGGATTGCTGAAAATCTGCATTAGGCTGGAAGGAAGCTGTCCCCCACGCTCAGGAGCTCCCCGCTGGGGCTGTGGCATCCCTACGTGGCTCTGTAGGGTCTCCTCTGAGTTGCACCAGTCTGTCTGCTTTGGGGACAAGCACTTGGTGACACGATGTCGCTGCTGGGTGCACACCCAGCTCCGTCGGCATTGGTGGGGCCGCAGGCTAATGCTTTTGGCTGGAAGGAAGAAGAGGTGGCAATTCGGGTTCCCCTGCCATCTCCACCCAGGCATTTCCAACTGGGTTGGCAGTTCCTCTTGTCCTCCCCTGGTCTTTAGGAGATGATGCCTAACTTGGTTGCGGAAGCACGTTTTCCTGGAGGCTGTGTGACGCCTGCTGCTCATCACTTTGGCTGCTTTCTGCAGTCAGAGCCCTGCAAACACTTCCTTCCATGCTCCGGTGTCGGAACTAAAGGGATTTGTTTCAGGAGAGGGGATTTGGCTGCGTGGCTGTGCAGCATGGAGCTGCTTGGGTGACCGGGGTCCAGAGCGTGATGAAGCTGGAGTGTGGGCTGCCAAAGGCTATAAAACTTTATTTATTTTTTTTCCTACCTTTGCAGTCTCTCTTTTTTCATGTGTTTCTATGCTCAAGTAATTGCTGCTCAGGAATGACTCGTCTGTGCTGGGGTGAAGCAAGCAAGGTGGGAAATGTGGCTGTGGGGGCTTTGCACATTCAAAATCCGTGGAGCCATAGCCTAGGGATCCCATCTTTGCACTCCAAGAGTTGCAGCCCTGTGGTTAATCCCTGTCCTGGGTCGTGGGTACTTTGGCTACCCTGTTGTTTTTTTTTTAATATCTATATATAAAAAAATATATATATGGGGGGCTTTTATATATATATATATATATATATATAAAAAGGTATGGAGGCACATTTTTCAGACTTTAAAACTTATACACCTGGATAAAAATGTTGGCTCTGCCCAAAGCTGGAAAAGTGAGCTCCAAAGGCTGGAAAAGAGGGATGGGTTTTGTTTGGGCTGAACAGTGACTAACAAGAGTTGAGTTTTTAAAACAAATGCTTGGGATAAACTGGTTATGCAAACCGGGGCGAATTGGGCAGGTTCCTTTTATAGTTTGCAACAAAACCCCAGGAGTCTGGGGCGTGTTTGGGCTGGTTCTGCTGGGGATGGAAAAACCCATGCATTGGCTTTCCAGAGGGGGTTCCAGCCGATCGGGAAGGATCCCAGGGAATCAATGGTAGGGAAAGCCACAGGGTACTGCAGGGCCTCATCTGTCCAGCTGAAACCTTCAGTAACACCAATCCTAGAAACATAACGTGTCAAAAAATAGATTATTTTTTTTTTTTAGTGTGGTTTTATAATACCTGCTAAGGGTAATTCATGCTGTGCTCAGCTCCAAGAAACTGCCAGGCTTACTGATCCCATGCTGCCGAAAATATCTAAGTTTGGAGGATCTTTGGGGTTTTGTTGGTTTTTTTTTTTTTACCATGGTGTTCATCGGCTGTGGCTGGGAGTACAGTGGGGGGGACGCAGGCGCGCCAGCAATGCTCGGTATGCTTTGCAAAGGCAATCGGGCTCGCAGGCTGCAAGGCTTCTGGTTTCTGTCACAGCCTGTGCTGTTTTGGCCGGGGCATGCATCCATCCATCCGTCTGTCCATCCATCCCACAGCCCTCCCAGGCTTTGCGAGGCTCCTCTCAAGTGCAGTGTGTTAAGGACACGGGGAAAAAAGAAGCGGGTACGAGAGCCCTCGTGAATTTTTAACTTCATGCTGTGGCACAGGCTGGGGGAATGCCTTGCTTGTTGGGAAGTTAAAGTAATGCTCTGTAAAAATCCCTCTTGCTGTTTCCTGCTGGATTGGTCCACTGGGCTGAACTTAGGCTGCGGTTGTCTCTTTGTGGGGAAAAGCCTGGCTGCTGGATGAAGCAGAAAATTAGATGAAAACTGCCTAAGATGAAAAGAAAGATGATTTTTGTACATGGAAAAAGGAGAAGAGGAGGGGAAGTTGCTGCTTAACCCTGCTGGCAGCTGGTGCCTGCCCTTCGAGCATCCTCTGACCACTGGCATCCTGCAGTGCCTTGGCATTGCTGTCCCCACTGCCGAAGGGCTCGTGGCTGTTTCCATCTTCTCCTGCTTATGGAAAGGGATGAAGTCGGAGGCTTGAGCAGGACAGCTTTTCGGTGGTCCCTGACTGGCTGGGGAAGGCAAAACTCTGCTCACAGAGTGGGTTTTTCTTGTGCCCATGCTCCCCCTTTCTGTCTCTGTATCCTGATGGCATAGTGGCTCTGTTGTCATTAGTATTTATGGACTGGCTATAAGGGGATGCAGCAGATCCAGCCGAGCTGTTAATGACCCCTTCATGAAACAGCAAAGCCCACTGAGCGGTCTTGGCCGAGGGGTTTTACTGCAGCCTCTCCCGCTCTGCCCGTGCCCATCTCCTTCCTTTAGAGAGTGACTGGGAGGGCTGCCCGCACGTCTCTCGCTTTAAAAGAAAAGGGCTGGGACTTGTGTGCCGAGGGGAAGGAGAGCGTGTGTGAGTCTATGGAAAGTACAGAGGGGAGAATGCAAACCATATGTTTCTGCGAGGGTCAGGTTGCAGAGCTAAAAGCAGCAGGGAAGCAAAAGAAGCCGGAATCCCGCAGTTTGGCTGCGTGTTGCATCCCGGTAGGTGGAGGGGGGGAAACAGGGTGATTTTAAAAAATTTGATAACATTAAAAAATAAACCCACCCTAAAAGGTGATTTGGGTCCCTGTCTGCCACTCTGCAGTATCACTGCTGACCTGTATATTTAGGGCTGGGGTCCAGGACTGCTTCAAAGCCCCCAGGGCTCCTATAAATAAATGGCAGGGATGCTGGGAAGAAGCATCTCTGGGTTGCCCCGAGTTCATGGCATTTGCAAGTTTGATAGGAAGTCAAGGGAAGAAACGTTTTGCAGGGAAGGGAGTGCCTGCAGCTCACTGGAAAACCAAGGTTCGTGTTGTGCTGTGTACCACAGCCGTTCTCGTGTCTCCTTCCAGCTACGCAGAGGAGAGTCAGATGAAAAGATCTGTTTTCCCTTCTCAGAGTGGAAAAAGTTATGTGCAGGCAGCCTGGAGAGTTGTCTAAGCTTCAGATCTAAGCAGTGTGAGCTGGGCTGAAGTGCTTTTAAAAAGATATCCAAAAATAGGGGGAGCAGCAGGGTCCCACAGCAAACTTTTTTAGCTGGGAGACATCTTTTGTTTCCAAAACTAAAGGCATGGAGACAATATCTGATTCCCTGACCGGCTCTACAGAGCTGTTTGCAACCTGTCAGCTTGGTAACCATCTGCTCGCAGCCCGCGGGGACCGTGCTATATATGGGGCATGGGAGGAGAGAGGCATTGCTGTGTCCCCTGGGAGCAGCCTTGGGCTCAAGCCCCTTGCAGCGGGGACTAGGGGGCTCAGCATCTCCTTTGCCCATGCACTGAGAGGAGTTCCTGTGCCTAAGCCACCAAAAATCCCGATGGATTTATCTTTTTGCTGTCTGGCTTATTTCTTTGGTGGCTTGTTTTGTTTTTTTCTGTAGGTTTGGAAGAGGTTTTGTTTTTTTTAGCTTGATTAAAAAAAAATATCTGTACTACCCTCCCCCAAGTTGTGCTGTTTGTATGTTTGCAGCCCTCCCTCTCTTTGAGTCGGTCTAACAATTAAGTGCCTGCCTGATTAGGAAATTAGCCATAAAGTTTTATATCTAGGCGAGCTGGTCAGCCAGTGAGAGGGATCTATTAATATCCCACTAAAAAAAAAATGCAACAGCATAACACTTGCCACCTACTATTGGGGAACACAAATGCCACGTGGGCGTGAGTATTTTGAGCAGCAAATCTGTAGGAAAGCAGGTTTACTTCTACTCTTTATGGGACCGTGTACTTTTAGCTGAGATGGGGTACCTCAAAATACACGAAGAGCAAGGAAAATGTTGGAAAAACCTTAGGCAAGGCAAGAGAAGCTGGAGGATGCCTTCAGGTCATGGCAAAGGACACTTGTTGGGAGATGACTTTTAATTGTTGTGGAAGGAAATGGTCCTTCACTAATGATGATTGAGTGGCTGAAGGGGAAGGAGGAGGAGAGCATCCCATCCCTGGATCAGCCAGGGAGAGATGAGGAGGGAAGGGTGGGCTTCCTTGTAGCCTACACACATACTTTGGAAGAAATCACTTGGTATGCTGGATGTGGCAACTTCTTGATGCTTGTTTTGCTGGCATGTGCAAAGGGGAAAGAAAAAAAAAAAAGAATTAAAAAGGCATTTATGTAAACTGCAGGGTCTAAAGACTGGAGAAGTTTGGATTATCGTAGATCTTTAGGTCAAGGGTATTCTGCAACTTTGGCTGTTCATGGTTTTGGGGAGCAAGCAGTCTCTGACCTCTCTGAAAATGGAGCATCGAGGAGAAAGGTGGGGAGGGGAAAAAGGAAAGCATCTTCCTGTTGGCATGGTGCCTGCTGCTTCTGCAGGTCCTGAGGGTCTCCACGGGGTTTGATCTGGCTGGCATTTGTCCTTAGATAAGTGCTGCCATAAACCTTGTCTTCACTGGCAGGGTGGCCTCCTGGCTTGTCCCAGCCAAGCTGCCCAGGAGATGCTTGAAGCCAAGAGGTACTGAGGCTGGGGAAGGGCTGCTCTGGGATCTGGTTGCTTGGGTGCTGAAACAAGTCCTTGTCCTGTTGCAGAGTTCCCTGGGCTTTAAACAATGTTATTTGCAGAGATTATCTCTTAATGCAGTGCAGAAGGCAGCTTGAGAAACCGTGAAGAGGTTCTCAAGGTGGTGAAAATGAGAACCTGGAGTTAGAAAAGCAAGTGTGTTTTCTTCCAGGACTGGGATATTTATTCCAGATAAAACACAGATGCAGAGATATGGCATCCCTCTTACTCTGGGAGGGGGAACCACAAAACAACAAACCAAAAACCCAACCAACTCTATTTTGAAGCTGCAAAGAATGTGGCTGCCCCTTGTGATGTTTCACAGCTGAGATAATTTCTGGCTGAGTTAATCCACTCTGGAGGTTTTAGTCTCAATCTGTCTGTATGGGTGAGCTCAGAATCTGAATTTTTATTGGGGGGGGGAGAGAATCTCAATAATTTTGGACTAAAAAGTAAAATCAAGCTGTGAAGAACCATCAGTGAAAAAGAGACTTTCAGGTTTTTGGGTGAATTGTGATCTGGAGCTGCTCTGCTGTAACTGTAATTTTGCACATACAGATAAGTGAAACAAGAAATGCAGAGCATTTGCTAAAAGAACATTAGCAAAAGCTGGAAGGAATTACTCTTCTTTTCAGAAACGGGTAATAGGCATTATTTTTGCCATAATTAAATTTCATGAGTCCTTATTGAGAAAGAAATTTAGTCTGCTCACTGTATTAGAGACTTTTGGGGAAGATCTTAAGTCTGAGGCAAACAGGATGCCTCTGGGAGCAACAGAGACTCAGTGCAGGGCTTTCATTTTGGCAGTGTATCCATGTAATAGTATTTGTTTATAAGCTTCTCTTGCCACATGAAAGCAATGTGGCATTATCCTGGTTGCTCCTAAAAGAAGTGAACCAGCCAGAAGAGGCCTGATTACAGAGCAGCAGCTCTTTCTTCCCATCACTACAAAAGAATAGACAATAGAAACCCGGATCCAGTTTTAGCTCCAGTCATGCAATGCTGTCCTTCTGATGGCCATGTCACATGCTGCCTGAGTAATTCCCAGCCTTGTTCTGCCTGGAAAACCAGCCACGGAGGGAGGGAGCAATGGATTTGACTGGTTGATGCTGGGATCAGCGCCCTGTTGCAGGTGTGGGCTGGTGGCAATGGTGCTGGGTGTGGACCCTGCATGAAGCACAGCTGCAGGTTTGGGAAAGGTGGTGGCCTTCAACATGTGTAGGGACGGCAGTGGTGTGGAGCTGGTGGGATGCTGGTTGGGGAGTCATCACCCCTAGAAATGGGGGGGGGAGTTTGGCTGGAGCCTGAGGTTTGTTTGGAAGACTGAGCCTGAGGTGTTGGGAGGGGAGCTTGCAAAAGCAGCTCTGTGGTAGCTCCTCGCTTGTGCTGTCAGCTTGTCATCCACGCACAGGGGGGTACTAAGGCACGGCAATACAACAATTTGTATTTTGTCCCTTCCAGAAGAAT
The DNA here is from genome assembly GCA_907165065.1 of Caprimulgus europaeus. The sequence goes on along the minus strand of OU015529.1, from coordinate 37,385,750 downwards.
AACTGACTTGACCTGTGGGTAGCAGCAGGACACGTGGGGCATCTGGGAGCTGCACAACCTCCCTTCTGGATGTGGTTCCTGTGGGTCAGGTTACTGTACAGATGCATCGTCTGCTGCTCTTCGCCTTTCTCAAGTGGCTTGGAAATAGGACAGGGTTTTGTTTCCAACTTGTTTTGTGTTGCTTGGCTTCCCCAGCTTGGGGGGGGTTCCTTATGGGATTTAACAGGTGAATGGAGAGCAGGGGATTGCTGAGGAGAAGGTGGACCCCTCTGAGGTTGTGTTGTCAACTCCATCATTGCACAAGGCGCAGAAAAAACTCCAACAGAATTATTACTTAAAAAGCAGTTACAGATCACAGCCAGCTTGCTTTGAGATGGGAAAACAGTGCAAAGAAACCTGCAGCAGAAACCTCAGGGCTCTTTGTGCCCAGGACAAAGAGTTGGTTTGGAGTTACACGGAAGAAAAGGACCTGAGGGTGCGGGGGAAGGTGTTGTAAGATGGGTATTGGGACTGGGACATAGCAGGGAGAGGCAAATGGAGCCCTAATGAGCAAACACATTGTTGGGGAGGACTGAGAATGCTGGCCAGGGGGGAGAAATCTTTCACCAGGCCGATAGTGGAATGGATGCTGATTGTCCCAGTTCTCTGCAGTTTTAAACACCCAGAAAACAAACTTTCCCTGGATATTTTGGCGACAGGAGGAGATGGGTGCACAGCATCAGCATCCTGCTCCTTGTCCCCTGAGAGCGTGTGCTAGGGTTGCTGCCTGTCCTGCAGACGAGCCCCAGACCTCCTGCCACCTCCTACCTTTGGCCTCTCTGGTTTATTTTAACCTTAATTTTCCCCCTGCTCCTTCAGTTTGCAGTTAGGAATATCTGTTATGCGCTGAAGACTTGTGGTTCAGCCTGAATATGTTATCAGTACAGTGTCCGATAAGTTTTCTGCCTTGAAGCCCTGGGGAAGTGCCTGTTCAGGGTCGCTGCAATAGATTTCCCTCCTCTTTCCCAGCTGCCTAAGAATAGGGTGATTTATTTTTTTACTATTATTATTTTTTTTTTTTTTACTTACTCCTTAACTGAATTGAATTACTTTCACTGGTGGGAAGAAAAATAAAATGCACGTCCTGGGCAGCATTGTCCATAAAGGCTTTTGATGCCTCTCCTCACTTACATAAATTCATAAATGGGTGGCAGGACATGCCATTAGGGAGGAATAAATCTCTGATTATTCAAATCTGCTTGGACTGTATGAAGAAGGTGGCAGGAGAAGGATGAAGGGTTTGTCTTGGTGGTTTGTGAAGCTGATGGCTTGATCTTGGAGGTGGAGATGATTGAGGGTGGTGGAAAGGTATGATGGTTTTATGGGGATGGTGTAAAGAGGGAGCGGTGGATGCACCAGGTCATTGTGTTTTCCAAGACCAGAGATGCTGGAGAATCTCTTTGAACCGGCCTGCGATGGGGCTTGGCACCCACCATCCTCTGATGGCTGTGAGAGGTGAAGAGCAATGCCCAAAGAGAAGGGTTTTTCCCCAAGCTGACATCTTGATGCTCCCCTTCCCACCTACTTGCTGGTGGGAGTATGGGGCATGAGGAGAGCCTCCCCAGCACCTGCTGCATGTGAGGTGTGGGTCAGTTGATTATTTGCTCAGTGATAAATGAATGTCTCAAGCACCCATCAAGGACGTTCCTGGGTGGCTGGAGGGATTTGTGGTTTAAAATGGTGTCAAGGTGTGGCTTTAGGGAACCTTTGCTTGAGCAAGGTGAGGATGTGGCACTTCTGGAGCAACCTCTGCCCAAGAGCTACCATGAGTGCAACCACGGCACTCAAGAGCTAACACATCCGTGGAGGGGCTCGTGCCATCCTCCTGCCCCTGCGGGGAGGGAGATATGGGGTTCCCCATTGCAGCTGGTTAAGCAGGAGGAGGTACTGTGTGGCGTTGAACGCCGAGCATCTATGGAAGCAACCTTGTGTGCATTAATCAAAGAGCCTGCAGCTCCCCTTTCAAGCTGTAATAGCCAGAGCTGAGAGAGTCAATCCATATCTATTTAAAGCACTTCAATAAATAAAGATACTAAATAAAATCACAGCGGCCCTGTACTCTCTCCCTGCTTCTTTCTCTTTTTTCCTGCCCATGTTTGCTTTGGGATACATACAGAGGCAAAGGTAGGGAAGGGATGGAGGCTATCAGGAGGCTCTTAGTTTGGGGGGATGACCTACACCCCGCAACAGCAGTCTGGAGCCTGATGCCAACTTGTGCTGCTACCTGTGCCTCTAGCAAGCGGGGCAGCCCTGTCTCTTGGGCATCTGCAGGGTGATGGCAGTGAGGGGGCTGGGATGTGCCGAGCTCCTTTCATCACCCCAAATGATGACAGCAGGAAGGGATGTATTTTCTTATGGACTTTTTATTAAAAGCAGTTTCCCTGCCTTCCCCAGCACAGCGGAGAAGCTCTGATGGTGTGTGTGCTTGCTTTTTTTCTGTGGCAGGGAGGTGACAAGTGGGAAGATGTCTTTGCAATGCTAATGGGAGCTGCAGGTTGACGCTCCCCAGAGTTGGTTTTCTTTTTTCCCTTCCCAAAGACTAACCAGGGAACACTTGTTGAAGGATAAAATTAAAAAGCCCATGGCGGTTTATTTTGAGGACAGTGTGTTTGCTTTCACATCATGCTGGAGGGAATTGCTCTGCTACTGTCAGCAAATAAATAAGAGCTTTGTTTTAAATTAGACTTTCTTCTGGTAGCTAATTAGGCGAGCTGATACCTGCAGTTGCATTACCTAGGCACCAACTGTACTGTGCATATTTGAGACATACGGCTGGTGTCGGCAGCTTCTAAACTTCATTAGCCTCTTATTTATTTATTTATTTATTTTAATATCCCTTTAATTGGATGCAAATCCCTTGAGGCTCTGATGGCATCAACAGAGTCCTTCTTGGGTGGATGCCTGGCAGAGATGAAGCCAAGGGTTGCTGACACCGGCCGGGATTTGGCTGCTGGTATGATGCTTCCAGCCACTGAGGGGAAAGGTCTGGGTTCCTAATTGTGAAAATAACCACTTGAAGCTCTTTTTGGGTGTTAGAGCGTCCAGCCCTCATGGCTGGAGGGAGTGTGGGGCTGGAGCCATGGCTCCTGTCCTGCCTGGCAGTGGGTGGGAGTGAGGCCAGCAGCTTGGCTTCCTCCTCCTCTCCCTCCCCCTGCTGTTATTAGGCTGCTTGAAGATCCTGTCGGTCCTGTTGGTGAAGGAGATCAGCCCGTGGGCAGCTCTAGCGTCTGAGCAGAGCGTGTCACCTTCCTCACCGGGGGAGGAAGGCTCTTGGGGGCGAGTCCTCTTTCTCCTCCCACCCTAAAGGCTGCTCCTGTCTTGGAGGGTCCACAAGCTGAGCCCTGAAGGTCTTGGGATTTTTTTTGTGAGCCATCCTCCCCCCGATGGCTCACAGACTTCACCTTGTGTCTTCATGGGTGGGAGAGGAAGAGGAGCTGCCAGCCAGGGAGGGTGAACATGGCTCCCCAGGCCCATGCCCTGGGCTTTTCCCAAGGGCATCAGCTCAGCCCTGGCTTTTTTTAGAGCCAGCCTACCCAGGACTTGACTTTATGGGGAAATTAAGCAGAGCAATTATCCCGGGGATAATTACAGGGCGCTTGCGCAAGGGGTGGGTGCTTCCGACCCTTCTGGCCACCCCCGGAGCCAGCGCTGGCAGCTCCCTTGGGAACAGGGCTCCCTGCAATGGGACTAGGCTGGGTCACCCCCCCGGTCCCTGCTCCCTGCTTCTCCGAGCTGTGTGGGGAGCATGGCCAGGGGACTTCGTCCTTCCCCCTCCTCCCGGGGCTGTCGCTGCCCCCACCCCACATTCCTCTTCAGGAGGAGATAAGGATCCTGTCTGGCGCCGGGGTTTCAGCTCCCTGGTTATCTGCAGGCGCCGGGCAGAGCCCCAGGCAGCAGATAGAGGCGGGGGCTGTGAGGGGGAAGAGGGGGCTGTGCGGGGGCGAAGGGGGCTGTGAGAGGACAAGGGGCTGCTGCCTGATGCTCCTCCACTCTGCAGCCTCCAGACCTCCACCGTTGTGCTTAAAAACTCTTAACCCCATTTGAAAAGGTATTTTTATCCACCCCCCCTTTTTTTTTCTTTTGCATGCTGCTGAGGGTGCTGGAGTGGAGTTGCAGACAGGGCTTGCGTGCGGATGGAGAGAGAAAAGGTGTCCCAATCTCAGCAGCTTGTTTCATTCTTTCCATCTTTGCTCAGCAACACGTTACCTCCCAGCACTGCGCTTTCCCTCCATCCACAGCCACCTGAGGTTGTGGCACAAGGATGGTGCCACCAAGCATGCAGCGGTGCTCTCCTCCCCAGGAAGGGGGAACATGCGTGTCACAGAATCCTAGCATGGTCTGGGTTGGAAAGGACCTTCAAGATCATCTAGTTCCAACCTCCCTGCCACGAGCAGGGACACCTTCCACTAGAAGAGGTTGCTCAAAGCCTCATCCCACCCGGTCTTGAACACTTCCAGGGAGGGGGCAGTCACAGCTTCTCTGGGCAACCTGTTCCACTGTCTGACCACTCTCACAGCAAATAATTTCTCCCTAATATCTCATCTAAACCTACCCTCCTCCAGTTCAAAGCCATCACCCCTTGTTCTGTCACTCCCTGCCCCTGTCCAAAGTCCCTCCCCAGCCTTCCTGGAGCCCCTTCAGGTACTGGAAGGCCACTAGAAGGTCACCCTGGAGCCTTTTCCAGACGGAACAGCCCCAACTCTCAGCCTGTCCTCATAGCAGAGATGCTCTTTGTGGCCTCCTCTGGACTCGCTCCAGTAGGTCCATGTCCTTCTGATGTTGGTGGCTGCAGAACTGGAGGCAGCGCTGCACAACTGGAGGCAGCACTGCAGGTGGGGTCTCAGGAGAGCAGAGTAGAGGGGCAGAATCCCCTCCCTCAACCTGCTGCTCACGCTGCTCTGGGTGCAGCCCAGGACACAGTTATTGGCCTCTGGGCTGTGAGCACACATTGCTGGCTCATGTTGAGCTTTTCATCCATGAGCACCCCCAAGTTCTTTTCCTCAGGGCTCCTCTTGATCCATTCTCTGCTCAGCCTGTATTTGTGGTTGGAGTTGCCCCAACCCACATACAGGATCTTGTCCCACATAGTGTGTGATGGAGCAGCAAGCACCGTGTTGCACAGGACATTGCCATGTTGCACGCATTCCCCACTAACCCCTTGCATTGCATATCTTGGCCTTGCATCAACTCCTCAAGCTGGGCTTGGACAAGGTGCCCTCTGAGTTTTATGAGCTATGGGGTAGGAACTTCACCACAAGAAGACAAAAGCTCCTGTCCTGGCTGTGACATCTCCGTATGCAGTTAGACCCCATGAGACTCTTCTCTGCCAAGGAATCTGGAGGCAAAGGAAGAGGCTTATCTTCTTGCTGGCAGTTGGAATGCTCCTGCAGCCCCAAGGCATTCCTCTGCCACGTAAATGCTGAGGTCTGGGAAAAAAGAAAGAGGGAGTTTTGCCCTCTTTTCACTAATAAGTTTACAAATAACAGTGCAGCATCCCGGGGAGGGGTGCTGGGTTGTTTGGTTTTTTCTCCTTAACTTTTTTTCTTCCTCCAAGTGCAACTCTGGGCTGATATCCTGGGAATGAAATCTCTCCTCCTGCTCATAAAGCCCAGCTTCTGGCCTCCTCCTTTCTCCTCCTTCCTTCCCAGGCGTTAAAGGGCCAGGCCTCAGAGATGAACTGGTGGGATCTCATATCCACTGGGATGCTCCACAACATATGAGGCCTCTGGTTTCTGGTGTGATCTCTCTGAAGCTTCCTGCATTAATATTTGATGCTGTTCCTTGGGGTGAACATTAAAAAGAAATGACCACTAAAAAAAAAAAGGTGCTTTTCATTTTTAGTGGGGAGAGAGAAAGAAGGAGGGGGAAAAAGCTGAAATGCAATCGTTTTTTATGGCTTCCTGGAATGACTTGGATGTGGGTTGGACAGCAGCGGGTCAGGAGCAGAAGGAGCAGATAGCCCTATGATAGTCTGCCTACTTGCATCTTTCCCTTTCAGGTCGTAAATATAAAACCACTACTTGAAAAACAAAAGCTCGTTAAGCTGTCAGCAGGCTCCCTTTTGGAAGGTCATAAATGTGTCTCTCAGCAGTGGCTTTTGTTCCTGTCTTGGCTGGGGCATAGGCACCAGGTCCCCCATGGGGCTGGACGGGAGGTCACTGCCTGTAGGAGCACAAGGAGCTGATGGAGGGACCCTGATCCCACTAACAAGAGTGGGTGTAACATCTCATCACCACAAATTTGAGGCTCTCCGTCTGTTCTTGACCTGTGCCTTGGTCTTCCACGAGGACCTTAGGGTATCACCACTAGGTATGGTGGTGCTCCAGTGGAGCTAAAGTGATACAGGCTCTGTCTCCTGGTGATAAAGGCAATAAAATATACAAAATTAGATTAACTCTTGTGATAATGCTGAAGTGGGCATAGGGGGAAGGAGAGACCATCGTGGAGCATGATGGAGCATCTTGGACAAGCAATCTCTGAGAGCAGTTTGGTTTATGGTTGACTGTCCTGTGGCAAGGGCACAGACTCCTGCCTCTGCACCATCTCCTTGATTTTATTGTGAACAGCTTGGCTCAGTTCCTTGCAGCTTGCTGAGGTGGGTGTTAGAGATGATTCAAATAAACAACCCAGCAAACGGTGGAGAGGAGGAAGCTGTGGTGGTGAAGAGCGTCCTGTTGCCTTTTCCTAGGAGATATGGTCTACAAATGAGCAGCCAGGAGATTTGGTTGGTCTTGTGGTTGATGGCTGGCTGGCTTTCCACCATCTCTGGTTGCGTTACAACTAGAGAAAACAACCTTGGTGAACCTTCCTGTGTCTCGGTGAAGAAGTTGGATGTGGGGATGGAGAAAGAAGAGATCTGAAGCAGGTACCACTCTGACATATGGCTATCAGGCAGTGACCACTGAGTGCAGAAGCAGTCCATCCTGGTGTAGAAAGGATATCAGTATTTTATGGCCCATTTTTCTTCTGAAGATAGAGATTTTTCACACTGAGAATAAGGATGCCGATCCCTGAGATCTGTTTGTCATTTAGGGCCCCAACAGTTTTCTTTCTTGGTTATGCCATGTGCTGAAAATGCAACTGCTCTCACATTAACATCTAATTAGCAGCAGCTAAAAAACCGTGCCTGAAACCGGAGGAGAAAGAAAAGGGAGAGAAATTAAAGATGCAAAAGACCTGTTAGATCATCTGGCTCGACCTTAGGGATTGTTTCGGTTGTGTTTTGTCCAGTCTTGCTCAAAAGTCTCCAGGGCCATTACCCGCTTCCCTCAGAGGGCATTCCATTGTGTATTGAGAGAAACCTGTATAAATGTAAAAGCTTTATACAATTGAGGTAAAAGAAACAGATTGAGTCATTGTATTGTTCTTTGTAATCAGCTTTGCTTTTCATTAATTTCCTCCCCAAAGCCTTATTTAGGCTGGGAATTTTAAAGAAAAAGTAGGGAAACAGCATGCACATGAGGGATGGTGGGAATGGGCTGCTTTGGTGGGTTCCTGTGCATCACCTTCCTCGCCCCAGTGCCCTGGGTCTGTTCAGACATCTTCAGGAGCCAGTCTGCCTGCTCACTGGGCCAAATTTAGCTGTGGCGTTTCACACCGGGGACTTGTTTGGTGCTCTCACCTCCTCTTGCAATGGGGTCCGACTCACCTGGGCAGCTGCTTGCTGCAGCAGCCTTTTAATATAGCTATTTTTGAAGATGACAAGTTGTAGCACAAAAAAGGCCTGTAGGTGGGCATCACCTGGTGCAAAGATGACCAAAAATCAAGGAATAAAGTAGGTCTGGGGTTTTGTGGCATCTGTGCTTGGGGTCTGGGAGCTGTGCCCTTTGCTGCAGGGTGTGCAGCGTCCTGTGTCTCTGTCCCTGACACACTGGGTGCTTTTTGCTAGTGGCGTGTTCTGGGTGAGGCTGCTTTAACTAGGTCTCTGTATCCTCCCATGTCCCAGTGTTTTTGCTTTTTTAACCTTGCCAGCCTGATGGATATTTTTTTCCTTTAAAGTGCCTTGGTTCTTTCTCTTCCCAAGCCACTGCTCTTCCTCCTCTGATACTTTTTTCTTTCTTCCTGTTTTTCCTCCCTGATTCTCATCCCTAGTGTCTCCTTTTCACTCCCCCAAGTCCTCTGCATCTTGTCTTGGCTCTCCGAGGGGAGATGCTCCATGTTCAGGCAGGCTGCCAGCATGGATGCAGAACACCCCAAAAGCAATGTCCCTGTCCTTCTTGCTCTTGTGAGACACCTGAACCAACAAGCATGATCGCCCTTGGCCCCCAACAGTCCTATATGCCACTGCCCACGTGTGTGTTGTGAGAAATGAGCAGCGGGTGCCAGGTGCCGTGCATCCAGCTGCCGCTTCCTTGCCAGTGTGGTCCAGCGCTGGGGCTGGCTTTAATCCTCCCTGCTGGAAAAACACGAGATGCTAATCCTGGGCTCTGACAGAGCAAATGGAAAGTACATCTCTGCCTGCCTAGGAGATGCAGAGGAGATGTTTTGGAGGGAACTGAGGTTTGCTTTGGTTTTATCTGGTGAGCTGGGGTGGTCCCATCCTATGCAAGGAGTAGCTGGTGTGCCTAAAGTTTGGTGCTGTGCCCTGATGCAGCTGATGTAACAGCCAAGGAGGCAGTGGGGTTGCTCCATGTTTTTGAGTGTGGTTATTGCATTTTCTGGCTGTAAATGCGGCTGGGGATGCAGGCAGATCACAGAAGTGACTCCTGCTGTGATCCAGACCAGTCCTGAACATTGCAGCTCTTTCATTGCAACTCCCCCCTGCTATCCAGTAGCTCTGGGGGGTTGCTTGCATCGCAGGGCCCAGCTCTTTTCTCACCCCCGGAGCAGCCTGTCTGCTATGGGTGGTGAAGAGGGCGGACGTGGGATGGCAGCTCGGACTGGCAGCCATGGGGGAATTTCCCCGTGCAGAGGCCTGGGCTGCGATCCTGCTGAGCCAGCTTTCCTCCCACGCAGCGGGGCTGGAGCCAGCCTAAGTGTCAGGCCCTGCAGCCTGCCCGGGCTGTGCATGGGATGGTGTGCTGGGTGGCGATTTCTGCAGGGATTTTGCGGGGGTAAGAGCAGGAGATGAGAAGCTGAAGGGAGAAAAGACCTCCTCCAGCCCCTGCGTCTGCTGGGCAGCACCTCCTCTCTCCTGTGGAGAAGGACGTGAGGCATCTCTCAGGGCTGGGAAAGTGTGTGCCATGGTGCCAGCTGGCCAGCCGGCCTCTGTCCTGCAATGCTCAGGGTCCTGTACCGGGGTGTCCTGCAATGCTCAGGGTGTCCTGTGATGCTGAGTCCTGTACCAGGGTGTCCTGCAATGCTCAGGGTGTCCTTTAGTGCTCATAGCCCTGCACTGAGGTGTCCTATGATGCTCACAGCCCTGTACCTGGGTGTCCTGCAATGCTTGGGGCATCCTTTAATACTCAGAGCCCTGCACTGGGGCATCCTGTAGTGCTTGGAGTATCCAGCAATGCTCAAAGTCCTGCACCAGGATGTCCTGCTCATTGGTGACATGCCCCTGGGTTTTTTCTGTCTGCTAGCAGAAGGGCTACCCATGCACACCGTTGCAGTGGGCTGAGATGCTCGTCCATTGCTGGGCACCCACGTGAGAATAGCACAAGGGTTTACTTGTTTCACCCAGCACAGAGAGGGATGGGAAGCTCAGGAATTGCATGGCTCCGCTGATGGGACGGGCTGAGTGAAGGGCAGAGGTTTCCCTGGGGAGTGCCCCTTTGGGGTTTGGGTACCTCTGCTGATTTGGAACTGCGGGAGCAGGTACCCAGAGCTGTGCTGGGGACCGAGCTTGCAGGACGGCCAGGGACAGATGTTCCCCAGATGTTATGTTACTCACTTCCTGTCTGGCTCCTCCGCCTTTAGCTTTTTATGTACTTGTTTGTTTTGGACTACAAACAAAATAAAAACGGTTTTTATAACCCTGTTCCCATGAGGCTGCGAGTTCAGGATATAATCTGAAGTCTATTCACTATTGTCTCAATCCCTCTCCCTGCCCTCGGTGTCGTCCCCAGGCACGCACAAACTCACACGCTGCTTTTGTTAAAGTGATTTTTTTCCCACATGATGTCTTCTCTCAACGAGCTGCTGGGCTTTTTTTCCTTCTGACCTCCTTCAGCACTCATGGGAGTGGTGGGAATATCCCTGGCCAGACTGGGATGGAGGCAGGAGGAGGAAACGGTGTTTCTCAGACCTGACCTGCTCCTTGCTGTGAGCTGTACTGTTAGAAGGGTTCTCCTGTACATCTGAGGATGGGAAACTCATTGCACTGATAGTATCCAGTATCCCGATGGATTGCTCTTGTGCCAGGACTTTGCCTTGCTGAGGATGTTTGGAGAGGGATAGGGGGGATGTGGAGGGAGCGAAATAGCCATATAGACCACTTTTAAAATTAAAAAAAAACACAACACTTGGATTAAAGGTGTTTGTACTCTATCAGGAGAATGCAGGGGTTAAAAAAGAAAAAAAAAAAGGGTGGGGGTCAGGAATGGTATTATGTAAGAGAATGCTTTTGGCTCAGGGGTAGGGAGGAGGAAAAAGAACTTAAGTTCTGGCATGTCAGGAAGTCCCAGCGATCTCTATAACCAAGAGCTGTTACACATGCAGCCATGGAGTTTTCCTCTCCTGGAAAGGACCTGGAGCAGAGCAGTCCTGCTGCTGGGTGAGCTCGTTCAGCGATGCTCCCGTGCCTCTATCCCAGGGTCTGGGGCATCCACTGTGATACCCACTGGGGAAACAAAATGAAGCTGGCAGTGTCCCTTTAAAATGTGCATGTTTGGCTCTTTCTGGTCTCCTCTCACTTCATTTATATATTTTTTTCCTGCCTGTTGGGGTTAAGGCCCCTTTTTTCTTTCTCCTTCTCTCTTAATTGCCTGTTAAATAATTTAAATATTTAGGACTAAAGGCCTTCAATTATCCATTAATTTACATTAGTAATTTATATATCAGGCTGAATGGACACACTGTTTGTGTAATGGGTCCCTGTGGACAGGCAGAAGCTGTGCTGCAGTGCATGTTCCTGGAAGCACAACCGTTCCTTTACACCTCCCAGCCTTTATTTCAGGCATGCGGCTGGCAGTCCGCTGCCTGCTCGCGTGCAAGGCCAGGCTGCTGCGGAGCCTGGCGCGCTCCCGCCAGCTTGAAGGTGGTGAATGTAACCCTCTGTCGTCTTGGGAGAGGATTGCTTTGATTTTGCTGCAGCAGGTTGGGTTTTTTTTAATTTTTATTTGCAGTTTGAGGTGTGCCTGCAGGAGCCTGGCACTGCTCAGTGCAATTGCTGTGCTATGTGGAGCATGCTTTAAGTATCCCTCTCTGACCTCGGCTGTGAGCAACGCTGTCCTTAGCAGGTTCTTTCGTGCTTATATAATAATGTATTCTTACACTTAGCACTATTTGAGACTAAACTCTGGCTCTTTCTTCCTGCCACCCTGCCCCAGGATGGGGATAGGGCAATACCTATTTTCTACATTCAGAAATACCCTTTTGGGGCATTTGGAGGGTTTTGGGTGCTTGTACATGATTGGTTTGAACCCAACCTGATCACCACCAGCCCTGGGCTCGTTTGCAGCCACAGTGGCCAAGTCACAGTACTGTGGCATTGCCAACAGCTCACCGGCAACTGGTCTAGCCAGGGCAGAGGCATCATCAGGATCCGTCCCTGCTGCGGTGCAGCTGTTGGGCAGCATCTAGACCCCCGGCTGCAGGGCAGGAGAGAGGCCATTTACTGATTGGGCTCCAGGGAAGAGCAAATCAGAGCCAAGCTCCATGGCTGTGGCACACCAGGGATGTGGGAGTGTGCCCTGCTCTGGGGGAGGTTGGCCCATGGCCCTGGGCATGGGGCTCTGCACCAGCCCTGCCTGCCCTCCTAGAGCAGAGGTCACTTAATGACTCTGATTACCTGCAGCATGGCCATATTTAAAGCAATTAGTGCAAATGACTTATGGAAATATAGCCGCTGGGAAATGGAGAGGAGAAGAGGACGAGGCTGGGTGGCAGCGTGCATCCATCCTAGCTACACTTCTGTTTTGAGGTTGGAGATGCTCAGCACACTTGTCACTGTAAAAATCTCTGGATTCAGCATCCCAAACTTCATTTAAATTGGCAGTGTTGCACCTTGCTAGCAAGCATCCTAATTTTTTAGGGCAATTTTTGTCGATACCTTGGGGTCCTGTAGTGAGAAGGGAGAGGAAGGTGTGGGAGGAAGCGTAACTTGTGTGTTGGTATATCACCATGTGTAGGTCCATATAGGTCATAGCATCAGTGGGGATGATGCCATCTGGGGTGACACGGGCCTCCCCAAAGCCACGGCATTTCCAGCGCCGAGTGGTGCCCACGCTGGGAAGGGGAGGACGCTCGCGGGGAGGCTGGTGGCCCACCTGGGAGTCAAGGTTTGGTCCATGGGGCAGAGTGGGAGCGCGCATGCCAGAGGACAAAGGGAGGAAAGAGAAACTCAGCACTGCGGGAACACATACTGTGTCCAGAGAAGAAAAGGTGGAAATTCCTGGTGGTGAGAAAGGAGGAAACCAGCTGTGGTGGCTGGGGGTCCCAGGGTATTTAAATGCCAGGGAGTGCGGGAGGGGAGGAAGGTGCCAAACAACGTTAGGAAGCTCCTGAAATCTTCCCACCTTGCCATCGCTGGGAGCGGGAGCAGGAGGGAAAAGGCTTTTCTTTTCTGTAGGGGTTTCCTTCTGCCAGAGCATGGGATGTTTCCCTCTCTGGTATGGACTGGGAGGCAGCGATGCCAGACGAAGGCAGGCACTAGGAAAACTCCATAAACCTTCCCAGCTTTAACCAAATCTTAGGTTTTTGCTCTCTATAAAAGCAGATGTGAAGTGCTATGAGCCCAGTTGGCTTCGGGGTTTAGAGGGGAAAGAGTAAAACTAATCAAGGTAGTTACTAAAATCTTTCTGCAATAGGCCAGAGACCTCTCTCCATGCTGCCGTGGGAAAGCCGAGCTCTGGGCTTGTGTACCTGCTCTTGGCTGCAGGGATTAAAGTACAACTGAGGTGAGGGAATGGGGGAACCTTGTCCTCTAAACTAGCCTCACTGATGGTTTGGGGTTTTTAATCTTTAATAGGGATATTGCTGGAAGAGTGGGGAGAGAAAAGTCTTTATATTTAATATTCAACATCAGCGAGGGTTATTTAATTTTTTTTTCTTAAATCTTTTTCTATCCCTGTTCTCCCCCTCCCTCTTTCTTTTTTTTTTTTCTTCTGTTTATCCCTTACTATCACAGTAAAATGAGAAGGGAAGAAAAGGGCAGAGAGAGGACAAAGAAAAGCAAAATACGTCCAGCCTCCGTTTGTGGTGGTTTTGGGGTTTTTTTTTTTTGGGGGGGGGGGTTATTATTTTTATTTTTTTGTCATAGCAACAGATCTGAAAGATTAAGGGAAACTTTAAAGACTGTTTAATAAAGGGGCCTTAATCAGCTGCTCCTGTCTTCTTCCTTGCCCAGTTGAACTAATGGGGAATTTGGGCCAATGAATGGACCTTTTCTGTTGTTGTGGGTTTTACGATTAAAAAATAATGCTATTATAAAAATTATTGAAAAACAGCGTAGCATTGCTACCAAGCACCTTCTTCTACTCAACTTGAATGCCCTGTGGTGTGGGAGATAACCCTGTCTGGTGGGTCTGGTGGCAGGTGCTGCGGGTGCTGTGGGTACTGGTCTGCGGGTGCTGCGGGTACTGGGGTGCGGGTGCTGCTCCCAGCCCACGCCTGCTGCTGAGCAAGCTGTGGGAGGAGAGTGGGAAAAGCGTTGGGGAAAGTAGGGCAGCGTCTGGCGAAGGGCCTGCAGAGAGGCTGGCTGGAGGCGGCGAGGAGCATCCTTCTAGCTTGCTTTGCCTTCCCGGGGCTTGCGGGAGCTGCTAAGGAGGAGAGAATAGGGAAGAAAAAGCCAAAGACAATAAGAAAAACAACAAAAAAATAAGCTTTCCCATTTTGTGCTGCCTTTCCTTTCTTTGCAACCAGATGCCTTAAACTTTTTGCAACGAGCTTCCATGCATTGGCTTTGCTGGGGTGGGACACACACATCCCTGCTTCCCTGGATTTTGGCACAGAAGTGCCACCCAGAGCTATCCAACCTTGTAAACTGCTTTCAGAGGGCATGACCACCTTGTCCCTGCTCCGTGTTTGGCATCTGGATGCTCAGAGGGTGAGCCTGCTGCCCTCTGGCTGGTGATCCCCACATGATGTGTGTGTCCATCATAAGAGGGATCATAGAATGGTCTGGGTTGGAAGGGACCTTCAAGATCATCTGGTTCCAACCCCCCTGCCATGAGCAGGGATGCCTTCCACTAGACCAGGTTGCTCAGAGCCTCATCCAGCCTGGCCTTAAAGACTTCCAGGGAGGAGCAGCCACAGCTTCTCTGGGCAACCTGTTGCAGTGTCTGACCACCCTCACGGCAAAGAATTTTTCCCTAATATCTCATCTAAATCTCCCCTCTTCCAGTTTAAACCCATAGCCCCTCATCCTATCACTTTGTGATGCTCGGCGCTGGGGTGGCCAGTGGGCAGTGGAGCATCTTCCTCTTCCCCAGGAGCACCGGCCGGTTCGCAGCCCTGCTCACTGCCAGTTTAAAGTTGCTTTTCTTGCCCAAAGCCAAGACAATTGCCTCCAGATTTGCATGTTGAGGGGGAAAAAAAAAAACAAAAACAAACCAACAAAAACCAAACCAACCCATTGCAAAACAGCCGCCTGGAAGTTTCACTCTCAAGGGGAATGCTGGGGAATTTACATTTTTAAATATGTATGTAATTTAGGCGAAGGGGAAATCACTTTCTGTCTGTGAAACCGGCAACTTTCTTTCTCACGGAGCTAGCATTTTAAAACTGCTTTGCTCATTTGAACAGGAGACCCTTTTTTTTTTTTTTTCCCCCCTTCCAGGGAGAGATTGCATCTTGCACTTGATTTACTGCATTTTGAATGATAATTAATAATTCCTTGGACTTTCTGGCGTTAACTGGGGCAACAAGTCCCTGTTTGTTCCTTGTTTTCTTTTCCCTTCTCTCTTTTCTTGTTGAAATTACTATTCTTTTCACAACAGAAACACAGTACACGCCGTACATGGGAATAAACAGCACATTACCGCATTATCTGCTGCTGGCTTTTTTTCTTATATGAGCCAAAGCAAATAAATAAAAGTTCATATAATTATTATATCTATTAAAAATAACACTGTAGCTCAGTAAACAGAACAAGCTATACAAGAGTACTGCGACAATGGAATTAAAATAGCACAAAGAAAAGTGTCCGTGCCCATAACAAGAACCAGCGCTAGATGAAATTTGGAGATAGTTTTCAAACATAGCTGCTTCCCTGAAGGAAATGTATAAAATAGCACAAAAGAAGAGAGCACAATAGAGTGTAAGAGGGATTTGGTATGTAATTCCTCCTTTTTTCTTTCTTTCTGTTTTTTTGTTTTTGTTTTGGTTTTTTTTTTTTAATTCATTCTCCTTTCCATGGGTATTTACGGGGATTCACAAGGCTCATGGCTCCACTCTGTTAAAACCAGAAATAAGGAACAATTTACTCCAATCTGCCTGCACTGCATTATAAAACTATATAATGAAAAATGAAGAGGTTCGTACCATAAGGGATCTCAGCTGTTTACACTTCTCGGGAGGCTTCGCCTTTGATTATCATAATCATAAAGATAAACAAAAGAGTAGTGGCTCCATAAATACTCCAGCGTAATGCATAATCAACAACATAAATCTCTCTCCTCCCAAATCTCAGCAAGGGAGCTTGCTGCCAGAGCCCCGGTGTTTTTCCCTTGGGGATGTCAGTAGTCAGGATTTGGGTCATACCCTGTTTGCCACCACAGCTTGTGGTGATGCTGGGATGCTGTGGTGGGATGCCCTCTGTAAGAGTACCCTGCTTTTAGTTTTCTCTCAGGCTGCCTTGTAAAAGCCTGACCTGGTGATTTAGTGAAAGAGATGATAGCTGGGTTTTGTTGTTTGGGTTTTTTTATTTTATTTTATTTTATTTTAGGGTTTTTTGGGGCAGGTGAAGTGGTTTTTGATCCATAAGGCTGTTGTGTGCAAAAACACCCTTGGTACTGCCTGGCTGCTTCTTCCCACTCTTCTCAGCACAGACTTTGCTTTCTGGTTTGTTTTTTTTTTTTCCCCCTCCCCATCCAGTCCCAGTTAATAGAGGTGTGTGGTGAGGGAGGCCAGCTGCAGGCTTTTCATTTGACTGGGAGAGGAGTCGGCTTATTTTTTTCCAAGGGTGTAATTAGGGCTGGCTGGGCGCACCCCCTCATTACCGGCGCTGGGGAGGAATGCTCTCTAATTATAACCTTTGCCTGCTGCCGGGCAGGGGCATCTGCTAACCCGGCTGGGATGCCACCATGAAATACTGTCCTAGTGTCTGTCTGTGGTCTCCCTTGTCCTGGGCTGTGTGGGCTCCAGGAGAATCTGGAGGTGATGGGATGGAGGGATGGGGCTGGAGAGTGATGCCAAGTTTGGCAGGAAGGGATGTAAAGGGACTGTGAAACTCTTGATGGAGGAAAATGAACTGGTTTGTCAGGCAGAGATGCTTTGGGGAAAAGATTAAGTGGTTCTTTCCAAATGCAGTAATTAATAAAAGATTGGTGAGAATGGCAAGGCATAGAGGGGGACAAGGGGGTTTGCAGCCTGCAGTGCCACTGGGGCAATGTGTCAGTCTGTCCAAGCTGCCCCTGAGTCCTGCTGCTCCATACAGGGGGTGGCTTTCCCCAAATTCAGCCTGTGCAACCAGCCTTGCAGGTGATTCCCTGGCTGGTGGGAGCAGTGCGCTCCACTTTTTTGGGTGGCAGAGAGGAAGACCCTATAAATGCATGACCTCAAGGTGGAGCAACACCTTCTGCAGACCCCAGCATAGTGCTGGTAGCAAGCTGAGTTGAACACAGCAACGTACCGAGTACTGCATTTTGTGGTCCAGCTTTTGCTCAGTTGTCACTGCATGTGCTTGAGGGTGGTGTCAGACCCCACGGGGATGGGCACCCCACAAGCACATCAATGACTGGGCATCCCTGTGGCTTTTAGACCTCAAAATAGAACCTTGCTGCCAGGCTGGAGATGAGATACCAGGTACCAGTGTTTCTCCTTGCTACCCCAAAGGCTCCACACTCAGGTTTTTGGCCTCTCTGGGCAGCTTGGGTCTGTCCCATCCCATCCCCTCTGTTCTCCCGCAGAGGGAGAGGTTAATGAGTGCCATGCTGAGTTAACGAGGCCAAAGGGTTACATCAGCAAGCTGCAGCCCGTGGGAGAGCAGTGCCGAGGGCCTGTTACATCCCCTGCATCTTGCTTTTGTCAGCTTGTGGCTGAAACAGCTTTGAACAGTGTGGAGTTTCACAGGCAAGAGGTTTTTGCGGGCTCTGGGCAAGGAGACAGCAGGGAAAGAGCTGGGGAGGAAGCTTCATTGGGTGCAAGTGGCTTCAAATCTTCCAAACCCATCTCAGTGACACCTTTTATTTTGGGTCCTCCCTTCATTCTCCCTGCTTTGGCTCCAGTGGGATCCTTTGCACAGCACTGCTTGGCCTCGTGGAGACTTTGCCTTAGAAGTTGCCATGAGCTGCCAGCATCTCCTCGCCAGTGGAACTTCATGTTGAGGGGATTCATATTGGGGGACCACACTGGGGAGCAGAGCAGGGAGAAGAGAAGGGGTTGCTTGAGGAAGAGAGGATGATGTTTTGGGGAGAGAAGATGCTCAGAGTGCTTTTAGGAAGAAAAGCTCAGCTATGTTTTACTGCCAGACCTGAAATTATCTCAGGAGGGTACTCTGTGATGGGAAGCTTTTGGGAACAGGGCAGGCCTGGACTAGTGATGCCAGTTCTCACTGAGCTCTGGGGTGGACTGAAATGTGGTGGGATGAGAACTGCATCCTGGGGATGCCTTCGTGTCCCTCTGGGGCTTGCAGTGGGGGATGTCCTTGGTCCGGCGGACATCCTGGCATGGGAGTGAGCACAATTTGATGGAGCTTAACCAGCAACACTGCAAATCCCTAAATGACTCTGTTCATACATTTCCCTCAGAGGCAGTAGGAGGGAGGATTTGAGGTGTGGGGAGAGCCCAGCTCCAGCCTTTCAGACACCTCCTGGAGCCAGGCCGATGGCTGAAGTATCCCCCTCAGCTTGGTCTCCGGAGCTGCAGCCATCCCCCTCCCCAGCAGGGGCTTGGGAAGGCAGGCAGCTCTGCTCCTCTGGTGCTGGAGATAAGCTGTCATATTTATTTTTATTTCTGCAGGAGGATTTTTACCCGCCCGGCACGCGGGAATGGCTTTAACCATTGCCTCTCAGGCCTTCGCACGAACTAGGACTTGCCCCGAAAAAAAGTGGGGTGGAGGAGATGGAGGCAGAGAGGGATAAGCACCACCGCCACTTGAGAGTTAGCCAGAGAAACCCAGCCATCCCAGCTTAATCCTTACATCACATTCCTGCCTCCGTGTGGAGGGGAGGGATGGGTGGCCATGGGTGATGGGCACCACTGCTAATGCTGCTGTAATCTCCCAAATATTTGGAGGGATAACAATGCAGGAGAGAGAATTTTAATGCTTTCCTGCGGTGATTTTCTTGGCTATTGCTGCAAGGGGAATTGCTTTCTAGACTGGTCGTTCCTTGTGCCGTGTGTTTTGGGGTGATGGAGTGGGGGGTTAATGCTCGACCCTGGCTCTGGTGCTACTCCCTGTGGTAGTGCGGGTTGGTTGGGGTCATCAGTCTTCACCCAAGTTGTGAAGGCTGGCTGCAAACATCTGCAGGTCACCCCCCGGGGAACAGATGCTGCGGATAATCCAGCTCAACTCCATCAGATTAAAACGTGCGATGAGAGACGGGGGAGAGGAGGCTGGAGAGGAAAGAAGTCGTTGGTGCCTATTCCCCTCCTCCCTTTTCCCATCTCACAGCTCCTACCACACTCATCCTCAGGCTTCAGGGTTTGGTCCCATGGGTCCAGCCTGGACCTTGCCCCGTCCTTACCTCTCCTCCCCCAAATACAGGTATAGCACTGAAGTCAGTGTTCCAGCCCATCCTGTAGCACGTCGCGCCGCAGCACCCCATGGCATGTCCCGAGTAGTGTGAGACTGTGGGATGCTGACAGCCTGGGACTTCCAAAAAAAAACCCCTTCAGGGAGCTGGGAAGCAGGCACCCACCTCCAGTGGGAAGGAGGGAAGCCAGCAGATGGTAACCCCCTGTAGACGCCTGCCAGGGATATGATGATTGCAGTCAGCGTAGTGCAAGCTCAATATTTATTAGTTTGTCGCTGCTGGGAGTTTTATTGCTTGTCTGATTGCGGTACTGGAAATCCTGGCTGTGTGGGACTTCTTCCCTGGCTTCCCATGCAGAATTGTGTCTCTCGCATGTGCTGCTCCTGCCATCACTGGGCCTCAGGTGGGATCAGAGCAGCATTGGGCAAAGCACAGTTGGCCTCCATGCTCGTGTGGGTCACAGCCTCCATCCCCAGGAGTGGTGCTTATGGCCAGCTCCTTGCAAGCACCCGTGCGAGTCCTCCTGCTGACAAGATCATCACGGGTGTCAAAACCATCTCAACATCCCAGTGGATGCCTGCAATCTGAGGTTGGCTGCCCAGCCCGGAGAAGCCAGAGGAACCTCAAGACCCTCAAAGGGGGAGGTTGTCTTAGCAGAGATACTCTCTCTCATTCTTAGAAGGCCATTTGTCAATGTCCTTACTATGCTGGAGCAGACCAAATCCTTTCCTCGGCCCCTCCATCCTCTGCTCTTTTAATCCTGGCACTGACAGCCCCTTGTCCTAGCTGGGCTGGATCCATATGCCCCCTGTCCTATGGCAGAAGGAATCCATCGTGTTGCAGCACCAGGAAGGTGCTTTTTTTGTGTGTTTTGCAGTTGCTCCTGGAGAGTCAGGGCAGCCAGGAGCAGCACTCGTTCATCCTCATGGCACAGGCGGGCATGCTTTCCCCTACCAACTTCATGTGGCTTTTTTGGGGGATCCCCATGAGCATTAGCAGAGCAAAAGGTTTCTCATGGGTGGGTGGTCAGGGATCCAGAGCAGGGATGACAGGCCAGGCTGATGGCTCATGGTAAATGTGCCCAGCAGGTTCTCCTGCCTTTTCTCATCCAAAGTCCCAGTTGTTCCTCTGCCTTAATTCTTCCCCAGCGTGTTTAAACACCAGCAGCCGTATCGTGCTGCAGCTAAATGCCCTGTCCAGCTGCAAATGCTTTTCTTTGCCTGTGTAAGGCTGGTTTCTGGATGGAGAAGTCAGCTTTCTCCTTGCTCTGCTCCTGTCCATGCATAAGCTGGAGCCTGAGGGAGAGGTGGGGTTGGGGTTCTGTGGCACGGCCTTGGTTATGACTCTGCCATGAAAAACCCATCATCTTTTTCCCCGTCTCCTGGCAGAGTTGCTTTTTTGGCCTCAGATCTCTTGGCCAGAAATAAAAGATCTCTCAGCTGTTGTGAGTTTGCAGGATTTAAACTTTCCCAGCAGCCAGGATGCTCCTAGCTTTAAAGGTTCAGGTTTTTTTTGTTCAAACTTTAAACTCAGCAGGTTTTTATAGCCACCAAAAGCAGATGTTGGGTCTGGCTGGAGCTGGGCAGATCATCCTATTCCACCACCCTTGTCCCCAAACTCACTGTGCCTCCTTGGAGATGTTTATTAGAGAAGCATTGAGCTTAAGACCACCAGTGCAGATTTGGGCAAACCCTCATCGATGGAGGAGGGTCGGTGGATTTTCAGTACCATTGGTGGTCTTTCAGCCCTGAACCCTGTGCTAGGGGACCCAAAGTGGCTCCCCCCATAGCCCACAGCATCACCCATCCTGCTGCAGATGATCAGGGGTGAGTCACAAATCTTTGATTTTCATCCCAGGTGGGCTGTGACTTATTCCCTCCCAGCTCCTAGATTCTCTCAATTGACCTAAAGTCTCATTTAGCATCACCAAAGTGGTGGTGGGGTGGGAGAAAACATGTCTTTCGTGTTGGCTGCTGAAGGAGGACTCCTCCTTGCCCATGGTTTTGGATCAGGGGATGTGTTTGCTTTGGGTTGTCACCTTGTCAGAGGCAATCCCCAAAGGGGAAGGTCCTTCTGAAAATCACTTTCTTTGGGGATGTCTTTGGCATGGGTCACACTTATGATGCTGAGTGGGCTGCAGGACTCCTCACCTGTGTCCTGGGGTGTTATACTGGGCTTGAGGAGAAAACAAAAAAAAGAGGAAGAAATAAAAGAAGAAAAAAGAAAAAAGCAGAAGAAAAACTTAATGGGGAGCTTCACGCCCATGTCACGGCCAGGGATGGTATATCTTGGAGTAGTTATCATCTCTGCCACTGGCCTTGGTACCAGCCTGCCCTTAGAGCTGTAGAACAAAGCCCAGGAGCCAGCCCTGTTTTCGGAGGATGCTCCGCAGTGCACACTACCTGCGCCCTTTCCCAGCCGCTGAGCTCGGGTCTGGCTTTGCAGGCTGCGTGCTGCAGGGATGCGGAGAGCGTCATTTCAGAGAGGTTTCCACATGAGCCCATCAGTGAAGTTTTGTTGGCTGCCTCTGTTGCCAGTTGGATTATCTCCTGCCAACCCCTTTTGCCAGGGAATTTGGGTTTGTGGCATCAAAGTGGGTTTTTGGGGTTTGTTTTTTTTTTAAATTACAACCAACAAAGCAACAATTTGGCAAATACAAAATTGAGTAGTAAATTTAAAAAGGAAAAAAAAAAGTTATATTTGCTGCTGTGATACAGGTAAGGGGCTGCTCAGCAGGAGCAATGGCCTGATGTGGGCACGGGGAGAAGTGTGGGATCGTGGAGGGTGGGGGGCTCGAACCTCCTCATGCCCCCGTCACCCTGCCTGCATCGGGGTGCTGGGAAAATGACAGGTCTGCAAATGAGATGGGGAAGGAAATGGCGGGCGGTGGTAGAGGTGGGGAAGAGCCAGCCAGAGAGAGAGAAATTAGCCCGGAGTTTAATTCATTGTTTCCAAAAGAGCAGTTAATGGATTATGACAAATGTCCTACTGCTCTCCCTTAGTGCTGTGTTAAATGGAAATGGAAAGTCAATTTTCCTAAATGGATTTTAAACGACTGACCTCGTGTGGTGTTTTTTTTTTCCCTCACTGATTTTTGCTTGGGAGGCAGCTTGGTCATCTTGTTTTCTTGATGCATCTGACTATTTTTTTTTATTCTTCTCCTCCCATCTCGGCATTCTCTGATCCTCTCTGTGCAGCGCTGCTCCTTGCCAAGGGTGACAAAGGGAGTGGGCTCCTCTCTTCCTTGCCAGCTCTGGAGATGTTATCACAGGGCTGGGGATATTTACTGTTTTCCTGCACACTGCAATGCCTGGAGTTGAGAATCACAGCTCTTGCTTGGGGAAGAGAGGAGCAGGAAAAGCTCATAACTCTTTTAGGTGTTAAAAAAAAATAAAAAGCCTTGTGATGTGACCTGACTGCTAGCGAGATGCCCAAAAAGAAGAGATTAAGCAGTAGCATCCCAGTGTGTGTGTGTGTTTTACCAGTCCTGTGATATTTGGGTTTGATCTTCATGGGTGAAGTGGCTGGAAACAGGTTTCCTATGCTGGATGCTGCAGATGCTCCTCGGTGTTGGTTGCAGCATCTTCCCAGACTGGTGCTGGGCATGAGCCACCTTGGGGCTCCTGCTCCTCCGGGGTTATGGTCCTGGGTGGGCTCTGAGGTGCTTGACCCTTTTTGAGACTTTTCTTGGCCTGGCCTGAGCAGACAGGACCTCTTTATCTGGTTATTTTTGCATTTAGATTGTTTTTGAAAGCAAACAAGCAGGAAGATGGAGATCACCAGGGCACTGACCCTGTCTGGATGTGGGGGTGGGATTAGTGTGAATCCTGGTTGTATTTCTGGATGATGTTCTCTGGAGGAGGCTAGGCTGGAAGCAACGGCTTTCCTGCAATGGGCAGACGGCCAGTCCCTGGGGGCTGCTCTGGTGGGGGCTGCAGGTCCCATCCCTGTGGTCTGATGCTGAGATCCAAGCATTGGCTTGGAGTAAGATCCCGAATGTGGCTCCACCAAAGAGTGGGATGTCTGGGATTTGTGCCAGGGTCATGGTCAGTGTTCCCAGCACAAGCCCTGCTGGTATTTTGCTCTGAGCATGCCCATATGTTTGAGATGGGGGACAGCAGCCCCTCTGGAACCTTTCTGTGTCCCTATCACCATCCCTGGACTTGGGTTTGGTTTGCCTTTTCCCTTGTGGTGTTCTTTAGCAAGATCACCCAGGCTTTGAGGTCAGCCCCAAAAGGTGTGGATGAGGAGGTTGGTACCCAGGCAAAACCATGCTGCACCCCACAGCAGCAGCTCTCTACCTAGCAGAAATTTGCTTCTTTTTTTTTTTTTTTTTTTTATGGGAGCCTTCAGTCCTGTTTTGCTTTTCTGAGCACCCTCAGCAAGGGCTGTTGGTGACACCACCGCACGTGGGGCAATCCTGGGAAGGAGAGGGAGGGACGAAGCAGTGTAGGCAAGGAGTTACATCCCCACTGGGATGGGACTAACATCACCTCCCGACCCTCTCGCTTCTCTGACAGGGCTGGAGTACAGTGACATGCTGCCCGACTCCTTCCCCTCAGCCCCGGCAGAGACCCTCCCTCACTTTCTGCTGGAGCCTCAGGATGCCTACATCGTGAAGAACAAGCCAGTGGAGCTCGTCTGCCGTGCCAACCCTGCCACCCAGATCTACTTCAAATGCAATGGGGAGTGGGTCAACCAGAATGACCATGTCACCAAGGAGAGCCTGGACGAGGTCACCGGTGAGCGGACCCACCCCAGCATCCCCCGCCTGCCCTTCCCCTCTCTTCTTCCCAGGCACTTCTGCCCTTTTCTCTCTTGCACGTTCACGATGGAGGTGGTTCTCCTTCAGGTAGACCAACAGGTCTCTGATTCATTTTTATCATTCCCAAATGACTGCAATCTCATGAGGTCATTTTTGTATGTTTTCCATCTCCTTGGTCCATGCATACCTTGTCTTTCTATATCATCAGTGAATTTTAATAGAGGAGCTGCCTCGTTCCAGACCCTTGCTGAAGGCCTGATGATGGTATGGGTCACCATACCCTGTAGAAGCTTCGGGAAATCAGCCTGTGGTGCTTGCATGCTTGCCCTTTTGCAGGATTTGAGGTTGTTAAATGGGATTTGAAAGGCAGCATGTTTAGAACTGATTAAAGAAAAGTAAATGTCTTCCTACAAAACACCTAATCAACATGTAGGAGTCATTGCCACAAGGGGTGGCAAAGACTGGCAGCTTACTGGAGTTTGCAGAGGGATTCGATGCTTAATGGGTAACGTGAACATTTGCAGGTAGGATTTGAAATGCTTTTTAATGGCAAATGAGCTCTCCCCTGCCTCGGAGGACAATTCAGCTGCTGACTGCCTGAAATGGAGGAGCAAGAAGGTGGTTTAGGAGGTGCCTTATTCCATGGGATTGGGCACCATGGAGCTGCTTGCCCCTGCTTCGAAATGTCCCCGTATGAGAACAAGGTGTGAGGGTTAGATAGATCATGTAATCAAGTAGATATGCTAAAATTTAGGTGCTTTACTTCAGCTTCTGTCATTTCTCCACCAATTTTGGTACCTGTGGCCTGATCAGAAGGGGAAGTAAACAATCACGTTTCCCATGTACAATCTGTTCTCTGCAAATCCCTGAGCATGTGGTGGCCTTCATCTCCAGAGGGCTTTAAACCAAGGCAGCCTTTTGAATTGCTGTGGCATTGGCCCCAGAAGATAGGCTAGGTTTAGAAGAGAGACTGTCAGTCTGGAGAAGCACAAGTGTTTTTACAGACTCTCCTCTTGTCCCTATGTTGTTTTTTTTTCCCCAGCCTTGCCCTTCCCTGGCATTTCCTCAACTCATCACCTAGTGCTAGCCATGAGCTGGTCCTTGCTTGGATGCATCTCTGAACCTGCTCTGCAAAAGGAAGATCATTTATTTTCCCTGTGGCTTTTTGAGCCTTTCCTCCTAAAGCTACCTCATCTGTTCCTGGGATGCTTTTCTTCCAGAGGATCTCTTTGTGAAGGCTGTCTGAAAATGCAGGGCAAGGCTGTCCCCTCACTTCTCTGGAGAATGTCGGGAACACCAGCAGCACCGTTTCTCTCTCTCGGAGTGCGTCTCCCCTTCCCAGCTCTCACAGAGGCCAGATTTAAAACCCTCACCGCTCCGGGGGAAAGTCAGTGCCGATCAGTGACCGAGCAGCCTTCGCCGAGGGGTTATTAATTTATTTATAACGTGTGGCTGCGCTGGGTTGAGCCAAAGGTTCGTGCGCCCTGCATGCGGCAATGGTCGATGCTCAGGGGAAGGGCATTGAGCCAGGGCAAGGATGCAGCGATGGACCCTGCTCTGTTACCCTCCCAGCTTTCTGCAGTGCGTGATTTTGGTTGGACTCGATGATTTTAAATGTCTTTTCCAACCAAAATGATTCCATGATTCGAGGATTAGGGACTCTGTGGCCTGATGGCAATATCTTTGCAGTGTGCTCCAGCCCCGGATGGATTTCCTCCCCATCAACGTGTCTAAATGCTCACATTTATTCTGTGGGTTGCCCCAACATCCCATAGCAGGGAGTTTCATAGCTTAGTGATGTGCAACATGGAAAAAGCACTATATTTCTAGCCCCACCACTTGATCTTCCTCTTGAGTAAATACCCTGTACCAAATAACCTGCCTCACGCAACTCTTGGGCAAAACAGGTTGGAGAAAACGTAGTGGGAAGGGAGCAGAAAGTCTATGCAGCATGATCTTACCCTCTTTTTGGGGGGGACTCATGTGCTTTGGGCCAGCATCTCCCTCTCAGATCCCAGTCTGCAGATGCAGAACATGTGCCAGCAATTTAGGGAGAAAACAGCGCACACCTTCTTCACCCAGGCTTCAAAAATGGCATGGCTGCTATCTGTGAACAAACCTGACAATGCCTTTAGTATGGAGGGGATGCTGTGCATATCAAACTCTGCCAGCATGGGCACATCTGCCCAAGAAAAAAGGAGCTGGAACCAAAATGGTTTGCTGCGTTAAAAAACATCTGCGTTTGCAGAGTCTGCTGTTTGTAGGGCAATCTGCTGCAGGGGGTACGGAGGAGAGCTGGCCACGAAGCGATGGGTTAACACAGTTAGGGGTTCGTGGGTTTTTAA
This sequence comes from Caprimulgus europaeus, assembly GCA_907165065.1. Next base: position 37,359,645 of record OU015529.1, on the reverse strand, counting down.
GTATCCTTGGTTAAAAGCTTGGAAGAAGGGACCTTTAAAGGGGGTGTGGGGGGGAAGCAACTTTTAAGATGACGTGTCTTGAATGAGCCAGGCTTGATAATGCTCTGACTGCATCTGATCCAAAACATTTCATGCAGAAGAAAGCAAAAATAGGCCAAGTCAGAGAGGATAATTCAGCCAGATGAGAAGGGATGGTTGGTAAGAGCGGCTGTGTTTGGATGCCTGCAAACCCTTTCAGTAGGCGCTCCTGTGAGCTGTAAGCTCAGCCTACAGTTTTGGGTAGGCTTTGCTTTTGGGAATTATGGAGATAGCAGGGCATTTACAGGATGCTCCCCATCTTTCCAGGGCTGCTCATCCTACCCTGCCGAGGCTTTCCAGAGAGACGAGGTGGTTTTGAGCCATCTCCAGTCCTTCTAAAAGCCCTAATTTTTCCAAGTTCTTGGCCCAAATGCCCTTTTGTTTTTTTCCCCCTTTAGTAGTGGCAAAATAAATTGTATTTCCTTGGTGCACGTTTGTCAGCTATTCTGAGGAAGGTGGCAGAGAGACGGTAATTGCTCCTCACAGCGCTGGGAGCCAGCTAACAAAATTACAGCTGGGGAGCGCGCAGCTCTCTGTTGCCGTGAACTTGAGGCCTTTTTATAAATAGAAGGTACAAAAAAAGGGTAGATAATTCTGAAAATAAGGAAAAGCAAGCCCTGAGTCCCTCTCGTCCTTGATGCCGTGAGGGGTTGGTGCTTCAGGTAAGCCTCAGCATCCTGCAGTCCAGGGGACCATGTCCTGCATGTGGCAATGCCACCTTTCTCATCACACCCCTGCCACGGACAGCGTGTCCTGGCAGACTTTATGGCAGGGTTGATGGAGGCACATAACTGTTTTTGGTATCATTAGGCATGCAGTGCTATCATTATTGGATGATTTCCTTAAGATCTATTATTTGTCTTGTTACATTTTATTTAAAAGGCAGCTGACAGAAATGGTTTTTCGCGGCAGCAAAGCCTGGGAGCCATCCTTCAATCCTGGTGGTTGGGAAGGGGTTTGAGCAGGGATGGGGATATCAGCGGTGGAGGGAGAAGGCTGATGCCTCTTGAAACAGTTAAGAGGTCCTGGTCCTACCCAGCTGGACCAGGGGAGAGAAAAAATAAGACAAGACTCCTCCACATGAGCCTGGCTTCAGCTCCTCGTCACCCTCTGGAAGTAACAGTCTCTGTGATTTGCAGAGGTGCCAAACTTGGATGCCTCCGAGACGCCTCAAGCATGCTGCCTCCATCCTCGAGCTCAGCACATCCAGGAGCCCTCGCCTCAGTTTCCCTCCTCCCTGGTGCTCCTACCAAACTGATGCCATCCCTCTGCCCTCTTCCAGGGATGCTGGTACGGGAGGTGCAGATCGAGGTCTCCCGGCAGCAGGTGGAGGAGCTTTTTGGCTTAGAAGATTACTGGTGCCAGTGCGTGGCCTGGAGCTCCGCGGGCACCACGAAGAGCCGCCGGGCATATGTCCGCATCGCATGTAAGTGCCCAGTACGTGTAGTGCTTGCTCAGGCGTGACCCCTCCGGCAGTGTTTCTTGCCCCTCCATGTGCACCTGCCTGCACACCTTCGGCTCATAGTCTACTAATGTAGTTTAAATTAATCCTTCACACACCTTCTTTTCCACTTTGGGTGCCCCAAAAGGTTTCCAGAGGGTACGACCCAGCAATTTAGAAATTGTTTGCAAAGCCTGAGGTGTGACCCTGGATCTGAGGCTGAAAAAGGAGTGATGTCAAGCCGGGCATGTGCTGCTTCTAGTAGCAACGCCAGCTGAAATAGTGGCCAGGCTGTTCATTCCCAGCTTGCCAGGACCCCTGAGAGAGAGTGGGTGCAGCTGTGTGGGGTTGGCCATCTCCTAAAGTTGGCACCCTCTTGGAAGCGGTGCTTTTTGATCCATTGGAGATGAGCCATCCATGGTGGATGGCCCTGGTCTTAGCTCCCCAGCCCAGCTCCAGCTTTGCTTCTGAGCGGACATTGTCCCAACCCATCCGAGCGAGAGGCCGTGGCACTAGCTGGGTTAATACTGCATTGCCCATCAGCGTGCTCAGCTCTTCCCCGTGCTTTATTATCGTTAATAACCCAATGGTTAGCACCTTGCACGCTTTGCCTGAATCAGCGACTCCGTGTCCCTTGGAGTCCCTGCTGTCATATGTCACTTCTCTAAGCTGCTGTTTGTGGGTGTCAGCCTGATTAAGAGCGAGTTAATCAGGCTGTTACCCGTCTGAATTTGCTCTCTTAGCAAATGAGATAGCAAAGCTGTAGGAGAACAGCCAGGCTTCCCTCGTCATAAACAGATTTTGCTATTAGAAGGCCAATAATCCAGTGTATATCCAAAACGGAGGGAGCTGGTGGATCAGCTGTGCTGCTGCAGGATTTCGTCTGAACAGGGAAAAACTTTATGGGGCCCAGGGCTGGCTGCTGAGGGAGCCCTTTTGTGCAGCCCCAGCCAATGGTTTGGTGTTTCCAGACTAGTGTTTCTCCAAGCCGAGTGGATGAGATGTACCGAGAGTTGGTTGCCCAGGGCAAGCAGAAGCCTCAGCTGCACAAGGGCCCATAGTAGAGGATTGCAGCACCATCTAGTGATGTTCCTGCTCCCTTTGAGGCTCTGGAGTGGGACCCTGCCGTGTCCTCCATGTCCCTGGGAGCTCTGCTGGCCTTCTCACCCTTCCCCAAAGCACTGGCCAGCCCCTTGCTGAGCAAGCCTGGCTTTTCAGCAGTGACCACTCCCCACTTTGGCACCAGAGTTCGATGGCCAAGTTTCCAAAGTTCCCAGCGAGTCTGGGGACATGGCTCAGCCAGGACTGACCAGGGCAGAGCCGAGCAGCAAGCCCCCGTAGCTCTGAAATTTCAGAACTTGCCTTGGTGATGACATGGGAGCTGAGCTGTTGTGACCTTTCAATAAAAGGTCTTGGTGCAGAGTCCAGAGGGGGAAAGAAATGGGAGAGTTGAAGAAACAGTGGTTAAGCTGAGGTTTAGGCCCGAAAGGAAAAGACAGGAGGGGGTTTAAGCTTGCAAGTGCATGAAGGAGGAAAGGCATCGACCTCAAGCACCGTGTGCTGTCCTGAATCCATCGTGGAAAGGATGCTGCTTCAGCTCCTTCCTCCCAGGACATATTTTGCTCTAGCTGTGCTGTGCCGGAGTGTTCCTGGTGCTGAGCTAATGCTCTCACCCCCCAAGCATTTGCAGGTTGCCCTGTTCCTGCTGTGGGCTGGTAACCCCTGGGTTTTCCTTTCCCCCCCAGACCTACGTAAGAACTTTGACCAGGAGCCGCTGGGCAAGGAGGTCCCGTTGGAGCACGAGGTCCTGCTACAGTGCCGCCCACCCGAGGGGGTGCCGCAGGCTGAGGTGAGCAGCTCAGCAGCCCAAAGAAATGCCCAGTGGGATGTCCTCTCCAATCCCACAGGGAGACTGAGCACGTCCCTGCAGATAGCTTACGGCCATGATGGATGGCCTAGTGCAGAGACTGTCAGCCTTCATTATTCAGCAGAATTGTTTATTTTGGGTGGTGGATCTGTTATTTTGACATCTAATAACACACGTAACCTCAGCACCTGCTCAACCCACCTCTCCCATGCTTCTTGATGTGCTGTTAACTCGTTAGGGGGAAGATCTAACAAGGAGGCACCCAGTGAAATGTCTGAAGGGGAGCAGTCACAAGCAAGAGCCAAGGGCTGGGAAAGTCAATACAGATGGGTTTCCCTGGCATGGTAGCAGTGCTTTCCTTGCTTACAGCTCCATCGGCCCCCAGGAGCTGTGTGTTGGTGGTAGCCGCAGTGTCCCATCCTTGACCAAAACAGTAGTGAAGTGCTCCGGTCAGGCTTGGTTTGCAGGTCAGAGGCAAGGTTGGCAAGCCAATAGCGGTGGTGCTGAGGACATCAGTGATCCTGCTGTTGAAGTGGGGAGGGCTTCGGGGGTGGTCTCGCGGGGTTTGCTTTCCATCAGGGCTGGTGAATTCAGCCCCTCCAACCTGATATTCCTCCTTGCTCGTGCCCACACCCGTGCTCGGTGCCAGTATCAACTCATGCCTTTCCCAAACAGCCTAGTTAAGCAGTTGTGTCCTGACTCAGTTTTGGGGCCCTTGGAGACCCTCATAGTGGAGAGCACGTGGGATGGGCAATTCCAGCAAAACCCATGATGTGTTTTTACTGGCTGAGTGTTTGGTTCTTGTCCTTACCCCATCCCTTCCTTTGCATTTCCAGGTAGAGTGGCTAAGGAATGAAGATGTCATCGATCCCACCCAGGACACCAACTTCCTGATCACCATCGATCACAACCTCATCATCAAGCAAGCCCGCCTCTTGGACACTGCTAATTACACCTGCATGGCCAAGAACATTGTGGCCAAGCGCCGGAGCACCACAGCTGCTGTCATCGTCTACGGTACTGGCCCTTGCTCTTGGGGAGGGGACCTTTGCTGCCAGCCATGTCTCCAAACCAAGGGGAAGTATGGGCACTTTCTGGAAGTGGTAGGGAGTGAACCCCACCAGGGCTTTGCATTAAATTAGGTACTAGCCAATGTCTGCATATCCGATGCCTCTCCTAGCTTGCACAGGTTATTAGGAGCAGTTAGTAGCTGTAGGTATTTGCAAGCCTTCTCGATTGGGTGCGAAGGTGGGTGGAGGTTGGACCCAGACAGATTGTTTTGACTCTGAAAGCAGCTGAAAAGCTGCATTTGGCTGAACTTTGCTATGAAGCCAAAGATCTGCTGTGGCCAAATGCAAAAATATTCGCAAAGTGGAAAAAGGACCAAATCGGGCTTGAGCATCTTGGGTATGGGGTATGTGACGTGAGAAAGGGTATCGTGATTTGCTTTTTGTGAGGGTAAGTTGTTCCAGGGCATCACAGAAGATGAAAGGACAGAGGACTTGGTAAACTCTAAGCTTAGCTCCAGTCTCTGCTGAAATGGGCTCTGTTGATGTGTTAATGCTGTCCATCTCCTTTTGCAGTGAATGGTGGCTGGTCCACCTGGTCTGAGTGGTCTCCTTGCAACAACCGCTGTGGCCGGGGTTGGCAGAAGCGCACCCGGACCTGCACCAACCCCGCGCCACTGAACGGTGGCTCCTTCTGTGATGGGCAGCCTTTCCAGAAAATCACCTGCACCACCCTCTGCCCAGGTAAGGCGAGTTCAGAAGCCTTGTCTACACTGTCCATCCCCAGGTTATAGAATCATGGAATGGTCTGGGTTGGAAGGGACCTTCATGATCATCTAGTTCCAACCCCCCTGCCATCAGCAGGGACACCTTCCACTAGACCAGGTTGCTCAAAGCCTCATCCAACCTGGCCCTGAACACTTCCAGGGAGGAGCATCCACAGCTTCTCTGGCCAACTTGTTCCAGTGTCTGACCACCCTCACAGCAAAGAATTTCTTCCTCAGATCTCATCTAAACCTTCCCTCTTCCAGTTAAAAGCCATTACCCCTTGTCCTCTCACTCCCTGCCCTTGTCAAAAGTCCCTCCCCACACTTTCTGTAGCCCTTTCAGGTACTGGAAGACCACTAGGTCTCCCTGGAGCCTTCTCTTCTCCAGACTGAACAGCCCCAACTCTCTCAGCCTGTCCTCATAGCAGAGGTGCTCCAGCCCTCGGATCATCCTTGTGCATGGTCCAACTGTGCTCCTGGTGGAGCTGGGTTTGGTGGGATAATGCTCCCAAAGGTCTCTGGAAGCCCTGAGATGGGCACAGGTACCCAGAGACATCACGGCATTGAGGAACAAGCCCCAAGGCTGTGCCGAAGGGTGTCCTGATGTGGCTGTGTTTGGTGACCCGCAGTGGATGGAGCATGGACAGAGTGGAGCAAATGGTCAGCGTGCAGCACCGAGTGCACCCACTGGCGCAGCCGCGAGTGCACCGCCCCAGCTCCCCGCAACGGTGGCAAGGACTGCAGCGGCGTGCTGCTCGACTCCAAAAACTGCACCGACGGGCTCTGCCTGCAGAGTGAGTACGGGGTGCAGAGGGCAGGCAGGCAGGGACCTGTGCTACAGGCGATGCCAGCAGACATGGTGTTCCGGTGCTTGGCCGTGCTCTTGTTGGCCATGCCTCCAAGTTGACGGGGCAGGCAGCAGTGTCACTGACACCTGTTTTTTTAATTGTCTTGAACAAGATTTTCTTTAACCAGACTCGCTTGCAAAGCTAGTTCTCACCCAGGGGAAAGAAAGGTTTGTGGGTTTTTGGTGGGATCTAAATGCCACACCAAGCCTTCAGAAGTGGTGCTATGTTTGGGGTCTCTGCTGAAATAAGGTTGGTTGTGGTTAGTGGGGGCAAGCCAGGAGGAGTTTCATCGAATCATAGAATGGTTTGGGTTGGAAGGGACCTTAAAAGATCATCTGGTTTCAACCCCCCTGCCATGAAAACATCTGACCTGGGTCCTTGCTGAGTAGGAGCCCTGGAGCAACAGCTAGAAAAAAAACCCAATAATAGTAATAATAATAATCATGGTGCTGCTGCACTATGAGCGGGCACGCGAAGGCTGAGCAGCCTGTGCTGCCACCTGCTGCTGTGTGACACCACTGTCCCGGTTAACACTGCCACAGCCAGAAACATCCTGAATCCTGTTAGCTGGGGACACATGTCCCACCCGCTGGCTGGGCATGGGGACATCATCTCTCACTGTGCTTTTGCCTGGCTTTCAGTGCTGCTCTCCCGTCCCTCCCCACCACACTGTGTCTCCTCGTTCCCCCTGGGCTGGCTTCATTACCCCTCGCCTTTTGTTTTGTCTCATCCTCATCATCACATTCACCTTTTGTTTTCTAATTTTTTTTTTCCTAACAGATAAGAGAGTTCTAAGAGAACCCAAAAGCCACCGTAAGTGCTCATTTCATGGCCATTTTGTTTCTTTGCAAGGCATTGCTCTGGTTTTGTTCTGTCGCATCCATGGTAGGGCTTCTCGGCAGCTGGGGCAGGACAGGGGATGGGAAGAGGAAGCAACTAAAGCCCACCTCAAAACTCCTGCGTACATTAAATCACGGCCTCTGCTTGAACTTATATACAACCCATTTTTTCACCCTCACTTCCATCCCTGATTTGCTGCCTGCGTATCTCGGGAGCACCACGATACAGCCAGTGTCACACCACTAAAGCTACTCCAGTCATTGACCACCCCACCATGAGGACTTCCTTCCTCTAGTTAGGGGTTCCAGGGACACATCAGGGTTCCCATTTCTGGCATCCAGAGTGGGAATGGCTTAAGGACAAGGTGACACCTCCCAGAAGTAGCATAGTCCAAATGTGGTTGAGATCACCAGGCCTAGGACAGGATTTCACTCCAGCATGAAACTGTAGAAACCAAGAGATGTGGGTGAGCGTAGAGGGAGGAAGAAGGGTGGGCTGAGCATGCTCAGCTCCTGCTGCTGGAGGCTTCACCGTGCTCTGCCTTCCTTCTTTGTCCCTCTCCTTTCTGGGCAGATAAATCCCGTTTAAAGATCGAGAGCCTTGTGGCAGGGGAAGGGAAGATGGAGAAGCTGGGGGGTGTCTGTATGGGTACAGTGTTTCTCGGTCTTTCTGGATGGATGCATAGCTCAGGCACGTATATATGAGACACATGGTCAGGCATTACGGTTACTCCTCAGGGTTGTCTCTAGTAGGATGTGAAGGTTGATAGCTTCATTAATCTGGGCTGCACAAACCTAATGTTTCTGGGCTTCTTGGTGCTCAAGGAAAGTTTACATAAGCCATAAAAAGGTGTCTTCCAAAGGTTTTAGGGCTTCACCCCCATCTCAGTCTCTGGCATCACTCTAACTTCTGGTCTGCTCTTAGAAAACACCCTCCATCTTCCTGCCACAGCCTTTCCACTAGGCCCAGTACACATCTTCCCTTTCGTGCTTATGTCCCAAGTCAATGGTAGGGTTGGGGAGCACTGGTGGGTCTTGATGTGCATTTCTGGTGCTCCTTGTCTCACCTGCATTTCTTTAATCACTTGCAGTGCTAGAGGCTACAGGTGATGTGGCCCTGTACGCCGGGCTGGTGGTGGCCATTTTCGTCTTCATTGTGATCCTCATGGCTGTGGGGGTGGTAGTGTACCGGAGGAGATGCCGAAATTTTGACACAGACATCACAGACTCATCAGCTGCTCTGACTGGAGGCTTCCACCCCGTCAACTTCAAGACCTCCCGGCACGGTAAGAGCTGTAGCCCATGCAGGTCCTGCTTGCTGGCTCAAGCCCAGGGAGAAAGGAGGGCTTCTCACAGGTGTCTCTTCCACTCAAGCAGTGCTTTTACCTCCCCTTGGTTCCACTGCTGTCTTCATCCCATCCCTGTTTCCTCCTCCCACAGACAACCCTCAGCTGCTGCACCCCTCGATGCAGCCGGACCTGACGGCCAGCGCCGGGGTGTACCGCGGCCCCATGTACGCCCTGCAGGACTCCTCCGACAAGATCCCCATGACCAACTCCCCCCTGCTTGACCCCCTGCCCAACCTCAAGATCAAGGTGTACAACTCCTCCACCACCTCCTCCTCGCCAGGGCTCCATGATGGGACAGACCTACTCGGGGGGGTCCCTGCCACTGGGACCTACCCGGGGGACAACACCAGGGATGGCCACTTTGCAAATGTGCGGAACAAAGCACTGGGCTCCCAGCATCTCCTCAGCTTGCCCCGGGAGCAGGGCAACAGCGCCAGCAGCACATTTGGCTACCTGGGAGGAAGGCTCACCATCCCGGGCACTGGTAAGCCCTGGCCTGAGGAGGGGGGTGCATTTGGCTGCTGAATGATCAAGAAGTTTCTCTTGCCTGCCATGAGCAGCCCAAAGCTGGCTCGGGGGAGGAAACCAGCAAGCCGTTCCTAAGCCAGGCTTCTCAAGCTGGAGGTCACAGCCTCCTGGGACTTTCCTGGCCAGCCCTGCCATCAATCCAGGGCCAGTGCCTTGCAAAAAGATCCAGCATGCAATTTTGCTTCCTAATGCAGTGTTCTGGCTCCTCCCTGCAAGCAGTGCAGCTGAGGAACATCTGGAGATATTTCTCCTGGGGTGCTCTGGGCTGCCCTAGCTCACTGCTGTCCTTGTGCTTGCCGGCCAGGGTGGAAGGGTGGTTTCTCCCTGGTTGTTTCTCCTTCATTTTGTGACTAATGCCTGTGTGTGCTGTGCTAGGGGTGAGCCTGCTGGTGCCCCATGGAGCCATCCCTCAGGGGAAGTTCTACGAGATTTACCTGGCCCTCAACAAGGCAGAGAGTGCCCTGTAAGTCCCACCGTGCCGCCCACGCTTCTGCTCTTAATTGGCCACCGTGAAGCTTTCTTTCCAACTGGTGTCCCCTCTCCCCTCCCAGCCTGCCCTCTGAAGGCACGCAGACAGTGCTGAGCCCAGCAGTGACCTGCGGACCCACCGGCTTGCTTCTCTGCCGCCCCGTTGTCCTGACCATTCCCCACTGTGCTGATGTCAGCTCCTCAGATTGGATTTACCAGCTGAAAACACAGTCCCACCAGGGAAACTGGGAGGTAAGGTGGGAACCCAGCCCTTGCGACCAGCAAAGACCATGAGCGTTGTGGGACGCAACCCCCTGGGCAACAGGCTGACCCCCAGCCTTGATTTCCCATCTCTCCCTGTAGGAAGTTGTGACCCTGGATGAGGAGACCCTCAACACTCCCTGCTACTGCCAGCTGGAAGCCAAGTCCTGCCACATTTTGCTAGACCAGCTTGGCACCTACGTCTTCGTGGGAGAGTCCTACTCCAGGTCAGCCATCAAGAGGCTCCAGCTGGCAATCTTTGCCCCCACCGTTTGCACCTCTCTGGAGTACAGCCTGAAGGTCTACTGCTTGGAGGACACACCAGATGCTCTGAAGGTATTGTCACCTTGCGAGGCCAGCTCCGGGGCGGGCTGCCCCTGCTTCCCAAAGCTGTTGGCGCTGGTGATGCGATGTTGCTGGGTGCCTCTTAGGATGGCCTGGCCCAAGGGAGCAGACAGCCTGATGAAACTGCCTGCAAAGTGACTGCAACAGTGAAATAAGTGTTTTTGCTGCTTTCCCTGTCCTTCCTCACCTTCTCTGAAAGAAATAATGAAGATGTTGCTTAGCTCCTGTATTGGGCCCCCTTTCTGCAGGCATTACATGAGAGGTTTTGCTGCTGCTGGGTGGGTTTTCCGTCTCCTACTCAGGAAAAGCTGCTGAGATTTGCCTCAGGTTTTCTCTAATCCTGTTCTTCTTGCGTGGAGACTTGTCTCTCCCCTCCTTGGGAGGGTTTGTGGCACTGGTAGCATAGAGTGCAGTATGAGGAGCTTGAGTTTTGGTGCTTTGGGTGCCTGGACCAGTGGTGTGATGGAATTCCCTGTGACTTGTCCCATGGTGTGAGGATCGCTGCAATGCCTCTAGGTGGAGATGTAGGCAGAGCTCAGCTCTGCATCCTGGATTGCATTTTTCTCCTTAGAGCTGTTGGTCTAATAGAGGGATGGTGTTAAAAACAGAACAGGTGGCACTCTGAAGAGTGCCATGCCCAACCTTTATGTTGGACCTTTGGATCAGCTGAGAAGTACAGAGGTGTATACAGATACTCATGTATTATAAAATTCAAGTTGTAGGTTGGGCTGTTGTGTGAGGTGAGTTGGCAAGTTCTTGGAGAGCAGCTGTCAGGTGACAAAGGCTGCTCTCCTGGGAAAGACTACCCACGGTCTTGTTGCAGCTGCTGGCTCCTCTTGGCAGGAACATGCCTGGCTTTGGGTATGGAGAAGGGAAAGGAGCAGCCTCTGCTTATCTCCTGGGTCTCACACTGCCTGTCTTGCTGCCCTCAGGAAGTGCTGGAGCTGGAGCGGACGCTGGGTGGGTATCTGCTGGAGGAGCCCAAGCCCCTGCCCTTCAAGGACAGCTACCACAACCTGCGTCTCTCCATCCATGACATCCCTCATGCGCTGTGGAGGAGCAAGCTGCTGGCCAAGTACCAGGTGAAGGGCTGAAGCAGGGGCAGGCAGGGTCCCAGACCAGGGACACCATCTTCAGCCGGGCACCACGGTGTCCTGGTCTTGTCTCCAGAGTTGTCTCCCAGAGGGGTGGAGGAGGAAGGAAGACTGGTTTTCACATCATCTTTCTTGGTGGGATGCTCTCTATCGGGTCTCTCTATCTCACCCCATCCCATCCCCTTGGGGTGGCTGGAGGAGGTGGGATCTCCCAGGGGAGCTGCTGCAGCCTTTGCTAAGCCCATGCTTTGGTGGTCTGCAGGAAATCCCCTTCTATCACATCTGGAGCGGCAGCCAGCGAGCCCTGCACTGCACCTTCACTCTGGAGAGGTACAGCCAAGCCTCCACCGAGCTTACCTGCAAGATCTGCGTCCGGCAGGTTGAAGGGGAAGGGCAGATCTTCCAGCTCCACATCACCCTGGGAGAGGTGAGGGGTGGGGAAGGTGAGGGGACAGCAACAGGACGTGCTCAGGAGATGCTCTGTGCTGCAACATTTCGCCCTGTCCTTTGCCTTGCAGCACGCCTCCTCCTTCAACACCCTCCGCTCTCACCACAGCGGTGCCACCAGCACCACCCAGCTGGGGCCCTACGCCTTCAAAATTCCCCTCTCCATCCGGCAGAAGATCTGCAACAGCCTGGATGCCCCCAACTCCAGGGGAAACGACTGGAGACTTCTTGCCCAGAAGCTTTCCATGGACCGGTGGGTCTCCTCCTGCTTTGTTTTCCCCTCCTGTGCCCTGGGAAGGGGGGCTTCGTTCCACTCTACTCCCTCCCTGCTGCAGCTAGGTTCTGTCCAGCCATATAGGTCCACTCATTAATATGGGTATAGCTGTGCATAGTTACACCCATCTATAGTCATGCATCCATCTGTGCCACAGTCTGGGGTCTCCCATCACTTTGAACTGGCCCTTATTTATTTGGGACCATGGTTGGGCTGTTCCTTCCTGGGTTACCTCTGAAGACCGAAGGGAGAGTAATTTCAGCAAAACAAAGCTTGCACTGCTTTTGCATGAATGCCTGTATCAAAAATTGAAGGCATCTCAAGGGCTTTGGCATTTGTGTGACAGCATTTCCATCAGAGTTCGCATTGCAAACAAGTTTGCTGCTCCAGCATCCTTCATCCCTGAAGAGTGCCACACCAACCTGGTCCTCCTCTCTGCTTTCCCTTCGCAGGTATCTGAACTACTTTGCCACCAAAGCCAGCCCCACTGGGGTGCTCCTGGACTTATGGGAAGCTGAGCATCAAGACGATGGTGATCTCAACACCCTGGCCAGTGCCTTAGAAGAGATGGGCAAGAGTGAGATGCTGATGGTCATGGCCACAGAGGGAGACTGCTGATGATGATCCCCGTGGCTGGCAGGCCAGGAGGCCGAAATGGGGGATCAAGGGGGAATCCTTCCCTGATGGCGGGAGGAGGCACGTGCATCCCCAGGCAGCTGGCTGAGAGAGGAAGGGCTGAGGCCATTCGCTTCTCCCTCCCTCCCTGCATCGCTGTCAGCCTTAGAGACCCATCCTCAGCGTTTACAAGCAATTCAAGTGTTACACAGCATTCCTTCTCCTCCTTCTCTTCCTCCCGGCCATCCCCAGGGCGGCAGCCGGTAGCGCTCATGGCACGGGGAGAAGTTAGGGTTTCTCAAGTCGGGATGGGGACTTTCCTTCTCCTTCTTCGTTTGGGTTCCCCTCTGGTTCTCCTCCTTCTTTAATAGCATTTCTGCGTTGAAGAGATGAGTAAAATCTAGGCAAACGGCTTACTTCTGTCAAAAGCTTCAGACAGCTTCATAAGGCAAATAAGAAAGAAAAAAGGAAAAAAAAAGTTTCTTAGGAAACGCAAATAATTTATTATCCAGATCTATGGATGAGTCTTTTTTTTTAAAAAAAAAAAAAAGATTTATGAATCTTTTTTTTTTTTTGCACGTGAGAGCAGGACCATTGCTGTGCTTGGAGTGGCAGAGACAGAGATTTCAATGAACAGACTTTTGTAGGGAAAAGCGTGTGATCCAAGTTGAGCAAAACGTGTTTACATGTCCTGGGACCCCCGGGGAGTCCGTAGGGTGAAGTGCCTCTACACTGCTCCGGTTCAGGGCCTGCTGAGACCCTCCTCAAGATTTTTTCCTTCCAAACTCCCCTTTCCCCGGCAGCAGCGCCCGGCTAAGCGAGGAGTCTGGGGTGGGGAGTACCTCCAGTTATGGGTATTTTTAATGAATTCTTCCCTGGCATTGTTTAGGGGAGCTTTTTAGGATGACTACGCCTTCATTTACATAACTTCAGTACAAGCCAAAGAATTCAGTCCCAGGGTTGGAGGGAGTTGATGAACCACTTGTGGAGGGGTCCGGGGAGAGCAGAGGGCTGGCAGGGCAGGATGCAGCCCCTTGCAAACTGCCTCTGTCTTAGATCCGTGTGCTCATGCCCAGTTTTTGATGCAGTATTTCAGCGAGGATTCAGGGAAGGAGACCTCGTTATCTCCAGGTTGCAAGCCAGGCTGAGCATTTTCACGTGAGGGATGGCATTTTAAGTAGTGACTGGGTTTCCATCCTCACATTGCAGCTCCTTTTTTGACCTGGAATAGAGTTTTTATAGTGATGGAGAGGTGTTGGGATGAATGGAAAATCATCGAGGGGTAGGCAGGGACCAAGTTCCTTGCAAAGATACGGTGTCTCAATGAAGGGTAAAAATTTAGATTGCCTGCAGATAGAAAAGAGTTACTCAGCGAGTGCTATGTCTTAGAAATTTGTATTTAAAAAAAAAATAGGAAGGGGATGGTGAGCTCAGGATTAGACTAGCTCACCCAGCAAGGCTGTGGATTCTCCATCGGTGGAAGTATTAAGAACAGGGTCTGAGAGCAGGTCCTGCTTCAGGCTGCCATGCCTGGTGTCTGACTGGCTGCGAAGCCCTGCAACGGGGTCATGGGATGCCTGCAGCAGCCTGGGGACTGGAGCAAACTCAGGGAGCCCTGCCATCATCAGGAGTATCGCCTTCACCAGACGGCTCAGAGGGAGCTTTCAGTATTGCTCGGGCACAGGTTTGATTCCTCTTGGCAGCTCTTGAAGCAGTGATGGAGCATGTGGAGCTGCTCCCTGATGTGTTTCATGGTCTACAGGGTTCATTTCTCACTGGATTTTCGAGGCTGTGGGAGAAAGCACTTGTTTCATTGCTGTTAGGTGGGAAGACTTGCAGAATGGTCTGGGTTGGAAGGGACCTTAAAGCTCATCCAGTTCCAACCCCCCTGCCATCAGCAGGGACACCTTCCACTAGACCAGGTTGCTCAAAGCCTCATCCAACCTGGCCTTGAACACTTCCAGGGAGGAGCAGCCACAGCTTCTCTGGGCAACCTGAACCAGTGTCTCACCACCCTCACAGTGGAGAATTTCTTCCTAATATCTAATCTAAACCTACCCTCTTTCAGCTTAAAGCCATTTCCCCTTGTTCTATCACTAACTTCTGCTGGGTGAACTCCTGTGTCAGGTAGGAAAGGTTTTATCTATCCTATAGGTTGCATTTGAGTGTCCAATTTCTGAGGCCCCGTCTCTGTGCTGGTGGAGGAGGTATAAGCAAATTTGGAAAGGAATGAAGAATTGGTGTATCGGACTGCCTGCTGGCGTTTTACAGGGCTCCTTTCTCGGCGCCGCAGTGCTCTCCGTGAGATGAGATGCTCTTCTTTGGGGTCGTGTCTGAATCTCTCTCACTGTCATTCTGGCTGTGTCTGGTTCATGGATCACTGTGCCGGCACGCGTGCCTGTCCGTCCATCTGTCCATCGCACCCGTGGGCACCTCTGCCTCCATCCCCATCCGTCTGTGTTCTTCTTTCCCTTCCTTTCAGTGGGCAGCAGCTGCCTGGATCTGCCGAGGGGTGTGTTTGGGGAGGTTCTCCCCATTTGTCAGACCAGGGAACCTGCCAAGGTTTGCCCTGCAGCCTGGCCCTCTGGGTGCCTGTGCCTATCTCCCATGGGTGCCCAGCGTGCCTCCCTCCGCAACTGGGGGTTCCTCCGGCCAGGCGATTCGGCAGAGGTGAACCCGCGGTCTGTGTTGTGCTGTCAGTGTCCATCTCTTGCTCCACAATCTGTTTCCATATTTATATGTCCAGGGGATGGGCCTGGTGGCATCCTCTAAAGCGACATCTGTTTATTCTGTAAACTAAAGAATTGTAAATAAAGTTTAGCATTCCTATTGTAACAAATTAATTTTTATGCAATAAATTATATTTCCTAGTCTAATTAAAAAAAACCAAAACAACCTGCTCTCTCCTCTCGTGTTCATCACTCACCGGTTCCTGCTGGGTTTAGCATCTGCAGGGGTTCAGGTCCAGATGGAGATCCCTGTGAGCGTCCCTCTGACCTGTTTTTGGGTGGGATGCTGCAGGCATGCCAGCGCTGGCAGGGCAGGATGCTGCTGCTGGAGTCTGCAGTGGAGGTAAGCTGCAGAGGTTCATTTACGGTTTGTTTTGGACTCACATGGCTGAATACAAGGCAGGAGAGGAAGGCTACAACTGTGTCTCCGTGAGCTAAGCCACCATCTCAAGCTAGAGGGATATCTACCAGCCTGGCCAAAAGCAATACCCCTTCCAACAAGGACTAGGACCAGAGTGCCCAGTTTGGGAGGGGAGAACAGAGCACAGAGCTACAATCTGCAAATCCCTGTCCTCCAGCCCATGTCTCCTTGCCTTGCCCCATCCCTTGCTTTGGGACCACCTCCACCACACTGCTCCTCTGCTTCTGTCACATCACTCTGGCTCTGTCGGAGCAGGCAAAGCCAGAAGGGTTTGCAGGGAGAGGTGATGGTCCTGCTGTCCCTGCCCACCCTGCCTGGGCCACTCGCTTCACCCAGCTCTTGGGGACAAGGTGCCACCAGGAGATGGCAACGTTGTCCCTGATCTGGGCGGGTATGGACATTCTGCAACCGGTGAAAGAAATGGCGAGAAAATTGCTGTTCTGTGACTGCAGGAATTATAACAGGACCATGCAACGGTGCAGAACCCTCGGAGCTGGGCTTTCCAGCTCCAAATACAATGGTGAGGAAGATGCCTCCTCAGAAGTGACAACTTTTTATTTGTATATTAATTCCATTAAGCTCAGTTGCTTTCACTGGGCACCTTTTGCACCAACCTTTCTTTGCAAGGACCAAAATCTGTGAATACCTTTGGCCAGCTGGTGCCTGATTTCTTATGATATTCTCCTATTGAAGTAACCAGCTTACTAATTGCTCTTAAAGTCAAGCTGGCCCAAATATTCTGTGAGAGTGGTCAGACTCTGGCCCAGGTTGCCCAGAGAAGCTGTGGCTGCTCCTCCCTGGAAGTGTCCAAGGCCAGGTTGGATGAGGCTTTGAGCAACCTGGTCTAGTGGAAGGTGTCCCTGCTGATGGCAGGGGGGTTGGAACTGGATGATCTTGAAGGTCCCTTCCAACCCAGACCATTCTGTGATTCTATGAGTTTCTACAGATATATGCAGATATATCTTCTGATATATTGCATTCAGTCCCCATGACAGGTCCAAAAGTGACTGCTGTGCCATCGCTATGTGTTAACAGATTTATTCTGCCCAGGAGCACCGATGCAGCTCACATCAGGGTCTCTTGACTTTCCATTGCATGTTTAAGAAATGTCCTTTGGGCCAGTCCCTCTGGATTTTACAATTCACTCATCCTGGTTAACATGTTTCAATCTACCAAGAATTACTTCATGTCCTTTGCTCTCTTGGACCTCCGGTGCAGTGAGGGCAAGCATGTTCGGTAGTCCCTTGGGATAACCGTGAAACCCTCTCTGCTCCGGCACAGCTCACCTTGCTTTCAAACCAGTGCTGACCTTGGGGTTGGGGTTGGAGGGGGAGCAGCCTGAACCCCACTTTGAGCATAGAGAGGTCCCTAAAATCTGCCCGGAGCCAAGGCAGGGGTCTGCATTGTGCAGGGTCTCTCGAGTTTGGGTATTATTGACTCGAGGAGCTGGTTAAGCATGGTCTGGCTTTGTTTACACTGCTTGCCTGTCATGGTCCCTTGTGCTGTTGTGATCCCAGGCTCTCCTCCAGCAGTGGGTTTTTTGACATGATAGATGGCAGCAAGTCAGAAATGTCAGGCAAATCCATCTGAGCTGATGGGTTACTGACTCAGATAGGCTGTGCCATCTCCTCAGGTGCTTTCTCAGTCTGGCATGTCAATGTGAATGAAAATCCCAAGGAGAAACTTCTGGAGAGAAACCCACGTGCTCCTCTAAAGCCTTTCCATTTCAGCATACCGCCGGGGGATTGGTCGTGTGCTTCTGCTTGTTTGCTCACAAAAGAGCGGGAAAAAAAAAAAGCGTTCATGTTGTTTGGGCTATTTTGACATCTGGGTGGCCAAGGCTGATCTGCTTGCAGAGGCTGGAGATGTGGGGGTGACTGGCCCTGTCTCCCAGGCGGTGGCCAGCTGTGTGTGCACTGGTGCTGCTGGGATATGAGATAGCTGGGTCCATCTGCATTTGTCCCACAGGCTGTCATACATGGAAAAAATCCAGATGAGACCATCTCAGGGCCTTCTGCAAAACATTGAGACTATTTTGCTTTGCTGAAGAAAGGCTGGATAGACATGCAAAGGAGGAAAGAGTACACAAGAGACCCAGGTTGGTTATAATTACCTCAGGCATTGGAGATGGGGAAGGCTAAAGGCAAACAGCTGGCAACAGGAAACCTCAGGTATAAAACTCCACTGATTGCAAACACGGGTGCAAATTGGCAAAGCACGTCTGATTGTAGCGGGGTTACTGGCCCCACCAGTTTATCATTTTCCCTTGTGCCAAGGAGCCAAACCCATCTTAGAGGAAGGAACAAGGGAAAGAGTGGGGGTGAGGAAGATGGTTAGTGATATTTTCCTTCATAGCCCCATGGTGCCCTCAATGTGGGAAAGTGTAGTTTGGGGGAAATTAGGGACTTTACAGTGAAATTCATCCTAATAGAGCAAAATTATAAAAGAGGAGCTTGTGTCCTGGCTCTGGTAAGGGGCCCCTCATCCTCCAGAAGATGATCCCAATCTCCAGCAGGGGATGATGATGATGCATTCATGCTTTGGTGACTTCCACCCAAGCCCAAGCCCAGGGGAAAGATTTTATTATCCTCATACTATAAAGCAGGCTGTGAATAACAATTTTATTTTATTTTATTTATTTTATTTTTTTTAAGAGAGCACTTCTGATTTGAAACTGCGCTGCATCTGCCAGAGGTCAGCTGGAGCAGTGCCAGGCTCTGTAATTTAAAAAAAAAAATATGGGGAGTGGGGGAAGGGGATGGAGAATAAAGCAGTGGGAATAGAGTAAAGGAGGAGAAGTAGAATAAAGGGGGAAAGTAGAATAAAGAGGGGAGAAAGTAGAATAAAGGGGAGAGAAAAAACAGAATAAAGGGGGGATAAAAATAGAATAAAGGGGGGAAAGTAGAATAAAGGGAGGAGGAAAAAAAAGAATAAGGAGGAATAGAATAAAGAAAAAATAGAATAAAGGAAAAGAATAAATAGAATGAAGAGGGTGAAAAAGGGAATAAAGGGAGAGGAGGGGAAATGGAATAACGGGGCGGGGGGGGAGGGAAAAAGTAGAAGGAAGGGGGAAGGCTGTGGGGGAGGCAGTGCCCGGGTACCGCCGGGCGCCCCACGCTTCCCCTTCGCACCGCCCGCGGGGCCGGGCCGGGGCCGGGGCCACCCCCGCCGGGGCGGGGCGGAGCGGGGCGGGGCGACACGGCGGGGCTGGAGCTGGCGGGGCCGTGCGGGGCCCGGTAAGTGCTGCGGGGGGGATGTAGGGATGAGTGTATGGGGGGGATGCGGGGAGGGCTGCGGCGCTGCCTTCTCCTGAAATCCAACGTTTCTGGTAAAATCCCCCAGTTCCGGCATTTCCCTTCCCCCTGCCCTTCGCTCGGCCCTTCCCCCGGGGCCGCTGGGCAAGAGTTTCCAGCAGAGCCCGAGTTCTTTATCCAGGAGTTGCTCAAGTTTAGGAGTCGTTTCGCACAGCCCGCTGGCCTTGCCTTAGTTTACACGCGTTACCCGCAGCCCGGTGACGTTATCCCGCCTTATGAGTCATTTTTGCCAGGCTGTGATGACGTTCTCTTAGTTTACAAGTGGGTCTGCAAAGCCTGCTGGCCTTGGGTTAGTTTACAAGCCATTTTAGAAAGCTTACTGGTGTTACTGGTTTACAGGTCGCTCTGCAAAGCCTAATGGCGTTGTTAGTTTACAAGCTGGTTTTGTTTTTGGTTTAGTTTTTTTTTAACGTGCTGAGGTTTCCTGCTTTTGCAAGGCCAAGGGGATGGGTTAATTTTTAATTTTAGATGGAAACATGGGTGCTGCAGCTCAAAACCCATTTCCACCATGTGTTGGTTCCCAACTTGCTCACTTTTCAGGGAGCTAGCCTCCCCATGCCATGCCGGTTCAGCTCACCCATCCGGCGTTTGCTGGGTCAAAGGAGGATCAAGCCACACACAGCAGTTTCTGAGCAACAGTGTACAACCCTCATGTGATAATCTCACTTTTGGTGTTGTTTTTTGCAGTGTGCCAGAGCCATGCACCCAGCAGCCAGAAGCTTTTCCCCAGATGATGAGCCCCTGATCGAGGACCCCTCGCAGAAGAGATACAGCCGGCAAAAGCCGAGCGACCATTTGCATGGGGCCTACGTTATTTTTTTCCTCCTGGGCATCGGGTCCTTGCTGCCCTGGAATTTTTTCATCACAGCAAAGCACTACTGGATGTACAAGCTGCAGAACTGCTCAGATGAGGCAGGACAGGCAGCATCCGATCTGCGGGTGAGTGTGATGCATTCAAGGCAGGAAAAAATAAATTATTTCCTTCTTTATTTGCTCTTTTTCCTCTCCACTCTCCCCGAAGATGAGTAAATGTCCAGCGGAGGGGACACAGAGATGATGAGGGGCCTGAACCATCTCCTGTATGAGGAGAGGCTGAGAGAGCTGGGACTCTTCAGCCTGGAGAAGAGCAGACTGAGAGGGGATCTGATCAATGTCTATAAATACTTGAAGTGTGGGGGCCAAATGGGTGGGGCCGGGCTCTTTCGGTGGTGCCCAGTGACAGGACAAGGGGCAATGGGCAAAACTGGAACACCAAAAGTTCCAGACAAACTTAAGGAAACTTTACTGTGAGGGTGCCGGAGCCCTGGGACAGGCTGCCCAGAGAGGTTGTGGAGTCTCCATCTCTGGAGATGTTCAGAACCCACCAGGACGCTTTCCTGTGTAACCTGGTGTAGGGAACCTGCTTTGGCAGGAGGGTTGGACTGGGTGATCTCCTGAGGTCCCTTCCAACCCCTACAATCCTGTGATTCTGTAACGTCCTCTGGGGTTTTGCCTGCTGCAAACCTGGGGTAGGGGTTTATTTGGGGAGCACAAATAGTGGCAAGTAAGATACTTAAAACTAAAAGGCATAGCACTTTGTGGCCTGCCTTTTACCTGTATTTGAAGTGTTAAGGTTTAAGGTGCATTTAAATAATTTGGCTTATTCTGCCCCATAAGCAAGACTACCTTTCATAGGGCAATTTCTATGGTAAAAATCTTTTCTAGGTAAAAATTGCTTTATGTTTTTTTTGTCCTTCACACTTGGTGAGCCCCAAGCCCCTCAGGGCTCTCTACTTTCCTGTCTGGACTTGGCTGGAACTGCCTGCGGGCTGGGAGATAAATTTCCCTGAACTCCTGGCTCTGTGACGAGGCATTGAACACATTTTAGGCATTTTCTCTCTCACCCTGGCTGGTGCAGCTCGTCACTTGGAGGTGGCAGCAGGGCTTCGTAGGAGCACCAGCCCTGGAGCCTGTGGCTTGTGATAGTCTCGAGCCCCCCAGGATGTTTTTGTGCTTTTCTTCAAGATCTGGCAGGTGTGACCAGAGCATCTCCTTGCAGCGATAAACATCTGTCTTTTGGCATATGGGACAAGGAGCTTGTGACAGGGCGATTGATGAGCCAGCCTTGGGGTGGCAAGCTTGATGGCCTCTCTTTTTCTCTCCCCAAAAAGCCACCTTTTCTTGCTCCTCATGCCAAGGCAAGATTATATCCCTGTGTCCCCCTGGCAAAGTGATGCCTTTTCTTTGTGGCTGGAAGAAGCGTGGTGTGGTGAGGCTCTGTCCTGTCCTCCTGCTGTTGCCAAGCTTGTTTGAGTGGTTTGGGCACATTTTATTTCTATATAAACACAGAGCTGGTGCCGACGTTTTCTCTGTGACTTCTCACACCATTACAGCATCCCCAGCTGTGTTGATTTTAAAGGCTGTTAAACCTGCTGCATTTTTGGTGAGGAGGAAGCAGAATGTCACCAATGCTGCTTGTACCAGCAAGCTGCATTGGCAATGTGCTGGTGTAAATCGAGATACTGGGTGAATTAAACCGATGGGGACCAAGCCACCATAGTGCCTGAGGACCACAAACAGGCTGCCCCGTGCTGGCAAGGGTGCTCCATCACCACGTGGCATGATATCCTGCGTTCCCTCCGTCCTCGCAGCTTCTACGTCAGGCTTATCCAAGGCAATTCTTCCAAAAGCTGTTTTCAAGTAGAGCAAATATCACTAGGTGTCTTCATCCTAAAAACTCTTGCACGGCCGTGTTCCTGGTCAGATTAACCATTACTTTATTGAAAAGATGTTTTCCCTCATTCTGCATGGTTGTGGCACAATGCTTTTTACTTCCTCCAGTGAAAAGCAACCTGGCCTTTCCATGGTGGTTGGGTCTGATCAAAAATAAACCAATCAGTGACATTTCTGCCCTAGGATGGTGAACCATGGCACTGTGGTGGGAGGGCTTACCTGCAAACAGAGCTGGACTTTGGAAAGATACGCCTGTGACTTGTAGCTGGCTCTTGGCTCCAGCCTGCTTGTCACTGCTAATTTCATGCTCTATGCTCCAGGTAATGCTCCGGTGCCTTCAGCCACCACCATGGGCCTGGATTGCTTTTCCAGCCCGGCCAGAGCCCCGCTGCCAAGTCCAGGCTGGAGCAGAATAAAAAATACTTTGCAAAAGCATGTTGGCAGCACCAGCAGACACTGGTAACTAATTCAGCACCACGATATTTTGTTCTTGTTTGGGGTTTTTTAAGGTACCAAGTGCATGGTGTGCATCATGGTTGCGTTTTTGAAGAAGGTGTAGTTAATATAGGGTCGACCACCTCCACTGGATGCCTCGGCTCCATGGCTGAGGGATGACAGCTTCCCCCATGAAAGATGGAGGTGGGAGGAAGGCAGCTTTGCTTTGAGGATTATCATTATAATTATTTATTATTAGCCAGGAAAGGGATGATAGCCTTTCAGTGCTTGTGTTCCTCCTCTAAAACTGTGTCGGCAATATGGAGCTTAACCCTCACGAGCAAGGGATGCCCAGAGGAGATGAGCTGGCCAGTCAGGGAAGACTCAGCAGAAAGGGGGAAGAACTGGGTACACCTTGCATAGCCAAAACTTTGCTCTGAAAGCGTGTCTGCAGTGGGTGGGAATACCCACGCAGGGAGAAGAGTTACCGTCTGAGCTGGATGAACGCCTCATGAGGAGGAGCGAAGAGGTGAGATGAGTTTGGAGCCTGATATTTGCCATTTGTCTGGGCACGGATTAAATTTACCACCCGCCATTCTGCTGCTGCATTAAAAATGTGACTTTTTCATAGAAATGACAGCAATCAAAACCCTTCTACTTGGCTTTTCTTTTCCAGCAGACTTTGGTCGTGGATAAGGCAGGGTAAAATTTCCCAGTGCTGTGAAGCCTCCTCACTGCCCTTCTTAAATACTTGCCTAGTTCTCTTCCCACTGCTGGTGTGAGCATGTTTGTTGGGAATGAATGAATATGTCCTCAGGGTGCTCAAAACACAGCATCTCTGCTGGATTACTTCAAGTACGCTTCTTCTTGGTGGAAAAGCATTACAAAGTCTTATTTCCTCCCCAAAAGAAAATTAACTTGGAAGTATATTAAATATCCTCAGGCTTGGTTTGTGTTTTTTTTTTCCTAAGTAGGCTGGTAAATAAGTCTTAGTTTTAGCAGCCAGCTTTGCATTTTGCTTTGTCTTTTCTCTTATGGTTCATTGTAGAGCCGTAGAGCTTTGAGCCTCCTGCTTCGCCAAGCCGATGCCCTAAGTGCAGGCATTTATGTTTCCATCTATATGGACCCTCTAGGAGTGATTATTAGATTTCCTGTTGCTTACAGTAAAGCTCCTGATAGGGAAGAATAAATGAACATGCTTGTAAACTGATTCAAAGACTACGGTGCAAAGCTGAAAAAAAAAAAACCGGAACGTGCGGAGATGTGCCAAGTGCCCTCTCGCGCTCGGACGCAGCGCGGCCCTGTCTCTGTAGGTACGGAACTGCAGAAAATGAAAGCCCATCGTGATGGGGTTGGATATGTAGGTCATCCTCTTTATGAACATTGTCCTACCTGCTGACTGAGATTCTCACAGAAAAAAACAGGATTGAGCACCTCGAGGGGAAGAGATGAAGCAGACAGGCTTTCACAGTGTAATACATAAAATGGATTGAAAATGTAAGCGTTTGGCTGCAATCTTGGCAAAGAAATCTCTCTCTCTCTGCTGTGGTTATTGCTTTCTGCTTGCCCAGCCTGACCTCTGTGTGAGATGGGCTGCTGAGTATTGACTGATGCGGCGGCTGACTTGCTTGGATGATATACGAGTCCCCAGAGCAAATGCATGTTGAGCCTCAATATAGTTTCTCAATGAGTTTTGTGCATGCAGGGAAGGAGACTGAGAGGGAAAATAATGTCCCTGTGTCCCCATTTGGGCTTCTTTTGCTTGAGCATGGTCTCAGGTGTGGGCTCTTGGTCACTCTGTGTGGAGAGGGATGCACAGGTTTGCTAGCCATCACGGGCTTTTCAGTTAGCTAATATTATTAATGCGTTTGTGTTCTGATTCATAAAAAGCAGCTTTCACAGAGCTCAAGTAGGATGCAGTGTTCAGGGGGTTTGTCCAGGATGCTGGACCCAGCAGGAGAAATTTGGACCTCCGTATGTCAGGCGCTGACCCATGGGGCCAGTGGGGCGGGTATTTCCTCCACCATTTTTGCTTCTGAATTTGTTATATCCATAGTTTCCTGAAATATACCAGAGCTGTTGCAGGATGAAAAAGCCCCGGGGCTCCATTCCCACTGCCTGTTGTCCTGTTGTAACACATCCTACAATGCAACGAGGTGGACATCTGTATCATAATTTCCCACGTGTGCTGTATTGTGCTATACTTAGGACCTGAAATTCATGTGTTATTCCCCCTGACAGTTTTTGTTTCATTTTGTTTTGTTTCATTTTGTTCCTGGCAGGACTTCTTTGAGAGTTACATCTCCATTGCTTCCACTGTGCCCTCAGTGCTGTGCCTGATCGGAAACTTCTTGCTTATCAACAAGTAAGTGCTGCTCCATTCCCAGGTCTGTTAGCTGCAGCTCTCCCCACCCTTGCCTGCGTCCCTCCTGCCTTTCTCCAGCTTCAGCCTTGATTCTGAGCTCAGCCTCCCCATCCCTTGGGGGGAAGCCACGGGGCACATGGGGCATGATGAGTGCAATCCCCCTGTGCTGCCAAAATCCCCTCATCTTCCCTGCCAGCAGCACCCATGCCTGGAGTTGGCTTCAGTTGCACCACTGTAAATAAATTCTTACTAAATTCCTTGATTAATTGCTTGGCAAACGATCTTTCCTCTTAAAAATGCCATTGTTGTCACCAGGGGACTTGCTGACGAGAGCTGGGCTCATCCAGGCAGGAGAAACACCTTGCTCTGGTCCTACCAGCTGCTGAACTGGGTTAAGAAATGGACCATCTGTGCCTTGCCAAGCTTGACTTAAATCTTGACTACCTGCCTCCCCTCATTTGTACCATTCCTTATCCCAGATCAAATTCCTGCACGTGTGTGGGCAAAGAGGAATGTGTTTGTGCTTAATCTCTAGATCGGGGCTGCAGTCCGGCTCCCCACCTCTCTCCCTCTGCCCTGCCCCAACCAGTCTCTGGCTCAGTAATAACCAACCTCCATGTTCAAACAACTAATTAGCTGGTCGTGACGTGCCCAGGACTGCTGTCACCCAGCCTGCTGTGTTTCCCAGGCAGGCCTTATTGCTGCTGCTGTATGTGGCTCCAGCAATGGGCATAGCTCCTGATTTTGGGGAGAAATGGGTATTTACAGCTTGGTTGGGCTGGTGGGCTTAGTCCTACCGATGGCAAAAGTGGAAATTGCAGAGCTAACATCTAAAGGCTTTTTGAGAAACTTCATTACTTTTTATACCTTAACTCCCCCCACCTTTCTTAAGAATCTTAGAATCATAGAATGGTTTGGGTTGGAAGGGACCTTAAAGATCATCTAGTTCCAACCCCCCTGCCACTTTGATCCTTCTCACAGCAGAGGAGTTGGTGTCCTCTGCACTGTGTCTTCACGTTATAGTTTTAAATGCAGCAGGTTCTCCTCCCCTGTCCCCAGGGTGCCAGCCAGCGTCCGGATCCTGTCCTCCCTCTTCATCATGCTGGCTGTCTTCCTGGTGATCACGATGCTGGTAAAGATCGACACCTCCACCTGGACCACCCACTTCTTCGCCCTCACCATCATCTGTGTTGTTGTTGTCAGCAGTGCCTCGACCATCTTCACCAGCAGCATCTTTGGTCTGAGCAGCTGCTTCCCCATGAGGAACTTGCAGGCGTTGATCTCTGGTTGGTGTCCCCCCGCCGTGCTGTCCTGGTGGGATTGTGCTCTTGGCTTTTCTGTGGTTGGGTGGCTGATTTTCTTTCCCTCCTGCATCTGGCATTTCGTCACATGGGGTTTGTTTTAGAAACTTAACTTTGCCTTAAAAATAAAGGGAAGTTGCTGAAGGAGAAACGTGCTCGGTCACATGAACCGGCGCTCTCGTTTCTGTAAATACCCCTAAACCGAAGTGCTGAGGGCTCAGCAGAGATGAGGAGAGCGGTGGTCCTTCACCCTCCCTGCCCAGGCGCCAAACACCCTGCACAGCAGTTCCAGCCAGCGTGACAGCTTGACCTGGTTATTTGTTCTGTGCAGGAAGAAGAGGGAAAGGTGAACTGTCCCTCAGCTCCTCTGCAGCTGGAGGAATCTTCAACTTTGTGTTGTCTCCTCCTTTCTATTGGGCATGTCTGTGCTCAATGCTTTTGAGCATTTCCATGAGTGATTAGGAGCACGTTGGGAGCCATGAGTGATGAGCTCCCTGGAGGTTTGATTAAGTTAGAATTGTGCTGTGGAACAGCTGACAAACCAAGAGGGGAAGGGGAAAAAATCAAGACGGATAAATTTTTCCCAGGGCTGAGTGTTTTAATGAGTTTAGCCCGGTGGGGCAAATCAGCGCATCCTGAGATGGCATACCTGTTCCTGGTGGCTTGAATTCCCATCTCAGGGGGTGCAGAAAAGAGATGGTTATATGTGTGCTGGTGGAAAGCCAGGTTTAGGCTTTGGCAGGGTTTGGACCTTCTCTGCAGAACTCAGTACAGGCAAGCCCAGCAGGTCAGGTCCCATCCTGAGCCTTGTGCAGTGCTGCAGCTGTGCTGGGGTGCAGGATGGGACCTGGGCAGTGATGCAGCCCCTCAGAGAGCTGTGTTGCAGAGAGGTGTGGAAATGGAGATGAGGTGGTGTGTGCAGCTGCACCCTGAGCTGGGTTTGGGGACCAGTGTGTGGGGCAGGGGGTTGACCTGCTTCCCCTGGGGGGTTTTGTGCCTGCCAGAAGATGTTAAGAAGAAGACATTGCTGTTGCTGGGTTCCTGGTTGCTGGTGCATCGAAGTCCTTCTCACTGGAGGTGCTGTGGGTTGCTCTCTGGTACCTTGATGTCCCTCACCTGTGCCCATCGGTCAGGCTGGCTCAGACCTGGGTGTTGAGCTCCACCTTTCTGGTCCCCTGCACAGGTCAGGCCATGGGTGGCACAATCAGCGCCATCGCCTCCCTGATAGACCTGGCGGCAGCGGCCGATGTGACAGACAGTGCCCTGGCCTACTTCCTCACCGCTGACATCTTCATCGTCATCTGCATCATGGTGTACCTCCTCCTTCCCAGGCTGGAGTACTCCAGGTGTGTGCATCAGCCTGCCCTGGGCATCCAACAGCCATGGCTTGAGAGGGTTTGTGGCTGTCAATGCCGACCAGGATTGGTGGGGGGACCCATGGGGTGCTTGCTGTGCCAGTCCCTGCCCCATCACCCCCAGCATCCCACCCCACGTGCTCCAGCGCTGTGCTGTCACCAGCTACGCTTCCCCATTTGACCAAAACCACAGACCGAAACTGGGCACCCACCCCAGTGTGGGCTGAGTTTCTGGCAAGTGTTCCTGGGGGAAGAAGGATGCTGACGCCAGGGCTTCTGAAATGTGTGAAGTCAGTGAAGAACAGTGATCTGGAAGTAGCCAGCCAGCTGGGTCCCCGTAGGACATCCATATCTGCACATCATGCCCTGATGTGCATGACCCATTGGTCTTGTTGATGCTTGCAGCCCTGAAAACCACCTGGTCCCCCTAAAGACCTGCCTGCAGTAGGTCCCTGCTGAGAACCACTGAGGGCATAAAGGGATAACATGGTGGGGAAGAGGGGGTGGTTGGTCCCCAAGTATCACTTCTCTGTACGAGGTGGGAGCTGGAGGTGTGTGGGGTTGCTACAACCACGGTGGATATCCCTGCATCACCAACTTCTCTCCTGCTCTCTCTCCAAATGGCAGTTTGTGTTTCCCCCCTGTGCACTTGGCTAATAATCTCCCTCCTTCTCTTTTTGCAGGTATTACATGAGCAGCCAGAAGGAAAGCCCATCTCTGGCTGCTGTGCCACCTGACAGCTCCACAGAGGACGAGGCAGAGCCAGGAGGAACCACAAATACCCCCTTCCTCACAAAAAGCACCGGCGTCCCCCCACTCCGCCCCATCCTGCAGAAGACCGCCCTCCTCGGCTTCTGCCTCTTCTACGTCTTCTTCATCTCCATCATCATTTTCCCTTCTCTCTCCTCCAACATCGAGTCGGTCAGCAAATCCTCGGGAAGCCTGTGGAGCACCAAGTACTTTGCACCGCTCACCAGTTTCCTCCTGTACAACTTTGCTGACTGGTGTGGGAGGCAGATCACCGCCTGGATCCAGGCACCCGGCCCCAAGAGCAAGGTCCTGCCCATCCTCGTCCTCCTCAGGACCATCTTCCTCCCTCTCTTCATCCTCAGCAACTACCAACCCCGGGCTCACATCCAGATGGTGGTCTTCAACCAAGACATCTACCCAGTGGTCTTCACGGCTCTGCTGGGGCTGAGCAATGGTTACTTGGGGACACTGGTCATCGTCTACGGCCCCAAGATCGTGCCGAAAGAGCTGGCCGAGGCGGCGGGGGTGGTGATGACGTTTTACCTCATGCTGGGGCTGGCTGTGGGATCCGCCTGCTCAGTTCTCGTTGTCCACCTCGTGTAGAGGAGCAGCTGGGGGGGATGCCCTCAGTTTGTAGTGCTGCTGTCAGGTTTTTAGGGTTTTTTCCCCAAAAATCCAGGCACGCTGTGGTTTTGGGGAAGGCTGCCTGTCTTGGGGAGTGGGGGGTACATCCAGGGGGACAGTCCTTGTTCTGGGAAGGGGTGTCCCACATGCTTGGGAGGTCCTGTAGGACCTTTATCACTCCTGGCTCGATCAGAGCAAATGGACCAAAAAAGCCTTGTCCTGGGGGCACAGGGAAACCAGTCCCTCACCCCAGTGCTGGTGAGCAGGGGTGGCCTCCTGGTGCCACCACACCAGTGTTCAGCTGAAACCAGGCCTTTTGACAGCACCTTGGGTTTTACTGCCTCACTGGTACAAGTTTAGCTCTGCAGTGTTTTGGTGGTCTTGAGGGGATCCTCCTTCATTGAGCTGTGATGATGATGTTGACCTAAGAGGGTTTCGGCCCTGGAGCAGCTTTCAGCAAGCTTCAGGAGCAGATAGCAGCTGTGCAAGGGAGCAGGGCACCATTTCAGGAGGGATTTAATTCATTAATTCAGTGAAAAAGCATATATAAGGGAAACCTCTCCACTTGGACTTCTTCTTGCTTTAATTTTTCCAAGAAAGATTGAATTGAGGGATCATCCAGCCCCCAGCATGGTGCTACTAGTGCCAGGGTTGTATGTCATGGCCAACTTGAGACCATTTCTCCTGCTGTGACTGTGGTATGATGGTTGTGGACACCCACTTACCTATCTGCAGGTGAAACACTAAGTGATCCTAACCTAAGGGTTTTTTTTCAAGTGCCTTTAGTCTGCGTTGAGAAAGGTCTATAAAAGCCAGGGAGAGCTATTAGGGAGGCTCTGATGTGATGTTCACAGCAGAAAGCTGATTAATTTAAGTAGAGAGGCAGCATATGGTCTCCAGATGCTTTCAAAGGGGGGGTGAGCTACTGTAACACCCAAAAAGATGGGCCACCCAAAAGGGACCAGCTTTTAAAGTCACTTCGATTTCCATATGCAAATACAGCCTGGACCAAATACAATTATTGTATTTATTTACTCGAATTGAGTGGATTTATAGTCTAGGAGAGGTGAACTGGTAAGTGAGGGTGTAATGGCATAACTGGACATTACAGCTGATGGCTCAGGGATGCTGTCTATGGAAAATACTTCCTTTAAGAGTGGGTCATTAATAGATGCTCTCTCAGCATCTCCAGCTTGAGTGAAGCTGCTGGTCTGGGTTGCCAGGCCATCTCCTTGCTGAGCTGGATGTGGTCAGTAAGAGGCAGGATGCAGGGCTGATGCCATGCCCCCGGCAGTCCCCCCTGGCTTTGCTGGAAGAATGGCAGGATTGAGGGTGGTTATTGCCATGAGGTGACATGTAAGCTTGGTGGGTGGGTTTTTTTATATAAATCCTTTCCAGTGTTTTGTTTGGGCTCATTGGCAATGCACACACAGTTTTTGCTTTATGGCCAATTTTTATTTAAATATAAAATCCAGACGTGAGTGGGAAAATTTACAGGGCGCGTGGTACCAAGGAGCTGGTTTATGGCACGTGAGTTTGCACATGCGGGGTCTTAATCCTGTCACTTCAGTAGGTTTGCAGCCATTCAGCCCCTGACGCTTGGCCAGGGGCTGCTTTGGCCAGCATTGACCCCAGTGAAGGTCCACCTCAGCTGGAGGGGTTGACTCCCAAGAGCTGAGGGTAGCGATGCTGGCTGACTGGCCAGGTGCTGCTCATGGGGATGAGCACTCCCATCACCTCCATAGGTTGGAGTAATATGGTAGTGGTCATGGCTGAAAAGCTCAAGCCTCATGTTGGGAACTGAAACGTCCCTTTGTGGCCTTCAGTGCTTCCCAGCAGCCTACTGTGTGGTCTACTCTCCCCAACTCATACATTTTCCCCGGTCCCAGGTACAATGAGATTCCACTTGTCTGCTGACTGCTTTGCACCTCTGCTGATCCTCCCCCTCATGTCACAGACCAAATACCTCTTGAGACAGAACTTAACTATCTGGTACCGTTGCTAATAAAGTTAATTCTTGATACTGTGTGACTGCTGGCGTCTGGAGTGATTTTTCTTGGAGATGCACCAATATGTGTGGTTTTAGCTTGCATTTTTCCTTCTGGTCATCCTTCTCTCCTGGCTTGGATTGTAAACTCAGAGAAATCACTGACAAGGGCCAAGTGAAGGAGCTCTGAAATAATTGCTTTGAGAGCTTGGTTATTCTAATTTACTATCTCCAAATGACCCGCAGGTAGGTGTGGAGAGCATATTTATTGCATCTGCAGGGGGTATCAAGCAAAAAGGGAATTTCTCCTTTGTCTGGGATGGTATTCAGCTAAGGAAAGTTAGAGAAAAAAGGGGAAAAATCGGGTTCATACTGGGCAAGGATCAGGTCTGGATATAAAGCAGGGGCTGCTGGTGGGAGCATTGCGGGACAGAGATGGATGCTGATGGGCAGCCTGAGCCATGAGCGTGTGGGTGACCCCCATGAAAAAGAGGATGGGTAATCTGTAGGGTATTGCATATAACAGCAGGGAAGCAATCACCGCTGTATACTGCCTGGGCAAAGTCAGGTCTGATGCTCGGTGTAGGGCGTGTCAAAGAGCTCGAGGTAAGAAAATGCCGAATGACGAGAGAAGCGGTGGTTGCAAGGCAGAATGAAGGCTGCTGTGTCTCAGAGGCATTAGTCAATGTGCACCCACAGGTTATTTCTTGATGGTTTTAAATAATGTGTCTCTGATAAGGAATGCAGCCATTGACCCCAGTTCAGGAATGGTGCATGCTCCCTGCTCTACACCAGCATCAAGGTGGGAGAGCCAGCAGAAATGCTAGGGAGTGTCAAAACCTGCTTCATGGTATTTAGACAAGGAATGACACTTTTTTGTGTCACTTCAAGCTTTACAAAAGGGAGTTGCTCCCTGGGTCTTCGTTTGGACCTGGGTCACCTGAGGTCCAGAAGAAGACCTCCGGTATGGGCAGAGCTGGGAGCTGAGTTGGGTTTATGGGTCCTCCTCACCTGTCCAAAATAGCATTGCCAGATTTTCTCTCTTTAATTAACACTATCCTATTGGCTGATTAAGACAGACTAGCAAGGTTGTAAATGTTTTCACCATCTTTCATCCAAAGAGAGCGGCTGTGAGCTGGCTGGCAGGAGAAGGACCATGTGTTCTCCACAGGGCTTGGCCTCATCTCATCAATGGGTGTAAAATGAGTGATGCAGGCACTTGCAAAATTAATGAGTGGGCCTGCAAGAGAATGAAACTGAATTTAAAAAGATGGGCCTGAATCCCTGTGCCGTGCCAAGTGGCAGAGCCGCTTGTCCAGCAGTCTGGGCCAGCATAGCTGACAAAACAGCCTGGGGGATGGAGAACCCCAGCTCTGCGGAGGGCTGGCAGCCGGCATGGGTGTGATGCTGTGCCTGTCCCATGCTGGCTTCACCGACGGCCTTTGGTGTTAAATCCATCTAGGCCAGGGGAGGTGAAAGCTGTGAACTGGCAAAGCAACAGCAGCGAGATGGGGAGATGCAGGGAGCGGGAGGGGGTTGGCTGAAAGAGCAGAAAGCAGAGGAGATGCATCTGTTGCAGCTTGTGCTCAAAGGAGACTAGGGGAGCCTATGCTGACCTTTTTTTCTCCTCTCTCTCAGCTTGATGGTGCCAGCTACTTCTCCCTGCTTCAGAGCTAGAGCATTTAAGTGTAGGTATTTGGGGCTTTAAAACAAACAAAAGTGTTCCAAGAGGAAAGGATGCTTTTGCTGTGGAGTGATACTCATTTCCCATCAGCTGCAAATTACTTTCCCTCTTTCTTGCTGATCTCCAAAGCCTTGTCTAACCTGTCCCCACTCAGTGGAGTGTCCCTCGGGGTGGAAATGCTGCCACATCTCCATCTGTGACACTAACCTTGGCATTACAGAGGCCTTGGCACAGCACTATTACCCTTTGGGAGGTGGAGGCATCTTTGAAACAACCTCGCTATCCTTCAGCATCACCTTGGTGGGGACCAAAGAGAAGCTCTGCTGCCTCTCAGCTGCTCCATTGTACGTGCTTTGGGGCAGGACTCATCCTTTTGGTGTTTCACCAGGAGGCACTGTGAGACAAAAGCCTAAAGAGCTGATGTGGCAACGCCTTTGGTGGCTCTGCCATGGGAGCGGGGCAGTAAGGCTTGGTGGTATGTGGTAGCTCACAGCACAGAGCATCCCTGTGCATCTGCATCCATGCCTGTCCCCAGCATCCTAACAAAGCTCCTAATGAGCTCTTGCGGTCCCCATGGTCAGTCAGGGGCCAGCATACGTGACCTCATTCTTAATTACCGTCCTGTGGCAGCTTCATTTGTATGGGCAGCAGGGTCCTTGGGCAGCACCCTGTTCTGCACAGCCTCTCCCATCAGCCCACCATGGACAGGGTCATGCTCTCCAACCCCTGCCCTTCCAGAACAATGCCATGAAAAACGTATTTTTAAGATATTTTATCTCCTGGCTCTTTTTCCCCTTTGCACATGCTTGCGGGGATGGGGTTGAAGCTTGCCAACTCTTGAAAGGGACGTGTGAGCCAAGGACTTGAAATGCTGGTGGTCAACTTCTTCAGTGGGGGCTTGGGGAGGGCCATGGTCCCCAGCAGACGAGCTGAGCTGATCCTGCTTCTCCACGGGCGCCCCAGAGGAAAAAAAAAACCTCATCTTTGAAACCTTGCCAGCCAGCTGCAGGCTTGCCCGGCTGCTGTTCTCCTTTTCCATGGTTTATGGAGTAATTTGTACTATATTTACACGACGGTGATAAACAGTTTTTAAAATGGAAGTGAAGAAAATGCTGTTGAATGAATTGTTACAAAAAAGCCCTGTTTGCTGTTCCAGCAGGGGGAAAAAAAAGGATAAAAATCACCATCCTAGGGACATGCTGTTCGTCAGATCTGGGTATTTTTTCCCTTGATTTGTGTGCCTAATGTGAGAAGAAGAAGTCGCAGATGCATGCTGAATTCTGCAGGGAACATATGCATGCATTTAAATCATTTACAGCATTTACTGGTGCAATTGTAAAGCACATTATTTTTCTGCATTTGTAATTAGGCTCTAACCAGATGGTGAAGGACTGTAGCTCCTGATTAGACAGGCTTGTGCTCTGTTGGGCGGCACTGCGAGAACAAACTGAGCTGAGAAAGTTTTCCTCCTAATTTATCATGCTGTGGCAGGGGGGTAGAGTATCTGGGGCTGGCTGAGCATGAGTTCCAGCATGCCCATAGCAGGCTGGGCGAAGCCGAGTGAGCTGGCGGGTCTGATCCCCCTGCCATCCCTGTGTGCTGATGGATGGGGTGCACACACGCTCCCCTCCAGCTCCGCTTCCATTCCAGGTTTGGTAAGCCCGCCTCGCTCCACTCTGTACAGCTTCGGGTACCCAACAGAGCAGGATGGAGCATTTGCTTTGACAAATGTTTTTAATATGAAGCAAGAGGCTTGGGTTTGGAAAAGGGGATTCAAAATGGGAGCAAGTGCCAGGCTTGTGGTTGTGCATGAAGAGCGAGCACACATGTGACAGGACAAGAGAAAATAGCCTCAAGTTGCACCAAGGGCAGTTGAGATTGGATGTGAGGAAGAATTTCTTTCCTGAAAGAGTTCTCAGGCATTGAAAGGGGTTGCCCAGGGCAGTGGTGGAGTCCCCATCCCCGGAGGGATTGAAGAGTCGTGTAGATATAGTGCTGAGGGACATGGTTTAGTTGGGGACTTGTCAGTGTGAGGTTCATGATTGGACTTGATGATCTTAAAGGCCTTTCCAATTGAGGCAATTTTCTGATTCTGTGTGCCCAGCGTTAGCTCTGCTCTTCAGCACTGTGTTTTTACTGCCACTCTGGCCAGCCCTTGGCTTGGGGAGGTGGGTAGAGCTCTCCTGCACCTCTACTGGGGCCAACCTAGGGAGCTTCAACAATAAAGTGTCATTGGCTCATTGGATCTGCACCTCTAGGACCTGGCTCCCATTTTAAATGCATCACCCCAAAGACCTGCTAGCCTCATTTTTTACCTTAAACAGCAGTGACAGCTCTTCACAGCCAAGTGTGAGAGCCTCCATGCTGAGCCTGTGTTCACTTGCATGCACCTTCACTCCAGCAGGTCAGGAGTCACCCCTCACTATCCTGTAGGTTCAGGCAAAGGAGAATTTATTAGGTGTTACTTGTACTTCTTCCTACAGTTTCTTATTTTCCTGGCTTACCTCCTTAAACTACAGGTGTGTGAACCCAGACAAAACAGATTAAATGAGAGACACTGAAAGAGCAGAACAATGGAAGAGGAACAGGACATGGGCCTGAGCAGCTCAGGTAGACCCATGGGGTTGGAAGTTGGGTCATTGGACAAGAAGCATGAGGTGCCCTCCAGGTTCCTCCTGAGGCAACTGTGTGACCCAATTTACTTTGTGTCCCCTTTGCTCATTCCCTCACAGCTGTGCAAATGGTGATCATCTTCCCTTGGGTTTTTGCCCTCCTGCTCCACTGGGTTACCACCAAGGTTATGCGCAGGGGTGCCCAAGAGGGAGGTCATCTGGTACCTGGCACTGTGCTCTGGACACTCCCTGACCCCAAAAGTGGACAACCTGGACATGCAGGTCGGAATCTGCAGTGGAGGGAAGTTGACCCTGCAAAGGGTATGGTGGCAATAGGGCAGGAGGATGCATCCAACCCGAGAGATCCAGAGAGCTGCCATGCAGATGCTGTGCCTGTAGATGGCACCTTTTACTCTGCCTCTGCTGAGGAGGAAAGGAAAACTGAGGGGAAAAGCCTGGCTGGTAAAGTAGAGCTCAAAGCTCAGAGGAAGGTGCTTTGGGTGCGTGGCATGGGGTCACCCAGGGTAGTCATCCCCCAGGAGAGCAAAGGACCCTGCTCCCAAAGCTGCCCGCTTCTCACTGTCCCTGCCCTTGCTCAAGATCACCCCTTGCAACCATCACCAAACGGTTGCTACGCTGGGAATTTACTGTCATTCCCTATCAGTAGGAAATTACACTGAGGGCTGCCTCCAAAGCCAGCGAAAAGCACCTCCAGCTGCTCGGGGAGCTGGTATGAAGGGGTTTTTACCCTTATTAGCCCCTTCTGGACACAATGAGCCCAGCCAGGGGTCACTGGACACTCTCAGTGCCCTTAGCAGGGGACATGTCCTGCCTGCTTCCATGAGGACAACTTAGGCTATGAAGGAAAACAATGCATTTTGGAGGCAGGATGCTTTGGGGTCTGCAAAGGGCAGAGCTTCAGGGCTTCAGCCAGGTCTCACAAGGCTTCTTGGAACTCACACCTCTACCATTCTACATGTTGTCACCTTGCTGCAGCTCTGGCTCTCCGGTACCTATTGCGCTGGCCCAGCTGGGGATGCTGGGTTCAGAGTAGCGCAGCTGGATCCACCTGTAAATGGGAGCTGGCAGATCCCCAAATGGGGCAAGTGCTACAAATATGTGCCCAGCTCCTGCCCTTCCCACCATTTGCTTTACCCTCCATATGGACCACCACCTTACCAAGACACAGTTTGAAATGCAGTACTTCTATATTTCTAAATGAAATAAAGAAACCAGCTGCTCTTTTGTCACTTTTCTTCTACAGCAGGAGAAAAGGCAAGGAATCCCTTACCTTTGCTTAGACTCCTCTCCAGCCTCCTTCACTCATAAATTCCTAAACAAACAGCATGATCCTAATATTGGCCTTAAAATTCTGTGTGAAATGGACCTGGAAATTAATTTCACACCGGAAAAACCAGCTCACTGTCAGCCACAGCACAAGGTGGTTGAGAAGAAAACCTCGCAACCACTGTACAAATTAATTCTGCAATTTGGGGAAAGGGTAGCACCCGGAGGGGCTGCCAGCCTGACCCACGTCGTGATGTGGGGTGCTGGAAAGCCACAAGTGGTGGAGGATGCCACCATCCTGGAGGGACTGGTGGTTTGGGGGAACAAAACCATTGTGTCCCCCAAGAAAGTGAAAGCAGGAGGCACGGGCTGCCTCTTCCTGAGCAAAAAGCTCTCCTGCTCTTCCGCATGGGTTTTATTTCCTGACTGAGGATGACAGTTTGGGGAAGCACATCCAGGGGTCCTTGTGGGAGACTCCTGGGGAAAACGAAGTGTGAGGAAATGACTGCTGGTACAATATTGCACATGCTGGCTGTCAGGCTTCTATGTCCGCGCAGACCCTGGAGTCCACGGCAGTACGTGGTCTGTGGCAAGCAGAGATCATTCAGTACCTTAGCTGGGCAGGATTTTGCCCCTGCCTGCATTTTACCTGTTTCCATGTGATATTTCATTTAATTAAAGATATAGAGATGAATGGCGATCCCACCTCTCGTGGCAGAAGGGCCAGGGAAGGCAAAGAGAGAAGTGCTACACCGTGGGGAGAGTTGGATGGAGAAATGTTCTGTGGTTAGACAGAAAATGAGAGGGGGAGAAGCCCTGCAGTACAATTTCAAGGTTGAACGAGTGGTACCAGGAGGCTGCGAAGGCTCTGCCTAGCTGCTCTGCTTTTCACAGGCAGAGTAGAGGGGATCTGGCTCCAAAAAAAAAAGATTTTCCAGTAATGAGCCCATGGAGAAAGGCTGGGATAGCAGGGAGGTTACCCCAACCCTCCTCCTAACTGCCATGCTCCCCACCTTGCAGGGTTGGCATTCATTGTGGTGGCCTCCAATCCCGATGGCAACTGGGAGTATCCCTCTGCTCATAGTGCATCACTTCATTTTAAACCCTTTTTTTCCCAGTTATGAGCTTGTTAAAAGGCAATTGCAATGGTGCATCCCCCGTGGGCTGTGTCTCGGTCGCTTCCTTCAAACAAGAGCTTGGGAACATCAACCCAGTAAGTTGGCTAGAGGTCCAGCCTGCACTCAGCTATTGATGTTGCTGCCTGATTTGCCTGATTTAAACCAAGCTTGACAGAGATTCAGCTCACAAGATACTAAATTCCTGTGGGTTTTGTGAATTCAGGAGGAGAAATCCCACCAATTCTTCCCCCGATGGGAAAGGCTACAGCCTAGGCTCCATCAGGAATTGGAGCAGGAGTCCAAGTTAGACCCACAGGCCAGGAGGAACTCACCTTTGTTAGAGCTGACTTATGTAAAACAGAGGACAGGTCTTCAAACCGCTCAGGGTGTGAGTGGAAAGCCAGCCGCCCGGCTTGCAGGCTGAGCTGCGGTGTGAAGCTGAGGCACAGGAACTGGGCAGTGATTAAGCAGAGGAGAGACGCACTTCTATTGAAATAGAAACTCTGACCTGAATTTATCATGAGAGTCGTGAAGTGAGACACCACTTGTGCAAATCAAAGCGCCTACAGACAACAACCCACCCTGAAATGTGTTTTCAAGTCGCTTAACATACAGTTTTGCTTTGGTTTCCTCCTCCTTTTTGTTGTTCCTTCTCCTAATTAGCTCCCTGATTTTATGGATGTGGTTGGGATTGGCATGGTGCAGGTATCCTGGCTGTGTACATGCTGCCTTGTGCCGATGATGAAGAGCTCAGGTATGGAGGGCAAACCCTTAGCAAATGGGTTTTTGCACCTGGTGCAGCCCCGGTGTGATGGGAGGAGATTATCTGCCAGCACTTTCCTTAACTGCTGGCAGCTCATCAACTCAGCTGTTTGTCAGGGATTTGGGGTTTTAACCCCAAAGCAGCTGTAGATGTGCCAGGGCTCTGGTGTGTGGCATCAGGCTTAGCCCCCCTCTTCAGTGTAAGCAGGTTTGGGGGGGATCCCTCATCTTGGGGGGTCCCTGCAGCTGGGGGGCCGCTGCAGAGCCCCTCTCCCCAAGGTGAGGCATCAGGAGCAGATCTCTGCCCAATCCAAACCAATCAGCCCAGGAGTGGTGGTAATTGTATAATTAGCAGAAGCTGCTCAAGAGAGGCAAGGGCTTAATTATCCCCCGCTGCTCGCACAGAGGCATTTGCCCACTGCTGCTCCAGGAGGAGGGATGTGAAGGTTCCTGATGTTTCCAAGCAGGGCTTCAGTGGCAAAAACTGCACTTGTTGAAGGTTTTAATTAAAGCTGCTTGGGATGGGGTCTGGTGGGAAGGTAAAGCTCCTCCTAAATTGTGTGTGGTGAGAGGCTCGTGGTGTGTGTGTGTGTGTACACAGCAGGGCAGCACCCAAAGCCTTGGTCCTCCTGGGGTCTGGGGGCACCAAGTGCTGCTGTGCCACCCCCTCAGTGTGGGGACTGGTGGTGTTGCATGCTGCTTCCTGTGGCTTTGGTGCTTCCAAGAAGGCAAGAAATGGAGTGAAGTGATGGGATTTGTCTGCCTTTCCCTAGAGCTGCTTGTTGGACTGGAGGGAAGGATGCCATGTCCTGCTGGGTTTAGAAAATCTGGGAAGACTTGGGGTTGGAAGGGACCGATGGTCAGAGCATGATGAGTTGGGTGGAAACATGCATCATGGACACTGTAAAAATAACCCTCTGTCTGTAGAAACCAAGGTGTCGAGTGCCTGAGGGAGAGGAGCTGGGGAGGAAGAGCTGCTGTGTGGCTCCCCTGGCACGACTGCCAGTACGGTGTCTGTATTGCCTTCCCTCTCATCTATGATTTATGTGCTCCAGCCGCTCGTGTGTGGAGGGCACCAAAAGCACTATAATATCAGGGGGAAAAAAAAACCAACCAAGTTTAAAAAATAATATAAATAAAAAAATAATAAAAATTAGACAAATTTAAAAATAATAATAAAAAAAACAAAACCACAGAGGCTGAGTTAAACTTCACGGGGCTGGTACCTGTCTCGGGCTGAAGTTGTGTTTGGAGAGGTAACGGCTGTCTCAGGGGTGAGCCCAGGGTCTGGGGGGCCGGTGTCCCACCGGAACCTCTCCGGGGATGGATGGGTGGGGGGTATCGGTGGAGCCGGGGCTGAAGTACCGGTTACCTGGGCGAGGGGCGCTGCGCCGCCCGCGTCAGCCGCTGCTCGGGCTCCCTCCCCTTCCTCCTCCTCCTCCTCCCCCGCGGCGACTCACTCGGCTGGCAGGGCGGTGGGGGCCGGCAGTCGCGGGAGAGCGGGGGGGGCACATGGCCAGTCACCGCTGACAGCGGACACCGAGACCAGCACCGCAGGTAATGCCTCTCCGCTTTCCTTTATTCTGCATCTCTTTATTTTGGGGTGCGCGGAGGATGAGCGGGCGCGGAGCCGCTGGCACCCCCCCCAGCCCTCTGGTGTGGGGAGGTGGTGGCTTTGCGTGGTGTATTCCTCCCCAAACGTCGCTTATCTGCTTCTGCAGTTTGGGGTGAGCGCTCCCACCATCATCATTATTTTTTGGGGGGATCGTTCAATGGTAGGAGATGGGGAGCCCAACCTTCCTCGCTTTTAGCCCCCCCAAAATTATATATATATGTGTGTGTGTTGGTGTCTGCTGTCCCGTCACCGAAAGAGCAAGCAGGGTCCCTCCTGCGTCCCCAAGCTCCCTGGGTTGTGATGTTGAGTTTGGTGTAGAAGGAGGCGGCGGGGTGAAGCTGCAAAGTTTTTTGGGGTGAGTCCGGACTGAACTTCCCAACAGCCCGGGGCTGGCGAGGGGTGCGGGTGGGACCCCAGCCCACTGGCACCCACTGCCGGGATGAAGGGGCTTTGGTCCCTTCCAAAACAGAGGAAGTGGGAAATGGACTTCTCAAAATGACAAACTTGTTCCCAATGGTTTTATTTCTTGACAAAACATTTGAGATTTTTTTTTTTAACACTTATTTTCCCTGTCCCCCTCCTTTCTTTTTCCCTGTCCCCCTCCTTTCTTTTTCCCTGTCCCCCTCCTTTCTTTTTCCCTGTCCCCCTCCTTTCTTTTTCCCTGTCCCCCTCCTTTCTTTTTCCCTGTCCCCCTCCTTTCTTTTTCCCTGTCCCCCTCCTTTCTTTTTCCCTTGCCCCTTGACAAACTCTGTAGTACTCTTTTATTTCAATAAATATTTCCCTGACCACCTCAAATCCAGACCCCCGCACGCATCCCACTCAGCATCTGCCAGATGTCTTTAGCTTTAAACTGCCTGGAGTTGTCACCAGAGCCTTTATTTAAAGAAAATATTCAAACTTCAAGAGTCTGGTCCCTATGAAAACCATCCAGCTCAATTAGCTTATGCTTCCTTTTAACTGGCAGAGTCTGGGGTGTGTTAGGGGTGTTTCGGCTGTAAGCTTTTTGTGGCAGGGACAGCTTTTTTCCCTGGTGTTGTTCTTCAGTTTGATCTGCCTGGCATCAGTCCCTTTCTTCCAATCCACAATTTTTGGATGCTACATGAAGGTAAATCATAATCTGTGCATGTTTGCAATTAGAAATACAGGTGTGGGGCTTTATTAGTGGCGTTATAATTGGGAAAGTATAAAATTTGGGGTGTTGGTTGTAAAGAGCTGTCGGGGGGAGGGGGAAAGAAACTAGTAAGGCTGCTGATGAAAAGGCAACAGTTTGGTTTTTTTTTTCTTTTTTAAATTAAAAATAAAAAGGAGAAGGAAAAGCAGAGCTGGGGTATCTTTAGCTAAAAGAAATGATGCAGAGGACAGGGTGATTCGCTGCCCGTGTCCAGGTGAATAGCAGAGCTGGTGGGGGCACAGCCTGGGACTTCCCCGCGTGGTACCCTGCATGGGGAGGGCAAATCCAAAACCAGTCCCATGCCAGCAATGCCCAGGGTGCTGCCAGCACCCTCTGGCCAACCCCTGTCACTTCGTCGAGCTGCCTGTCCTCTCCTACCCACCAGTGTATTCTAGAGGGGCATGCTGGAGTGGGTAGTTTCTGTGCCGGTTCATGGGGTTGTTTTATTGTGGTTTGGGTTTTTTTTTTCCCTGTGCTGGTTGAAAAGTCCTGTCCGGCAGCAGATCCCCGGGCATGACTGATGCAGAGGGGGTCAGGAGGGCTAAGCAGAGCTGCCCGTATCTGCTGTAGCCAGGCTGCAGGCGACCAGCCCGGATCTTTCCCGGGATCTTCCCGGTGCATCCTGCAGCAGCTGGGATGTGTCGTGGCCTCAGTGCACGATAGTGCTACAGGACAGAGCCTGGGACATGACTTTTTTCTTTTTTTAATTTTTTCTTTTTTTTTTGGTGGAGCAAGGTATTCCCGTGCAAAACACACTTGTAAAAATCCAGGTGGGTGTTTTGTGAGAGGGAGTTTTACCATTGTCTCTCCTTCTTCCCTGCACTGGGAAAAGAGGAGAGGAAATCTCTTCACAATTCCATTTTTCTCCTCCACCCCTCTCCCTCTCCAGTGCGAAGCTCTCTTGTTCTGGGAGGCAAACTATTGGTTTTGTAGCACCAACTTGAGATAGTGTCATGAAAATACAATGTTTTGTTTTAAGAACAAGTTGTAAAACACTTCCTTTATGGGAAACTAAAAATTTGTTCTTTAATTTTTTTTTTTTTTTTTTTTTTTTTTGATAAGTAGGAGAAACAATGTTTGTGAGATGTGGGAGCTTTGGAGCTTGGCTGTTTGCTGTAGCTGGGCCTGGGAAGGGCACCCAGCCTGTGTGCAAAGAGCCTGCATGTCCCACCCTGGGGGCATCACTGGAAAATAGCAGGGAGGTAACACCAGAAATGTTTGCTGCTGCCCACCTGCTATAACCTAGGATAACATACAAGGTCTGATATCTTCTCTGCTAACCTGATGGAGGTAGACAAAGAAAAAGGGCCCCACAATCCCCGTTGGCGCACACTTCGGGAGCAGTTGAGATGGTGAGGACATCTTAAAAAGGATTTAATTTATGGAGTTTCTTAGATGTTTTGTGCAGATGATCTTGAGCAGAAATTATTTATAAATTTAAGAAGCTTTATGATGTGGGATTGGCTTGCTGAGGTGCTTGCCCATGGCTGCTTCTTAGGCTGCAAGATATCCCATGTGCTTGCAGCTGGATTATTGCAGCCTGGCTAATTTTGCTGGAGGTTTGCTTTGTGAGCACAACTAGTCTAAAGTGCATCCCAGAACTTCTGCGTTTTTTCCCACTAGTGTCCTGCTTTCTGTAATAAGACTTTTAATAATGTTACAGGAGAACAAGAGTTAGTTTGGGGCTTTTGTGGCCCAAGACCTACAAGTATTGAAATTCATGCCTTCATGCTTATGATGCTATGGATCCTGTTTCAAGGTCTTATGCAGGTTCTGCAGATGAAATGGGGAATCCCAGTGGTTAAGACTCACCCAAATCTTGAAGATGTCGTGGAATTTGCCCATGGTTCTGTAAGGACCAGGACACTATAGCAGGGGCTGGAATAATGTTTATGTACTGGCTGTGCTGAGCTCGAAGCCTCGGTTAGTGTAGGCAGAAAACCTTTGGTCGTGGAGTCTTGATGTATTTTAGCCCATGAAGATGTTAGGATGTGGCTTTGTTGGCTATGGTGCCCTTCATTAATGATGAGAGGTGCCATCCTGGGCACATGTTGTCTCTTTTTCTGCTAAACAGCCTCACATAAGTGTGTGCTTGGACCTGTGCCCAGTGGCCAGGGACCTTGTTGGATGTGTCTTGCGATGGAAACTCCTATCTGGTCGTGGGAAGGACATAACATCCCCTCCCCAGTCTCTGCCAGAGCCAATGTTGCAGAGAGGCTTTTTTTCCATCCTTAGTCTGAATTGCTTTGCCACAATCTGTGCATTTGCTGTCACAGTGGCTCTTCAAGGGAGAAAGATGTCCTGCTTGGAGTGTGCTGGGGAGAAAGTCACTGGTGGCAAAGCCTGATGGCCACAGGGGGATGTTATGGTGCCCAGGCTGCCACGGCTTTGAGAAGGGCATGTAGGAGAGGGACTGGTCAGCTTGGAGGGTCCTCAGCCATGGCTGGGGTCCTTGAAGGGCTTGTGTGAACCAGCCTGTCACTGGTGATGGACTACTGTCATTAATTCAAATAATTTCATCTCTGCTGAATGCCTTTGTCTTTCAGTTTGACCTCCTGCTCTCAGGGGTTACTGTTTGGGATTGCGGGATTTGTTGGGTTTTTTTTCCTCGCTCCTAAGTAGCCTCATCTTCCTTTCCCTGTGCTGTCTCTACCACTTTGGGTTTTGGGTTTTTTTTTCCCCTTCCTAAAATTTCAGCTAGTGAGTGATTAGCCCCAGCGTGCCCACAGTGTAACTCCACCAGGCAAAGCATCTCTTTTATTAGCTCGAACAGCCAGTGGGCCTTGAAAAGGTCTGTTGCTGCAAAGTGCCTCTCGCTGAAAGTTAAGTGAGCTTTGTGCAAAAGCAGCAAGGACACTTCTCTCTTGATTTGGATGAGGCAAGAAATGGCCTGAGAGCTTTCATGGCTCGGGTTGCTCAGTGTGAAGGTGGCTTTTTTTGGTTTGGGTTGTTGTGGATTTTTTTTTTTTTTCCCCTCCTCCAAAGCACCCCTATTTCTCTCTTTTTAAGATCTACCTTTCCAGCCTACAAAGGACTGAACAAATTTGCTTTGTTGCTTCTTTTTAGTGATGCAAACATCCAGCCTGGAGCTTAGGAGTTCCTGGAGGTACAGAGATGGGTGAGGTCCTGGGTGCCCATGTACCCGGGCTCCTGTGCTGGTGGAGGAGCTTGAAGTGGTGGCTGCTGCAATGAGTGCTTGCCAAGGAAGATGGAGTGAAATAACTAACCCATCTTCTATGGCATGGCTTTGAAATGTAGTTTGGCTACTGATTGCTAAGAGCTGCTGGTCTTGCAGCTGATGGCTTGCTCTTGAAGTTGATGCTGAATTTCTTACCGCATTGTTTGTGCTGTTACGGCTGTGCTTCTTAGAGTGAAGCTTATAGCCTGCTTCCTTACAGCTGCTGCAAAAAGGTGATGCTTATGTTCAGGGCTGCACCTGAGTGTGGCAAAGAAAGAGGTGCCACGCTGGTCCCTTCCTGTCTCTGCAAGTGCACAGCCCTGCCGAGCCCCCCAGCTTCACTTCAGCCAGCCTGAGCCAGAGGGCTTGAGCAATAGTCCTCAACCATATGACTAT
This sequence comes from Caprimulgus europaeus, assembly GCA_907165065.1. Next base: position 37,315,601 of record OU015529.1, on the reverse strand, counting down.
TACTATTATTCTGTAAAGAGTGGGCAATATTTAGGTGAACACTTTTTTCCTTTAATTCCACTTCATGCATGTCCCCTTTTTTTTTTTTTTTTTTTTCCTTTAAAAAAGCCCCAAACCAAGCAGAAGTTGTATGCTTGCACCTGAAGCAGTGCAGGCTGGAGTGCCTCAGGATACATGAGCACAGACCACGTGGCGGTGTGTCCTGGTTTTTGGTATGATAGGGTTACAAACTCACTCAAAAATGTTGGGTCAGAGCTTGAGGATGTTGGATACTTCTCCTGCATTGTTTTGATGCTGGGGCTTGGAAGTTCAGCCAGGCTGCTGCCCACATCTGATCAGCAGGCAAACCTTCCTTCTTCCAGGCAGGGCACAAGAAGAAAGCATCTGGCCTCCCATTCACTAGCAGACTTTGGGGCAGGCCTTCAGCATCTTTTCATTTGCTGCTTTGCCCACTGCTGTATGTTTTTTTTTTAAGAGTCTGGAGAGAGGTTCCCATCTTGTGAAACCAGACTGTGCATGCCACTTCACTGAGTTCAGCTTTCTACCTCTTCCTAAAGCAGTAATTCCCAACCTTCTTCCCCTTCCTCCTTTTTTATTTTATTTTTTTTTTTTTTTAGTTTAAGCTAAGCTCTGTTGACTGCTTTTCCACCTTTTCATCCCATGTCAGCCTCATCTGCTCCACAGCCCTGCTTCTTCTTTGCTGCCTTGCCTCCGGGTGCTGGGCTCTGTGTTGGTGCAGCCCAGGAACCAGGAGAGCCAGGAGCCTGTTGGCTTGCTCTCCATACAGCATCCCAGTCTACCTCTTAGTCTAGGAGCTGCTGTTCCAGCTTCAGTGAGGTTTTGTGATGGAAAATGGTTGCTAGTCACCAAAGGAATCATAGCAACCGGTGCTGGAGACTCAGTAGAGCCAGTGCTGCCCCACTCAACAAAGATCAAGCATCTCCTCTTCCATGTTGCCTTTGCTGTGGAAGGATGGGTGGCCATGCCTGCTGCAGTGAGGAATGGGGATTCTCCCTTCCCAAGTCCCTCACGGTGTTATTTTAATATTGTATGAATGAAGAAGTGTATTGGATGCTTGGACTCGTAGCACTAAATGACTTTCCTTGGCGATAGCATGGTTGGGATGTGCAGTGGCAGAGGGTTTGCATGATGCTTGTGCAGAGCTGGGCAGTTATCGGGATGATCTCATGGCAGTTGAAACTCCTTGGAAAACCCACTTCACTTTCAGCCCAGACCAAGATTTTCCTAGATGGACTGAGATGTTCAAACATGACATTTTCTTCTGGTTTGGAGCTGTTGGTTAAACCATGTGTTAATCTTGTCTTGGATCCAGTGTTGGTCTGCTATGGGGAAGCAAACCTCTTGTAGCCCCGGACAAAATGTTTCTACTGCTGTCCTTGTTTTGAAATGGGAGTAAACTGCTGGAAATGTGGGACATTTTGGCATTAGTAGTTGTTAGTAAGTAAGAGCTCTAGCTTTTCCCTGCTAGAAGAAATATTTAAATACCAGCAGTTGGTACTAGCTAGATGCACAGAGCAGCTCAGACTCATTGTTGGCTTTGCGGGCATCTCCTGGGCTGCGTGGGGAAGAAAACATCTCTATCTCCAAGCTCAGCTTTGTTTTTGGGGTGAAGGAAGGGGAGAGAGAGCATCCTTCACACTTCTCCTGCAAGCACCATCTTGGGGCTTAGGTGAATTGTGGCAGCCATGCTCCCTGTTCTGCGTGCATCCATCCTTCTCCCCCCGCGTGCATACAAATATGCTGGCCTGTATTTATTTAACAAGGGAATTTTTTCCTTCACTGCAGGGAATAGAAGAAAAAAAGGGACAATTTTTTTCACTGGGAACAAATCTCATTTTCAAGAGTCCTGACAAAATGAGCCATAAAATTACAATATTTCAAAGTGCTTCGTAATTCTAGCGTGGACGGCTCTTCATCATGGAATCTGAAAGCTCAGAAAATATAAAACTCATTAGATTAAAATAAACCACCTACTGCGTGGAAGAAAAGCTTATTTATCAATATCAATTTACTTCTGATTACCCTGTTCTGCAATTTGTTATTTTTAGGAATTATGATTTGTGTCTACCTCACGCCAATATGGGGGGGAGGAAATAAATTAACTTTTACTTTTTTTCCTTTTGAGTCCTACTTATTGTGAAGACCTGGCCAAGAAGCAATAAGAAGAAAAAGTAAATTTCTAACAGTGCTTCAAGTTGAGGAGCAGAGGGATGGAGAAGCTGGGAAAGCAGGACCTGCTGTGCCTTTGCAATGAGCTGTGTTTTGGTGTAAGGGTTGGTGCCAGGCAGTGGGCTTTGCTGAATAGGACTATGTGGGTGGTTTCTTTGATGCACATTTGATGGTGGCCCTTGTTGAAGCATCTCCTGACTGCTCTTCTAAGGTGGCTGACATGATGGAGGAAGCTTGGGAGGGTGGGCATGGGTAGCATGCCAGGGGAAAGAGGTGTCTGCCAGCCAGATACCATGGGCGTGGTGAGATCATGGTACCATCTCAGAGATTTCCACTTTGCTTATGAAGGAACAGATGCTGCAGGTGGGCAGCACGGGCTGCAGGACTCCCCTCTCTAGAGGACATCATTTGTGCTGTGTTGCCAGAGAAGGGGTTTTTGGGAAGGCATGCACAGTTTCCTCGTGTGGAAGCCATTTGGGAGATGCTTTGATTTACACTTTCATTTCTTCTTTATGCTCCTGGAAGAGAGCAGAGCAAACAGAGAGGTTGACGCTATAAATTTTGAGGCACAAGTGTCACGGTGCTGTTTGGGGAAGGGAAGAGTGGATGCGGGGGAGAGGGGCTGGGGGTTTGGGGAGTGATTAAAGATGCCAGCAGCAGCTCAGATGTGAGAACACCTCTGCCAACAAGGCACAGAAGCCACTGCTCTGATGGAGGCAATTAAGTGTGTTTTGTGTGCTTGCATGTGAGCTGTTCTCGTAGGCAAGTGCCCCAACAGCGCATTTAAAAATAACCAGTACAGGTGCACAGCCTGGAAGCTAATGCTTAAGCACCTCGAGAGCAATGCGTGGCCTGGGCTCGAGAAGCGGGAGCATCTCTACTCCAGTGTTTTGTGGAGGTGAGATGCTTGAAGGCTCTCAGAACTGTGTTGCCAACTTCACTTGAATAAATGTGTGTTGGGGACTGAGCATGTGCTGGCCAGGCTCTGTCTGTGTAGTCAAGCAGGTGAGATCCTTGCTACATTTACGGATGTGACGATGCTATTTAAACAGCAAAACCCCCACTTCCTGGGCTTGGGAAGGAGTCATTTGGGGCAAGTGGCCAGCAGGTGGAGGGAGGGGATTCTGCCCCTCTGCTCCGCTCCTGAGACCCCACCTGCAGTGCTGGGTCCAGTTCTGGGACCCTCATCACAGGAAAGACATGGGCCTGTTGGAGCAGGTCCAGAGGAAGCCACAAGGATGATCCAAGGGCTGGAGCACCTCTCCTATGAGGACAGGCTGAAAGAGTTGGGGCTGCCCAGCCTGGAGAGGAAAAGGCTCTGGGGAGACCTTCTAGCTACCTTCCAGTACCTGAAGGGGTTCCAGGAAGGCTGGGGAGGGCCTTTTGACAGGGGAAAGGAGTGACAGAACAAGGGGTAATGGCTTTAAACTGGAAGAGAGAAGATTGAGAGGAGATCCAAGGAAGAAATTCTTTCCTGTGAAGGTGTTGAGACACTGGCCCAGGTTGGCCAGAGAAGATATAGCTACTCCTCCCTGGAAGTGTTCAAGGACAGGTTAGATGAGGCTTTGAGCAACCTGGTCTAGTGGAAGGTGTCCCTGCTTATGGCATGGAGGTTGGAACTGGATGATCTTTCAGGTCCCTTCCAACCCCAACTACTCTATGATTCTATGGAGTGGCTGAAAACCCTCTGCTCAACCTTGGTCGGTTCCTAAACTTTCAAGCTTCGGAGTTCTTTGCAGAGCAGTGTTTCAGCTGTAGAGGCTCCTCTGGTTCCCATCTGTCACCATTTAATGGGGTTCTGTCTGCTGCTTCCAGTGCCTTGGGGAGCGGTTGCCAGCGGACGGGGAAATCTCTGGTTTAATATTAGTGCTTTTGCAGCCAGGAGACAACTGTTACATTCCTAGAGATGACTTGCCCAGAGACATTATTATGCTGGTAACTGCACCAAATGCTTCCTACAAAGAGCCTCTTTCAGGCAGGAGGTGCAATTTAACATGCTCTTACTTGCAATTTTTAAATTCTCCCTGGAGATTTCTAAATCCCTTTCCTAAATTTGCAATATTCAAGTGAACCATCTAGGAGAACCAGTGAAGAGCGGCAGTATTAATGAAGACAGACAAAATCAAAATGACATTTCAGGCAATTACTTACATAATGAAGTGACTGACTTAGAATATACAATATTTAGATTTATCATGACACTCAAAAGGAGATGCTGTCAACTGCCTTTATTTCTATCATGTAAACTGTTTTTCCACTGCCCTGTTGCTTTTTAAACATGGTCTGTGAAGCTGGAAAATAATGTTTCTGCTCACTTGGGCTGATAGTGATGCTATTATAGAGGAAAGTTAACATTTTCCTCAATGATATTTTGGCACAGCAGAAGAGGGAGGAGGAGCTTGGAGTTGGGCTGCCTTGTTCATCTCCATCACATCCTTTCTGGCCAAAGCACAATGAGCTTTGGCTCTGCACCCTGGGCTTGATGCCGGCCAGTGTGATGCAGGGGCCTGAAACAGCAGCATTGTCTGTGTCTGAGATATTTTTTTTTCCCTCCTCAAAATCTATTAAAGAAGTGGGGAAATGGAGAAGTTTGGGGGTTTTCCTTGTTAGAAGAGTCTATTCCACTTTTGCTCATTAAATCTAAAGATTTAAAGAGCTTGATAGGATGCCTGGCTCCTGGGGAAGAGGTAAGTTTTGTTTAGAAACTGGGATTGGTTTTTATTTTTTTATTTTTTTATTTTTTTTTATACTCTAAACACTCAGAAGTCAGAAATTTTTTCAGGGGGTGGAGGTTCCAACTCTCCTGCCCTGTCTGTGTGTCACAGACCTGTGGCAAGTTTTCTGGGGAGACTGGCATGATACACCTAAAAGTTAAGCAGTGCTGATCCCAAATGACTTTTGAGACTTGTGCTGAATTTCCTAAAGACATACCAAAGAGACCACAGTACTGTTTTTTCTTGCCTAGGCACAGACCTTTTCCTCCTAGAGACTTTCTTGAGGCAAAATAACTGAAGAAAATTTAGGGCGCTTCCTATGGTGACAGATTTGTTATGAACTGTCTTCTCTGACACATCCACTAGTAAAAATAGTGTGGCTATGGCTTTGAAGCTCTTCTAGGAGCATCTGCAGAGGTGGGCCTGGGAGGTGGGCTCCCTTGCCAAGGAAAGGACCACCCTGTGCAGTGCTTGCATCTCTTAGGGTGGCAATGGGATGTGAATGCTTTTGGGTAGCTCTGTGCATTTGTCCTTGTGTTTAACACATATAGAGCAGGGTGCTGTAAAGGGGAGGCTAGGCTGCTGCTTTTGGGGTAAATTGGGAGCAGTGGTGAGCAAGGTGGTACCCTGGGTTTATAGATAAGGTGTCTGCTTGGGGGTTCCCCAAGTGGGAATCACACATCTCAGCAGCTTATTCAGGTCTGTTGCTGTAGTAATCTCTTCTCCAAGGGCTGTGAGCTCTGGGTGAACCAAAACGTTCCATGTCTACAACTGGCCACAAGCGTAACGAGTCCCCGCTCAGGCTGGTTAATGGAAGATGTGATTTATTACTCATTTCATTCCTCACAGCTCAGGTCAGTGCTTGATCTCAAGTGGGAGCTGCTTATGCATTTAACTACGGGTTCATGTCTGTGGTTGCTGCCCAAAGAGCTGGTTGTCACCTACATTCTCTGCCTTTTGTATCCCTGGATGTGCTGAGCTGGTAGGAAAATGTTCCCTCAGCCAACACCTTCCACAGCACCTGCAGAAATACGAGGAGCTTTGGAGACAGGTTGCTGAGCTGTCCTGTCTGCCTTGGAGGGGGTCTTTGGCTCAGTGTGAGCTGCCCAGGGGTTTCTGTTGTGCCTATATGCTGTGTTTAATGTATACGATTTATCCTTCCCTCCGGAGTGGAATGTTTTAAAATACCACATTATGAATTTCTGTGCAAAGCGGGACTTCACTGAGGTTTTGTGGGCTTGATTTGAAAAAATCTCTGTATTTAATGGTCTGAAAGCCATGGGAGGATGTGGCTGTGCTCAGCAGCTGCCTGTTGCTGGTTTATTCTGCTGCCTCGTCGTGAGGAGTTGTGTGCTGTATCGAATGCAAAGCTAGGGAAATTTGAGAGGCAGATGGAGATGTGGGCATGTTTGCAAGTCTCTCTGCTCCTCGTGCTCTCACATTACTGTTTTGCAGCCTTCCTGGGTGGTTTGAGAGGTCTGAGGAGCTTTGTTTTGTCTTTCAAAATCCTGGTGCTGCCTCTTCAGCCATCCTGGGTCAAGCTGCCTGTGTAACTTCTCCAAAAGCAGATTGCAGCAGCTCTCCCTTACTCTCAGCATCCCTTGTCTCAGCTGGTGCTGCTTCTGCTACAGACCTGGCCACAGAGGTCACAGGGGCTTATCACCTCACATGAGATGAGCAAATATGCTTTGGAAAGTAGAAAATAAAAATATATATCACCTACACCAGGTAAATCATGGTTTCAGTTTGGCACTTGCCAAGAGGATGGTTGGGGCTGGGTGAAATGAGAAAGTGGTGGTGGCACTTTTGGGTGAATTGTCCTGTATAAAAGCCAAGAGTTAACAAAGTGTTGATCTCCTGTGGTATGGGCCGCTATGGTGCAAGCTGGGCCAGGACTGTGTCCCTCAGCCTGCTTTGGGAAAAAGCTGTAATATCCATAATGTCCCAAACTTGACACTGCCTTTCTTCTTTGACAGGAACCATGAAGTGTCACACTGTTGCCAGCAATTTTCTGCTTCCTCTCTTGCTCCTAGAGCTGGTCTCTCCAGGTAAGTTGTGTTTTTGTCTGTCCAGTGCTCTGCTCTTGCTCTCCCTTCCTCTTCCTGCTTGGGTCTCATGTTTGTGAAGTACAAGGGTAATATTTGCTGTGTTTGTGGTCTCCTGGTGAGTCTCTAAAGGCAGAGAGGCATTGCTGTGGTGATGGGGAGATGTGACTGGTACGGGTAAGCACACCACCCATCTCCACTGCATGTAGTCCTGGGGACCTGCAGCCACTTTTTCTGCAGTCAGTAAAAGGGCACATGTGACATCAGATAGCCCTTCCTGGGAGGGATTGGAAAGAAATGTGGAGGAGGAGGATGTACTGGTGAAGCCAACAGTGGTAGATACTCTTGGTGTATCTAAGTGGGAAGACCTTGGCAACTTCCAGATGTGGGTTCAGGAAGTCAAAGCTGGTGGTGGACCTGGTGATAGGCATGAATCAGGTCAATTTGTTTAAATAAAACCTAAGGGAAATCAGAGGGAGTGGACACAGGGCAAGGATGTAAAGCGGAAGCTCATTAGCTCTTCAACAGAAGTGGTATTTCTGGCAGGGCTGTCCCTCTGCTTTGAGCAGCAAAATTATTACCTGAACTGTGCTTTAATATATGGTGTATGGGAAATAACTCCCCTCCGAGCTGTGAAACCACCTTTCTAATCCCAGCTGGAGGGAAGGGCAGGGCTCTGGGCAGGCAGAGCCTCTGTGGTCAGCTTTCCTCCCACCACTGGGCTCTGCCCTGCGAGTAGGATGCTCTTGGTCTTCTCCTGGCAGGTGGACTTCTGGTGGGGGGGATGTGGGGTCCAGCCTGGCCACTGGATGGGAGCTGGTGGGACAACTGCCTTCTGGTGTAGCTAATGTGTCTCTCAGGCTAGGCTTTGGCATCCCAGGGTGCATGAATACTGTAAATGTATAGCAAAGCCCCATGAAAATTGGGATTGTTGCGTGAATGAGCTAAAGCCCCCGGGTGCTGGGGGGGAGAGGGAAGCCAGGGGTGTGTGGCAGTTGCTGATAAACAATAGTGAGCGTGTGTCCGTGTGATAGCACTGTGCCCTTTGGAAGAAAGGCTTTTTTTCCCCCCCCTTTTTTTTTTTCCTCCTCCTAAAGCCTCAAGATGGCTTGCCCAGATTGGCAGCCTGATTAAGCAGTCAGTGGATGACATTAGCTGTGACTGACAAGTGCAGTCAATCTCCCTCTGGTGTCGTGTTGGATCAAGTGCAGCCTCGCCAGTTAACTGCCCTGTCACTCCTCTGGAAGGGGGAATAAAATAAGTAAAAAAGACAACCCTCTTACCCCTCCTGGCAACGTGTGCTCGCAGCCCAGAGGCCAATAACCGTATCCTGGGCTGCATCAAGAGAAGCGTGGCCAGCAGATCGAGGGAGGTGATTCTCCCCCTCTGCTCCGCTATCATAGGGCCCTACCTGGAGTACTGTGTCCAGTTCTGGGGTCCTCAGCACAGAAAAGACACGGACCTGTTGGAGCGGGTCCAGAGGAGGCCACAAGGATGATCTGAAGGCTGGAGCACCTCTCCTATGAGGACAGGATGAGAGAGTTGGGGCTGTGCAGTCTGGAGAAGAGAAGGCTCCAGGAAGATATTCTAACAGCCTTCCAGTACCTGAAGGGGCTCCAGGAAGCCTGGGGAGGGACGTTTGACAAGGGCATGGAGTGACAGAACAAGGGGTGATGGCTTTAAACTGGAAGAGGGGAAGCTGAGATTAGATATTAGGAAGAAATTCTTCCCTGTGAGGGTGGTCAGACACTGGCCCAGGTTGCCCAGAGAAGCTGTGAATACTCCTCCCTGGAAGTGTTCAAGACTGGGTTGGATGAGGCTTTGAGCAACCTGGTCTAGTGGAAGGTGTCCCTGCTCATGGCAGGGGGGTTGGAACTGGATGACCTTTAAGATCCCTTCCAATCCAGACCATTCTAGGATTCCTTTGCACCAGTCTAAGCCTCCTAAAACTTGCTCCTTTCCCCAGAGAGATCACTTGCCATGGGTGATCCAGCACATCCCGTTGGAAGTGGGATGGAGAGTTTCTCTTGCCTGGCTGAGGACTTGCTCGTTCATCCCTCCCTATGTGGTTGATCACAGCACCTGTAGCTGATGCATGCACAGCCCTGCTCCGGGTGCCTGGCTGGACACATGTGGTGGGTTGACCCTGGCTAGAGGCCAGATGCCCACCAAAGCCCACTCTATCACTCCCCCTCCTCAAATGGGCAGGAGGAGAAAAATATAATGAAAAGCTCGTGGGTGGAGATAAGGGCGGAGAGAGATCACTCACCAATTACTGGCACGGGCAAAACAGACCCGACTTGGGGGGAAAAAAACAAATTTACTTTATTACCAATCAAAATCAGAGGATAGTGAGAAGTAAGACCAAATCTTAAAACACCTCCCCCATCCCTCCCTGCTTCCCGGGCTTAATCTCTTTCCCGATTTTCCACCTCCTCCCACCAGTGGCACAGGGGGACAGGGAATGAGGGTTGGGGTCAGTTCATCACACGGTGTTTCTGCCGCTGCTTCCTCCTCAGGGGGAGGAGTCCTTCCCCCACACCAGTGTGGGGTCCCTCTCACGGGAGACAGTCCTCCACCAACTTCTCCAGCGTGAGTCCTTCCCATGACTGACAGTTCTTCATGAACTTCTCCAGCCTGGGCCCCTTCCATGGTGTGCAGTCCTTCAGGAAGGGACTGCTCCAGCGTGGGTTCCTCATGGAGTCACAGGTCCTGACAGGAACCTGCTTCAGTGCAGGCTTCCCACAGTGTCACAGCCTCCTTTAGGCATCCACTTGCTCTGGCATGGGGTCCTCCATGGACTACAGGTGGTCATCTGCTCCACCATGGACCTCCATGGGCTGCAGGGGGACAGCCTGCCTCACCATGGTCTTCACCACAGGCTGCAGGGGAATCTCTGCTCCGGCGCCTGGAGCACCTCCTCCCCCTCCTTCTTCACTGACCTTGGTGTCTGTGGAGTTGTTTCTCTCACATCTTCTCACTCCTCTCTCTAGCTGCAAAGTGTGCAGCTTTTTTTTTTTTCCTGTCTTCTCTTTTTTCCTTAATTCTGTTATCACAGAGGCGTTACTGATGGGCTCAGCCTTGGCCAGCGGCGGGTCCGTTCTTGTAGCCAGCTGGCATTGGCTGTGTCGGGTCGGACACGGGGGAAGCCTCTGGCAGCTTCTCTCACAGAAGCCACCCTTATGCCCCGCCGCTGCTACCAAAACCTTGCCATGCAAACCCAATACAACACAGTAGATGGGCAATAGCAAGCTGCAGAGCCTTGGAGAGACAACAGAGGGAAATGGGGATTTGGAAGCTTGCAGCTTGGAAGCACCATGTCAGCCCTGCTCTCCTGAGCACTGTCCTGCCCAGGGCTTGGTTGTCATCTCCCTGAAGAGTGCCTGCCCTTGATAAGCAAGCATTGCCACAATGCTCATGCCTGGGATGGGGAGGAGGAGCACATGGATGCCCTGCCGGATGCCCTGCCACATGCCCTGTGACCATGCTCCTCTTCCTGGAAGACTTGCAGTGCTCCTGGCAAAGCAATTAGCTAGGGTAGAGGCAGAAGTGCAGTACGAGTGGGCTCGGTGTGTTTGGAAGAAGGTTTAGCTCTGGCATGGTACTGCCTGCTCTTACCCAGCTACTGCTGTAGTCACCAGAGATGAGCAGAGGAGGGAGGCACTGTGGGATGCTAGCTAGAAGAACATGTCTGTGATTACCATGCACTCACATGAGCAATGGTCAAGGATGTGACTACTGACTCTGAAGGGCAAAGTAGCAGCAGGTTTTACAGGAATAATGTGGAGCAGGTGTGAAAGACACACAGGGAAGAAAAATCTCCCAGCACATCAAAACAACGTTGATCATGATCCCTTAGAGCCTGTCAGTAGTATGAGAAGGAGGAATAAAAGGTTAAAAGTGTGTGGTGGAAGTGGTGGTTTTCTGCCATGCACCTTGTTGGGGGACCATGGGCAAGAACCGTGTAGAGGGATACAGTGATGGTGTATCCCAGGGTATAGCTGAGTGGTTGTGGCAGTCTCACAGAAGCAAAATCCAGATAATGATCCATTAGATGAAGCCACAGATGATGGCTGGTTCACAGTGATGCCTCTGGGAAAGTGAACTCGCTTTCAGGCTTTGTGGTGTGTGGCTGTGATTCCAAAATTAATTTTGGTGAAAGGACCAGTATGCCCAAAGCCAACAAAACATTGTCAGTCCTGAATTAAAAATGAATGGAAAACTTCTGGGATACTAGGCTAGGTGGCAGGATGTATGTGTGGAAGACTTGTGTTTCACAGACTGGCAAGGCACCTTCTGATAGCAGCCAGGTTACAAACGTAAGACCTTATGGCCAGACCTGAGATGGTGAGAAGGTTCCTGAAGGTGCCTCAAGTGTGCAGCCTTTGGTGGTGGTCTGGGCTATGGAGGAGCTGGAAGTAGCTGCAGTTGGGATGGGAGTGTTGGGGCTGGCCAGGGAGACAGGGCTGATGGAGTTGTGGCTTCAGCCACAGCATCTTTTTTTATTTTTGGGGGAATGATTTCCATGTGTCATAGCATATATCTTTTGATCTATGACTTCGTATCATTCAAACACCTTCTCTCCATTCCCTCCCATTGCATGCTTCCCTTCTGAATGCTGACAGTCCAGCAGCATGGTGACAGCTTTGCTCTTTATCCTGGGATTTGCAGCCCAAAGCACAGTCCTACCTCTGGGCCCTTCTTCAGCTTTCCCCAGCTCTCAGGTGCCAGGCACTCTCCTCTCTTAACATACAGATCCTGTGCATTCAAAGACCAGCGCTTTGAATGCCTCCCTGCACCTGATGCAGCTGGATTTGGAAGGTGCAACTTATTTTTAGTATACTGGTGATGTTAAGATATGTATTTTGAAATGGAAGGGTTTGCAGATGTGAGTCCCCTGCAGAAAGGGCTACTTGGTGTGTTTTAGCCTCATCTGCCCCTTCAAAGCCCTCTGGCCCTGACATGGCAACCAGGTATGAGAGAGCTTTGAAGCCTCTGGAGATGCTGTTAGCAATAAATAATCCATTTTGTTGGGGTCCTTCTCATTTTCTTTCCAAGTACTTAAGTCTAGAGGCTGAGACTTCAGTGTGCCTTTACAAGAGAGCTAGCTCTAGTGCTGGAGGGAGTCCCATCTGTCCCCCGCATCCCTGAGTGGGTTTCCCATGGGTGCTGAGGTTTGTACATGAACACAGCTGGGACTTGCGCCTAAAAGGTCTTGGGAACATCTCCCTCCGTGGGGAGCTTGGGTAGGTAAAGAGGATGCTGAAATGTGGTCTAGTTCTTCTTGAGGTGGGATAATGAAGCACAGGGCATGAGGGTGGTAGCAAAGTGTAGTGTGGTCAGGAGGAAAAGCTGGATGCCTGATCTCATCCAGGGTTTGCTGTTCCTTTGCCTGAAGCAGTGCCTATGCTGCTGCAGCATAGCTGGGGTAACAATGGAGGTGATGCTCTGTAGTGGCTGGGTTGGAAGGAGCCTGGCTGGATCTGCATCTGGCGTGGTGGGGGTTTGCGGAAGGGTGTTGCACTGCCACTTTACTCCAACTTTTTATACTTGCATAATCTTGGCTTTTTATTGGACTTGCACCAAAAGCAGTTAGGAGGAGTCACAGTGGGGAAGCGATGTTCCATCAACTCCGGTGAGTGTCCTTGCCAGGGGCCATGCTTGGGACCCTTGTCCTGCCTTTTCCCCTCCTGAGACCAGTTCCTGGGACTCCCCATCAATGGGCACGAACTATTTTGGCCAGATCAGTTCAAACCTCTGCTTCTCCATGCACAGCCCTGTTTTTGATGCCTGGCAGTTTAAGAAACTGCACTTGAAGCCTGAAGGCTTGGCTGGCTCTGGCTGTGTATTGAGGAAGCCCATCCCTTGGATGCAGCCTGGTCAACACCAAACCCTCTTGGAAAATCATTGTGCTTCTCTCCCAGCAGCTCTTTTGCTGCATCCCTCAAATGGTAAATCTTTCCTGGTTGACTTTTCTCCTGGTTCAGGCTGCGGTTGTTGTTCTCCTATGTGCTCTGCACTCGACTCTGTCACCTAATGAGGCTGCAGTCTAGGGGCAGGCTCATGAGCTTCCAGCACCATAAAAAAGGGAGTAGAAAGAAGAGAGCCTGGTTATTAAAGGTGAAAGGAGGCAATTAGAGGGAAAGGCGATCGAGTGATGGGAGAAGGGGAGGCACACTGGGTTTTGCTAGGATAGTTGACAAGGTGAAAGGCTCTAAACCATGGGAACAAAGTGAAGGTATTAATCATGCACTAAAACAATAATTGATGTTCCTGGTCTTCGAGCTGTTTGCCCCTTTGCCTCCATTCTGCAGAAGAAAATACTGTAAAAAGAAAGGCCGGCAGAGGGAAGCGGCTCTCCAACCAGATTCTACAGGGACCACGTGGTGCTTTCTGTCCTTCTGTTAGTGCTTCCCTTGGGGGTACCCATCACCATCGTGATGCCAAGCTATGAGCCCGGTCCCCTGTGTGCATCTGTCTGTGTCCAGAGACTCTCCTAGCTGTGCTGGCTCGTGCTTGACATGCTGGGGAATAACGCCTTGCTGTTGTCCTCTTCCCAGGTCGGGGCAATCGGCTGCCGTACTTCATAAACTACTTCTTTGACACCTACCTGCTGATCAATGAGGATACGCCTGTGGGTAAGTGGGATATGGCTGTGGGCATCGGGGTCCACTGCTGCCTGATCCCCTGATGGAATAGGATTAAAGAAATGCTTTTGTTTTGATTGACAGATGTAGCTTATTTTTTCTTTCTTTATTTAGCTAGGGATAGGTTTTTAGTAAATGCAGAAATCGACCCGGTCGTTCTCGGCCTCTTTCCAGGCTTTCAGTCCATTAAACTTGTAGTCTTCAATCAGGGCTCGTGACTGGCTTTTAATGCGGGAGGAATCGATTGGGAGCAGAGGGCAGCTGGGATGGAGGTTATGGAGGCCCCTTCCCACATCTACTGCTGCCTTCAACTGTGCAGCCCGAGCAGCAGCTTCCTTAAAAAAGGGCTCCTGCTATACCCAAGTCATCAACAGCACTGCCAAGGGTTGGAGGACTCTGGAGAAGTCTTCTCTAGTGACTGCTCAGCTCAACCAGGGCTTCCATCTGGGGCTTCTGTTGGTTGCATCTATTGCAGCCCACGGTGGGAATTGGAGTGGTGTCTGAGCAAGGAGGCAGGACCTGGAGTCTTGCTGGCCAGTTTTGGATAGATGGTGTGGTAGCTGAGGTCTGTGCAGAGATATGCTCTCTGGAGAGGGCTTGCTGGAGCTGCAGCGGTCTGTCTGGGGAGTTCTGTCTTGCGGTGATGCTCAGGTTTATTTACAGTAGGAAGTAAAACTGAAAACAGCTTTACCCCCTGCACTGCAGAAGGCAAGCTGCAAACAGTGTAAGGAAAGGAAGGACTTGACTTCATTGTAACTTTCTTGTAATTTTTTTCTTTCCCCCAATGACTTGCACCCGTGTCATTTTTCATGCCCTTCTTCAGCAATCCCACCCCTTACAGGTCACTTCACACCTGATTTCTTAGCTTTGCTGTCCATATACTCCCTGCTCCTTGATTGCTGGTGTCCCTGCAAACACGCTTAGGTCTGAATGTGCCTCAGAGAAGTCCAAGGGAAGAAAGCAGCTGTGAAAGGGCAGGGGTGAGAGCTGGTTGAGAAAGCTTAATGGAAATCCTTCCTCACCAAGTACACAGTTCTTGAAGTACTTGAGCCTGAAATACTTTATGGGAATTGGACTAAACTTCTCTTTTGGCAGAAGATGGGGGAAGATTTCTGATAGTCTGCTTTCCAGTGAGAGATTGTGCGAGTCAAATTGTGCTTGGAATTACTTCAGGGGTAGATCTTTTTTTTTTTTTTTTTAATCTTTGTATTACACTGTACAGAAATGAAATTTACTCCTAAGAATACTGGCACCCTGGGATTTTGTTTCCAGAGGTACCAGAGGGAAATATCAGCCTTGGAGGTGTTGACAAGCAGCGTTTCTGTGTTTTCTGCTGTTGGTTGATGTTTTCAGAGTTAAGCTTATTTTTAAAAAAAAAAAAAAAGTGTAATCTGGAAACACCTTTCTTCGATCCCGACTGAGGTGTAAGTAGCAGAACTGTATGTGCTGCCTCTTAGCTAGAAAAAAACACAGCTCCTTTTTTGAGGTCTGTTAGAAGTGTCCATCACCATGGCGTTGAGTGAATGCCCCCATGCAGCCCCCTCCTCCCTTCCCTATGACATCCTGAGGTGCAGCCTTACCTCGCCCCAAACCAAGCGGTCCCGCTTGTTGCCTGCCATGCCAGAAGGAATCTTAAGCAACAATTAAGAGATCATTCCCCTTCTAATCACTTACAGGAGTAAATTAGTCTTGTCAGGAGCTATTAAGACAGAGAGCTCGGAATTCATTAGGCGAGATTGGGCTGAGGGAGCTGCTGGCGCTGCCGCCAGTCCAGGCTGATTAATTTTTCCCAAAACATCATCAATGCCCATCTGTTTCATTTAGGTCCGGGGAGAGCAATTTTCAGGTGGACTGATCCTCTAGTCAGTTATTTCACCCAGAAGTAATGGAAACACACACACGTGGTGGGGGAAGCATGGGGAATAGGAGGCGTGAGCTTGAGGAAGGTGAAAGCAATTGAAGGGGCTGTGGAAGAAATTGTAGGAGAGAGGAGGAGAAGCCTGGATGGAAGGAGGAGGAGGAGGAGGGATAATGACTGGTTGGACTAAAGTGGCACTGGGAGAGCCCACATCAGCTGCTCGTAGCTGGACCATGGTGTGTTTTACTCTGAAAGCAGGAGTACTGGCTGGTTAACAGCCCTTAGAAGAAGAGTTTACAGGAGAAGAACCATCTGTCTTTATTGTGCTGCTCTCTGTCTTAAGCAAAACCATTCCAAGGACCATTTAGTTTAATCCTAGACCTTTTTGAGGGCTGTGGGTAAGGGTGAGCAGTGTGGATATTGATGCCAGGTGAATTGCTGGAGGTCTCTGTCAAGGTGCGATGCTCAGCGGCACGCCAGAGCAGTGGTGCTGCTGTAGAGGGGTTACCTGTAACCCTGGATTTCTCAGCAGGTGGGGATGGGCAGGCAGTGCCCTTGGTTTGTCTTGATTGAGGTCCCCCCCTATGACAAAAGAAACATCTTCTCAAGCATAATGTAATGTCTGGAGTCTAATTGCCCAGCAAATGGATTTGCTGTATGCAGGACAGGAATGGGAAAATGAAGATGATCCATCATGTCAAGTCTGTAACTAGCCTTATAACCACCTAGCTTGGATTCACCTGAGTTTCTCTGAAAGCTTTCATGCCTCAATGCCTTGCAAAACACATGACAAAAGAGGCCATTCAGATGAGTGCAATTCTACTTTCCCTTCATCCCAGCCATAACATTTTAGCGTCACTGGAATAATGTTGTCTTAAAAGAGTGGGAAATACTTTAATCGTCACACTCGAGCTGATAACATGCACTTGGCTCTGCTCTTAGGCCACGTGTGCCAGGGGTGTGGTTGCCGGGTAGGCTGGGGATGTGTCCCTCCTGCACACCAGACCTTGGTCCTGCATGCCCTGCTCAAAACAAGGAGAGGACTCAATTTGAGGGACTGATCTCCTCTATAGAGCCTGCTGAGGTCAAGCAGTTCACAACAGATGGGTAAACCCACCAGGAGTTAAGTGCAAGGCTTGACCAGCCCCTGGGCAATGTGAGGGTGAGAAGATGCTGGTGAAGCTGGGAAAGGTGCCTGGAATGGCTGGCAGGTGGGGAGGCTCCCACGGGGCTTCTGCCAAGGCTGCCTGCTATTTGATTCCCTTAGTTATTTTTGGGCAGGAGAATGTGCAGCTGAGGCTCTCGGCTCTCTGCCCCACCAGCTTATTGGGATGCTCTCCTGTGAGCATTGCTGGGATGCCTCCAGCACCTGGTGGGATGCTCAGCCCCAGATCCCCCCAGAGCTGGTGCCTCAGCATCTACTCCTGCTTGTTACCCCATAAGACCATGGTGCCAAGGATTACCTTTGCCTCAGCAAGTCCCTGCTGAGGAGTGACAGCCCCAAGTGGTGCTGGCTCAGCACCTGGTGCTGGGTTTTTGGGCAAAAGGTTTGCCTGCTCCTTGACTCAGCAGCTTAGTGCCACTGTGGTGTGGTGGGATGGGTGGCTGGGGGGTGCTGAGCTCAGAGCCTATGAGGAGGTGGGGATGTGAACATGACAGAGGCAGAGGGAGGGTTGAAATTGTAAGAGCATGTGTGCAGTGCATAGGGGTATGTTTTCTGTTCAAAGCCCCTTCGTTCTTTCTCCTCAGCTCTATGCCTTTCCTGGAGGCACGGGCTGTGCTTACCATCCCCTGGGTTCTCTGTGTTCAGAAAGCAAGGCAGATGACTGATGGGGAATTTATGGTTCGCTTCTGCCCCCCTTTGCTACGTGCAGTTTTTGCTGAGCTGGTAAAGGCACCGTAAATAGCTCGTGCTTTGGGAACAGGGTGGGTATGCTTTTGTGAGCTTCCAAAAACCCCTGCTCATCTGGGGACCTGCAGAAGGTGAATTCCAAATGCTGCTGCAGGAATTTCAGTTAAATACAATAGAAGAGGAGGAGATCGCTGGAAACACCCAAAACTCTTGGTGGCTTTGACCAAGTCTCAAATTCTGCTGTGGAACGCACATGTGGAAGCTGTCTTGCTTGGGCACTTGGCTGTCTGTTGGCTATGCTGTTAGATGTCTGAGGATCCCAGTCTGGCTCTTAGCACTGAATAGGAGAGCTTTGCTCTCTGACAAATTTCTGATGGTGTGGTTTAACTTTCTGCAACGGGGAACTCGGATTATGCTTTCTCAGGTCAAGCTGGAGCCCCTTCAGGGCAGGCTATGTTGAGCAGACCACCTCCTCTGCTTGCAGGAGAAAGTACAAAGTATTTGAGACGAGAGTTGATTTTTTTTCAAGGGAAAACCCCACTGGCTAAGGAACACCTAAACATATGGATGTTTCCCCACTAAGTTCTGAGGGACAGAGTTTGACCTTGCTTTTTGAGATCTAATTCACCAAAATGGGCCATAGTGAACACTTCCCATGGAGCTGTGGCTTTTGCTGTGCACCCAAGTTCATAGAATCACAGACTGTTTTGGTTTGGAAGGGACCTTAAAAATCATCTAGTTCCACCTCCCCTGCCATGAGCAGGGACACCTTCCACTAGACCAGGTTGCTCAAAGGCTCATCCAACCTGGCTTTGAACACTTCCAGGGAGGAGTATCCACAGCTTCTCTGGACAACCTGTTCCAGTGCCTCACCACCCTCACAGTGAAGAATTTCTTCCTAATGTCTAATCTTAACCTACCCTCTTCCAGTTTAAAGCCACCACCCCTTGTTCTGTCACTCCCTGCCCTTGTCAAACATCCCTCCCCAGCCTTTCTGTAGCCCCTTCAGGCACTGGAAGGCTGCTAGAAGGTTTCCCTGGAGCCTTCTCTTCTCCAGACTGAACAGCTCCAACTCTCAGCCTGTCCTCACAAGAGAGGTGCTGCAGCTCTTGCATCATCTTTGTGGCCTCCTCTGGACTCGCTCCAGTAGGTCCATGCCCAAGTTCTTGCAGTCTAAGAGGGGACAGGGATAGTGGGACTCCACTGCAATGTGGGTGTACTTCGGCTGGTGGTGATTAACTAGGTTGACGTGCATCCCCTCTTGCATTTTGGGGCCTTCTGGGGTGGAGTTATTTCACAAGAGGACTGGAAGAGGAACTTGGTATTTAGCAGGCAGTGGCAGGATGCTTGCTGGGAGCTCTGCACGTGGGTCTGAGGCAATGTGTCTCTCTGATATTTGTGGATGACTTGACTTGATTCTCCATCCTAGGCGAGGACCGGGCCAGGCTTTTTTTCTCCAGGCAGGGAAGGCTGCCCTCCTATGTGTGTTCTATCTGTGGTTTCCAAAGCAATCATCTCATCCACCACAGCCTTTCCCTTCAGCGCTCTGGTCCAGGGCAGCCAGATGCTTTGGCACCCGGGTAAGGTCCCCGGGGGTGTTGGGCCATTCAAGCTGCTGCTGAAGATATGGTTATCTGTGTATGATTGAGCACAGGCTGTCTCGGCTAAACCCTGCCTGCTCGTTTGATCCCACAGCTGTAGGTGTCTGCAGTGGCTGGGCTCCTCCATGATGGCACTTGCCTAATGCATTACTGGAAGGAGAATTAAAAAAAAAGTGCTGGCTCTGGTCTGAGCATACTTCTAGACAGATTAAATTGTTTTGGAGCTGTCTGGGCTGGATATCCATGCATGAGGCTTGTGGGCCATCTGTTGAGGACAGCTTTGGAGGTGGGACTGTGGGCATCTGAGCACAGGACCCTTTTCCCTTTGGTGTCTTCTGGCCTCCCTCCTCACTTGCTGGGGCATGCAGCCACTGCTGGAGAGAAGGTGCTGCCCTAGCATATCTGCTGTTGGGTCACTTTTGCTCAAAATTAAATGCTAACGCTAAAAAGAGAAAATTAATTGAATCTCTGTGTGGCACAGGGTTAAAAGTCACCATGGCAAGACCAGAAAGTATTGTGAGCATACTGTTAATGAGGTGCTAATTGAATACTAAGGAGGTGTGACTCAGAAGAGCAGGGTGGAGAAGGCTTTAAAGCTTGGGGTTAACTCCCTGAAAGGAGCAAGGCAGCACAGGGTGCCTTGGGAACCCAGGGCAGCACAGGAGCCTTTGTGAACTCTACCAGGTGGTCTGGCTTCTAGCAAAATGTGGCAAGTTGGGAGATGCTTTTGGAAAATGTAGTGGCACTGGTAGTAGAGTGGATGCAGAGCTTGGGAAAGACAATTTGTTTGTAAGAAAAGTGTGTTAAAGCTGTGTTTGTGCCCTCTTTGTGCCAGTGCTGTAGGGTGCTTCCTGTCACTGTCTATGTGGCTGAAATTGTGGGGAAGGGCCTCTGTGCCTGCGTTTGGTCTACTGAAAGATACCACCTGCCTTCCCTTTAGACGTGTTCCATCCAAGGTGGTTGTGCAGCAGTTAAGCCTCCATCCAGCTTCACCAGCTCCAGCCATACATTGCTGCCCACTCTTCAGCCAGAGCTGCGCTGAGCTGTTAATGCCCTCTGAGTTAGTGTGGAAAACTATCCCTGGGTTTTGGGGTTTTTTATATGCGTGTCAGTTTGAAACAGCTCCAAAAATGCTCCAAAGCAAACCTAATGCCCTTTCAGGAAGGCAAGGTAGGAAGGTGCAAGTGAGAGGAAGGTAAGATCTCACCAGCCGTGGGTTCTGCACCCCAGTTACACCAATGCTATGTTCTTAGGATGCAGCTAGCATCTATTTGTTCAAGGATTTTTCTCCTAGCCTGTAAGGCTAGTTTTCAGCTCTTCCAGCATTTAGGCATAGCTGGTGGTAGAGCTGCAAGATCAGGTGGACATATAAGTTGTAGGAGTCCAGATGGTGCAAGAGGGCAAAGGAGGTGACTCCTTTGCCTCCGATCAGTTTCAGCTGATGGTGAAACCATGCTGCTGCATGCTGTATACAGGCAATCCTTTGCTGGAAGGGCAAATTCATAGTAAAACAGGTGGGCCAGTGCATGATGGAAGTTGGTCTCTGGTTGGTTTCAGATTTTGGGGTCCTTGCAGCAAGTGTCCCAGCCATCCTACTGTGTTATCACTGACCTGGAGGCAAGGGTTTCTTTAATGGTAATAACCCAGTAAAGTCTGTTTTGTTTGTTACCTGGCAGGCAAAAGGTCAGTTGGCAAATATAAGTAGACCCTAGGCTCCTTGATTTGCTGGTGGGTTGATGTTCTTAGCCATAGACCACAGGGGAGGACACAAGTAGAGGTTAAATCCAGGCTGGCATCCAGCCTGGAATGTTTCCCGTAGGCTCTCATAGAATGCTTTTGATTGGAAAAGACCTTTAAGATTTTCAAGTCCAACTAAAAACCTAACACTGCTGAGTCTACCACTAAACCACATTCCTAAGCACAACATCTACGCATCTTTTAAATCCCTCCAGGGGTGGTGACTCCACCACTTCCCTGGGCAGACTTGTTCCAATGCTTGATAACCCTTCCGGCAAAGAAATTTTTACTAATATTTCCAGCCGGACCTGCTCTGAGCTGGTTCCCTGAAGTCCCATTCAGAAAAGGACAATGTGAACATATACATCCAGTTTTCTGTATGAAGGCTGGAACTGGTGTGCCCCTTTGGGCTGATAGTATGAATGTATGTGTGTCCCCCACCACAGCAGGGTGTGTGCGCATGCAGCTAGCAGAATTGATTTGGCCTTTTAGAGAGGAAGATTCCAGAGGAATATGCTAGCCTCTGGCTGTGAGAGAGATTGGGATAGTTTTGAATAGGAAATCTGCAGTCATGAGCTTTATTATGGGCATCACTGAGAGAGGGTGTGAATATTCTCCTTTAGAAAGAGAGCCTGTAGGAACGTAATCTTTGGTATTAATTGAAAGCAATGTTATTATCTGATGGCTATTTACTGTTTAAAACTGGATTTGCAGGCTTCTTGAGTGCTCTGCAAAGGAACAGCCTTGTTTCTAAGTGTGGTAATGACCCTCATGATCAAGAATATTTGAATATTTTTAGGAAGGGGATTTCAGTTCTGTAATGCAAGCCCTTCTCCTGTCGTTTGTCATTAGAAGGCCCATTGATGAAATTACCTGTTGAGTTGTAGAAAGTACAGCATCATTAATGAAAATTTAAGACTAGAAAATTAGTTATTCCCAACATCAGGAAACTTAAGGAAAAAAAGCTTCTCCCCACCCCCAAACCCTTAACCCTGCATCATTAAATTAATCACTTCACCAATCACTTAAATTTTCATATCTGCTTTGCTAATAGGCAATAACATTAATGCTTATGTTTAAGAAGGGATAGAGAGAAGAAAGAAAGTGTATTTGCAATATGGACTAATTAACGTGTCAGGGTAACCTTGCTTTTGGTAAACTGCCTCCTCAAACCATTTGAAGGTTTGATCTCACCACCTTTGGCGTTCGAGTGGATGAGCCCTTGCATGTGGGCTAAGCCCTTTCAAAAGAAACAGAGAAAGACGTGTGTTTGTGGTAACAAGGTCTGGGGTGATTTTTATGTCTGAGGTGACTTTTGTAGTATTAATTATCTGTACAGCGCTGGCTGAGCTTCCTTTTTGGGCTGGCTTCTTGCTGGGTGTTGGGCTGCACTCAGCAGAGCAGTCACTGTTACCTTGGAGTGTCTGAGCCTGGGTGTCCATACCACCCCAGCTCGCTTAAATCTGGCTTTTCCCTGGCTGGTTGGAGGCATTAGCACAGGTGATAAACCTGATATAGAGCAGGGATAACCACAGGAGTCAAACTTGGTGAAGCAAAAAACACTTGGCAGGGGGAAATGTATATATGTATGTATATGTGTGTATAATTCAAATTAGGAGGGTATATATACATGTCTTTGAGGAGGTATTAATGTTCTAAGGGAATGTATTATGATCCAAGAGTATTTCCTTGTACTGCAGGGAAATACTTGCATATGCACATACTCATAATTTTTATTTTCGCTGGGGAAGGTGAGCTGTGTTTTCATTTTGAGTCTATCAATGGGACTTTTTGGAAAAAAAAAAAAAAAATTATTGTAAACAGTGACAAATGTACTTATGTATTTTGCCCGATCAGGAACCACATATTTGGGTTGTGTGAGCTTAAAGAAGAAGAAAAAAGTACACCCCATTACCTCCTACTTCCGTGTTTGCACACATTTTCATCAGAGATCTGTGCAATCTGGATCTGCTCCACCACTCTCTGGCTAATTTTCTTGACTGAGGAGCAAAGCAAGAACATGTGAGCCTTGTGAAAAATCAACCTTTTAATTAACCTTTCTGTAACGGTTCACCATGGAAGTATTACTTTGTTATTGTTGTGTGTTTTTTTTTTTAAAAAAAAAAAAAAAAATCAAGTTACTCCCTCCCCACACCAGTTTGCAGTTCATGGAGTCACAGAACGGTTTGGGTTGGAAAGGACCTTTCAAGGCCATCTAGTCCAACCCTGCTGCAGTCAGCAGGGACACCTGCAACCAGATCAGGTTGCTCAGAGGCCCATCCAACCTGACCTTGAACGTTCCCAGGGATGGGGCTTCTACCACCTGTCTCGGCAACCTGGGCCAGGGCTTCACTACCCTCAGTGTAAAAAATTTCTTCCTTGCATCTAGTCAAAATCTCCCCTCTTTTAGTTTAAAACCATCACCCCTTGTCCTTTTGCTCAAGGCCCTGCTAAAAAGTCTGTCCCTATCCTGGTATTCGATTTTGTAAAAGAAATAATGAAAACCAACAAAAAGGTAAAAAAGTTTTCACCTGTCTCAAAATCATCT
This sequence comes from Caprimulgus europaeus, assembly GCA_907165065.1. The sequence goes on along the minus strand of OU015529.1, from coordinate 37,292,409 downwards.
GAGCAATTAAAATGTGCGAATGTTCTTAGCTAGTCCTCATTATGGAGAACCACTGCATTCCTGTATGAAAAAAAAAAAAAAAGGCAGGTAGAAGAGAACCTTTCTGGAAAATTATATAAGTGCCATGGCTGTGAGACTGTGGAACAAAACTCCTGCTGTTGGGAAGTGTCTAGGGAGAAAATTGCTGTTATCCTGGTGAGCATCCCTAGTTTGGGCCTGGACTGTCCATATGTGTTGCACTGTCCCAGCTGTGTTGGCTGCATGGGTGGCAGGGTTGCCTCTTGGGAAGCTTGTTTTACCATGGTTTCTGAAATTCTGGGGAATGTAGGACACACAGGGTGGTCACCTCAGTGTTGCTGTGTGAATTCTTCCTGTCCCCATCTCCTGGCTTTTAAACAGATTTATTGCTGGTGTGCACTAATGCACCTTTCTGCCTTTGAATGGCTTGATTGGCAGGGGGAGTTAATAAATTGGTGCCTCCTGTCAAACTGCTCCCGTACATTGATGGCTTTTGAATTAACTGTAACCACCCAAGGATTGAGGGGGAAAAAAAAAAGCTGGAGACAATGTTGTTGGACGACTCAATGAAAACATCTGTTCAATTTGCAGCGGTGGTCAGAAGAGTGAGTAAGCTCTCTGCGCTCTCTCTTAAAGATTTATTAATATTGCTTTTTACGCAAGGGGGAAAGATTTCAAACATTTGACATTTAATGGTTAGTAACTCAATTTTATTCCATTCATCTGCATGGGTTTGTCAAACGCCTGCTCTGTTGAGGCTCCAGTATCGTATTGCGTAGGCTGTCTTGCTGCATGTGTGCAATTAAGAGGGTGATTCGGTACCTGAATATAGAGGAGCCTCTTTTTTCTTTTTTTTTTCTTTTTTTTTTTAAATTTCTAATTGATTATTAGGTTTGAGGAGAGAGATCATATTATGGATCTTAATAGCCTTTCACAAACTGATGGGGCTTTGTTTCTTGCTCTGCTGTTCTGTTTCAAGCAGTTAATTTGAAAAGAGGAGGGGGAAAAAGACTTTAAAATGTAGAAAGTCCAAGGGAGACTGACAATTCAGGGTATAGGGAAAAGCGAGGAGCACTCTCACAGGCAGAGATTAATGGTTGTTACTAATGATTTTGGGAAATAGAGGGGAAGAAATAGATATGGCAGAAGACTGTAAAATAAGTAACAGCGCTGCAGAGAACCTTGACTTTTGAAACATATATTTTCCTATATGACAGCCACATCAAATTAAACACATCGTACCAAATAAAACAATATTTCTGTACAAAAGAGCACTGATGTAAAGCTGGGTATGGTGGGAGGGTAAGGGAAAAGGACCACGTAGAAAGTATCATCCTTCCACTATTCCTGAAGCAGCTTTCCTAGTGGCACAAAGGCAAGGGTGAAAAACAATCTCCTTGGCTTCTATGAGTTGTTCATTGTCTTGGAAGAATTGTTGCAGTCCCAGGGACGCTGTCTGCAATCCTGTCAGGTATGGAGCTGGGAGTGATGGGTTGCAGAAAGCACATCGGCCTGAAACCATTACCCATGTACTCTGGTGGGGTGGGGGAAAATAGTAATAAATTAAGGCTCTGTACTGGAGAGGGCAAAGGAAAACAAAACATTCCCAGGCTGGTATCATCGTGCTGCAACGGGATGCTTTGACAGAAACCAGAGAAATCAGCAGGATCCTCCAAGTTGATGTGACACTGAGAGCGAGGGGCAGAGGAGCCTGAGCCCCACAGGTGCTGGGATGCTCTGCAGCTGTTTTCTGGCTGATGGCAGGTAGAAAAGTTGTCTCTTAAGAGGCGCCTTTTAAACCAGGAGCTTCATTTTAGAAGTCTGGGGTTTTTTTTCTTTTGATTCTCATGCTTCTTTTTTCACACCTCAAGGAAGAAGAGACAACATATTCAAGTTTTGTTGCAGAGCAAGCTTGCAAGGTGTGGAAGGGGAGCATTTTAAATACAATTTGCTGATTTGCATTTTTTTTTGTTAGAAAAATCCAGATTCTTTCAGTTTTGCTTGAAAACATGCCATCAGCTTGGGGAGTTGGACTGAGCAAGTCCATTAGCTGGCTACATGATTTCATGTCTTCATTACCTTTTGCTTCATTGTAGGCCTCGGTGCAGCATCTCTGGATTTCAGGGACCCCCCTGTGCATCACTTTGGGATCCTGCTGGGGGGTGGGACAAGGGAGGCGGGCTTTGTCTCCTGCCTTGCTTCCCCTGTGTCTCTCCCATGGCACAGAGCACAGAACCTCATACGTTATGCAGTAGAAAAGTAAACCTGTGAGGGGCTTGTATGAGACGTGTGTAGCAGCGTCTTGAATGCAGTTAATATAGGTTGAGAATAACGTCCTGCTCTCAGAACAGCCCGTGGCTATATTTCTAACCTTGTCCTTTATGGCTAAATCTAAAATATTGGCTTCTTATCCAAGACTGAAAGAGCATGGCAGTAGCACATGTATGTGGTGCTAAACACTACAGAAACTTGGTCTATTTTTCTTGGCTGCTGAGCTGGGAAGGTGTGTGGGAGCTGTACGTCTTGAAGGCTACACCAAGGTAAGGAAGGCTAGTTTGGCCTGCAGTACAAACAGCAATTAGCATCTGGATGCTTTTGCTGGACTTACTCCATAAAATGGTACAAAGGTCCCTGGGATCGAGGAGAACTGAAGCATTTTATATGTGAAGATGTTTCCTCGCTCATCGTGGCAGCAGCTTCTCCTAGACTTTGCATCCCTCAGGTAGTACCAGGGCAGTGCTGGGGCTGACGTGATCAGAGATAGCTTTGTGAATTCTTTGCAGGTCCTGTCTGTGGGCAAAACCTCTCTGCAGCAGTTTTGCCCTCCTCCCTTGCCAGGTTACCAGTTTAATTTTCAGCTGAAGGCTGCTGAGTAGTCCAGAGAATCAGTCACTATCTCTACCTTGTCCTCACCAATTTCAGACCAATGACTGTCCTGGGATGAACAGGAGAGGGTTTCTTTCTCAAAAAAAAAAAAAAAAAAAAAAAAAAAAAAAAAAAATCCCTCCTCTTCCATAGGGCCAGAATGGGATGGCTGTGGCTTCACACTCGGTGCCCAGCTTTTCTGGGCTCGGCTTTCTAAACAGCAGCAGCAGTCTGGGGGGAAAAGGCTCAGGGTCTGTTTGCTATTCACAAAGACCTCGTTAGTTTGTATCAAAAGCAAAAAGTGCTGCGCTTGGTGAGCATCCTGCTGTAAAATCAACTGGAATTTGTTGGAGATACTGCTTTCCAATGCGTTTGTTTTTTTTCCCTTTTAGAAATATAAGCTCACCACAGGCACCAGTGATACTGCAGCTGCTTCAGCTCTGGTTTGCCCATTGTGTATTCTGCATCTCTTGTGCTGTGGCATCATCCAGGTGGGCAGAGGGACAATCTGAGGTCTTGGGCTGCTTAGGCAGCACCCCATTTCCATGGGATGTTGGTTCCAGAAATGAAAGAATGCCCCTCCAAAAAGCTTTGCTAGCACAGATCTGCCTGCATCCTCTTTTGAGTGAGAAAGAACATTATAGAGTGGGCTGCGTTGGAAGGGACCTGAAAGATTATCCAGTTCCAACCCCGCTGCCATGAACAGGGATACCTTCCACTAGACCAGGCTGCTCAAAGCCTCATCCAGCCTGGCCTGGAACACTTCTGGGGAAGGGGCAGCCACAGCTTCTCTGGGCAACCTGGGCCAGTGTCTGACCACCCTCACAGCAAAGAATTTCCTCCTCAGATCTCATCTCAGTCTCCCCTCTTCCAGTTTAAAGCCATCACCCCTTGCTCTGTCACTCCCTGCCCTTGTCTAAAGTCCCTCCCCGCCCTTGTCTAAAGTCCCTCCCCAGCCTTCCTGTAACCCCTTCAGGTACTGGAAGGCTGCTAGAAGGCCTCCCTGGAGCCTTTTCTCCAGGCTGAACAGCCCCAACTCTCTCAGCCTGTCCTCATAGCAGAGGTGCTCCAGCCCTCGCATCATCTTTGTGGCCTCTTCTGGACTCACTCCAGTAGTTCCATGTCCTTGTGTTGGAGGCCCCAGAACTGGAGGCAGCACTGCAGGTGGGGTCTCAGGAGAGTGGAGTAGAGGGGAAGAATCGCCTCCCTCGACCTGCTGCCCACGCTGCTCTTGATGCAGCCCAGGATACGGTTATTGACCTTCAGGGCTGTGAGCGCATGTTGCCAGCTCATGTTGAGCTTCTTGTCCACCAGCACCCCCAAGTCCTTCTCCAGTATCAGGCTGTCCCAGCTGGAGGTTGCTGGGGGGTGTGTGGGATGGTGATGAGGGGGTTGGCTGGACAAGCTGCTTTGCCTGGCGTGTGCTCATCCCTGCTATCTGTTAAACCCATCACGTTGTAAAAGTGGAAGTGGCCCCAGGTGGTTGGATAATGACATCTTTAATTGTGCTCTGAATGAGATTAACTTCTTATCTGACAGTTTGACATCTATATTATTATTAATGTGTGAATAATACAGTGCAGATTTTTTTATACATAATTTTTGCAGCAAGTGTTTTCCTTTTTTTTTTTTTTTTAAGAGCATCTGGTCCTTTGTTGGTTAGCCACCTTCAGATTCCCAGGCTCTGAGGGCAGGGCTGGGCTCAAGGGAAGCTGCTCCTACTTCTTTCCTTATTAAATTGAATGTAACTGCAATTGAGATTGCATTGCAGCTATTCTCATTTATTTATTATTTTTAACTGTAAGTAGAGGTGGTGGCAAGCAAATCCTCCAGTGAGTCTGGAGTTACTCAGGCCAATGGTGGGGTGATGGGATGGGACATGGCGGGTTAGGGACCATATCTCCCAAAGGCCAGTCAGGAAGAGCAGTATCTGTGGGCAGCAAAGGATGGCTGGTGCTGTTCCAGAGAGAGATTATTACAGCCCTAAAAAATTGGATGTAAGTTTGCGCTGTTTATTATTGCCTGGATGAAAGGGAGAAAATGATTCAAAAAGCTGGTGCCGACCAGTGGGGCAAAATGGTGGTTATGGGCAACAGCTGCTGCCGGGAAGGGGGCCAGGGATGCTACTGGCGAGGGGGCTTGGGATGCTGCCAGGGATGGGCACAGGCACCAGCAGGGGCTGTGGGTGGTCTGGCAGGGCGCTCTCTGAGCAGCGGGAAATGGAGGGTGGGGGGCGGCTGCAATCTGTCAACTCCACAAAAAGTAGTTTCTGTGATGTAACTTGCCATTAAATGGGCTAACAAGGTCAATAATGCCTTTGCCTGGGAGAGCTTCAGCCAACACTTCTATCAAAACCAATATTAATTTTCACTAATTAGGAGCTGCAGCTAATGAGTGTCACAGCTAATTTACCTCATCCATAATGAGGGAGAGGAGGGGGTCAGGCTTCTGGGATCAGAGTCTGCAAATCTGCCCCTTCTCTGCTCTCCCTTTCTCTCTTGGCCAAGAGTGTCACCTGGGTGGCTCATGGGGACATGGGCATGTATATGTCTCCCCCACCTTCTTCAGGGTGAGAATGCTTTGGGGAAGCAGGGAAGGACCCATATGGGGAGATGTGCTGTGCAGCAGGTGTTGTCTGGTCCCATCTGAAAGGATGAGCAGGTGAGCGACTGATCAGGTGAGGTGGAGAGGACTGGGCATTGCTTGGAAAAGCACAAGAGGAGTTCCTGAGCTCAGCTCAAAGCACCAAGGGAGGAAAAAGAGCTTGGAAGGATTTGCAAGGGAAAAAATTGGGGAAAGGATGATTGTTATCCTGAAAGGGAAGCTGTAGTAAAGCGTGTTGGCTGTTGAAACAGCAGTCTTCTGACTCCCCAAAGCAAGCCCCTTTCTCTGACAGAGTATAGCTGTGGGTCTTGGGTTTTATGACAAGCATTGCAAAGGGCAGGCATGTTTGCAGGGACTGAATTTTTTAGTAGGTAGCTTGTGTACCGTGCAGGTTGGCTTCCTGCACAGCTCACAGGCAGGAGTATTCCACAGACACTGCCAACAGTGCTAATAGAAAGTGAATTCCTGATTTGGAGTTATCTCTGTTAGTCCTGTAAACTTGATCTGACAGCTCAGGCAAGGGAAGAAAGGGTATGATGTCCATTGTATCCTTCCAAAATGGCTCAGGTTTTATAGTCTGTGCTTTCTAAACAAGCTAGAGACTCAAAATTACCCACAGAGATTATTGTTTTAAGTGAGAATACACTAGAGAAATTTGTGGTCTTCTCTCGGACAACTCATTGTTAGGGATGGCCAAAATTGACTAAGTGATTCATTGGTTTTATTCACATTGCTCTGACTAAACCCTGGGAGCCTTCCTTGTCAAAATTGATCCATTCTGCTGGCAAAGAGATGAGCAATATGCAGACCATCAGCCTGCTCAGACACGTGGTTGGAGGAGGACAGAAGAGCTGCTGCCTTGTCTGAGGCAGCTTTCCTAACAGATGTCCTCCTCTTTGGGGTTTCTGAGGCCTTGAGAAAAGGTTTGGGCCTTTAGGCATGCCCTGAGAAGCTCGCACAGGAAAGTGATGTGCAGAGAAGAGCCTCTCTTGGAAACCATGTTGCCAAGACCATCAATGAGGTTCAAGTGAGAGCTGCTCACAGTCCGGGCTCTGGTCCGTATGTATGGTGGGCTTTGCTCCTGCTAGTCCACCAAGTTGTTTTTGCTGCCAATCCATGTCCAGCTCTCCAACTAATCTCGGTTTGGGCTGGTTTGTTTTAGCTGTTGGTCTGTGAAATTGCTACCCAGCCTGTGGTAGCTCCCGGTAGGAGTTTTGCCTCTACCTTCTCTAAAGCTCGCAGCACCACCAAGTGGCTGGGCTTCTTGACTTGTTCCTCATCGGCTCCTTCTGTGTCTATCAGCAGCCTTGGGGGGGAGAAGACCATAGCAGCAAACAGGCTGTGAATGGATTTTATATCAATGTCCTCAACGTGCTCAGAAATGATAGGGTTGGTGCTCTCCTGTTTGTCCCAAATGCTTGGATCTCCAATAAGGACAAGGGCAACCTGTGGGTAAGCAAGTTTCAAACAACTTTATAGCTTAAAACACAAACTGTGAGCCTGGAGGCCTTTACCTTCCTCATGGAGACTTTACCACTAGAATCAAATGCCTGTGTTCAAAGCAAGTTAGAAAGGAGGAAGAATAAGAAATGGAGAAAGCAGGAGGCAGCCTATTACTCAGTGTTGCAATTCTAGTGATGGGGCCTGGTCTTCATGGCCAGCTACTTGTGCAAAACAAATCTTCCTATAGGTCCTGTATGTGCTTTTACAGCCTCTGATACACATATGCAACATACCCAGAGGCAAGTGTAGTCCAGTATTTCCTTTGGCCAGAGCAAATCCTGTGGTTGCTCAGATTCAAGCTCTGCTTGGGATGTTGGCAACACAAACTTTTGAAGAGCAGAGAAAACTCCCCGTTGGCATTTTCTTAGCTAAATTTGCTGACCCCTGCAGACAAGCTCTAATCGGAGGAGCCCTAGTTAGTAACATATTCCTTCATCTGCAGCATTGGTAGCAACAGGGACGAAACAGTGTGTACTGTAGACAACGACCATGGGTAGCTGCTCCACTGATTGACCCTGCTTTAAGCAAAAAGACACAGCTCGTTAGTATGTTGCCAGCACCAGAGGAATGTCTGGGAAATCTTTAGGGAAAAGCCCTATCCTAGAAAGGTTACACAGTGTGGCTGCACTGTCTTTGGATGACAAATACCTGGGTTTTTGTTAATTTGCTGGATGAAGTTGTATTTTCAAGGTTTACCTAGGAAAATTTCTACAGCACCTGTTGGCTGTTGGAGCTGCATCTACCAGTCATGCTACAAAAATAATAGTGTGTTGTTGACAGTGAAATATAAGCAAACAGCAGCATCCATGAACTCCTTGGTAGTATTTGTGCCTAGGAAGATGTAGCCTCATGCATCAAGTGTGTTGTGGCAATGGATTCCTAATTCTTGAAAAGGAAGGGTTGGAGGGAGTGGACATTGTTTGCAAACCTCTCATCTTTATTGAACATGCGACTTGCTTTGCTGAGTCAGATAGTGGACTCTGTCTTTCTCTGTTTACCCAATCCACTGGGGATGTGGGGACTGGGATGGAGGGGCTCTTAAACCCAGGGTGTACTTTTGTTCCCTGGTGAGAGGCTGTGGCCAGGGCTCTGCTGGCATAATGTGCTTTCCCACCAAGCACTTAGGACCTGTGGGAGTGCTTGGGCAGCCCGAGGGCTGAGCACATTTGCTGGTGGCTATCTCCCCTCCCCTCCTCTCCTGTGTGCCCTTTGTTGGGGGCCAGGGTGGCTGAGAAAGTTTGTTTGCACTTATTGCCCAGGAAAAGTGACCTTCAGGCAGAGTAGTTCCTAGGAAAAAGCTTCCCCAACTGTGACAGATTTGACTATAAATCTCCAGTATTAATGCCCAGGTTCCCAAGGTCTGTCATCCTGCATGCCAGTGAGGCACGAGAGTTGCTCAAAAACAACATACCGACTCATCAGTCATTTTGGAGGCATGTCAACAAGCCGCTGCTGCAAGCGGAGAGGTGGAAGGAAGCATGCTTGTGTGGGGGTACACGAGAGAATGTCCTCAGTGGGGAGCATGCATGGATATCCCACAGCAGTCCTGAGCCCCATTGCTGCTAAGTCTGAGGGGTTTCATCCACCCTCTACCCTTCTCAGTACTTGGTCTCTGTCTTACCCCAAATCACCCCGCACCCTTTGGGAGCAGGCTGCAGGTACCACTTGGAGCCATGCCTTCTCCTTTGGTATACAGCTGCACACACCCATACTGGGCTTGTCTTTCCAAGGGTTGCTGCTGGCTCCATTCACAGTGAATAATGCCAGCATCTAGCCAGCTGCCACTTGCTGCAGGAGGACACCTCTGTTGCAACAACTGACATTGTTTTTGATTTTTTTGGTCACTGACTTAATGAATAATTCTGAAAGAGGAAAAGCATCTCGTTTTTTCTTATGGAAAAAGTCAGGCTGGTTTTAAAATAGACTCAACATGAGTATCTCTTATTGGTACAGGTATTAAGTTAGTTATGAATTTCTTGCACTTTGGGTCCAAGGAAAATCCTTCCCTTATTCCTTTCTCATTCACTCTTGGTTAACAAAGCTTATTAGCACTCTTTAATAATGACAGATATAATCTCAGCCCAAATCTGAAGAAATTTTGAGAGCTACCTAGGCGAGGGTGCTCTCTGCATCCTCCCAAGGACACGGTTAGAATAAAGGACAACCAAGAGAGGGAGAACAACAACGGCTGTCCTTTAACAGGAAGGAGGAAGAATCATCAAAATCTTTTGGTTGGAAAAGACCTTTGAGATCATTGAGTCCAACTGTAAGAGCAGTACATTTCTTGCTGAGGGTAGGAAAATTCTCACCACCCCTCATGAAGTGCTATATGTGCCTATGGCACAGCTGGTTTGGTGGAGTTGAGTATAAGCTGAGTTTTAATTTGAGGTTTTTAGTTGTATCCACTGCTGTGGAGATCAGCAGTACCTGCCAAATAGTGGGGCAATGTCCCCAGGGCTGTAGGATTGCTCATCCTTTCACGTCTGATGCATGAAGACTTGAAGGACCCTTTTTGGGCCAAAATGTTGGCCATGGCCTTGTGGTCTGTAAATCATAGTTTCAGATGGAGAGAGCAGGGTGGATTTTCTTCATCCAAGAAGTGGTAAAGGTTCAGCTCTCTCAAATGGGTTTTCCCAGTTAAAACCCTTACCACTGAGCTGCCTTGTCCATGCTTCCATTGTATCCTGGGGAGGAAGGCACATCACATTTAGACCCTGCCCTTCCTCATGGGAATGTTTCTCTGAGCAGGTATCACTTCCAGACCAGGTTCTCAACCCCTCTGGCATGTGTTTGCAGCGTAGTGCTATTCATCACAGCACTGTGCAAAGCCCTTCATGAGAAGGAGGATGAATTTCCCTGCAGGAGCTGGTAGCGTAGGCATGGATCACTGAGAGGGCACCTGAGGAGCACAGGAGGTATCTGAGATGCTGTGAAGGGGCTGGTTTTGCACGTGAGTTAGAGGCTGGTGCTGCCAAAGGGGTTGGAAAAATACTTGATGTACGTGATGCAGCTATCGGGGCAGAGGTGGCTGGGACTTGTCTCTGATGCATACAAGTAGCTGTTATCAAGTAGATGCTAAATTCGTTGGTCAATACCCATTTCTCCCTCAATCAAAGCTTCAGGGGAAAGAGAAGCCTTGAAAGTAAAAAGTATCTTTACTGCTCTAGTAAAGATGTCCCTGCTCACTGCAGGGGGGTTGGACTAGATGACCTTTGAAGGTCCCTTCCAACCCAACACATTCTGTGATTCTATGAAAGTCTTTACTTTGAGCAATTGGAAAAAAAAAAAAAGTCTAAAACTGTGACTTATTGGATCACTTTTCTCTTCATAGATTTCCACTTTTAGAACAGTCTGTGAAACCTCAGTGATTGCTTTCTTTTTGCCTTCAAACAACCCGACAGCTGGGATTTAGCGTGGAGTTTTGTTTTCAGTTTGGATTTTAAAACATTATTTGTTTTTATGTGTGACTAAGGGAGTTTGTTTTGAGCACAGGCTGGACACCGGGTGAGGGGATGCGTACATCCAGCCACCCCTTGCAGCTCTGACCCAGCTTGCACAACGAGCTGCATGCAGCTGGGCTGTTGCAGGTGACCTTGGCTATGGGGAAAGTCCCAGGTTGAAGTGTGCCTTAGGCTGGGGTGACCAACACAGCGACTTGGGTGGAGCTCTTGGGAAGTCTACTGTTGAACATAGCAGGGCAGTGGGGTAAAGGACCAGGAATGGAAGGTCTTCCACTTGCTATTTCTTGAAATTGGGTCATCTGTCTGGTCTCCTAACTGTCCCTAAAGTGAATGCAATGCTATAGAGAAATGGTGACTTGTAAAAAATAAGTGATGGATGAAACCTGAGCCTTGCTGATGTCCTCAGGACAGGGTCCTGCCTCACCCCACGTGGCTTTAGGTGTGCAACATGAGAGTTTTGCAAGCATCACCACTTCTGTCTACAACATTTGCTTCTCTGTCTTCTTAATGTGGTGACAAAGATCACTAAAACCCTATTTCATTTCTCCTAAACATAAAAATTGTCTTGTTCTTAAACAATAAGAACTTACGTAGGGCACTGAGTGTGCCTCACCCTCAGCCAAAATGCAGCAATCTCTGGAGCAAAGCTTGGTGGCAGCAAGAGACAGCTGCCTTGGAGCAACATGGTGTAGAAGACTAAAACTGTTCTTGTAGGAGGATTTGTGATTTTGGACATATCACATGTACTGTATAGTCTACAATTTGTGGCACACGGGCGAGGAGGAGCCTGGGCTTATTGCGTGCCCAAGGGATTACATCAGTCTTGGAAATAGCCCTTCACTACTTCCTTTCCCACCCCATTTTCTCTTGCTTCTGTGATGAAATTCCTGCAGCAAGCATCCCCTGGAGTTTTGAGACAAAACACATCTGTACAGATAGGATCCTGAATAAGGAGTCCTGTGGATGCTTGCAAGGTGGTGTGGAAGCTACTGAAAGATGTTTTCACTGGTGTTTTGCATAAAGTCTGTTCTGGTATTCAGCTCTCTTCTTATTCTCTTTGTGACAACTTCTGTGCAAGTTGGTTTGTGTTTTTAAGGAAATTCAGGCAGGCCGAATGCTCTGCATTTGTGTGAGGATATGTTTTTGTGCAGGTGCTTCCACAGAGCCTTGGAAAGCTCTTTCTGGAGATACATTGCATTCCATCAAGATGCAAAGGCGTTCCCACCTGACCGCAGTGACCATTTACATGGTGTGAACAGCCAGTTGCCAACACTCAGAGCAACAGTGGTAGGAGCATTTAGCAAGAAAGCCTTTGTCTGAAATATGTTTTTAATAAACTATTCACTGAATATATTCAAATAACAAACAAATTCCTGCAAATCCAAGCCGATTTGCAGACAACTCACAAATGAGGAAGGCTAAATTAATTGAATGCTTTAGTCACTAGGGATAATGGTCCAGCTGTAACAGACATCTCCAGATGTTTATTTGCAGAAGAGCATGCTTTCATAGGAAAAGAAAAACACTCGTGGGTATATTAACTCAGAAACAAGTTTACAGCTGTGCACTTGTGAGCTCTGCCTTGTGCTCCCACCAGCAACTGCAGAGCCGTGTTCCAAGGTTTCCTCTTGCAATAAACAGCTTCTTTATTTCTCTCTCATTGTTCTCCTGGCCAAGTTTAAACATCTGTGACGTGCAAAGTGAGGTAACGGCCCTGTGAAAGCCTCCCAGGCTTCAACAAATATCACCCTTGCTGTGCTCTGGGGTGTACCACATGTTTCAAGTGCAGCTGGACTGCTGCTTCTTCTACTTCAGGCTGTTGTGGCTTGACTTTTCCTTTTTTTTGGGTGAGTTTGCTGCACAGGACCATAGGCTGGGAGAACAAGATGCTGCATGTTGTATAATAGCTGCTATGAGCTTGCAGGGACAAGTGGAAGAGTTCTGGTGGTTGTGAAGGAGGAATGTTCTCAATTTAATTTCATCTATAGACTGGAGCTCTGCCCAACTTCTACGGAAGGAGCTTGGCTTTATCAGCGCGTTAGAGTCATGAGTCGAGTGCTCTTCGTCCATTTCCCTTGGTCTTATTTTGTTTCTGTTGTTAAACAGCCCAAGCTGGTTTTGAAGCCCCGTAGCTGAAGTGCCCATTACTCACACGCAAGAGGACAATAGAACATGGGGCCACTCTTAAATGTCTTTCCATGTCGCCATCATTAATAACCGTAATGCTGGCATCACTTGCTCCTAAATAGCCTCATTTATCAACAAGCAATTTACTGCAGTGCCATGGCAGGGACGCAGATAAGCTTGTGCCTCGGGTACCCAGGAACCACCTGCTAAGTCTCTCCCCACCTTCTCTTTGGCATTTGAGAGAGAGGGAGGCGTGGTCAGAAATGCTCCATCCAAGATGTGGCAGTCCTTGCCAGCCCCAAGGAGTTGGATTGTGCTTGGAGGAAGGCGGCTTTGAGGCCAGGACTGGTGGACAAAGGGGATGATGAGTTGCATGCCTTGTGTTTCCCCAGATTGTCACCTTTGTGGAGAGTTTTCCAAGTGTCTGGTTGTTTCTCTGGGTTCTCTTAAGGGTTTTGTTTGTTTTTCAGGGGGTGAGAAGAACAGGAAATGTAACTTTCCCAAAACTGGCCCCCATGTGGGCTTCAAATTTCCGGCCCATTTGTGTGAGTCTTGCTTTCACTGCAGCCATATCTTGGAGATCAAGAGGTGTTAACTCAACTCCAGAGGTAAATCAAGAAGGGATTTCGCTGCATCTTCATTATAACCAGGCAGAATCCAACACCCAGCACATGTTTTGAAACCTCAGAGAATTATGGTGACAGTCCAAGGCCAATTTGCTTACAGACCTGAAGTCTACAGGCAAAAATTTGACTGCTGGTACCATTTCCTTCTGGCTTTAGGCAGTCAGTGGGACTTTGACACACATACCAAAGCATGGTTGTGCTCCAGCAAAACATCCTGAAATATTTGGGCTGAGGATGGTTATATTTATTTGTTCCCTTGAACCATTCAGAGAGCGGAGCAGCTGGGCCATAGGCAAGCTGTAGCACTAAAGGTTTTGTATTCCCTGCGAGACTGAGAGCCTTGGGGATGTTTCATCTTTTGTGAGGCACAGATGAGATTTCAAACAAGATGTGAATGAATCTCGCTTGAACTTCACTTGTGCAAGTAAAATGTGCTGACGGGTTTTTTTTTTCTTTTTCCCATTCACATTGATCAGCTCCTCAGCTTGACAGGGTTGCTGGTGGAGGAGGTGGCTCTCAGGCAGCAGTATTTCAGAGGTGGCATTTCACACTTTGGCTCATCTCCGTTACTGGAGCACAGCTGGCATCGTACTGATGTGCCATCAGTGGGGCCATTCAGCACTTATATTTGCAGGACTTCTTTGTTAGTATTTCTGGCATCGTTGCCTTACTGTCCTGGGGATATCTTGTCTTACACCCTATGGGTGTCTTGCAGTCCTGCTCAATGCAAGGACAGTCCTGGGACCTAGTCTGTAGGCAGTGCAATCTAATGAGATTTATCTCTGACCTCATATTAATTGCAAAACAGCTTCTCTTTTCTAATTAACACAAAGCTATGTTACCTTGTCTGGGTAAGATGCAAACTACTGCATGTGTCATCTTACTCATAAATCATTTATCTATGCCAAGTAGCAAAACACCTCATTAACAAGACTTCTGGGGTCCTGCTTTTGTTCTCTTTGCCCTGGTGTATTTCTAGAAAGCTTGGGGTGGCCAAAGACAAGCAATGCACTCGAGGATGGTGGGTCAGCTGCATCTTCTAGTCTCCTCTGCCCTCCTACTTTCTGCACCAAATGGGAAATTCCAGTGGGCATGTACCCCTGTTTTTCCCAAGTTGAGGAGAGGTGACTCCCATCTGAATGATCTCAGTGGAGCTCCTGTTAGTTCATTGCATCCACTAAGTAGAAAGTAATCCCTGGAGCTAGGATTTGGTTTCAGTCCTCACTATTGTCCCAGCCATTGGAACTGGTTGGTACTCTCTGGACATATGGTTACAGTCTTCCAGATGCTCTGGGTCTCCTTTTCTGTGAGGGCTGGCAACACATTTTATGCCTTAGTGGCATGTTTTGTCTTGATTATCCCCTAGGCAAGCCTTGTCTAATCTTTCCTAGTGAGAGTGCATGGCTTGCTTCAGCTTCTTGCCCAGTCCTTATGTCTGACTGAAAGATGCCTCTGAAAATCTGTGTGCTCAGCATCTCTGTTGCTATTTGGTTTTAGGTGGCAAGACACCTCTTGGTAGTCAAAAAGGGTGGCTGCAACAGATCACCTACTGACATGTTTTCTTCTGACCTGTGAAGCTCTTTGCGTGGTGTCCTGGTTTCTCTGGCAGCCTCAGGAGTCTCTTGTTATCTCTGTTTTTGCCAGCTGGCAGTCAAAATGCAAGCTTGCCTGGCTTTGTTTGGAAAATTAGTCCTCTGTCCTTTGTCTCCCCAAATGGGACTGATCCCAGCACTGTGGTGCTGTGGATTTAATGTCTGTGCTCGTTTGTACAACTTGTTTGGTCAGTTAACATAATTTCTTGTTTCAGGAAACACGGTGACTCTATGCTAACATCAGTCACTGCAGAAAGCCTCCAGCCGTGTGGTTCTGACCTCAAGATCCATGTTAATTTAGGGTTTCCCCTCAAGGAACAGCTTGGAGTGATTGGTTAGGAGGAGTCATCTCCAAACACTATCTCTGCATGTAGTCAGAAAAACTCCTGGGAGGAAGGACCTCTCACTATGTTCGTGAGGATTCTTAGTTGTCCTAAGAGAGATGGGATGTCCTGCTCCCTACCTGTTGGTTGTTTGTGTTGATGGGACAGTGGGCAACCACATCTTTTAAAGAAAAAGGGTTGTAATTCTGAGGAGGGACACTCAGCTTTCCTTAGTTCAGCTATTATTTTAATGAAACTTGTAGATATGCTATGCTTTTTTTGTGGTGCAAATCCTTCTCCCATGTTGGGTTGTAACTTGCTGGGGAGGCTCCTGAGCTGTTGAAGAGACGATGGTCATGGTCATTACTGGAAGTGCCTGTTGTGAAAGGACTCCTGCAGCCTTTGGTGGGTGGGTCAGTGAATTAACTGTATGTCCCACCTACATACTTATCCATTTTTCAGAGAAGTGTGGTCTTCTAAAAGATGGCCATTGAGGTAAGTGTCGGTATGTCAAAAAGCTGCCTTCAAAAATAGTGTTTGGGGAAGGGATGCTGCAGCCTGCATGAGGTGCGAGATGTGTTCAGATAGATGTGTGTGCATTGTGGGACCCTCTGAGAAGGTAGGGAAGTGTGAGTGTATGGGCAGGTTTAGTGGTGAGCACCTCTCCCTAGTACCGAGTAGACTTGGTTAAATATCTCACCAGTGACCAGGCATTCTGAGTCCCCTCCAGTGGTCTCCACCTCTGTCTTGGAGCTTGACCAGTGCCCAGGCACTGGTGGGAACACAGGGTGAGGGTGAAGGTCTCGCCATTGCTAATGATCTTGTTTTTCTGCCTGTTATTGAGCCATGATGCTCATGCAGAGGAAAACTGGGTGGTGTTTCCTCCACGGTGGTACCTGTGACAGTTTCCTTTGACCTATGAGTGTTTAATTAGTTAAAAAACAAAGTCTTTTTTTTTTCTTTTTCTTTTTGGAGGGAGGTGGGGAGGTTGAGAGAAGGCAGGAAGGAACAAAGGAAATATTTCTTATTCTTTCTGGGCTGTTTCTTATTTCAAAAATTAATTAGAAAAGGATATTCTATGGATTTAGGGTTTAAAGTTTGTCAGAAATGTTAATCCAGACTGTATTAGCTAGATTTTCCTTGAGGAGTCAGTGAGGATGGGTGTACAGAGTGTTTGGGGTGTTTTGGAGACAGGCACAAGGCAGAGTGGAGCAGGGCTCAAGGAGATACATGGCACAGGGAATGGATTTGCATTCACAGATGGGGAACACCCTCCTCCCCACTCCCAGGAGCTGCTAAAATTGGGGTTTGGATCTCATCTAGTTAGTGCTTCTCTGCGGCTATTGCAGGATTGGTCCTGTAGCATCTTTTCCAGGCCAGTTTTAAAATCTCTCAGGATATGTTGGGGCTCTTTGCCATTATTTAACACCTCAGTAGATTTCACTGCTGGGAAGTTTTTGCTGACCCCAGATTTATGTTTTCCTTTGTTTTTTTGGTTCTTCATGCCTCTGCCCACCCCTCTACATGTGTCTCATGAATATGACAAGAAGAATAATATGTCAGTCATATGAAGGCAGCTTCAAGGCGGCATCTAATATTTAGGATTTTTTGAGAATCCCCTTCCCCAGCTTCCTAGGCTAAGCTGTGCAGGTACTGATGAAGATCTCTGTCTGATTTCTAATTGGCAGTGCTTGGAAATGAAGGAAATATTCCTCCCACATCTGAGTTGGAAATGGTCTTGCCTGCTTCGTACTGTCTTGCCAATGCTCCTGAGAATTGCCCTGGTCTTAGGGAAACCTCAGGCTTTGTAAGGCGTTGCACCGAGGGCTTTCCTGGGCTGGTGGGACAGCTTGTGCATTCCTTTTTTCAGCTCCGTTTATAGCTCTGCTGTAAAAGATCAAGTTAATCTCGTGTGATTTTCCCCTTTATAACCCCTGACGCTGAGTGCTTATGCTTCTCTTGGTGGTTATTTGCCCCCTGTTCCCTCATTTGCATTTATACTGTAAGTTTACCAGGCACAGACTTCCCACTCTGGAAAGTCCAAATACTTTAATTTCACAATTTGCCACGGTTCCTCTTGTTCTCTGACCATTCTCAGACAAAGGTGTGAGTGAACCACCAGTTGATTTCCTTTTAAAATTAGTTTAAACTCAAGTGCCTTGAATGGTTGGCTCACCTGTGGACTTTGTACCTGTGATGGGGCTGCTCTCCTCCCTGGTGCTGGGATCTGCTTGGGAAAAGAATTGCACCCCGACTGGAACTAGCTCCTTTCCTTCCCCTTCCTATTATGAGGATGAAGAGGGAAGGACAGATATCAATAAAACTGAATGAGACAGATCATCTTCTATGAGGGAACTTTTTTTTTATGGTACAAACAATGGATGGAGCAGAATTTGCATAAATCTCATTAGAAAAAAGTACAAGTTTCATAAATCTTGTGATAAATTAGTACGATATCATTCCAAACATGATGTATTAATTTTAGGATGAAATGAATGGGTCTGTGATCATTGTTGGTAATTATGAGGCTGCCAGGCAGTGTGGAGAGGAAATTATTTTTAAGAGGGCTTTTTAAGCATGGGAACCCTTTTCACACTGGAAATATCTTAACAGACCCAGAATCCTTTTACATATGTTACTTTTCTTATTTCACTCTTCTGTTTTGTTGGGTGTTTGGTTTGTTTTTTTGTTTTGGGTTGGGTTTTTTTGATACAGTTGTATTTACTTCCCTCTTTCCTGTTGATACAGCCCATTCCATCCCAAGCAAAAGGAAACAAAGGTACTTTCAGCTTTTGCAAACCCCAGGGAAAAGAGCTGTGGGTTTTGTAGTGAACTTGAGCGCAGGAATCCCTGGAGAAAGGAGAGGCAGGCACCCGCTGAGCCCACTGCTCTTTGCAGGGGGTTTGCCCAGGGATCAGCACTTTTTTAAAAATCCCCTTTTCCAGGCAGAGCTGGAGATGCCACAGTGGTACTAGGGCATATTGGTGATTTTGGCAGGAAAATGTTAGCCTGATTGGAGAGTTTTGCTTAACAAACTGATGTCTCCAAACCATGGAAGTGCTGGAGAGTGAACGAGGGCTGTGACCTCCATCCACTGCAGAGACGTGGCACCAGCATGATAATTGAAATCGGTTTCAGAGAGCTTGCTTGAGATCTGCAGTGCTGTAATACCTGTTGGAAGGTGATGGAGGGAAATTGCTTAGTGTTGACTTAAATTGGAGGGGTGCTGCTTCTTTGCCTGTGTGCATGCACAGCATCTATTGGGAGAGCCTCAGGTATTCTGTTTAATGATGATGTCAAGAAAGTTCAAGATAGCCTTGAGTTTTGTGTTTGGTTTTGGTTTGTTTGTTTTGGTTTTTTTTCCCTCATCTCCCTTGGGAAGTTAACTGAAGTGTTCAGTAAATAGCAAAGTAAACCAAAAAAGTCTTCTGTGATGGCTGCTCTTGGTGTGAATGCTTGGCTCTTTATCCACTACTGTGCTCTTCCCCTTAAACAGCTTTAAACACCTGTTTAAAGGTCTCTGTGAGAGCTGGGGGAAGTGGAGGCAGCCAGTACTTCTTTCTGAGCTTTACCACTGGCTGTCAGATCTGTTTATGATTTCCATCTCGCCGCTAACTCCCCACTTAAAATAACTAAATGCAGCAGAGAAATTACAAGCTCTGTCTCCCACTCTGACTCTGGGCATCTGAGGAGCTAGGGAAAACTCTGCTGTGCCTTTCACTTCCCAGCTTGATAAACTCCCTGATAAATGGTTTTGACTGCACAGATTTGCTTTCCCTCTTCTCTGTCACCTCTGTGTTTGGCTCCTTTCTCTCCTGTACACAATAGGTGATGGCTGCAGTGCATGTGGTTCCTGGACCAGCTTGTCCTGGGCTTTTTTGCCCCATAATTGGCAAAGACCTCTTGTTTTTCTGGTGGCAGAAACTGTTCTTTTCTCATTTATTTATTATGAGACCCTTTTTAAAAGGTGCTGGTGTCTCCCTGCCCTTTTTCACTTGCTCTGCAGCACAGTAACTGGAGTGGAGGCAGCCTTGGTGGTGGGGAAAACTGATGCTTCCCATTAGCACCTGGAAAGAAAAGTGTAATACTGAGCTCAACCTGAATTGTAGGAATGGAAACTCTTTGCTGAGTTCTGGAAAGTTTTGGCTCAAGTGGTTGATCCCTTTCTGAGAAAGAAGCCTGAGAGTATCTCTCAAGGTTGTGTTTATGAAATGAGTTGGCAGCCACCTACATTAGGAGAAAGACTTGGAGATGGATGAGTGGGTTGCTCTTGGACTCGTGGTGCCCTTTTAGGTATCCCTGAGCATATCTGAATGGTGTTGGCCAGGTTTTAATCTTAGCATGCTTATGTGGCATGAGTTTTGCTATTATTGTTCATGCAAGGCATGCTCCAGCTATGAGGAGCAAGGTCTTCCTGGCAGTAGCAGTCTGGAGCATGTGGTGGTTGGCCTTTGCAAGTCCACATGTTCTGTGTAATCTATGGCCATCAGTGTCATGGACAGGAAAACTGCTCCAGGAGGCTGGGACTGACCAGGAGGAAGACCTAAATGAAGCTGGAGAGACCCTGGTGCCTGCAAGAGACTTTCTGAGTCCAAGTGTGTTTTGGTTGCATACCTAGCCCCCTGCACTGTGCCCCCACTCCGTCCCCCACTTCACATCAAACGGGGTCTCCTGTGTACACTCTGTCCCCAGCTCTGGCCTCGTCCTCTCTGGGAAAGTGATGAAGCCTCATCCCAAACATGGAAGCAGCTCTCACTTGCTGTGGCCTCCTGCTTGAAACTAGATTGTGCTTTATTTTCCTTGCTAGGGAGTCACTGTCCTTTCCTCTCCCTCACATTGCTCAGAGATTGCTCAGCAGCACAGAAATATTGGCATTTCATCTTTTCTTTTAAAAAATCTTTGGGAAAACATCACGGAAGGGCTTTTTTTCTTCATTTATTTTTTTTGAAAGATGAAAGAGAAAATGAATTACAGGCAAAGAAAAGGGAGCAGATGACAAATGAGAAGAACAAGGTTTGAATTTCAAGATCAGATCCATCAAATCCAGACACCAAGCGCATCAGAGGCCAGCATGCTGTGATGGACTGGGCTAATTGCAGAGGCCTGTACTGGGGCAAGAAGGCAAGGTTGCTATCTAACAGCTAACATGAGGAGTGTTGTGGGAGAAGCAAATGGGATGTGATTGTCCCATCTCACTCCCAAGAAAGGAGAGGGAACTAAGGAGATCTGGTTGCAGCTACTTTGGAGCAAAAGTGTGGTGGTGACCTTTATGTAAGGGAACTCCTTACTGCAGGGTGTGGATGCTAAAATGATTTTTATGTCAATAAGTTTGTGCTGGTTTGAGAAGCTAAATAGCAGCTGAGGGCCCTCTGTGCCAGCTTGCAACTTTGGTTGAGGGATATAGGCACTGCTCTTGATATAAGGGCTGTCTCCCTTCTGCTTTCCTCTCCAGCATGCCTGGTGCCTCTGATCCATTTGCTACTGCTACTTAAAAATTTCTAGCTTTTTATCCTGCAAACCCCCTTGTCTGTAAGCTGCGTTCTTGTGGTGCTGGCAAGCTCCAGTCTGCTGTCAGTAGGAGTGGCAGAAGATGGGGAGCCAAGAAGCTGCCCAGTGACTGTGCCCACAGACATGATCCAGAGCTCGGGAGGGGTGAGAAACAACAAGCCAAGGAGAAACAGGGATTATAATGCTTTTAATATTAAAGTGGAGCTGATGCCTGAAGTCTTGAACCCAAAAGCCAGTGCAGTCAGGGGAGAGATTCCCATTAACTCCACTTGGGTATGGATCAGACCTATTAAGAGAGCGTCTTATTAAGTAACTAATTAGAAACCTGCCCCATCCATTGGATCACAGTGCTCTCCATCCCACCCCAAGCCATCCCTCTCCAGAATCTGTTACCATCTTGCCCTGGCAGCTGTTTCGGCCTCCAGCTCTTTCCCTGTCCTTGGGGCTCAGTGCTCCCAAAACCTTCCAGAAGCTCTGGGATTCTCCTGAGGAATTTGTCTTTTCTCCTTTCTCACCCCACTTTTGAAAGCAAAGCCAGTCAAAATGAACTGGGAGGGCCCAATTCCTTTGCCTACTTTTCTCCTTGGCAAAATGGAAGGTCAAGAAAAAGATATGAGTTCATAGCTGAAAGCAAGATGCTGAGAGAAGAGTTCCTGAAGGGGGGGGGTTAGGGTGAGGGGGAAGTACATCCCATAAAGCAGCCAAACCTAAAAAAAAATTAATAAAATCTTAGCAGGAACAAAAAAGAGGCAACGACAACACCAAGGAAAAAAAGCTCCCAAGGTCAATCAAAGTTCAAGACTTGGAGAAAGAAGAAAATCTGTGTATATGTGAGAAAGAAGTAGTAACTGTGGTTGAGAGAAAGGAGGCAAAAGGAGACAAGATAAATTGTGATTATCTGGTGGAATCAAGACACTTAACTGCCCTGTCTGATTCCTGAGAGGAAACAAATGGAGCCTATAACTTTGTGCTGCAGAAGGAGAATTTGTCCCTGTTTCCTCAGCTGTTGCTGGAGCCAGGTCGGCACTTGAGGGCTTGTGGCAGCTCAAACAGCATTCTTGGCATGGCCTGTGGAGAGCTGGGGCAGGGTATTTTTCTTTTGAAGTGCCCTGAGAGGTGTTTTTGGCAGATGTGGAGCTCCCTGGGCTCTGCATGCCCCACCCGAGGGGGACCCTCTTCTTTTTGCCAATTTCTCAGTGACCCAGGCACCCTTATGTGAAGGGGCTAACACTGCTTTTGCAACCCCTTGGCAATTCCCGTTGCTGCTTCCATGAAGAAGAAGGTGGAGTCCAGCTGCAGAGCTGAGTATTGCTGGGTCAGGGGTTTGCCTTGGTCTGGCTTCACCTATGGGTGGGACAACAGCACCTTCCCTGTGTTCACCCTGGAAAATGGGATTTCTTGTAGTCTGAATGGTGACTGTGGCCCAGATACTCCAGCTGTGTGTTTTGCCTTGTGCTAACCAGCTTGTCTGCTCCTCCTGCCTTGATGCAGTAAATTGAGAGAAGGGGAAGAAAGATATGGGGGGAAAAGTAGGATTAAATAAATTGATGCTAAAGGAATTGGTGGAAGGTAGCTGACAGAAACATTTGTTGTGGTGGTGGAAGTGGTGAAAGAGTTTAGCGTGCTTGGCTGCAGTCCTCTCACTTCATCCTTCACTCCTGGTTTGCACCACACACCTAAACTTAGCATTCTGCTGGGGTAAAGCTTGCAAAAATCAGAATAAGAAATGACAAAATGATTGTGAAGTCTCATTTCTTATTTCAGGGAGCTGTTTCTCATTATCTTCTATTTAATTTGTTATTTTAATCTGTATTTTATATATATATTTTTTTTCCATAATGAATTGGAAGGTGTTTTAAAGTTAAATAGTGATTACTGGCTGATGGACAGGTAAGGGAATGGGTAAAGTAGCTCTTAATTTTCCTCACTTGTAAAGGTTTGTTTAAGATGGTTTAATAAGTTTGCCAAGGATACCAAGCTGAGTGGTGCTTTTCACGTGCTGGAGGGACGGGATGCCATCCAGTGGGACCATGACAGGCTTGAGAGGTGGGCCTGTGCTAACTTCATGAAGTTCAACAAGGCCAAATGCAAGGTCCTGCACCTGGGTCGGGGCAACCCCAAGCACAAATACAGGCTGGGGGATGAGTGGCTTGAGGCCAGCTCTGCAGAGAAGGACTTGGGAGTGGTGATGGACGAGAAGCTCAACATGAGCTGGCAATGTGCGCTCACAGCCCAGAAGGCAAATAACCGTGTCCTGGGCTGCATCAAGAGAAGCGTGGCCAGCAGGTCAAGGGAGGGGATTCTCCCCCTCTACTCCACTCTCGTAAGGCCCCACCTGCAGTACTGTGTCCAGTTCTGGAGCCCCAAACAAGAGAGACATGGACCAGTTAGAACGAGTCCAGAGGAGGCCATGAGGATGATCCGAGGGCTGGAGCACCTCTCCTGTGAGGACAGGCTGGGAGAGTTGGGGCTGTTCAGCCTGGAAAAGAGAAGGCTTCAGGGAGATCTTATAGCGGCCTTCCAGTACCTGAAGGGGCCTACAAGAAAGCTGGGGAAGGACTTTTCATAAGGGCAGTTAATGACAGGACAAGGGGAAATGGCTTTAAGCTGAAAGAGGGCAGGTTTAGATTAGATATTAGGAAGAAATTCTTCCCTGTGAGGGTGGTGAAACACTGGCCCAGGTTGCCCAGAGAAGTTGTGGATGCTCCTCCCTGGAAGTGTTCAAGGCCAGGTTGGATGAGGCTTTGAGCAACCTGGTCTAGTGGAAGGTGTCCCTCTCATGGCAGGGGGGTTGGAACTAGATGATCTTTCAGGTCCCTTCCAACCCAAACCATTCTATGATTCTATGATTTTCTTGTGATACAGGAAAACAACATGCAGCTTACAATTCAATGTTCTGAGCTGCCCTATTTATGTCCTAATAAAGTTCCTTATTTCTAACAAAAAGAAAGAAAAGTTGAGGAAGGTATAGGTGGTAAACTTTCACTTTCTTCTTTTTACCTACTAAATCTGTCCTTGATTTTGATAAGCATGGACCAGAGAGCAGCAAAGGTCAGGGTGCTGTTTGACAGGGATCTAAGGCTGCAAGTCTGTAGACTAGCAGAAGTGAGAAACACTGGTGGTTTGATGCACTCTGCCCAAAAATGCCTCACCTTGTTCTCTGAGTTATCTTGAATTTAGGAACCAAATTCCCTGACAGTGTGAGGCAGGGTAAAGAAACAGAGAAGAGTTAAATGTTCATTTACTGGCTGATTTTTTTCTTTTCTTTTTTTTTTGTGCAACTGTGTTTGCAGCACACAAACCATGAATGTTAC
Source organism: Caprimulgus europaeus (assembly GCA_907165065.1). The sequence goes on along the minus strand of OU015529.1, from coordinate 37,268,468 downwards.
TATGATTAGAACAGGGACATAGTTTTCCTATTCCACAGGATTTTTAAGATCACTCCCTTCCACTGAGTTTCAACCGAAACCTTTTGGAGTTTGAAGTATTTGCAGTTCCTCAGGGAATTGTAGATACCCCTTTGATCTAGGGTTTTTAAATGAGATGTAATGGGTTAAAGTCTGTTTCTCCCATTCAATTTAGCAGAATAGAGAGGTATGGCCCTGGATTTATCTTGTCCTAGTTACTGGCTTTCATTGCCATGGGGATGGTCACAGCCTTGCCTGTTTCCTGGGGCAAAGAAACCTTTGCTAAGGATGGCTTTAGATGTCCTCCAAAGTATAACCAAGCTAGTAGCTTGTTCCATATCAAGGCTCTGAGGTTTAAGAAAGTGTAGAGTCACTTCGTATCTCCAGTGTTGACTTCACTGAAGAGATGGGAAAATTGCAGACGTCTCCCAAAACTTCTCCTTTGCCCAAAATGTCTTTGATCATGACCTGTCATTTGCTTGCACTTGTGTTAGTGGAAGGAATATTTTTCCCCCTCTGGTTAGTTGTAGTTGCTCTTTTTAAAACAACTGATATTCCTTCTCTACGTTTGGGCACTGAGTCTTGCTGTGCTTTCTTGCTCTGGAATAGTCATTTTAAGTCTTAAATTATGTCCTCTTCATGGATGTGCTTGAGATCGCCTGAGTCATCTTGCTCTTCTTTGTCATAAATGAAGCAGTTCAAGCTTTTAAAGTCCTTTTTAAGTGTAAAGTATTTCTGCTAGCTCTTGAATGTTTGTGGCATCCTCTTGCATCTAGTCCCAAAGACAAGTAGCTTTCAAAATTTGCACTCTTGGTAGAACCAGCTGTGTACCCCTAAAGTCACTCCTCTGAGTGCCCAAAGTGCACCGTGGCTCTGCTGGCCAGGTTATGGAAAGAGCTCTTTGCTTGCTTGTATTCCCAAGCCGTGCCAGAACAGCTGGTTTTGGGATGCCATCCTCTGCCACTCTGCTTCACCAGCCTTTTTAAGAGTGTTTGGAGCAGGGTCATGAAAGAAGATTTTTACTAAACCAGCCCAAATTACCAAGCTTCTTGGTCCTCTGTGTTATTTGCCATGCTATCACCTGAGTTTGTACTGACAGCAATTTGATGTCACACTAGGATGTCCCACTGACCATGGTTGGTGGCCTTGAGACCTGCCAGGCAGCTGAGTCCTTGCTTGAGTGCACTTTGTCGATGTCGTACAGTGCTAAATTTTTAATCAGAAAGTCACACAGTGCTAAGTCAAATGCCTTGCAAAAGTCTATTATTCCTTTGCAGTTACCTTTATCTGCCAAAATTGTAATCTCATCAAAGAATAAAATCAGGTTTGTTTGAAAAGGCTTATTTTCCATAAAATCACATTGACTGGCATTAATTACATTCCAATCATTTAATTCTTTATTAATGGAATCTCATATCAGCTTTTTCCATTATTTCCACTGTGATTGATGTCAGGCAAACTGGTCGGTAATTGCCCCGGTCGCTCTACTCACTGAGCTGTGCCACTGCGTTTCCCTCCAGTCTGCTGGAATTTCCCTTCTCTTCCCAGATGGATGAAATTTTGGCATCTGTTTCCCTTGGCCAGATGATTTGGTGTCGTAGGATGCTCTTGTACTGCCAAAGATGACTCATGAAGAGCTTGTTCTCCCATAATCCGTGAGGCCAGGTGGCCAAGGGGATCTCCTGTCTTTATTTCCACCCACTAGCTTTTTTCTTCCTATTTTTTCCACTGCCCTGTTGAGGAGGGGACTGAGAGCTGCTGGGTGGGTGACAGGCAGCCAGCCAGACATTGTTAATCTGCCACACCAGACCTTGAATGCACTCAGAGGTGTCACGGAGAGGCCCAAAATGATCTGAGGAGGTTCTTATGGAGCAGAAATGAGGCTTCAAGGGTGGTTGCCATCCCTTGCTTTCAGAGCAGTAGAAGTTGTCCCACTCTGTAGCAGCATGGAGACTGCAAACAGGACACACAGTCCCATACAGTAACTTCAGGGTTGCCTCTTGGGTGCAGTTAAGAAGAGACACTTGTAACTGTGTGCCCAGGAGGGGTGGCTGAGCAAGGCCTCTGTTGGCTGGGGTATTCAGGATGCTGCAGAAGATGGTTTCAAATGTGATTTGACAGAAGGTAGTGATGGATTTGTCCCAGCATCTCTCATACTCTCTGGGTGTGTGGGCTCCACCTATGTCAAAAAGACTACCAGTTGCTGCAGCTGTGGTGTTTGAAACAAATCCCAGGTCTGTGTCTGGCTCCAGACCCCAAGGGCATCATGTCTACTCTCTTGGCCTTGGGATGTTTGCTTTTAACCTGGAAATGCTGATGTATCTGCTGGTGGTGCCCCTTAGTGGAGGAGACATGATGGAGGTGCTTACCCAGAAGAGGCATGGACTCCTCCACTGTCTCGAGTGAGTGAAATGGCCATGCTTCTGCTGAGCTCATGGGACTCTCTTTTGATAAGGGCAAGGAAGAAAAGGTACAATTTATCTGTGCTCGAGAGAACAGTAGGACCACGCACAGCTTGACTCCTCTTGCTGCTGTATAATTGTTTGAGACATTATAGCACCACGGAAACATACTTTGGGGATGACTTAAGAGAGGAAGGCAGAAAATCTGAATATTTATAGGATTTCTTCCTTTCTGTCCTGTTTTGTTCATGATTTCTTTCTTCTCCATCTCTTCTAGGTTCCTCAGTGACTCAGCTTCTGGCCCGGGACCTGGACAACGACCCGCTGGTCTTTGGTGTGGTTGGGGAGGAGGCCAGCCGGTTCTTTGCAGTGGAGAGTGTGACTGGTGTTGTCTGGCTCAGGCAGCCCTTGGACAGAGAGGTAATGCTGCTTTCTGCTGAGGGGAGGGGAAAAAAACCCAACATCTCTGCTCAGATAGATGGTGGCTCTTTGCCTTCTTTGGCAGCTGAGATGGAGGCTGGGTGTTGCTTCCATGTGGAGTTGGGAATCCAGGTGTGTCCCCAATAGGGTCTGTCCCTAGCCACCCTGTCACTGTCCCCAGCTCAGTGGGGATGCAGGGAATAAGCAGGGTGTTCTGGTTCCATCTGGCTTGTTGGTTTTCTTGGATTCCAGATAATATATGCAAGTTCAGAAGTTAAAAAAAAAAATAATAAAAGGAAATGAACTACTAAAGGGCAGGATGCTCATACACTCAGGGAAATTTAAAGGCTCCTTCTTTAAACTTTTATTTCAATTAAATCCTTTACTATTTAAAACAGTTTGTGGAGATGTGAGGTATCCTACTTATTCAATCTCATCCTGACTTTTCATCGTCTTGTAGATTCAGGCTGCTGGATGTGAAATTTGGCAAGATTTTTGCCTTGAGGCTGTTTCACACCCCTGTTTTCAATGGTGTGCAAAGATAGTATCCCATCCAGGTGCCTGTTTTACAAAAGCCCTGGTCTTTGCCACATTCCTGGAGTAAGGGACAGTGTAAGAACTCAGTAAGATTGGGAAAACACTGCACAACTTGGGCAACATGTTGAATTTCCCCTATGTTCCTGTTGCCTGTGTTTAGTACTTATTTTGCCAGTAGCACTGTTGCAATGATAAAAGCCATTAACACTCCTCAGGCGCTGGTGATCCTGGTTGGAGACAGCCAGATGTGGGGATGCAGAGAAGCAGAGCAGCAGATGCAAACCCAATTTCACAGCATTAAGACTGAGACTCTGCAAAAATAAAGCGTTTTTCTTCACCCCTTTCCCCTCCACCTTCTCGTGCCAACAGCTGCTGGCATGAGTCATAAATCTTCTCTTATTCAAATGTCTACTGCTTCCAAACACTGAGGATAACAGCCTTAAGCCAAGGAGGGCGATCAATAGATTTTAGGTGGCTTTTGCTGGAGAGTGAGAAAGGAAGTAGCTGCACAGAGCTTGCATGTGTGACTGGGATGAACTAGGAGAGGAGCCTGCACCCCTCAACTGGTCCCAGGTGCTCAAAGTTAGCCATGGAAGAGGGTGAAGACAGATATATGCATAGCTTGGTATGGATAAGGGAAAGGTGTCAATGATGATTTATGGTGGAGGAAGCAGGATGGAGTGGGAGGGAAGTGATGGAGGTGGACAACACACAGTGGAGAACGTTGGCCTGGATGGATGCAATAAAAAAGACAGAAGAGAGAAAGCTAGACAAGAAAAGTGTTGGGGGAAGAAAAACAAGAGATCAGTTCTTGTACAATGGAGGAGTAAAAGAGACTTGGAGAGGGAGTTATAGTAAGGTAAATGATGCAGGAAAAGGGAAAATGGAGAAAAAGAGGAAGGAGTGAATGTACAGAAGCAAAACAATTTTTAGAAGATTTTTCACTCCCACGAAGATTGTAAAGCAAACAGATATTTTAAAAAATAAACCATGAGTCTAAAAAAAAAGTGTGTGCTAAAATGAAGGGTGGAAACAGAAATTAGCATGTGGCATCTTTCTCTGATTATTTTACCAAGATTTTAAAAGTAAATGCTCAATAGGTGGTTTCTTCTTTTTCCTTTCTTCCCTACTGCTTTGCCCTTCACGGGTGGCACTGATGGGTAGGGGGAAATGGGAGTGAAAGGCACTGAATACAGCAGGATGGGATGTCACAAGGAGCAGAGGCTCCTCTCCATTGGTATTCCAGCTCCTCATTCTGCCTGCAAGCATTGCCCTGAGGCAGGAGCTAGGAAAGAGTTTCTCAGGTTAAATTTCCTAGCTGTTTGAATGAGGGCCTGGGGGGTGCACGCTCTGCTAAGCTGTTCCTCAAACCCTTCTCCAGGATGAACTGCTACTCTAGTGCAAGCAGAGCTCCTGGTCTGGACACCAGTGGCTACTGCCTGTCCCTGAGCTGTCCTTATTAGGAATAAATCAACCCAATCTGCAGCACAGAGAACCATTTCAAGCTTACCTTCTTGCTTTCCACCCTTTCCTGCATGATACTTTGGAAAATACTGTGCTCTAGAAGCTCAGGCAGGGGCACTGGGGGTGGGAAGGGATGCTGGAGAAGGAAGGCATTGGTGGGACTGGGGGAACCAAAACACCAGACAGTACCCAGATACCGGATAGGTGTGGTGGTCCAAATCCTGCTGTTCATACCTGTGTTATTCCTGGGTAAAACATAAGCAAAAGAATTGCTGGTGGAAAAGAAAGGTCAGGAAGAGAATGTCTGCCTCTACTAGCAATATCCCTCTGCCCTGACACCAAAATAATCTCTTCCCCACTTGTCCCTCAGTCCAGTACCAGTGACTTTAATGTACTGCTATTTCAGACCAAGCTGTTAATTTAGTTTGAGCAATAAGGGGCATAGAGGACTGCTCAGGCATTTTTTTTTTTTAATGGGTTTATGGTGGGATTTCAACCAGTTCTTACTACAGACCCTGAGTTTATCCCAGTGTTCCCAACTACGTGGTATCCTGAGAACTGCTGCATGGCAGGTAAATTGGGAAAGCAGCAGCAAGATTTAGACATCCTCAGTGAGACTGTGTTGTACTGCTGTCTCGAACAAAAGCTAATCACACAGCTTTTTCTTTGGACTTTGTTCTCTTTTTGCATCATCCCTGTATCTTGCAGTCAGAGACAGTGCCAGGTCACAGTAGACCGTGGATGGAAAACTACTTTTCTCTGCCTTGCACTGATTCCCTCTCACCTCTACAAGCAGGCAGCCTGTGACCACGGGGACCGAGTGGGCGTGCAAAGAGAGCTGGGGCTTGCTGGCGCGCCGCAGAAAGTCAGACAGTGGGGTCCTCTCATCTACTTTAGCCTAGTTGTGTTTAAAGTCATAGAATCCTAGAATGGTCTGGGTTGGAAGGGACCTTAAAGAACATCCAGTTGCAACCCCCTTGCCATGAGCAGGGACACCTTCCACTAGACCAGGTTGCTCAAAGCCTCATCCAACCTGGCCTTGAACACTTCCAGGGAGGAGCAGCCACAGCTTCCTTGGGCAACCTGTTCCAGTGTCTGACCACCCGCACAGTAAAAAATTTCTTCCTAATATCTAATCTAAACCTACCCTCTTCCAGCTTGAAGCCATTTCCCCTTGTTCTATCACTAACTGCCCTTATTAAAGTGCTCAACTGCTAGCTGGGGAGTCAGTTTCTTAGTCCCCATATCCTCCTGACCCAGGACAGAGCAGCACTCCGTGCCTGTGAAATACACTAGAGCCCCACTGGTATTAATATTTTTCAGCATTTTATACTCAATGTAGGTAATGGCACTCAAGCGCCTCTTCTTTTCTTGAAGGTCCTGAAAGCATTTTGCATGTAATAACATTGGCTAAAAGTCCCAAGCCTGCCATCTGCAGATAAACACTACAGTATCTTTAATTATACATTTTTCTTCTCCTTCCCTTTCAGACGAAGTCAGAATTCACGGTTGAATTTTCTGTCAGTGACAGCCAAGGGGTAAGTGTGACTTCTCATTTCATGGTCTCTAGCACAGGTGGAGAGGAGCAGGGAGGATGAGCGTGGGTTGCCAGGGGACTTTCTGCATCATGCCAGGGGGGTCTGGAGAGTGGGTCCACCCCAGGCCATCACAACTCAGAAAAAGCAACCATAAGCTTGCTTTAGGTTTTAAATCCATGCATAAAGCTGATACACACTCCCTGTTGTTATCCTTGTGGCCACAGGTGATCAAAGGGACAGTCAACATCCAAGTGGGAGACGTGAATGACAACGCTCCACGGTTCCACAACCAGCCCTACAGCGTTCGCATCCCGGAGGTAGGGATTGCCCCAGCCCTCCGTGCAGTCTGGCTTCTGTCTCTTCTCTTAGTGGCCACACGTGCTGCCTGGTTGCTGCCACAGAGCTGGCTGCCTGAGGGCCACCGAAGTACAGGACTGTCCTCCTGTCCTGGACCCTTGCTGGGACTGGGAGGAGGATTAAACCTCTGGAAGTTGTTGTTGCCTGAAAATGGGTTGAAACAGGGAGATGGCATTTTGGGTGTTGGGGGAAGGCAGGTGGTAGAGGAGGTTTGGAGCTCAGAGCCTTTGCAGCCTTGGTAATGTCTTTCCCAGGACACATGTGAAGTTGGAACACAACTATAATTGGGAATCTGTTTTTTTTTCTTCTCTTCCTTTGAGTAAGGGGTGTGTGCAGCTCTTGTCACAGAGGTGATCTGGGGCAGCACTAAATATTTCTCCAAACACCTGATTTCTGACAATCCTGCTCAAATGCTTCTGCCCTTGCTGGTGGTTTTCTTTAACACTTCCATAGCAGCACTTGTCCCATGATGTCCTAGGAGTAAAGTAGGTAGGAAGGGACCACAGAAGGTCATCTGGCCCAAGCTCCCACTAAAGCAGAGAAAATTTTCACATGAGATCACATTGCTTAGGGCTTTATTCAGCCAAGTGTTGAGTATCTCCAAGAACAAAGCTTCCACAACCTTCTGCCACTCTCTATCCACGATGGCCATTGGAAAGGCCTAGTCATACCATCAGGGAGAGCTTCTGCACCTAGAGCTTAGCTTGGCAGAAATTTGCCAAGAACTTTGAGATCTGATGTGGGTTTAGACTTTAAAAATATGCAGTGAAAGGTGGTTGCTGTTGCTAGGAGGGTGAGGTCAGGGCATTATATTTGAGACAAAGATTTAGTAGCGCATTTCACATCCTCCTGTGGAGGAAACCTCTCCCTCTTGCACCGTTGTGCCAGGGCAGCCTGTTCTTCCCAGAGCATGCCTTGGGGTGTGGATGAGGTTGAGTGTGCATCTGTGTGTGTGAAATCAAGCATTTGGTAATTGAGAGGTACAAATGATTGTGTTACAAGGGTTTATTTAATATGCAGACTGCTGATGCCCTGCTGTGCTGGGCTTTGATCTTCCCCTGTCCCTGTGCTGTGAGGATGAGGTTTCTTCATTAAGTTGCTCATGATCTATGAGCCGGGAGTTTTAGTCTCATCTTTGTGCCAAGTCATCTGAAACCTCCCTTTGAGAATGACACTGGGTCAGAGTCATTTCTTCTTCTCTTTAAAGCACAAATGGTGCAGAAATGACTTGGCAAAACTTACATGAGCTGCTCCTTGCTCTTGCCTTTCTGCTCGGACCTCTGGAAGCTGACGGGTGGCTTTCTTGCCTTGCTGCTGCTCCTCCTGGTGATGGTGTGTGCAAAGCCAAAGGAATGTCAGCAGGACTGAAGGAGAATGGTCTACTCTGCTCTGCCCTTGGATTTACCTCTGGTTTTGCTATTTGCGACACCTGGTACAGAGGACTCCTTCCTCTGCATGGAGAGAGGTGGAAAGTGGGTTTCTGCGTCTCCCTCAGGAACTGGTGCCGAGTTAAACCCCAGTGTTTCTACACCTGAAGCAGCCATGCTGCATGTCTTCTTGCTCATTGCCTCTGCCCCAAGAGCCAATATTGCAAATTTTAAGCCCTCCACATTTCTAGTCTTAACTTGTGTCAAAAGTGGGGAGCAGGGAGGGCAAAGGTCTAGTTCTGGTTTGGAAAATTAAGGTCTGCCAAGGAGGGGAAACTGTGGGTGGGTGAGCTGGACAAAAAAATAAATAAAAGGAGACTGAAGCCTAGAGCCTTCCTTTTGCATGTCACACTGCATTGCTCGTGAGCATGGCTCTACTGAGAGGGATTTCCAGGGCTGTCTAATTGTTTGGGGTATTGCAAGCACGGGGCTTCCCCTGTGCACCCGCTCTGCCACTTGGCCTTCAGAGCTGTGTGTTTCTGGAGGTTGGCCTAATCTAATTATAAGGCATCATGTGCCAGTTTCCAGTTTCTCTCCATGATCTTTAACCAAGGGCATCGATTGGAGGTAATGAGCCACAAACTCGTTGTTCAGCCAGCATCCTGGAGGTATTTCTGTTCTGCTGGGGAGACAACCTTTCCTTGTCAGGTGCTGTGAAAGCAGGGGATGGGATCCCACCACCTGAAAAGGACCCTCCAAGGGCTACAGCCCAAGGGAGATGTGAGCTGCGAATTTGCTCTGTGTGTGCTGGCATGGTTCTTGAGGAAGAGATGCCCTCTTGCTTTGAGAGCTCTGCTGGGTCATGAGTTGCCTCTGTTCCTTGACCACAAGACTCAAAGCTGGAGGTGATGTGGTATGGAGATGTGCCTTCAGAAGCCGAGGGCCCTGGAGCCAGGGGCCACCTTGGATGCAGCTGAGGTTGGGGACCCAGTCATGGTAGGGGATGACAGTACCCCCAGGTCGCCCCCATGCTCCAGACAGCTATGGCCAGGGTAAACAGTGAGGGCATGAGTGTCAAAATCTATCTCAAAGACCATCAGCCCAAGCTGAAGGGCCTATAGCTGATGAATAAACAGGGACTGGATCTTGGGGATGGAGAAGAGGCTAGCAGAAGTGCTAGCGTGGCTTTACACAGGCTGGCTCTGTGTGGAATTGGCAGCTAACGAGGGTTTTTCTCTTTTTAATTTTGAGATAAATGGGTGTATCGATTTGCAGTTGTCCTAGCTAATGGAGCAGCAACAGAAAGGCTATTTAAACCTCACTGCTATTGTGTGGCACTAGGAAAGTCAGAGTGTGCATAAATAAATGGAACATGAAGTAAACTGACCTTTAACAACAATACTGCCTCTAAATACCCATCCTGGCGTTTTGCGCAGTCTGCTTGATTTGAGAATGGGAATTTATTTGGGCATGGGCTGTGGACTGTGATTCCACTTTAGTGTGAGGAGAGGGGAGAGGATGTCCAGTTTAACCATGGGTTCCTCCACATAGCAGCAGCTCTGAATAACCAGACTGGGGATCACTCACCCACTGAGCTGATGCCACTGGTCTTCTGCGCTCATTATGTCTTAATTGCATCCCTAGCACCTGCCTGGAAGAGCTGAGTGAGGGCTGCTTTGTGAGCGAGAGGGACGTTGCTCCAGCGTAATGGTCCATCCCGTCTGGGCAAGAGCGCCCTGTGATTTGCTTGTCAAAAGGCAACGAGGCGGTGCGGATGCTTTCAAGTCTGTAAAGAAAAGGGGAATCCTGCTAGAATTGGCAACTTAATTCACCAAGCTGGCCTCGACAGAGCTCATTAAGTTCTCGTGTATTCATTTCAGGCTAATGGCTGTCATGCTGACTGCTGTTTGATTTGCTGTAATAGACTTTTATGGCTTTCCAGTTTGCTAGGACGTGTGTGCCTGTGTGCCCTGTGGTGCTGCTGTAGTACATTAGTTAGCTGCTCATGTGCTTGCTGCTCTGACCTTCAGGGTTTGTCTCCTCTTGGATGCATCCCTTGTGCTTCACCTCTTGCATGTGCTCTTTTTTTTTCCTTCCTCATCCTCACCCAGGCCCCAGGTACCATGTTTCTGGGAATCTTAAGGTTTGGCTTTTATGGAAAGATAAGTTGCTGAGCCCGTGGCAGGCTGTTGTGGTGGTGTCTTGGTTTCTGACAAGTCCGATCTGCTCTATCTAATCTATTTTTCTATTTGACCAGATCTGTAGGAAACTCAGTCTTGTTGGATTGTCATGATTTGACAGATGCAAGTGAAGTGGAGCCAAGCCCCCATGTTGGTTTTGTGGTACCTGATGTGGTGTTGGGATTGCAGTTAACTCTTCCTATAGGTGCCTGCTAGGCTTTCATAGAATCACAGAATGGTCAGGGTTGGAAGGGACCTCTCAAGGCCATCTAGTCCAACCCCCCTGCAATTAGCAGGGACATCTTCAACTAGATTGGGTTGCTCAGAGCCCAGTCCAACCTGACCTTGAATGTTTCCAGGGATGGGTCTTCTACCATCTCTCCGGGCAACCTGGGCCAGAGTTTTGCCACCCTCAGTGTAAAAAAACTTCCTTGCATCTAGTCTAAACCTCCCCTCTTTTACTTTTAAACCATCACCCCTTGTCCTATTGCTACATGCCTTGCTAAAAAGTCTGTGCCCATCTTTCTCACAGACCCCCTTTAAGTACTGAAAGGCAGCAATAAAGTCTTCCCAGAGCCTTCTCTTCTCCAGGCTGAACAGCCCTGACTCTCTTAGCCTTTCTCAACAGCAGAAGTGTTCCACCCCTCTGATCATTTTTGTGGCCTCCTCTGGACTTGCTGCAACAGGTCTATGTCTTTCTTGTGCTAAGGACCCCAGAACTGAAGGCAGCACTGCAGGTGGGGTCTCAGGAGAGTGGAGTAGAGGGGCAGAATCACCTCACTCGACCTGCTGCCCACGCTGCTCTGGATGCAGCCCAGGACATGGTTATTGGCCTTCTGGGCTGCAAGCGCACATTGCTGGCTCATGTACATCTTCTCACCCACCACCATCCCCAAGTCCTTCTCGGCAGGGCTGCTCTCAGTGCATTTGTCCCCAGCCTGTATTGATACCAGGGATTGCCCTGACCCAGGTGCAAGACCTTGCACTTGGCCTTGTTGAACTACATGATGTTCACACAGGCCCACTTCTTGAGTTTGTCCGCGTCCCTCTGAATAGCATACTGTCTCATTTCCCATCTCAGCTTCCAAGCATGAGATTTTCTGAGGTGCACAGCCCTCCATTTGCCTTTGAAGTGAACATCCTTTAAACTTAGGCTTAAAACGCATGGCTCTGAAAATCTCTCTTCTGCATCTGCTACTTCCAGGTGCTACACTGTCTACAGGACCGTGTCTTGCGTCCTGCAGAGGTTCCTCAAACATGGAGGCCATTGTATGATAAGCAAGTCTAGTACCTTCTCATGAAAAGCTGTTTTCTCTTATAACCCTCCAGCATCCTGAGCTGCTGATCAAATTCAAACTGTCCATGGCTTTCTCTTGGCCCTGGGGCATTGTCAGTCTTCACCTGCTGGCAGAAGTTCATGTAATTGTTTGGTTTCTTTTCTGAATGTTCCCTCAGGAGTTTTCCAGTGGGGTTTTCTCTCCTTCAGTGTTCTCCTCACCTCTCTCCTCCTGTTACAGTTAACACACTGAGTGATTTATAAAGTAGTAGGTATTCTTGGGTTACATCTTCCAACAAAAAGCTATCCTCAGCCAGGCTCTGGACCAGAGACTGCCATTTAGCACTCCAGCCATTCACGAGATGACAGTTGCACCACAAAAAAGTATCTGTAACTTGACAGGAGATATTGATTATAACAGGGCTCTGTTTTCAAAAGGCACATGCTGCATCTATAACCACAACCACCCGCGTTGGCAACATGCTCATCTCATCTTGAGATCCAGCAAGTGCCAGTAAGAGGTAGGGCTGTGGGAAAGGTGTTTAAAAATAGAAAGGAAAGTTTCTGGGCAGCATACAGCATGGGCTAGGCAACTACAGTCCAACTTGCAGGTGTCATATCTCCTGAACTCAGCCCTGATTTTATCAATTTATTTTAATTGGGAGGCAGACAAGCACTCACCATCAACAACAGTCCCTTCTGCTTGGGGAGTAGCCTTTAGGATTGAGCTTTCACAAGCTGCTGGTCACCGTTTCCATCCTTAATATGGTGGTGAAACAGTGGCTTTTATGATTTTTTTTTTTTTTCAATTGTGCAGAAAGGTGTTTGGCAGGGAGGGGGAGAGAAAGGAGGGTACTATTACTGCCCTGTCCCATTACACAGCCTGGAACTGGACCATGCTAGATGATGAGCAGGGGCAGGGAGGATCAGAGAAAGCCCCAAAAGCCCTAGCTGTAATTAAAATTATTATTTTGCTTTAATGGTAATAATGTTGGTAATTACATCAGTTTCTCTGCCATCCTGCCCGGGAGTCTTCAGGGGCTCATATAATTCTATTGCAGCAGCTCAGAGGCCTGATGCCGCGCATACGAAGTAGCTGCAGTGAGCGTGAGCCCCCACTTCAGCCCCATTAGCCATTCTCTTGCACGCTGCCAGACACCTTTTGGGTTTGTTTGAGGGTTTTTTCTCTCTCCTTTGAATAAAGAACCTTTAAATTGAAGGCAATGATAAAAGACCTGATAAGAAAGATGTTCCTGCAAAATGGCCTTATAATTGTTACTGGCTACTTTCCTTCCTCGTTTCTTCTTTCTCCCCTTCTCACTGCTCTCTGCTTTCCTTCTCTCCCTGCACTTCTATTTCTGTGTGGATTTAAGAATTGCACAAATAATTTACAATGAATAACTTACCCCAGCCTTCCCCTCTCTCTGCCACAGTTGCATATGCAAAATTTGCAAGCGTACCGAACTTCCCTGCAGCGCTTTGGGTGCAATTTTATTGATTTATTTTTGATGGGTTTTTTGTTGTTGTTGTTGTGTTGGTTTGGTGGGGGTTTTCTGGGTTGGTTTTTTTTTTGTCTTTTGGGTTTGTGGGTTTTGGGTTTTTTTGCTGTTTTGTTTTTTAACTAGAGAGGTGATAAAAAAATTAGCAAATTATTCAAACTGCGTTCCTTAAGCCCTTGGCCTGAAGTAAGTGGGTTCTCTTTCCTGGCTAGGCAAGCATCTCTGTCTCCCCTCCACCCTGGCATCCCATTGTCATGGCTGGTGCTGGAGACTGAGGGAGATCCCTCAACTCCGGTGCCTGTTGGAGAAGTGGGAGGTGAGGCTTCAACTGGCACTCACCACAGCAGCAAGAGAGTTTTGGTCACACAGGTATGCGGTGATAATCTGTAGCAGGTGAAACATTTACCCATCCTCATTTTTAATGGTGTTTCTTGGCCCTGGGTTTCAAAGCTAGCCTCTGTCAGTCCTGAGGGAATAGCTGGCTGACAAAATAACAGGTTAGATCTCCATGCTGTCTTTCTGCCTTCGCAGAGCTGGTCACCATGTGTTTGTTTTGATGTTTCTCCTTTCCAGATTTTTTTTTTTTTAATTTTTAGAACAACCTTTAATTACTTTCTAACTTTGTCCAGCAAACTCATGGAAGAGAAACACATTATGAAGGATGTGCTTTCCCTTCAATAGTCTTAAGTGCAGGCGTACTGTCTATCTATTAAAAAGCCATCTCTTAGCTGGATGGGATAATCCTTTTGAGGAGAGGGTTTCATCAGCTTTGTAATCACTGGGTAGAATGTAACATCCCTCAAAGAAATTGGGCCTTCTTCCCTCCTTTCTCAACCCCAGCCTGCATGGTCTGCCAAGATGGGGATATTTCTGTATTGCTTGAGAAGATTGAATGTTAAAAGATTGAATGTGTCTTTTAAATGGAGAAAATAGCCAAGCTGAGATTTTGCCAGCAGTGCTGTGGGATGCCCTTTTCCATCAGCTGTGCGAGTGACCATCTTCTGCCTCACGCTGGCGTGGAAAAGCAGAAAGAAGGGGATCTGAGAAAGCAGATAGGCACTGAGGGGTGTGAATAACATACAAGTCATGAGGCTGAGCTCACTCTGTTGGGTGGGATGCTGTGTGAGTCGACATGCTGGGGTGAGTTTGTAAATATTCATAAAGATCCCTGCTGTTCACATGCAAGCAAAACATAAATGGGAGGTTCAGATTGGATATTAGGAAAAATTTATTCTCTGAAAGTGTGGTCAGACATTAGAACAGGCTGCCCAGAGAAGTGGTGGAGTCACTATACCTGGAGGTGTTCAAGAAACATGTAGAGATAACACTTGGGTTATGGGTTAGTCGGCATGGTGGTGATGAGTTGATGGTTGGACTGGATGATCTTAGAGGTCTCTTCCAACCTCAATGATTCTGTGAAGTTTGGGTGCTGTCTTGGGCATCGTTCTGGCTTTTGGATGCTGGCAGTTACTTTGGGCAAGAGCTTGGAATCACCTCAGGCGTCAGCTGCCATCTTCTCCCTGTTCCATTCACTGACGGAAGGCACTTAAATGAAACAGGCTACAGTGCATTGAGCGAAACAGCATTTGGGCTAAAGGGTTTGCACAGCTGATATCAGAGGTGTCCATGGGATTTATCTAGAAACTTTTCATGGGGTGAGGTGCTTATTAAAGAGTCATGCTGCATCTGTATCATAAGACATGGAGGATTTGAGTGGTGTGGCTTGGGTACGAGGTGTTTGACAGGGCTGAGAGGCTTGTGGAAGTCTCTCCTTTCCTTACACGGAGAAAACCATTGTGTGATGAAACAGATGCTCAGACCTGGAAGGATCCTTCCCTCTGAAGGTCATCTGTGGGCAAGTCATTATAGCTCGTGCGTATACTGTGATGCCAGATGGAGAATGTCAAATGGTCTTGAGTGACATCCTGACGTCCTAGGGAGAAAGAAAGTCTCCACCTCTAGCAGTCCTGTCACTTGTCTGGCTTTACCTGTAAATAGAAGACCCTGGTCCTTTAAAACACGTGCCTGTGGAGTGAAATAAGAGATGCAACAGAAACTACTGGGGCGGAAAACTCCAAATGGTGTGGAAGTAATGTGTAAAGTGTCCTAGAGATAACAGTCATTTCCACCAGGCAAAACTTGGGCTCTTTCTGGAAGGATACTGCAGCAAAGGTGGGGGAGAGCGGGGGGCGGGCGGGCAGCATGAAAATTAGAAATAGTCCTGCTATTCTGACCAGTGTAATGCTGGGGTAGACAAAGGGGACAGGGGAATGCAGAAAGGGGAGAGAACAACAGATTTAGAGCTGAGAGGAAAGCTCGTGTGGGGCAGCAAGCAATTTGGTGGCTCTGTAGAGGAGCTGTCATGCTGAGAAAATAAGACACCCAGAGCCAAAGAAGTAATTTTGGGGCAGAGGAAGAGAAAAGTGTACAGACACCTTCTCCAGGCAGGGAGCACCCAAACAAAGAGGGGAGAGGTAACTCGGACACATCAGGAATCATTCCTCTTGGAAGAAATAGGGACAAGGACAGAGACCCTCACTTGCTGAGCTCCTGAGGAGCCCCAGGACAAGGACATGCCCTTGGGTGTGCTTTAGGAGTCTCTTCACATGGGTGCTGAGACCCAGAACCTGCTATTTTTCCAAGCTCTGAGTTTGCTGCGGGTGTCCATCCCAGACCCATCCCCAAGGTCAGGACGATGCCTGAGCTCAGGATGACTGATACCAAGTGATGCTGGCTCCTCAGGATCCCCTCGGCCTGACTGACAGCAAGCACCCGGTTTGCTCCAACCAGACAGGCTGCCTCCAGAGCAGAGGCAGGCAGTGGTTTGTGGTGCCTCAGCATCTCTTGCTGCAGGAGCAATTTTGACTTGGGCTGAAGGACTGCTCTTTTCCAGGGGACTGGGGTGCCTGAGCCCAGCCCTTTTGGTATAATTACACTTACACATCTGGGCAGCAGATGGCTTCAAGGTCTACTCCTTGTTCCTGGCAGGAGGAAGGGCTCTCTGGTGCCAGAAATGGGCAGAGGAGCTAATGAATGTGACCTACTAACAGCTAGTTTGGTTTTCTCTCTCTTTCCTCCAGTTACAGTATTCTTCCAGAATCCTAGAACATAACTTCTTATCTCATGCCAACCTGCAAAAGCTGCATCCCTTCCCTTTGTAACCCTGTTTTGTTTACCTCCCTCTCCATACGTCATCTTTTAAGGCGGCGGTGAGAGCATGCCTGGCCATAGAAATATTTATTAACGTGTAGTGTGCAGGACCAACTGCTCAGTGCAAGACAGCAAAAGAGCCTCCACTGAAAGTGCATTTATTTTTTTTTTACCCACGTAATCATGCAGTTTGTAGTTTTGAGCTCCTTTTTCAATTGTGCCCCCTAAGTTAAGGGACCATTACAGTCATATAGAAATGCTCTGTGCCAGGGGACAGTGCCCCAGCCGTTATTGTTTTAGGATACAGGCTCTTTTAAACCTCAAAAAATTGAGCTCAGCAGCAGCAGACCTGTGAGGTGAGCACGCGTTAGCATCCTCACTCAGGGCAGCTAGGGAAGGTGAAGCTAGAGCTGGTACAACGGGCTTGCCAAATTATTTTTTCAATAAAACTGCCGGTTTTAATTAAGATAGAAATATTTTGGAAAAATGTTGCTATTTTGATAGCAAAGCTGGGAAGAAATGGTGTTTCAAAAGAACAATAAAAATCACTCTTGCAATAGATTCATTCCAATTTCTTCTTCAGAATTGCATTTTCTGTTTTATTAGTTTGTAATATGTCAGTGACAGTCATGTATAATAAGCTTTCTCCTGCTGGTCATACTTTGTGATAAAATAATAGACTAAAATCAGTCTCTTTCTATATTTTTAAAATATTTATGTGTGAGCTGAACTGTTTGTATCAGTTTCAAACTACTTTCATTACAAATGGGAGAAAAATTGATCTAGGAAGAAGTTTCAATCAGTATTTGGCAGCCGTTGCTTAATTTCAATCATTAATTGCTGTTGAAACTTAAAATGTGGTTGACTGATTTTTGTCAGTGTGAATAATGAAGGGAGCACGAAAAATTAATATGGGGTTCAGGGCAATTTTCTTTCAAGAAAGAAAAAAAGAAAATTTGTAATTTTCAGGCTTTTTTTTTTTTTACAGAAGGTTGGAAAAGTTGTGGGGGTTTGGGGTTTTTTGGGGGTTGTTTTGTTTGTTTCTAGTTTTGGTTTTGTTTTATTTTGTTTTTTCCTAAATGAGGATGCAAACCTAATCCAGGCTGATGTGGTTCAGACAGCCTGTGTTGTGTGGGAAGGCTTGGCTCAGGATTAGCGTGATGCTGACCTGCTGGGCATCTACGGAGATCCACCATTGCAATGTGGCCATCAGACCCGCAGAACTGAGCAAATATGCAGTGAATGAGCTTTGTAAATGTGCTCCTGCAGTTTTCTCGCCTCCTCACTGCCCCTTTCCTGACTCTTGCTGCATTTCTGCTGCTCTGCTTTGCTCTCCAAATGTCAGGCTCTGCTCTTTCTTCAGCATGAGCGGCTCAAAAGGTGGTTTTGTGCACACACGCGTGCGTGCAAAGGGTCTCAACAAATAGCTGTGCAAGCCAGCTCCGTGTCCTAGTGCAGCTCCAAATAATTAAGTTGAAGTGTGAAGAGGTGCATGGGTGGAAGGAGAGAGCTGATGGTTGTCACCCTGTATGGGACAGTAATTGTTTGCCCCTCTCTTTCCAGGGTCTGAGCTTATTCATCATGGTCTGAGGGGTGGGCCACAGCCCACCCATCTTCTCCAAGCTCAGGCAATGGTTCTGCTGACAGCCTCCCTGTTTTTCAAACCTGCCTTGGTTTTCATCATGTTGATGTGTCACTTCCAGCTAGGCTTGGCCCACAATTGTAAATCAAACTTGAAAAGGTAATGGGAAGGAGGGAACGGAGAAGAGGAGATATTAATTAAGTTGGCCACCTCCTGCCAAGCCTGCGTGTGATGAATCTCAGTTGCTCGTACATGTATGGAGGTACCTTCTGTTTAGGTGACCTGTGGTGTGGCTGTTTGTGCCAAGGTGGCCACCAGCACTACCTTCATACTGGTATTTAAAGAGGAAGAAAAGGTGTTTATAACCATAGGCTGGTATGCTCATCCGAGCTGTGAGGTTTCTTTAGCACTTCTCAGATCATTACCTAGAGTGGAAGATGTAAATAACTTCCACTAATTAGTAAATCTTTATTTAGATGTAAGTCAAGAGCACAGTCCTCTGAGCTCCTGAGAAAGGGAGACCTATCTCTGCTTCATATCATAACTCATACCTTGATGAGCAACCTGAATGGGGAACGGTTTCTGCTGCACATGAGATTTGGAAGACCCCAAACCTACACACGTCAGGAAGTACTGAGCCAGCACTTGGAAAATCACTTTATTAAACATGCTGGAAACACACGGCCAGATGTGCGTGTGCAGATTTGTCAGCCTCCCGGGAGCAAACATTGCCCTCTCTGAGATGTGCTGCCCGTGCCTTGCCTTTGAGGTGGGCTGAGAGGGTTAAAGCATAAAGCTGTTCCACTGCAGTGGTTAGCTGATGGCCCATGAAGCATCACAGGGGTTTTCAGCTAGTTGCTGAAATAGCAGGACAGGTGGATATTTTGTTTTCCTGTCCATAATTTGTGTATTTGGGAAAGAAAATTTTGCAAAGAGGCTGTTTCTTCTGGTACAAGCCTCTGAGGACTACAGCACTGCGGGTCAGCAGGGTGTTGGGGCTAAAGTCCAGGTGTCACGCAGGTGGGGTTGCCTCTGCCCACATCTGCCTTGCATGACAACTCCTGCTCAGGTCCAAGGGCTGCATGAGCTTCAGGGGATGGGCTGGAAGAAAGCTGGAAGCCTGCATCCCCCTACAGGGATGGGCCAGCCTGGTATCCCACCACATATCACAGGGAGCCTTCTCTGCAAGGCTTTCCCTTGACCTCATTTCTGAGAGCCTTGAACACAGAGCCTGCCCTTTTCTGCGGGGCAGATGATACTTTTTCAGCAAGCTTACACCTTCTAAGGCAGGTCCTGCTTAATTAACTTGATATCCTTCTATGACAAGGTGACCCACTTAGTGGTTGAGGGAAAGGCTGTAGATGTTGTCTATCTAGGCTTTAGTAAAACCTTTGATACTGTTTCCCATAGCATTCTCCTGGAGCAATTGGCTGCTTGTGGTTTGGATGGATGTATTCTTTGCTGAGTAAAAAACTGGCTGGATGGCCGTGCCCAAAGAGTTGCGGTGAATGGAGTTAAATCCAGTTGGAGGCTGGTCACAAGTGGTGTTCCCCAGGGCTCAGTTTTGGGGCCAGCTCTGTTTGACATCTTTATCAGTGATCTGGATGAGAGGATCGAGGGCACCCTCAGACAGTTCACAGATGACACCAAGTCGGGTGGGTGTGTTGATCTGCTCGAGGTTAGGAAGGCTCTATAGAGGGATTTGGACAGATGAGATGGATGGGCTGAGGGCAGCTGTACAAGGTTCAACAAGGGTCCTGTGCTTGGGTCATTACAACCCCATGCAACGCTACAGACTTGGGGAAGAGTGAATGGAAAGCTGCATAGTGGAAAAGGACCTGGGGTGTTGGTCAACAGCTGGCTAAATATTGGCCAAATATTGGCAGCAGTATGCCTAGGTGGCTAAGAAGGCAAACAGCATCCTGGCTAGTATTAGAAATGGTGTGGCCAGCAGGACTAGGGCAGTGATCATCACCCCTGTACTTGGCACTGGTGAGGCTTGAGTCCTGTGTTCAGTTTTGGGCCCCTCACTCCAAGAAGAACATGGAGGTGCTGGAACGTGTCCAGAGAAGGGCAACGGAGCTGAGGAAGGGTCTGGAGCACAAGTGTGATGAGGAGCAGCTGAGGGAACTGGGGTTGTTGAGCCTGGAGAAAAGGAGGCTGAGGGGAGACCTTGCTCTCTACAGCCATCTGAAAGGAGGTTGTAGAGAGTCCTGGTTTCTCCTCCCACATAACAAGCAATAGAACAAGAAGAAATGGTGTCAGGTTGTGCCGGGGAGGTTTCGATTGGATATTAGGAAAAATTTATTTACTGAAAGAGTGCTCAGACATTGGAACAGGCTTCTCAGTAGCCATCCCTGGAAGTATTTAAAAGATGTGTAGATGTGGTGCTTAGGGACATGGTTTAGTGGTGGACTTGTCAGTGTTAGGTTAATGGTTGGACTTGATGATTCTAAAGGTCTTTTCTAACTGAAATTATTCTACGATGCAGAGCATGTGCTTCATCATTAGTCCATCATCATCATCTTAACTAGTGTACTGTGTGTTCTCATGTCATTTTTTATCTGCTCAGAAGATGTCAGGAGGAGGTTAGCTCTTCTCTGGATGATGGCAGACCTGTTTTTCACTTAGTTGTAGGAAGCAGTGAATCCTTCACTGCACTGTTTTCTTGTTGTGAGCACCTCTGGAAAGAAGAGCGTCAGCGGTTGCCTTGTACTGACCTGTCTCTGTGGGGTGTGTGGTGACCTGTGTGTGTCCCAAGCAGTGGAGATGGTGCTTTCTGCTTGCACCAAACATACATCTCTGAGGAGCCTGATCTCTGTGAGTCTGGTGCTTTGGGCTTGGGAGCTCAGGAGGCAAGCAGAGGCTGGAAGGAATGCAAGAAGGAGCCCAACTCCCACCAGGAGGGTACCTTGCAAGGAGAGAAAGCAGCGTAGAGGAGACTTTGAGGAAAGTTGGGCAGCAGGAATGGGAGAGCCAAGCCTCATGCTGGCTGCAAGTCGCGTCCCTTCTGCACGTTCGCGCTTGAGGCTGGGCTGCGGCATTCTTTTTTTTTTTTTTTTTTGAGAGAGAGTTTTTGGTTAAAAAGCCTCATTGGAGCGTTACGGAATTGGAATGTGAAGGGTAATTGAGCTGAAAGCCATTCTCTTCCCGAAGCCTGTGCCGCAGGACCTGCTGAAGCACCCTCAAATGTCAGCCCAGGAATCTGACTGGAAGAGCAGGAGGTGGGAGAGCAGCACCTCAGCTGTGCCCCCATAGCTGCTCTACCATGCCCAGTGCTTGTGTGTTGGGGTAGGAGATGACTCTCATAGGGGTGACATGGAGGAGAAGCCACACTAGTGACAGCTGAAGGTTTTTTATGTGAAACAAGCATGGAAAGGTAAATGGGTTCCTGAGCCACAATGTCCATTCTTGCAGGCATCAGTCTGCTCTCTGAATGAGCCCCTGCAGCTCAGACAGCATCTCCCTGCATCTGTCTGTGGTCACATCCTCCCACTGCATCCCTTCCCTGTCCAGGCCATCAGAGTGGAGCCCCACCAAGCAGCCTCCCTATGACACCCATTGTACAAATGCCACCCACGTGTGTGGAAATGCTCCAGAGTGCTCACTGGCATGGTCAAACTGGTGATATTTTTGAATGGTTAGAAGGGTTAAATGAATTAAAAGAGAATGTGGCTAGTCAGGATGGACATAATTATCAAACACAGCCACGAGATGTTAGTTGCCACACTGGTCCCCTGCCTCTCTAATGGAGGGAGCACGTGGAAGTGGATGGGGACTCGGAGAGCTGCCAACATGACCTTGAGGAGAGGATTAGCAGAAGACCCCACTGTTTTGGACCTCCAGCACAGCAACGGCGCTAAGTGCGCGGCCTGATTGTGTACCTTGTCGTGTGTTATTGATTGCTGAACAGACACAGTTAAGTGCCTCTCATTAATATTTGTTTTGGTCTTTTCCCTGAATTCCGATGAGTGGAGGAGATGCTTCTTATCTCTCTCCTGCAGATTTTCTTTCTAGAGGATTCCTTTGGCTGCTGACAAACCTGGGCTTTGTAGCCACTCATCCCACTTTCAGGAGGAGGGATGAGTTAGTAGCTGACACGAAAACTTGGGAACTCTGCAGAAATAAAACAAGGAACCAAAATGAACACAAAATTAAGAGGTAAAAATGGTCTGTTTTTGTTGTACAGATGAAATATGAAGTTCCAGACTCAGCTGGGTTTATAAATCTCTTAAAAGGGACTTTTTGGGCACATAGGTTGTGCTGGCTAAACTTTTAAATGTATGAGCAAGGACAAATGGCATGAGCTGTGGAGCAGGTAACCAGGGACTGCTTCTCTGTAAATGCTTCTGTAGCTGGTGTTGAGTTTTCAAATTAAAAGCAGAGGCTGTGGCCACTGGACGTATTGTCTGTGTCTTTTGGGCTGTCATGCTGACATTGGTCCTTCAGCTTCTCCATCACTTAGAAGGTGGCCTTCTCTTTGTTTCCATCATCTTACTGTTCTCCTGGAGATAAGGCCTGGCTTGTGCATTCCTGTGACTGTTGGCCATCTCCCACTTACTCTTTTTGATAAGAGCCTGTATCTCGGCATCGCGCTGTGGTGGTGCCACTCTGGCATCATGCCTGTTTGTATCAGATGTTGCCTTTGAGGCAGTCTGCCATGGGCACACATGTTGAGAAGCTGCCTGCAAAGGTTTCTCACCTCAGCTGCTCAGTTTGCCTCCCTGAACAACAACCTTCTTGCAGAGCCAAGGCATGGAGGAGATTGTCTCAGCTGCTATATCACATGCCATTTGATGTCCTAGGTCTGGAGTGGGTCCTTATTTCTCTTCTCTATCCCTATCCTTGGTGTGTGGTGGATGACTTTTATCTGTGCGTTTGGTTCCCCTTCTCCCAATTGGTCATGCAGGTCTGAACTGTTTGGTTACATCCAGTCTCTTTCATAAACTAAGTCACAAAAGGGGTTTCTGAAACTTGTTTGTAGCTTAAAAGGGCAAAGCACTATTTCTTTCTGTCTTACGTAATAAATGTCTTGTTTGTTAGGCTTGACTTAACTGCAACAGGTCCAACCGAAGCTATTGAAATGATTTTGAGCAGCCATTTCTATCTATTAAAATTGTGCTTCTGAGCACTTAGGTGCAGTTCCTGAAATGAAAGATTTCTGGTGTGCCCAAAAGCAGTGGAGGGAGCTATCTTAATGTGGTTGCTTGTCTGGCTTTTCAATGGAGAGTTGGGTTCAGGTCTGCTATGAAGTGATATTAGAGTCTGTGGAGCATGAGAAACTGCATTTGTTTGTGGGTTACAAATGAAGACCTGTCAAAAACCTTTTTAAGCAGTGACAGAAGTTTTCTTTTTCATGATACATTTAACTTAAAGGTTTTGCCTCCCAAGGAAGCTTAGCTTGTTGCTTTCTTCCTTTCTACTAGTTTGGAAAAATATGGTTGGCAAAAGTTGCTCTTCTCTGTTTTGTTTTGGTTGGTTGTTTTTTTTCTCTTTTTTTAATTCCTCTGCCTCCCCATCCACTGGAGCCTTTTGGTGGGGTGTGTGGATCCTCTGGGGTGCTTTTGCTTCTGGAAAACAGTGTGGCCAGGAATGAAGAGGGTGATTAGCACTAGGAGAGGGGAATATAGGACATGGAGCCTTTCTTGTTCTTGAAGCAAGTGTTTTAACAGCTTCCTGTGGGAAAAGAGTGCAGGTTATTTCCATCGATTTGGTGTCAAGAGATGTTATTCAAAGGGTAAATGTGTTTATAGGATTTCTGTCCTTTTGTTGTAAGAAGTAGGATGTCGTTCGTGGACACGGGAGTTTGCTGGAAGAGTGTCACATCAGTTCTTCATCAACATGTTTCATGTTACAACCCCTATCCTAGGCGTGCTATGCAGGTGGCATGTGAAACACTGTATTGTTCGTTGCTGTCCACTGCAACTGAACCTTTAATTCAGTGCAGGCTTTGGCAAACTGCTTTCAGGCACCACGTACTGCCTTGCATGCTCCTGGCCACGTCCATGGCTTCCTTTTGAGCAGCAGAACCATCTACCTGGCTGTGGGTTTAGAAATAGGATATGACTGGTCATGTACAGACTAAAAAGGGGTTTTTAGAGTTGATGTGATTGGGTTTTGTCCTCTAGTTGCAGCTCAAGAGTTGTCTTAAAGCATGTGTGAGAAAGATAAATTGTCACAACCGGTGTTTTCATACAAGTTCAGGAATCTCCACTGGCAGGTTGAACACCACAGGAGGATAGGGGATGACAGGATGTGGATGGTTGGTTTCAGGCGCAATTCAGGGAGATCTCCTCTAGATTAGGTCCTTCTGCACCATGGCTGTGGGAAGGATTCACACCTTTATCTCCCTGCCATTCACACCACTCTTTCATTACCACACCTGGGGGAAAACAGTAGTTTGTAGCCTTAGCCCAATTGGTTATAGCCATGTCCTACAAAAAATGACCAGAGATGCTTTATGGAAGGAGATGTTCAGCTACCCAGAAAAGTTCATCCCCTTGAAGAGGAGATTAATAGCATTACTCTCTGCTCCAGCTGAGTGGGTCTCTTTGCTAATTAGCAAGGGATCTTTGTTAGGAGAGGTTTCTTGCCATGGATCGCAAGCCCTTTGTGGGCAATGCTGCTGTGCCAGGGGATGCTGCTGCTCCGTGGGTCTCAGGTGGGATTGTGACTTTGGTGGGGCCAGTGGGTGTCAGAAACCCAGAGGGCTGCTGGGTTATGCCAGCAGGTAGCCTGGCAGGGGATGAGGAGGAGGAAGAACAAAGAGGAGGAAGGAGGGGAGCTGCATGGCATTCATTGAAAAAAAATCTGCCTGCAAGCAGAGCGGCCACTGCTTGAAAAACTGCCCTTTCCCCCCTTTTTTCTTCCCAGGTCCCTTTGCTACAGATTTCTGAATTGCTAGCAAAAGACACCTTGCTTCCTTCCAGCTTGACATACTGCTGCCCTGTGTTCCTTCTCACCCTGGGCACCTGGGTTCCCAACAGGTGCTCAGGCTGCTTGAGATTGTCTGTCTTTGGGCTCCTGGTGCCCTCAGGCATGTCCAATTGCTCCAGAGCCTCTTCCTTCTAGGTCATATCACATTCCCTGCCCTGATGGTGCACGAAGGACCCCCAACATTTTCCCTCGCTCTTCCTTGCTGTCTTTTTCCAGCAGGGATTTCTCTCACAAACCTTTGTTGCAGGCTGTATATTTTGGGTTGACGTGCCAAAAGTGCTTTCATTTAACAGATCTTTTCTCAGGGTTGATTTTTGTTTTTTTCCTATTGCTTTTTCCCTTTGGGTGCACTTCAGGGAATTTATTCTTTTTAAGGTTTATTTCAGTGTCAGCTATTGTCTTTAAAAGGCTGGGGATCCTTTGATTTGATGCCTGGAAAATATATTTGGTTTCTGGTCCCCTCATGGGACTTGGGAAGGAAAGAGGGATGGATGGATGGATGGAAAAGAGGAGGAAACAGCAACTTCTGCTTGTCTAGCAACAGCTTTCTCACTTTTCTTTCCCTGTCCCCACCAGCTGAGTCCTGCCAGTGGTCCTGCAGCAACCCCGGTGCAGATAAGGTGCCAGACATCTCCTTGTATATTTTAAGTGGCACATCTCTAATTCTTGCAGGTAGCCTGTACCAGCGTGGTTAGCTGTTGGCATGGCTGCTGGCTGCTGTTACTATTTCTGGGGGAGCTGTGCTGGTGTTGTCAGCCCTAGCAGGATATGTAGAAATAAGCACATTTTCAGCTTGTGTTGTGAAGGTGTGAAGACAACGGTTTTGCTCACAGAAAATGCGTGAGCTGAATGAAGTCCCTGTACAAGGACTAAGGGAACGGGGGCATGGAGATAGGATTATTATGATTTCTTTTTTCCAGTGCTATTTTGCCTTTATTTCTCCATTATGTTCCTCAAGTCTCGAGCTTCTCATAAAAGGAGCTAGAAGTAGGATTTTGGTTTGGTGATTTGGTTAAATTGCTAGGAGGGATTAAATTGAGAAGTACCCCCATACATCTCCCTTGCAGTTGAGAACAAATTTAACCACTGATTCCAGAGCTTCTGAAAATGCCTTTGTCTGAAAATGAATTTTGGCCTCTCAAAGTTCAAACATTTATCCTCAGCCAGAAATATACACAGATTTGCTCTCTAATTTAATAAAGTCATCCAAATAATATGATTTCTCCCATAACCATCGTTTATGTTTCACAGCGAAATGATAATGAGAAAGTCATTAGAAGTAATAAACAAAACAAAACCCACACAGCAAATCCTTCACCGAGCCTGACTGATGGGAAGAAGAGCAGCATTTGAGTCTTAGGCCACATAATGTTTGCCGGGTGCAGCTGTTTTGAAGTAGATGCATTCTTGAAACATTATTTTGCTTGTTGCATTTTAATGGGATTTTGCTGTCGGAGCAGGTGGGCACCAACAGTGCATGGGAACAGGTCTGCACTTGGGTTAAATACTGTACCGGTGCCAAGCTGGCATTTCTCTTTCACCTCCTGGGGGTTGGCTACAACTGGTGGTTATGAGGCATCGTTCTTTCCCCCCAATCCTCCTCCTTATTGTGACTTTGAAAAGGTGCTTTTGTTTTAATTTCCTGGTGAAGACATGAACGAAGCATATGGTGAATATGTAGAGAACAAGTAGTACATCAAGATATCAGAAGCTAGAAATAAAAAGAAGAGGAAGGACTTTTGATATCTATAGGTGCTTTGGGTTGCAACCTGAATATTTGTTTCTGGGTTGTCCTCATCCAGGTGAATTTTCCTTTGACTTCCATGTTTTACCTCAGTGGACATGATTAGCTTTAATAGCTCTTTACCATTAATAGAGTTTATTGTTGCTGTATCTCCCTTCTGTTATCCTTTTGCTACCTGACCATGGCACTTAAGGACATGTTTTTTTGGTGTACTTGGCAGTGTTAGGTTTATGGTTGATTCAATGATCTTAAAGGTCTTTTCTAACCTAATGATTCTATTACTTTTCATTGTTCTCCCTGATGTGAAGTTGTTCCAGCTTGGACTGTGCGAGGTGGCTGGTCCATACCATCTTCATGTTGAGGTGTTGGGAGAACAAAGCAGAGGTGGCCAGAGGGTCGATGTGCTGTTGTTGGGGGGTCTGCTCCTGCTGCCTGTGCTGGGGGCTGATGCCGTGCCGGGCAGTGAAGTCCTGCCTCCAGCACAGCCTTTCCAGAACAAACGTCACTGCGGTTATTTGGCTGACACTGTTACGCTGTTCCAGCTCTGACATTCATTCTTTTTGGCCCAAAATAGCCCACATCTGTTGCTGTTGAGCTTTCATTCACTGCCTCTCATCCAGGCTTTGAGGGAGGGCTAGGATCTCAGGAACAGCTGATATCTGACGGTTTGTTGGAACTGTTTGGCTTCCTTATAGGTCTCATTCATTGGTTTTCTGATTTGAGGACACTTTTTGTTGATTTTTGTGCTTTCAAAATCACAGTGAAGGTATGTGGACCCACCATAAGCCTATTTTCTTTGTTCTCTTAATTATAATTTTAACTAGAACAATGTGAGCTGCTCTTCTATGGAGAGCCGGATCTGCAAACTGGATGTGCTGAGGGCACAGGTAGACCCTACAAAACATGTGCTTTCTCCAACCATGGCCACTGCACCAACTCTTTCCGTTTAGCTCCTGTGCTTAGGAGAGCACAATGTCTGCTCGTGGTCAGAGGATGCAGAGTACCACAATCTGTGAAGTTCTGCGTAGGTATGACATGATTCCTCCTTAAAGGTTGTTTTTCCTGCTCCCAATTAAACTTTCCTTATTTTTAGTGCTGGTTGCTGATTGGTTTTAGTCTGTTGACCCTCTCCAGACACTGGGTAGTTCCTATGTGTGCATAAAGGTTAAATCCCTGGCCTTTTGTGAAACTCAAAACTGGAAGGGTTGAGCCATCCTTTTCTTCTTTGTTCTCTTTTTTTGTGTGTGTGTTGGTTTTGTTTGGGATTTTTTTTTTTTTAGGTTATATTGCTTTTTGCTATGAAGAACAGTCATTTGTCTGGAAAGCTTGAAGGGAAGGGATGCTGGAAGCAGCAAGGTTTAGCATTTCAAAATGTTTGACTTGGCCAACATGGGGTTGGATGGAAGAGTTTTCTGTTGCTGTCCCCCTTTCTTAGCTCCTGCTGTCCTCTGTCCCTCATCTCTGGGTGTCACCATCCTTCTAGGTCCCAGAGGAGATCCAAGGGCTCTTTGTGACATTGTTGGTGCTGAGCCAGGTGGGTCAAAGCTGCTACAAGCTGGAGGCTGCACGTGTGGCTCCCTGTCTACTCCTGTCCAAGAGGGTTCATAAAACCTTAGTTTTCAACCCTTCTTCCCTAGCCTGAGCTAAGTGCTAGCAAATACCTCCTCCAGTTAAAAAAACCAAACCCAAATAAACAAAAAGGCAGCTCATTTTTCATTCCTCCTGTATACATTTATTAGAACATAAAAAGTAAGAGAATAAACTGCTGGAAGATTTCAGAGAGCATTGTTTTGCGCATTGCTCTTTTCCTGCTATATTGCTCCTGTCCAGGCTGATGAACTAAATGGTGCAAAACCAGAGATATAACAGCTCCTTTTACCTTCCTTTGAAAAAGAAATAGTACATCCAAGCTGTCCCTGGACAAACTCTTGCCTGCTGACATTTCAAAAATTACTCTTTTAGGGTTTTCCTCACTCCTTTCTTGCTTGAACTATAATCTCCCTTTTTTCCCCTCCTAAAAGAAAATTTTATTTATGTTTTTACCTTTGAAAAATGATTTTTAAAAAAAAAAGTTAAAATTGGATATGTGTACGCTAGAGCTGCATGGTGGTCAGAGAGAAGACAACTGTTCTGGCTTTTGCTCATTTTTCCTACCCAGATATGCTATGAGCAATTGGCTGTCCCCTGAGAAAACAAGACTCCTGGGTCTCCTGGCTGCTTTCATCCTGGGGGAACTTTTGTGTATTGAGTGTACTTGGCACTAAGTTGAACACGAGTTTCCCCCGAGCCCCTGAGAGTAGCTTCCAGCCTGTGTTTTCTGTAGCTGCTTTTGGCAGAGAGCTGCTGGGTGCCTGAAACCTGTGCTCGATGAAAAGCCAAAATGCCCAGAGGCAGGCTTGTTAAAAATGAGCTCCCTCCGTGTTCAGAGGGCAGATCTTCAGCTGGAGATGCACGCATTTGTGTTTTCCAAGAGACTGATCCTAAGGATGCTTTTGAAGCCATACACTTGCTGTATCAGGGTAAAGCATAGTGAGATTGTTGTCCTGTGTTGTCATCTCAGCTGCTAGGATGCTCAGGTGCTCAGCTGTCTCTGGAGAACAGGAGGACAATGTGGGTAATGCGCTCTGTTGGGGCTGCAAACAGAAGTAATCATCACTTAGGAGTGCTGGAGGAGAACCCGGTGGCTTTATGGAGAGGCGTAAAACAGATACGCTCATTCTCTGGGGATGCCGAAGGCTCTGTAGGATGTACCGTGTGTGTGGCTACAGCGTGGAGTTAAGCAAAGCATGGAAATTGCTACTTAAGTGATGCTGATGGAACATGACTCTCTTTTATAGGAAATAAGGGGAACTGACAAATCTGATTTGTTAATGACTGCAGGGATGCTTTGCGTGTGTTGGCAAAAACAGAAGAAGAATTGTAAACCCACGTTTTCTCCTGCTGCCTCTTTTTGATGCATTTCTGATAGAAATGCCAGTGCACAGACCAAAAGGCAAGAGCTTGGTTTACTTCAAAATTCTCATTAGGATGTTACCTGGCACCTTCTCCCTGCCCAGAGCAGGGTGCACCTCAGAAAGAGAAAAGCTCCCTTTTGCAGCTAGGGGTCTCCAACCTTTGCTGGAAAGGTGAGGGAGGTGATGGGGCAGCCGTGTTTTGCTGCCCAGCTTTGCAGCACCTTGCAGAGATGGGGTGATGTCCCCAGGCTAAATCCAAACCCTTGGAAAGGGCCCAGCATCCCTCAGGAAGGGTCCGGCGTCCCTCTGAAGGCAATTCTCTTTCAGTGAGTGGTGGTTTGGAAATAGTCAGTCATCAGGCACTTATGGATCTTTTCAAGCCCCTTTCTCTCCCTAATAATCCCACCTCTTGGGAGGTATTGATTCTCTGCTGTTGGTTGCCTCTTGATATTCTGTGCTTCGTTTTTGTCTGCGTAAATCGCTGCGCTGTCATTCTCACGCAGCAATTACCTACTCTTGATTTCTTTCATCCCGAGTCCTTTGCCAGAGATCTAAACTCTATATTGACAGACCACCCTGGAAGAGAGAGAGGGGTCAGGGTTTGGGAAGAAGTTTTACGCAACAAAAACTTTGGGGAGAATTTTCCCCTGGGTGGGATTATCTTGAAGGTGATCAGCCTGTTTTTGGTTTTGCTTTTGTTTTTCCATTTGTTGTCCAACATGAGAGGGATGCTACAACTTCCCAGCCTGTAGATGTGACCTTACACCTTGCTTTTTGCTAATTCTAAAAACATAGGAAATTCTTTGCCTTGCTACTGTGCAAAGGATCAGTTTGGAGAGCTGGATGCAACTGCTTCCCAGAATTACAGAAACCCAGAAGTGCCTCAATTGGAAAAGACCTTTAAGATCATTGAGTCCAATCATTAACCCAACACTGACAAGTCCCTGACTAAACCATGTCCCTCAGCACTATGTCTACAGGACCCTTCAATCCCTCCAGGGATGGGGGCTCCACCACTGCCTTGGGCAACTCCTTCCAATGCCTGAGAACCCTTTCAGCAAAGAAATTCTTCCTCACATCCTATCTCAACTGCCCTTAGTGCAGCCTGAGGCCATTTCCTCTTGTTCTATCACTTGTTACCTGGGAGAAGAGACTGAACCCCACCTCTTTACACCCTCCTTTCAGGTAGTTGTGGAGAGCAAGAAGGTATCCCCTCAGCCTCCCTTTCTCCAGGCTGAACAACCCCAAGTCATCCTCAATCCTTTGGTGGGGAGTGAGTGCCCATCAGCATGAGATGTGGCCAGCCTTAGAGAGGTATCAGACCAAGTTAGACCAGGAACAGGTGTCCAAGCAAGCTGTGCTTTGGGTAGACAAAAGCCCAAGGTGCATCATAATGTAGACCAAATCAGCAGCTTTGGCTACCTGAGGGGTTTTGGGCAAAAGCTTCTCCATGCTACTGCTCTGAAGAGCTTGGGTCTGCACATGGTTGCAGCAGGGCTGGGATGCTGAGGGAGAAAGCAAGGTGGAAAGCTTAGAAGATGTATCTCTTCCAACAGAGGCAGTTAGTGTCACTTGGTGTCAGGTTTAGGTTGCTCGCTCTGGCTGCATCTTGTGCTATTAAGCAGGTGTATGATGTGCATGGAGGTCACCCTGGCTTGTCACCTGAGATGGTGGCTCGGCTTTGGGCAACCTGAGAGATCTTGCAGGCACCTGAGTGAGATGCTGCCAGCAGCTGCACGTGGGGATGGGGTTTGTCAAGTGTCAGAGGTGTCAGACCATGGCTCTGCAGGTCCTTCTGGCAAGCAGGGATGGGTCTGTGCCGGGATGCACCAGAGACTGGGCACTCATAGACAAGCAGCATCACAGATGAGAACAGGCACCTTTCCAGTCTTCATGATTTGTTTACATTTCCAGTCTGAATTATAAGGAAAAGGGTTGAAAATGCCTTTAAAAAAATGAAAACAGAGATTTGTGCTGACATTTCTAGGTCCCAAGTCATCAGGGAGAACAAATGCCTGCAAACACATGTTTTGGACCACAGCAGGTTTTCCTAAAGACAGGTGCAGTTGTAGACTGAAAAAAAACCAACCAAAAAGAAACAAAAAAACCCTCCAAAACCCCTAAACCAATGACAGACCAAGAAGGGTTCAGCTTAAGGCCTTTGAGCATCAATTTTATGGTCTTGAGTAGTTTTCATGATGATGAAGGTATCAGAGGAGCAGTTGTGAGCTTCCCCTCACTTTCCAGGAGGTTGCCCTTTGATTTGGAGTTGTGGTTCAGCCATGTGGGGAGGGGGGTGACATGGGAATCATTTTTGAACCCTCGGTGACTTTTTTTCTTTCCAGATGGATGAAACTTGAAGGAAATGTTGATTTACAGCAGCGGGGTTTCCTTCAGCCCTGTTTGCTGTGGCACAGGAGCTACAGCATCCCCGAAAGTGGCAGGTGCTGTACTTAACCTGGCACAGAGTCACACCTCCAAACCTGAAGGCATTTTGTTATTAAAATGGCACGCCTGGCCGGTGAGGGCTCTCGCTTGAACAGAATCCCCATCCTAGCAGAGAATAAATTAAAAAGCCAACTGGCCACGGCTGCCTGAGGAACACTGGGACCAGAGATAGGGCCAGAAGTCAGATAACAAACAGTGTCCAAAATTGCAATGCCTGGTGCAAGGCGTGAAATTAAAACTTTTTCTGCCTTCTCCTGCATGCTGTAACAAAACAGCTCCTGCCACAGTCTGCCGGCACCGGGAGTGAAGAGGAGAATAATTAAATATGTGGAGATTTTTGCGGCTGAGGGAAGGTCTTCCAAGGGAACTGCTGGTGTTTCTCTGCCATGGACCTTGGTGGTAAAGCTGTGAGGATCTGTGGACTGCCCTGCTACCTTTCGATTACCTCTGCAGAGGAGGAATCTGTCTTTTTTTGTTGATTTTGTTGCCTTTTCCTCTGAGGTTGCTCCCTCCACCTTCCCTTTTGGGTTTGGCACCAGCCCTGTGATGTACCGGTGTTGTATTGGCTCTTCTCTCCCTGGACCTCAAAGGCTTCCCAGACCTCGGGAAGGACATTTCTCTGGAGTTACCACCCAGGAGTGATGGAGAAGGCAGTGCTTTTTAATCAAAGTTACATTAGGTGAAGCTTGTATTATTCACTCTGCTTTATTGCAGCTATTTTTATACAGGGGTTAGAAGTTAATACTACTCAGCGTGCCTGGTTTTGCTGAATTCTGGCAAGCACCAAAATCCATCAGCACATCCAGACAGGGTAGGAATAAGCCCAAGAAAAAAATAAACTTGCTAGCTGAACTGAAAAAGCAATCAAAAACTGAAAACCTTTTTTCTTAAAAAAAACCCAAAAAAACAACAACAACCCAAACACTCAACCAAAAAACAAACCCCCCCCAAAAAAACCCCAGACCCTTGATAATAGAGGATCTGGTCTGGAGGGGCAAAATCCAGCCAGGACCATCAGCTGTAATCAGCAGATGGATGAGGTTTTGCAATCAGTGTAGAAAGGGGAGCGGGAGCTGTAGCAGGAGGGCTCGAAAGTCTGCAGTGCCCCAGGGTTAGTTTTTCCCTACTCCAGCAAATGAGCCTGGCCGTTTCCTGGTCCTCACCTGCAGCCACAGTCAATATGATAAGGCTTAGTCTGATTCTGCTGGAGGGATGTCAGCACTCTGGAAATGGCTGTTGACTGCAGCCAGTGTCTTAAAGTGAACAGTTTCAGCAAATAAGGCTTTGCAGGGTTGTGTAGGGTTTGGTTGTTGCTTGGTTTTATTTTTCCCACCCCCAGATAATGCCAAAGGTGTAAGCTGTGTTGATTCTTGAGACTTGGCAAGGATCTCTTTTGCTTTGAAAAGACAGGCTGAACTGAGAGAGGGAAGGAGAGAGTTGTCCCCATGTTTCTAGAAAAGGGCTAAAATGTGTCTTTTTTCTTTCTCATTTCTGTTTTCCCTCTCATTCTCCTTTTCCACCTTTTCCCAGCTCTTTACATAGAGACTCCTTGCTGGAATGTGCTTTCCGTGCCAGTGCTTTCTAAGTCTTTTACTGCTGTATTATCCCTGCAGGAGATGCTATGGTGTGGCTATAGGACCCAATTGCTTCAGTTGTTGTGGTGTTCCCAGGGGTGTTCAGAAATTTGGGCCCCTTTAAAAAAATAAACAAAAAAAAATATCCCCTCAAACGATCCTGAGCGCTTTTATAATAAAACACTACGTATTTTTTAAAACCACTTTAGATACTTTTTAAATCCGCTTGACACAACTGGTGTCGTTGATTGATTGCTGTGACCCCCCCTTCTGACGTGACAGTACAGAATCATAGAATTACTGAGTGGTTTGGGTTGGAAAGGACCTTTCAAGGCCATCTAATCCAACCCCTCTGCAGTCAGCAGGGACATCTTCAACCAGACCAGGTTGAAGTCAGAGCCCCATCCAACCTGACCTTGAATGTTTCTAGGGATGGTGCTTCTACCACCTCTCTGGGCAACCCATGCCAGGGTTTCACCACCCTAAGTGCAAAAAAATTCTTCCTTATATCTGGTTCATGTCCAGCTTTTCATCCACCAGCACCCCCAAGTCCTTCTTGGCAGGGCTGCTCTCAACCCCTTCACCCCCCACCCTGTATTGCACCAGGAACTGCCTCAACCCAAGTGCAGGACCTTGCATGTGGCCTTGTTGAACCTCATGATGTTCACAGAGGTCCACTTCTCAAGCTTGTGCAGGTCCCTCTGAATAGCATCCTGTTCCTCAGGTGTGTCAGCTGCACCACTCAGCTTGGTGTCGTCTGTATGCTTGGTTGGTTCTTTGGGCTGCATTGCAAAGGCTGATTCCTTTGGCAAAGCTATTAGAAAGTAAAAAGAAAAATTATTTGCCTTAACATAGGGTTATGAGGTCTTGGGCAGATTCACAGAGTTGCAGCAAAAAGCATTGTTCTCACCCCAAAACCTGATAGTAACAGACAGAGGCTGCAAGCTAAGAGGGGGGCAAGGAGGCAGTCAGGGCCCATTGGTGCTGAGCAAGGAGCTGGGGGCTCCCATGCTGCTTGTGGCTCAGGATGTCTCTGCTTGGCTGGGGACAGGTTCAGATTGTGTTTTAACACGAAAGCAGAGGGTGGTTTGTTTTTGCCACCATCCCTTCCAAAACTGAGGTTAGGGAGTAGTTTGAAGGGGAGCTTTGTGGCTTTGCAGGAGCTTACAGAGGCTTTCTGATGGCTGGGGGAGGTTTGGAAGCCTGATGGTGCCAAATACAGGCCAGGACTGGAGAGAACAGGAGTGCTGGACCTGAAGGAGTTTGCGAGGGAGATGGGAGCCTTTCGGAATGGGGTCTCAAGCCTAGATGCAAGGCCTGTGCTCTTCCCTTGGCTGTTATCATAGGAACCTTCAAGGATACCCTCTGGAGCTCCCATGGAGTGTGTCGACAACTTTGGGTGATGTTTAATGTAACATTTCTGAGCTATGGTATTATAATTACTTGCTTGTATTAAAGTTTATCCACAAAACTTTTCTGCAAGCAGAGAGGCACCAGCGTGCCCTGAGAAAGGTTCAAACCCTGGGTAGTGCAGAGTGTGATGAGCAGAGATGAGGAGAGGAGGCAGGTCTAGGAGTGCATGACGAGCATGCCATTGGAAAGTCCTGGGCTTTTTGTGGTCCTTCCGAAGAGGAGAAGAGAAAAAGCAAGGGAGCCTCACGAAGGGACTGCCTTGTGCTCCTACAAAGTATAATGTGCAAGGGATAATGAACTTGTGGCCCCATGGCTCAGCCCTTCCTCTGCCACCAGTAGATCTACCCTATGCCATCTTTTATGGAAGGAAGGAATGGATATTTCTCAGGTCAAGTGCTCTGGGTGGGACTTCGAGCCTTCAGCTTCAGTCTAGAAAGGAAGAGTGTGAAAGAGAAATTGGTGTTTTGGCTTATCCCACCACTTGCCCCTTGGCATTAGGGACAGGTGTGCTCACTCTTCCCTATGTCATTGGGGGCAGATCACTGTGTCCTGACATGCAGGGTACAGGTCAAAGAAAGAGAGAGACTGGGATGGAAGTGGCTGGATAATCTCTGAAAACCTGTGCAGGAGCCTCAGCTCTTCCTGGTGTTTCTGGGTGTTTTGTGTTGCTCTTGGGGATGAGGTTTAAGGAATAAAAGAGAAAAATAAGGAATGCTTGAAGAAAAAGTTATTTTAAATGTGAGGATACATCTGAGCCATGTCCTGCATGATTGCTTTTGTGGATCCACTTGATAAGCTGAGGTCTTGAAAACGGACGTTAGAATTGTGACTTAACCAATGATGTGGCCGGCCCTGACCACGTCCCACACCAATGTTTCTGCCATACCCTCCACGCCTCACTCTGCCTCATCACAGCCTCAGACTTTGCCGAGGCTGGAAAGATCTTCCTATCTCCGGGTTGGGTTGTTCCTTGGGGATTTAGAGGCAAAAATAGCAGACATCATTACTTCAGTAGCACAAAGCTGTTCATCATGCCTGGAGCAGGTATTTAAAGCTGTGGTATGCAGTTCCTCCAGGGTATAAACTTGGCACTGGTACCTGCTCACTTTGGGGCCACCTCTTCAAAACCAGCTCTTCCAGCCTTCATTTAAAATGGGGAGAGTAGGTGCCAGCATGTGAATCAGTGCTGTGCTTCAGTGGCAGGGTTTGTAATGTCTCAGCCTTCTAAAAGAGGAGTGGTAATGTTACTCCCCAAGTACGTCTGATGCAGGGGATTGTTCAGCTTATCCCTGTCTTCAGGCTATAAGAGCAGAGGTGGGATGAGCTGGTTCTGTGCTGGCTTGATGGAGTTCCTGGTGTAATAGCATCATGCTGAGAGGGACACCCTGTCCTTCACTGCTGGGCACTGCTTTTTGCCAAAATGAGTCACCTGAAGGTCTTCAAGGTCATGCCTGGAGGTTGAGGTTGACCTGACTTGAGTTTCAAGATGGCTGAGAGCTTGAGCATGTCTAGGGTGCAGAGCACTCATCTTTTTGCCTTTGCTTTCTTGGGGCTGGTCTAATGTGAAGGGGATGGGGAGAGAAATTTAGGTGGGCTTAGAAACTTGAGCTCACCTAAGACTGACAGTAGGTCCCTGCCAGATGTAGGCAATAAGGTGTGATAGTGATGACAAGGAGGTGACTGAAGGTGAGAAACAATCAAAGAAGATAGAAGAAACCCTGATTTCTTTGTAATTGCTGCGAGTTTTGTTTAAGTTTGTAACCCCTAAGCCACTGATGCTGAAGAAACAAAGTTGGGCAAATAATCCATTTTCTTGGCTATGAATGAGTGCCTCTTCTGAGGGAAGAGGAAAACTAAAGTGACCCATGTGAAAAGAATAGACTTAACCCCATTCCTCAGGCAAGGTTCCAGGGGATTAAGCTGGATTTGTGCCTGTTTTCCACTGCGTGGATGCTGCCCTGAGCTGAAGGGTTTTGGTCCAGAATGAATGAAGGGAATTCCAAAACATTGCTTCTTTAATTCACCCAGCTGTGCTAGTCAATGCAGTCGGTGAGCTGAGTCCTCTGGGAAAATCCTTTTCATTAGGAATCCTGCTAGATGGGTAAAAGATGTGATGTGAGCACAGCCATCCCAGCTGATGCACCGAGATCCCAGCCTGGGTTAAAGAAAAGCAAAGCCAAAACAAAACAACCCAAAGCTGAACGATTCAAAGAGCTTTATTGTCACAAATGAGCCCTCTATATTTTATTCACAGCTTGGAGGACATGTTGCTGACTAGGAGAGGAGAGGAAATGCCCCAGCGACGTGGCTACACAGCTGTATCTGATGGCTTACATTCCTCATGCCAGGCGCTTGGCTGCATCCCTCTGTTCAGGGCAGCCCTGGACATGGGATGCTCCTCTAGCAAAGTTTTGCCTCTGCAAGGAAATTATCTGGAAAACTGTGAACCAAGAAGACGGTACCTTGCCCAAACACTTTCCAGAACTGCCTTTTCCCTGTCACCTGCCTGGAAATCCTAAGTATCACTCAGAGCAGATCTGTCAGTCCTTTCCTCGGGGTAGGATCTCAAACTTTTTAATCTGATGCCAAAAAATGGCAGTCTCAGTAAAGTTACTCGTTCTGTGACACTTTATAGCTTCTCCCGCCTCTAGTCAGAGGCAATGATTACTTGCCTCGCTCTGTCCCCAAGAGGCTGATGACTTTATCAGCCCTTTTGATCCTAATACTCCCTTTCTGCTTCACAAACAACTGCTGTGTGGGTCTGCATGGTTAGTATAGCCTCAGTAAATTCAAAGCGTTCATCCTCAGTCTGGGTTTAGTGTTGAAGGATGCTCTTTTATTGTTCCAGAGCTGAACACCAGTGTCTGGTCTGACACAAGGTGCTTCTTCCCTTTACAAACCTTGCCAGGCTCCCACTTGCCCCTTTTCCTCTCCTTTTGAGCCTCCTGATGCCCCATGCTTAGACATCTTTTGGGACCAGGAGCTTATTCACTAAGTACCCTGGAGCTCTTGCACCGTTTTTGCTGATAGTGCTTCTGACTGCGATCTTCCCAGGTAGGAAAAAACTTACTGTCATAAGAAGGTGTGAAAAAAATATCTGTGATGAGCAGAGTAAGGTGAGCATCTTCTGCTTGTAGCGAAGGGCAGGCTCTCTCCTCGGGGTGCCTTGTCCTCGGTGCAGGCAGGTGGCATGGAGCATAACAGTGAGACAAAGCTGCTCTGCACATGGGTGTAGGGTGTAGTGCCAAGAAGAGAGTTTTCAGGTCAAGGCCGGGGTGTTGTGTGATGATAAATCCATCTTTCATAGCATGCAGGCTAGCAGAGATGAGTTTGGAGCGTGTGGGACACGTGCTGTTCCTTATGCTGTGACGCTGCATGAACTGGGAGCCTCGATGCTTTTCTTCCTATTTCTTCCTCCCTTGAGTCTCTAGGTTTCCTGTCTTTATTACAGGATTATTACAGGTCTTAATTAGCTTGGCCTAGTCCCTTTGAGTTTTCCTGCTCTAGTGGCTCCAGGGCAAGTCCGTAAGTATTTGTGTATTGTGTTGTGAAAAATAAAAACCCCTAATATTCCCAGCACATTCCTTTGTCCCAGGCCAGTGAGGAATGCAGAGGTGGTGGGAGACAGAAAATTGGGGTGTTGGCTGTCAGGGAAGAGTGGTACCCACATTGCTGGAGTCCCTTCAGGGGAATAATGACACAACATGGCTTGGTAGAAACACTTCATGCTGGAGTTTGAGTGTTTTAGCAAGAGCGAAGCCTGATGAGGAGACCTGAGCTGAACTGTTATCGATCCTTCCTTCAGTAATAAAGCCATCCATGAGAAGACAGGGAAATATTTTTTGACTCAGCACAGCTGTATGGATTTTGCTTTCACTTGTCTTGAGAGCAATACGGGCTCACAGGCTGCTGCAGAGGCTCTCACAGGAGTTTCTTTTTGATACATCTTTGGGACCTACAAATCCCAGAATTCAAAGAGAGATTGGGTTTGTTTTTTTTTTCTCCCTAATTTTCTGAGGACAAACTACTTGCTCCACCTATGGTCAGAAGTGAGCTGCTCTGTGCTGTGAAAGGCACTTTTAGCTTTTCTACCAGAACAAGGAATAAAGAAGTAGTAAAATAAATAAGGTAGTAAAGCAGGTTTCTATCTGCCTGGCTAAAATGGTAGTGCAAGAGATGGGGGAAAGAAAAGCGATCCTCTTTACAGGAATATATGTCTTTTGAAGACTTGAGATGGTGGTTGAGAGTGTGTGGGATAGGAGATAGCAAGGAGTCCTAGCAATGAGCTGATGTGAAAGCAAGTTCCACTTTCTCCTTGGTCTGCTGGGCTGGCCACTGGGTCCTCCTCCAAGGTGGCTCAGGACAGCTTGAGAGCCAGGGAGGAACAGATGCCAGGCTGGCTTGGAGAGGAAAGTGTGAATAGATAAGCATCCACAGATTGCATGTATATATTTGCAGTATGCTGTATAAATTAATGCAATACCTAATGATTCGTGGCTATTATTTGAAGGGCCCCACTGTTACAGATTTATTTGTCATTTCTTATAATAACACCGATGATAATGAATTCATTTGTATTAATGTGGGTGTCGTGGACTTCCGTTGATATTCTGCATTAATTAATGTACCATTAAAAAAAAGTGTCACCCAATTAATATCAAGCAGAAGTAGTACTGCCAGTGTCCTGTCATTAGGGTTTCATTTGTCATGCATTGTATTAGCGCTCTGCCTTAATGGAAGTCATTTGTAATCTGGAACGTCACCTGATGGGCTGCCGTGGGGGTGCTGGTTTGCACCTCTTGCAGCAAGGGTTACCCAGATAAAGTGATGGGGACAGGCTTAAGAGCAAGAGTAACCCTCATTACTGCCCGGGCACGGCAGCCTGCACTGCTCTGTCCTCCCTGGCTCTGGCACAGACAGCTGCTGGAGGTCAATGAGCTGCTTCCAGACATCCTTCCTTCCCAGCTTAAAGGCTGGTACATTAACTTAACACCTTCTTGACCTCTCCTTGGGTTTAGAAAGTAAAATTTAGTGATGACTGCAAATAAAATGGGATATAAAAAAATAGAATCTGTCCAGTTTATGGCATCAACCCAGAGTAGAAATCAGAAAAGGGATTTCTTCTCTCACCCCATGATGTATGTTGGCTGGTAGCAGTAAATCACGTTCGTGATTTGATTTTGCTACTGAATTTTAATAGTGAGAGGAGGGATAGTGGAAAAAACCTCATCAGCTGCTGCAGGTCAGGGCTGCCTGTGCCAGTGCTGAGAGCAGAGACAGCAGTGGAGACCTTGACTGTGGCCACCTGGACCCTCCTGGTCCATGCCTGCACTCTCTGGCAAGATGACAGCCGAAGGGATGCTGGGCCATCTGCGGTGCATGCCCTTGCAAAGGGGGGTTTGCTCCAAATGCCCTCTTCCAGCAGGAAAATCACAGCAGCGGGAGTGAAGTGGTGCCGTTGGAGCCAGGAGCTCTCTGATAGACAGGTTTTCACATTTTCGGTGTTTGCCTCTGACTTTCAAACATCTTGTTAGATCATCTTGGGTTCCCATCTGCTGTCTCTGAAATTGGGAGCAGCCCAAGAGGGCTGCACAGGCTGCAGCCCAGCCCTTGCTCCAGCCCTGCCCTGCTCCTCAAAGGCGGAAGGAGGATAATGGGCAGCAA
Organism: Caprimulgus europaeus; assembly: GCA_907165065.1. The sequence continues at coordinate 37,227,945 of OU015529.1, read as the reverse complement.
TGGGAAAGAAATGTGTCTTCTCCAATGGGAGGTGGCTGCGGATGCGTAGGGAAGTGGTGGCTGCTTCACTGCCCTTTTCTTCTGTCCTCTCCCCGGGCAGTCAGAAACAGCCTGCTTTACAGGGTGATCCCCCTTCTCAGGAAAGCTGTATTTTTTTGGTTCAACTATAGGACCCTGCATTTACACATGGAAAAAAATTGATGTTGGTTCAAACCAGTTGCCAGCAATTTGCTCAATGTCGACCGTTTGTGCCCTTTGTTGTTTACCCATCTCCCAAACTATGTGCTTTTACTCTTCCAGATGATTGGTAAAAATGTCAAATAAGGGCCAAAGACCTGCAGGTTTGCAGCAGAAATCCATTAAAAATACCCTTGCCTGATAATATTCCTTGTTTACAATTGTATTTTGGGGGCTACATGCTAGTTGACAGTGTTGATTTTGAATTATTCTGTGTTAATCCATCTCACAGCGCACCGAGTCATATGGCTTAGAGAAGATGATGTATGTGACTTTGATTCTGTCATCCTTTTTGACCAAGATTGTCTGGTAGAAAGATGAGAGAGAGAAGAGAGCAGGATCTATTGCCTGTCAGGCTTGTGAGAGGTGTTAATGGTGCTACTTCCCTTTAATTCCCTATTAGCCAAGAGCTACGTGGAGGGTTTTGTTATTTCACCTGGAGCTGATGTAGCTGAGAGGTCTTAAACCATTCTCATTGAAGAAATCTTGACAGCACACTGGTTGCTCTGCCTGGTCTACTGCTAGTCCTCGGTGTTCACAGGGCTGCTAAAAATCATCAGGAATGGTCCAGTGAGCACCTTGCTGGTGCCATTAAAGGCCATTACCTTTAATGCTCTTTGGCAGGAGTTATCAGACCTGCTGACCGAGTTGTGTCTCACTGGAGGAGGCTGGAAATGTAAAGGTAGACTGCTTTGTCCCTGCCAGAGCTCTCCCCACCTCTTCTCTGAAGATGGAATGATCAACCCCACATGGATTTTTCTAATCTCTCAGACTGTGTTTCTGTGCTCATGACTTTGTGGTCCTGTAGCAGTCCATCTCAGTGGTTTTTTGGTTTCTGGAAAGGTTCCCACAAAGATTCCCCTGTGCAAAAGCCACTGGCATTAGCTTTGCTACTCTTCATTACTTCTCATGGAGCTGTGAGAAGCCATTCATGGTCTCCTGAGATCTGAGTCAGCAAAGCAAACCCAGGGTGTGGAGTAACATCTCGATTTACCTTGACGTAGGGGTTGGTGAGGGAAATGAGCTTTGACAGACAAACCTGGCTGTCTGTATAAATAGCCAGTAACAGCAAGGGTGGTGTGGAACTCGTGTTCTTTTCTTTACTCTTTCTCCTGGTGCTTCAGCCTCCTGGCTGCTTGTTGGCATGCTGAGTGAGTGGTTGGGCAGGGCAGGGCTGGCTGGGGATTGGAGGGACTGAGCACCAAGACCTCCTTTGGAGGGAGGGAAGAGAAGCAATCCTCTGGGTCTACTGGCTTGGCTGGGATGGAGGTCGTGGTACAGCCCCTGTGACAGCACAAGCCCTGTGCTTGGTGTGGTCTAGGGCAGGCAGCTCCTTTTACCCCTGGAACTGCAGATGAAGGCTCTGCTGTACAATGCTTCTCCCCTTGCCTTCTCTTTTGAATACAACTCCATTCTGAATGAGTGCTTGAGCTGCATGGCTCTCTTGAGAGCAGAGAGGTAACAGGTCCTGCTTCTTGTTTCACTGCCTGGAAGGGACAGTGGCCAGAGACACTCAGGAAGTTACAAATACGAGGAGGAATGTTGAGAGTGTCTTTATTTTCTTATTAGCATCTCCTTCCTCTCCCATCTGCCCTCTCTTGCCTACTCTGGGCTTCACACTCAAGACCTGCGCTGCAGGAGTGACGGGTGCCAAAAGGAGAGGTGGCAGAGCCACTGTGTGCCCAGCTTTTGGGGACACTGTGCCATAAATCAGCCAGCAAGGGCACAGTTATCTGTGGGAACTGGGGCAGCTCTGGGCTGGAGGAATTAAGTAGCTTTATCCTACAGGATATCAGAGCATCCTGTCTCGTTTGTGACTGCATCCCTGCTGAGCACCTGTCATGCCAACGTGGTGAATTCCCCTGTGGGCTCACTGGTTGCCATGTCCCTTTCTTCAGTGCCATTCATTGGGTCGGGATGTGTCCACTGTGAATAAGTGTTCTCAGCTCTCCGTGCCATTATCCAGCCGCTAATTCAGTTTCCAGCTCTAATAATGCGTCTATTCCAGCTGTGTTTATGGTGTTTTCAAAAGCCCCTCAATTGAATTATAGCTCTGCGGTGGCCGTTTGCCAGTGTCACTTGATAATGAGGGAGGTCACTTAATAGAGACAGCAACAAGAGATACATATTAACGAGACTTGATTGAAATGTGGGGTGAATTTCAACCACAATTTTTTTTTTAAAAAACAGGAAATTATCAGGTTTTAAAATCAAACTTTGAAATTGGAAATTGCTTGGCTTGTACTAGCAGTAATGCAATTAATAAATGTAATTAAAAGTGTAATAAAGAATACTGGAATTGGAAGTCTGTGCGCATCCATGTGAGCATTTAGAGCTGGCATGTGAGCAAGGGACCCAGTCTGGCAGTTGGGCCACCTCTGAGATGAAGCCTGGGAGGGAAACCGAAACGTAGGGCTGGTTTTTCCTCTCAGCACAGTCTGGAACGGCGGCTGGCAGTCATTCCAGCTCTGCCTTTGCAGCTTTCTCCTGCAGCAGACAAGACCTGGATGGGAATAGGTGACTTAAATCTGTCCCAGGCTGCCCAGGAATGAGAGAGCCAGGATTTCAGCTGTGGCAAGAGACAGGGAGAAGAGCTGCCAGGAACAGTGACAGGGAATTAGTTAAGATTAATATGTTGACCTGATATATAACAGGAGCGTGAAGCAGTGAAGCATCTCCTGATGGGAGTGGTCAGCTCCTGCCCTGGGGCAGGGGAAAAAAAGCAAGCCCCTGGAATAGGGCTGGCGAGATGGTCTCGATGCTAATGGGAAGATCACAGCATGGGCAGCTGGGTAGGCTGCCTGCTGCTCCAGCCCTTGTGCCCATCGCTGTGTGTCCCCAGTCCGTTTGCGTTACCTCCTCTCATCTCATCGACCTTCAGACAGCTGTTCAGCCAGATTGCCTGCCGTTTTTCCACATCATTTGAATTGGTACAGCATGCGCACATCCGCATCCTAATCATTCCTACCAGCTTCTGCTGGGTGACTTTGCCCTGGGAGGTTGGATGCAGGTCCTCTATAGGGCCAGTCACTGGAGAGGGGGAGCAGGTATGGAGGGACCATCCCCAAATAAACCTGGGCTCCTCCCAGGCATTGCCCCAGTCCTGGAGATACCTCCTCTGGCATTTGTGTCTGGTCCTTGTTGGCTGCAGGAGAAGGATACTTTCTTCAGCTTTCTTGTAGGCCCCCTTCAGGTACTGCCTTTCAGTATCTGAAGGGGTCTACAAGAAAGCTGGGGAGGGACTTTTTACAAGGGCAGGTGGTGATAAGATGAGGGGTAATGGCTTCAAACTGGAGGAGGGTAGGTTTAGATTAGATATTAGGAATAAATTCTTCACTGTGAGGGTGGTCAGACACTGGCACAGGTTGCCCAAGGAAGTTGTGGATGCTCCTACCTGGACATGTTCAAGGCCAGGTTGGATGAGGCTTTGAGCAACGTGGTCTAGTGGAAGGTGTTCCTGCTCATGGCAGGGGGGTTGGAACTGGATGACCTTTAAGGTCCCTTCCAACCCAAACCATTTTATGATAAGGAATAAGCCTGTTGCTGTTGGTATAGAAGGATGAGCTGCTGGTTTAGAGAACAACTTTTAAGCTGCGGGTTGTGGTGTGTGCACAAAGTTAGATGTAAGCCTGCAAAAATGATGGACCTGTTTCTTTCAAAGTCTGTTGCTCCTTTAATTAAAGAATTGATCAAGTACTTGTGAGCAAGAGAGAGAGGAGAGTGTTCACCCTATGTTTCTAGTGCTCTACAGAAGCTTGTAACAGCCTGTGTGTAGGCTGGAAAGGTGGATGCATTTAAAGGAAGCAAGTCTCTGAGAAACTAACTCTCACATCTCCTCTGCTTCATCTCCCACCTTTTACTTCTATCTGCCTCTGACTCCGCTGTAAAAAAGCCAGTGCCACGTATTCCCCCTCTTGGCCCTTTGCTTGCAGGACACCCAGTGTCTGGGCAGTTGGATGAGACTGACAGATCAAGGCACATTCAAGGTGTTGGTGGCCCGTGACATGGTTTTGCTCTACTGAAAAACTCTCAAAGGTGCCATGCAAATCTTCTCCATTAGCAGGGTGAGCAGCTGGCTGACAGCTGGAGGGTTTCATACGCTCTCAGAGCAGGTGCCATGGGGCTGGTGGAATGGCAGAGACACTGGCTTTTCTGCAAACAGCCTTTTCATTTAGCCCTGTGTGGAAGAGGGGCTTGTTCACATAGGTTTATGTATGCCTTTAAAATTTTTCCCCCTAAAGTTTTCCTTGCTTTGAGAGCTTTTTCCTCAAGAGCACCTCACCCAGCCCATCTCTGGTCCTCATTACACTGCCATGGTCCTGCTGCTCTTTTGCCCCCTGTGCTTCCCCAGTTCCACCCCTCACCCCAGCAGAGCTGGCTCTGCAGCTCTCAGGGAGTGTTTGGTGGCAGACAAGAGGAGATTGTGCTCTGACGTTCTCAGGGAGTCCTGCCCAGCACTGTGTAACCTGGCATGTTGTGTCTCCAGAGCCTGCATCTCCTCCAGGTCCTAATCTGCATTGTATCAACATGTTTTGTTGGAGTAACATCCATCAGAAATGTCATTACTAATGCATTTCATAGCAGGATTCATAATAAGAAGATAATTAAAGACTATAGGTGTGTCCAGAGAGAGAGAAGTAAATATTTTAAGAAGGCCATTTTCTGATAACCTTTCCTTTAACATTAACCACTCTTTTATAGAGAATATTGTATAAGGCTTTGGTGTCCCAGCTGTCAACATGCCGGGGTTAACACCGGACACATCTGGGTCTGGTCACTCATGCTGGAGGTTTGCGCGGGAGATGTTTGTTGTGGTGGGCCACACTTGCTCCATACCCATGAGAGCTTTTGGATGGAAACAAAACTTTTTTCTGGTCATTCAAACATGTGTATTGCCTTGTTGTACTGTTGTGTTGCTGTAAGAGAGGTAAAGTCATGGTTTCTCCTTTGCCACCTCCTTGTGCAGCAGTGTCCTTTTGTGTTTGTGCAGGGCTTTTTAGGGTTGTTCATTCCTTATTTTAATCCAAGCCTATCCTTGCTATCGGTGATACACTGAAATGGAGTAGTCTTGTACCTTGCTGCTCTTGGTTTGGTCTTCCTGGTGCTTTGGGTTACACATGCTGTTACCATTCAGTATTTCTTTCCAGCAAACCAGACCCCAAAGCTTCTTCCTATAAGATTTTTATAACAGTCTGAACCTTTTTTATTAATGTATTACAAAATAAGGGAGGACAAATGGCCTGGCACCCCCTGCCTGTGTAACTCGGCTCACCAGAGCCCTTTAACTCCTGGAGCTGCCTCGGAGGACCTGGGTGCCAGAGCTGCTCCTCCTGAGCTATAGGATAAAGGATGAGGTGCCGGAGACAGGTCAGGAGCAGATCCTGCTCCTGTTTGCCCTCCTCCTCAGCAGGAGGCATCTGCATGTTTATTTTTGTCTCACATCTGCTGGCATCATAACAAAGATATAATGATATGACACAGTTTTGTCACCAATTCTTTTTTTCTGTAGTGAGTTAAACTTCATTGCTGGCTGCTGGAGAGAGTCAAAAGCTTTAAAAATTACAAAATTTGGTGACTCATGTAGAAAAGTTACCTGTTTGCTGCAAGCGGCTGTAGGCTGTCATCTGACTATTTCTTTTTTTCTGGAGAGAAAAGATAGAATTTGATGGTTTTGGTGACTGTAATTAGTCTTTGCTAAGGAGGAACAGCCTCAAGAGACATGCAGAAGAGTCCTATAAATGGGCTAAATGCCCAAAATGCAGTAACACAGTTGGTCTGGAGCAGGTGTGGTGCAGGGCTTACCAGTTGCATCTCCCTGGGACCTGGCCTCTGCCTGTTATTTACCATCCAATGCAAACCCCCAGCCGGTTCTGTTGATACAGATATTTTGCTCTGTTGTTTAGGTGATGGGCCACATCTTTTTGAGAAATAAAGACATTGGCCTCATGCTGAGGAATATCTTGAGCCTGTTTGACCCAAAAATAGCAAGAGGATTTAAAAGACATACTTCTGCTGCTTTTTAAGTCAGATGGTCTGAAATTTCTCTGTGTCCTGACTGTGTCCTGCCTGGACATTGAAAATGAGACTTCTTTTCCTGGAGGATTGTCAACATGGGATGTCTATATCCCACAACTGGTTTTGTCTTTTGCCAGAGGTTTGGGTTGTTTGGGGTTTTGGGGGTGGTTTTTTTTGTTAAACTTGAGCTGGGGAAAAATGATGCACTACCCAGAACACACCTTACAGGTCCACATCCTTTGATGTGAGTGCTGTTGGGAGTAAGGGCATGCATTTGGTGGCAAGATTTTCCCCCTGACCTGCACACTTTGGGCAGTATCAGAGATTCCAGGGGGGTTGGACCAGATGACCTTTAAAGGTCCCTTACAACCCAGACCATTTTATGATTTTCCCCTCTGTGACCGTGCTGTTCTGCTTCAAGCTCCTGTCATGTTTCTCCTATTGCCTGGGAGTCTTTCTGCTCCTCTGCTAAATTTGTCAGCACTGTGCTTTGCTTGTGCACTCAGCCATGGGGTTGCTGGTTCCCACTGCCCCTCTGGGCTCCCTCCCAGCCCCTCAGATGCTTTGGTGTGATGTCAGTGACTGTTTTCCAGGGCCAGACAGATCTTTGTCCAGAGCTGATATCCCTCTTGTATGGCTGCTTTTGCTATCCTGGCCGATAAAGGGACCTGGTCAGCAAAGCTGTAAAATAAGAATAAAAATAGGATAATCACCAAGTCAGAGCTCAAGTGGTGTCTGCAGGGGCTGGAGCTGACAGCACCAAAGCTGGTGACCTCCAAGTCCCTCCAGGCAGCTTCTCCTTTGGAAGGACAAGGAGATGAACTCTCTTCAAAGCCTGCTTGTGGGCTATTGTATGAAATACAATGCTGGGGAAATCAAGCTCTCTTCTTTCACTGCCACTGTGCAGCCCCATAATCTCGGGTGACCAGAGTGGATTTGCATGTTAAAAGGAGTGGCTAAGGGCACTTAAAAATAAGAGGAAACATATTCATCAAGTCCAGCTTTATCCTATGAATATTATTATTCCTGGGGACAATATACCCCAGACCTCATCAGTGCAACCCCTCATCTTTTGCCACCTCTCCCCTCCTCCTTCTATTAATGGTTAAATTGTAATGCTCTTCCTCTTGATATTGATACCCCAGTGGCTCAAAGGAAGGAATTTGATAAGGCCGTTGGTGGAGCATGTGGATGGTAGTGGTGGAAGCAGTGCCCTGGCAGCAGCGAGGGGAGGGCTGCAGGATGCTTCTGGCTGCTGATGACCTGGGAGAGGCAGGTAGCCCAAAGAGGGATGGAGAGATCCTCTGGTCTTGCCTGAGGAGGTGTCTTGGGAGCCCTTGGAAAGCAAACACCCACCACAGCCCCCCACAAAGGGCTTCTCCACCCCAAAACACCGTCCAGGCTACCTGAGCCGCAGTGCCTGGGTTCTCTGCACAAGCCAGGATTAACGTGCTGCTTGCATAGCACAAAGTCAAGGGCTTACACAGCAGCAGGGCAGATCCAGGTTAAGCGTGCTGGAGAATGAGCAGTTGTAAGGCAAAGGGTAGCAAATGGCTGGGGCAAATGGGCTGGAGAGGCTGGGGTGTCTCCATCACCGGGAGGCTTTGAGGATGGGAATGATTTAGGTGTACTATGAGGACAGGGCTCCCTTCTGAGGTCCCTTCTAGCTATATCTTCTGTGCTTTTATTACTACTGATCACAAAAAAACACTTGAAGGTGCTTTAAAAAATAATGCTGGGGCCATGCCCTGTGAGGCTTTCTTTAGCAGCTTGATTTAGAGGGAGGGAAAAATAGAAGCAAATGAAAAATCTAGGTGGGAACTGCAACCTCTCACACCTCACCAGAAGTGACACTGAAGCAAGGAAAGTGGATTTTTGCTTGAGCCCAAGGCGAGCTCAGATGTCAGAGCATCCTACGTGGCATCCCTGCAGTGCCACGTAGCTGGATGCAAAGACAGGGAGGCGTGAGGGACGTGAGCAGATGAGGGTGTGAGAGCTCAGTGCTCCTTTCAGGACCCCAAATGTGAGTTGTGAAACATGCCCTGGGTTCCCCATCTGTCTGACCATGCTTGCAGCGAGTCCTGCCACTTGCCTTCAAGGCAGGTTTCTGCTGGCCTGAGCCTCACCAGGGGAAATTCAGGTGCTTTGGTTCTTTTTTGGTGCTATCACCAAGTATTAAATTGGTTAAATCATATCTCTGAGTGTTGAGCCCAATTTTTTCATGCTTTCTAGTGGAGGTGGTGGGCTGGGACAGCCTTGCTGTGGTTCAAGTTTTGTGGTTCCCCAAAAACCTGAACATGGCTCAGTTTATGGCTCAGTTTATTGCTCACTTTTGGCCAAAGATTTGCAGGAGGATCTCTACTTGGAAGCAGTGCCCCATCTTCTAAGCTCTACCTCTCCTCAAATCTCCTTTCCACCTTCTCAGAACTTTTTGCTACTTCTCTATGAGCAGAGGACGAATAATTTAATATGAATAGAAGTTAACAATAAAACACAGAGGCTTGGGAAGAGGTTTGCAGAAATAATCCGTATTATCCCAACTGGCCATAACCAGCCACTGTCACATCTTGCTTCTGACCTTCGCTGTCTCCCTTTCAAGTTTTAGCTCTTTGCCAACCCTTTCCAGGGCTGTGAATGTGTTATAAACACACAGACTTGCCCAAACGGTCATGATCTGTGCATACCTGCAGCCCGGGTCCCCAGCAAAGCCTTTTTGCTTGTGGTCCGTGCTTCTGCCTTTAGAGAGACAAGAATATACATTTAAGATTTGCATAGGAACATGCAGCTGTTCAACCAAAAATGGATAATTGTTCTCCCCGCTGTGAAGTTAAACAATAAGAAGTACCAAACTGCACTTGCCATTGCTGATTTTGTGCACTCAGCTGCATATTTTATGCATGTAGATTAGTTCCAGATTTATGACAATTTAACTGTTAATGCCTGTGTTAATCGAGCCAGGTTGTAGTGGCTGTGGAAATGATAACTTTGAATTTTACGTAAAGTTTTGTGTTGCATTTAATGCTTTTTGCTTTTTTCTTTTTTTGGAGGCTCTCATTTAATGCCTTATGGTGAAAACAGAGAGGGAATCAGCACTGAAAATAAAAGTGCCTTTGAGCAGAAAACAAGTTTCAGCAAAGAGAGTAATTTTTCTGCAAAGTTATGATGTCTGGGAAAATAAGGATTTGTGATAGAGTGCCATCTTGACCACAACTGTATAACTATTATTATAAATGTGTAACAACTATTATAGCTGCTGCAATACTGTAATAAAGAAAACAGCTGTATAACTTATAAATGTCCTGAAAATATAGGACTGAAGTTCTTGGGTCTCTACATATTCCTTTCTGGTGTGCAAAGGTAATTGCTGATGTGTGTTTGATGGGAAAATAAGCTGGTGCACAATTTTACCGATTTTTTTTTTTTTTTTTTTTTTTTTCCAGAATACACCAGTGGGCACTCCGATTTTCATAGTGAACGCTACAGATCCAGACCAGGGGGCAGGAGGCAGCGTGCTTTACTCCTTCCAACCTCCTTCCAATTTCTTTGCCATCGACAGCGGCCGTGGCATCGTGTCAGTGATACGGGAGCTGGACTATGAAGTGACTCAGGCATACCAGCTCCAGGTCAACGCGACGGTGAGTCTTGTTGCTGTGCAAGAGGAGGCAATTTCTGGAAGGAGCTGCTGTTTACTTATTTTATTGTTCCTTTCTGGCATCTTCTTGGGCACACCCCGTATTTTCCACTGAGAGGCGTTATAGCAATGCGGTGGCTGGGTAGTTTGAAATAGCTGCTGTGCAGCTTGTGGAGCACAGCTGGATCTCTCTAACAGAGAGATGTATGCATGTGGGGAGCTTCTGCAAAAAGGGGAGCAGCTCCCTTGGTGAGGAAGGCCATTGCAGGGCATAAAGACCATTCAATCCTCTGGGCTAATTTCTTGTGCATCATGGCTTATTGCAGGTGGATTCACCTATGATGTTAAGCCCTCTGAGGTTAAAATTTTGGTGGACAAAGGAGGAGTAACCAAGATTCTAATTACAGTCAATATCACCATACTGGGAGGGCACCCCTGGGAGATGTACATCCAGGTGGCCAACATGGCAAATTCATGCCTCACCTGAATGGGAAATTTCTTTCCTGGTGTCAAATCTTAGCAAGAGCTTGACAGCAGGTGTGTGAATGAGGAGCACATTGCCAGCGGGAGCTCTGGGTGATGGCTCCTTTCTTATCTACTTTGTTGCATTAGGACAAGAGTAAATGGCCTCAAGCTGCACCAAGGGCAGTTGAGATTGGATGTGGGGAAGTATTTCTTTCCTGAAAGGGTTCTCAGGCATTGGAAGGTGTTGCCCACGGCAGTGGTGGAGTCCTCATCCCTGGAGGGATTTAAAAGACAAGCAGATATGGAGCTTAGGAACATGGTTTAGTGGGCATGGTAGTGTTGGTTTGATGGTTAAACTTGATGATCTTAGAGGTCTTTTCCAACTTTAATGATTCTATGATTTCATTCTATGATTTTATGACCCCAGATGCAACAGAGGAAGGTGAGACTCAGCCCTACAATACATCTAACCAACCCTGCATTCAGGAGAGGGGGGAAAACTCTTCCCAACCCCTTCAGGCAGCCAGCCAGAGCTCTTGAAGCGTGTGATTGAATCAAGATCATTGTCTTGATGCAGAGCCCCAAATGTCACGAGGACATGAAGGGCTGTGCAGGGTTGCTTTGCGCTCCACGGCCACAGAGACTGCAGGGCCACAGGCAACCAGCTCAACCTTTCAGCTCATTCCCTGCATATTCAAGGCTCTGGAATTTTCCCCAGAAACTTATTTTTTCTGAAATGTACCTCATTTTATTTTAAATACTGGAGTGATAAGACGCCCTGCCTGTTGTTTGGTTCCTTGTCAATCTGTCTCTCCAGCATGCTTTCCCAGACATACTGTTGAACTGTCTAGTGAGTTACAAAACATGGGACCAAACACAAGCCCTGATGGAAACGTGCCTGCCTTTCCCCTGTCTGATTCTGGTTTTCTCAGGCATGTCCTCTCGGTCCATCCAGCTCCACCTAGCCCCGTATGCTGGCTGCAGTTACCAGCAAAGATAAAATGGGGACGTATCTGGTACTTGCTACCTAATGTACTCCTGGCTTCTAGTGATTTCCAGCACAAGGAGTTCAAAGACTTACATGTTAAGTCTCTGAACTGGGCTTGATTGCAGCTGTGGGAATATCTCCCCTGTTTAGGCTCAGGGCACTGGTGATTTCTAGCAGAAATGCAATGAGAAACCCTGGGGTGAAGCTCAGCCCGGAGAGGAGGATGGGAATTGCACCAGTGTAGCAGGAGATGGAAGAGCAAATGCAATCTCCTGCTTGCCTGATGAAGAGTTTGTATGGTCCAGAGTGGGAACTGGGTGATGGTGAATTCAGGGTGGCTGCAAGAAGTGTTGTGGAGCCTTCATTCAAAGCAGGAGCCATTTCATTCCAGGGGTGTAGGCAGGAAGGGTGGAAAGAGGCTAGAAAGGGCAGTGTGAGAGACGGTACGTGAGGAAACTTGAAATGTGCCTGCTCTTCCACTGCTATCTGTAATGCTTTAACCAAAATTTAAGAGATGAAGGGGATGGAAAAACAAAACAAAAACCCAAAAACAAACAAACAAAAAACCCAACAAACCTTATCTGAAGAAACAAAAGACTTCAACCTGATAATGCTAACAGCAGAGTGTGAGTCAGGAATAAGCATCCATCCAGGCCATAACTGCTGAGGCCTGCAGGTTAAGAGGATAATGTACAAGCTGTGTTGTTGAATACGGTTTAAATTAACATTAATCTTCTGGCAATCAGTCCTTGCTGCTGTTCAGAGCCATTTTGCAGAAGTGTGTGGTAACCTCTAATGGTCGCCTTTCACCACAGTGTTCAATTAGGGGGTAAGGAGAGATTTATTTCCTTCCCTTTGTGCGCTACCTGCTTTGTTCCTGCCCTTTTAGCAAAGAGCTATGGGCGTCGGGGTCACTTTTGAGCACCCTTGGGATGAGGCTTCAGCAAGAGAACTGGTGGCAGCAGGGCACTGCCGGGACAGGCTGGTAGCAGTGTGTGCTGCTGTGATGTTGGTGGCTGGAGAAGGGTCTTGCTGTGGGAAAGTGCTTGCAGGTCCATACCGATGGGTTATGATGGGATGCAAGGGAGATGCAATGCTCCTGCTCGGAGTGTTGAAGTGTTCAAGGGCAACTGCTGTTTGTCCGAAAATTGCTGTGTGCTTGTTGTGACCTGCTTTGCAGATCGAGGAAGATGGCTGCTCTCCTCCCTGCAGCCCTGGAAGCAGCTTGGCTTACCTAGAACGGCAGCTCTTGCTTACTCCATTCTGCCATTCCCTGTGCAAGGTGGGAGGGGAGGGGTTTGCAGTTTATTGGAGCCAAAACCATTAGCCCAGTAGAAAGGAGGTTGCTACCACAAGGCTGTATCCTGCAGTTCAGGTTTCTCTGCAAGAGCCGAGGCATCCTATCAAACCAAGAGCAGCATTCAGTGTATGTGCCCTCTGCCAAAGCTCAGAGAATCATATGATCATTTAGGTTGGAAAAGACCTTTAACATCATTGAGTCCAACCATTAACTTAATGCTGCCAAGTCCACCACTAAACCATATCCCTAAGCACCACATCTACATGTTTTTTTTTAACAAATAATGAAAAACAGCGAATATGGAAAAGACTAAAGCTGCAACTGCAATGCAGCCTGGGGGGTTATCACGAGCAGTGGAAAGGCAAGGGAGCTGAAGGGCTTTGGCGTGTTCCAGCTGATGGAGCCCAAGCTGTGCGGAGGTATCGGCGCTTGGGGCTGTGAGATGTGATGTGCTGGAATAAGAGTCTGCTGGCAACCACACCTGGGTCTCACAGTGCAGAGGTGCCCTAGGGTGTATTGGCATTAGGAGGGAATTTATATTTTGAAGTGTGTGTTGAAGAGTGTTGCTTCTTTTCCACCCAAAATGCAATTAAAACTAAATTGTTGCTTGCTCTATTTTAAAGAGCTAATGGAGTGAGTTGGGCATTGTATTTCAGCTCAGAGGGAGGTACAGTGGACAATACTTCCAGCAGAAAGCTTGAAAAAGAGGTGATTACCGGGACTATTTAGTAATTTTAACGTAACTACAACTGTGAGAAACTTAATACTGTTAAATAATTCTATTTTTCTGATAGAAATCCTTCCTCTCTGCCCTTCCCAACCCTTGTTTTTTTCAAGGACCAAGATAAAAACAAGCCACTGTCCACTCTGGCCAACCTGGCAATCACCATTACAGACGTGCAGGACATGGACCCCATCTTCATCAATCTGCCCTACAGCACGAACATCTATGAGAACTCACCTCCGGTAAGGGCTGCGGCTTTACTCTGATGTCTGTGACTGCGATGTTGTACCAGGGGGTAAGGGAGGATGGAGCCAGGTATAGGACAGAAAGCATAAGACATCCCAAAAGAGCTGAAGGAAAACCTCCTCTTTGCAGAGATAGTCGTCCATCCTTCCTTCCATCACAGGTTTGTGTTGCTCTGCCCCAACATTTGCAGCTTGGGTGCAAAGAGCAGCCTTATTTCCATGCTGAAGGGCAATTGCTCTGAATCATGAGACTCAAACAGCACTCAGAGAGAGGCAAACCTTTCTCTTTCTGAAACAACACGTTGCAAGCTAACTCCAAAACATTTTGCCCTTTTCAAAAAAAGGGAACCTAAACAAAGATTCAGGAAACCTGCAAGCCAAATAAAATACTTCCCTAAAGATTTTTCTTAAATTTTAAAAAGGTTTCCTCTTGTTCTTAGCACACAGCCACCCCATTTCCTCCCCATGGTGTATATGCATGCCATTTCTAATAGAAAACTGGAAGAAAAATCTAAACGTTCCTGAAATGTTTTGAAAATGCCAGAATCATCAGCCATTTCAGCACTTTTGAGTATTTTCCCCTGGGTTTTGACAAATTGATTCAATCATTTTAGTTCTTCTGAAACTCTGTCAGCAAACTCGCTGTTTGTGGAAAATGTGTCCTGGTCTCTAAACACAGCAGGCCTCTTTTTCTTTTTCTTTCCCCCCTATCCCCCCAGCAGATGACAGGGAGCGTGGAGGGTAGCTTGGGCTTTGGGAACTGTTTGCTCTGACCCCAGCAAAGGTGCCCAAGACCTTCAGCCCAAGCACCAGCCCTACTCAGTAGCATTTACCTTCCCAAGGCACAGCTGCACATCCCATCGCATGGAAAAAACTTCAGTCCTAAAATGGTGGTGTGGTAGGCATCTATACCACATATGCATCCCATAATGTCTCTGGTGCACTGGCTCTGATGGCTCAGTTCATGAAGTGGTAGGGGGATTTCCAGCTGTCTTCAGTTTATGCCTTTTTATTCACTTTGGAGCAAAGCACTGGCTCTGACAGCACGGAGAGTGCTGGATCAATAGGGTTGAGTCCTACTGTCGCAAATCTTGTGCTCAGACAGCACATTACCTGTCTGCTGGCCCGAAGATGGCCAAAAAATAGCTCCATTAATTACTTTAGTGAAGTGAAAGTTTCAATGAGTTTCAATGCTGTTGAGATTAAGCAGTATTTCTGTGGTGGGCAGCATGAGCTGCAGGGAAGAAAAAAAACATGACTTAGATCACTCTTAACTGGGGAGGGAAAAGCCTTAGATGAAATTATAGAAATGGAAGTTCAATGAGTGTCAAAAATTATAGACTGCATCACGTTTATGGAGTGACTTGGTATCCAAGAAAGGTGATCTCTCTCAAGTTAATGTGCCAAGGCTGGAGCTCAACGATCAATTTGTGTTGGTACACCGATGTGCACCACAGTTATTCCTAGAAAATTCACTGTTTGCAGTAGGCAAAGCAGCAGATAATTGCTGTGTAATCTGAAATAGGAAATGAATGAAGAAGAGCTCATCATCCTGTCAGCAGTTTTTTGATGGGTTTGGTGATTTGAATTTCTCTTGGCCCCGTGTAACATCTCCAAAGGCGCTGAGCTATCCAAGATGGATAGGTGCCACCAGAGAAATGGTGAAGAGGAAGACTTCTGAACCTGGGTGGTACTTTGAGTGGTATTACTCTCTGGTTTGGACCCAAGGTCACATCCTTCCCAGGAGAAATCTCCACTACTGAAAGAAGGATGTGGTTTGCTATGGCAAGCCTGGAGTTTAACTTGTGTGTTTTCATCTCTCCATGGGAAGTCTTCTTGTCAGCTCTACCTTACCACCTGAGGGAGCCAGTCCCATGTGCAGAGTAGAGACTGTCATCCTGCAGAATGGCTTGGTTACTGCAAGGATAGCAAATTCGTGTGAAGAATCTGGGCTTGGCCAACATCTATCCAAAGCCAGGCTACTGGGTCAAGCCAACAGGCTGCAGTGTATTTGTGGGTGCTGTTTGCCCTACCATCTGGCCCAGCACACCAAAATACACTCAAGACATCTCACCCCAGCCCCAAACTTACAAAGCAGAGACTTGCTGCTGCTCCACATGCCTGTTTGCTGTCTCTCTTGCCTCTCTTTTTATCTGTTGTGCACAGCATGTCTGTGTTCCTCTATCAATGTATCATGCGAGAATCCCTCATCTAAAGTGTATACATTGCCTAATAAAATCCTTCTTATTTGGGATTATTGCATCAAATTTTAATTTCCTCACTCGAGTAACAGCATGTCAGCCAGCCCGTCAGTGAAGAGCTGATAGAATGTGAAAAGAGTGGATAAACTGCAGCAAATTACCGCAAACAGATCTCTATCAGCCCTTTGACTGGAATTGACTGGAATTAAGAAGTGAGAAATAGGATTTTTTTTATTTTTTTTTCCCCCCTGTGGCAGCTTTCTGAAACGCTTCCCCCTCCTCCTCCTGCTGCAACGCTGGGCTGCGCTTTGCCTTTCAAGTCCCTAATCCTGTAAGAGAAGAAAAAGAAAAAGGGGTGGAGGGGCATGAGAGGGGAGACAAGTGTCATTGTAGCTCTTATTTTTCTCAGACCAGGATCTAATAGCATAATTTAGAAGCATTTGGGCACATGCTTATTCGGACACTGAGAAGAAAGAAATTTCTTATCGGGCAAAGGAAGAGGACACAGCAGGGGGAGACTTTGCATCCCTGGAGGTGTTGTATATTTCTTCTTGATGCTGTTTATCATCCCAGTGTGCCTCAGACTTCTCTCCCAGGGCACCTAAGTGCACCAAAGCTGCCTGCAGCTGTGGCAAAGCTTGGAGATGTATTTTTTATCCTCAGCATCTTTTTGGATGTTCATCCTTACAGTTTCTGTAGACTGGATGGCGTTGTTGATGTTCTCCAGAGAAGTTGATAGGTGCTGGAGGAGAGGGGCCATTTCCTCTTGCAGCCCATACTTTTGGACCTCAGCTGGTGCATGGTCCAGGCAGCACCACAGCTTCACTTTGGGTGTGAAAGAGGAGGAATCCACTCGCTAATAGACAACCTGAGGCCCATGAAAGTGTGCTTTATCCCTGAGGGAGCCACGTGAAGGCAAGAGTGGGGACAAACTCCATGGATGCTTGGTCCTGAGACAAGCAGTTGTATTCCCTAGCATGGTACATGTCAGATGTCATTACAACAGTTTTAATTCTTCAGCACCATCCCCCTCTTCTTCAAAAACTCCTTGGCTTAAAGAAATAATGTAGAATCTGTGCTATTTTTGCCCTAGAGTCTCAATAGTTCTGAGTTAATTCTTTCTTACAATATTTCCAGCCCATCAATGTGAACACTTTATTAAAAGCTCAGGCTTTTATTAAAAAAGGATTGATTTACCCCTGCCCCTCTTAAAAAAAACCCCAGATTTTGTTTGGATAATGTCCCATCTTTTATTTTCTTTGTCTTCTTTTTAAGCATAGGCTTTTCCAGATTATTACTTTTCTAAGCCTTCTTCCTCCTTCCCTGGAGGGGGAGAGTAATTCTGTTCTGGTGCTTGGTTCTCTACCCACCACCAGTGTCCTTTCCTTGCAGCCACTGTTGTCTGAAGTAGGCAGGTGAGTTGTTATTTGTTTTCAGAAATGTCAAGGATATTTGGGAGTTTCCAAGAGCTGCAGTTTCACACCACAAATATATGGGGTGAGCCCTGGGCAGAGCTGTTGACACTGGAAGTCAGCTTGGGATTTCCATGGGTAAGTGGAAGCCTTGCCAGATGTGTTTGGCTAGAGACAGTGGGAGGGTCCCCTCCAATTTAGGGGTGCAGTTGGCTGCCCCAGGGAGACAAGGCACAGCATCTCCCGCCCTCGCCATGCCAAGACCTAGATAGCAAAAGGAATAGGTCTAGTAGGATTTTGGAAGAGAAATTAGAAATTGTTGAGATATGGTTGGTGAGAGGTCAATCTTTGCTATTGTGGTATGACCATGATTGAGGGTTTGGTTTAGTTTTGGGTGTTTTTCCATTTCTAATCTCTCCTCTCTGGTTAGTTATCTCTGCTGGTACAGTGGGCAAGATGTTTCATCATCATCACAGGTACTAAAAGATGGGTATAGCCTGTGTGTAGTGCCACATTTTGCATTGCATCATCTCCCCATCTCACTCAGACATGTGCTGAATGGGAATATTCCTCCCTGTTGACCATGCTCTGAGGCCATCTGCATCAGTTATTACCACTCACTTCAAACCAGTAATTGCCACCAGCTATGTGGATAACCATCCTGTGTCACTTGTTCAGCCTTTTCCCCAGAAGCAGATCGATCCTAAACACTGTGTGGATGTTTGGAAAGGGTTCATCCATTCTCAGGAGCTAGGATCTGCCAGTCTTGTTGATATTTGAAACCTCTTGTGAAGGAGCTGGTAGGAAGGATGGAAACCAGGCAGGATGTGAAGAGATGCCCAGGTCCCTGCCCTTGCCTTGCTCCAGGAGATGGCATGTACCAGTGGTGTGGTGCTCAACTCCACTCTAGTATGTGTTTCTTGGTCACTGGTTGAGCATGACCCATCCCAAGAAGGGGCTGGTGAAGGGGTTTGTGGAGAAGGAGACACAAAGGACTGCAAGGAGAACATGGGGAGGTCCAGTCTCAAAAACCAACAGTATGGAAGCCATCATCATGGGCTTGCCAAGGACTAGGCGAACCTCAGCATACTGCACTCTCTAGCAGACCTCGTTCTTATGATCAGATGTCTGGATAATTTCTTTCCTGTGGTCGTCTCTGTGGCACACACTGCTGAGATATCTGCACGAGATTCCTCCTCCTCCCCTCCCAAACTTTCTCTGCTGCAACATCTGTTGCTCATCCTTTTATCTCTCCCTACAGCCCTTCCCCTTGGCTCCTATGGAAGGGACCTTTCCCGCAGATAAAGCGGCCCCAGGGTCGCTGGGCCAACTGCTATTCCTTGGCCATCGCGGGAGCCCTGCCTTCTCCCACAGCTGCCTTCCCTTCGCAATGTGCTACACGGCAGGCGGTGCTTATCGTTCTGCGCCACTCCCTCACTTTTTGGCAGGTGATGAGCAAGCTGTCAGATGGACCAAGTGCCTTCACCCACCGCTCCTGCCACGGAGGAGCTCTGCCTTCACTGGGGAGTGGAGTGATGCTCACGCCTACCCCGTGGAGGTAGTGGTGAAAGTAGAATATGCTGGGGGAGAGCAAGCCGGATTGCATGCCTCCATTTTTTTTTCTTTTTTTTTTTCTCCATTTTGCCTTGCTTTCCTTTCTTCATCCCTTGTTCTACTTTCCTACTTGCTCCTTTCTCACTTTTCTTGTGCATTTTATCTATCCTTGCTCCTTGGAAAGCACAGTTATTGTCAGTGATTTAGAGGCTCTCCAGTGGCTGCTGAACCTCACCAGCTGCGTGCTGCTCAAAGGCCAGTGACCTGGGATTTATGGCTAATGTTCACGGTTAATAACTTGGATTTACTTAAGGAGTCTATTGAAATGCCTGTGGGGATCAGGGAAGGAGCAGTCTGCATGGCCCTGAGAGCCTTCTTTACAGTCAGCAGTGGCAAAGCATCTCCATCGAGCCCACAGGGGCATGGCTCTGAAAGCCAGGGAGATGGCAAGTCCCTGCTTTCCACTGGTGATGTTTCTGCAGCAGCTTTCCCTTCGGCCTTCAGCTAATAGATTGCAGGGCAAACACAACGCTGCCATCCCAGTATGCTCCCTTGTTAAATATGCAAACGTCTCTGTTGACATTTCCTTTGAGGGCAAAATAAAATTAAAAAAAAAGAAATGGCTTCTTTTCCCCACTGTTAATAAACCAAAGAAAACAAGAACAGCTGAGTTGTAAATTTTTTCACACTACATTAATTGTGTGCATGTGCCTGTGTTTGTATTCACATGGGTTCACTGCAGTGCGGTGGGGGAAGTACAGCTTATGGAGTTGACATAAGAGCGTGATGTTTTTATTTAAAGAAGCAACCAAGAATTTGGGGTTGCTTTTATGTTCTTCATTGTTTTTTGGGGGCTCTTGGCCTCATGGGCCTTTCTGCTGGGTTCTAAGAGACAGGTCTGTCCTGCAGGATGGAGGATGAGGTGGGTGATCTGGTGGCTGCAGAAGCTCCTGCCTGTAGGCAATCCCCTGTTCTCAGCATCTGTCCAACCCTCCTCCTCTTCAAAGTTTCAATTAAAATCTCTGCAGCTCGCTCAGTTATGATGCATCTGGATGCTGATGGCCAGCGTGAGCATCTCTTGTCTCCTGGGTTGCCTTGTTTGAAGAATGCAAGGGAAGAAAAGGAACGGTTGAAACTCGGGAAGACAGCTGCAGATAAAACTGGTGTAGTGGTCAGTGCTGAAGGTTGTGGTGAGAAGGAATTTTTGCCTTTGGTTCTCGAGGGAATGAAAATCTGTGCAACGGAGGAGTCAGATCCTCAACATGCGGAGTGGTGATGCTGCAAGGCGGCATGTCCTGGCTTTGCCAATGCTATGCCTTCAGCTCCTTCTTCCTCTTCTTCTTTGAGCACTGATATCTGTGCTTACCACACTGACCTTGCTTCATATCCTTCTCTTCTGGGCAAGGGATAAGCAGAGGGGGGAATGAAGCTGGTGGTACCTTGAGGGTACTGGTGGGTGAAATGCTGGACATGAGCTGTTATGTGCTTGTAGCCCAGAAGGCCAACATTATCTTAAGCTACATCCCCAGCAGCATGGCCAGCAGGTCAAGGTGGGGGATTCTGCCCTTCTGTTCTGGTGAGACCCCACCTGCAGTTCTGTGTCCAGTTTTGGGGTCCTCAGCACAAGAAAGACGTGGACCTATTGGAGCGAGTCCAGAGGAGGGACACAAAATTTCATAGATTTCATAGCATAGTTTGGTTGGAAAAGACCATTACAATCATCTAGTCCAACCGTAAACCTAACAGATGGATGGAACACCTCTTCTATGGAGAAAGGCTGAGAGAGTTGGAGTTGTTCAGCCCGGAGAAGAGAAGGCACCGGGGAGACCTTATTGCACCTTTCAATACTTAAAGGGGGCCCTATAAGAAAGACAGGCACAAACTTTTTAGCAGGGCATGTAGAGATAGGGCAAGGGGTGATGGTTGTAAACTAAAAGAGGGGACGTTTAGACTAGATACAGGGAAGAAATTTTTTATGCTGAGGGTGATGAAACCCTGGCCCAGGTTGCCCAGAGAGGTGGTAGAAGCACCATCCCTGGAAACATTCAAGGTCAGGTTGGACGGGACTCTGAGCAGCTTGGTCTGGTTGAAGATGTCCCTGCTGACCGCAGAGGGGTTGGATTAGATGGCCTTGAAAGGTCCCTTCCAATCCAAACCAGTCTGTGATTCTATGGTGCTCTCTCTAGTCCCTACAAACACTTGCCCTGGTACAAACCTACAGCATGGTCAAGCTCAGCCTGTGCAGTGGTTCAGTTAGAGGAGATGCTGGTCCTGCCCTCAGCATCATCAGCTACATCCTGGGGTGGGTGAGCAGAGTTTTGCTGCTTGCACGAGAGTGATGAGTGGTGCGCCCAAACTGCCCTGAGAAGCAGGGTTGTAATTTTTCCATGGCTTGCATTGTCCTTGGACAGGTTTTCCTAAGCACATGGCCCATGGTACAAGATGCAGTGCCTTGGCAGGGTACTAAGCAAGCTCAGTGCTCGGCTCGGTGGGCTGTAACGTGTGTCTCCTCTCCCTCCCCAGGGTACCACTGTGCGGATGATAACAGCGATTGATCAGGACAAGGGCCGTCCCCGGGGCATTGGCTACACCATCGTCTCGGGTAAGTCATGGGGGGACGTGGTGGAGAGCCTAGTAGGGCTGGAGGAGCTAGCCCTGCAATAAGCCTCTGTACACACCATGCCTGGGAAATCGTATTTGGCTAAGTTTTTCCTCGACTGTGCTTGCTCTTTTGATTCACTGTCACCAATTACTGTAGCCTACTGCTACAACCAAAAGCTTTTACCTTTCTGAAAAGCTTGCTTTGCCTTTGGTGCCATCAGAGCACGTTGTTTGTGGCATCTCCTCAAAGCTATTTCTAACAAACTTGATGATATCTCTTAGCGAAACCTTTCCGTTCTAATGACAAGCCACAAACAGCTTCGCTTCACACAACGCCATGGAGGAGACCCACAAAGAGCTGGGCATGAAACTCTTGTTGGCAGTGAGGGGATTATTGTTTAGAGAGAGAATGGAACTGATTAGCTGCTGATTTCTGTGGTGTTCCCTGAAAGCTTCCATGCTGAAGTCTGGCTTCCTGAGGGACTGCCAGAGCTTGGCAAGCTGGGAGGCAGGGGGCTGGGCCCACGAGGGTGCAGGGCTAGAGAATGAGGCTTAATTAGAGTGGTGGAGACCTTCTGTCTTCTGATAGCCATGTGGATTAATTCTGCCTTTGTAAACCAGCTCTGAAGCCTGCAGAACCTTTCCCAGTGTACATGGGTAGCTTGCTGAAATGGCTGTCACTAGGTAATGCTTTGCTCCTTTGGGACCATAGCTTGGGGACTTCCCTTTAGGAGAAGGTCTACCAGGTTGGTTTGACTGACTGTGAGAAAAAAAATTACTGTTTCAGGTTACAAGAGAATTAATTTTCAAAGAAAGGTCTGTCTGAGGTGGCTGGTGCTGAACCCTACTCGCCATACTGTTGGTTTTGGGGAGACCCTCCTTGCAGCCCCACAAATCTAAATTCCTTTTGTCAACCTCTTTTGTTAGTAAAAGAGCCAGGGGCAGTCTGGGCAGCAGATCCAGGTAAAGCAGAGCTGCCTTTTGGAAAGGCCAGTTTTGGGGGTTAGACCAATCTCATTTAAGATGCCCTGAGGTCAGTGAGCCTCTGTCATATCCAAGGCAGACTTTAATGCTCACTGAGGTGCACTTGGACACTGCTTTTGTGGGGTTGTGCCGTGGCGACACACAGACTACTCAGGTTAACTCAGCAGCGAGGGACCAGCTGGGGTGGGTCTGGGTGTAAACCCTCTTTCTGGCATTGATTTTGAGGAGATCTTTATGACAAGAAATGGTAGCAGTGCCTCCTCTCCTCACTGGCCACATGCTTTGGGTGCTGGCTGGCAGCTCCTTTGAGCTGCATGTGTGGAAATAACTTCCCAGTTTTGGTTTCTTAAAGCTTAGCCATTTCAAATGCTCTTTTAATCAACCTCTAGGGTCAAGGTGATTTCACTCTGACTTTCAAGTCCATTGATCCTGCCTGCAAGTATCCAGGTTAGTCTGCCTTTGAAGATGCAAGGATTATTTATTCTTCTAATTCCCTCTGCAATTTATTCTAATGTTCCCCCAGCACGAATTAAATGAGAGATTCCCCCAGATCATGTGTATCCATCTGGGCAGTGTGCAGCAGGGAGTTTCTTTTGATGGATGTGGGCTCTCTCACCAGAGACTAGCCTGAAACCTCCAAGTAATTTTGTAGCTGCCGCTGAACTACCATGAGGATGGTAAAAGCCTTCAGCTTACAGAAACCTCACACAGCTCAAAGCCTGAAGGTGGGCAGCAGCTGGGAAATCACTTTTGTCTTGTTCATACACCCTTCTTCGGGCATCTGCTGATGGCCACGGACCCTTTTTCTGAGCTGGTACACTGTAGGTAGCTAATTTTCCCTTTTCAGTATCAGCACAATACCAATGGCTCTGGGTTTCCAAGAGCCTTAATTTGATGGCTCAAACCTACAGAAACAACCGTGCAATCTATAGAGGGTTAATTTGTTAAATGCACCCATCTGCTTGCAATCACAATGGTCTTTCTCCTCATCAGATAGTCCCAGCTGCTCTACCAAATTAAGAAAACCAAACCTCAGACCCTGGATATTTACCTGGATTGTTCATGTGTGCTCTTATTTTCTTGTCCATCTTTGGTTTTCCTGTGAAATAGCCATGATGTCCCTTTGCGAGCCTCCCTCGCTTAGTGCTGGGGTAACCATCAGCCTGGCCATTAAGGTCAGGTGAAGGGATGGGGGACAGGAACCAGGCAGACTCCAGGAGCCTGGTGGCAGCAGGGTGCAGAGTGACAAGCAAGCAGATCAGCACAAACATCCTCATATCTGCTTGCATATGCTGAGAGCTTAATCCCTGCCCCTGGTCCTGCCTGGCAGGGGGCAGCTCTCGTATCAGAGAATCAGGCAGAACACATCAAAGAGTGATTAAACTGTTTTGTGGTGGGTTTTTTTTTCCTTTTTTTTGCCCAAACATCATGAGAATTTCAGAGTGATTTCTTAACTGGCAGGGAGTCCTTCTCCTGTCAGCACCAGCATCTTGCAGAGCAGTGGTACTGGGAAGTTTGCCCATGGACAAACTGAGGGACAACTACAGACACTCATTGTCACCTCCCCAGCCTTACCCTGCCTTCAGCTTAAGGTAGAGGTTTCCCAAACTACTGAAGCCAGGCTTCAGGATGCACTGCTTCCACTTTTAATTGGCTTTGTTTCCAGAGCCTGAGTTTGCCAGCTCCATTCAGCTGCTGGATTGCACTTGAGGTGTGTGGTAGAGAGCAAATTTTAAAGAAAACTTGGACATAGGGCAAACAATATTTTTTCTAAAGTCAGCAGTGCAAGTGCCTCCCCCACTCTGCTCAAGGCATTCTCTTATACTTCCTATGATTTACTTTATGCTTTTGAAAGAAGATGTTACCTTCCAGTGTCTGAGAGTCTGAACACGGGAACTGGCAGCTAGCCGCCTCCAAAATCTGCTTACCCAAGGCAAGTGTTTTTTTTGGCAGGTAGGTAAAGCCTAATTAACTTGTCATTATCCTTAATCACAATGCTAAAGGTCAGCAAGCAGATTTTGTGCCTGAGCTGGTAAATTTTTATGGCAATTTTGCAAAAAAACAATGGTCTAACATATGGGAATGGGGAAGCAAATTAAATTAGAAACCGACCGTAAGCAAAAGTGAAAATGGCCGGTGGAGGTAGTAATTACACCTGGCTCTTCAGCTCGCTCGGACCAGGGGAGGTGGCAGTGATGCTGTTCCCATTTCACGGCAGGCATGGGTGATGCCTCTCCCAGGCTTTCAGGCACAGGGCTCACACATGGCTGGTCTGATTTTAGCTGCTGGGATTGAATACACAGCAGTGAGAGAGCTGAAAAGCAACCTAGACATTTATCATTCCTTTTGTATTAATACTAAAAGCAATGGTATATTTTGGAGGTGGGATATAAAAATTAATTTGGAATTGCCAGAGTCCTATTCAGCTCCAGCCCTCAGGTAGCTGCACCTCAGGATATACTGCAGCAGCTCTTATTTATACGACTATCTCCAGCACAAGGTCCTCCTGTGACAGGAAAACAATAAAACTAAAAGATTAACCCTAACCACATAAAATAAGACTTAAGATCTAACTTTATGCTGTCAGCTTACAAAGCTGTTAAGCCTGAAATGACAGAGGAGCACTGATCCAGCTGGGTCATGGCTTTGGCTGGTTGTCCTGTCAGGGCAGAGGAGCCTGCCTGCTACCTGCACTGGGAATTATTTCCATATCTTATAGGAAAAAGCAATTCAGTTGTTTCTCCCCATTCCTTCAGATCTGAGTGTTTTAACCCTATGAAAACATGTCCTTTTTTGCCCTGTGCTTTGCAAAGAGTGGGGTCATACTGTGCAAAAGGCTGCCTGGAGAAGAAAACCAAATAAAGACCACAATTCAAACCCCTCGTGCTGACAGGCTGATGGATGCCAGGGCTCCCATTGCTCCAGCGGGTGTTTCTGCTGCTCCTCCCAAGTGAAAAGGAGGGCGCGGGCAGCCTGTGGCCGGTGGCCTGCAAAAGCTCTCCCTCTCCAGCTGCTTCAGCAGGTTGGAGATGCTCAGCCACTGAGGTCAGGATTCTGTTTGAAGGACAGATAATTAATCCAGCAAAGTAATCCACAGTACCTTTTTGGCAGATTTATGGAGATAGCCTCTGTACTGGGGACTCTGTCTCATCATCTTTCATTTCCCAGGCAAAGCGAGTGACTTGTATAACACGACCTGTTCTAGATAAGGCTTTTCATTTAGGGGAACTCTCTAGTCTAACAGAGATTGATTTTCCCGGTGGGAATCGGAGGGCCCCAGCTCTCTTGGCAGGATCAGGCCTGCAGACGGCAGTGTGTTTTCACGTTTGCTGCTGCTGCACGTCCCCTGGGGTGTGGGGAATCCTTTGGCTCTTTCAGAGAAGGATTTTTATCATTAATTAAATGGTAATTTAATTAATAGGCAGGAGGGGACTTTGGCCCACAAGCTCTTCTTAGGAAAACATGTATGATTGGAGTTGCTTGCTAGTGGTAAACTTGGGGTTTCATTTATTTCCAGGACAGTCAGGAGGCTTCATGTCTCCTAGTGTGAAGACCTGAAGGTGACCTGTGCTGCTTGGGCAGGCATTGAAGGGTTAACCAAGAGAAAGGGTTCCAGGGCTCTGCAAGATGCCCCAACTCAGTCTCTGCCTGCCTGACATGTTTCAAAATGTGGTGATGGATGGGCAATGGGAGATTGGAGAAGGGCAATCCATGTGTCCTTCCCAGGGCTTGGAAAGTCCTGCAGGAGAGAGGGGCTCTCGGTTGGGTGAATTAGTCCCTAGGGCTCTTCACAAATGTCCTTAGGGCATTTTCCCTGGCCCCCCCTCTCCCCCCAACTTGATTGTTTAGTGAGACTTATGCAGTTTCTGGCAAAGCACTTTCTTCCTAAAGCTGGTGCGTCCCAAGGGAAGTGTGAATTAAAAATCATTATTTGCTCAATGTAATAGAAGTGTGAGTTACAAAAGCAAGAGGGAAGCATGTCTGAAAAAATTTGTTCTCTGTCTTTCTTCTGGTTCTCCTGCTAAAAAATAATATATTATATGTGTGTGTGTGTGTGTGTGTGAAAATCAGTGCAGTAGCTCTCAGAACATGTTTCACATAGTCTTAACAGATCTGGAGTCTTTCACTGCCGTCCTTTGGAAAGTGCAGCACAAACCCTTGAGGTAAGGTTAAGCAGCCAAAGAGGTCTCAGCTGCTGACACCTCCCTTCATATTTTGACCTTACTTAATAAAGAAGGCAGGGCAAAGCGAACCATTTCCCTGAGTCCCTTAAACCGGACATCCTTGCAAATAGGACCTGATAATTTTAATATACCCCTTGCCCATTGGCTACTTTATGCTGTGTTTTTCCCACATCCAGATCGCTCAGTGAACTACTAGGGTGTTAAAGTCCTCATAAATTACACCTGCTGGGAGGGCCTTCCAGTGTGATTTAAAGGCAGTCATCATAGCAGAACATTTCTGTAGGAGGACACGCTGATGGGTGGAAAAGTGCCTCATGCCGAGTTATTAATCAAAGGCTGTTTTTCCACCCTGCCAATGCAAGGGGATGAAACAGCATGGAGAAGAGATGGTGGCTGTGGCCACAGCCCCTCTTTTCTTGGCTTGGTTGCTCCTCATCTTCCTCCTCACGGATAATGATGCTTTGTCATCACATTGGCATCTTGCTTTGGCTCCCTGGTAATCCAGAAATCACTGGAAATAGATATGGTTGGGATAATGATTTGCATAGCAGGTGGTCCCCCAGCAAATGGCCTTCAGTAATTAAAACTATACATTCCCATTTATGTGTAAATATGAAACCAAAGCATATTTTTTTTGTTTAATTTCCGGGACTATTTAACTTCCTGGCATGTAACGTGTATTCAAGATGTTGGCAACCACTGGGAAAGGATGAACCTGTGCTGTCTCTGTTCATGTTGGGGCTAGAGAAAACAGCAAGTTTGAAGATGGTTTTTAGTACATCTCTGAACAGAATTGTTTCTGAAAATTTTTGAGCCTGGAGGTGTGGAGTTTATGTTAAAAGCTGATTTAGATTTGTCACCAGGCATATTACATGTTCTTTCATGTTCTCCTGATGAGTCTGCTTACTGCTGTGGAAGGGGTAGGAGGGGTGATTTGTGGGTCTCTAAATCCAGTGCAGGCATGGTAGCTGGTAAGAAAGTACCAATTTTATGCGTATGGATCCTTCAGCTGTGAGGTGGAAGCATGTTCTGCAACTGCTGCTCTGAGATTGTGATGCCCAGACCAGCCCATTCTCTCTGGCTACGCATCTTCTGCACCCTATTAGGACAAAATCCTCAGGTGGAGGGTTTAAATTGTTGCCTTTATAGAAATGAGTGAAATAAACATTTACAATGGTTTTCCCTGCGTTGCTGTGCTGCCTTGACTTGCGATCCAGCTGTTGGCTGCTCTCCCATAGCAGGTTTTAGGATTAAATTCATGGAAAAAGAAAAGGGTGAGAGAAAAAAAGCCAAGTTAGGCATTGCTGGTGATTTGCCTTCCCTTTGAGCCACCAAGCCCGTTTTAGAGGATGTGGGGGAATGGTAGTTGTGGTCCAAGACCCAGCAGGCTTTGATGTGATGAATTACCCTCAGAGCAGGAACCTTTAAACTCTGCAGGCTCTGTTCTCCACTCTTGTACATGGCCACAGCTCCTGGAGGCTTCAGAAGGGAGACTGCACCATGGGTGATAAATCTCTCTTTTTATTTTCTCACACTGTATGTTCAGTTTTAAAAAAGGGACCTGTGCAAGCATTTAAAATGATCTTTTCTGGCTCTGCAAGATCAGAATTCTGCCGGTTGGGCTGAAACAGGCAATTAAATCTTTTGGGGAAGATACTAAAAATGCCTGTTTGCAGAGCAAGCATGTGTGGAGGAGTGATGGTACACAGCATTGGGCTTGAATTAGTTGTCCAAGAGAGAGCTGCATCTTCTGGGAAGAAGAACCCACAAAAGTCTAGAGCAGGAGGAACAGGCTCTATTTTCTAGAGCATCTTGATTTCATGTAGAGTGAAGAAATAAAGCTCAGGTTGTAATAACCCTTTTTCCTTTGGAAATAACTTGTTCCCTTTGGATTTAAGTGTGAGGCAAGGTATCTGCCCTGGCATGCTTGCCGGCATATTGCAAAGGGGCAAAAACTCAAGGTGAAGAGCAGCAAGGTGGTCACAGCAGCTGATGGACTATTTATAAGATGATAACTGTGTCTGTTGCTGACTCCCTGAACCACATCCAACAGCATCTATTTTGGTGCCGAGGAGCCCTGACGGAGCACATTTTGATTAATAAATTACCCAGCGCAAGGTGTGTGATGGGTTCCCCTTTCACATTTCATGAAAGTCATCTGCTCCAAGTTCAGCAGCTCAGCAAGCCTGGGGCCTTTTGGGGATCTGGCTCCCCAATACGAACAGCCCTTCGTGTAGAGGGAGGTGGGAAAATTCTCCTGTGCAGCGGAATTGGTTTCCCCTGGCTGACAGGTAGCTCTTCACCAGAGCTGAGCAATAGCTGCTTCTCTCCCTCCTACGGGTTGGAACAATGCTCAGACACCAAAGAGGCAGGGAGGAAGGAGGAGACATCAGTGTCATTTTTTCTTTTTCTCTTTTTTTTTTTTTTCCACCCTGGGTTTGAGCCAGTATTTTTAATGGCCTTTTTAAACTGTGAGTGAGTTGGCTGAGGGCAATTAAACATTATGGCCCTTATCTATAAAATTCCTCGTTATAGCAGCGTTTCTCCAAAAAGATGTCTATGCCACCCTCCATTCCTCAATGAGCCTGGAAAAACACTCTGAATGGGCTACTGAGATCCATCCCATTGCTCCCAACCCAGCGCCACGTTGGTCCCTGCCTTCCCGGTCCCCTGCCTGGTCATGGTGGATGCAGGAGCTGCTGCTGTCCCTGTACCTGCACACGGATGGAGGGATGGGAAAGTTTTGCTTCTCCTTTTTTCATGTGTCATAACCAGAAACTGGATTTGTACGTCCTCAGCAAGCCTGTTCCCTTCCAGGTGAGAGCAACAAGGTTGACAGAAATGTGTTCGTATTGCTGTCTCAAAGTTCATTCTTTATCTCCCCCCTCCTTTCCTCTCTCTTTTTGAGTATTTAAAAACATTGTCTGCTTTGCTTTTCTTCTCTCTGCACTCCTTTTTGCTGCTTAGCCTTTCTCTTCCCATCATTTAGTTTCTGCTCCCTCTGATTCCTGCCCTGGGTCTTTACCTGATTTCCTGCTGTCCCCCACCTCATGCTGTGTCCAGCTCCATGGGTTTGCCATTGAACCAATAGAGGTAGAGGTGGACCCTGCCTTCCCAGGCAGCCTCATGTTCACTTTCTGCTCTCTGCCCTGCTTTTCTTAAGGCCATCTTTGCTTTCCCGGCTCTTGAAAGCAGAGCTCCTCCTTTGCTGATGAAGACCCATTTATTCCTTAGCTTTGCCTGCTCTGTACAATGCAGCTGGATTGTTGGGTTCTCTGTGCACACAACACATCTTTGTCTGGACAGGGAAGGAGTTGGAGGACATGTAAGTCCTTGTTTAGCAGAAACCAGAGCATGGTTCCTTTCTCAAACGTTGGTCTCTGTTCTCAAACCAGGGACATGGAAATTAAGACCTTGGTCTCCATCTAGAAATGTTTTGGTGGTTTAGGTCAGACCTCAGGCTAGGAAGAAGGTGGCCCAATCAGGGACATGTCCAGCAGCTGGTAACTTCTGAGCCAAGTGAGCAATCATTTCATTGTCTGCCTGGTGTGGAGCAGAAGGTTGTGTGTGCCATGACATGAGCACTGTTCATGGAATAGGAGGGTCAACTGGGACACCTTCTTGAATGTCACTTTGCTTTCATGTCAAGTGTGACCACAATAGTTCCTGTCTGCATTATTAAAACAGTTTACAGAGTGTAAACTTGGAGACGGAAATGTCTGCACCATTCTGTGTCCTCTGAGAAACAGGATTATCTGGGGATCTAGACGGGGTTTGAAATCCCTGCAAAGATTCTCCATCCCCTCAGTGTTCTCCATCATAAATCTGTGCATTGAAGTATTGCTTCAAAACCAGTGATGAGCAAACCACGGTTTGCTCCATTGGCTTGCCTGGCAGGCAGTGCTGGCCACTGGCCACACAAGCCGTTGACCGGAGTGTTGGGGCAGCCTGACAAGGAGCTGGCTCAGCTCATGGCATCTGCCTGACTCTGAGGCCACCATGGGCACAGACAGCTGTGGGTGGCCATCTGGGAGCTTCCCAACAGTGCAACTGGGAGCAGGATGGAGCAAGTGCTGGGAGAGCACCAGGGTCGACAAACAGGTTGAAAGCCATCAGCTGCTGTGGCCATCTCCACCATCAGCTGGGGACTAAGCTACCCTTAACCCAGGCTTGTCTTTTTCCTGGGTCAGAGAGCTGATGGAGAGATAATGGAGGAGAATTGAGTGGGGAGGAGGAGTGATACAGAGGTGGGGAGAGTGAGAGACTGGGGGGAGGGAAAGACAAAATTGGCTATTTTTTCCCCTGCCTTTTTATTTTCTCCCTGCTTCGAGGGAAGTGAAGACATGTGAAGATGATTAGAGAGATTTTTGCAAAGAAAGTGTCTCATCTCAGGGGAAGGTGCACTGTTCAGCAGTGCGAGTACTTCAGCAGGGATCGCTGGTCAGAGGAATAATGACGCAGTGGTTGGAGAGGCATCTTTAAAGGAAATTATGAAAGGCCTCTGAGGGATGAGTTTGGAGACACCTCTTTCCCTTCTGAGGCTAATTTACAAACCCAGTAATTCCCTACTTGCAGAAAGGTGGTCTGAGGGACATCAGATGCCTGTTGGCCATTTGAGCCATGTTGGGAAGGTTGAACTAGAGAAAAGCCTCTGATGTGCAGTGTGGGAGGGTGTTTGAGTCCTTAATTTATTCGTTCATCCTTCAGAAAATGACTGTGGTCAAATATGAAATGTGTAACCATTTTTAGGACCTGGGGTTCAGTGCTGGGTTTAGTCCTTTGTGTCAAATTCCTGCTCTATTGACCTGTTTCCACTAAAATCTATCAGTCTCCACATTTACAGGTTCCTGTTAGCAGAAGAGTATTTTGTGATTAAAAAGGTATTTTATTACACTTTATATTAGGGGGAGTGTACCAAGATCACCCTGATGCATAAACTTTACCATGGCAACGTGGCATCCTGGAGCATTTAAATGCCTTGCAGCACAGTTCAATATATCTCGTGGAGTGTCCTTCAAAGCTGGTATGAGAAGAACTCTCCTAAAGAGTCAGCTGTAAATTCCAGAACAAAGTTGGAAAGTCAAGATGAAAAGAGGAGAATTGTCCGAGAGAGGAGACTAGAGATCTTCATGTATGGCAGTGAAAGCTGGATTAAAAAAGAGTGAGGCTGCTGTTAATATTTTCAGTAGCCGTGCATCAGCTCATTAAGCTGGCTAGCAGTCAATGGGCCATTTCGAATGGAGAGAAGAGAGGACCAAGGACAGAAATGGGAGGCATTCAGTCCGAGAGAAAGAGATAAAGGCTTGGTAATGGGGGACAAAGGTGTTATGGCACTGTCATGGTTTAACCTCAGCCCTTCCAGGGAAATGGCAAATGCTGTGTTTTGTTCATGTTGAGTTGTGTTGAGAAGGCAGGGTTGGGGTTTTTTTTCTTTTTATTTTTGACTGGCATGAAAATAGCATACCTGCAGGGTTACCTCGCTCCCATCTGGGGCTGGATCAGGGGTTTCTGCATACCATGAGACAATGAGAGGAGCATTGTGGGTGGCTGTATGCCTATGTATGACCTCCTTGGTCATCACTAATTCAGTAGCTTCCTCTGGTATTGTGTTGGACCAGTGTCAGGTATCCTAGGCTCCACATACCAACTGCTTTCTTTTGTTTGGCTGACAGAGAGAGCACCTGGGACTATCACAAGGGCATTCCCAGTGCAGGACGCTTGTCTTTTTAGCATCTGCTGGCCGTGAAACTCAAGCATTGTCTTCATCTTCTCCAGGTGTCTAATTCCAGAGGAAGAGTCAAGCTAAGGATAGGATGCTCAGTGGAGGTAACACAGCCCTCCATGGAACCCTGTGTGGTTGCTTGCATGGAAGGACCACCATAGAGGCCAAATTTGGCTCAAGTAGAGGAAAACAAGGCAGCTCCAAGGCAGCTCAACATATTTGGCAAGAGCCTAAAAGCAGGGCACGTGCCTATGGTACTTACCCATATACTCCCCCTGGCACCAAATACATCCAGCTAAGAAAACTCCTGAGCTACATGTGGCTTCTCTGTTATTTAATAGATTTTTTTTTTTTCCTTTCATTAACCTCCCATCTCTCCTTGAATATGTGTGGACTTTTATCCTCAGCATCATCTGGCAAGAGACCTCACAGTTAAACTAGCACTTGTTACCATGAAGAATTACTTGTGAGCTTGGTCTGTCTGTGCCTTCCTCTGATTAAGCTGGACTGACGTCCATTAATTCTTGTATTTTAAGAGAGAGACCGTGCTCACCCCAAAGACATGTTTTGTTCAGTTTTGGGCCTGTCATTTCAAGAAGGACATTGAGGCATTGGAATGTGTCTAGAGAAGGGCAATGAAGCTGGTGAAGGGGCTGAAGAACAAGTCTTATGAGGAGAAGCTGAGGGAACTGGGGTTGTTTAGTCTGGAGAGAAGGAGGCTGAGGGGACACCTTGTCGCTCTCTTCAACTGTCTGAGAGGAGGGTATAGTGAGGTGGGTATTGGTCTCTTGTCTCAAGTAACTAGTGCTAGGACAAGAGGAAATGGTTTCAATTTGCACTGGGGAGGCTTAGATTGGATATTAGGAAAAAAATTCTTTACTGGAAGAGTGATCAAGCGTTGGAACAGGTTGCCCAGGGAAGTGATGGATTCACCATCCCTGGAGATGTTCAAAAAACATGTAGACATGGTACTTCAGGACATGGTTAGTGGGCATGGTGGTGTTGGGTTGACAATTGGTCTTGATGATCTTAGAGGTCTTTTCCAACCTTAATAATTTTGTGATTCTATGACACCTGGATTTGGTCCTGATTTCAACTGTTGCATATTAAAATATGCAACTGTGCCGTTGCATATTTTAATAACCAAAACCCTTTGGAATTCTTCAGATGCCTACAGCAATAATGTCTTTATTGGCTGTTGGAAGGAGAGCACCATTTTAAGCCCTGAGCTGGGGCAAGTGAGAGGAGGAGAGGACTGTTACAGCCATTACATTTTAAAACACATCGAGATAATGTGCAGGGTTCGCAGAGCCCACCTCAGCCGGTGCCCAGCTTGGAGCTCCTGGCCTGGCAATGTACCTGCTCTGTAAAACCTCTTTCAAGCACTGAGTCTGGTCACTTATGGACACTGGTGATGGAAAAAGTGCATGTCCTCCCACTTCCCTCTCTGCATTATACCCAGCACCATTTGGCATCGGCTGTACCAACTCCTTGTGCTCACACTACCTGTTATTTTTTTCAGGTAACACCAACAGCATCTTTGCACTGGACTACATCAGCGGAGCCTTAACCCTGAATGGGCCACTGGACCGAGAAAACCCCTTCTACAGCGCGGGATTTATCCTCACAGTGAAGGTGAGACCTCCTCCACCCAGGAGGCACACTGGCAGAGCAGGCTGGAGAGGGCATCCTGGCTGAGGACAATTCTTTCAGGGTGGAAGTACAAACCTGGGACATGTTGCTCCTGTGTGCTGTTCCCCAGACAAGCCAAGCAAGATGTTTAACACAGCCCCTTTGGTGGCCCAAAATATGGTTGTCTCTATATAGATGTAGATGGTCATTTTTGGTGCCCTACCTGTTCTCCTACTAGATCTGTCCGCAGTTGTGCCTGCTGGTAGTGTGCAGATGCCCTGGGATTGGAAATAGTACAAGACGCCTACATTCAGGCACCTGAATTGTGCCCACTTGTCCCTATTTCCCACCTTTCTCCCCCAAAACCCCATCAAAACAGGAACATTTTGTCATGTCAGCAGGCAGTGGTGTAACAGGGCATTACAGGATCACAGAATGGTGGGGGTTAGAAGAAACCTCAGGAGATCACCCAGTCCAACCTCACTGCCAGAGCAGGTTCCCTATACCAGGTTGCACAGGAAAGTGTCCAGGTGGGTTTGAACATCCCCAGAGATGGAGACTCCACAACCTCTCTGGGCAGCCTGTCCCAGGGCTCCGGCACCCTCACAGTAAAGAAGTTTTTCCTTAGGTTTGTCTGGAACTTTTGGTGATCCAGTTTTTGCCCATTGCCCCTTGTCCTGTCACTGGGTACTACTGAGAAAAGCCCGGCCCATCATCTGCATCTGTCCGACGCAAGCAGGCACAGGGACAGAGTGATGCTGAAAGTTGTGTCATCAAGAAAAGGCACTAGAGCATGGTCTTCCAGCCCCACCAGCCCATCTGAGAGTGGCTCCCCAGCGCTGCTCACAACCCTGTAATTAAAATCAATATCAAGCTGGGCAGCTGGTTGGAAACACATTTAGAAATATAGATTCTGCTGGGCCAGGGTGTTGAAAAATCAGCATTGTAGGAAGGGTCATTGATTGGGAGGGCAGCAGCCAGCACATCACCTCATTTTGGCAAGTGCAATACTTTGTTGGTGGGGGCAAAGGGACAAGAAATTACCCCTTTTGGTCCCAGGCACAGGTCATACTGTGGTGCTTTATGTCTGGTTTTAATAGGGACAAAAATGTCTGTTTAATCTTGGAAAGGTTTGTGAACCTGAAAACTCGCCCATTTTCCTGCCTGCATGATAATGGAGTTCCAACCATAATCTGTTGATCTGATAGATTTTTATTTGCTCTCCTCACAAACTCTGCATCCTCCTGCAAATGCCAACTCTCTGTGTCCCGCATCCCCAAGATCCAAAATGTTCTCTGCTGCTCTCGTCCTGGAGCACGCAGTGAAAATACAGCTGGATTACTCCTTGTACAGATCAGCCTGTTCTGCTGTTGTGTGCAGAAGCAGTGAATAGCAATGAGCCGTGTGGGTCGTGTTAGCGTTGCTTTTCTGTGCCCACAGCAAAGCAAGATTATCCAAAGGACAAGAGGAGGGACTCTGCTTGAAAAGGCTGTTTCACAAGTCTTGCTTCTCTGGCAATAAAATCTGTACTTTTTCCTTTTGGGAAAGCAAAATTCAAGTCCTTCTTGAGACAGAGGTGTGATATGGAGTCATGAGTCAACTCTGTATTTAGACACACGTTGCCAAACCTATTTTAAGGTCTAAATCTTGTTTTCCTCTGTTGCCTTAGTTTTTTGTCCCTTTAGCTGTGCTGTAGTGGTTAGCTCCCTGCTCCCAGTCCCACCTCAGGAGATGGCAGAGGAGAAAATAGGAGTGTTCTTCGTTCTATTGTGGCTTCCCTTATTTTGAGGACTGTCCCTCACATCACACAAAGCAATTTTTTGGTTTAAATGCTCATGGCAGGGAAATCACCTACTCCTCCCCTGTAGGTGTGACTCTGAGTCACAGAATCGTAGAATCAACTGGTTGGAAAAGACCTCTGAGATCATCGCGTCCAACCATACCTGTCTGCTACTAGACCGTATCTCCGAGCACCCCATCTACACGTCTTTTAAGCACCTCCAGGGATGGTGACTCAACCACTTCTCTAGGCAGCCCGTTCCAGTGCCCAATAACCCTTTCAGTGAAGAATCATTTCCTGACATCTAATCTGTACTTCCTCTGGTGCAACTTAAGGCCATTGCCTCTGAGTCCTGACAACCTGTTGCATGATAGGGCAAGCAGGAACTTGGTCACAGCCATGCCAAGAGAAATGTGAAACCCCTGGGAAGGTTTGCAAGAGTGCTGTGGGTTTGAAGCATGAGGTGATGGAAGAGCTGGGTCATCATCTGTGTGTGTTAATGGGTCAGTGGTGTGGAAAGGTGCTCAAGGTTAAGGGACAATGGTAGAACCAACTGAGCATCCTTCCTTGGCAAAGTGGTGGAAGCAAAAGCTACAAGAGTCTCTAGTCACAGCATCCACACTTCCTTTTACATTTATTCTTTGAAAAATAAAGTCTGCCCTGTTGTTTTCTCTCCTTGCAGGGGACAGAGCTGAATGATGACCGCACGCCCTCCAACGCCACCGTCACCACCACCTTCAACATCCTAGTCATTGACATCAATGACAACGCTCCCGAGTTCAACAGCTCAGAATACAGTGTGGCCATCCCAGAGCTGGCCCAGGTGGGCTTTGCCCTTCCCCTCTTCATCCAGGTGCAGGACAAAGATGAGGTGAGATATCCCCTGCTGTGGGTGTTTCTGTTTGTCCCTTGTAGGGGAGCACTGGTGTGGTTTTAGGGGGTGCAGGGAAGGGTAAGTCACCAATTGACCTGTGATGATGTGTGTGATTATGTCCTGATAGCCATTTTTTCAGCTCTTACTGCTGCCATTGCTCCACTTGCTCAGTCTCCTGAGTGCATCCATGGCATGTCCTTTGGTGCAATGAGTGCATCCATGGCATGTCCTTTGGTGCAATGAGAATTGCACAGCCACTGTATTGCGAGCCAGAAAATATGATTGTGTGGGTTGCTGATTCTTGCTCATTTCTGGGAGCACCTGCTGGGCAGTCCTTTGGCTGTCTGTTTTGGAAAGGGAGGAGGTTTTGCTGGGCTCTCAGGGGACCTGCTAGGGAGGGGAAAGGAAGGACCCCTGGGCTCCCTGCCCCAGCGGGGACATGTATGGCTGCTGTCAGGGTAGGAGGAGAGAGCTGCCTGCTGGTGTGGGGCTGGAGGAAGCGTGGAGGGACTGGGCTATCAGCTTATCACTGCCAACGAGCCGGCAGTGATGGAGGCTGGTTCCTCCCCTGTGTTAATGGAGCTCCTACTTGTTACATGCTGGTCCATGCCCTGTAGGGATTGCAGGACGTATTCCAGCCCTTGGCTCACAGCCTTCAATTACTCTAATTATTTGATCTGTGTAGTTCATATCTGGTTGCTTGTGTGTGCTGGTACCCTCCAACCCCACCACACTGCTTGGTTTCTGCTTCAAACAAGTGCTGACACCTCATGGTGAACTTTCCAAAATCCCTCAGAAAGGCTCTGGCTATGGGCTCCTACCATCACTGTTCCCCTTCAGGTGAGTGAGAGGGTTTGGCAGAATAAATGGCCGTGTCAGGATGTTTTCCTGATGCTTCAGGTAAACCGTGTGATGGCACCGAGGAACATGAAATGGAATATGTTCCCTTGCCCCCTAAAGTCACAGTGGGTCAATTAAAATGTGAATCTTCTCAGGTGCCTTTGCTGGCTGAAGTGGTGGATTTCCTCTTCCCCAGCCCTGGGTGGAGTTCACTAAATCTCGTAAAGCTGCCCAGAAATCCTGGGGTTTTTTTCATATGAAGTGATTATGACACAGAACTAATAATCTACTTCTGATGTGATGTCACCACCCGAGAGTTATGAGTTCAGCCTGAAGAGGTGCAGATGAGCTATTAAGCAGATAAAGGGACTGTTTTTTCTTGAAAATGTCAATTGCTAATAAAGAAGATATAGATATGACAGATGCTTAGGATAGTTTCTGAATAGAGCCGCTGTCGTGCTTTCTGAGAGATGTCAGCAGATCTGTTCTTGAAGGGCATTGTAACACTTCTGTTTGTACCAGGAGGATGAAAGATCTGTCATTATTTCTGGTTAAAAGCTCATTTTACTGGAGTGACTCCCATTCAAGAATTCACTCTTCAGCCTTGCTAATTTTAAAATGGGAGAATAAAAAATAGCCTCTCCTTCCCAATCATGCCAGCAAAAAATAGACTCCTTATTGTGGTGTATTTCTTTAATTTCCTGAGATTTCCCCAAAATAATTGGCTGAGATTTTTAAAACTGCTGATAGAGGATCTCTTGTGCTAAGGGAGTCTGAAGGAGTTTTACTGTGTGCATCTTTGGAGACCGTCATATTAGCACAGATTGCTTTGACAGTAGCATTATTTTCACTGATAAGAAGCACAAGAGAGCTGATGTCTTGGAATATCTGGAGGGAGGAAAGTTATAAGCAATTGCTTGTTGTTTTTTTTCTTTCTTCTGCATTATCCTGCAGTGGATCTTTCTTATTTCCCCTCATGGATGCTTACAACTGGATTAATCATCAAGGTAGTACTTTAGGTGGAAAAAAATGGGGAGAAAATACCCAGGTCATGAAAAAGATGTATATGAGGTAAAAGTGGGACTGCACCTGCAGCCAGGCTTATTCTAGCACTCCTTCCCACGAAGTGTATTTATAGAAGTCCCAAGACCCCCAGACTGTCAATAAAAAACTTACAGAAGGGGAAGATAGTTGCCTGATGGTGATAGTTTGGATGCTCAAGTACCCCAGGAGAGTTGTGAGGCTTTTACAAACCATCTGGATTTGAGGTAGCTGAGATGATGCTGGGCTCTCACCTATCTGTGGATGCAGGGATGGGATGGTGAGGACCAAGGTCTTCTGGCAGGGATGTGTCTGAGGATGTGGCTGATAGAAACTGTTTTGCCAACACAGCCTTCGTGCTGGAGATGACATGGTGCATTTGTGTAAGGGGCAAAGCCCTCACACTTGTTGAGATCCTACTTGCATGGAGCAGCCCACACCTGAACCTTTGCCCCATGCAAGGGTCCCATGGGGTTGGGTGGCTTTGGGGAACCTGCCTGCCATCGCACCCTGGTTGTGCCTTTGTAGAGTTGGGAAAAGAGGTGTCGTGTGGGTCTGGCCCTTAAAACACACTGTGTGGGCTGCCAAGGCTGTTAAACAAGAAGGTGTTTTATAACCAGGCCCGCGCAGCCTCTTTAAATGGTGGGGTTTTGGTCTTTCTTTCTTCTGGTGTGTTTTACACAAACTTAAATGATTGCTTTTTGAAGGAGTTAGATTAAATGATTCAGCAAAGCACTTAAAACTGTATTTTCGTTGCACACAAGACTGCGCTTGAAAGCATGTGCTTGATTTTACCTCTGTCTTTAAGTGCCTTTCTGGAGAGAGGCTGGCATTAACGTCACAGACAAGCTACCTAAGCGAGGTGCCTCCAAGGAGAAACCTGTTCCTCTGAGTCTGTCCCTTGCAAAGTGCCAGCTGCCCTCCCTCAAACGTGGTCGTACTCTTGCTCCAAGAGGAGCTGGTTGGGGGTGAGAAGTGGGACAGGAAGCATCTCAAGAGTTGCACCTGGATTGAGCTGAGATGACCCCAGATGTGGATTCCGGGTGCAGATGAGAAGTGTTCAACTGAGTGTGCTGGTTTTTCTTTTCGCATTGTCTACAGCTTATCAAAAACATTTGAACGCATGAAAAATTGGTACAGAGGCTTTGCACAGGGTGTTGGACCTGGCCTTCTGTGAACCAAGAAAAAGGAATTAACCTCTGTGCAGCTGAGTTTTTCTCTTTGCCACATAGACAGCATACCACTTGAATACCTTTCAAAACCCCTTTGAGAGCTGTTTATGAAAATCTGTGACAGTTTCCCAGTATTTGGACTGAGCCTACACTCAACTGGACACTGCATAAGACCAGTATGTCTGTACACTCCCAGGCTGGGCTTGGATTCTCCTCTCATTCATGTTGCAATAGGTCAGCAGGGATTAATAAATCCTGTGTATGAAACAGAAGATTAAAACCTTGAATTATCCACTTTTGCAGCAAGGTTTGTTTCCAGTTTGAGAGAAGAGCCTCAAGCTGTGGAATAAGTTTGCACTAATTCAGAGGGCTGGTTAGCTCAGGCTTATGTTCTCCAAGGCTGGCTTAGTGGGGTGGACATGGATATCCTTTCTGGATATAGTGGTATTTTACAGCCTGGTGGCTTAATGCCATATTCTAAGGAGAAGACAAGGGTTTGGACATGCGGGAAAAGGAGCAGGGCATTCTTCAGGACATCCTCCATTTGAGCTTTCCATCACTGCAAGATCTGCAGAGGTGTATTAAGAGAAACAGCAGTGTACCTTCCCAGGGCACGCCAGAAAAAACAGCTCTTCTACCATTGCTTTCACTTGATTTTTCTTGACATGGTTGACTGAAGAGGAAGAAAAGGGCAGAGGCTGTATAAAGCACAAGTATGATGGTCTGACATTTTAAATTAATTTTGAAACAATTCCCCAAAATAAGTGTATTGAGGAAGATAAATGGGGAATTTTAAAAAAGAAAATCCAGGCTGTGGGAATACGCGGTATTTGTTGCATAAAGCTACACCAGAGACTCGAATAGGGGTATCGTATGTGCCCATGCATGTGCAGGTGCAATATATGAATCATCCCTAGTATATATATGCATATGACAGACACGCGCACTATAAATATGATCTACAAGGCAAGAAACTGTAAAGGGGAATTGATGGCGCTCGAGTATTTTCTCCCAAAAGTGCCAGCTGCCAGTTGGGCTGAATTAGATTTCACAGGGGTTTTTGCAATACATGGAATTCACCAGCAAATTACCCTTAAAGAGGGAAAATCAATCATTTGGAGCAAAGATAAGCTGAAGGCGAGGCAGCCTCAGATTGATCCCGTCTGTGCACGCGTGTATGGAATTCAGCAGATAACCTGGGGAAAGCGGGGAAGGAGAAAACTCCTCCAGGAGTGGGGGAGCGGACAAGGACTGCCACTTAGGATGGATAGAAAGATGGGATAAAATGGCTGCCAACGTGGG
The DNA here is from genome assembly GCA_907165065.1 of Caprimulgus europaeus. Next base: position 37,187,041 of record OU015529.1, on the reverse strand, counting down.
GAGGAGGACAGGAAAGGCTCGGGAGCATTTTGCTCCAGGCATCCTGAGTTACCTGTGAGCCCAGTGAGGTCCTTAGGCATGCAGGGGACAAGATGCCCATGCCAAGTGAGCCCACGAATGGGGCATTGATGGTGGTGTGCATGGGTGCTGGGTGAGCAATGGGTGCTGAGAGCAAGCAAATGGGTGCTGGGATCCTAAGTAGGCTGGCCGGGCAGCAGGGGGAGGCAGTTAACTCTGGAGAGGCTATTCAGAGTACTCAAGTTAAATGTGTTTAAGTGGGTGGAGAGAACAAACCTCTTTATGCCTCATGTTTCCAAAGGAAGGATTAAGCATTATTTGTCTCTGACTCCCTAGAACCAGGCATAAGGTATCCAAGCCCTACAAAGAGGCACTAATTGCTTTTTTAAAAAAAAAAAAAAATTTTTTTTCCCTTTTCCTCCTCCACCATTCCTGAACTCTTAGCACTTTCCTTTCTTTGCAAAGTTGACAGAATGAGGGATATTAAACACCCCTCAGCTTTTTATAGGTAATAGCCCATGCTTGGAAAGTGGTTGGGAGGAAAGCTGGAGTTACATTGGATTTTGTGCTTCAGAAAGGCAAGGCTCTCCATTTTGGAAAAGCAAAGCTGCAGCTGAGCTAGGGTGGAGGGAACCAAAGGCAGCCCTGTACCAAGTCAGCATGAAGAGAAGAAAACTGAGGAGCCCCAGCTGCTTTTCCCAAATCTAGCTCACTTTGTGCTGAAAATAACTGCAGGCCACCAACCTACCTTTGCACCTTGGTGACATCGAGAGTGACATGGTTGAGGAAGGGTTGTTTGCTTGCTTACAGGCTCGTCTGGGGTTTTTTTTTGAGTTCTTGTGCAGCCGTTGGTAAATGATGCTAAATACTCACTTTGACAAGTGGAAGGTTGAATAATTTCTGAAGCATTTCCATGTGCACTCCTGTGAGAAAGGGCCTAGGTGGGAGCACGAGTGATGGATGAAGCCAGTGGGTGATGTTGGATGAAAAGGCGAGGATAAAGCTTGTGATCTATCCTCAGTTGAAGCTGGAACAGCTGATGTGGCTGCTTCTGGCCTCCTGATGTGAGGAGTTCCCAGATTCGTGGTGAACCATGCCCTGTGGCTGTGTCTTGCAGGTTGGCAGAGCAGATTTTTGGCCATGATTCATAGCAGGTGCACAAGCAGTTCCCACATGGTGCCTAGAACCTCTGGAGGGACACACAGACCCACTTCCTGTCATCTCACAGCCTCACACCTGAGCTTCTGCCCTTGTCTGCTGGTCCAGGCTGAGCTAGCTGTGCCCAGGGATGGTTTCCCCTCTACTCCAGCCCTCCTAAATATTAAGATGGGGATTGTGCACATGGGGTTGACAAACTGGTCCATCACAAATCTGAAGCATTGGAGGTAGATCAGTCAGCGGTTGCTTTTGGAAGTCAGGTATCGGCATGAGGTTGTGTCAGCAAGGACTCAGTGCGGCTCCTATTACACGCTCCAAGGAATACGCACGCAAAGAACAAAATAATAATTATGCCCAACTGCAGCTACAATTGTCTTTTAGCTGAACTGACATGAAATTTCCATCAATTGCGACGCCGGCTAAGGCTGGGAGGGAGTTTGATTGCTAGGAAGGAGGCAGCGGGTAGTAGCACTGGCCCTGTGTGCTGGCACGGGATGAGACGAGCTGGGAAACATGTGGCTGTGTCTCAGTTCTGTGCAACAATGAACTTCCCTCCAAAGCCCATTTCTTTGTGACTCAGTTTATTTCAGATTTGTTTCTGCATGCAGACGGGTTTGTTATTGCAGGGTAGCTAAGCTTTGGCAGGCTGCTGGTTAATTTATGCCTCTAAAGGAAGTCAAAGGAGCCAGTTGGTTTTCAGTGGTGGGAAAAACCTTGAGCTGGAGCTGGTGAGTAAGGGATTGGAAGGGTGGAAACGAGCAGGTTGTGCACCGATAGCACACCCATGCATCCCGAGCTCATCCTCGGCACCGCAAAGAGATGATGCTTGGTCGTGAGCCCACCACTGCACACCAGGACCTTTGTGAGCTCGGGGAGACAGTGCTTGTTTTTATTCTTCACCAGCACATTTCTGATCCGTTGTTTGCTCTGGGTGGCAGGAGCAGGTAGGAAGGGGTGAGGAAAATGTAAGTAACTCCCCGTGGCTTCCTCCAGAGCAGGGGGTACCAGCTGTGAGCCAGGCTGAGCCAGCCCCTTCTGCTGGGCAGCTGATAACAATTTGAATATTTAGATTTGCTTTCAGCCATCCACAGGGGGCTGGCAGACTCCGGGAACTAGGAGCAAGGAAAGCAGCATGGGGGCAGAAACAAAAAAATAAATAGCTGAATAAATATATAAATGGCAATTCGCAGCAGCCCTCTCGAGAGGGAGATGTATTCCCTTTCTCTAGACCTCACATGGGGAGACTGAGGCACTCAAGGGGCTGCTAATTAGGGATGGTGGCTATCTGGAGGCTGATCTCCTTCCCCAGCTGGAGGGGAATTAATCCACCCAGCTCTCTTCCCGCAAATACTTGGATTTCTTTTGATGTTTCAACTTTTATCTTGTGCCTCCAACAAACTTGATCCTCTCCAGCTTCCAAGAAATATCCCTCGCATCTCACTGCCACAAAAGGTGCTTTTGTGTACTGCAAGGAGGGCACCAGGCCATGGGAGAGACACTGTGGGCTCTGCAGAAGAGCTGGGTAGAAATTACTTAACAAAATGGCTTTTTGTTGCTGGTGGAAAATGGACATTTGCTATAAATTGGTATCTTAAGGATAGGGTGTGAAATAGCAGCTTGGGGAGTGATACTGTTCTCCATATCTTCTGCTCCCTCCTTCCCAGGCTGTGTACCAGTGTGAGGAAGCATCCCTCACCCATATCAGGGTTGACAAATCTGTTTGCCAGCAAAACAGTTTTTGGAAAGACCAAAGTCTGCCCTGAGATGGGTCCCTTTTGTTCCCTCCATAGGGATGCTCATTCCCCATTGTCCACCATCTGAGCATTGCTGGATTCCTGGGGTGGTGGGTGCCCTTAGGACTTGCTCATGTGGCTCTGTGGATACCCTCAGGGCTTGCTCCTGCCATGTGGCTCTGCTGAGGGTGCTCAGCTTGACTCCACTCTGCTGGCTGCCAGGGGGTGCGAGGAGGAGGGCAAGCAGGGATTCTGCTCATGTCGCCGGCTCTCAGCGGTTACGCTTGGCCAGCTATTGCTATTAGTGCCCCTTCGTGCATTTAATTGGTCCCTTTTTCTGATAGGAGGGAGGTCACTCAGGGAAAATTGGAAATTCGGCTCTAGCAGCTTCTAAACTTGCTTTTCACGTGCTCTGCTGGGCCGTGTTTTGGGAAGGGGTGCCGTGCTCGGAGCAAGGGTCTGAAATGCTGCTGTCGGTATATTGAGTTTTCCAGCTCCCAGTTTGAGCTGTCCTACTGGAAAGAGCCCTTTGTTTAGGAGAGGCACCTGTACTGTGCCCCCCAGCGTGAGGTGATGCAATTCCGACCCATGATACTGTGTGGTGCTTGAATCTCGAAACAGTAAAAGGGATTTTCCCTGGAGCTGCGTGCTGTGCATCACAGGGATGCATTCCTTTCAAGTGCACATAGATTTGGTATAAAGTGGGTGCATATGAAAAGAAGATTTATAGAAATCATATGCATTGTGCAGCCAGTAAGTGTAATAAAACACAACAAAGAGTGCTTCGGGTCGGTGCTGAACCCTGTGAGTCAGTTAACCAAACCCAAGCAGAGAAACGCTCCCCTGCATCTTGGATAATTGTATTTTTACATATCTGAAGGTGAAGGGCTGTGCTCAAGCTGCTGGCACGGGCAGGTTTGCTCCTGATGTACAGGCTTTGCAGTCAGGTTGGTGTTTCTGCCCCATGCTTGGCACCAGGCTGGCCCTGCATCCCTGCAGCCTTACCCAGCACCTTGGCTGGGTCCTTCCTCCTTTGTCCCTGTCAACCTACCTCTCTCCCTTCCCAGGGACCCAACAGCATTTTCGAGGTTTACCTGGTGGGCAACAACTCCAATCACTTCATCATCTCTCCGACCTCCATCCAGGGGAAGGCAGACATCCGTGTCCGTGTGGCAGTGCCGCTGGACTTTGAGACCATTCCTCGCTATGAATTTTCGGTAAGGCTACAGCCCTGTGCTCTATGGGACATCCATATTTTTAGGGGTGACCTAAGTGTGACCATTAACCAGGCTTCTCTCTTCCTCTCTCTAATCTACACTGTGAAACACTGGAGCATTCCAAAACGGACAAAAAAATGGAAATACTACTAAAGGAAAAGGAGGAGATGGGGAAGAGATCTGCTCTGTGCCTTTTCTCTTTCCAGCATCCAAAGGCTCATCTGCAAGAGCTTAAGCAGAGCGTGTTCCCCCTTGCTATGTCACAGGGCTGTAAAAGCTTTATAGAGCATAAAACATTGTTTTAAGGGCACCTATCAAGCACCAAAGTTCTCCCCAGCCTCCTGCTCCAGCTGTGTCCTGCTCTCTGCCTGAGCTGTAAATCCTTAAGGAAGGCAAAGCAGGTTCATACCACACCAGCAGTGTTAGTCCTGGCAGAGGGGCTTTCATGCATTGGTGGAGAAGGATGAGCAAAAGCCTTCAACGCTTGCTCCAGGCTGCAGTGGGGTGGCAGACTCTGGTTCTCCAGTTTGCAAGGCAGAGGCTGGGGCTGTTTGGGGCAGGTGGTGCAGGGCATTTGGCTCACCCAAGGGCTGAGGTCAGCTCAAGCTGAGCAGCTTCTGGGGAGAGGGAAGGGGCTCTTTTTTTTTTTTGAACATCCATGCTTTGGTTGTTAGCACTGAGCTGGCTTATCTGGTGAGGGAGCTCAGGAGAGCATTGTTTTCTCCATTAAAGAAGAACATAACTCTCCCAAGCTTCACAAGCAGTGCCTCCAACCCTTCCCTTTTGCTTCCCGTCTCTGCCCAGCTCTTTGCAAACGAGAGCATCCCAGACCATGTCGGCTTCGCACGTGTGAAGATTAACCTCATCAACGAGAACGACAACCGGCCCATTTTCAGCAAGGCCCTGTACAACGTCAGCCTCTTTGAGAATGCCACTGTGGGCACCACCATCCTCCAGGTCCACGTGAGTAAGAGCATCCTGGCCCTCTTTGCCATGACTTTGTCATGCATGTGTCTCTGCAGTGCCTGTCACCAAGAGATGGGCTGGGGAGCCTGGTAAAGGAGCGGTGGGAGATGCTGGCAGTGGGGTATAGCCCTCCCATGGGTTTTTGGAGTAGATGCCTTGATCTTTCTTCATTTCTGGGAGATGTGTGTGTGGTTCCCACCACAGCAGGAGCTCAAGGAGAGTCCTGCACTGCAAAGTCTCATGCAAACAGTGGCTTCCCCTGCAGACACTGATCCCAATGGTCATTATCTTGTCTCTTCCTTTTCCTCACTCCGTGGGATCCACCAAGTATTCCAGTTGTGTACGTGGCTTGTGTCCCATTACATATTCATTGCCTCTCTCTTACCTTAATTCTTATGGAAAAAGGTGTTTTGGTAGCTTGGTCACTTCATCAGTGAGAGTGAATGCCCAACATTTATCTTCCAGTGTGGCTTTTCTCACTGCCTCATTTGGCAGCATCACTTTCCTCAACCAAATGGAGGTCAATGGAGCCAATAAAAGGGTGAAGGATGGAAAAAGCGTGGTATTAAATGACTGGCAACAGAACAGTTGTGCAGCAGATACAGGTGGTGATGGTAGCGGGACATTTCCATAGGGTTCATCCCTCCCACCTGGGTTAGTGGGAGCACCCAAAATCCCTGACAAGAAGATATGTTTCCTGAGGCATGAGGGTGATGTCAGTCGATGTCAGTGCCAGTGTGAGGCATGGCAAGAACAGAAAAATAAGTCCTGTGCTGAAAAATGACCAAAATAGGAAGGCAAGCTCCTCTGGGATGGGAAATACAAAAGAGGGGAGCATCAAAACCCTTGCTAGGTTTTGGGTGTCTTACTACTATTCTTGTCAGTCATAGATGGATTTGCTTGGCTCCCTCCAAGACCCTCCTTGTCCCCGCTGTCCCAGGATGCAGCCCCTGGGCTCCCAGCCGCACAGGCGTGCCGATGCAGGGAATAAAAGCCCTGACAAAAGCGTTGGGTGCATGCGCCTGTGCGTAAGTGTGTTTACTCTACAGACAGATGGTGTGAAACTGTATAGAGCCCCTGAGCTGTTCCCATCTGACAGTTATTAATATTTCAAGCAGATGTTTAGCTAGTCAGATCATCAGACACTAAACAATGAGATTGTTACTGCGTCTTCTCTTTCCCCAACTTCCAGCTATGCCAGCATTTTGGAGCGAACACAAAATGCCAGGAGTTGAATCTTCTATGATAAATCAGAATGCATGCAATTAGCGCTGAAATCCAGATTGCCCTCCCAGCTGATCCCAAACTTTTAACAACCCTCATAAAGTGCCAGCTCCTCCTGCTGCTGCCACTCACCTTGGCGATGCAGCCCTCTGCTCGCTTCCACTGCACTGCCCATCTGCATGGTGCTTCTCCAACTGTCCCACATACCACCGATAAAAAGTCTGCTTTCCTTGTTAATAAATTCCTCCTTTTCTTTTTTCCTTCTTTTCCACTTGCCTGGGAGATTTCTATGGGTGCTCACCTGTGGAGGTTAGGGATGGATTTTTGAAGAAAGCCTGGCTAGGTGCATGGAGTGCCCACTTCTTTGGTGGCCACTGAATGATGTCCTCACGAAAGGGGACTTTTGTTGGCTCCCCCCTTGCTCAGTGCTGCAAGATGCCCCTTTGTGCAAGTAAGTGCAGGTTTTGTGCCATGTGTTTGGAAGGGTGATGGCTTTCCAGGACAAATCAGGAGTTTTATGAGATCAGGATGAACAGGAGAGTGTGTGGGCTGGGCGAGCGGTTGCTAAAGGATGGTGGGAGGCTTCCCACCAGCCATTGCTGGAGATGGCTAAGCAGAACTGGCAGGGCAGAGAAGTGCCTGTGGCTTCTTCCTGGCCAGGAGGTGAGCAGCTAAAACCATGGCAGGCCAAGGCAATGTGTGATCACTGATCTTCTGCCCAGCCTGACCTCTTGGGGAAGGAGGAGAAGTTACTCCTAGCAACCCAGAAGATGTTGGGCTGGTTGCCCACCTTCCAGCAAGTGCTTCCCTGCATGCCTCCCTTGTCTCCATATGGTCAGGTGGGCATGAGTGAGGGGAAGGGGTTTCCTTTGTGACCTGGGAAGAGCAGTGAGCCTTCCATGCCGAGCAAGCCTGCTCTTCCCCACTGCCCTTTATTTGCTCCCTCCTGCTTGGCCAGCTGAAAATGTAAAGGAGAAAAAAAAAAAAAAAAAAAGAGCAAGCAGACTTCATTTGTGGTGACAAATGGCCATTCGTTTCTGCAGCATTTCAGCTCCTAATGTCAGTGACAGCAGAGAAACATTGCCCGTTACACATATAAATCAGCGGTAAAACAACCCGAAGCGCAGGCAGGCAGCGGGGACCCAGAGCTGCTGCATACTTTTCACTCCCAGGCTCTTTCCCTTTGCCCAGAGGTGGGTGGGCTTGGATACACACCCCTCCAGCTTCCTGGGCAAACCTCTATAATTTCCCTGGCAAGGAGCAGCCTTGTCCGCCCTCTAAGACTTTGTCTGCTCATTGTTCTTTCTTTCTCATTCCCTCCATCTCCCTGTCTGCCCATCCGTCCATCTATCCAGCTGTTTAGTTCTGTCTGTGAAACACATTTATCATATAGATTCAGGTAGTTATGTGCTTGCATGAGAACATCTGGAGAACCCATGCCTCACGGTAACGGTTCCTGCCGTGTGTAGGAAGCCTGCAATACACCCAAAGGCAGCCTTCCCTCCTGCCTCCATGCTCTTTTTCCATGTGATAAGCCCCTTAGGCCAGAGATTGCTTGTAGGTCTGCTTTGATGGTGACCAGAGTAAAGGGAACCTTACTCCAGTCAAAGCTGCCAGGTTGACCTGTAACATGAATCATTGCGGTTTGGAGTTACACATGCGTTGCAACCCAATGGCTGAGTGGAGAGGAGAGCAGGCTGCTCAGGGCTCTGCAGTCTTTAGTGGCCTCTCCCCAGGCAAACTTCTCTTTTCTCTTGCTCCAAGCCCTGCTTCTGCAGGGGAAACCCAGGCTGGAGGGGCTCAGATGTACCACACAACAGCACGTTTCTTCTGCAAGTCTGGGTTGAAGCAGGGAGGTGACCAGAACTCAGCTTGAAGATATGGGCGAGTTCTGCCCCAGCTACCAACAGATATTGAAATATTATTATTTTTTTTTCTGAAACAACTGTCCATGAAGCCTTTTAATAACATAACACAAAAGGTCAGAGAAAGAATTTCACACTTCTTGAGCAAGTAGGCAGCTGGTATAACTTCATGCCTTCCAGGAATGAGAGGCACTGAGGTTACACACTGCACCTTAAATTAGCTGGGACTCTGACACCCCCAGCCAATTGCTGTCTGGGCAGCTGGTGGCTTTTGATGGGTGCTGGCTTTCCCGATAGTGTGGAGCAGGCTGGGAAGCCCTGGAGAGATGTGGTGAGCCAGGGTGCTGGCTACAGCATGGTGCTGTGTGTGATAGGAAGCCCTGGGGAAGGACAGTTCTAGAGGGTGGGTGAATGGCCGTTCTTCTGTGGTAGGCACAATCAGTGTCTGTGATGGGATTAGCAAACATCTTCCATCTGGTTTTCTCCTGGGGTAGGAGGAGGAGGAGAGTGAAGGGTGTCTCCAGCCCTGTCTCTCCCAGCTGAGAAGCCCAGTAGCCAGAGAAGGGGATGAGTTGTTAGATTAGAGACATATCTGCAGATCTTGGACCAGATGGAGGATAAATCCATTGCAGAGACGGACAAATCAAAAGGCAGATGAAGGAGGGACAGATAAAAGCGCATGATCCAACATCCATGCCACTATCTAATGGGATCAGTATGAGCCTTGCAGAAAGCAAGGTCTGGCACAAATGTGACGTTCCCAGGGCAAATCCCTTTGCAGGGAGAAGGGCAATTGCGTGGGAGCAGAGCATGAGGTAGTGAGACCCAGAAAGAACGCCCTCCACTTTGGGATGAAACACTGGGCAGGGGATGATCTATTAAAGAGGAGCTAGGGGGGCCAATCCTTCTGACTAGTCCTGTTTGAGTCCAGAGGCAGCAGAAGCCCACAGGTACATGCCCTCATGCTGCTCCTTCTCTGCATCCTGCTCCAAGCTACCTCATTGCTGGCAGCAGCGAGTCGTACTGCTGCTGTGCAAGTCCCTGTGGAGCACATCACCTGTGACAGGGGCAGAAAGAAAAGTCTCAGGGTCCCGTGCTTGGTGGCTGTGGAGAGAAGTTGTGATAGTTTCACTTGGCTGGCAAACACAGCTGCCCACTCACACTCCCCTCCCGCCCTGCCAGGGAATAGAGGAGAGAATTGGAAGGGTAAGGGTAAGGAAACTCATGGGTTGAGATAAAAACAATTTAATAATTTAAATAAAATAAACTAAGAAGAAAATTAACTCTATCCTAGCAAAACCAGGACAGAACTGATGCTGGCCAGGTGTCAGACCTAGCGGCTCAGGTCTCTCCTCCTTCCTTTCACAGGTGCGGAAGGTTTGAAAGCAATCCCGTGGGCTCACATCCCATCAGCTGTGGCAAGGCTCCCATGAGGAGCTCTTCTGTGACCTGGGGAGGGGGAGAGGTGTTGGCACTGGGTGGAACTTTCAGCTGGGAAACTTTTGGGTGGAAAAAGCTATGGAAACATGGCCTTGCTTCCAGGGTCACCAATCATGGAATGGTTTGGGTTGGAAAGGACCTTAAAGATCATCTAGTTCCAACCCCCCTGCCATGAGCAAGGACACCTTCCACTAGACCAGGTTGCTCAAAGCTTCACCCAACCTGACCTTGAACACTTCCAGGGAGGAGCAGCCACAGTGCCTCTGGGCAACCTGGGCCAGTGTCTCACCACCCTCTTGGTGAAAAATTCCCTCCTAATATGTAACCTAAATCTCCCCTCTCTTAGTTTAAAACCATTTTCCCTTGTCCTATCACTACCTGCCCATGTCAAAAGTCACTCTGTTTATAAGCTTCCTTCAAGTACTGAAAGGTTGCAATCAGGTCTCCTTGGAGCCTTCTCTTCTCCAAGCTAAATAAGCCCAGCTCCCTCAACCTTTCTTAAGAAGAGAGGTGCTCCAGCACTCTGATCATCTTCCTGGCTCTCTGAATCCTTTCCAACAGCTCTACATCTTTCTTGCGTTGAGGGCTCCAGATCTGGGCGCAATACTCCAGATGGGGCCTCCCAAGGGCAGAGTAGAGGGGGACAATCCCCTCCCTTGCCCTGCTGCCCACCCCTCTTTTGATGCAGCCCAGGATACAGTTGGCAAAGATACAGCAAGCTCTTCTCAACAGGGAGAGGAGCAGAGGGTCCAGGCCATCGTCCCCTCCTGTCCTCTCACTGACACGCCAGAGCTCTGGCCCCAGCCGTGCCAGTCGCGTGCGACGGAGGATGCTTGGCTGGGAAGAGCAGGGAAGGTGTGAGCGTGTGTTCACACCTGTCATGCTGAGCCTGTAGCATGCCCGGGTCCTGTCACCTTGCATGTCTGCAGAGTCTGAGTGGTGTGACAGGCAGAGTGGAGAGTACAGCGCCCCTCCAAACCTGACTTGGGACACTGCTGCTTTGACAGCAGCTGCCATGAGCTGGGGTTGGTCTAGTGCCACCTTCCCAAAAGCCAGGGACCAGCATGATGGTGTAGGCACGTGCCTCACTCTCCATAGATGCATTTGCTAGACCTGGAGGACTGGAGAAGGGGCCTAAGACGACCCAGCAGGAGGTAAGAATTAAGGGGTGGGAGGTCTCCTTAAGCTCCTCATACACTACAGATCTGCACAGCAAAGTCCTCCTGAAAAGCTCTGATAACCAAAATCATTAAAGCCCAAACAAACCAAGAGTAACTTGGTTTTAACACAACAATGCACTTGATTTGCCTTGAAGGGTCTGGAGAAAAATGGTTCTCCAGGGAAGTGTGGAAAGTAATCCCAGCTCCGTGATCCCTCCTCTCCGCTTTATTTGCCCAGGTCTGGCTTGGCTGCACAGGCTGGGATCAGTCACTGCAGGCTCCGTCAGCCACCCAGCGAGCAGGAGCAAGCTGAGGAGGCTCCCAGCCCACGCTCCCTGGCAAACGGCTAGGATGAGCAGGTACCTCTCTCCAGCCTGCCTCGCTTTAAAAATTACATCAGTGGGATGGTTGAGCAGAGCTTTGTCCCAAATCCTTGCTGAGTTAGTGACTGCCTTCTCCCTGGGGCATTATCCTCTCACATCCTTGCGAGGTTATGCTCTTTGCCTTGCCTTGATGTCCTTCTTACCCAGAAATACCTTTGGTCTGGGATGGTGCTGGGTTTCTCCCCTTGACAACCATCCTAAAGAAGTCTGAAGGAGATGCAGAAACTTTGCAGAGCTTTGAAATATTTCCCCTCCCAAAACTTTTTTCGGGCAAGGGAGAGCAAGGCTGCCGGTGTGCTTTCCAGAGTTATCTTTTGCAGACCCTCAGGAACAGTCTGAGCACCTCCAGCAGTTCACAGACCTCAGGCTATAAACTACACTGCCCCATTCAACCATCAGGCATCGATTTCAGTGCGGGACGGATTTTCTGTAGCTTGTGGTATGTAGCAAAGCAGGTAAAATAAGCACTGTGTTCCCTCAGAGCTTGATAATCTGAATTTGTAAGACAGTTAAGAAAGTCTTGTGCTTTTAAAAATGCTGCTTTCCTTTTTTCCGACTTTCAGATTATAATTTTCAGATTATTTTAAAAAGAAAGTCCCTCTGTCTTTTTTGCAGAATGTATTAGCCCATATATTCTTTTATTTTTATATTTTTAGATATATATTTTTTCTTTTTTATATACATATTGAGGTTGACATTCCTGAGTAGTCCCTTTCTGCTACCCTCCATGGGTTGTCCCCTCCCTGATCATCATTCCGAACACATCCATTCACCTGGAGTCTCATCTGCCCTCTCTCTGCTACTCCGCTTCCTCGGGAGAAGCCTTGTTAGTAAGAGCCTAATGAAGTAAATGTGCTAATTAACCTTCCATTACTCTCCTCATTAAGGCAACGTTTAATTTGGTTAGCAGTTTTTCTCCTTTACCACCCTGCTGTCAGTTTTCTTCTGCTTCTTTGATCCCTCTTTGGCCTTGCATCAAGGATGGGAAAATTGATCCTGGCTTGATTTTCTTTTCCCTTCTTTCCAGCCACCAGTCAACAAGAAAGTAATAATGTTGTTTTCCCACCCTGGGAAGGAGAGTTGCAGACATCAATAAGCACCTATTTATAATGCAAATCACTTTCTCCATCAGCCATCAGTCTGCTGCTGGTGTGAGATTGGTGGGGGCATGGGGATGCTGTGGTCCCGGGGCTCCTGCATCCCAGCCCAGAGCTTTGCAGTGGTCCAGGGGTGGCTTTGGGGTGCCCAGGAGACTTTGTCTGACTCCAAGTGCATGTGGCTGATGTGGGTGGGATGCAGCTTTGCTTGCAAAGCTGGGGGGTTTTCTCAGGTTGCCTGTACAGCCTTCAGGTCTCACCCTATCCTGCATCCCTCCATCCCTTTGGCCAAGGGTAGCCACTGTCACCTAATGTCTGAGTAGCTGCTACTGTCTTTTGTTTCTTGATGATTGCCAAAACTTTTTTTCTCCTTTTTCTTGGAAAAGAAAGTGAACACGGGGCAGAAATAATTGAGATAAAAAGTGGTAGTTGTAGAGGCTGAGCAGAGGAGCTGGCTATAGCTTTGAGCTGCTGGTGGGCAAGGTGCTGTGCCAAGGGGCTCACCCTGAGCTGTGTTTCTCTCTCACATGGTGATGGTGACTGTGTGGACCAGCCTTGAAGGAAAGTCTAGGTTGCTCCAGATTTTGGGGAGGTTGCATGGAGTAAGAAATGCAGCCAGTTGCAGTGGGGAGTGGAGAAACAGCTTGCTAGTCAATGGATCGATGAAAAGGCTTTCAGGGATGAGCATGTTCTTGACTTCTGTAGGGAACCAAGCATTCTTGCCCATTCCATGGCTCCTGGGGCACCCTCCCAGAAGTAGGACTGGAGAGTGGGGCAGCCCATCATCTCGGAGGTCATCGGTGGTCAGTAGCACAGCATTCCCTCATGCTGTGATGGGGATAGTAAAGGGTTTCTCAGACTTTCCTAGTTGACTGACCCTCTAAATTTTGCTCAGGGGGTTGCAGGTCCCTGTGCAGCGTGCTTGTTTGTGTCCTGCTCTGCAGGGAATCACTTCCTCTGCATGTGTTAGGAGTAGCTTGCACCTCCTTTGCTTTTCTGCGAGGCTTTGGGGAGCGCAGCATGGTCAAACTCTGGGAGAAGAGGACTCCCAGGTTAGCTTCCATCCCTTTGTTCTGCATCCTTGCTGGGAAGGCTTTGGCCTGGACATGGCAACACAAGGGATTTTACTGGGTCCAGGGAAATCCAGGGCAATGCTCACCTTTGGGAGGGAGGTGGCAGAGCGAGGGGTAATTTCCAATGTACTCCAAGCCTGGACTTTGTCCCTCCTTGCAGCCCTTCTCTGCTCCCCAGGCTGACACAGCTCACCCTCCTGTTAGCATCTTAATTGATCTTGTTGTTCTCAATCCCCCCCACCCTACCCCCAGTGCTCCAACTCCTGCTGTGCTTAAGCAGAACAAAATCTCTTCCATTAAGCAGAACAAAATCTCTTCCAATTCCCTCACCGCTTAAAAGAAAAATTAATCCTTTATCTGCAAGAGGAGAGGAAATCTGCAAATACATGAAACAGTAAATAGTTAAATAATCAAAGCAGACGAATCCAAATTGCCCGGAAAGTTAAACATGAATGGCTTGTCTTCTTCCTGCGTCCCTTTAAAAAAAATAAAAATAAAAAAAAATCTGAACAATCCAGCTCTGTAAATAAAGGGAAGGGGGAGAGGGAGTTACCAGGTAGCAGCGTGACTGACGGATCTACAGTCCTCGTCTTGCTGTCAGGGCCCAGTGCTCTTTGGCTGTGTTTATCGCTTTAATCTAAATATCAATCCGTAAAACCGAAATGGGGTGGAATAGGAATCATGACAGCCCAGGCTCTGAGGAGAGAGACACTTATTGCAGCTTTTGCAGCCGCTCCCTGCCCTGATGGAGCTGTCAGGATAAAAGCCCAGCTAAAGCGCAGAGGTGAGGAAAAAACACAACAAAATCACATCCCTACTCCCCCCAAAAAAGCCAGTCCAGCCCGTGAGATGGGAAAGAAAATCATAGAGGAAAGACAGACTTGCTTCTGTCCAAATTGCGAAAGCTCAAGCCAAGCAGCAGGACTCCCTCCACACTTCCCAGTATTCCCAGTAGCAGATGGGCTTGTGTGGTTTTCCCTTGCTGCTGGCTTTGGCCGGTGATTTGGGAGGTGAATGGGAGAATTTTTCCCAAGGTTGATGCTTGTTGCTGTGCAAACACCCTGGCTTCACACGTCATTCTCAGCCGTCCCATTAAAGCAATCACTGTCTTCACCTCCATATCACAGAATCACAGAATATTAGGGATTGGAAGGGACCTCGAAAGATCATCTAGTCCAATCCCCTTGCCGGAGCAGGAACACCTAGATGAGTTCACACAGGAAGGCATCCAGGTGGGTCTTGAATGTCTCCAGAGAAGGAGACTCCACAACCCCCCTGGGCAGCCTGTTCCAGTGCTCTGTTACCCTCACAGTAAAGAAGTTCTTCCTCAAATTCAAGCGGAACCTCCTTTGTTCCAGCTTACACCCATTACCCCTTGTCCGATTCAGGACCTCTGAGTGAGGGCAATTCCATCATGCTTCACCACCTGCAAAGCTCCAACAGAGCCACTGCTCCTGGGATTTTAATCTCTTTTCCAAGCTGGCTTCCTGCATGCCCCTAGCACCTGTGTGTCTCTCTCCTCCCATGCGAATGAGTACCTGAAGCGATGCTGTGGCAGAGGCAGTGCCACCCCATGGGCAGATGACCTTGTGCAGCCCCCCATGCTGCTGAAAAGCTACTGTTGGGGTGTTCAGGGCAGGCTAATTTACCTCAACGGAGCATTTGGGAGCCATGAGACATCAATCAAGCTCCTGAGATCCATTGCACCATCCAGAGGCCACTTCTGCCTCAGGCCACAGGTGTCTGCTAGGTCTTGTAACAAAACGTCTTTTGTATCTCCAGTCACAGGAGTAAAACCAAGGCTCTCCATCCCCTAAAAACCCTTGAGAAGTGGCTGCATGCTGTCTGACTGGGAATTGGGTGTAGTGTCCAGCTCTTGGGGAGTGGGGATATTATTGTCCTAGAGCTCTGCCTATGGCTTCTGGGCCACAGTTTTCTTTGGGCTGAAGAAGTAGCATCCCCGTTGCTCTCTCTGTGAATGTCTCTGCCTGGCAAGGTTGTGTTTTGGGCTTGCTACGCATGCTGAAAAACTAAAAAGCCTGCTCTCTGGCTGGGTTTGCTTCACACTCGGAGCAACCGCAGGCTGCGTCCAGGTCCAGGGGGAATTATCTTTCCTGTTGGAGAAAGCTTGGGCTTTGCCACATTCCCTTTCTCCAGGCCAGGATTCAACATGTTTGTGTCCACCTCCAGGTGAGGACAGGTTTGGCTCTTCCCTCCTCCCTTGCTCTTGTACCCCTTCTCCCCGCTGTGCCCCAGATGATTCTCATTGAAATGGAGTTGCAGATGGTGGGAGGCATGACAGGCTTCCAGAAGCTCTTGCGAATACTTCAGAGATCATTGGGGATTTATATTTCCTCTGTCGGACTTTGACCTTAATTTCTTCCATTTTGCTGGGCTGTAAAATTCATTAGAGACCCAACAGCAAAGTGATTGAGATGTCAAACCAGGCAATTGTGTGGTTATTTAATCTATCAGATGTGCCGCTTGCCATTTAGGTGGACAACAGGAGAATATGAAATCAATATGGTTCATTAGTGGAGTACTGGTGCCCAGCTCCAGCGTGGAGCTCCAGTAAAACCCATCCAGGTGGGTGTCTAAATGGTCTTGGTGTCACCTTGTGTGGTGCAAACCCGTGCTTGAGATGCTCACCTCTCTCACACAAGGACTGTCTTCTGTCAGCTCACATTTTAAACCCCAGTCTCCAGCCATTGCAACAGCCTGGCTACAGTAAATTACTCCTCGCTAAATCAAGGCTGCCCAGGCAAGTGTTAACCTCGCTCGCAAGGAGCTGATGTGTTATAAAACACAATCAAGGAGGCTGCTGTTTTCCCCGGTGCCTGGCAGAAGAGGTAGGGAAAAGCTCTGCAATTCCTAGGGGGGTTGATTGGCTATTTTTTCCCCCATAACCAGGCTTAGCGCAGCCCTCCGCGGTCATTAGCAGCAATTGAGCTCTCAGCTCAGAGCAGCCCCTGTGATCCGGAGCTGCTAGGGAAGGCGGTGGCGGTAGTACCCCAGCATCGCCCCGGGCGGTGATGCTGGATGGTTCTGCTCACACCTGATTGCCACCTCCCGCCAGGCAACTGCTCTTTAAAGGCCTGGGACAGAGCCTGGTCGGGGCAGGCGGTGCCAGCAAAAGAGCTGTCTTCCAGCTGGGAATGGCAAAATGACTTTATGTAGGTTTTCCACTGGTTTTCTTGATCCAGTTTCACAGCCCGTTTATTGCTTCTCATGGAAGCTCTTGGCCCTTCACATTTCTCTCTCCCAAATCACAAATCAAATCCCAATCCGGTTGGATACCAGGTTAGCTGTTATTCCCCTGGGATGTGAAGATTGCAATAGGCTGCATTTAAGAAGGGATGCTGCTTGTTTAACATATGTAGGTTTAGGTGAGTCCAAAAATCAGTATGATAGCAGGACATGGGTTCCCACCCTGGGTTGCTTGTACCACAGTCTGAGCAGCCCACAGCTGCCTGGTCAACCCCAAGGAGTGACCGCATCTGTCTCATTTTCCTTGAAAACTAGAAAAAAGTAGGAAGCAAATGGGAATCCACCTTCCATTTGGGGGGGTTAGGGGCAGGACTGCAGTCCTGGGGCATCCATGCTGCCCCAAAAGGTTCTTCTTGGCTCTTTAAGCTCTTTCCTGATCCTCCTGCTGTGCTCCCTGAAGCTGCTGTGAGTAGAGTTAATCTCGGGCTGTTTAAGGAGTCGTTGAGTGGGGCTTGGCAGATGATGAATGTTGAAATCATTACCGGTGAAGCTCCGTGGAGCTCTTTAAAACTGAATTCTCCCATGTAAATTTCTGCTCCATCAATCCTGATGACATGTCAAACATTGCTATTGTTTCCCCGAACAAATTGGACGACATGCCCTTTCCTGCAGATTTGCCCATGAGAGCAGAACCGTTTGGCGGCTCCTTGCTTTTGTCTCTGGCTCTGCCAGCCCACAAGCTTGTGAGGAAGGATGGATGTGATGGCTTTTGATGGGACAAAAGGGAGACAAAAATATTTGTGTTTGGGGGATGGAGATGGACTCAGAGCTGGGCTGTGGGTGTTTTTGTGTGCCTGTGATTCACGTGCTGGGTATTCACGCCGTGCTGCAGCTCAGTAAATTAATCCTGTGGGTTATTCAGGCTTCCCCTTCCCACCACTTTCCTGGAGTTTAGCTGCACAAATGTGTTTTTTTAAAAATGGGCTGTGCTGGTGACAGATCATAAAAGTACAGATGTGGACCCATGTTCTTATCCTGCCCTTTTGCAGGCTTCAGTGGGCAAATCCCATTTTAATATTCTGAGCAGGAGAGGAGCAGCTGTAAAAGCCATTTGATTGCTTCTCCAGGTGGAACCCCAGGAAACTTCCAGCCAGATGCCTTTTCTCCTCTAGCCATGGGGATGGATGCATGCGTGCCCGGGGGGACACCAGTCAGTGAGGGGGGCTAGCTGTGGGAAACCAGCTGGCACCCAGGGACTGTGAAAGAGCCCAAAAAGCCATCAGCTGCGTGGGATTTGGGGTGTTCTGCATGTGGGTTGTGAGCGCCCTAGGGATCACTGTGCAAAGGGGTTAGGTGTCATCTCCTCAGGGGGTTCGAGCATCTGAGCATCTTTCTTTATCCTTAGAGGGAAAAAGTTTGGTAATGAAGGAACAAGTGTAGATCCAAAATTAAATGTGCTGAGCGTGCACAGTTTGCTTTTTGCATATTTCCTGACATGCTCAAGTGACTTGCACCGTTGCCCTGCATTATGTCTGTGATGTTCAGTTGCCAGGAGAGCCAACAAGCAGGTATCACCTCCCCTGGTGTAAATCAGGGTAATTAATGAGCCCAGCTGATGAGGTGGTGTACGGGCAAGAGTTAGGCTGCCCAGCTCCTCATGAGCTCATCACTTTGCCTTACTGGCACTTTTGGCTGGCCTGGCATCACCACAACTTGCAGTCCAGCCCCCCCACCCCAGCTCAGCTCCCCAGGGCCCGAGTGACTCCATGCTAACCTTCTTTTAACCCTCCTCTTTTCCTATATATTTTTTCCCCGGTAGAAGAAAATTACACTTTCCCAGCATTGTCTGTCACTGCAATAGGCACTTACAAGTGCAATTGTACGGGGCCAAATGAAGGGAATTAGTTTTGCCTGTGCTTTGTGCCACTGTCAGCCCCCCTGTAAATCATTATCTCATCACCAGCTTGTCCAGGTGCATGGAAAATGCCTTTCTGGGCTCTGCTTTTGCACCAGCCACTTAGGGATTAATGGGACCTAAGGGTTCACAGAGGTTGTGGGCACAGAAGTAATGGCTTGGAAAAATCCTGGCTGGGAAGTCAAGGGATGGCCTGTACCAGGTGATGCTGAAGATGCTCTAAGTGCTCAAGGATTTTGGGGAGAGGGGACTTGGGGCCTTTGTTTGCCATCCCTGGCCACGCTTTGGAGGTTTGCCACTGCAGTTCGCAGCCACCTGAGCTGGTTGGAAGTTGTTAGGATGTGGGACTAATACCAGTATTAATGGGCTGAGGAAAGCTGGGGTGGGCGGATGGTAGATGAATCCCTCTCCTCCCCAGGTGTTTCCATTTGGAAATGCGGCTATGCTCTGCTTGGGATGGAGCATCTTCATAGGTGTCCTCCCTGATGTCCTCCAGGCTCTGCCTGGGATGGGGAGTCTTCATAGATGTCCTCCATGGTGTCCTCTGAGGAGCAAGATGCACCCCAGAGGGGGCTTGGCCCTCCAGGAACAGGTGCCACTCATGGCATCTCTCTGAGCAGATTTGGGAAGATTTGTTCCATTTTGCTGAATGCAATTGCAATGCATGTGAAAAGTAAATGGTGTCTTAGCAGTGGAGGGGAAAATTGGGAAGATCAGTAGGTCTGTAAGGCTGGCTCCACCATTGCACCCTTCAGCCGGTGTAAAGCAGCAGAAATTTACCACCCATGCTGGGGAAGCATTTGCAGGGGAAAGATTTAATTTATTCAGGTTAGTTTTCAAGTCTTTGCCCCTCTGCTACCCCATGGAGTGGCAGGTAAAGAGTGCATGGGGGTAAAGCTGTTTGGTGTGCTCAAGCTTCTAATCTACTGTCAAGGGTAATCAAGGCCATCGATAAATCTGGAAGGTTTCAGGAATGGGTTGTGTTCCATGCCAGTCCTAAAATACAGCCTTTTGATCGTATCTGGACATAAAATGTGCCTTTGACCCTGCTTTTTCACAGATCTGTTGGTGTCCAAGTAATCCAGACAGGACTCAATTTAGAAAATATACGGGGGGAGAAAAAGGGTATTTTGGGGCTTGTATTCTACTATCCTTACCTAAAAATAAAAATTTCTACTCCTTTTCCCTGCCACTGCTCATGCATATTTTATATATTCATTAGAGAAAAGACTTTAAAACATGCATAAATCTTGCCTTGCTCATCCAGAGCTGACACACTGAGTTTCACACACCTTCCCCAGAAGGTGCTGGTTGCTCTGCTGTGACGAGCCTGCTCCAGCTTAAGCAGCGTACATGCATCCAGCCCTGTCACTGGCAGTGGCTTGGCCAAGAGCTGGCACTGCACGCCCACACTGCAGCATCCTGAGAAACTTCGGTGGGGTTGCAGCAGATTGCACCCCCAGAAAGTCTGTCCTTGGGAGATGCTCCTGGAAAGGAAGGTCTACATCCCTTTCCTTGTTTTTCCTGCTCCCTGTAGCCTGAGGGAGTTTTGAAGTGGGGTAGGTTTTATTTCCCTCGCCACAGCCCCAGGCGTGCTGCCAGCCCTGAATGTGCAAGGAACGGTACGAGCTGTGGGTCCTAGCTCTTGGGCTTCACAGGGCCCACAAGAATTGTCCATGGAGACTTTTGTTTCACGTGTGCTTTCCAGATTTGCTTATTATGTCGGGGAAAGTAAGTAGACATAAAATTTCCCATGCTAAAGTTTTGGGGAGTGATGCTGAGAGATGTTGATGGAGGAGCATGATCTAGAGGAGGCTGTGAGTCAGGAATGCGCTGGATAAGGCAGGTGAACACAGACAGCCCCAGCCCTGCATCTCTTGGGTGACAAATGGCAGCACCCAAGGTCTGTGCTGGTGCTAGCCTGCTGGCTGAAGAGGATGTAATGGAGTGTGGACAGCAGGCTGGCCATGAGCCAGCAGTGTGCTCTGTGGCCAAGAAGGCCAACAGTATCCTGGGGTGCATTACAATGAGCTTGGCCAGCAGGTCAAGGGAGGTTCTCCTCCCCCTCTACTCTGCACTGGTGAGGCCACATCTGGAGTCCTGTGTCTAGTTCTGGGCCCCACAGTTCAAGAGGGACAGGGATCTTTTGGAGAGAGGCCAGTGGAGGGACCACAGAGATGGTGAGGGGCCTGGAGCATCTCCCGTATGAGGAGAGGCTGAGAGAGCTGGGACTCTTCAGCCTGGAGAAGAGCAGACTGAGAGGGGATCTGATCAATGTCTATAAATACCTGAAGTGGGGGGACCAAATGGATGGGGCCGGGCTCTTTTGGTGGTCCCCAGTGACAGGACAAGGGACAATGGGCAAAAACTGGAACACTGAAAGTTCCAGACAAACTTAAGGAAAAACTTCTTTACTGTGAGGGTGCCGGAGCCCTGGGACAGGCTGCCCAGAGAGGTTGTGGAGTCTCCATCTCTGGAGATGTTCAAAACCCACCTGGACACTTTCCTGTGCAGCCTGCTGTAGGGAACCTGCTTTGGCAGGGGGGTTGGACTGGATGATCCTGAGGTCCCTTCCAACCCTCACCGTTCTGTGATTCTGTGATTTACCAGTGTGTGCAATGCAACATTCCCAGAAGTACTTTCAGTTACTAATTAATTTTTCTTTTTTCAGGCAACTGACAATGATGTGGGCACATACGGAAAAGTCAGTTATTTTTTCAGCGATGACCCTGACCGGTAAGTGTGACTGAACCTCCAGCATGACTTTGGTTCTTCAAAATCCTCTTCTAAATTCGCTAAGAAATCACAAGGTAATTAAGGGCATTTGTTATGTCCTACATGTGAGATACCCTATGAAGAAGCCACTGTGCTGTCTCCCAAAGGGGTGAGTTAACTTCAGCACATGCCTGATGCTCAGCACGTTTAATCACTTTGCTGAATTGGGACCTACAGGCACCAGCGCTGCCTGGGACTGAGAAATGGATGTGCCAGAGAGTTGTTGGCTCCGGAGCATTGAGTGCAACCTGCTTGTGGGGGGCAGTTGGGGGACACATATGGGCTGCTCCATGGAAGGGATGGGGGGGTCTCCAAGCCTGCTTCCTCTGTGGAGCAGCAGAGGGTTTCTACCCCACCACCTGCACCGAGCTCCAGAAGATACTCTGGGAACAAATATCCCTCAGAAGAAAGCCATGAACTTCATCCACCACTGTGCTAGCTGTCAGGCTGCTGCCATCCCATCTCTCCATCTCCAGCGTGTGGTCACCGGGGCTTTCTCCCCTGCTCTCCTGTCCCCTCAGTTTCTCGCTGGACAAGGACACGGGCGTTATCCTCCTGACAGCTCGGCTGGACTTTGAGACCATGCAGCGCTACACCCTGACTGTCATCGCCCGGGATGGTGGAGGGGAGGAGACAACAGGGCGCGTCCGGATCAACGTCCTTGACATCAATGACAACATCCCCACCTTCCAGAAGGAGGCATACCTGGGGGCCCTGCGGGAGAACGAGCCCTCTGTCACCCAGGTGGTCCGGCTCCGGGTGAGGGACCAGAGCGGCTTCTCCACTCAGAATGTGTGGTGTGGGGAGATGGGTGCAGATTAGGTCCCGTCTACCCCTGCTGCCGTCCTTCCTGTGTCCCTCCTGAAAAATGCTTTGTGCTTTACTGCAAAGTGCAACTGGGTGCACTGCTGCAGCTGTGGGCTGCTTCGCTCCTTTCAGGCACTGGAACAGGCTCCTTAAGGAAGTGGTTGAGTCACCATCCCTGGAGGTGTTTAAAAGACAGGTAGATGGGGTGCTCAGAGATATGGTTTAGTAGTGGACAGGTACGGTTGGACTCAATGATCTCAAAGGTCTTTTCCAACCAAATGATTCTATGATTCTATAAGTCCCATGCCTATATGGCATCCCCAGTACCTGGGGCTTCTCCCAGGGCACACTCACTGCCTCCATATGGCCTCGCTCTGCTCAATAAAGTCAGCATGCACCGAGGGGAAGGTGCTCTGTTTGTTGTTGATGGAGCTGTAAGCCTCTGCTGTGGAGGGAAGGCAGGTAGGGAAGACTGTTTGCACCTCCAGCACAAGAATAAACTTCGCCACAATGCAAAAGCAGGACTTTCCCTCTGTGGGGAGGGGCTGGATGAGTACTGCAGGGAGGCAGGAGAGAGGGACTGGTGAGTCCTTCCTGGGTGGTGGGATGGGAGAAGAGCTGGTTTACAGGCCCTCTTGGGGCATCTGACGAATACCTCTTCCTCCATCACTCCTTGCACCCAGCCTGCACCTCCCATCCCCTCATGTCTCTCCCGTTCCATGTCACTGGCACAGCTCCCGTACTCATTTAGTCCCTCTGCTCACATCCTAGGCATCTGACGAGGACTCCCCTCCAAACAACCAGATCACGTACAGCATTGTGCAGGCGTCTGCCTTCCATGACTACTTTGACATCACGGTGTCAGAAGGGTACGGAGGTAAGCGCTGGTCCTGGGACCACAGTGTCTCTGATGAGCAGCAGCTCAGGCTGCACTCACACCCCTGCAAGCAATTGTGTCAACAGGCTTTAAGAAGCTGCTTGGGTAGCTCCTCTGCTTGTCCTGACCTCTCCTGCAACACTGTCCTTTGCAGCAGGGCTTGAGCCAAGTGGTTGTAGAGCTGTTTCCATGGGTGTATAGCTCGCTCCGGGTTCTGCCAGTGCAGGGAGCTTGATGATGCCCGGTGGTCCTGTTCTCAGGGCATTGCCACCTCGAGCAGCCCCTGTTGGCCCTGGGGAGGTGGTGTGGATGGGCCCACCATCCTGCTCACTGCATGCATGCCCCCCGACCACTCCATTTTCCATCCTTCCAGTGATCAGCGTGAACCACCCCCTTGACTACGAGCAGGTGGCCAATGGGGTTATTTACCTGACTGTGATGGCCAAGGATGCTGGCAACCCGCCGCTCAACAGCACCGTCCCCGTCACCATTGAGGTGTTTGTAAGTACGGCATTCCATGATCCTGTTGTGGTTTCCCAGCCATTGCTCCATAGCAGTGCTGTTAATCCATCAGGAAACCAGCAAGGCTGTCTCACCCCGTGGATGCATACACCTGGATTGCAATTGCATATGTCTCATATGCATGGGCTATATTTGTCTCATGTATGTATGTGTCATACATATTGGTTAAAGAAATGCTGGCATTTGGTAAGGTCAGAGTGACCAAGTGATTCAGAGTGTCTCTGAGAGGGTGTCACCATGAACAGATGGGCTGTCCTGACCCCATGCACCTCCTCCCTCTCCTCCACCATGCACAATGCATAGGGAAGCAGCTGGAAGTAACATAGTAGGAAGCCCAGCTAACCATGGGTGAGGAGCAGAGCTGGGGACAGGGTGGGGATCTACCCTCTGCTCTTGCTTTCAACTAGGGGGGGTTCATTGAGTGCCCAAGGAGCCCTTCTCAGCTTGCAGGGATCTCCTGGCTGGGACACTTTCTACACCAGGAGCCAGTGGCACTCGCTGCAGCTCAGCTGCACAGAGCTGTGGCTGCACGTTAGCACTTGTGGTGTCAGAAATTGCTGGTCCCTGAATCAACCATGGGCAGTAGCTTGTTTATCTCCCTGATGCCAGCTGTCCCAGCCAGGCTGCAGGCTTCACCATGTGTCTTGCACACCGGCATAGGTACAAACCCCCTCGAGGAGGGGCTGCTGCTGGGAGAGGTAAAGCATCACAGTGTTCCTCAGGAAGATTTGATCAGACTGTCACTTTGAAGCACATTGTGGTTCGGGGATGTCTGGAGGGAGATATTAGCCATGGAGACAGTTTGCTTGATAACCTGTCACTCTTACAGTGATGGGATCTAAGCCGAGCTGGTGGCAGCATCATTCTAGGAAGGTGAAGTCCACAGTGCTGTAGGATGTGGATGAAGTCCCATCAGCATGCTGCTCCTCCAGCTCCCTCACCGTGCTTGGAAGAGGGGGAATAAGGCAGTGCCGGGGGGGTTAAAGGTGGTCAAACACATCCTTCCCGTGCTGTGCTTTAGACAGAGTAAACATCTCTTTCTAAAGACCACACTTCAGTGGGTCATTTCCTCCTGGTTGAGTCTGTACACTGGTGGGGTTTAAGTAGCTGTCACTTTTCCCACTCTCGACCAAAGGGATTTTCTCTCAGCTGAAAAAAAAAAAAAAAGAAAATGGGAAGAAAATGAGGAGGAAACATTTCACAATGGCACTTGAGGAACAAGAGTGAGTGCAGAGGGAGGTAATTTTTTTTCATCCTTTGGTTGCTGGTTTTTAATAAAGCAGTCAAACTCGCCTGGTAGATTTCCCATTAGGGGACAATACGCTTTTGTAGAGGGAGCCACCGAATCAGAACTAATAGCACGCGCCACGCCAGGATCCGGGGAAATATCACTGCTAATAAGTTTCTGCTTCGCTCCCTGACGCTGTTTGGGGCGATGAGCCAGTGACTTATAGCGCGCCTATGTCTGGAGAAAAGGGGGTTGTGTGCTCAGTGCACTTATCAGCATCCCTGAAGACGATATGATGGCTGTCCAAGGCTGAGGGTCAGGGGACTGCAGGAAGCTGGTTTTGTGGAAGTCAGCGAGGTGGAACCATGAGCAAGGTGGTTTAGCTGGATGCCCTCTCCCATGGGAGTGGAGGAAGAGTGCCAGGCCCATCTGGCATTGCTGCAGGTGGAAGGTTTGCAGCAGGGAGCTTTGGAGTTCACATTGCTGAAGTGGGAATTGTCCTTCTCCATCAGAAAAGCCACGTGCTGCTCTGCAGGCAGGGGCACGCCAGCTTCAGACAGATGGAGAGCTGGCCCTGCCTCCTCGGGAGCCGGCTTACCAGTCTGTGGCGGTGCTGAGCACAGCCTGATGAACTCAGGACCACTAACAAAATGGCATGGTGTCTGCTTTGGCTTCTTTCTACTCAGCCTGGACCACTGCACAGCTCACCCAGGTCCAGCTGCAGCCAGCATGCGGATGCACATTCAGTCTCTCCATTACCTTTGCCCTGCCCAGACCTCCTGGGGCAATAACCACAACCCATGTCTGCGAGGAGGAAGAGGAGGGAGATGTAGAGAGCACCCCAGGCAGCAGACAATTTCCTCATTACCCTCAGAGGAGATGTGATGAAAGCTAAGTGATGCAAAGGCTGATTAAAGACCACTTGCTTCTGCCAATGAGAGTAGAGGATGGCAATTGTATTGCGGTACGATGGGCATCGTTGGCATGTGAAATTGCTTCAAATATGAAGTTGGGTGGCAGCAGGAGCAGCTGAGCCTGCAGGTCCATCAGTGACCTCCAGGTAGAAAACATCTCCAGCACAGCCCCAGAGAAATGGCAAAGTCCATAATGGTGTTTTAATGTCCTGGCAGTTCCATCCTTCTCTCCATAGATGGTTGGGTTTGGTTCATTTAAGGAAGATTCTTAACATTGTTTAAACAGCATTTAAAGCCCCCCAGGAGAGCTTTAAACTGGTCTGAAATCTGTTTTGAGGGATGTTTTGAGCAATTGCTCCTGCCTGAAGTTGCTGGCAGAGACAGGCTTGGAGAGAGGACACTGCAAACCAACTGCCCCCCTGAAAATGCCATAGCTGCTCTCTCTGCAAACACCCCCAGCATTTCTACACTTAAGCAAAGGCATTCAAAGCTCAGCAGCTCCCCTGGCCAGTCTAGTCTGCCTGGTGGCCTCAGGGCCATGGTGACCTGGAGCACTAAGCCACTTGTGTGCTGCTCCGAGAGGTAGTAGTGGTTCTGTGCATGATGCTGCTCTGCTGTGCTTTGTGCAGTGTTTGAGTCTTCCCAGGGTGTGCGGTGGAGGCAGGAGAAGCTCAGAGGGTGTTTGGCTGAAGACAGTAGCGGTTCTTCAGACCTCTTGTATTTTATACTTGGCGCTGGTGAGGCCACACCTCGAGTGCTGGGTTCAGTTTTGGTCCCCTCACTCCAAGAAGAACATGGAGGTGCTGGAGCATGTCCAGAGAAGGGCAACGGAGCTGAGGAAGGGTCTGGAGCACAAGTGTGATGAGGAGCAGCTGAGGGAACTGGGGTTGTTTAGCCTTAGAGAAAAGGAGGCTGAGGGGAGACCTTCTCACTCTCTACAACTACCTGAAACAAGGTTGTAGCGAGGTGAGGGTCCATCTCTTCTCCCAAGTAATAACAGGACAGGAGGTAATGGCCTCAGATTGCACTGGGAGGTTCAGGTTGGATATTAGGAAAAATTTCTTCTCTGAAGGTGTGGTCAGACATTGGAACAGGCTGCCCAGGAAAGTGGTGGAGTCACCATACCTGGAGATGTTCAAGAAACGTGTAGATGTAACACTCGGGGATATGGGTTAGTGGGCATGGTGATGATGAGTTGATGGTTGAACTGGATGATCTTAGAGGTCTTTTCCAACCTTAATGATTCTGTGATTGCCCAGGATGCTGGATAGCAAGATAGTTGGTATGGTCCCCACTCTGTGACTCAGCAGTGTTACTGACAGTTGGCTTACCTTAACTTCAGCTGCCTCCACAGTGAAGCCATGTGCTCAGACCTCTGGTCCCTTACCCCATCCCGTCCCCATTCTGATGTCTTGAGCTGGTCACATCTTGACATGTAGTTGGCCAGGAGCAACCTCATATCAGACTTTTGCATCTACTTGACCATCTTGCCTTTTTCCCAACCAGCCTCTTGACCTTCTCTTTGCTTCAGGATGAAAACGACAACCCCCCCATGTTCAGCAAGCCCTCGTATATTATAACCATCATGGAAGACATTATGGCAGGTATGGAGCATGCCCCTGCCCCTTCTCCAGGCGAGTGGAAAGGCCTTGGAGGTCTTACAGCCAGAATGGGGTGGGTGATGACTTTTTGGGGAGGTCCAAGACAGAGATCTGGCAGAGTTTCATAGCTGTGTGGTCTGGGGATTTGGCGCCATTCTGCATGCAGGTGAGGGGACCTCTGGGCTGGGTGACCTGCAGGCATGGTGGGGGGGAACAGGGCAACAGGGTAGAGTTGCTCAGTTGTTTCTGCCTACTCCAAGGAGCCACGGTGCTGTTCCTCAATGCCACAGACATGGACCGGTCCAGGGAGTATGGGCAGGAGTCGATCATCTACTCCCTGGAGGGCTCCTCGCATTTTCGGATCAATGCTCGCTCAGGTGAGTTTCTGTACATGCTCTCCCTCTTTTCCCTTCAATTCCCTCTCCCGAATTTCCACTGCTCTTCTTCCTCCACTGCTCTTTCACCCTCTCTCCTTCCCCCACCCTTCCCTCCTCTCCCCTGAGCAGCCTGCTTAGGAGACACACAATGTAAGGGATTCACCAAATTTCATCCACCAGCACTTGCTGGGTCACCACGAGAGCTTTGGCAGAGGCATCAGTGGAAGCTCAGCTCCGTTGGGAGTGATGCCTAAGAAAGGGCTTTGACTGCCAGGGTTTACATTAGCTAAGGAGCTGCTGCCCTCCCTCCCTTGCTGACATCATTTTTGGTTCATTACGGGCAGAAATGAGTGTGAGGGACTGCACACAGTTGTTACTGCATGCAGCATGAAGTTTGCAGGAGCTTTCTGACAAGCTGGCTCTTCCAGGGTCCATCTAATTTGAAAATGGAACAGAAGGAAGGGCCCATTTGTGAAGGATCCTGTCTCTGGTTTCGAGTGTCCCTTTTTTTCACCGGTGCCCCTATTCACCATATGACATCTCTAATCCCTCTCATCCCTCATGACTGCAGGAGAAATCACGACGACGTCTTTGCTGGACCGGGAGGCCAAATCTGAATATATCCTCATAGTCCGGGCAGTAGATGGAGGCGTGGGCCACCATCAGAAGACAGGCATTGCTATGGTGAGTGTGTGAAGGAGCAATTCCCATCTCCCTGAGCCACCGGTACCTGCCGGGGACTGGTGTTCGGGAGGGCTGCCCAGGCACTGGTGCTTCAGTTCCCCATGCTAGCAGTGTTTAATTTGAGCTGTGTCCATGGGTAAAGAGCATACGGTGGTGACTGCCCCCTGGGCTACCCCACCAATATTTGTAGCCCTTGCAGATTGACTGACTGGGCTGTGTAGACCTTGAAATTGGGCTCCCATTCCTAGAAAGCCATTCATCCAGGAGCCAGTTACCTTCCAGGGCTTTGCATGTCCAGTTCTCCATGCAAAGGCAGTAACGGGTACCTATTCCACCCGCAGCATGGCTCCCTTTGTTCACGCCTGTTGAGAAAATGCTTAGCTGGAGAGCCTGCAGGCACACCGAGTTGTTCCTGATGACTGCTATTCACATGCTGCCTGGATCAAGGGTTTCCAACCAGTTTGTGATTCCTGGGCTCCTCAGAAGGCTCTAGTGGAGGTGCAGGCCATATTACTGAAGATTGAAGCAAGCCTTCGGCTTTGCTTTGCCCTTTGCATATGTCAGGAAGACCCGTCATTTGCAAAGGGTTTTATATAAGTCCTTGGAAGTATCAGCAGGTCAAAAGCCAAGGATTCATTTCTGTCTGCTCACAGCACCATGTTGGTTTGAACATTTCATAATATTTGGATGGTCTTGCTCCTGGGTTTCTTGACTGGGTTACAGAACAGATACCCTACACAACAGGGGGTGGTGCAGAGAAATATTGTGGTTATGCTGAGGAGATCCCAAAAATAATTGTCACTACTGCTGAGGGTGTCCTGGTTTTTGCTAGGAAAGGGTTAAACTATCACAGAGGGCCATCAAGATGTGTATAATCCAGGTAGCAAACTAGAAGCTCCCTATGGAGCTTCACAGAGGCACATGATGGCCTCAGCCAGGCAACGGCATGACCTGTCAGATGCTGGGTTCCCCTTTGAGGCTCCAGATGAGATGATGTTATCCCAATAGCTTTATTGAAAGGCAAAATAAGATTTTTTTGCAGCACAGGTTGTAATTATGAAAAAACAAAATGCATCATGGTTCCTAAAAAGTTGAATATTAAAACTTGATGAGAAGTGGGTGTGTGATTGATGAAGTCTGTCTGCTGTCATTGGCAAGTATACACCCCCAGGACTCAAAGCTGTTCCCTAACATCATTTTTGATCTGGGAATAAGGGTCCATTCAGGGGCTTTGCGTGGTTCCCGGGTGATGGAAGAGCTCCTGGGGTGCTCAGGGCAGCGGTGGGTCACCAAGTGTCCCCAGGGACCACCTGGAGAAGGCTGATCCCTTTGTGCCCAGAGCACGTCGTCGGAGCTGGTGGTGACCAGACTTTCTTCTTCTACCACGGGGTGGCACCAGCAGCTCAGCCTGGTGTGACGGTGGGACCCGCTTACCGGGGAGCACAGAAGACCCCAGGAGAAGCTCCACTGAGACCCCCTGTGTGGGGGTGGCAGGCACCAGAGGGCTCCCTTTGCCCCCCTTGAACTGCAGCTCTTCCTTCAGGCCTCTGTATAGACTCTGAGGCTGGATTGCAGGGGGTGATGTGGGGAGGCGAGAGACTCACAGACACCAGGATGAATCCCACAGGCTTGCTGCTGTCACTTAGGTACCATTTCTCATCCTGAAAATGAAGATAGGTAACACATCAGGGCACCATCCCCTCCCATCATCTCCTGCTTTGCACCTCCCATCCCCTGTTACCATCCCCTCTCCCGATTTCTCATTTATTCATTCTTTTTTTCTTTTTACCAGTCACTAAGTTTTTTCCTTCTTTTCCTCCCATGTTCCCGCTGCACCCTCTCCCCCACCACCATGACCAGTATCCATCCCACCTCCCAAGATCAGAAATGCCAAGGAGCCTTAGCTGTGAGAATGCAGGAGGTTGTTTCTCTGTGGGTGTTGCCTCTGGAGTCTGAACACGCATTGGGTACCTGACGCTGCTGTACATCCTGAGAGAGACGCCGTGCTGCCCCAAGAACCAACACTGCCTGATGCAGCGTTGCTTTCTGCTCTCTCATAGGTGAACATCACACTGCTGGACATCAATGACAACTATCCCACCTGGAAGGATGAGCCATACTTCATTAACCTGGTGGAAATGACCCCCCCTAACTCGGATGTCACCACGGTACGTGCAAGGGAAGGTAGCTCTTGTGCTAAAAGCCTCTTCCTTCCAACCAGTGAGGTTGTCACCTGCTTGGCTGGAGCAGGGAGTCATCTCCAAACTGGTGTCACCTCCGAACCAATGTCACCTCCGAATTAGTGTCACCTCCAGACAAGCACCATCTTGCAGAAGTCCATTTAAAAAGTCACTCCTGAGCTTCCTCACTGCTGCCCATCCTGTGTGTTTCTCCTCTCTGCTAGGGTATTTTTCTTCTCCCTAAATTGTGTGGGGTTTGGCCAAATTCTCCTTTTCTTAGCCTCACCTGTGACCTCCTTCAAGGACCTCTCTGAAAGATAATGATTTACAGCCTTTCAAATCCTTCTGGTGAAATAAAAGAGAAGGAGAGAGGGAGGCTTGTACTCCATCATGCCGGGAGAAAAATGACGGGCACAGAACAGAAAATAAATGAGGGAAAAGTGAAGAGAATCCACAAAATCCTATAAGGAGGAAGGCTGTGAAAGAAAAGGGGTTGGGGGAGAAGAAAGGTCTGGCAGCACAGCCCGAGCCAGAGCACGGCAGGTTTCTCTCTTCCATGCAGCACCAGCCCCACTGTTCAACGCCTGCTTGAAGTCATCTTGCCTTTGACATCCCAATTAGTTGCTGGGAAAATAATTATTATGTCACTGATACAATGTAAATTCAACTACAGGACAAGCAGCAGGGGCCAGGGAAGTTAGTGTAATGAAGTTGGGGGATTTTTTTTTAATGTAAATGTCCTCTGTAATTAAAAATGGCACAGGGAGAACAATAAAACACCAAATATCTGGCGTGGAGGAGAACCCCACCAGTGAATTATTTCCAGCATTTCCAATGTGGCAGCACAAGTTCCTCAGCACACCTCTTTGTTCTGTTTATTTTTCTGAAGGGCACTTGTTTTTTAGCTGGCTTTATTTAAAAGGAGAAAAGCCCATTTGATTGCTGCGTGTTCATGTTTCTCTAGCCATGTCATTACCTCCCGGGCTTGCAGGCCAATTTTGGTGAGATTTAACACTGCAATAGAGGTCTCAAGGGTACAAAGTCCCTGTAAGCATCATGAAAATATATAGCGGTGTGGAGGAAGGAGAATTTCTTGCTGCTGCTGGCATGGGGAAGTCTGACATGGGAGCTCAGCCTCCTTATTAGATACTGGTGAATCTACATGGGGACACACTCTGGGAGTTAATTCCCATCACTCTGCTTTAATTTTTGCTGTTTCTCCATGGCAGGTGGTGGCCATCGACCCGGACCTGGGGGAGAATGGCACAGTGGTGTACAGCATCCGACCCCCCAACAAGTTCTACAGCCTCAACAGCACCACGGGCAAGATCCGCACCACCGGCGTCCTGCTGGACCGGGAGAACCCCAACGCCCAGGAGGCCCAGCTCATGCGGAGGATTGTGGTGTCTGTCACCGACTGTAAGCCCTGCTTCCATCCTGCTCCTCTTTTTTCTTGCTCTGTCATAGTTGAAGCGCACTAGAAACTGCTGGGGCTCAGAGTGTGTAAGCCTCCTCACCCTCCGCTTTCCCTCCTTGATGGTTTTCGTATGTCAAGCTGAACTTTTCTCCACCTGATTTTTTCCTTTACAATGAAGTTTCTTTTTTTTCCTGTTCTGCCCATAAGTTCCAAAGATGTTTTTGAGGTTAAAAAAAATGAGAGGTGGTTAAAAACTGCTGCTAAAACAAACCAGAAACTCTCCAAACATGAGCACACTGGTTTCTGCAGCAGCCCTGACAATGAGCCTGGGAGGGGGAACCTCCCCCTCGTCACAGAAGACACCATTCTTTGTATTTTACAGTTAAAAAACAAACCTAAAGGTGTGTGAGATGTCTGTTGTATGGGAGCCCTGTGCTCAGGTTGTGTGTAGGTGGCAGGGGCTGTAGCACAAAGGTGTGAATGTTTAGCATGGGCAGGGAGATGAGGGCTGCACCAGGTGCTCGTAGCATGCTGCTGAGAAGAAGCAGTATGTCAAAGCAGATGGAGGGCCAAGTTTCTGAGCTGCTCTGCAAGGTCTTCTGGGCAGGTGGGGGTTCGCTGCAGAGTAGAGCTGTTGTGGCTTGCAGGACTGCTGGGCATCCACGCATGGAGGCTGGCTTCATCGGTATCTAGGAAAGTCATTTGAGCAGTTGGGGGAGAAAAGAGCCAATCAAGTGTGAAATGTCTTTTGCTCTAGAAATAGTATCTTAGGGAAACTTTTTTAGGAAAAAAGAATAGAGAAAGAGAAGGAAATTAAGATAATTTTCCATTATCCAGCTCATTTACAAGAGCCAGCAGAATCCCAGAATTGCCTCGACTGGAAAAGCCCTTTAAGATTATCGAGTCCAATCATTAACCCAACACTGACAAGTCCCTGACTAAACCACGTCCCTCAGAAATATGTCTACACGACTCTTCAATCCCTCCAGGGATGGGGACTCCACCACTGCCCTGGGCAATCCCTTCCAATGCCTGAGAACCCTTTCAGGAAAGAAATTCTTCCTCACATCCAATCTCAACTGCCCTTGGTGCAACTTGAGGCCATTTCCTTTTGTCCTTAACAATATGTGCATGTATAACCTTAACTCTGCCCCTTTCTATTTTTGCATTGCCACTGTACCATGCTACGGCCATCGTCCCATCTGGCCTGCCAGAAGGACGGGATAAGGACAGATTGGTGTTGCTGTTGTTTTTTAGCTGCATGCTTGACTCGCTGTCAGTCTGTTGTGCGTGCCACAGCCAGGAGACTGTGCTGTTAGTCCAGTGGGCTGCAGCACAAGCGGTGACACGGACAGGTTAATGCCTCAATGGGGCAGCCCCATCCTGCAAGACTGTCTGTAGAGGGAGTGAGGACTTCTTTGGGGGAAACGGTTGGGAATGGCTGGAAGTGTTAACCCTGTGAGACCCTGTTCCTGGCCTTGGCAGGTGGGAGGCCGCCCCTGCGAGCTACCAGCAGCGCCACGGTTTTTGTCAACCTGCTGGACCTGAATGACAACGACCCCACTTTCCAAAACCTGCCCTTTGCCGCTGAGATCGCAGAGGGCCTCCCCGCGGGCTCCTCCGTCTTCCAGGTGAGCGTGTCCCATCGCTGCCATGCGGGGCTCTGGGAACTGCTGCTGTCGCTGCCATCGCGGAGCTTCAATTCATCCTTGCCATCCTCTAGCAATGCAGAAGGGGCCGTGGCATCCTGCCCCATGTGCTCACTCCCAGCAGAGGGGATGCCTCGAGGTCACTTTATTTCAACCCAGCATCCCTGGGGCAAAAGAAATGCTCGGGGTTTATGTACTGTGATTTTCATAGAATCACAGAACAGCTTGGGTTGGAAGGAACCTTTCAAGGCCATCTAGTCCAACCCCCCTACAGTGAGCAGGGACATCTTCAACTAGATCAGGTTGCTCAGAGCCCCTGTCCAATCTTCCCTCTTTTAGTTTAAAACCATCACCCCTTGTCCTATTGCTACAGGCCCTGCTAAAAGGTTTGTCCCCACGTTGTCAATCAGCCAGGAAACAGTCAGGATCCCCCATGCTCACCCTTTCCCTCTGGTCTCCCCACCAGGTAGTGGCCATTGACCTGGATGAGGGTCCGAACGGGCAGGTGACATACCGCATGCAAGTGGGGATGCCCCGCATGGATTTCCTCATCAACAGCACCAGCGGGCTCGTCACCTCCACCACCGTGCTGGACAGGGAGAGGATCGCCGAGTACTACCTGCGGGTGGTGGCCAGCGATGCCGGCGTGCCCTCCAAGAGCTCCACCAGCACCCTGACCGTCAAAGGTGGGTGCGCCAAGACCCCTCCAAGCCCTGCCCAGCCACAGAGCCCCCTCTTGTCCCAGAGAGATGGATGACAAGGACACCTCACTGGAGGAGA
Source organism: Caprimulgus europaeus (assembly GCA_907165065.1). The sequence continues at coordinate 37,152,774 of OU015529.1, read as the reverse complement.
TGTAGTTTATGTAGAAGACACATGGAGGAGTCAGATGGATGTATGATCTGACACTTTAAGTCTGTTCTGGCATATGACAGCAATAAGGATGGCAGCTCATCGCACTGCTGTCCCTGCAGACTTCACGTCTTGCCAGGTGTAATGTCAGCATACCGCAGAGATGGGGAAAATATGGTGTTTCTGGCAGGGCTCCCAAATTCTGTACCCTTTTTCCTTCATTCCCCAGTGTTTCTTTGGTTTTGGCCTCCCTTTTGCTTCAGCATGTGATTCATTTCAGCTGTGTGTCTGGACAGCCCATGTAAGCCCAGTTTCAGAGCTGGACCCTTATTATGGGGCCTGTCTTTAATTTAATGTGTTTCTATTTACTGGCTTCACACGAGCCTAGTGCTGAGGATAAGCATCACCTGGAAATAAACTGATCCTGGATTATTTTCAGGCTGGGGTTTGGAAAAAGAAGTTTCTGTTCCTGTAACTCCAGAGCCCTCTGCCATACACCAGGAAATCCTGAGCTTATATTTAAGCCCTAGATTTTTCTCTGAATGGGGACAGAAATTAGTTTGGTGTGAACAGTAACTTTAATTGCAGTTTCATAAGGTTTCTTTGGACATGAGAAGGGTGATAGGTATGTATTAGAGGTAACCAAATACAGCCTGCAGCCACGGGGACCAGCCCTTACAACTGGTCTGCAGGCCCCCCACAACACAAAGGGCAGGGAGAAGCAGGCAGAGCATCCCCTGGGATGATCAGAGCAGCAGGCAGGTGGTTTGGGGAGCCTGGCAGATGTCCTCCTGGAATCTGCAGGAGGGGCAGCCCTGGGTGGACACTTAGCTTTGCTCCCCCTTTCAGTTCTGGATGTGAACGACGAGAGCCCCACCTTCTTCCCAGCCGTCTACAATGTGTCACTGCCTGAAAACGTGGCCCGGGATTTCAAAGTGGTCCGGCTCAACTGCACGGATGCTGACGTTGGGCTGAATGCTGAGCTAAGCTACTTCATCACAGGTATGAACCCCTTGGAAAACGCTGCCAACGGGACCGCTGGTTGTGGAAAGGAGCCGACTGCCCCAGCCAATGGCCAGGGTGTTCTGCACATCAGCAATGCCTTTTCCAGCCCCTCCAAACCTTGTGTGGCATTGCCCTCTGCCAAACAGCCCCACTGGGCTCCCCGCCTTCTGAGCATCCCCTGCCTGCTCACACCACTGGGATGCAGCCAGGAAAAGTGGGAGGGTGGGCTTAACAACATATTAAATTCCATCAGTTAGGGCTGGAAGCCTCTCTGGAGTTTCAGGGCATCTCTTAGCCCCACGGGCAGGTGGGTTTGGGTGGCCAGAGAGCAAGTAGACAATGTCCAGGTGGGTTTGGGTGGGCAGTGTCTGCATGGGTTTGGGTGGGCAGGAAGCAGGCAGGCAGTGTGTGGGTGGGTTTGGGTGGGCAGGGAGCAGGTAGGCAGGCAGCGATGCCTCCTGGGCAGTGCCTGGCTCACACCGCAGCTGCAGCACCTGCAGTGGGAGGCCAGGGAACCCCGTGGCCACGCTTTGACTTGCAAAGTGCACGTGCAGCACAGCCCTCAGGAAAAGGGCAAAAATAGTGTGTGTTACCAGAGAGATATTTTTCTCATGATAGCAGCTTTGTGCTTCATCTCGCAGCCTCTCCAGCCTCCCCTGCAAAAGAAAAGGTGTGTGTTATCCCACAGGTACCGCAGGCCACATGCAAAGTTACCCCAGTTCGCTTCTGAAGTGTTCAGGAAATGATCTGGCTCTCGCGTGATTCAGCTTTTCCTACCACCATTGCTCCTTTACTGTGCTGCGAGGCAGGCAGGGCATGTGGTGTGGCAGGGAGAAGGCACTCTGCCTGCTTTTGCTGCAAAGAAGCTCTGCCTGGGACAAGAAATAGGCTCATCCTACAAAGCTTGCCCTGCTCACAGCATGTGAAATGCAGCCATTCAGGAGAGCAGGTTGAGCACTTGTGATTTCCACGGCCAGGCTGACCCTGTGCCTGGGCTGCAGCGTCCCCTGGAGCATGGGCTTTGCTCCCTGCATCCAGACAATGGGTAACCTGGTCCTTGTCCTTTGCTGCAGGTGGGAACCAGGATGGCAAATTCAGCGTCGGCTTCAGGGACGGGGTGGTCAGGACAGTTGTGAGTCTGGACAGGGAGACCATGGCATCGTACACACTGATCCTGGAGGCCATCGGTAAGGATTTCCCACCGTTCCCATGGGACTGCTGCCGCGCAGGGTGGCTGTGCATGTGTCAAGCTGCCTTGGAAATGCAGCGGAGAGACAGCAACCTTTGAGGTGCTCTAATAAACCAGAGCCTGTGTTTGGTGTTAGCATTTCACAACCCATGTGCATTAATATATCCCAGTTCCACCATGGCTTTTGCAGACAGTAAGTTCACCCCTCAGGCTCTTCCAGCCCCAGGGCTTTCCCTTTCCCTCGGGGAAGGCAAGACCTCTGAGTCTTCCTTTGGGGAAGGCAAGCTCCTGAGAGGCTCCGTGCTGTCCCGGGGAGACCTCCGCCCAGAAATGCCAATGCCACAGCATCGTTCCCCTAATGCCATGCCAGCCTTTGGCTCAGTGGCTGATGATTAATCCAGAGCCACCTGGCATGGGCAGAGGGCCTGCATGCCAAACAAATCTTGGCCACCATCTCTAGAACTTCATAATGATGTGCCTGTTTACAGAAGACTTGGATGTTCTTTTTGAAAGGAGAAATAAGTGGCCTGGTCAGAAATCTTGAGGGCACAGCATTGCAGGTGCCATGGGTTCTGCAGCGGGGATGCTGTACCACTGGGCGCATAGCACTGGATCCCAAGTGCCAAAGGGTCTGTTCTGCCCCTCGACTGTGTATCAAACTGCCTGAGTTTTCCTGGTCACCAGATACCATGGGCTCTGTTTGGGTGGATTTAGTGCTCACTTGGATCAGGCATGTTGGAAAAAACAAACCTAGTTTGTACTCCCCATTCCCTCATTCTTTGTGGCAATAGCAAGAGCCGTGCTGCCATGTCCTTATCTACTCAACATCAAGCCATCCTGGTGCTCTTTGGCTGTGGGCTGAGCTGAGTCTACAGAAAACTCACCAAGGCTTTTGCTTTTTGTCAGGGCCAACCGGACCCTCACCACCCCCCTGCAGCAGCCAAGGTGCAGACTGGCCCTAGAGATGCTGCTGTGCAGACCCCTTCCCACCTTCACCCCCCAAATCCCTGACCCCCAGAAAGGATGGAGCATTTTAATTTAGAAATTTTAGTCCTGTTGTTTTCAGCAGCTGAGGGCTGAGCACCACTTGTGCAAGGAGGAGATGGAGGTGACCGAACCTCCCCTTGCGTTTCTCTCCTGTACAGACAATGGCCCCACTGGGAACCGGCACACTGGGACTGCCACCGTGTACGTCACCGTCCTGGACATCAATGACAACCGACCCATCTTCCTTCAGAGCAGCTACGAAGTCAGCGTCCCCGAGGACATCCCGGCCGCCAGCAGCATAGTGCAGGCAGGAGGCTGACTCTCACCAGGTCCCTGGGTGGGCAAAGGGGGTCCCCGACTCTGGGCCCTGGCACTGCAGCTCTGAGCTGCTGGAAGCCTAGGGAGGATGTTTTCTCTCCCTGTCAGTGGTCTGTTCCTCCAGGCCAGGGCAAGATGTGTTCTTGCTTGTATGCTCCCCTGGTCCTTTGCTGACCTGGGCCATGAGCACTGGGGAGAAGACAGAAAAGCGCAGGGGAAAAATAGGGAATTCAGCCCGTTTCTGCAGGGAGTGAGAAGAGCAAGCCCAAGCCCTGTGTGGGTGAGGGCCCTTTGCCTGGCTGCATCACCGCTTTCTCTCTTCTCCCAGCAGAGAAGGGACCAAGAGTGGAGATCTGAAGGCAGAGGAAGAAGAGTGCATACTCTGAAAGCAGGGAAAAACAGAGGGAGAAAAGCGCTTGGGCTTTGCTTTCATTTCTGTTCCTCTTTGAGGGAGCGGTGGGCAGAGCTGAATGGCTCAGTGAGCACCGAATGAATGCAGGCATTCACTCAGCCTCCGAGGGCTCCCAGCATCCCTTCCAACCCAGGGCTTTTCTGGAGCAGGCACCAAAGGCTCTTTGCAGAGGGCCCTGGGAAGGCTCCTTGTGCCTTTAATACCTCTCTCCGGCATGCAGGGAAAGGGGCAGCTTTGTCCCTGGCTCTTGTGGGCAGAGTGAGTCACCAGGAGAGAAGAAAAGAGCCTTTTGCCTCTCGCAACAAAGGTTTGCTGGGAGCCGTGTGTTGTGCTCAGGGTGGTCGGTCCTCAAGCACGAACCCTGTGGCTCCTGGTCACCTGTTGTGCTGTGACATGGTCTATGTGGTGCCCATAGCATCATGCCTGTCTCTAGGCATCCCTACAGCCGGGGTGGAGTGTGCAGAGAGCTGCGTGGGTGGAGAGGAGCCTTGCTGTGGGACTCACAAAAATGAGGTGTTTTCACAGATTGAAAGACTGGGAATGGAGGAAACCTGAGTCTGACATCCAAATCCCTCTTCTCAGAGTGTGCTTCCCAAAAGAGGGTGATGCCCTTGGCAGTCTGTGGCAAAGGAGAGGCATGTTTTGGGGGAAGTTGGTTTTCCATGGAAGAAAATCAGAGGGAAGTGGAAATGGGCAATCAGCTGGGTTCAGTTTAATTGACACCTTCAGTGTGAATCATTGTATGGAATGTCTCCTCCTTCAAATACATCCCCATGTCACTGTGGCAACAAGATTGTTTATAAAAGTTTCCCCATCCCCTTCTCCAAAAGCCAGGCAGCACGAGGCTGGAGGAGAGGGAAAATGTCCCAGGTCCTGATGCAGAGGGTCAGAAACTATGTGAAACCCAGAGATATGGGGTTTGGTGCTCACCACAGGTCCTCGACAGGTACAGAGTCTTCACCCAAAGGGATGAACTCGATGGCTGAATGTAGTGTGAGCTGCACACCTAGAAGAATTAAACCACTTTTTTTTTTTTTCCTACTGATTCCTTTAAGCACGTCAGCTTACCTGCTGGCTGTTGTCCCCTTTCGCAGCAGAAGTGTGCCACTCTGCACAGTGCCTTTCCAAGCTGGCAGTGACTGCAAGCCTGAAAAGGCCTCTTTAATGCATTTACAGGCATGTTTACCTACTCCCACCACTTTTTTATGGAAGCGGGTTTCCAGCAGGCAGCTGTAGCATGCATCCTTCCAAGCATCAACCTCATCAACCCATGGCATATTGCAGGGGGACAGGGACCGGAAGCAGGAGAGGGTCTTGAGCCTTCCTCCACCTCTCAGGAGCACATCTCTGCAGGGCAATCTCAGCTGAGGAATGCTTTTTGTGAAGCTTGTTTGCTCCAGGATATCTCTCTTCAAGGCAGCCAAGTTTCTCTGCTCTCACCGAGGCTGTTTGTCCAGGTGCCCTGCAACTTGCACAATGTTTTCCAAAAGAAATTAAGCAGCAGTATTTTTTCAGACTGCCTGGTGATAGCTGCATGTGGATGTAGTTTGGATGGCTCTTCCTTTCCCGCCAGGAAACAGTAACGTGGAAAGCATTTGGGAACCTGAAATAGCAAAATCTGTTGCCTGCCTGGAAATGGGCTGCTTAAAAGGGCTCTGCCCAGATGCCCAGAATACCAGGGGCTGCTTGAGGTGGGAACTGAGCCTGAACCAAAAGCTTAGGAAAGAATAGCGGTGTGGGGTGAGTTGGTTCCCACAGAGCAGGATCACATTTTGGTGGACTCCATGATAACCCAGTCCTGGCTGGCTGGGGGGCTCCTGGGGCAGGTGAGCTGGCTCGGGGGCACCAGCTGACTCCTCCTGAAGGTGTTGATGGAACAGCGCAGGGAGCCCAGCCACTTCCAGAGCCTCAGCTGGGGCTCGCTGGCATCCACCGGGTGATGGGGCACACACTCACAGGGCCCAGAGTGGGACTAGTCCAGAGCTAATGGCTTGCAGAGGGTGACAAAGATGAGGAAGGTTGCCAGAAGGAGGAAGATGCAGACCAGGGCGACGATGATGGGCAGTGGGTCTGCCCTCACGGGGTATGCAGTAATGAGTGGGACCAGCTCGGTGGTTGAAACCAGCAGCCCAAGGAGAGGTGGGGTGGGAGATGTCCCGTTGGCAGCATCCCCTGTGCTCATCTTCCCTGCAGTGCACAAGAGACAACACAGAGAAACAACACAGGTGATTAGCACCTGGAAGCTGGACAGACAGCCACCCTCTGTCCAACCTTGGCTTGCTTTGATGTCCAAAGTCCTCCCAGCCATGTTTTCTGTGACACAGGGTGACGGGAGTCTGTCTGCTTTGCCAGGAGGCAAAGTGCAAAGCTGGGATTTATATCTGCCCTGAGCAAGTGCAAAACCATCTGTCAAAGAAATGTAGCACAGGTACAGGCAGTGCCATGGCCCCAGTGATGACACCTGTATGCACATGTAGCATGAAGCTTTTCTGGGGCTGATACATAACCAGAGAAGGTCCAAAATTCATTTTTATCTATTGCCCAGAAATGTGGTTTTGCTGAATTGGCTGTCATTTGGAGTTTTTAAATTATTCCCTCTCCCCTGAAGAAAATGGCTAACTGGTTGAACATCTGTCAAGGTCACTAACTCCCCATCGAGTATTGCACTAGCACTGCTTTTTTTTTTCTTTTTTCTTTTTTTTCTGTCAGGGGCGAAATCTAATGCCCTCACCCTGCTTGTGCTGAAAGTCCTCTTGGGTTAGGTGTTTTGCTGACCTGGTTTCAGGTTCAGACATGCCTCAGGTTTCTCAGCCAGATCTGCAAACAGTGATGCAAACCGCCTTCCCAAAGCCTCATCAGTAGGAGCTCTTACCGAACACCTGATGGCAACTGTCTTCTCCTTTCCCCACTGGGTCAGTTCTCCTCCAAGTCACATCCCCAGAGCAGTCTGCACCCATCATTGTGCTCCCATGCACCCTCCTGCACTGACTTTCCTACAGAGAGGTAGGAGTGAGAAGAGTAATGGAGAGCTGTTAGACTGGTCCATGGCTGGGCAGCCTGATGGCAAGTACAGGTTTGTTGGTCTGTTCAACCAAGGAACAAGTGACAGGATAAGAGGAAATGGCCTCAAGTTGCACCAGGGGAAGTTTGGATTGGATATGAGGAAGAATTTCTTTCCTGAAAGGGTTCTCAGGCATTGGAAGGGGTTGCCCAGGGCAGTGGTGGAGTCCCCATCCCTAGAGGGATTTCAGAGTCATGTAGACATAGTGCTGAGGGACATGGTTTAGTTGGGGACTTGTCAGTGTTGGGTTAATGATTGGACTCTATGATCGTAAAGGTCTTTTCCAATCATGGCAGTTCTGGTATTCTGTGACTTGGATTGAGACAATTTAAAATTAAGAGTTTGTGAGGGAAAGACAGGCCTGTAGGGACTGCCAGCGTCTCTGGGTCTGCTCTTGCAGCTGCTATCCCAAAGCCATGCAGGTTTGTGTAGGCAACAGACAGACATTTACTGGTAAAACATTCAAAAAAGGGGAGAGAAGACATCAGCAGTGTGTCTTTGATCACTAAATGGAAGCTATGAGACATCCCAGCAGAGAGGAGCCCAGTGGAAAGTGAGATTCTGTGTCAGAAGAGACGAGTATCACTCCCTGTCCAAATTACACAGGTGGAAACAACCTTAATTGAACACTCCAAGGGCCACGAGGCCAAGCGTTCAGAGGTTGAGGAGTCCTTGAACTCGGGTTGTCTGTGCTGCAGCCGTACCCTCTGTGTGCTTAGGCAGCTGAGCTCCCAGCCCTGGTTTGCTGGGACCCTGCCTGGTCCTGGTGGAGACAGATCACACATGCAGGGTCTGCTATCTCCTCTCCCTATGGTGTGTGGAGCCCATCCCCACAGCCTGCTGAGGTGAAATTATTCATTTCTTAAGGGCTTTCTCTATAGCTCTCACCACTGCAGACCCAAGTGCTTGCAAGTATGAATACGTGTACTTACAGGAGACCTGTGCGCTGTTGTTGGTCTCCCCTCACGGGCAATGAGCTGAGATACGGAGGGAGGAAGGTTAGAGGTTTATTTCCAATTTATTTCTGGAATACTTGGCATTGCCTGGGCTTGAACATTCAAAGCTGTGATGCCAGCAGCCTCAGGGCAGGGTCTGTATTGGCCTGGTCAGAGCTTGGAGGCTCTGGGGAGATGTGACCACTTCCATGGGTCAGAGCCAGGTCTGCACTCAGAAAATGGGAAATGCAAAAAGCAATGGATCAACATTTGGGAACACCTTAACTTGGGTGAAACCCTGTGCTTATTGCCAGCAGGCTCAGGGGCCAGGGCTCTCATCCCCTGCTCTGAAGTGATCTATGCACCCCTCTTCACCTCAAAAGCATTTCTTCATCCTGCAGCCTCTCCTTACCTGTCTCAGCCCCTTCCCCTTCAGCTCTGGGATCAGATCAGCCCCTGGCAGTCACAGCCATCCCAAGGACCCTTCTGCATGGGCAGGCAGTGTCCCAAGGACCCTGCTCCATGGGCAGGCTGCTGCCCACTGCCCAGAGCATGGAAAGCAGAGGGCAGGGCTGTGGCTGAGCACACACACCAAAGGCAGCCTGAATCAAGGTTACCACAGCTACCTTCATTCTGGCATTCCTGACCACACATGGATTGGCTCGACGAGCTTATATTGTTCATTAAGATTGAGCTGGGAGATGTGGGTAATTTCTTCGAGTTGTTTTTTGCTCTGTTGGTGGTGGCTGTAAGGTTTTTATTTTAGAGCCAGCTGCCTGTGTCGGCTAGAAACCCATCAGGGGGGCTCACAGTGATGTTTTCCTAGGCTTTTCCAGCCATGCTCTCTTCTCTCGCTTCCCACTCGTCTCTCTGCAGGCACAGCTCCGCTGGCAGAGCTGGGGGGTTCAGGGAAGGTCCAGGCTGCCTCTCACCTTCCAGAAACAGAACCACTGAAAATCTGGGAAATCTTTGCACAGTATAGATGAGCGGTGACTTTTTTTTAGGGCTGATAAGTTTTCAACGTATTAATGTGGACAAAAGGGATTCCCCCCAAACCTCCTGCCTGTGACAGAACTACGGTGGGTTTAGCAGAATTTCAGCAAAAAGCCGCCAGCACTGGGAACGAGGTAGCTGAGGATCAGAGAGGAAGAAGAGAAATTGCAAAAAGCAAAATGCTCCTGAGGAAGGTGGAAAGGAAGAAGCAATTACTCTTGTGCATGAGCAGAAGAGAGTGCTATTCTGCCCAGCACCGAGTGCTGCCTGCCTGGCCAGCTGCAACTGGTTGGTTTGGCAGGAGTTTTTCCATACACTCTCCCTCCTTTTTCTCAAACACCTGCAAAGAAAAGGCTGTTTCCAGGCACTTCTGTGCCTGTGACACAGCTCAGATGAAAAGCAGCCCTCTTTTCCCCTCCCCATCTTGCTTAGCAGTGATTTCCTGGAGCTCCCCAGTTTTTCCCAATGCACTAAGTCTTTCCACTCTCCTGCAGGAGCAGATAATGCTGGAGGGTCCCAAACCCCCAGCTTACCCACCTGGCTAGCTGGGCACTGAATGCCAAGGGCTGAAAGCCATGCTGTACCCCAGCACCCTTGCTGTTAACCACCAGCACTGCACCCACAGGACTTTCCCCCGCCCCGTCACCAAGACAGACAAAGCAACGTGACAGGGAAGGGAGGAGGGATGCCTGACTTCAAACTCACCCCAAATTCCACATCTTCCCTCCCCACCCCGTTTGCAGCCCTTTCCCCGGGTGGCTGCAGCTCTGTAGCTAGGGATGGTGACATGTCCCTGGCTTGTCTCGCTCGCCCCTCGGGGTCAGCTTTTGTGTTTGCCGCAGGGGTTTGGGCTCCCTACCTCTCAGCAGCTGGCCAAGCTCTGGCTTTGCGTCCTGCACTCCTGCCTTGCTGCCTCTCCCACCGTGCACTGCCGGCTGCCAGCCCCCTCCTGCCGTTTGGTGGACAAGGGAGGGTGGGAGAGAGATGGCTGCCAGGCTGGGGACAGCCTGAGCCTGAAAAGCCAAGGGGGCCCCAAGCCCTCTGCCAGGCTTTGCCAGCACAACCATGCCCAGGGGCTGTGCCCTTCTGGGGAGAGAGGTCAAGCCCCCTGAGACGTGTTTTCCCAGGCTGTGGTTGAATGGTACGGTCATGTGCTGAACCCCTCGTGCTGCCCTCTACACGCCTGCTCCCCCTTTTCCCAGCAATTCTGTGCCAAGCCGCCTGCTTCATTCCCATCTTTTTATCCCCTCTCCTTCCTCCTCCCCTTCTGACCCCTTCCCAGGGGCTGGGGGTGATTGAGGTGGCCTGGCAAAGGCTGGCTCTGCCGGCAGCCCACTCACTCTCGCAGCAGGATAAAGCAGGCTGGAGGCACCCAGCGCTCAGCTGCACAAGGTGGCCTGCACCTGAGGCAGAAAGAGCTTTTGTCCCACCACTTACACTCAAATGCAATCGTTTTCCCAAGCTTGGGACAGTCTATCAAAGTACCACATGTCCTCTGAGACTGCAGTGGGTCAAACCAGCAGCAGCCAAGGTTTTTCCTGGCAGCAGGCTGTGCCACGGCAGTGGCAGGAGCACAACTTGGTTTAATGCAAATTACTTTTTTTCTCTTTTTAAATAAAACCCAAATACCTGGGCTGAACCATTTCACCTGGTTTCTGTGCTAGAACTGCCTGCAGCTAATGCTTGGGTGAGCTGGAAGAAGGGTGGCTAAAGGGGGTGTTCACAGCCTGCAGTTTGCTGCTCACATGTAGTGCTCATTATGTTGAAAACCCTCCCTTTTGCTCACCTTAAAATCTATTTTCCTGGGCACAGCAGGACAGGGAATGGCACAAAAAGCTACAAAGATTTGTCTGCCATTCCTTAGGCTTCCCTCCCACTGCTGCTACCCCAGCACCGTGTTTTGGCTGATGGGATGGGTTTTCCCAGGAGGGACCCAGTTCGCTCGGCAGGTTGGTCTCGCCATGCCAAGGCAACTGGTCTGCCTGGGCATCACTTGCCTGTTGGTGCGGGGTCCATCCATCACCCAGAAGAGCAGACAGCCCAGCTCCTGCCCCCAGGGTGGAAGAGCTGGTCGGGATGCAATGGCAGCTTCAGAGGGAGAGCTCTGCAGCGAAAGGAAGGTACTGGGTCCATGGTGAAACACAGAGCGAGGCACAGGGTTGTGTCCAGCTGTAAGCAAGATGTGAACTGGTCTGGGACAGAAGAAAATGGTGTGCATGCCACAGGGGTGGCAAATCCAGATTGTTTGGAATGCAGAGTCAGCATTTTCTTAAGATTTCTGCTGATGTGGGCTGACTTGGTAGAAGGGAAGAAGAGCAGTTCCAGGCATCTCAAAACTGCATTTCAGAAGAGCATCTTTGCCTCCTGCAAGCGTCGTGTGGGGCTGTGGGTGAAAGCTTTACAGCTGAGCTCCTGTAAATGGTCTCCCTGTTCCAAATCGCAGCAACCCCTCCTTTTTGCAATGCACGTCTGGGCACAAACCCCCACCTGCCTGGGAAAGGAAAACCCTGGGTACTATTTGTGGGCAGAGGATGTGGCAGAAGATGCCTTCCCAGGGAAAGCAGGTGGAGAACAAAGGCCAAGACATTCCCCATGTCCTCACCCTGGTGATTTGCGAGTGGCCAGCGCTGCGGTCGTGGTTTGGATGCTCTGTGGGAAGTGGTTTCTGCAGAGGGGAGATGCAATGGCTCGATGCCAGCCAGGGAGGAAGCCCAGGGCCCATGGCCCCTCACTGGGTCCCGCTTCCCAGCTGCCGGGGCCGGTGAGCTGCTGGCTGGGCTCTGTGGGGAAAGCACTGCAGTGTTGTTCAGAGACACCAGAGGGGACCCGTGTCTTTGATTTCTTGGGGCGGATGGCTTACTGGAGACGTGCATGGACTGTGAGGACTCCAGCTCAGGAGTGCTCCCACCCACTGCTTGGGGTCTTGCAAGGCCTCAGACCAGTGTCCAGACCACCAGCATGCACTATTCTGGTTGCATTCATGTTTCTTTTGGTATTTTTCGTGTGTGCTGCTGCTTGGGTGACTCGGCAATAGCTTGCAGTGAAAGAGTAAATGCAAGCAGCTCTCAGAGCCAATAGACCCAGGTGCAGGCTCGTGTGCTGTCCAAGACTTGGATCGTTCCTTTACCATGGCACATGACAGACCCCGATGCCTTGGGCTGGGTGCCCACCAGGCATCGGAACAGCTCTCCCTGCCCAACCTGGGCCAGCTTTGCAGGTAGGAAGGCTCCATCCCTGGTGGCATCTCCCCCAAGGCAACCATGGGTGTGCAGGGCAGGATCAATGGAGGCACCTCCACCAGCACACTGACCCACAGGCTTTATGGCATGGTCCTCAGGCTCAGGTCTCATCCTGAGCCCATCCTACAGCTAACCTGACAGCTGAGGGCTCCCGAGTCTGCTATTCCTGCTGTCTGGTGACAAGGGGAGGACAACTGAATTTGCTTTGTGGTTGGTAAGATCCCTAGCTCAGATGGAGAAGCCACCCCAGTCTCAGGCAGGGTGGGAGGACTCTTTATGGTCTGAAATCTCTACCTCTCACCTTCACTGCTTTTCTTTTCTCATGAAGGTGAAAGCCACAGATGCAGACGAAGGTATTAATGGGAGAGTGTGGTACAGGATCGTCAAGGGTAAGTCCAGGTGTCCCTTCCTGCATCGGTGTGTTTGCCCCAGGCTCTGGCCAGCAGTATGCACAGCCTTGTGCTTTCCATCCTTTTGCACTTTGTAAGCTACAGAAACATCTTCCCCATCCCTGAGCAAAACTTCAGCATCAGGGTTAATTGCTGGGAGACAGTTTGTTGTGGGTGGACATCTAGATGCTGTAGCTCCTGGCTTGACCAGGGCCAAACCCTCCTGAGCTGATTCTGATGTAGCTGAAGGTGATGGGGGCTAGGGTTTTGCTCAGTAATCTGCCTCCAAGGCAGCCTCCCGGGGGGGGCTCGGTGTGTCACCAGGACTGATGCAGCGGTGATGGGCAGCATCCATCTGGCTTCTCACTCCACCAGGAAACGAGCACAACAACTTCCGCATCAATCCCAGCACCGGGCTGGTGATGCGAGGTGTGAGGCACCTGGATAGGGAGCAAAACTCCTCGCATGTCCTGGAGGTGGAGGCCTACAACACGGAGCAGGGACCCATGAGGAGCTCTGTGCGGGTGAGGACCTCGCGGCTGCCAAGACGGGGGCAGCGGGGCTGGGAGGCAGAAGAGGGAATGGAAAATATTTGGGATGCTTCATCAGAGGGCAGTCATTTCCAGCACTTGGAGGCATGCAGGAAGTTTGAGAGATCTAGCATGGAAATGCTGACAGAAAGTCTCCAGGGGCTGTCTGTGGGTGGAGAGGAGCTTGTTGAGGGGTTTTTTTGGTTGGTTTTTTTTTTCTTCTTTTTTTCCTGTGACATTTTGGTGTGATGAGGCTGCTAAGTGGTGTGGCAGTCACTGTTGGAGGGAGTCCTGCTCTCCCAGTGAGATGTGGCTCTTCAGGTGGAAGAGCTGAGACTCAGCCTGTTGGAAACTGTGTCTCCTGGCCAGACTTCTATTTAAACAAGCCAGGACCCAGTGGCAATAATCTCTAGCAGTGATGCACCAGCTTCCCATGGTTCCCACAGACCCAGCCCACTGGTTGCATCTATTTTTAAACCCACTGGTGGGGTAGACTCTGGCTGAGTGTGACGTGCCAGCAGCACCAGCAGCAAGCAGAAAAGCAGGAGGAGAAAGGATGTTCCCTAGGGAAAGAGCAGCTCGACCTGCTGAACTCTGAGCAAAATTTCCCACCGAGGTGTCAGCTTTTCAATGTTGCGGGGTCTCTAGCTGCAAGGTTTCAAGCAGGGGATCCCAAAGCATGGAGGAATTAATATACAGATTGTACCTCTCTCCAGCCAGGGAAAGACTGAGTCAGTCCAACCATGGGACTTCTTTAGATCTATGATGTTAGTCTGTGTGTTCACTCTCCATCACATGGTGTTTGTAGTAGAGAGAACATTTCTCTGGTGCAGCAGATGCGTGCCATGAGGGATATATTTTCCCTCACAAGTGTAAGCAGCTGGAGAGGGTTCATCAGCCTACTCAGCTCACCCATGGTATCTCCGGGGGCTTTTGCAGGTGATTGTCTATGTGGAAGATGTCAACGATGAGGTGCCAGTGTTCACCCAGCGGCAGTACAACCGCCTGGGGCTGCGGGAGACGGCAGGGATAGGGACTTCAGTGGCGGTGGTCCGGGCCACTGACCGAGACACAGGTAGGAAACTGGGGGTGAGAAACACCCAACTTGGGGGGCAAACAGTGAAATCAGCAGATCCTGGCTTGGCTGGATTCAAATATTCACATGGGATGGGCTCTGCTCCATGGTCAAGGTCAGCATCAGTGGTGCCTGCCTCTTTGGGATGCTTGGTCCAACCTGCAGCATGCTTCCTGCTCCTGCCCCAGGGAACGGCGGTCTGGTGAACTACAAAATCCTGTCGGGTGCTGAAGGGAAGTTTGAGATCGATGAGAGCACAGGCCTTATCACAACAATCGAGTACCTGGACTACGAGACCAAAACCAGCTACCTGATGAACGTCTCTGCCACGGACCAGGCACCCCCCAACAACCAGGGCTTCTGCAGCGTGTACGTCAGCCTGCTGAATGAGCTGGATGAGGCCGTGCAGTTCTCCAACAGCAGCTACGAGGCTGTGATCATGGAGAATATCCCCCTGGGCTCTGAGGTGCTCCGGGTCCAGGCCCGCTCCATCGACAACCTCAACCAGATCACCTACAAGTTCGATCCCAACACCAATGCCCAGGCACTCTCCCTCTTCAAAATCAACGGGATCACTGTAAGTAGCCATAGCATGGTCCCTTCTGGGTTGGTTGTCCACGTTGGACTTTGGGGGCCAAAACAACTGTTGTTTATCCTTGGCAGGGTGTGATCACGGTCAAAGGCCAGGTAGATCGAGAGAAAGGGGATTTCTACACCTTGACAGTGGTGGCTGATGATGGAGGACCAAAGATTGACTCCACGGTGGTGAGTAGCTTCCACCCACTTCCCCACCATCCTTTGCATGGGCAGACCTGACCTCAGGTCACCTTCCTCTTCCTAGGACAGTGTGTCCTAATTGTCCTCCCTGCTCAAGCCGCAAGGGTCTGGAAACCTTGATTTGGGGGAAACCCTGTATTTGCATAAGCACAGACTGCTGCCTTTTAGCTTCTGTGTGTCATATGGTGGGATTTCTCAGAACAACAACAAAAAAAAATCCTCCTCTGTGGAGTTTGCAGATCACTTACTGTGCTAAAACAGTTTCAAGGGAGGTAAATTTGGAGGCCTTGAAATACTTTGTGGTGGTTTCTGTTTAGGAGGGTTATATTTGGCAGTTTCAAAGGCAGCCGAGCAAGGGGGTGATTTGCATTTCTCTCCTGGGGCAGGAGGCACAGCGGGTGCAGGGGAAGCCTGGTCCCCGTGCCATGGGCAGGGGCAGCTTGGCTGGTGCTACCCAAATTCTGCTGGTTTGGGCCAGCTGAAGGAGCAGGACCCTGGGAAGGGGGTTGAAACTGGAGGCTGTCCCTCAGTGATGGGCATTTCCAATGTTCTCGTGTCTTGGTGCATCTCTTGCCTCTAAAAAAGGTGCTGGATGGCAAAGGCAAGAAATGGTGCTGCAAGCTCTGCCTATCCCCACCCATGGATGCCGGTGGCCATAGTCTCCACACACTGCTGGGCTCTTGTATGAGCCTCTCCCAGGGCTAGGGGAAAATCCACCAAGCTTAGTTAGGAAAAACAAAGGGATGAACCAACCAAGGAACCTCTGAATCACTGCATGGGGGTACCCGTGCCCTCCGACACTGCCATGGTGGGATGTGGGTCTAGACCCTGCCCCTCACATGTGCCCACACCTCCTCATCCCCCATTAACTCCTGGTTCTTTGTGTTCTGTTTCTCCTCCAACAGAAGGTGAGCATCTGCGTCATACTGGCATCATCTTGAGGGCCAGGACCCATCCCGAACTCCACACTGAGCTGCGGGAAGGGACTGGGGTGGAGGTCTCCAGTCCCATCCCACCAGCACCAGCCTCTGTGATACCCCCCAGGACACGGTGCAGCCCCTGTGAGCCACCCTGCACTTGGGACGGCAGCTGCTGGATCCATCGCAGCAGCTGAATGGGCTCTCCCCACTCCTGGCTCTGGGTTTTTAATTCAGTAATAACAATAACTGAATCACCCCGAGGTGCAGCACCTCACTCCACGGCTTCCTCTGGGATGTTGTGACATTGAGCCTGGCCGCACCTGGGAGCTCGGGGCACCCATAAATAGAGCCCCGGGAACAGAAAAGCTCTTCCTCTCTCATTTCTGTGTCGCATTGCAGCTCTTTCATTAAAAACACGATGAGAGCATTTCCTCTGGCTAATTGTGGCTGAGGTAGCCTGGTCCCTGGTCACCTGCAGTGGAGTGTCCCGTGAGCATCTCCTGCCTGGTCTCTCACTTGCCTGTGTGCCTTTTCCCAGGAGAGAGCTCAGGTCTTCTCTATGCCCAGCTTGCCTTGGTTTAGTTAAATACACGCAACTCCATTGTCTTTGTGCCTGTTTAGCTTTAAAGCAAACCCTGCCCAACATCTGGTGCCATGAGCACAGATGAAAAAATAATGACATGTGAAAAGTTTAGTAGGAAGGGGTGACCCTGCAGCAGCGTGAGTTACTCTGTGCCCAGCTGTTTGAAGGATAAAAAAAATGGGGGATGCTCCATAGAAAAATAATAGAATCATAGAATGTTATAAGTTGAAAGGGACCCACAAGGATCATCGAGTCCAACTCTTGAGAGCTGCAGCACCCTTGTGCTCTTTCTCCAGGCTCTAAGCATTCCTCCTCTTCTGCAGACAGGGATGTAGCTTCAGCTCCTGGGCTCAAATCCCTGCACCTATTCCCACATGGGATGGCCAACACTCACACTTGTGGCACCTCAGAGAGGTTCAACAGTTCAAGAGTTTGCCAGGGGTGTTGATGCCGGATGGGCAGGGGGCCAACTCCTGCCCGTGCCCTGCCCAAGATCCATGCCGTGCCCACAGGTGACTATCACGATCCTGGATGAGAATGACAACAGCCCCCAGTTCGACATCACCTCCGACTCCTCCGTGAGTGTGGCAGAGGACAGTGCTGTTGGCAAGCGGGTGGCCGTGGTCCTGGCTCGCGACCCAGACGCAGGCAGCAACGGGCAGGTAGGGAGGGTGGCACAGCAGTTTTTGGGCCACCCGTAAGGTGGTGTTTTGCTGACACAGAAATGCCTCCATCAGCATCTTCCCAACCCCTTCCCCTCTTCTGCATCCCTGTCACTGATGCCAGCAGTTTTGGGGGTGTTTGTGCAGTGGGTACCAGCGCTCCCCAGTCAAGGTGTGCAGCAGGAGAGGAAAAACATCCTTGGGCTGTCCAGGGCAAAGAGCTTTGTGGGACACATGTCAAAAGGAGCCCAGCAATCTGAGAACCAGCTGTGGACTCTCCTGCCACAGGGAATGGCAGCAAAGCCCTTGGCAGGCTGAGCAGGAAACTCTCTGACATTGTTTGTTATTTTCTTTACCATGCAGACATTAATGAGGTCCTGTCACCCTTAATACCAAAAATTGCTACTATCGTAGGAGGACTGTGGATGAGACCAGAGTTGGCCCATGGGTGTTTGCTCTGGGGTGGCTGCAATAAGCCAGCACACCCATGGACCCCGACACATTGTACCTTTTAAAATGCTCAGAGACCTCCTGAGGTGATGCTGGGGTTTATTATTGTAGGGTCTCCTTTCTCTCCTTCCTTCTCACAGCATCACATTGCCTGGCCTGTTTGTCTTTAACCATGATGTTTCCAGGTGACTTTCTCACTGGCATCAGGGAACATTGGCCGTGTTTTTGAGATTCGTACCACCAACAGCACCTACGGCGAGGTGTTTGTGGCAAGGCCGCTGGACCGGGAGCTGCTGGATCGCTACACCTTAAAGGTAAGTACCAAACCACCCCACTTACCTCCTTGGACTTCTTCTGGTTTGAGCATTGAGACTTTTCTTGGGGCTGTGAGCTTAAAAATAACAATTTTTTTAAAAAAAAAACATCTCCAACCATAGATCCAAGCCTCAGATGGTGGTGTGCCTCCCCGGAGGAAGGAGCACACTCTGCGAGTGAACATCCTTGATGTCAATGACAACCCTCCCATCATCGACAGCCCCTTTGGCTACAACGTGAGCGTGAGCGAGGTGAGCACCTGGCCCTGCTCCTCTCCTTCCATCCTCCCAAAGTGAAGTCTGACAACCCTGTTGTCCCCACCTGCCTTGTGGTCAGACCTCACCTTGGATAATTTAAGGGTTGGCCACCTTGGTTGCTGACCCCTTGCAAACCTCATCTTGGGTCATTTGAGGGCTGCTGGCCCCTTGCAAGCCCTCACTTGTGATGGCATCCTAGTTTTGGGGTACGAGAGAGCTCTGCAGGCAACTTAAGGCTGCAGGGACCAGCAGGAAGGAGAAGTGGCTACACACCCATGGAAATGCCACCGAAGTGACACAAGAGACAGCACGGTGCAGACTAGGAATTGCTTTCAGGAAGCAGCTCAGCAAGACCTAGATAATTAAGCAATAAAACACAATCAGGCGTGAGAAAAGACAACTTATTTCCTGACAGTTTAATTCCTGGACCGGGGGTTCTCAATTTGGTGATGAAAAACGAAATACGAGTAATTACCAGTGACACTTAGCTGTGAGGAAGTGCTGCTCATGATTAATAGCTTTGCATTAAAGTTATTGCCCTCTTAGGATTTTCTTATCTATTTAATACATGTTCAGAGCTGGTTGAAGAACAGAATTTCTGTTTTGATTTCCCCTGTAATGGGACTATCCAAAAATAATTAGTTGAGTGCTGAGTCCATTACACAGCCTTCACCTTTGCACGCACACTGGTTTTTAGATTCTTTCAGGCTGTGCCAGCCTCGCTAGGACCTAATGTGCAGCTTTCTGCAGCAGGGAATCAAACTGCTTCATTGCAACAAATGGGAGATGCTGTAGCATCAGGATAAAGAGGTGCTATTTCAGCGTGTTTGGTGACTTAGCAAACATCACCTGTTAGTCTTATTCCGTTTCTTTCTAAGAGCTAACGTAGAAAACACATTTAATCTCAGAGTTTCAAAAAGATTGGAGCGTTCAAGCAAAGGGCAGAGCCTTTCGTTGCTACTCCTGTGGCTGATTCTCAGCTGAGCTATCAGTGGCAGGGCAAGTAGCCTTGGTTAATTTTTTGCACAAAGATGCATCTATTAATAAAACATCATTTGCAATAAACAGGGCAAAAATGACATCCATACCCCATGACATCCAGGGGAAGGAGAGCAGCCTCCTGCTTGGCTGCTGGATATCGGGGCAGCGAGTTTGGAGCCTCAAGCACCACAATGCCTGGAAAAACCCCACTCTATATTAGAATACTGTTATTAATGTTATTAATTATGTATTTTATACATTATGAGGTGCATGTGTTTCATGTTGTGTATCTCACCCCTCCGTCTCACCCTGCAGAACGTCGGCGGTGGCACGGCAGTGGCCCAGGTACGCGCCACCGACCGGGACATCGGCCTCAATAGTGTCCTCTCCTACTACATCACCCACGGGAATGAGGACCTGACCTTCCGCATGGACCGCGTCACTGGCGAGATCGCCACCCGTCCATCCCCGCCAGACCGTGAGCGGCAGAGCTTCTACAGCCTGGTAGTCACCGTTGAGGATGAGGGCAACCCCTCCCTGTCGGTATGCCACAAAAATCTGCTTTTTGGGGAGGATGGAGCTGGGCAGCACTGCGGCGGTGAGCTTAGCATTGAGGTGTCAAGCAGAGAAGCGGGGAACAGGCATGGGGAGTGATGTTTTAGTGACCCAGCCTTTCAGGTTATGTCTCAGGGTCCACATTAGCCAGTATGAATCAAAGCCTCCTTCGGCACCTGGTACTGCAGGAACCCCTCTTGCAGTTGTTCATGCAAGATGCTTTCCATTTTGCTGCGCCTGCTCTGAAGGGGTTTTAGCAGAAGCACTGAACTGTTTCTCTCTCATCTGTAAACACCAAAAATACCATGAGCATCCCAACGAGTGAACATGCTGGAGGCTGCAGGAGTTGTCCTGCCCACTGGCTCCTTACGCTCTAAGTCCAAAAAGTGTTGAGATGTTGCTTTCACCCATCTCAGGGCAGGGGGTGGCTGGAGCAGCATCTGAACCATGGTTCAGCTCACTGTGAATAAGTTATGCCAGCAGCAATAATAAAAATGCTTGCATTTGGGGGCTGATACAAGACCCCATCCATCATCCTTTGATCTGGGGAGATGACCACCGTGCTTTTTAGCTACCAGCGTGCAGGTAACAGCATTTACTGCAGGCTGACTTCTTTCTCTTGCACCTTCCCTGCTCCACAAGTAGCAAGTCCCATTATTTGTGCCTTTAAGAAGGACTCTGGTGTAGGAGAGTCAAAAGAGCAAATGACGTTTGAGGCGTTTGGCAGCTCTGAGTCCCTTCTGACCCCACGGCTCTGCAGGGAGCTGTGCACATGTCTGCTGCACAAAGCAAACGCTCCTTGTGAGACAGGGAGGTGTGACACCCTGCATGACACCCTGCCATCCTTCCCCTCCTGCCCTCCACCTGCTATCTCAACTCTCTGATCTCCCGGCACTGCACTCTCTGCAAAGCCCTGCTCTACAGTTTGAGGAAACAGGTTGCAAACTGTGGCTTGCAACTCTCACTTCAGGCTTTGCATTCTCAACTCCTCCCTCCCTGGGTAGTTCACACACCTGCTTGTGTATCCCCATCTTTCTCTAAAGCCAGGCTGCCCCTGCAGCTTGAATCTAGGTAAATTTCTTTCTCCAAGAGAAAGAGAAGGCAGCTTTGTGTGACTGCAGCACTCAATGCCACCAGTTCCTCCCAGATTGGTCCCCATCACCCCGGCACCCTGGGAGCATCACTGATGCCATGCAGTGAGATGGCAAATCCCATCGCCATGGCTATGCCCTCTTCCCCTCTCGGTGCCAGAGAGGACAAGTGACACGGCTTATCACTTCAAGGGAGGTTCAGATTGGATGTCAGGAAAAATGTCTTCACTGAAAGGGTTCTCAGGCACTGGAATGGGCTGCGCATGAAGGTGGTTGAATCACCATCCCTGGAGGTGTTTAAAAGACAGGTAGATGGGGTGCTCAGAGATATGGTTTAGTAGTGGACAGGTACGGCTGGACTTGATGATCTCAAAGGTCTTTTCCAACCAAATGATTCTGTGATTCTATGCTGCCAAAGCGTTGTCTCAGCAGCCTTGCTTGTCCCCAGGGTTTCTGCTCTGTGACCACTACGTCACCAGCACAAGTTATGCCAGCAGCTATAATAAAAATCCTGCCACGCTGAAGTGAAACAAAGCATCCAGTGACCCAATTCCTGAGTGGAGAGAAGAGTTTCAGCCCTTTTCGGAGCTTGAGGATGCTTAGGTCTTGTGAAAGGCTGTCCCACGTGTTGCTCAGTGATTGCTGGCCTCACGCCTGGGTGATGAAATGATGTCTGTCAGGAATTTGTCACCTACTAGAAACTTTGGTTTCGCAAGTCAAGGCTGATGCAATGATGCACAAAAATGAATTATGGTTTATATGTACATCCCTCCATGTGCTTCAAGATTTGGCTTTCTGAGGATGGGAGAGGCAGAGGAGACAGAGGTGAGAGAGGACTTGGAAGTCCCGTGGTGATCTGTGGTATGCAGGGCAGCAAGGGTGCATGGAAGACTGGCTGTTCCCTTGGGAGCTGGATGTGCAGGGGGTAAAAGAGGTAAAATGCTGATTATTAAAGGAAAACATTTACCCAAAACAGCATTGCAGGAAAGAAAACCTTCACAAGCTGGTGAGCTGCAACTGGAAAGCCTTGGTGTCCTTGGGTGGGAATTGCTGGAGTCACCCAGGCTCTCTCTGACCCTGGTGCAAGCCTGCAGCTCCACCTCCCCAAAGACTGGTCCTGCTCCAGAGTCTTTGGGACACTTCCCACAGCAGAAGGAAAGATATCTACCCAAAGAAGCTGCAGCACCCACGTGCACAGGAGCGGGGCTCCTCCTGGCACCCACAGTCCCAGGCACCAGTGGCTGCAGCGAGGCAGGGTGGATCGGCAAAGCCGCTCCTCACCGCCCAGATGCCTATCTCCCAGCCACCCCCAGCCAGGGCTGCTTCAGCCTCCGCAGTTTCTCTTCCTGTCCACCCACTCTGAAACAAGAGTTCAGGTGAAGCACAGCGGCTCCGCGCTTTCCCATCAGCAAAGCCCCGAGTGCTGATGCAGCGGAAAATAGCAAGCAGCAGGGCTCCAGCTCAGCATGTGTTCCCAAGCCAGGTGCTTTCAAGAGCTGGTGGGACCCCGCAAGGGCCGTGAGGTCATGAGCATCTTGCTGGGTCACCTTCCCCATTACCATCCTGCAGCACTGTGCCATCTTCTCCACCAGCATGGCAGGGCTCCTACTCCAGCATGAGTGGGAGGCTGGGGACGTTGCCTTTTTCTCCTAAAACTCTTTAGTTTTCATTCTGGTGAGCTTTTCAGCTGGGAAATAGTCCCAGATGCCACACAGTGCCCCAACATGTTTCATCAGTGCTTCTGGCAGAGAACGTGGCTGCTGAGCTCACCTCTGCCTGCCCACCCCCACCTGCCTGTGGCACAGGGAATCCCAAAAAATGGGATTCCTGCAGCACAGAGAGAAACCTGTTTCCAACAAAGCTTTATTCTCTCATCAGACAGTGCATTTGTTAGCAAACAGAGAGACTCAGAGAGGGTTTCAAGGCAGTTAGGACCCGTGGGCAGGCAAATCCTCCACCTGCCTTTCTGGCTGCAGCCACTGGGACGGGGAGAGGGAAGTGCTGGAGGCACTGGGCGAGCTTCCCCAGTGAAGCCAGGAAAGGGGCTGAGCTGTAGGTGGCCGTAAAGCACAAGTCCCGTGCTCAGGAAGTTGCGTCCTCTGCGAGGGCGTTGGTGCTGGCTTCCCTTTTATCCCTCTGCCTGCAGCTGGACTGTCTTGAAGTTGCTCTTGCTGAAACCAATGCTGGATTAATCAAACCCTGCAGCGGAATGGGGTGTCCCATTGCACTGTGCCTGTTGCAGACAAATGCTGTTTCCTCCAGACGCTTAGTGTGAAAATTCAGCATGCTGCCGTGGAGCTGTGCCCAGGCACGCTGCCTGGCGTGGCTATCGCTCAGGTCTGGCACTGTTTTGGTGTAACTAATGATTATGTTTTTCTAGTGGCAATTTTTTTCTCTTCTTTACCAAAAAAAAAAAAAAAAAAAAAACCCCAAACATAAAATCCCACCCAAAACCACCACAGCCTTGGAGTAACAGTATCTACCACAGGCTGAGTCACGCTGGAGCCTGACCCATGACTTCTTTTGTATAAACCATGCCAGGGTGCTGTGTTCAGTCAGAGGATGCTGTGAGGGCACCCTTGATCCCCAGCGCATGGCAGGGTCCCCCGGCACAGCTGAAGGCA
Organism: Caprimulgus europaeus; assembly: GCA_907165065.1. The sequence continues at coordinate 37,129,429 of OU015529.1, read as the reverse complement.
GCAGCCCCAGGGATGGCCGTCCGGGCTGTGCTGGGAGGATGAGGGAAGCCAGCCAGAGCATTTCCCACTGCCCGCTGCATGCTCCCCTGCCTTCGCCTCTCCACAGGAACTCAGCCACATCACGGGAACATTCTCCAGCACCCTCCAGATGAACTTTGTAATTTATAGGCTTACAAGCATTTAGGAAAAAAAAAAAAAATCCATAAACATCTTTTTTTTTTTTTCTTTTAATCAGCACTGATAATGAAATGAACAGAAAGATAAATTCCCCTGATCCCAAGCCCAGGATAAAATTGCAGCAGAAACACGACTTCTCCCAATGTGTGTCCATCTGAAAATGCAGCAGCCTCGCAAGTCTGTGGCCGTCTCAAAAGGCTGGTGGGGAAGGAGGGCTCCATCAGCAGCAGGGAGCCTCTCCCCTTCCTGTTTTGCAACAAAAAAGGTGGTATGAGGTTGGCCAGTGACCCTGTTTTGTCTTGCGGTGGATAAAGCACTTTACCATCCACTCCTGGAGAGGGTGTTCAGTCAAAGATGCAGAAACAGATTGATGTCACAGAGCTTAAACCCCCGGCAATAAGTTAAATCCTCAAGGAGGTTTGCAGGTACGGGACATCCTTCCCTCCCTGCATCCTCATTTTTCAGCTAGTCCATAAAATATGAGCAGTACACAGCCTTGCTCTTCTCCATAGAAATTAGTTAAAAAACCAAAACCAGGGCAAGAGAGGTTCACATCCAGCCCCAGAGCAGAGCCAAGACAGGAGACAAGGGCAGGGCTCCTGCACTCATCTTCCTTTTTTAAGGGGTTGCTGCCCGTGCCCATGCTGTCCTCCTGGGGGTCCTGGCTGGGTGCCTGACTGGCCTCTCCCAGATGCAACTGGGGGAATGTGGTTTCCTCCAGGGTCTTTAGGCTTTCAAGGAATTCGGTGAGTCAGGAACAGGATCTGGAAAAGAGCAGATCAGGGTTATTAGTCCATCATGCAGCTTTGGGAAGTGGCCAAACAGTTTCCATTGGAGACTGCAGTGGAAGTAGAATTCTTGGGTCAGAATCCCAGAATGGCCTCGATTAGAAAACACCTTTAGGATCATTGAGTCCAATCATTAACCCAACACTGACAAGTTCGCAACTAAACCATGTCCCTCAGCCCTATGCCTACACAACTCTTCAATCCCTCCAGGGATGAGGACTCCTCCACTGCCCTTTGCAGATGGGTCCTTCCCATCTACAAAGCCCTGGGACTTGATGTCCCACATAATGCAAAGTTTGCAGCCAATATTTAACCCCCTCTTTCCCATTCACTCCCTTGGCTGCCTCTATCCTTCCCACCCCTCCTGTAGTTGTCCCCATGGGGGCTCCATATGGCCAGCCACTCACCCAGAGTTGGGAAGAAGCAGTCCCCAGGGCCAGGAGGGGACAGGGGGGTGCCTGGCTCAGAGAGCAGGTGCCGTCCGGACTCGGAGGGCTGCCGGCTGGCCATGTAGGAGAGCTGGGGTCGGGGCCACGGCTCCGTGCCTGCTGAGGGGACCGCCTCGAAGACAGGGTTTTCAATGCCCTGGGCACTGCTGTAGGAGAGGAGAGGGTGTGAGGAGTGGGGATTTGCTTTTTTATACCAGAAGCCCTTTTTTATCCCCAGGATTTTGGCTGAGCACTGGGAACAACCAAGCAGGGCAGGGAGCAGGTTCAGGTGGTAGCATCTCGGCTGGGAGCAAGCGGGGAGCCCGGTACAGGAGGGACAACTTAGCCAAAAGGCACCGTGGTTTCCAGCTCTCCTGGGGTATGGGGAGACGCATGCCCTTGGCAGATGCAAAAAGAAAGGAGGCACTTCCCACTTGGACGGGGGGAAGAGAAACAGTGGTTGTCAAGAAAGGGACAAGACCCCGAGTGTGGCTGCCACCAGCATCCCTTCTGCTTTGTGAGGCTGAGGATACGCACTGGCATCGAGAGGAGGAGAGGATAAGACCCTTGCAGGGTCCAGGGTGTGAGCAGAGAGGGTGCAAGGAGGTTGGGGGGAGCTGGAAGCATGTGGGTTTCCTCACCTCTCCATCCTGACCAGTTCATGGGCACCTGCCAAAGACAAACACGGTTGACATGAGTGCCAGCATCAAACCCAGATCCGTTGCCAGCACTGTTTTCTGGTGTCTCATCCCTCTTCAATTCCTATTCTTTCTTCGTGTTCCTCCCTTCGTTTCTCCTTTCTTCAGTATCAGCTGCTTCTTAGCTCCCAAACCTTCTTCTCCACATCCCTGCCACCTCCAACCTTGTTTACTCCCCAGTCCAACCTCCTCTCAGACTGAAACCTCAGGCTCCCAAGAAGGGGGAAGGAGGTTATGCCGCCACCATGGGGCCCATGTCACTCTCCCACAGCTCTGCAAAACACCGCCCCGGCTTTTGGCTGTCCCTGCATTTGTCTGGGCAGCACCCTGTTATTTATTTCCTCATTCCTTTTGCTGCAGATCCCTCAGCCCATCTCACTTAGGTGTGATGCTGCATGGTGAGCATCCCAAGCCAAGACACCAGTTTTGGCCAAGATTGTGCCAATGGAAAGCACCCAGTGGGAGTAACCTGTAGCTAACGTGGATTGAGACACCTCAGAAGCAACTCCCTCTGGTTTTTTGCCTTCCCTCCTGGAAGAAATAGCACTCAGGTGATGCTTTTCAGCACATGGAGAGGCAGCTGCACCCCAGCCATGGCAAAATGGGTGCATAAAGGCACACGACCAGTCTTTTTGGCCAGGGATGGATGTCGAAAGCTCAGTTCCCATTCTCATGGCTGGCATCGTGCCCGCTGCTGCTGCAAAAACCACTTCTCCAAAGGGTTTGCTCAGAGCCGTACAGCCACCCACTGAGCTCAGTGAGAGAAACCACAGGGCCCCTGGCTTGCCCAAGGCCTGGTTAAATGGCTCTGCTAGTTAAGGCAGTGCCCCTCTCTGCCTCATTACCAAAATCCCTAGGAGCCGAGCACGGGCAGGAGCTGGAAGCTGCCTGTACCTCATCACTGCCATGTTTTCTAGGGCAGGGGTAGTGAGGGGAGACCTAGCTTGCTGCAGGACTTTTGCTATAGATGTGTAAGGGGTCATTTTAAAGAGGTGAGGGGAGAAAAAACACAAATAATGCTTTTCCAATCACTTAGAAACCAAAGATTCTGTTTCAGCTGTGCGTTGGAGGGAGGGTGCCTTCATTTTCCCCTTCTCCTCCACATCATTTATAAAAGCTCTCAAGAATTTTGAATATCCTTGGGATGCTCAAACTACCATCAACCAGGCTCTGAGGTTGGAGTAGTTGTAGTGATGCCTGTTGCAGAGGGTGGAGTGGCCACAGTGTTGGTAGCAGGGGGTGGAGTGGCTGCAATGTCTGTTGGAGTAACTGAGCTGGGTCTCACAGTGGAAAGGGAGGAAAGGGAAGAGTGGGGAGGGGATCTGGCAGCATCTTTGCAGTTTCAGTGGTCCCAGCACACTCCTGGGGTGCCATGCGGGCATCGCGGGTCCCCCTCCTACCCCACACTCCCGGCTGCAGCCTGCAGGCACGTCCAGCCCTTCCCTGGACAGCTTTGCAGGAGGCATCTGGCGAGGACCTGTCTTTGGGTCACCTTACGCAGTGGCCATGGGACTGGGGACAGCCAAACCAGCTGACCCCAGCGGGACACAACCCACAGTACATACGTCTGCTGCTAACGGCTTGTCTCTGCTTGTAAATCAGGAGCAAGATGAGGGGCAGGCAGAGGATGCCCACGATGCAGGCGCCTGTTGCCAGTGCAGCAGCTGTGATATCTGCAAGAGAAGAAGGCAGAGCTGGAGCAGGTGGTGGGAAGGGTTCACCTTGCAGGTCCTTTGTTTCCTCAAGGCATAGCAGAAGCATGGGACAACACCGGTGTTGCTCCACGCCTCATGCAACACAGCACCCTCACACACGGGCAGTCCGCTCCTAGTGGGATTCATGCTGGGACTCATTGCCAGTTGCAGAGATAAGTTCTGCAGCATCGGTTTAGGACCTTGACCAATGTCCTTCATTGCTGGAGGACACCTCAAGGTCTTTCTTTGGTCTTCTAGATATGAGGAGAGAGGCAAGAGCCCTAATAAGGCCCTTCAAAGTCAGCAGAAAGGCTCTTAGTGATTTCAAAGAGTGCCAACCTCAACCCACAGCCAGCTCATCAAAATTGGGCTGCCTCAAACTACTTGGGCATCAAAGGGCTTGTTATCCAAGGTCTCTGCTAATGAACGTACCCCTGGAGAGCTCTACCACAGATGCTGCCCAGAAAGGCTGGCAGCCTTTGGCACTTCTGTGGCCATCAAGTTCTATGTGGGATGGCTTTTGGCAGGGTCAAGGGCTGCCTAAATCAAAGGGTAGGTTTGACTCAAGCCTTCCTTTCCAGTGCATCCATCTGGGGAAGCAGCCTCTTGCTCTGGGTATGGTTGGGGGAGGGATTTTTTTTCCCCTTTTCTTTTTTGCTGGGCAGGACAGGATGGCTCAGGGTTTGGGGCTGAGGTGATGAGACAGAAAGCATTACTCCTGGGGAGGATGGTGCAGTTTCTTGTGGCTGGGCTTGCCCCAACTGTGCTGTGAGCCAATTTTAACAAAATCTGCCCATTTAGCAGCCAGCTAACAGGGTAGACAGAGTGACTCACGGAGAAACCATCTGTGTAGCAAAGTGTGGGCACCTCCAGCATCTAGACACTGCGCACAGGGAGCCTTATGTTGTTTGAGCACTCAAACACTTCCCCCATTAGCGCATCTCTGCTCGGGGCAAGGTGGCATGGGCTCAGGATGGTGGCAGGGTGTTGTAAGAGGTTCCTGTGACTCTTTACTTTTCTGTCTCTTGGCATCTGCTCATGGCAGCAGCCACTAAATCCCCAATCATGTTTTTGGAGGGCTGAGGTACTTTACAATCACAGAGCGAATGATCTCCATGGGCTTCAGGGCAACCATGTACAGGTGATGAGACAGAGGAGGCTCTCCCCAGCTTGAGGACATGCAGGTTGGATGCATCCCTTGGAAATCACCCTCCCGACACCCAACCGTGAGGTTGCATCTGGACACCAGTGTGTTACTAGCAAGTGGAGATCCCTAGGGAAATGCACAGTGCAGGATGGCGAGCAACACGTTGGAGAGAAGGGTTTTTTTCCCTTTACCTTTGCTGCTGGTGGTATGAAATGTGCAGTTTTGAAGCCCTCCTTTGCCTGTGGAGGAGAAGAGAAAAGTGTGTTAGATCTCAGGGGGTTCATTCAGGTACCGCAGAGCTCCCACCGCTGCTAGCTGTGCTTGCCTCTGCTCACTGCTATTGAGATAGATCAGCCCAGAGCTCCCCAAAAGCAAGAGTTTAATCCTGGGAAGCTTATACCGAGATCCCTGCCACAACACCCCTTTCCCCTCACAGCAGTAGGGCCCATCCCTGGCCACACAGGCGCATTTTTTGTTCCAAAAGAAGAAATATCTGTCCTAATGCTGCAAATCAAGGACATGAGATGCCTTCCTCCAGCTTGCTGTCTCTGGACCGCTCTCCCCACTGGGCTCCTGTCCCAAGGTTATCTACAGCCCCTGCAGACCTCGCTCCAGCTCGGACCGCCAGCCAGCTCCTTTTATGTTGAAGTTTGTTTTCCTCTCTTCCAGAGAAAGGTTGAGGAAGATCACTGAAACTATGTAGCACAGATTTTATTGCACTCCAGTCTCTTGATTTATTTTAGGGTGGGTTTTTTTAATGTTCCAGTGCTCTCTGGCTCTAATTCAAATCTTCAACATCTGCTGCTCTTTGACTCTTGTAGCATGGCGTGGGCTTTCAGCATCAGCATATCTGTTCTCCCCAGCCCTGATGCTGCACCCCAGCATGGACATGGGCCTGGCAATGGCTCCCCTTTCCCCCCTCACCTTGCTGGATCTGCAACTCCACAAAGCCATGAGCAACCTGCAAAGTGTGGGGCTTGCCATGCTCCCACCTAGCCTCCACAGCATAGCAGCAGTAATTCCCACTGTCCTGCAATGTCAGGTTCATCACCATGATGTGAAAGGCACCATGGTGGTCAGGGACAAACTCCACACCATGATGGCCAGCTTGCCCACTGAGGAGTGATTTTTGGGTGCTGTTGCCCGGCGGCTCATGGTGCCTGCCCAGGTCATGGTGCAGCTCCTTCTCGGTGACATTGCGAATGTGCTTCTTCTCGGAGCAGCTCTGGTCACCATTGTTGCTGAAGTACCAGGTTTTGTAGAGCAGGTTGTGGTGGTCGGTGAGGGGACCGCTGATCCGGCAGGTCAGGGTGACGTTCTGGCCCTCGGGGCAGATGCAGAGCGAGTATGGGGTGGTGATCAGGAAAGCTGACGGCCCTCCTGCGAAGGAGAAGATACAGTGGTTGGGTCAGACCCTACAGCCCTGGGTTTACCCCGAGTTTGTAGCAAAATTTAAGGCCAACGGCATCCTGGCCTGTATCAGGAGTAGTGTGACCAGTAGGACCAGGGAAGTTATCCTACCCCTGTTCTGGGCACTGGTGAAGCCACACCTCGAGTGCTGGGTTCACTATTGGGCCCTTCACTCCAGGAAGGACATGGAGGTGCTGGAGTGTGTCCAGAAAAGGGCAATGGAGCTGGGGAAGGATCTGGAGCACAAGTGTGATGAGTTCACGGCTGAGGGAACTGGGGTTGTTAAGCCTGGAGAAAAGGAGGCTGAGGGGAGACCTTCTCACTCTCTACAACTCCCTGGAAGGAGGGTGTAGAGAGGTGGGGATGGGTCTGTTCAACCAAGGAACAAGTGACAGGACAAGAGAAAATGGCCTCAAGTTGCACCAAGAGAAGTTTAGATTGAGTATGAGGAAGAATTTCTTTCCTAAAAGGGTTTTCAGGCATTGGAAGGGGTTGCCCAGGGCAATGGTGGAGTCCCCATCCCTGGAGGGATTGAAGAGTCGTGTAGACATAGTGCTGAGGGACATGGTTTAGTTGGGGACTTCTCAGTGTTGGGTTAATGATTGGACTTGATGATCTTAAAGATCTTTTCCAATCATGGCAATTCTGTGTGATTCTGTGAAAATGGGGATCCCTCCCCAAACAAGCACTGCAAACCCCACCACCACCAGTGTTGGCAGAGGAATGGCTGGGGGCTGCAGGGAGGAATCAGAGCACATAAACAGCCTGCAGGCAGAGGGAAAAAAAGCCTTCATCCATCCCCTTGGGCAAGAAAAACTCAGGAGCTCCTTGTATCCCAAGAAAAGGGAGATGGGCCACATGGTGTGAGCCTGTCGCTTGCTCTGTAGCAACATCCAGCAGGGCTGGAAGGAGAACTTCACTCTAGAAATAACCCCTGGAGGACAGGCATGCTTTGAATATAGCCCAACATCCGCTGTTAATAGCAGCAGGGAGGCAGAAGCTTGCCCAGGGCTAGCAGAGCGAGGTGGAGTGGGGCAGAGAGATGGGAGTCTGCCCCAGACGCCTGCTTATGGGACAGCAGAACTCTGCAAAGCAGGGAGCGGCGTATGGTTTGCAAATGAGGAAATACAAGTGCTGCTGAGCCAGCTGCAAATAAAAAGGAGAAAAAAAAAGAAAAGAAAAGAGCTAGGAGGGGCCTGTGCCGTCCGAGATCAGGTGGGGAGTGAGTCCCACCCTGCTTGTTTGTCAGCTGCTGGAGAGGAGAAGGGGGAACTGACGATGCCGACTGTGAGGAGCTGCTTGAAAATGAAAACAATTTTCAGAAGGAAATTCCTGACTGCTGCTGGCTGTAGTGGGAGGCCTGGCAGAGGCACAGGAGTGTGTCTGGGGGGACAGAGGGAAGCAGAGGAGCGTACCACAGTGTTACTGGTTCCATCGCAGCATGCCAGTGGAGGGTACAGATGGTTAAGGGGAGCTGTGCATGAGGGGAGAGAAAAGAGCAAAGATGAGTGAGTTTTGGTGCTCTGGCCCCACTGCCAGTTTCTGTTTGCAGAAGTGCAAGCATCACCTTGGAAAGCTGAAGAGTAAGGAGACTCTAGGTTCATTGTCTTTAAATTATTGAGAAAAAGAGGTTCCTGGGGATTGTTTGCAGCAGAGAAGATGGTATGAGGACAAGATGTTATTTTATTTTGGTAACATCCTGTTGTGCCATTAGCTCCACCACTGTTTCGCTTTGAGGTTTTTCACTTGCTATATCGAGCAGGCGTCAGTCCCAGGCGGGGTGTGTGCTGTGCCTGCCCACAAGCCATCCAGCCAGGCAAGAGCTCCCCATGGCCAGGCTGCCGGAGAGCCAGCACCCTCCTCCGGGCAGGGTCACCTCATCACCGCCCTAGCGCTGGCCTCCGCTTCAGAGAGTGAAACTGAAAATCTCCCCCATGCCTGCCACCCCTCGTGGTGTCATGGCTGTTAGGAGGATAATGTAAGAACAATTGTAAGGCTCCTCTGTCTCAGCAGCCTGTCTCAGAGAGTGCTTTGCAGGGAGAGGGAGCTTCGGGGAGGGGATCTGTCCCATCGGATCCCCCCAGTCTGCAGCACATGGTGCCGAGGGGTCCCATGGAGCTGGGGATGGTTATGACCTTAGTGGAACCACTCTGGCTAATCACTCCGGCTTCCTGAGGTGACTCTGCCTGCAGCAGCACATCCCTGGGGCTGTTCTTGGGCAGAGGTTTGCATGGCCTGAGCTCAACACTGCCGCTTCTGCTTGTTTTCCAGCCCCAGCCACTCCCCAGCCTCGGATGCTGCTGGGGCTGGGATGCTTGACCGGGTTGGCTGGCGTTTGGCACACAGCGGAGCAGGTCTCCCACCTCCTTGCCAGCTCCGCAAGCACAAAAGGCACCTCAGATGTGTTTCTCCATACCTGCTGCAACGGGAAGTGCCCCATTCATATGAGGTGTCCCATGGGAGCCAGGGGAAGGGAAGCCAGGGCTCTATTGCAGGAAGCTGAACTTCCAACACCTTGCAAAAGTATCTGCAGAAGTCTTTGTTTTCTACCCCCACCACCCCCCCCCAAATAAAAGGGGGCTGTCCCGCTCATCCCAACACAGTTTACAAAGCTCTGCCTTACTAAACTGTCCAGCCTCCACCTCCAGGACTTGATGGGAACCATCTGGATGGGAAGTCAACACAGCCCACGCTTTCGGCAGCAGCACCAGGCTGCTGGGAGGGGCAGAGGCTACCACATGTGTGAAGCCTTCAGCATTCACTTCCAACTTCCCTTCTTTCTCCCAAGCAGGAGAAGGCTTCCAAAAGCCCATGAGCAGAGGAGAAAACGGCTGGGGAGGAGAGGTGGCAAGGCATGATGTGCCCCATAGCAGTGCCAGGGAGGTGGTTGTTCCCTCCTCAAGATGTAACGAGGCTTTAAAGCCATGCTAGATGCCAGATGGTGCCCGGAGGAAACGTCTGCTGTCGGCATCTTTACACTAAATCTCATGGATCTTAATCTTCCCTGGGTGCTGTTAGCTTCTTCCATGCCCAGAGCCCAGGTTTGGCTCCATCCCATCCCGGTCAGACTGTTCCCTTTGAAGTCAATGTCGCTGGGATATGCCAAAGTAAAGCCAGATGCCCAGCTCTGCGTAGCTCCAGCCAAGAGAGCCAGGGGAGTGCTGGATCCATCGAGGTCCAAGCTGAGAGCTGTCATCTTGTCACCATCTGGTAAAGACCGAAGAGGTCTCAAGCAGGTGCCAAAAGTGCTCCTCTTCCTTTTTGGCACCTCAGCAGCTTCACTCCTCCCTGCTGACCCGACAGTGCAGGCACAGAGCCCTGTGCAGCGCTGGTACATACCCCGAGCCAGCACCAGTGCCTCGCTTGAAACCTGGGAGCTTTCTTTTCAGAGATAACAAAATATGAAGAAGAAAAGTGCTAAAGCCAAGGAGCCTGTGACACTTTGCCAACAGCTTCAATAAAATGGGATTTCACACCAAATTCTGGGTCAGTGAGCAAGAACCTCTCCTGGTTGCTTCTCCTAACTTTGGTCCCCCACGATGGCAAGCAGGTGTTTGAGTTACACTCCTGTGACTTACAGAAGTGATTTCCACTTCATGTCAACTCTTCCCACTCTAGGGAAATCTGGGTGGGAGGGCTGCAGCCTTTGGAGTGGCTCATTTGCTGCAGAGGAGGGGCTGCCGGAGAGAGCAGCTGCTCAGTGCCGGAGCGAGGAACTCAACTTTAATTCCTCTTCTGGGAGCTTTTGTAACAGCCTCATGTGAAATTGCCACAAGCCCCATCATCACTGTGTTGTTATTATGCTTCAGAGTTATCAGCCGGGTGAGATGTGCAGGGACACCCATACCTCGGCACAAGTGCTTACAGCAGGAAAGAAAAAGGAAAGAAAAAACTTACTGAAGATGCCAAATGCCAGAGTTAATGGCCTTCATCTCCTGCACCCCAAGGGGTCAAATGGCTTTTTGGCAGTGAGGCCAGTCTCTGGGTACCCACCACAGGGAGAGCAGCCTGGAGACCCTGCACCTACCGCAGCATCCTTCCTTGTTTCTCTTCCAGAACAGCTCTGGCTTGAGGACAGGAGCATAACACTGGGTTTGCACTTGGGATGCGATTTTGGAAAGCCCAGCTCAGCTGGCATCCCTTGGGTGGAGAGGAGTTTCTTCCCCATCCACCTGGCTGCCAGCATCCCCAAATCACAAAGGAGCTGAACATCTCCAAGGGCTTGACTTCTCCATCAAGCCCAGCTAAAATTAGCCAGGGGTTCAGAAATTTTTGGCAGGCGCACGGTTGCACAAAGTGCAGTTCCTCTGGCACCAGGCTCATGTTGAATATCAATGTCCAAGCTTGTTGCATTGCAGAAGGCCTGATGTTCAGTCCCAGCACCCCAGATGTGTAAATGAAATAATCCAAAGCCCCATGGAGATGCTGGGAATCGCTCCCTCATGCCGAGAGGATGGGATGAGATGCAAAGCATGCTTCAATCCACACCAGCCTTGCTGTCCCAGAGGAGAGAGGAGAAGGGTCCCCTGTTGCAGTGGGACATCATTTTGTCATGGGGATGTGCCAACAGAAATCCTGTCACCTTGCCATCCCAGGATAGGAGAAGCCAAGCCCAACAGGATGCTCATCCCCTGTCTGCACAGGGCAGGGAGAGACCACGGTCCTGCCCAGCTTCATTCTCTGACTCTTCATCGAGAGATGAACTCTGGTTTTAATTGCCACCGCCCCTGTTTCACTGCCTGGCCCCAGAGTCCCAGTACGGAAACGCTGCCTACTAGGGCCGGTGTGCAGTCAGGGGTGAAGCAGCCCCCTCACAGAGCATCCCCCCTCGCAGAGCATCCCCCTGCCATGCAGGCAAGTGTCCGGCAAGCTTCCAGTGCTGGGAAGCACTCATTCAGGAGAAGGGACACTTGGTGGCTGCTCACAGTGGTCCTGGCCCAGCTGGCTGCCTGCTTGGAGAAGCTGCCTGGCACATCTCAGCAATTACGGTGGAGCAGAGCACCCTCCGAGAGGGCATCCCAGCCCTGCTTGAGCAAACCCCCTCTCTCCACTCCTCTGGGGCTGATGGAAGACTCCTCCACAGTGGAGGGGCAAAGTACCATGTGGGAATGGGGCGGCTTTTCAAACTCGGGGTCCTCAGCATGGGGCTGTCAGGGACAGGGAGTGGCTACTTTCCTTCCACGCATGTTAGATCAAAGCAAAGGAAGAAGGCAAAACCACAATCCCTGAGTTTTAAAACAGCGGCTCCCCTCTGGCCCCTTTCCCCCGACACAACCAGCATCGTGTGAAATGCTGGCTTGATCTCCCCCACTCCAAAATCAAGGGGTGAGAAAGTAAATAAGCCCCCGAATGCCCCAAATTCCTTGTGCTGAGGCACAGCCACGGCCGGGTGAACGCGCTGCCCCAGCGAGGAGTGTTTCTCTGGGTAGAGGGGAGGAGAAAGCAAGCCGGAGCTTACCGTGGGAAGCGAGCAGGGTGAGCGTGACCAGCAGCAACCCAGGCCGGTGGGACATCACCTCCATCGCGACTGGGGCGACCGGGGGGAACTGGCTTCTGCAGAGCCGCCTGCACGCTCTGAGCAGCCCCGCAGCTGCAGCTGGACTTGCACACACAGGAAATTTCATTGAGATACTGTACGAAGCGATGGAGAGAACTGCTAGCACCCCCAGGAGGTGAGATGTGGCAGGGAGCTCTGGGCATCCGGGAGGAGCGGCAGCCCCCAACGGGGCACCCCACGGGTGGGTGATCATAGGATCATCATAGAATCCTTTGCTTAGAAAAGACCTTTGAGATCATTGAGTCCAACTGTACTCACCTGCCCTGACTTTTCTAGGATATAGTTAATTTTCTTCTTAGTAGCTAGAAAGCACTGTGTTTTGGTTTCAGCGTGGGATTTGTTACGAGAAGAATGTTGATGAAGTACCAATGTTATTAGTTGCTGCTGGAGCTCCAGGTCACCATGTTTGCCTGTTCACAGCTGCATTGGGACTGGGAGGCAGAAGCACAGTGAACAGCAAAACCCAAAATTTTCATTCAGATATTCCATATCATATCATGGCATGTCAGTATATTAACCAGGGCTGACCAGAAGTCGGGGGTATTCTCTTGGGGATCACTCAGGCTCTCGCTCTTTCAGGGTTTCAGTCTGGGGACTGTCTCTGCTGCAGGATCGCTGCCTGGCACAGGCTGGGCATTGGTCGGCAGGTGGTGAGCAATTGCACTGTGCATCACTCATTTGTATATTCTGTTATCACTGTTATTATTACTATCATTTTATTTTAATTAGTAAATAGTTTTTATCTCAATCAATGAGCCTCCTTGACCTTTTCCTTCCAATTCTCTCCCCACTCCCTGGAGCCAGGAGGGAGAGTGAGAGAGCAGGCTGTGTTTGGCTGCAAGCCAGAAGGGTAAAACCACCACACTATCTACTACTAGACCATATCTCTGAGCACCTCTCAGCACTGATGCTTCAGTCCTCACCCATTTGCACAGCAGCTGGTGCATCTACTAGGTTTTTTCCTTATAGCACTGCAAGGTGTAGCTTAGAGCAAGCTGATCCCCCTGCGTGCAGTTTCGGGGTGCACAGAAGGTAGCAGAGGGGGATACTCATTATGCCAGGGGAATGTGGGTGCTGGTCCCCATCCCTTTCCCAGTGGGAGTTGATCCTCTGGGGCCAATATCCAACTTGCTTGATTAAAGTGCATTTTGCTTGTATTTATTATTTTTTCTTCTGTTTGCAAGGGCAGAAACCCTCCTGGGATGAACAAGAGCTGAAAGCAGTGCAAGGTCAGGGAAGGGAACAGAGCTTTCCCCTGCAGAAAAAGGGGAGCAAAGCATCCTTTTGCACAGGAGGGCCCTACTTTACCCTCAAATAGCAAAGCAGCACCACGGGCCGACTGACTTAACTCCTCCTGCAGCTTCACTTCAAATTCAAAAGGCACCGATGAAATCACCAGCCACCTTGTTTCAAACAGCACAGGCAGGTGCCTGTTCCCTGGAAAAGGGAGCCTGGCGACATGTGGAAGTTTGCAAATGGCAGGAAGCATTGCTGCTAACCTGCTCTGAATTTGGAAAGAATAGGATAGGATAGGATAGGATAGGATAGGATAGGATAGGATAGGATAGGATAGGATAGAATAGAATAGAATAGAATAGAATAGAATAGAATAGAATAGAATAGAATAGAATAGAATAGAATAGAATAGAATAGAATAGAATAGAAGAATAGAATAGAATTGGATATAATGGAATAGAATAGAATAGAATAGAGTAGAATAGAATAGAGTAGAATAGAATAGAGTAGAATAGAATAGAGTAGAATAGAATAGAATAGATAAAGGTAGCTAATTACCATGTAGCTTTATGGTTTTTACAGCAAACATGTCTGTGATGCTCTTGTCAAAAATGGAACCCTTGTCCAGCAGGAAGAAATCTGACACTGGGGGAATGTGTAGGCACAAAGTCCAGAGACTCCAAGAAAATGGCTTATCTGTCCCAAGATCCCATCTCTGAGCTGAGCCCTTAGGCAGGGTGGCCCAGTCTTGTCCCCTCCCCATCCCTACGTGTGCCCCCATGGTAACAACTAGAAGACACCCTTCAGTAAGGACATCCAAGTGCCTGTGCAGGGTCAGATACAGCTGGAAGAGGGTTAGGAGAGGCTGACACTGGCCAGTGGTGAAATTTGGGTTAGCAGGTAGATGATGGGACCTAGGGGAGGAGAAGCTGTATGTCTGCGATGCTCTTTTTTATTCTCCTGAGCCATGGCAGCATCATCTCCAGGTACTTTCCATCCTACCATATTGCCACCTTTGGTAATAACAACCAAGGTGTCCCCAGTGTCAGGGTGAGGACTCACACAGACCTCCAAATGCAGCGAGGCATGATGGGGTTCAGCCTCTGGCTTTCCCTGTGCTGCGAGCTGCTTCCTGGTGTTACCAGCAATAATAAAAACCAGGTGAAAAGGAGAGGGATCCCACAGAGATGTGCTTTTCTTGGGAACAAGAGTGTGATTTAATCTCTGTATGTTTATCGCTGTACCCAACCGTTACCTGGAGATGTGTCTGCAGCCATGGCTCATTTAATTTTGAGTCCTGCAACTCATTTGTGTCTCCTGGCAAGGTTGAGCCTAAGTTGGTTCTTGACCTTGAGAGGTCCAGCCTTCCCCTTCCAGCTCCAGGGGTTGCAGAGCCAATCCTTCCATAGTGCTTAACAAGATGTCTCCGTGTCCCACAGGCCACCACTACAGTGTATGTCACTGTCCTGGATGAGAATGACAACGCTCCCACTTTCCGGAAGCAGTTGTACGAGGTGACCCTTGATGAAGGTCCCTCCACGCTCAACGCCACCCTCATCACCGTGCAGGCCCTGGACCAGGATGAGGGACCCAATGGCACTGTTGCCTATGCCATCACCGAAGGCAACATCTTGGGTACCTTCCACATTGACAGCACCACGGTCAGTAAGGATGCCAGCCCCATCCCAGATGTGCCCCCATCCCACTCCCCTCACTCCTAGCCACTCTCCCCTCGCCTTGCAGGGGGAGATCCGCACAGTGAAGGAGTTGGACTATGAGATCAGCCACGGGCGCTATACCTTGATCGTCAGTGCCACTGACCAGTGCCCCATCATCTCGCGCCGGCTGACGTCAACCACCACAGTAAGGAGCTGCTGGCAGGGTTGCAACAGCACAGCTTTTTTGGGGTCGAAGAGTTCCCACTCGCGCAAGCGGTTTCACATCTCCTTCCAAGTGGTCACCAGTTACTTTTCCCAGCAGTGGCCAGTTTTCTCAGTTGCTGTCACCCCGCTCCCTCATGGAGGTTGCAAAACAGGGACACGGGCAAGGGATGCTCATGGTTTAATTAGCCCAGTTATTTGGTCCTGCAAAGGCACAAACAGAAGAAATTCACGGAGTTCTTTTAAGTTGCATTGTATTGTCTTTAGAAGTCCCCTTGGTTCTTCTTGCCTGAAGGGACAATAGATAGTAAACCACTGCTACAGCATTAATTTCTGCTTCATCTTTATCTTTCCAGATTATTTATCTGCTTTTTAAATTCCTTTTTCATTGTTTTTATGAAGATTATTTAAAGCCTCTAGTCATTTTTGCTGCTTCCCTCTATAGCTCTTCTATTTCTCCTGGACCGCAGTGACCTGAACTTAGTGCACTGCTCAAAGGGTGGGGAGGGCAGACTAGCAGCTAGCTCCAAAGCAAATATTTTGCAAGCATTGAATACACTGGTTATTTTTATGACTGAAAACAAAATTTGACAGCTTGTGTGGCAGGCATCACCCATGCCCAGAATGATTCCATGCAGGTGGAAGAGATTGGTTAGATCTTCTGCCTTGGCTCCCTATCATGGACCATTATGCTTCACCCAGATACCAAGCCAAGCGTTTTGTAGGCCCACAAAAGGGGGTAAGTTCTTGTGTGCAAAGTAAAAAAGAAAAACTGAAAGAGAGATACCAGTGTGGAAGATTTCCATGGATGAAATCTGTCCCCACAAGCCTAGCAGCACCATGTTGCACACCTGGGCAGACAGGAAGCCTTCAGATGTGTGCAGCTGATACTGCTGGAGATGCCTTCCTGGCCCAGGAAAACTGCAGTGGAAACCTTGAGACCTGGGGTTTAGCTGCCAGTAGGGAAGGCTGTAGCTGCCAGCATGCTGCAGGCAAATACAGAGCTTTCCCTACTCTTTGCCCAAGCAGAGATGTGAAGTTAGGAACCCCTTCAACAACAAGTACCGAAGCTAGGAGAGATAGGAAATGTCCTCCTTGCACGGCCCAAGGAGTTTATGCCAGCACCACATGAAAACATAGCTTTTAGGAGTAGGTTTAGTGATTATCTAAGATCCCAAGTGATGAGAAATCCATCACCCTGATAAGGCGTGCCAGTGTTTGTTTTCTCCACTGCTAGGAAACGGAGCAGAAACTCAGATATATTCTTCTGTAAAGATTAGATTTAGCCAGTAACAAATGCCCATCTGATGCGTTTTGCTGTGCTTTAACCGTAGGAGGTCTGAAAGCTCCTCATTGTCCATATTTCTTGTAACCATCCATACCACCAAAGCTCAATCTTTTATTAGCCACCGGAGACTCTCCTCCTCAGGCAGGGTTTCTCCAATGTGCATTTTCCCCAAAGCCTGGCAAGGGGATAACCCTCTTTCCAATATACTATAGTATAGAACTATATAAATATCTTCTATGTAATGTGATTCAATTAAACGGCAAGACTTGAGTTCTTTGGATCTTTACTGGCAGCACCATGGTCTACTCTGTCCTAAAACCATTGATGCTTTCCCCTTTTGAGATCTGTAGGATTGATTTGTAGCCAGCTAAGTGTGTCATAGGAAGGGATGTTAAGAGGGGAAACACGCCAGCGGTGTTGGTGGTGGTTTGTTTTGGAATAAGGATGCAAGCTGCAAATTTTTTGAAGGTTACTCAGCATTAGGAATTAAGCCCTTGGTGAGCAAGCGTGCAGCTGGCTGCGGAGATCAGGCCTCTCCAGAATCAAGGTTTTGATGGTCAAATCCATGTCTGTGGATTTGTCTATCCAGCTTGGGTTTCAGGCTGTGAATGTGAAGAACATTTGGCTTTTGTGTTGACTTTTCCATCATGGAGGAGGCCCAGAGGTTGAAAAGGATCCCACCTGAGTGTGTCTGGAGTTTCACAATGTCACTGTTAAGATGAACATAATCAGGAATAATTGAGTTTGAGTCTCTGAACTATGAGCTGGATGTTTGGTGAACCCAGCAAATGCAGAAATACAGGAGGTATTTTGTGATGTTGCCCATCCATGGCTTCCGACGCTCATGGCCAGCAGGCTGGTCTCCCCTTCCATCCCCCTCCTCTCACTGCCCTCCACCCTCTCACCCTGACCACAGGTGCTGGTGAACCTCAACGACATCAATGACAACTGTCCCACCTTCCCTCGGCCCTACGAGGGTCCCTTCGATGTCACGGAAGGGCAACCTGGCCCACGTGTCTGGACCTTCCTGGCCCACGATGGTGACTCAGGACCCAGTGGGCAAGTGGAATACAGCATCATCGCTGGGGACCCTCTTGGTGAGCAGGGAGGTCGGGGTATCACCTCTCCTTCTGGCTGTCCCATAGAGGAACCTGGCTTGCAGGAGCTGGCACGGGAGCACCAGCGGAAGTGCTTCAGAAAAGCCATCCTCCCATCGAGCGCTTCTGCGAATTCAGCCTTTCGACACCAGGAAATCCTGTTTTGAGCAACAGGAAACTTAACCTGTTCCTGGCTGGCCAAGGGGTGGCTGTGGCTTGTGCAAGGGAGGGGAGAAATCTGGTAAACCATACAGATAAGAAAACATTTAAAAAGAAAAAAAAACAAACCGCAGAAAGAGAAACTGAGAGCTACAAGTGCACAGCCCCATCCCCTTGGGGTCTGCAGGGTGTTTGGGGCCAAGGTGCTCTGCAGCCCATGGTGAAGCTGTAGCTCTAGCCCCACCAGCACCCCAGAGCTGTGGGCAGAGGAGCCGAGGGCATCCCCTGCCATGGGGACGTAGGGCTGTTCCTCTGTGAATGGGTGGTAACTTTAGCACAGGGTATCTGGAAGGCCAAGCCCAGTCCCCTCTCCAAGTTGATCCCACTGCAAAGCTTTTCCAGAACAACCAGGATGGAGTCCCTTGGCTCAGGGGCCTCCGTGCTGTTTAGGCCAGCCTGATCTGGCCATCATAGGGCATAGGAAGATGCTTGGAGGGCTGTTGGCCCCTTCAGAAAGGCCCAGCCAATGAATGTGAGCACCTTTTATTTGGCCATTCAACCCACATCCTCTGCTCCTGCTGGTACCTGGGGTTGCATTGGTCCCCAGGATAGACCCAGCTGCTCACAGTCATCCCATATCTACAATAATGGGCTGTTGGGGCTGTTGTCCCCAAGCCCACCATGGTACCTGTCCCCTGTCTCTGAAACAAGCCGTTCCCTTGGGGAGCACGGCACAAGCCAAGGCCCCGCTGTCTTTGGCAGGGGAGTTTGTGATCTCCCCAGTGGAAGGGGAGCTGCGGGTGCGGAAGGATGCTGAGCTGGACCGCGAGAACATCCCCTTCTACAACCTGACCATCGCCGCCCAGGACCGGGGCATACCTCCCCTCAGCTCCACAGTGAGTTCCCCAGAGCAGCATAGCGGGCTGTGGGGTGCCACCTACCATCCCCAGCTCCTTCCTGAGGGTCTTCTCTGTCTTCACTCTCTTCCCCTTCTCCTTCCTCTTGTCTCTGAGGCTTTCCTCCCCTAGACCACAGTGGGCTGAGTGGGGAAGCCCACCTCTTGCCCATGGGGGTGAAAAAAAAGATGGGAGGGCTAGAAATAGGTGCCATGTGCCCACCCGTTTCTCTTCCTGGCAGATCGTGGTGGGTATCCGTGTGCTGGACATCAATGACAATGACCCCATGCTCCTCAACCTCCCGATGAACCTCACACTCAGTGAGAACGCCCCTGTCTCCAGCTTCGTCACCCGCGTCCTCGCCAGAGATGCAGACAAGGGGCCAAACGCCCTCCTGACCTTCGACATAACATCGGGCAACACGGAGAACACCTTCTACATCAACAGCACTGTATGGCCTCGGGGATCATGGCCACCCTGTGCCAGGGGGGTGGGATGTCGGGACATGGAGGGTGGGCACCCCTGGCCCTGCCCTGTCTTCCCTGGACACCCATGGGTGCCACCTTGCATGCTGCCTTCCCTCACCCTGCCCCAGGAGGAGCATGTCTTGTACCTATTTTCTCCCTGTTTTCTCGGTAGAGCGGCATCATCTATGTAAACCGCCCACTGGACAGGGAGCGGGTAGCAGAGTACAGGCTGACCATCACAGTGAAGGACAACCCCGAGAACATACGCAATGCCAGGCGGGTAATTATGGACACTGCAGTGCAGGCAGCAGGGTGGGTGGGAGAAGGGACTCCTGCCTTGGCCAAAAACAGGTGGTGTATTTACCCACAGTATTTCTAATAGCAGCCTTATCCCCCAAAAGCATCTGAGGGTCACAAGGAGGGGCCTACAACCTGCTCCTCATCAAAGAATAGCATCAGTAGGATTTAGGGCAAATCCAACATCTCATGTTGATTCCATGCAACAGCAGTAGCCGTCATGGAAGGTAGGACATGGTTGGGCTGGAGAGCTGGACAACAACAATGACATCAGGGCATCCTTTGGCCCTGCCAAGATGTCCCATGCGTCACCCTTTGGGTGCAGGCTGAGAAGGGGTGCCCAGCCCCAGGGTGAGGGTGCCTGCAAACCTTTCAGGGTGGTCCAAGGAGCACAGCATCATCGTTGCACAGGACTTCAGCTTTGACTAGCAGTGGGAGAGGCAGGAGGTAAGCTCAAGGAAAGGACATTGCAGTCATCGCCTTCTTGTCCCACTTTTCCTTTAGGATTTTGACCTGCTGGTCATTTCCATAGCAGATGAGAATGACAACCGCCCTCTCTTCACCCAGAGCTCCTACCAGGCTGAGGTGATGGAGAACTCGCTTCCGGGTAGGTCTCTTTCTGCTCCCTTATGTGGCTCCTGGAGACTGCCTTTGGGGCCAGGCAAGGGGAGGTGTCTCCTGGCCATTGTGGAGGAGACATGACACAGATCAGGGAAAGGCTTCAGGTCAGTGGGAAGGGGATGCTGAGTATGAGGGGCTCCTGCTGACCACCTGGGGAGGTCAGCCTCAAGGAGACCGTGGCACCATGGCTTTGGTCCATGCTGCTGGTGGAAACACTTTCTGGCACAGGTCAGGCACAACCCTGTGAGAAACTGGCCCTGTTTGGGAATTGCTCTGCTGCAGACAGCAAGATGTGCCCATGATCTGAGCCAAGCCCTGGGGGCAACCTTGAGGGCACCATCCTGCCCAATTTCCCTGAAGGGGATGGAGTGCCATCTCTCCATCACCAGCACCTGGAGCCACCTGGCTCCAGGCATTAGAGATAAAACAGTCCAGCCTGTCCACGTAGATATTTATCAGCCAAAGAACTAGATATAGTCCTCTCTTTTTTTTTTGCCTTCTTGCCATTTAAGTTGCTCCCTGCTCCAAGACCTCAGGTACCTCCCTGTCCCTCCATCAAGGGACATCCCAGGCGAAGGGTTTGGGTGCCTCTAGGTGATGCCCTTTGTGACAGGGTGCTGGTGGCACCCATCTGACGGCTCTGTCTGTTTGCTTTTAGCCGGACGTCCCATCATCTCGCCTGGGACTCACGAGTCGGTCTGCAAGGCTGCAGCAGCTTCCCCACACCGCTGCCTCATGCCCTGCGAGGCCCCGCTCTGTCACTTCCTCCATCCATTCATTGCTGTCCCTCATGTGTCAGGGGGGTGGGAGAGGGATGAGGGGGCTCCATGAGGGGCCATAACCCTCCCTAAACCTTGTCATCCCACCCAGGGACTCCAGTCACAGTGCTCAACGGACCCATCCTAGCCCTGGATGGTGACCAGGGCAGCAACGCCGTGGTGACCTACCAGCTCTTGGAGGCATCCCTGGACCTCTTTGTTATTGACAACAGGACAGGTGGGGTGGTTCAGTAGGTGCCTATCCCAGAGCCACCAGGCAGCCATAGAGTGTGTCACCAGGTTTTTCTCCTTCTCCAGGTGTTGTTTCGGTGAAGCCCGGCAGCATGGTAGACCGAGAGGCTTTACCAGACCCTCATCTGGAGTTCACACTGATGGCTCATGATGTGGGGGGGCTGAACAGCACTGCCAGCCTGGCAGTCACCATCCTGGATGACAATGACAACCGCCCCATCTTCCAGCCAGCATCCATCACGGTGTGGCTGCGGGAAAACAGCCCCCCAGGTCAGGAGAGAACTGGGACTGAATGTGAGGGTGCACAATGGGGAGACCTAGGTGTCCTCCTGGAACTGTGAAGATCCAGCTCCCAGTGTCAGGGCTGGCCAGGATGGGGTTGAAGGGAAAATTTAGGAACTGGGGCTGCCAACGTTGCTTGACAGTCTTTGCCTTGGGACCAGGGGCTTGTTGCTGCTTCCCTCCAACTCTCACTTGATAGGACTGTGTTTCCCCTTTCCAGGCTTCTCTGTCCTCCAGGTGACAGCCACAGATGCTGACAGTGGCCTCAACCAGCAGCTGGATTACCGGATTGAGGGCGGTGGCCAGGACAGGTTCCTGATTGACACCGCCACAGGGGTGATCCGCGTGGCCAACATCAGCATCGACCGGGAGGAGCGGGATGCCTACCGGCTTACAGTGGTGGCTGTGGACCAGGGCACGCCGGCGCTCTCGGGCACTGCCACCGTCAGCCTCTTCATCGACGATGTCAACGACTGCCGGCCCGAGTTCATCAACCCCATCCAGACAGTCAGCATCCCCGAGTCAGCCGTCCCCGGTACCGTGGTGGCTGAGGTGACCGCCATCGACCGGGACCTCCACCCCCGCCTGGAGTACTACCTGCTGGAGATCGTGGCCCGTGATGACACAGATGCGCTGGTGCCTGACCAGCAAGGAGTGTTCGTGGTGGATTTTAGGACAGGTAGGAGAGTGGGAAGGGCATCGCGGACCCCTCTCCTCGCTTCTACTTCTTCTTCTCTGCCTGGAGGTAGGTGTCTGAGGTAGGGGAGATGATGCTCCTCTCCTGCCTCCCCACTCTCCTCCTCCAGCTGCCCTGTCTCACCCTGCCCTGTGCTCTTTTCCCTGCCCAACTGACTTAACTAACCCTTTTCTTTCCTTTCCGGCTCTTGGCTCACCAGGTTTGTTTCTGTGTCTGTGCTCATTTCTCTCTTGGTGCCTTCCATCACCTCCCTCCATCTCTCCCATCTCCATCGCAGGTGGCCCCACTGCGGGCTGGGGGCTGCTCAGCCTTGGCAGACCAGACACGGGCACCCTTGCTGCGGGGAGCAGGGGGGGTGGCTCTAGGGTAAGTGGTGGGCTCTTCCCTCGGGGAAGGAGGGACAGGAGCTCCCCACATCTCTTTTAGAAGCACAGAGCTGATCTGGGAAAGAAAAACATCCTTGTTGGAAAGGGTATGGGACAAGACTCTTAAAGACACCCAGATGCTGAGCTAAGGTGGATGGGGTCATGCAAGGGAGCAGTTGCTCCCAAACCCCTCTTGTCCACACAACCCAAACCCATACCCCGGCTGAGACGGCAGAGCAGAGCAGTGGGAAGGCAGGAGGTGGAGAGCAGGGGGAGGGAAGTTGTCTCCTCCCGTAGCTATTGAGTGTTTTCCCCGTTTAGCCTTTGGGAAGAGGCAGGAGAGCAAGTGCAGCAGAGGGTGAGGCAGTCGTCTGGTGCAGACCGGTCAGCCAAAGATCCTCTGTAGTGAGGGCACAGGCACAACCTGTGACCCCCATCTTTTTGGGGTTTCCAGGAGCTGTGAAGATCAAAACCCCCCTCAACCGGGAACTGGTGGCCACCTACGAGGTCACCATCTCCGTCCACGACAATGCCAGCGAAGTCATTGACCACTCAGTCAGCGTGCCCAACGGTAAGCATGGACTTCTTCCAGGCAGTGTGAGGTGGGTGCTAGTGGCTGCCAGGGGCTGGCACAGCCTTTCCCAGACACCAGCACAGCTTCTGGATAGCCAGCAGCTCTCCCACCTCCCTCTCCATCCTGACCAGCAATATTTCCAGTGGGAGCAATTCTGGACCAACTCCCAGCAAGTTCAGGTTCTCCTCTGAGCCCTCCTATTGCCAATAGCCCAGACATCCCAGGGCTGCACTGGGGATGGAGAAGACCATGTGCCCATAACCATACCATGGGAGACACCCATTTCTTCATTACCATGACATCTTGTCACCCTGCTCCTGGTAAATCCAGGCCTATGTGTGAGAAGGCACACACAGATCAGGAGTAGGTCTGAAGGAGGTGAGACTGTCCCACAGCTACCTCAGGGCATAGCAGCTTTGCTGAATATTGCCATTTTCCTTGATGAACAGGTCCATTTAGTTGACTATCCTGGAGTTTCATGCTTGTATCTTTCCTTCCTTCCTTCCTTCCTTCCTTCCTTCCTTCCTTCCTTCCTTCCTTCCTTCCTTCCTTCCTTCCTTCCTTCCTTCCTTCCTTCCTTCCTTCCTTCCTTCCTTCCTTCCCATCCTTCCTTCCCCTCTCTTTCTCACTTTTCCTCTTCCCCTTCTCTTCCCCTGTGGTCTCCACCATGGCCACAGCCAAGCTGACAATCAACGTCTTGGATGTCAATGACAACACGCCCCGCTTCCGCCCCTTTGGAGTCACCTATTTCACCGAGAGGATCCTGGAGGGAGCCACACAGGGCACCACACTCATCTCCATCTCAGCAGTGGACCCAGACAAAGGTGCCAATGGGCAGATTACCTATGAGCTGCTGAACCTCACCCCAGAAGGCTATGCCTGCCTCGAAGACCAGTCAGCAGGTCAGTGGCCTGTGGAGGTGGGACTCTTGGGCAGCTTGGTGGCCTGGGGTGAGTTTCTCATTTCAGGGTCTGCCATCCTCTAGGGAAGGTCGTGGCCAACAGGACGGTAGACTACGAGGAGGTGCAGTGGCTGAACTTCACTGTCCGAGCTTCCGACAATGGCTCACCCCGCAGATCCGCTGAGATCCCTGTGTACCTCCAGATAGTGGACATCAACGACAACAATCCTGTTTTCAGCCAACCATCCTACCAGGTGAGCTGGGCTACCTCATCCATGTCCGTGTTGTGCTGGGCAGTACCCAGAAAGGACAGGCACAGAGCTGGGAGTTCTCCTTCTCTTCCCTCTGTCTGTGCTTGAACCGTCTGAAGGAGATGATGCTCAACTCACCAATGTGCTCTCTGTGAATGTCTTGTTCTGGGTCCAGGTGTGCCCACCCCTGGGTGCCACCCTGTGTACTTGGTTACTGCCTGCTAAAACAGCAAGTGATGCAGCAACCAGTCTTGCCTGCTCCCTTTGCTTGCAGAAAGCTGTCTTTGAGGACGTGCCATTGGGTACGGTCATCCTGAGGGTCAAGGCCACGGATGCAGATTCCGGGCGTTTTGCTCTCATCCAGTACAGCCTGGGAGATGGAGAGGGCAAGTTTGGGATAAATCCCAACACGGTAAGGAGCCAACTAAGGCTGGGACAGAGGGGGAAAAGGGAGATGAGGCTGGGATGGTCCCACCTTGTGCCTTCCTCCCACACCTCACCTTCTGCCCCTTCTTGAGTACCAGCTCTGCCAGATGAGATCCACATGAAGGTCTCTGTGTGCTGCAGGGTGACATCTATATCCTGTCAGCCTTAGACCGGGAGAAGAAGGATCACTACACACTGACAGCTGTGGCCAGGGATAACCCTGGGGATGTCTCCAGTAACCGTCGGGAGAACTCTGTGCAGGTAGGGCTCTCCTTCTCCCACCACCGTTCATGTGGTGGTCCCTGGAGAGAAGGTGTTAAACCTCGGGCTTTCCTCCCCAGTGGCTCTGGGGAGGAATTAGGCAGAAGGAAGAATGGATGACCCCAGGGCCTGTGGGGTGGATGGTGCAGAGGGCTTTGGGACAGCGTGTCGGCAGACACTATTGTCTACAAGTGCTCTGATGTGAATGGGTGCCCCGGCCGTGGCAGCCCCCATTGTTGGAGGCAGGAATTGGGCTAGCAGAACACAAATAGCAGGAAGGGCACTGCACTACTGCAGCAGAGCTGTGGGTCATGGCGGGGGTACAGCCCCCAGGGTCTGCCCAGCTGCCTCCAGCCTCACATCACCCAAGCCAGCTGTGCTTTGTCAAAGGTGCTGATCACAGTCCTGGACATCAATGACTTCAGACCTCAGTTCACCAAGAACCAGTTCAGCACCAGCGTCTACGAGAATGAGCCGGCAGGGACATCAGTGATCACCATGACCGCCACTGACCTGGATGAAGGGGACAACGGTGTGGTGACCTACAGCATTGAAGGCCCTGGAGCAGGTAGGTGCTGGTGGTGGGGGGCTGCTCCCCATGCAGGAGGGTTACCATGAGGAGCAATCAGAGGAGATGTAGGGGCCAAGCTTCCCATGTCCTGCAGCTGATTTGGAGTAAAAAGTTGTGCATGTGCTCCTGGGAGCCATACCGAAAGCATACAGCTTTCAGTATTGCTCCACAGTTCCCAGTTCCTTGTGGTGTGGCATGTTACAGCTTTGCCTGCTTTCATCCAACCCAGCCTTGGCTTATCCTCTTGTCTCCTCCACCTCAGCAGGACTTTCTATGTAAACAAACGTGTCTTGGAGCAAACTCACTACAGGCTTTAGAGGAAAGCCAAGAAGGGCTAGGAGGTTGTGGGTGGATAGTGACTGAAATCCAGTGTCTCTCTGCAGGCTGAGGAGTAATGGGAACCAAGCAAAAGCCAGCAAAAATATAGAGGGAAAGGGCAGAAAGTTCATTTTCCTGAGACCCATGGGCTTCTCCGGACACTGCCCTGTCCCAGCTGGTGTAGCTGGCCTGAGCACAAGTGAAACACAGCCAAGGGTGGCCTGGGAGCAGGGCCCTCATCATTGCCCAGTGGCAGGGAGTTGGAAGAAGGCAGGGATGTTCTGAAACAGCACCCTGAGAGCATCCGCACCCCTGGCCTCAGGTGGCCAGCTCTACTCCATCACCCCATCCCAGGGATTTCCCACCAGTGAGGGGTGTGCTTCAGCTGGCAGACTGGTTTCTAACTGTAATTTATCTGGTGCCAAGTGCCCTGAACCAGAGATGTGTTTTTTCTGCCCCCAGAGGCTTTCAAGATCAATAAAGACTCTGGGCTTGTCACATCCCAGCGGCGTTTGCAGTCCTATGAGAGGTTCAACCTGACTGTGGTGGCCACAGACAAGGGGCGCCCTCCTCTCTGGGGGACCACCATGCTCCACGTTGAGGTCATTGACATCAATGACAACCGCCCTGTCTTTGTCCGCCCACCCAACGGCACCATCCTGCACATCAAGGAGGTAAATCCCTAGGGAGGGAGCAGGGATCATGGCACGCTGTGGCAGGCCTGGGAGTGCTCCTGCCTACCAGTGGCAAAATCCATTCTGGACCTCCACCAAGAATGAAACAAGACTTTGATTTAACATGCGGCATGTTTTGGGGCATGGGGCTGGACAGTCAACAGCAGCCCCTCTCAATACATGCGAGCAGGGATGCTGGGTCAACTTTGGGGAACAGAAACCCCAGCAACACAAAAAAATAAGGAAACGTCCCATTGCTGCATGCCAAGCCTGTTTATAAACAAGGGCTGAAACACTGACATTTAAGATGTTTCTCCTTTCTGGGAAACCAGGCTTGGCTCAGCCAGTCCCCAGTGCCTGCATGGAGCAGCCACCCTGCTGAAGGGAATCATGGCTCCACATTGCCAGCCCCTGGTTGGGTTTTGGGAGGTGGGAGCCTGCTGACCCCAATACAAGGGCATTTGGAAGGGCAGGGGGCTCACATGCAATGCCGGGGCTGAGGGGCTACACATGTGCAAGCAGGAGATCCCTCTGCGATCTAATGTCTACGAGGTCTACGCCACGGACAAAGATGAGGGCCTCAACGGAGCAGTGCTCTACAACCTGCTGAAAACCGGGGCGGGGAACAAAGACTGGGAGTATTTCAGCATCGACTCGGTCAGCGGGCTGATCCAGACTGCCATGCGGCTGGACCGGGAGAGGCAGGCGGTGTACAACGTGAGCCAGGCAGCAGCGCGCCCGCAGGGTGCCTGGGACGGTCCCCAAGGCTGTGGGTTTGGTGCGGGGCGGGTGGAATGCTCGTGGTGTGGTGGGGATGGGATCAGTCATGAAGATATTACACCTTAGCAGGAACTGGGTGACTATCAAGTGCCATTGGGGAATTGCATCCTGGTGGGCCATCTCCCAGTTCCATGTTAAATCACCCCAAAGTCCTCCACCACCCAGCCATCCCCTCTGTCCCTGCCTCAGTGATGTCTCCTGGCCCACATGGCTTTGCCCAGGACAGCACTTTTTGCCTCTCTCCCCAGCTGATCATCGTGGCCTGCGACCAGGGCCAGCCAGCTTATGAGACTATGCAGCCCCTCCAGGTAGCACTCGATGACATTGATGACAACGAGCCAGTCTTCCTCAGGCCACCCGTAAGGCGCCAGGATGGAGGGGACAGGACACAGTGGGGAGGGATGGGGTTACTGGCGAGCATGTGTGATGAAGCTGAGCATCACTGCGGTGGGGAGCACGATCGGATTTTGGTCTTTCAAAGTGAAAAAAAACCCAAAACATCTCGATGCTCATAACATTCCCTTCTCCTGGGGTCTCTGGCAGAGGGACAGTCCCCAGTACCAGGCACTTTCTGTCCCCGAGCACTCACGGCCGGGCACCGTGGTGGGAAATGTCACCGGGGCAGTGGATGCAGATGAGGGCTCCAATGCCATCGTCTACTACTTCATAGCAGGTGGGTGCTGAGTGGGGAGGGGATGGGCAGCTCTGCATCCCCCCCACACCTCTCACCAAGGGTTTCCATCATTGCTATCAGCTCCTCGCTGCCTTTCCACCCTGGTCAACGGGCAAGGTGGCGTTTCAGAAATGCCGAGCCCAAAAGGACCTAACTGGGGTCCCCTTTCTGCATTCAGCTGGGAACCGGGAGAGCAACTTCCAGCTGAGCCGGGAGGGGAAGCTGCAGGTCTTGCGAGACCTGGACCGGGAGAAGGAGCCATACTACTCCATCATTGTCAAAGCATCCAGTCAGAGGAACTGGTCCCCTCCCCGGGGCCAGCGGGCAGGCAGAACCCAGCCCTGGGACCTCAGCGGGGACTTGACCCTTCAGGAGGTGCGGATCTTCTTGGATGACATCAATGACCAGTCCCCCCAGTTCACCAAGTCAGAGTACACGGCGGGTAAGGGGTACCAGGGGCTGGAGGGGCACCAGGAGACAGAAATGCTCCAGGGAAAATTCATCCAGATGAAGGGGCAGTGAGAACCAGCCTGGCCCCAGGTCCCTGTCCCATCTCTATCTCAAAGGTGTTGCCACCGACGCCAAGGTGGGATCGGAGCTGATCAGAGTGGTCGCAGTGGACGCTGACGTGGGCAATAACAGCCTGGTCCTATACAACATCTTGGGCATCCGCTACATCAAGCAGCACTCCAACGACTCCGAGGAGGTGGCCAACATCTTCAGCATTGGTGTGTACCCTGCATGCCATGGCAGCATGGGGCCATTCTCCAGAGACATCTCTGTGGCCAGACATCTCCATGACCAGGGTCACTAATCCTGGGCTTGTGACCGTCCTTCCCTCAGGAACCCTTGATGGGATCCTGCGAACCTTTGACCTCTTCACGGCTTACAACCCTGGCTACTTTGTGGTGGACATCATGGCCTCCGACCTGGTGGGCCACAATGACACTGCCATTGTGGGGATTTACATCCTTCGAGATGACCAGAGAGTCAAAATCATCATCAATGAGATCCCTGACAAAGTCAGGCAGTTCGAGGAGGAGTTCATCAGCCTGCTGTCCAACATCACAGGCGCTATCGTCAACACAGATGACGTGCAGGTAACCATCCACCTTTGAGGCTGCTTTGAGCGGTAGGTAACCTTCCACATGCTGCTTGGGACCTCTCCTTGAGGGTGCCCTGTCTGTATAAACCATAGACACTCCCGAGCTCTGAATGTGTTGGACACACCCAGGCTGGGGTGTATTGAAGGGGTCCAGACCGATCCCATGCCAGGCTTGAGGGTCTCCTGCCACTTGACCACACCTTGAGGCACACTTGGGAGATGCCTCCGGAGGAGATACCTCTCCCTCACTGCAGACCTTACTGTCTCTCCCCAGTTCCATGTTGACAAGAAAGGTCGGGTGAACTTCGCACAGACAGAGCTCCTGATCCATGTGGTGAACAGGGAAACCAACCGCATCCTGGACGTGGAGCGGTACGTCACCTGGCCAGTCACCCAGCCCAACGCCTGGCCCGCTGAGTCCTTGGGTAGCCTCAAGATGTCCAAGCACCCCTTCTCTTCCCAGGGTGATTCAGATGATAGATGAGAACAAGGAGCAGCTGAGGAACCTCTTCCGGAACTACAACGTGCTGGATGTGCAGCCTGCCATCACCACCCGGGCCCCAGATGACCTCTCAGCTCTGCAGGTAACAGCTCATCTGGGGCTAGAGATGGCCCTCCATGGCCTGGAGGGATGTTTCACCCAAATAATTTTAGGTGGGTGCCCACCACTGGGTGCTGGCTCTGTGCCAGAGGTTGCCACTACCTCTTTGTCTCTCCCAGATGGCAATCATTGTGCTGGCCGTCCTACTCTTCCTGGCTGCCATGCTCTTCATCCTCATGAACTGGTACTACCGGACAGTGTGAGTAACACCCAGGCTCTGCCCCGCCAGCCGCAATGTTCCCACGGGCCAGGAGGATCCATGAGGCTGCTCCTGGCCCTGGCAGTGCCAACAAGCAAAGGAGGGCATCAACATCCCAACACCTACTTCAGTGGGGCTCAGCCTGGGTTCAGAAATTGCTCCTCTTTCCCAAAATGTAATGATTTTTATAGTGATACCACCTCTCCCCACCAAGCTCACCATCCTTGGGGATACAGGAGCTGCTTGCAGGGTTATTGCAAATCTGTGTCCCCTTCTTCTTTCAGGCATCTACCTTAGTTCCTTCCCTGATGCACTGTGTTTCTTCTGCAGGCACAAAAGGAAATTGAAAGCCATAGTGGCTGGTTCCACCGGTGAGCAGAGTTTGGGGTTTTCCAGCTGCATGAACAGCACAGAGGGGGGACACGGGGGATGTCAGCGGGTGTAAATCAGAAGCGATCCTGCCCAGTGAAGTGTGATGGTGGGAAGCTTTTCTCAGCATCCAGACTCTGCATTATCATAGAATCACAGAATCATAGAATGGTCTGGGTTGGAAGGGACCTTAATGATCTTCCAGTTCCAACCCCCCTGCCATGACAGGGACAACCTTCCACTAGAGCAGGTTGCTCAAAGCCTCATCCAACCTGGCCTTAAACACTTCCAGGGAGGGGCATCCACAGCTTCTCTAGGCAACCTATTCCAGTGTCTCACCACCCTCACAGCAAAGAATTTTTTCCTCAGATCTCATCTCAGCCTCCCCTCTTCCATTTTAAAGCCATGACCCCTTGTTCTGTCACTCCCTGCCCTTGTCCAAAGTCCCTCCCTAGCCTTCCTGTAACCCCTTCAGGTACTGGAAGGCTGCTAGAAGGTCTCCCTGGAGCCTTCTCCAGGCTGAACAGCCCCAACTCTCTCAGCCTGTACTCACAGGAGAGGTGCTCCAGCCCTTGGGTCATCCTCGTGGCCTCCTCTGGACTCACTCCAGTAGGTCCATGTCCTTCTGATGTTGGTGGCCTCAGAACTGGAGGCAGCACTGCAGGTGGGGTCTCAGGAGAGTGGAATACAGGGGCAGAATCCCCTCCCTCGACCTGCTGCCCACACTTCTTTTGATGCAGCCCAGGATACGGTTGGCCTTCAGGGCTGTGAGCGCACATTGCCAGCTCATGTTGAGCTTCTCAACCACCAGCACCCCCAAGTTCTTCTCGGGGCTGCTCTCAATCCATTCTCTGCCCAGCCTGTATTTGTGCTTGGGCGTGTTTCTCATGCCACTGGTACCTTTTCAGTCAACGAGTTTCCCTCTCTGATAAAGTGCCACCCTGTGCCCTCAATCAGGCTGGTTTGCTGTTCAGCCTGCTGACATGCCTCCCTGTAACCACCACCCTGACTTTTGCAGGGAACAGAGGCTTCATGGACATCATGGACATGCCAAACACCAACAAGTACTCCTTTGATGGGTGAGTTCTCCCCTGCCCTCCGCTCGGCATGGCACGTTGCAGGCTCACAGGCTGCTCCTGAGAGGGACACCTGCATTTTGCAGCCAGCGACACGCAGGAGTTGGAGATGGGACACCTCTCTGCTTTGTGGAGAGATGTGGCCAGGCATGCTGTGCAGGGCATGACTCTGGCCCTGGCAAGCGTGCTTGCCCCTGGGATCTTTCAAAGCCAAAATACCTTGTGCTTTCTCCTGTGACTCCATCTCTACCAATACTGACCAGGTTTGGGGTAAAAGGAGTGATGGGCAGGTACCAACACACATCTCGATCCAGAGCAACCAAATTCATGTCTTCACAGGGCAGGACAAAGCAGTGCAACCTCATCTGGGCTCTGGATGGGGTTTCCAGCTGCTCTTTGCCTTCCCTGAGGACTACTTCTCTCCCCCTCGCATAGGGCCAACCCGGTGTGGCTGGACCCTTTCTGCAGGAACATGGAGCTGGCAGCACAGGCAGAGCACGAGGACGACCTGCCAGAGAACCTGAGCGAGATCACTGACCTCTGGAATAGCCCTGCCCGCACCCACGTGAGCCATGCCCCCAGCCAGGAACACCTCCTTCCTCACCCAACACCCATGCCGCCTCCTCAGCTGCTCTCTCCTCCCGCAGGGGACCTTCGGGAGAGAGCCCTCTGCAGCCAAGCCTGAGGATGACCGCTACCTGCGGGCAGCCATCCAGGAGTACGACAACATTGCCAAGCTGGGGCAGATCATGCGGGAGGGACCTATCAAGGTGAGTGACGAGTGTGAGGATCCTTCACCAAGGGGTCTTTTCCTACTGCTCTGGCTTCCAGGTTCACAGCTGTGGTGCTGGAGGGTGATGTTGCTCAAAAAAGTGCTGGGATGAGGCCAGCCTCCCTCTGATCAATCCATCTCCCTTCAGTAACCCATCCTCTCTCCCCCTCCGCCCAGGGCTCTCTCTTGAAGGTGGTCCTGGATGATTACATGCGCTTGAAAAAACTCTTTGCCCAGCGGATGGTGCATAAGGCCACCGCCAGTCAGGGGGACCGTTCCTCGGTCTCAGAGGTAGTGCATGGACGTGGGGAGATGCTTGCTGTGCCCTCTGGGATGCAGTGTGTCTTCCTGGCCCTGCAGGCCATGGTCCTCATTATCCAGTGATCCTCTCATTCCCTGCTTGGCCAAAATGATCCAGACTCTGCTTTTCCACTGAGGCAGCTGCTCCACTGACGCTGGTCAAGAAGCTGCAGGTCCCTGCACACATATGGGGACATCTTGCCTTCCCTCTGCTTCTCTCAGTTATCAACCCAGCAGGTTTTGGAGGCAAAAGGGCTGGAACGGAGGGTTTTGGTGCAGGAAGGCTAGTGTGGGGAGAAGGAACTCCTCTGAAAGCCTTACCCCTCTTCATAGGGTCAAAACATGAAGGAGAACAGTAGGATGGGACACACCTTTCAGTCCTTCTGCCCCCTGTCCCTGTTTGCCCTCATCCCCCTCCAGCCCCATTCAGCCTTCCCTCCACTCTTCTTTTTCTGCCTCCTCCCTCACCACCCTCGTGCAACCCCAAATCCCAATCCTGGGTCCAACCCCTCTTTGGCCACTTTGCGGGCTGCTGCTGGACCCCCCACCAGGCTGGCAGCCAGTGCCTGAGCCAGGGTACTCACCCAATGAACAAGCAATCTGGCTGGAGATCATTGTCAGGCTGGTGGTCCTCATCACCACACTCGAGGTTGCTTCAGAAGAGGGAGGTCCCTTCCATCCTGCTGGGCTCTGGCATTGCAGGAGGTTTGCAAGCAGGTAAGCCAGGATCTGCTCTGGACACAGTGGTGATTCTCACTCCTTGTGGACCTTTTACAGCTGATCCAGAAGGAGATGGAGGAAGCAGAGGAGGAGCGCAGCCCCAGCCAGGGCAGCCTCCGCTTCCGACACAAGCAGCCAGTGGAGCTGAAAGGTCCCGATGGCATCCATGTAGTGCACGGCAGCACGGGCACGCTGCTCGCCTCCGACCTCAACAGCCTGCCCGAGGATGACCAGAAGGTGCTGGGTCGCTCGCTGGAGACTCTGACCGCTGACTGTGGGGGCTACAGTGACCACAACGCCCGCACCGAGTCAGCCAAATCCACCCCCCTGCACAAGATGCGGGAGGTGATCATGGAGAGCCCTCTGGAGATCACCGAGTTATGACGAGCGATGATGGTGGTGATGTTCCTCTAGGCAAGCCGGGGCCAGCGGGGATGAAACACAGACCAGGGGGGCTGTGGTGGGGGCTGGGGACACCCCGAGACCGGTGCTTGGCCCCCCCCTTCCCCTGCAGAAGGAGTCCAGGCCAACTAGTGCGGGTCACTCCGGCAGCCGTGAAGAGCTTGGCCCTGGGAAAGGGCTCTCAGGACCGATATGCTTTTACTCACCTGTCATTTATCCATGAAAGCATTAATATTTTTTTTTATTTTTCTTATGAAGAAAAAAAAAATGATTTTTTTTTTTTTTTTTAAAAAAAAGAGATGCTAAACGAATCCAATGAGTCCAGGCTGGACGGGGGTGAAGGTAGGGTTGATGTGCTGCTGCAGCGTCCCCAGGTGCAGGCTGGGGACAAACAGCCAGCACACCTCAACCACAGGCACAGGGAGGGCCAGTGCAGCACGGGAGAGGCTGAGCCCATTTGACGTTCAAGTCACCTTTCCGTCAAGGAAAGACCCCTCAAAAAAAAAACCCAAAAAACAAAGACATTTCTCCATTTTGCTGGCTTTACCAAAACATGTTGTGACATTGAAAAAAAAGAGAGAGAGACTAACAATGACTGGGGCTTCTGGATGTGAAGTGCTCGTGCGTGTCTTTTATGCCCTTTTCCTTCCCCTTCTCCCTTGCTTTCAGGTTTGTTCGTTTGGGGGTTTGTTTCCAGTCGTAACCTTGTGGAGAGTTTTGGGCACGGTCTGTTACGGGACTCAGAAATACACTGTCTATGGTTTTGGGTAACCTCTCTGTCATCCTTCCTCCTCAGCTGCACCCGATTCATCACACCCAAACCGCCTTTTAAAGAGAAAACCCCCTTTTTCTGTTAATTCACCCCTCCATCCATCACCTTTGGGAGACGCTCCAGGACTTCAGGGAAAGCATTAAACCTCCCTTAGGTTTGCCCCGGCCTTGTCGTGCCACCACCCCCCTGGCACCCCAGGACACAGAGGAGGGAGACAACCAGCTGGGTTCACAGGAAGAGTTTATTTGTGGTGAGATGCTCCCATGCACACTCAAGAGTGGGCACTGCAGATGTCCCCTCTCCCACGGCGGGGAGGGACAAGCCAGCACCCAACTGCCCCTCACTGCCACAGCTGGGTCAGCACAGGACCCCCCAGTGGGCACATGTGCATGAACAAAATCATTGCCCCCAAACTCATTCATTTTTTGTTCAGGGGATACTTAAAATAGAGATATCTATCTCCAGCAATCAGCTGAGTGCAAAATTAGTGTATGTATGTCATGCAAAGCTGGACATTGACAGTAAATTAAATCCACTTTGTTTCTTTAACTGGTCCCCAGAGGGAAAAAAAATAAAAGAGTCACCCCAGTTTGAAAAGGGACCAGCAAGGGGCTGGGCTTGCCAAAAGCCAATGAGACCTGTGGTGCGAGGCTGCCAGAGGCCAGGAGCTGATGTTTGGGCAGCAGAAACCATCCTAGTCCACGGGGATGGGTCCATGTTGCAGGATCTGGGCTTTGCAAGCGGTTCAGGGTGGGATGAGGATGTGGAGGGGGATAAAATAAGGGTGAGGATGGGAATAAAGAAGGAGATGGAGATGGGGATGTGGAGGGGTGGGAGGATTTTTGCAGTCACCCTGATCTCTCAGAGTGAATCAAGGCTGAATTCCCAGTCCTGAAAATACTGACAAGTCCCTTAACCTGATTCGGAAATCCAAGCCCCAGGAGTGGAGAAGGAAGCAGCAGAGGAGGCTGGGACACCCCACAGCCCCCACCAGGGTGGTGAGGCCAGTGAGCTCGTGCCATCATGGTCCACAGGCACAGGCACATCCCAAGGGATGGGGCTCTGGGATCCTGAACCAAAACAGCAGAGCGAGCCCAGCCGGCCAGGGAGGTGGCTCCTAGTTCCATAGGTGACGCTGGCAGTGCTCAACGGCCTGTGGGAGAGACAGGGAGGGATGGCAGGGGGGGACCCCCGGCACCCTGACAACCCAAGGGAGGGGACACAGCTGACACTTACATGGCACTCGATGGCTGTGGCCATGTTCTTGCACCAGTACTGTGGGCCCCAGGCACAGGGATCTGAGCCCAGGAGATCCTCCTCAGGTGAATCACAGGCTCTTATTTTCTACATTGTAAAGGAAGAAGGTGGGAAGAGGAAGAAGAATACCCCATGAGAACCCTTTGACCCCATGGCTCCTATGCCAGTCCCCCAAGCTTGGCTGAAAGATGCCCATTTCAGTCCAGCTGCGCCAGGGAGCGGGTGCAGCACCCACGGCACAGGGACACTTACGGTGCAGACAAAGTCGGGGTCCATCATCTGCACGAGGAGCCGCACGGCTGCCGGCTCATACTGCACCACCAGCGCCTCGCACTGGGAAGGAGAGAGGGAGTGAGACCAGGGCAGAGGTTCAGAAGGGTCCCTGCCAGGCTGGGTGCTCCCCCTGGCTCACCTGGCCGGTGAGTGGCGTGGGCAGCAGCTCACAGCCCTTCTCCAGCATGTTGCTCAGCTCCGCCAGCGTCTCATTCTTCAGCAGCTCATTATCAAAGTAGGTGATGACGATCTGGCAGACGTTGCAGAAGGCGCCTGCACCTACCGCCAGCTGCTCCAGCGCGGCAGCCCCTGTGGGACATGGGGTGGGGGCTGTTAGGACCCCTCCCCAGCACCCTGTTCCTTGGGGACCCAGTGTCTGGATGCCACCTGGGTACCCCTGGCTCACCTCGGTGGCCATCCCCACTGCGGGGGCAGCAGTGCAGCATGGTGCAGACAGCTGCTGGGTCGGTGGCCTCCAGCAGCATGATGACCACAGCTTTGCCATAGGAGTCAACAAAGTCCTTGCACTGCCCAATGACGCCGTGGGGCAGCATGTAGCACACCTTTTCAATGTCGTTCACCAGTTGCTCCTGCCAGGAGAAGGCAGGTGGAGGGATGGGGAGATCTCCCCCATCCTTGCCACCCCCTTTGTCCCCTTTTCCTGGCCCATCCCATCCCCAAACCACTGCAGCAAGAGCTCACCTCTGTCACGTTGTTCTCCAGGAGGCTCTCGGCCGTCTTCACAGCGAACTGGCACATGTCGCACAGCGGCGTGGTCCCCTCTCCATCCTGCTGGGACAATGCCATGGGATGCATGCTGAGCCCCTCAGAGCCGCCCCCATCCCACCAGCCATCAGCATTCCCCACCTCAGAAAAACAGGGGTGCTCAAGGTAAAAAATGTAAAACCAGGCTCCACCTTCCTGCTGTTTGGATTTTAAGTAGCACAGCAGAGTGGAGGGGTCGTCACCTACCCCCAGTGCATTCAGGATCTGTGTCACCTTCTCGGTCAGCAGTCTATGGAGGGGCAGTGCTGAGGTGGAGGAGCAGAGTCCCAGATGGCCACACAGCTCCGTTGGGTCCTGGGGAGAGAGACCTCCAAATCAGGTGGGCAGGTGGGGAGGTTGAGCCTATGCCCCACCACCACTTCTCCATGGCAGGTGATTTCAGCCCGTTGGAGTGCAGGTCTTGCTTACCTCAGCTTGCTGCCAGCGGAGGAGCCAGAAAATGGCAAGAAAAAAATAGAAATAAAAAAGAATTACAGCAGTCGCAAATCAGAGCAAGGGGAAAACATATTTAAAAGTTTGTAGGATTAAAAGCAGTAGGTTTAATTAAAAAAAAAACCCAACAAACCACCAGTCATACAAGAGCAGAGTCCCACAGTTGCCAACAGGGTCCCCTTGTCAGTGCTGCTCATCCCTCTACCAGCACCCACCCACCACAGCACCCCAGGGAGTCGCACTCCTACTTACCAGGTACCGGAGCAGCTGGGCAGCCGTGTCCGCGTACTCGGCCAGGTAGTGCTTGCACTGTGCAGGGGAGACACGGTGTCAGCACCCAGGGGACACCCCACCACCCTGCCTGCACCCCCTGGGAGACATAGAGGAGGAGGAGGAGGGAGCCCAGCAGGCTGCTGGTGCCCATACCCGCTGTGCCAGGCCAGGTGCTAGGCCCTCACATGCTTGCTTGGCATGGTCCACCAGCGCCTGGGCGAAGGCGACGTTGGTCCCCAGCTCCAGCTGCATGGCGGTCACCAGCTGCAGGCAGTCCCCACACATGTCTTCCATCGCCTGTGGGATGACAAGGGCAGGGACACATCAGTACCTCCCCAAAATAAAACTAAGCCACTCATGCCTGGATTTGCAGAGCTGGGATTTAAATGGCAGTGGAAATCTGGGGCAGCTTTTGGGCCAGCATCTTCCTGGTCCCTCTCTGCATCCGAACTGGTTAGACCTTTTATCGGATGCCATTCCAACTGTACAGCAGTTTTAATATTTCTTTAAATTATTGATAAGTAGGTGATGTCTAGGTGATTCTCACTGTTGAGCGACATCAATGGTTTCTCGCCTGTGCCACAGTACCTGGGCTTCACCACGAGGCAGGTGCTGGGGATGGAGCAGGAGGGGCACATTGGCGATGAAAGGAGCAACCAGGTCAGCAAAGTCCTGAGCAGGACCCTCAGAGGCTGGCAGTGGCTTCTGAAACTTCAGGGCCCCCGTCGGGCTCTCCCGGGGCTGGCACAGCTTGATGGTCCCACACACCACCTTCGGGTCCGACTGGGGGAGCAGAGGGGTGGGGCCTTGGAGTGCGTTTGCCCCATCACCCTGCTCCCTCCCATCCCTGGGTCATTTCCATCCCCATCTCCTTCCCACAGAGGTTTTGTCCCAGGTTCCTAGAGCTTCCTTTGCCCCGTGAGCTCCCCAAATATCCCCAGCCATGGAGAAACACAAACTCAAGGGGGTCCCCTGCCAGTTACCAGCACTTGCTTGCCCAGCTGGACAAGGACAAGGACGCCAGTGTCCACCATCCTCTTGCACTTGACGGACCAGTCCTGGAAGGGCAGGTACTGGCATTTCTTATCCAAGAAGATCCGCAGCTTTTCCTAGGTGACAAGGGGAGACCTCAGGGATGGGTTGTCCCCTGTGGTGTTGGTGGGGAGGACACCAGCCCTCCATCCCCTCCCAGCCTTGACCCACCTCGGTGCAGTTGTCCTGCAGGATCTTGCCCACCACAGAGACCGCCACCTGGCACAGGTGACATGGGATCCCCTTCTGCTGAGAGAAGGGACACATTGGGATGCTGCCATGGCACCTAGACCCACCATTTGCTCCCCAAATCCCAATCCTCCACCCCAAAACCACCACACCTGTTGTGCTACCCACTCTGCAGCCATGCTGCTGCCTGAGAGCGTCAGCAGATGCTCCTCTGGGTGCCCAGCATCTGGGGTGGGCTGGCTAGGATTCTCCCCCAGCCCCACACTTTTGGGCAGGATGGGCTCATCCCTCCCACATCCCTCCCTCCCAGTGCATTTACCCCCAGGGCCCGGTCCCAGACAGTGATCTGGCAGAGCTCCAGTGCCCCACACTTGGTCGCCGTGGCCACGTCTCGGCACCAGTCCTCCGGCCGCTCTCCGCATTCATGGAGGGGGCTAGCTGTGGCTGCATGGCGGGGAGAGGAGACCATCAGTTTCAGGGGCACCCTGAGACCATCTCCTGCCCCCAACCAACCTCCCCACCAGCACCCTGACTCCAGCCCTGCCCCCAAACCAACGGCAATGCTCCTCAGCCTCCTGCTGTGATTCACCCTCAGCTTTCACAATGGTGTTGGGGTTGATACATCATTTTTTTAAAGGCAAGCAAAGGCCAGCATTGCCAAGCCACCACATGCTGCTGGCTTTTCTAACGGGATGTCACAGTCAGCATTGGGCCAGTGTGAAACACAAAGTGAATTTGGGGACCATCCTCAGCACCCTTCAACACACTGGGGAGGTGGCTGCTTGTAAAAACAGCACTAAATCTTGCAAAAGGAGCAAACCCGGGGTGTCAGCGCTCAGCCCCGCACGGCAGCCACTTAGCCACGCCGCTGCTCCCGGCAATGATTGAGCAACCCCAGTTTTGGGTGAGTTTTTTTCTTTTATTTCCTCCCAACGACAGCATTTTCTCCTGGCTGCAAATCCCCGGCGCGGCAGCAGCAGCATTGCCCGCCCCAGCCGCCTGGGCAGCGTGGTGGCATGGCGCAATGCTGGCAGTTTAATTGCCACCTTGGCAAGTCAGGATTCATTTGCCATGGGGTGAGTGTTTGTGGACTGTGCCCACCCAGGACACGAGTGGGGAGGAGGTGAGGAGCCAGCGCAATCAAATCCTTTGCTGCCCTGATTTGGCCAGGAGCTGCTCTGGAAAGTCAGGGGGCACATGGGGAGCAGCAGATGGACAGACAGACAGACAGACAGACGGACGGACAGACAGACGGACAGACCCTGCTGCATACACTCACAAGTGGCGTTTCTCAGCAAAGTACAACCCACCCCCCCCCCCGGAACACTGGCATCCAGCTTTTACCACCCAGCCCCAGGCATGTGGTTTTGCACAGCAGGAATAAAGCCAAAGGCCAAGACTGCTCCTTCCACCCACCTTGCCCATATGAGGTTTCTCCCCAAAAGCTGCTTTTCCTGCACACTGCATTCTGGCAACGCCCTTTGGCTTACCCATGGGACACATCTGGGCAGTGACTCCAGATGCCCAAGGCCACCTTGGTAACTCTCCAGAAGCAGGGGCTATGGGGAGGGGGCTCCCGAGCCCCCCGCAAGCCCCACCTGCTCCCAAATATGCTGGCACAGCAGGTGCCGTTTTAGCCCCAATTACCCCATCAGGCTGATGGCAGCACCCGGGAAGGAGCGAGCCCCGGGGCAGGGTGACTCCCCCCCATTTTCCCATGCATGGCTTCCCATCATCTCTCCATCAGCGTGATGCCGCGGTCACCACATCAGCTGAGAGATATATAGTTATTTTTTTAACCCTGGTGCTAGCATCAGGGCGAACAGGAAGGGCAAGTCAGGGAAGCGTTAAAAGGCAGCACTTAAAAAAAAAAAAAAGGAAGAGAGGGGAAGCAACAACCCACAGCTTGTTTCTGAGCTGGTCCTGATGGACACGAGCATCTCCCACAGCCCCATGCTGGAGACCAGACCAGCAGTGTAAGGATGCTGCTGGCAACAGCGTGGGGGGATTTTGCTGGTCTAAAGGACACCAGTGGTTTGGACCTGCACCTTTCTGGCTCATGGTGGCCCTCAGCTCAGTGCTTAGTCCCAGCTCTGCTCAAGTTGAAACTCAGGCAACAAGTGCTGGGCCAGAAAAACAATAACAATAATAATGCCCACCTGCTGAGAGCAAAGGGAGCTTCTCTGAGTGGAAAGCATTGCCATGGGGCAAGCAACTGGAGCAACCAGTGCCCTGTGAGCTCTCCTCCGTATTTCAAAGCTATGCCAGAGCTGCCACACATTGACCCCAGACAGCAGGACATCAGACAATGCCAT
Organism: Caprimulgus europaeus; assembly: GCA_907165065.1. The sequence goes on along the minus strand of OU015529.1, from coordinate 37,088,933 downwards.
TTTCAGCAAAGCCCTGGCACAGAGCGGGGACAAGGCAGGGATGCTCCCGCGCTGCCACAGTGGCCCCAGGCCAGCCAGTGCTGCCCTACCTCCAGCTGCCAGGCCCCTGGAGGTGGGCGAGCTTTGCTCACAGGGGCCTAGCACTGAGCTCCAGATCTAGCAGGGCTGTGCCGGCATTACGTGCTGGCTGAGCCGGCCGAGCCTGGTAAGCAGGTTGTGATGCAAACCCTGGGGGTGGCGGCGTGGGCCCCGGCGCCCTAGTTCCTGGCTGGGCATACGCCCCTGTTAGAGCAAAAAATGTAAACGCGTTCTTGCCAGCATCTAAATCCTCCTCGAAGGTGTGCAGTGGCCCCTGGGCCCACAGCCCCACCGAGCTGTGCCATGCCATGCAGCAGAGCCACCACCACCAAGAGCAGCCACTGGCTTCCAGGGCAGGCGTTGCCCGAAGGACGGACGTGCCAAGCGTGGGTGAACTTTCCTGCTCTGCCCGTTGCCAGCTGCAGCACCTCACCTTGTCCCCCCCACCATCACACCACACGTGTTCAGTCACGATTCCTCTACCACAAAACGAGAATCGGGGCAGGTCGCATCGGAGGAACCTGATGGGCCGAGCCTGGGATAATTAGGGCACAAGAAGGGTTCTTGCATCTAAAAAGGGTTTGGGATTTTTTGCCTACAACAGCAGGGCTCCACATCTTCCCTGGGGAAATTTTCCCCAGAATAAGTCCTTTCCCCTGAAGCAAGGACCAGGGTGGGAAACAGGCTCTTCCCAACCTGTTTCCTGGGGATGGGCCGGGGATGAGCCAGGTACCCCCCAGGTACCACCTCCTCACTCTTGTCAGGAGGATACCCAAGAACAGGAGCCTAAGCTCATCCGCAGGAGGATTTCCTCACTGACAGTCAAAGTCCAGATGAAGAGATGTCTCCCAAGTGTTGCACCGCCTCATCCTACCCCGAGCTCAGCAAGCCACAGGGAAAAAGGCTTCCTGCCTCCCGCACCTCTCACGATGCCCCAAAGGAAAGGGGCAGCATCAGGTAGCACTATGCAAGGACAACAAAGTGGTTTCCCCCACATTGCAAGTATGCAGCCAGATTCTGGCACCGAGGCAGCACTCTCTTCCTCCCTCTCTGCAGTGACATCCCATCAACTGCACTCCCTCCTTCCATACCCTGGTTAAACACCAGCTCCATCCAAATCCCTGCATTCCAGAGAAGAGAGGGAGCAAACCACTTTTTGCTCCAAGATCATCTTTAAGGGCAGAAGTTGCAGTGTTCACATCCAGGTGGGCAAGAGGTAAAGCAGACAGTGGTGCCACCTACCCCAGCTCTCCTCTGCTCTAACTTCAACACCACAAAGGGACAAGAAAGCACCCTATGGAATTTAAACACCATAGCTGTGAATATTCTGGGGTCCAGAGGGGCTTTCCAGACTCTGCTCAGGTCCTACCCCCAGGCCTGGCCTTACCTTGGTAGGAGCCCAGGCACACAGAAAGGATCAGCACCCAGCCACTCCATTTGCTCTCCATGCTGTTCCTAAGATAGTCCTCAGTGGCTGGTTCCTCTCCTGTGCTGCTCCCAGTCTGAGGAATCTTGGATGGGCTGGGAAGTAGTGAGAACCCACACCTACGCAGGGCAATTACCACACCCCTCTCCTTACGCCTTGATTATAAAATCATCACCAGCCTGCAAGTGAAGGGAGGGACCAGACTCAGGCAGGTATTCCCAGGAAGTCAGAACCAGCCCAGAACCTGCTGCTCAACGCTAACATCGCCACTCCTGGCTGCAAAGGGGTGGGCACAGCTGGGGAAAACTGTCCTAGTGTCATGGGATATAGCCATTTTCTGAATTAGAGCACCACTCCTTTTAAAAACTAAAAATAAAAGATGAGCAGTGCAGATCCTGAAGACCACTAAAGTAAGTGAATTAATGGTGTACTTAGAGGCAGCCACGTGATTTGCTTAAAGCATTTAAAAGACATTTATTTCATTCAAAGTGAAACAAGGAATAAAGACAAAAGCCACGCTAAATGCAAGTCAGCACTGAAGGCCGATACCAAGCGGCTTCAGCAAGAACTCCCTGCAGCCTGCGCAAGGCTGACATTGCAACACAGGGCTGTTGCCCCACATCAGGCATTGCGTTCATCAGGGAAGAGCAGCAGTGGCAATCCTTGGCAAGCTGCCTTCACCTCAACCTAACAACAGCTTGATGGGACACGCATCTTGCAGGGCGATGGCAACTCAATAGGAACCTGAATCCTGCCACTCAGCCCCAGATTCCCAGTGACATTTTGGGACACACCTTTTCCTGGCTCTGCAGAAAAGGGGAAGCTACCAAGATCCTTCAGCAACTAGCACACAACAAGAAAATGAAACACACAACTTCTCAGTTTACAGAAGTTTTTATTGTTCATTAAGGAAGCTTTTGTGCAAAAATCAAGACAATGTTCTGTAGAAAGCAACTGCACATGTCCCCCCAGCATAACTCAAGTGGGTCAGGTGCCACAGTCCACAGGAAGGGAAAAAACTAGAGACTCCCAGTGTTAGCACAGGACTTCCCCCGGCTCACCTTGCCCCACAGGTCACAAGCATGAATCCATCACTACTAAAAACCCAAGAAAATTAAAACCTTGCCAACATATAAGAGCAAGTGTCAATCCATCCCCACCTCCCCCCCACCCCAAAAATTCATGTTAAGAGAACACCATCCAGTTTCAAAGATCAAATACCATACTACATGTCGTGGTGTAACACAACCTGTATCTCCAGGGCAGCAATGCTCCACAGAGCCCATTTCCTATCTGGCATATCTACCCCAACTGGGATACACCACTGGAACCACCGCACAAGCCTGCCAAGACAGAAAGCTGCAGGTATTTTACATCTTTAGGGAAAATTCTTTTTCTTTTTTTCTCTTTTTTTTTTTTTTTTTTTTTTTTAAAGCCATGAGTGCTTCAGCATTCAGTACAAATGCGAACAGGAAAGACAAACCAGTATTGCTATGGGTCAGCACTGCCCGGACATTTAGTATGTACACGTAAGTAACAAAAAAGCTGCAGTTCAGTGTTTTCTCATTAAACTGTGTGAAAATGATTTTGCTTGTTGCTAAAGCACTGTTACTGGAGCTCCCACCTCACCCAAGACACCACAGGAACAGAAGCAGTTGCTGGCACCTTTCCAAACAGGACTGGAATTTTCAAAGCTTCACCTCCGCCCAGCTCCTCTTTCCCAAAGGTCTCCTCAGAGCTACTTTGGTGCCTCTATTTTGGGGGTTAACTTGATCAGAACTATGCACTAAACACTGGTAGTAAATACAAGGTCCATCTCAAGCAACATAAGCATGATTTTCATTCTTGAAGCCCCTACACCTCAAGGGCCTGACTTGTTTCCAGGGTAGCAGCCTGCCTTGAAAGGCTGTTGTTCAGAAGTTCAGGCCATTTCTGCGGGACGCTGCAGAGCACGACAGGCAGGTTGTAAGGCAAGCCAGCAGAGCTGCCAAGTATCTGCTACAGTGCTCTTACCATCTGCCATCTCCGCTTGCTGCTCAGATACATTTCTCCCAACAGAAATGGTAACTCTGGAAAAAAATTATATTCAAACTAAGAAGGGTGAGTGTCAGCAAGAGCAGAAAACTGCCTGCAAGCCTCAGAGCACCTCTGAAGTTTTAGATGACTGAAATATGCTATGAGAAAAAAAAACAAACCAAGGAACAAACCAGTGGTTTACAATAAAAACCACTTTTCCATGCATTCTGCCCCCTGTGCTGAACTCACTTTGACTTATGCACAGCCCCTGCTGACTTTTACCCCTTCATCGTCTATCAACCCAGCTCGCTCCACCCTTTCAGCACCCGGCTGGCTGTGGCTGCATGTAGGAAGCTGCAAGGCAAAGCAGAATTGAGCAACTAGGATAAGAAAAAAGAGAGGCATTCCTTAAGCACGTCAGCATGCTTCAAAAGACTGAAATCCCACTGTACAGGGCTTGACAGCAGAACACTCATGCTTAGATCGTGTAATTCAAGGAAATAAAAACATGATCAAAGCTTGAAGGAGGGCTTTCCTTAGCTATGATAACACCAGGAGCCACAAGTGTGGTCACTCAAATGCAAAAGCGTGGTCACTCAAATGCAAATACATCTTTTTAGGTACCAGTTACTTTCAAAGTTAGCTGAGCACACAAAGTCCCCTCCTCGGCATCTGCAGAGCTTTAAAAATTCCAGCTGAAAGTATTCCCAGATTCAACATCATCCCTTAGAGTTCCCCTATGGTTACACAGAAAATCAATTCCAGCCAGATGTCAAAAATGCAAAGCATGTAATCTTCCCAATGCTGACTACAGAAAGACATTTGAAAGTTTAGTCACAATCTTGTTCTTTTTTTAAATTAAAAGATAATAGTCTTGTCTCATTTCACCTTCTCTGCCATTCTTCCCAGCACCTAAAAAAACACCAATTAAAAATCTACGACACACTATTTTTAGGAGCATGACGAGTTAAACTGTACAATCAGAAATATCTTTGTTAAGTCAACAATGAAGATCTGATCCTTCAACAGCAGCACTGCTACAGAATTGTTACAATAAAGGAACTTGAAGGTCAAATTGTTAATGAGGCAGAGAGAAGGGACATTTGAGATACAGCTCTCTGCCAACCTCGGCCCACATCTTTTAAGAGCCATGGCAAACTTTCAGAACTGGAAATTCTTCTTCTAGTTCCACACGTGACGTTTGCAGTGATCAACAGCCTAAAGGGAAAGAAATATTGTGCATTAGCGGAACAAAGCCTGTTCGCAAACAAGCGTGCATCTACACATGCAGTTCAACACCTTATTCTGAGCCAAGATCTTGGAAGCAAATCTGTTTTTCTTAAATTAAGTCATTCTAGAGAAGACTGGAATAAATAACATCCTCATCCCCACCCAGAAGCTTCAGGAAAGAATGCTGATGACCCTCAGCCATTAAGGCCTGGCAAAGAAAGCATCAGCCCACAGCAATACTAGAAGCCAGTTTTTAGAGCCCGATGAGAGGTCATGACATGGTCTGTTGGCTGCAGGAACACACACTAAATATAAAGCTCACGCTGTCCCTTACTAGAGATTCTAAAATGCTAGCAGATGTGTAGGGGATAGGAACAAAAGGGAGAAGAAACAGTCTGCTTTAAGAAAGCTAAGGGCTATGGAAGATCCTCTAATCAAACTTAACCACCTCTAGTTAGTACCCTTTTGCTTACCAAAACTGGAATTAATCCACTTAAAAGTGTGATGTGGAAGCCAGAAAAGTAGTTTGTAAGGAGTTATCAAAGACCAATAGGAAACTTAAGGCAGAATCCTGCTTTACGTACGTTGCACTGAGCAGCAGTCTCCATGTTCTTACACCAGTAACCTGGACCCCAGACACAAGCATCATCCCCCAGGAGCGGCTCTTTAGCTGATCCACACACTCCAAGTTTCTGCGAAAACACCAGCTGCAGAGTCAGCATCTTTCCATTTGCACCAAGAGATCTCAACTCCAGCCTTACATCTGAGCTTCCACCTGCCTGAGCGTGGAAGCAGCACTGAGGTAACTTCAGGAGCTCCCACAGTACCATGCTCAACTGACAACTGCAGCCACACTTGCATGAGTGGGCATGAAGCAGTAATCTAACATGAGGAAGAATTGAGGTACCACAACTGCTTTGTCATATTAAGTTTTGAGAAACAGAGCTTCTAGAAAAAGATCTTTCTCAAAAAAAAGTCATTTAACTTCCTCTCATCACATTCAGGGCATGCTACACCTTGTTACTGAACCTCAGCAGTGGATAACCTAACCACTGGTAGATCTTTTCTTCTACCCTTCTTTGCACAGGGCTGGCAGTCAGACAGCTGTCCATTCACTAAGGCCAAGGCCTTGCACAACTACATTTGCCCCAAGCACTCAGCGTGCTGATTTTTATTCCAGCAGAGTTTCTGCATGCTAGGCACTGAAAGGCATACAGGCAGGACTGTATCAGAGCCCATACTCAATAGAACTAAATGCAATACTCACAGTGCAAACAAAAGTGGGATCCATCATTTCTGCCAACAGTTGCACAACCACGGGTTCATACTGTTCCACAAACTGAACACACTGGAACAAAACACAGGTTGAGAGATTCTCCTGTTAAAGCCTTAGAAAGAAGAGGAAGAGACGGTCTCCAGAGGCAGGCAGGCCTGTTACACTACTCCAAACACCCCGATAATACACTCCAAACTGATAAACCAGAGGCTTGAGCTGTGCAGACTGAGAAGGACTCAGCATCACACTAATCACACAACTGCATCATTTTTTGCTAGTACATACCTGCCTGTAGCTGGTCACGATGAGAAAGGTGTCAAAAGGAAAAGAACAAAGCAGGACAGACTTTGATTTACAAAGCTGAGTCTCTAATCGTGGAGATCCCTGTTGTCTCAAGAAGAAAGCACACTGAACAAGTTGGAGACAAACACGCTGAACAGGACAGCAGCCATGCAGCAATGACTCTTATGCATTTTTAGCCCAAGTAGTTACTATCCACACTTCAGACCAGGCAGCAGGTAGAACACTTCCCATCGGTAACAGCCAGCCCTCTAGTGGAGAGGCCATCTCCACAGCACAGAAAGATGCTGGCGTTCTCAGCACCGATTAATAAGCGAATCACAGCTATTAAACAGCCTCACAGCAGTTAGCAGGAATAGCTGTTTCATAGCTACTTTAAGCCTGTATATTGTATGACTAGTAAACTTGTAAGCAGCTGTCCCTTGCTGACACTCAGCAGCCACCTAATAAGATTTCCAGGTAAATCCTGACAGCAGTAGTCTAACAGGTGTTGCTTTTTGCTGTCTCACTGGAATTATGCCAGCCTACTTCCAATTACTTTGTTAATCCCCTGAACAAGATCAGTGCTGAGGAAAAGAAAACTTCAGCTGTTCCCACCCACTGTTCTCAGAGGATTTCCAGGCAAACCTTTACTGACTGCAAATTAGTACAACAATCCAGCCAGTCAATTCAGGCCTTTAGAAGCCTCCATCCGTTCAAAGGGCTGCCAATCACCAAGGATAGGGAGTGTGAAAACCTAATCCCCCTGCACCCCAAACTCCTTCCAGCCTCTAGCAGAGGAAGACTGACTACTCTTACAAAAACCGCTAGGAGATGCTGCTCTCTAGTTTTTCTAAGTACTCTGCAAGATGTTCAGTCCTTCTGTTCATCTGTCTGCCTTGTTCTGACTGGAAGGCAGGCTGCCCCACAGCAAAGCCTGTGTGATCATTTGACTACACAGAGCAAGCCTGCTCCCTCTTTTTTGCTCTACTGCACATGAAAAGCTGCTAAGCTTTGGTGCTAACTAGTAAAGGGAAAAACCTAGGAAGGATCAAGTTGCTGAACACAAGCCAGTCCCCACTGCACCTGTGGACAGTGTTTCCAGCCAGAGACCAAGGCAGCTGGCCAAACACAGAGACCTCTGCTATGAGTACCTGGACATTTATAGCAGAAGCAGAGACACTTGAGAGATGGTCCTAAAATTAGCACATAGACAGAGTATCAGGGGAAACACTCAGAAAACGAAGCAAGCGTAATTGTCACTGTGGGACTTATGTCAACCCAACAAATCAACAAGGACAGTTCCCAGTCGCTTTACCTGATCACTGACAGACTCCGGTAGGAAGTGACAGACTTTTTCTAGTAAAGCCTCAATTTCAGCTGTTGTGGCATTCTTCTCCAGTTCTTTGTCTGCATAAGCTACCACCATCTTGCAGATATCACAGAAGCCACCTGCAGGTTTCACTAAAACTGAGAACAAACAAAAAAAAAAGTCAGTTCTCAGGTAGTTCCCCCAACCAGAAGAAAGGAGGCAGCATCAGCAAAGTACTAAAGCATGTGAACTAGCTCATTTTGCAACACCACCGACTCCTCATTACCCACCTGGCTGCTGCGGAGGCTTGTTGACTGCACAGCATTTCAGCATAACACACACAGCTTCAGGACTTGTCGCCTCCAAGAGCATGTCAATCAAAGCCTGGCCATAGACATCTATGAAGTCCTTACACTGGTCTTTGACACTTGCTGGGAACAGGTAGCAGATCACCTCCATTTCATGTACAATCTCCTCCTGAAGCACAATGAATGATGCGTGGCAAATGAGGAACAGAAATCTGACCCAATTCATATGTCAGTAAGTTTTCTTACTCCATTTCCAGGATGGAAATCTTGCTCTCATGAAAATGGGCAATAAAATTAACTTTCCTTCCCCCTCCAATACAGCCCTATTTTAGCAAAAGCCTAGGAAGAGGTATCATTTCCACCATTTACACACCTCTGTCTTGTTGCTCTCCAAGAGGCCAGTCACTTCTTTCACCATGGTCTCGCATATTTCACACAGGGAAAAAGTCTTCTCTTGAACTGAGGCTTTCTGAGTACACAGAAGAAACATACAAAACAATAAATCACACTGGACCACATTTGACTGAGAGAGACAATTCATAAAAGATCAGTCTAACAGCATTCACATTCAGGTGCAGCACACATTCATTTACCTAGCTGGCTAGTTTGAGCTGAATTCAAAAGGTCACACAGAACCCAAAACCAGCCTCAAAGGTCTCAGTAAAAAGCCTTTCTGAATGAACAGTTATTTTGTATGACTTATTAAGACTACAATTCCTAGGTTGTATAAGGAGGAGAGTTGAATCTAGTAGATATGGAGAAATAAGCAGACCCACAGTGACTGGAGTCAAGGGAAATATGAAGTGTTTTTTAAAACACACTAACTGAAGACAAAAGTATTAACTTACCAGAATTGAGTGCCCTCCTGTTTGCAGAAGAAACCTAGAAATTGAAGGACTCAAGGGAAACTGTTTGAAGCCTGTTAATCAGAAGTTAACCTTCCTCAAAAGCGACTTTCCTTTCCAAAAACTTCTCAGCTCATGTCATTTTAATCCTGAAGAATTACCTTATAGGTTCAGTTTAACGCAGGCTCTGCTATTTTAACAAATGAGTCAGCTCTCCTACTTCACAGATGAGCATCAGAAACAAGAACAGGTCAGGAATTTCTATGCAGGGAGACTTGGATTATTCCATGCATAAAAGCTCATATTTTTCTGTTTCACCTAGTTCAGTAAGCAAAAAAAAGAAGGCAACACTATTGAGTACAGGAAGTCCATCTTACCTCCACAGTTTCCATTTTCACTTCATTAACTACTTGAGCTGGCACCAGAGTCTGAAGGGGAACAGATTTCACGGAAGGACAGAACCCAACCATGGCACAAATGTCCTTTGGTTGCTGGAAAGAGATATGTAAACAATTTTTAAAAGTCTAGAAGACTCTGCCCTTTCTACAGAGCCTGTGAGCAGGCACAGAGAACAGTTTTAAAAGGCTCCAACACAACTACAAGTTTCATGACTACTTCTACTTCAAGTATTGCCAAAGCATTTGATACGGTTATAGGCAGGACAACTACCAGATGAAATTTAGCAGTTCCTTTAAAAGAGGAGGTTAGGCCACATCCATTTAAAAACCCCATTTACCATGAGCTACACAAGCTCTCCAAAGGAGTTGACTTAAGAGCTACCAACACCAAAACAGGCCACCAGCATCACCTTAGACCTGCATCTGCAAAGCCGCTCCCCTGAAAGCTTTAATCAATCACAGAAGGGGCTAATTATCCTGACTTCAGAGTTCACCCAAAAGCTGAAAGAAATGCCTTTTCTCATCCACAAACTACCTTCTTTAAAGTTTCCAGTAACACCACATTCTGCAAACAGATTCCCACATTACTGAACAAAGCCTATAAGAAACAGAAGTTAACCATGTTAAAACCTAAGCTTAACCCTTTTTACAAGTATCTGAAGTAACTGTATTCCAAGTGTTCTTTTCACAGTAAGAGGGAAAACAGCAAACAGAAATAAAGCCTTTCAAAAGGCTTTCTAAGTCTTTTAAAAACTCAAAGGTTTTAGAAACACACATTACTACATGCAAAAATAAATACTGGACATGAGGTAAACTGCTCTAAGGAGGCCAAATTATACCCACACAAAGTGAGAAAGGCTGTACAGAGTAATACATAAAACTTGAATTTTCCCACCTAAAGTCTACTTAGGGTAAAAAAAAGTTACCTTTGGTCCTATGAGTAATTAGAAGATCATACCCCACCCTGTCACCAAGGCATCAAGCTTCTTACAGCAGTGGCTTACACAGCAGTTAATACATCATGCTACAACCCCAATGCACAGGCAAAAGTAGTAACTTGACGATACACTGCTGCTTCAGACTACTCCAGGCAGTACCTTTAAGTCAAGCCCTTTGGTTCATGCATTGTAAAGAAGCATTTCCAGATATTAATGTTACAGCAACACCCACATACACACAGCATGTTCTCTCACAGATAGATGACAGACACAAGGTCTCCTGGGACTGGTTAAATCAAAAAGTCCAAATAGCTCTAGGAAGCAGGAGCCCAAAGGCATCCCACACCTTTTCAGTTCGTATACTCAAAATGTCTATACCATTGTCCTAGATTTAAAGGTTAACCAAGAAAAGACCTGGGGACAGCTTCACTCAAGCCCTTTTGAGCCCAGACTTTAAACCAGAAGCTGACAGGAGCCACTGGCATGATTTTTCTACATCTAATCCTTCTGGTCAAAACATCATCAAGCTGAAATTGTAACAGCACAAACTGGTATCTGGAGCTGGAAGTAGGACTGATCCACTGAGGAATTCTATAGTCTTTCTCTGTTTTAATCACATAAATATCCCTTGTATCTGTCAACACTGAGTACAATCACACCATGTATACAGATAGTAGAGCAAGAAGTGAACTACAAGCCCTTCAAGGGTAAGAAGTGAACTACAAGCAGGCTTATCACCACAGGCAAGTTGCTCACCTACCTGATCCTTCTGTTGACAGGGGAGATTGGAGACAGAGGAAGAAAGGAGAAATTAAAGATAACAGTTAAGAGGGGAAAAAAAAAAAAAGTCAAGCACTTGGCATACACTCTTTCCACAAAGATGATGGAATATGACATGGTCCCCATCCCAAAGATTCTTAGCATTGCTACAGCAACTCACACTTAATTGCACAGTGCTAACCAGCATTATTCATTTGAAGTCATTAAAGCATCCTGGACAAGACTACCTCGAAAGGTAACAGCCAGATGCAAGGTGTGGTCATATTCCAATTTCAGGTATTAACAACACATTGCATTGCAATGCTTAAAATGAGAAGCTAATTGTTGTTGGAACAAAGATTTGCTTCCCACCCCCAAATGTTTAAGAAGCAGTATGAGCTTCTACACAGCCTTTAGCAAGTGGGAAAAAAGGCCACTGTGTTGCCAAATTCAGGTTCAAGTCAGCCACATACTCTATTCATAAATTCACCTATAATTTGTGATGTTGCTACTGGCACCTGGGCACTGCACTCTAAGGAAAGGCTTTCCCATTTTCTTTAAAAGGCTTTGAGATCTCTGGATAAAGAGGTGCTATGGAGGTGTGCAGAGGTAAAACGTATCGTACATTGCTGCAGAAGACCCGAGCTGGTGCAGCACCACTCCCTTTCCATGACTCCTATCAAGAGCCCAGACAGCAGCAGTCTTGAGATAGCAATTCCAGAAGAAGGACCTTTAGTCTTGCTTCAGACAGACATGTTTATCTCTAACACTTGAACCAATTTGGCAGTGCTATGACAAAGACCAATTCTAATATGCTTAAGCCTGTATGTGGTGGGGAGTGGGGAAGTGGTCTAAGTACAGGACTGAGACAAAAGAGTATAAAGGAACATGTGATGCATTTTCTGTGTTTCAAAGGATTAGAGTGACTTTTGCACTGTTGAAGTGGTTGGGAAAGAAAAAGCAAGTGGTAAAGGAAGCACTCTGAAACTTAAGTTACTATCTAATTAAATGCCAAGTTCAAAGTGTTAACGCCAAGCCTTACAGAGCAAGGGCTCTCCCTAGACCTTTACTGCAGTAAAAAAGTTTCCCGTTTCCAAATAAGTTAGCTACACAAAGCAGAAAAATGAACTGAGAGCAAATATTTTATTTTACTGATCTTACCATGTGCATCATCATTTGGATAGCCAAGTCAGAATATTCAGAGATATAGTTCTTGCACTGCAGGAAGTGGGAAAAGAAAGTCTTGTAAATATCAAACCACTTCAGCTGTAGAGTTCATCTAGAATTTTCTAATACATCTCACCATATTAATTTACCTGCTCTACTTAGTAACTATTCTGTTGTCTTTTAGAGCTTGTCCCAAATATAAGATAGCATTTCAGGTTACACAATCATTGCACAGATAGCTGCTTATCTGATAAGTCCTTTTCTTTTCTTCTTGGAGCAAAAGCACTCCCCCTCATTGATATGACCACATTACCCTGCCAGATCATTTTTAGGAAAAAGGCCTCTAAGGGCTAGCAGCAATCTGGAGTCTTTCTCCTCCTCCCTAGTCCCATGCACACCATCCCATCCAAATTTCTTAACCAGAAGATTTATTATTTTGGTGTTGTTATTGTTACACTGTGTAACGTGTCACACTCACCTTTGTTTTAGTAAATAGAGATTACATTGACAGGAATAAGGCACTGAACAAACAATTTTATGTTTGTATACAGGAACAGATTTTTAAACAAAAAAAGATAGCTTACCATATCAGACATTTCAGGTCCCAAACGGTCACACTCTGCCTTGGCATGAGCAACCAAAGACTTTACAAAAGATGAGTTTGTCCTCACAGCTTCCTGAACATCAGTTACCAGCTGAATGCAGTCCTGGCATACATCCTCACTTGCCTGGACAAAGAGCAAAAGGAAACTTACGTTGACGTATCTCCACATAATACGTTTTAGAAGCTTCTGTTACTACTAAGTTTTAAAAGCTATTTTGAACTATACACAAACCTGAAGTACCCTACAGAATAGTCAAAAGCCTGAGCTAACACAAATAGACAAGCTACTGCTGGTATGTGCACCAGCCACTAGATGGAAATCAGGTACCTACTTGTCTCTGAAACCTGAGATAACTTAAGATTCCAAATCTCCAAAATCGCTTGGTTTTGTTGCAGACCACAGTGGGAAGGTTTCTAAATTTGGCATCGATCTCACTTGCTACACCTACAGCAGCTTGTTCTCCACCCACTTAGCTGTTTAACTCCCATATCTAGGCTTGCTATCAAGACTCAGCCTCTACTCACAAGTCCACTGTCCCATCTGCTCCCCTTTGTCAACTATTTGTTCTTTCCTGATCCACTGTGTCACCTCTGGATTCAGAGACAAATGCTTCCCCTGAAGGGCACAGCTAGCAGATTACTCAGAATGTGGGAGAATTAGTCTTCCTTTGAACGTTGGTGCCACGCTTGCTCTCATAAGAAATTGTTTCCAGTAAGACCTGCTTGACTACTAAAGCATTGGATGGGAAAAGCCCAGCACAAGACTTGCCTTTATAGACTGCGGTTGTTAATCCAAGATGATATATATGGTCCACAGGGGCTGCAGCTACCATCTTTCTTACCTTTAAGCCCATAGATTAAGGAAAAAGGCAGTTGTCTGTATGCAGCAGCACAAAATTCAATAGGAGACAGTCACCCAGGTGAAGTACACCAGCTTAATCTGTGCCCAGTACAACAATCCCTTACCAAGAATCATCAGTAAGTTCTCAAGAAAAGGAATGCTGAAGCTCTGGAGCAAAAAACATGCACTTCTCTTGCACACTGGAATAGCACTGCACCCTTACCTTAGACTTCTGCTTGGGTTTGTCCTGAGGGTAAAGGAGAAGAGGCACGTTAGCCATGAATGGGGATGCCAGTTCAGAGAAATCCAGCTCTGATATCTTATTGGATTGGAGTTGTTTCTGAAGTTTCATTGCTGCAAGGTGCTTCTGAAGGGACTGGCACAGTGAGAGGGCACTACATACAACTTCAGGGTTATCCTAGAGGAGATAAGATACATACATAAAGCTATAGACTCATGGCACTTTTCTATGAAGTTCAGAGTAGAGATTCTTTCAGGTGAAACATGACAAGAAGGGAAAACATTTCACAGCAAGGAAGCAGTCTTCAAATTTACACCATCATTTGCAACGCCAGTGATCCATACAGGACTGAAGGATCATACACACAATCTTATGTAGAAAAGAAATTCAGGCATCAAAAGGAGCACTATTAATTTCAACAGCTGCAAACTGTTACCTACTTACCAGCTCTTCTTCAATCACATTCATGATAACTGGTAAGTAGGAATCCACAATTTCTTTGCACTCAGAGACCAGGCCTTGGTCAGGAAGAAACTCGCATGACTTTTCCAAGTAAGAGCGGATCTCATCCTATAAAAACAATGTGGGCTACAGACTATCAAAAGATAGAGACCTAGATATATAGATATCTCAAATATGGCTCTTTCCATTCCCAAAAAGCATGACAGCCTAAAAAGCCCCGTGGACTAACATAGGTCCAGGCAGCTGGCAAGCAAAACTAGAATAAGGTTTTACACTATACGTCTATTTTCCCCAGTCCTGGACCTTTGAGACCTTGCCAAAGTGAAAACATTAAATACTGCTTGCAAGGCCTGCACAACACAGTCTCGCCATAGAACATTTATATTTAAGAAGAGGAAGTTAAATTATACACTAGTGGGACAGCGATTTGTTTATATTAAGTTCTCCTAGGTTCACAGCAAAAAAAGGGAAGAAGTGTCCAAAACCAAAACAAAGTCTATTTGATGTAATCATTCACTTCTACAGACTTTAGTATCCCATCTTTTAAGACAGATGGCCCACTGGGACAAGAACAATTTTATTAAGCATCCACAGTCAATCAGGGATGTGTTAGACCATGACAGGCTCTAGAACTTGCTAATCGCTAACCAGAAGAGGCTGTTTAAAAGCCTTTCCCCATGTACTGTGGCCCCTTTCAACATCTGCTGCTTGGGCTGGGAAAACATCACGCAGACTACTCTTCCACCTCCTCACCTTGCAATCTTGTTAAGACAATGAAATCAAATAGTGCCTTGGGGCAAGAAGGAGAGCTCTGCTTACCTCTGTGCCATTATCCTTCAAAACCTTGCCAGCCACTGTCACAAGTTCCTTACACAAGTCACAAGGGATACTGTTCTGCAGAGAGAAGTAGAGAGTTTCTTTGAGACAGAATTAAGTAACTGTAAATGCAGTGTGCAAATAACACAAAGGACAAGCATAACATTTGGAACTGAAATTAAGGAAGAAATACTGGCTGAGGAGCCAAGGTGGGAAGAGGTGTTTTTAAACAGTGAGACCATTCCAAGCATGTCCAGCTCCTCCAGTAAATCAAAACAGTATGAAGAAGCAGGGATGCTACCACTTGCTCATTTCACCTAGTCCCACCTTCCTTGAAGTATAAAGTCTACTGCCTCAAGAAGCCTTCTCCTGAACCTTTTACCTTCCTCTCCAAAGAGTTAATACTTATTAGAAATCTAAGAACTTTTCAGGCAGCTTCACCCATTTCAGTTGTGCTCTGCCATTCTGACACTCCTCCCTTCCCCTACTTTTCCACACACTGAAATGTATCTCAGCCCTGATACAGCCAAGTTGGACTGAATGCATCTGTAAGTAAAATACCTTTATTCCTCTAGAAAACTGTGAAATGATACCACAAAATACAACTACATCTAGTAAAGCAGCACTTACATTTAGCACAAATGCAATTTGAAAAACCATGCTAAATGTAACATTTGTGCCATTATTTACTGTCAAAGTTTTCATCATTTAGCATATGCTGCATCTTTTGTGGAACATTAATTTACAAGACAGACATACAGCTTCTTTTTTTTCTTTTAATAAGCCCATCAGTCTGGCATTGCTCAAGTTAAGAATAAGAAAAGGTTCTATGAATTGGGAGCCAGTTTAATAAAAAGGAAGGAGCCCAAAATCCACTAGCACCATTCCACACATTTCTTGGTGATTGTGCAACAGGTCACAGAAGTCAGCAGACAAGTTGTGCGAGGCTGAGAAGTGGAAAGTAACCTTTATCTAGCACTCAAATTAAGACATAGTAACCAAGGCACAGTCAGACGTAGCACTTAGCTCTGATCAGAGACTTGAAAAATCTTCATCAGCATAAGAAAATCAGCATTTAGATCAACTACAGTGGGAAGAAGTCTCAGTAGCCAATACTTACTACAGTAGGCTTGTTCCAGACGTTCTGCTGGCAGTGTTTCACTGCTCCGCACTGTGATGCTGTCCGAACACTCTGACACCATACCTCCGGACCCTTCACACAGTCCTTCTGCCACAAAACAGGGCTTGCCACAGCTGACAAAGAAAGAATTGTTCTTTTACAGTTGCATATTTGAATAATTTCTAGTCCAAAGTAAGCAGGTTAATTCTGTACAGTATAACCACAACCTCTCCAGTAGGTCAGTTTGGTTTACTAACTTTTTAAGTACATTTCAATCCAGCAATTTCTACCTGAAACATAAGAATGAGTCCCAAATACAGACACACAAAGAACTCCAGAAAAATCAACACAGTTGAACTTCCCTACTGAAGTACCCAAGCACCTTAGCAGTCCATTGCCCCATCATCTACCTTTTATAAAAAAAAAATAAAACAATCCACTTTTTGCAAAAAAAAAAGAAAAAAAAGAAAAAGAAAATCCACTTTGCTTAGCACACAAGAACTACCAGATGATTTGAAACAGAGAAACTGCGCATTGCAGAAATCCACACTTTGGACAGCTGATTCCCAAAGCTACAACCCCCCTGTTCTCCTGTCCTACTGTCACTTCAACTCTGAAACAGCAGTCACATCTAGCTTGTAATTGTTGTCTGCATTTCTTCTCCCAGGTGAACCACTTTTCTCATACAACAACTGAGTGAGCAAGGAAACTAGTTGGATTAGAAGCCACAACAACACACACATTACACGGAGGACTGAAGAGGCAGATGTGGGCCAAAACATTGATCATAAACAGAAAACCTCAAGAAAGTCAAAGCAAAAGAAGTACAGAAAACAATGTAAGACATGTTCTATCATATAGTTTTTAAACCCATTAAATCTATTTAGACTTTTACTTAGTTCTTCATTTCCATACAGAAAAATCTGTAAGGGTGAAAAAACAAGAAGTACAAGTCCTTGTCTGGACGTTATCTCCTACCTCATGCGGAATTGTCTTGCAACCTATAAAGTTTTGAATTAATAATACAGAATACCATTTCTGGATAGTCTTGCTAAATAAATGTAAAAGATTTGCACTATTAGTAAGTAATAGGACAAGTTAATCAACTGCACCTTTTGGGTGACTTTCCAAGGGGTTTTTTTTTTGTTTGTTTTTAATTGTTCTGTCTGGACTGGACACTCAACTTCTCCCAGTTTTTCTACTACCATTCTATCTATCAGTAGGCTCAGTTTCTCACCAATCACCTATGTTGCACTAACCTATGAAGAAACAACTCCTAAAATCCTGTAGCAAACAGGCTCCAATGAAATCTGCCATGATCTAAGCCTATAAGGCATTGCAGTCAAAGCTTATTAAAATAAAAATTTTTAAAACCCACAAAACCAACCCATTCAAACCTATTAGCTCTGTAAGTGTTGTTTAGGAGCCATTACCTTTACATTAATGCTGTTTATGCATGAAAAAATGCTGTAAAATTACACTGTCAACCAAGAACCAGGAATTAAGGTGTTTGATTCCTACGAGGCTTCTAGTAAAGTTATGACAGATGAACAATCACTTTGCTATTTCTCACCTCTTGATTCTATGCAATTAGAGCACCAACGGCTGAATTACCAGTGCAACTACTAGGTACATAGCGACTACACGACAGCCAAACACTGCTTTATAGGTGTCATTCTGCAGCCTTCTCAGCTGTTGATTTGTAAAGGCTGTTTACACTGGATTTCACAGAGGAATGACTCATTTATTCTAAGAAAAATGTGCTTTGCATGCTTAATTTTCCACACAAGAGCTTGAAGTTTGCTACCCTCTCTCACATCAAAAAGACTAGATTGCATATTCTTTTTCAGCAAGACAGCACACTAAGACTGCTTACAAGACCATAAGAGTAAGGCTTCAAAGCTTCTAATAATGTATGGTTACTAAAATACTTGCAGACAGTCTATTCTAAATTACAGTATTATTGATTTGGAAGCACGAAGAATAGTCAAGTGGTCAACCAAATAGCTGTCAGCCCTGGCAGGATGACAATAACCAAGTAAACATTTGGTTGAGGGGAAGATTTATTCTTCCCTTTCAGATCCAGTATTGAACAGCGGTAGGAAGACTTTGCAAGAGTCAAGTTCTAGAAAAATTCATGCAAGACCTTGACTTTAAGCAGTGGAATTAAGGGTTTCCAACTATTTACAAGTATAGCTTTTAACCTATGCCCTTAGTTCTGTAAATCAAAATAAAATCAAAATAAAATTACCCCCCCCAACCCTGTTTGAAACATACTGTAAAACTACAAAACTAAACTATAAAGCTACAACAATAGTAACTCCAAGCAGTATCTCAAACTCTTGAATTAAGAGATCATCTAAAACACAAACTGAAGAATTCATGCTGTGACTTGCACTGGTTTGATCTAGCTCTTAATGAGCTTTCAGTTTTTGTTTGGCTTTTTACTTCAAGATCCTGTCACTGTATGACTTTTCAGATCCATACCAGCTTCTGCAGAATGTCTAACAGCTGGTCTTGTTCCCTCTTCCTCATAGCCTCTGACCTGGTCATTATGAGTGCAGGACAAAAGAATTACTATGCTTCAGATTTATGCTTACTTATCAGCCTTTTTGTCTGTATGTCTTTAATAAATTCCCTGTTGCATGGCTTCTGTACCAAACAGATGCTCACACCAAGTCAGTCACCAACTCCCTGGCTTGCCAGGACACAGCAAGGGGTACCAGCAGGGCTGCGTGGTTTTGTTAGGTTACAACACTGAGGCACAAGAAAACCAAAGAGCAAGGCAGTGGTCTGAGAGCTTTTGAGGTGAGCAGAGTGCAGGTTGCAGATAATTCTGATCAGAAGAAAAGAGAAAAAAAAAAAAGTAGTCTTAACATTAGATTGAGTTTTGACAGTACATTAACTACTTGATGCCTCTGACTGCACTGTTTCCCTGCATCACATCTCACTAATTTGAAAGAAGAGTAATTTCTCAGAAGATGTGTACACATCCATGCCTTGTTCAGATTCTGCTCAAAGCACTGCCACCAAGCACACCGTCACTTTGAATCTGAGAATAAGGACGCTAATGTTATCTGCAGTCCTCTACAGGAAGACCAAATACAAAATCTCAGAAAAGCCTGAGACCAGGAGGGACAGTGACAAGTGAGAAGCACCAAACCGCTCATAAGCCAGTGAACACTGAAAGCCAGTTCTATGATGCAAGTAAGCACCCCAAACACCTTCCAACTGGTATCATTTAAAGTCCTCACTCCTGCACAAAATCAGATCAAGATGAAATGCCAACATACCTAAGTGACTTTTCCATCAAAAAAAGCCAACACATTCAGGAAACCCAAATCAGCTATGCCATGCAGATGAACACTTATCTACAGAAAACAAAGGAACAGCAGTGTCCTTTCAGTTACAAAGGACACTGAAGTTCCTTCATTCTGAGAAGACAACTTGAGTTTGATGCTCTCCGTACAGATCTTTCTGGTCAAATGGTGGCTAAGCAAATCTGTTAGGGCCACACATCACCAGCACATTTTAGAAAGCAGCTACAAAACAAAGACAATGCGCACCAAGCATGGCAGCTTCTTTTCTTCCATCTTCCACAGTGACTTTAATACAGTTAAGCTTGTATTACTTTATTCTGTATTATGTGGAAATATTTTTATTACATAACTCAATGTCCAATATTAAAGGATGCACCTTCATTGTAAGAGTACCCACTCTCCCCTTCTGAATGTCCTGGGAAAAACAGAAACAAAACTAAGGAGCTTGGCATTAATTCAGGTCTTGCAGATTCAGAAAACAGCCTGAAATCCTTTACTGTTCCCATTACTTTTTTCTTTAGCTTCTCCTATTTAATGATGAAAGGTCATTTTCCCTCATCTACTAATTTACATTACAACAAAAGCAAATATGCCAGTGAATCGCATTAAGACCTTGTGCTGTTTCACAACAGAACAAACAGTTCTGAGTCCTAACAGTTATCTTGCCTGTTGCCTCAAAATAGCCTCTGCTGCAAGAAGTGACACCTTCATGTGGTATTTCACATCCCCAGCACAGCAGCAAGCCAAAACAAAGCACTGTCAGTTACCTCACACAGCTCTTAAGGCTTGCTAAATACACCCAACGGGATTACCTTTTTAGTTATCTCTGTCATCTATTTTATATATTGTTATGTAAGGTCACCCATTTTTAAACAGATTTCTCCTTTCTCTGTATATCAGCCCTGAACAGTCACCCATCATGCCCTCCCGAAAATGCCCCCCTTCCCCAAAGTTCTTGCAAGTCACTATTTTTGGAGCACCAAACAAGTTTATCTGTGAAGGCCAGGGTGTTCCTTTATTCATCCTCTTCACTGCTTCTTCCCTTCTTGAACTGCTTCCCAGATGATGAATTCTTCAGTTTTAGAAGGAATGGTCTTTGTTCCACTAAGCTTTTCCTAAATTAAGCAGTAAAAGAAAACGAAGGAGGAAGGAGAAGCAGGGGGTAGGAATACAATCCCTGTATGAAGGGGACATCTTTCAGATGTGAAAGACTACAGCTTTCAGGCTTCTAGCCAAGCTGACAGCGAACAGGCACCCTAGGATCCTTGCATACACTTGCAGCTTCTCAAAACAAAACATAAAGAAGAGAGATTCATACCCACTCTGACCTATCCGATGCTTGTGTCTGACAGACAAGAGAAGTCATTTCCCAGAAAGAAGTGTTGCCTCAGAAGCACAGCCTGAAACCCAACAACATAATCATAATATTCCAAGAGCTGAAGGTTAACAACAGAAATGGAAGGAAAAAGCTTTTCTTTGAGGTCCAGGTCAGCAACCTAACACTGCCAGAACACCAGTAATACAGTCCTGACAAGTGACAGCTACTGCACATCACATGGGGGCTCTGCCAGGAATTCACATAAAAAACAGTTTAAAGGCTGTGAAGACAAAGGGAAACCTTGCTCCCACAGTGATGCTATCCTACTTACTTCAGCAACTCTGCATTAACTCCCAGACACTTCTTCAAAGCAGCAAATGCTAACTATCACCTCCTTCTTCGACACCAGGCATCTGGAATGGAAACGCTAGCATACAGTCAGAAGTTAGGGAAGTAGAAGTGACAGCCCACTCAGACAATACCACTTTTTCCAGTTGGAAAGCTTACAGAGTCATGCATGTGAAAAGCACAGCTCAGTTCTTCACTCCTCTTTGGGAAACAAGAAGCTAAAAGGAAGCTGATAATGGCTGGATTACCATTCTGCAAGGACAGCTACTGGAAAATTGTTAGGCAAGTCCTTTCCTTGAGAGTAACCTTCCCTTCTCTCAGGCATTTGTTATTCTTCTTCCAGGGCAAGCCAGCCTGAATTTTTTCACAAGATTCTCAGAAAAACATCCTAAGGACTCTCCTCCAAAGCTGTACTGAATTTACTAATGAGACTTCTGTAATTGTGCTTAAAAGTTAACATCTTATAAGCACTTCTAGGAACAGGGATTCTGTATGGACCAGATCAGATTCCCTAAAGAGACAGAGGATAAACCAGAAAACCAGCGCCCAAAACACAGAGAAATTCAGCTTGAAGACTGGAGCCTCCTCCAAAACAAACTGTTTGGAAAACCTTGGGGTGAGTAGCAATTTTACACACAAATTAACCTGCAGTTGGCACGAAAAGCAAAGAGCTGAGCTGCTGATCACTTTAATGGGTTGAAGTCAAATGCAGAAGATAAACTGGGGTGCTGTTAACTCCTACACCTTCAAGACAGTCTAATCTGTTCCGAGTATATTAACATTTATCAGGAGGGATGCTCTTTCCCAGGCTTTCCCACTTGGCAATGTTAAAAAAAGACTATTCATAATCTCCCATAAACCAAGTGAATGCATCAGTCTTTACCATTCTATGCTCAGTTAGTTACTGACTTTTCCGCGTTTCTTTTGAGAACTGCAAAAGCAAAGCGTGCTTAAGTCAACGAAGTCAAAAGGGATCAACTTCTCTTCATCAAAACTTACAAAGTGTCAACAAGTGAAGGAGTAACCTCAATCCAAAGTTATCTGAAGGGCTCAGTACTCCACAGCCTCTCTGGTCAGTTAGAGTTTAAGTAACATTTCACAAGTTGTAACCACATCACACACTAATTGCTCACAGCAAAGGTCTACTATGCCTCTGGATAAATGACGACAATATTTTGAGAGATTACAGGCAATTTGCAGAAGAAATGGATGAAATCTGGCTAGCTGTTAACAGTATTCCAGATGTCAATTAAAAATTAGGTCTTCCTGTGCACTATCTACTGATCAAGTATCAAGCTTGAAAGATCTGCAACTAGCGTAATTCACAATAAATGAGTTTTGAATTCATGCCATGATTGGACTCTTTCTCTTGGTGGGGAGCACATTCCCATTCTGGTACACTACCTCTGCTGTAAAACACTGTTCTTACCTCAGATGCTCCCTTGCTTCCCTCACCAGAAGACAAGCATGGTAAGAGAAGTAGTTTGTGCACGTACAAGCAATCACAATAAAGTTAAATACAGCAGAGAACAGGATGAGCTGAGAAAGTAAATCAGCTCTACTGTCTCAGTAAATTGCCCCACGTACTACAAAGGTTGCAAAAAAATAGTTTCCACATTCACCAGAGGTTGCTACAAGGTTGCCAAGTAAACCCTGACTTCTGCCTGAGATTTTCCTATGACAGAAGCTAGAAGAGACATTTGGATGTTCAAGGGCATCTGGCAGTCATCAGGAATAAGCAGTCCTATTCAGTATGTTAAGATATTCCCAAGAAATTATGAGAAGCATTATGAGAGCAGATCTGTGTAGAAATGTGTCTAAATGTCTTGAACATACTTCTTGTCCATCTCCATTCCTTCTGCTGCTTTGGTTTTGGTTTTTTTTGTTGTTTGTTTTTTTTTTTCAGTAGCCAGAAGAGATATTTAATGTAAGTCTCTGCAGAAATTCTGTACTGAAAGTCCTTTCACCAGGCAAATATATTGACAGCACAAAGAATGGAAAAGTCTGCTAGTTCTGCAGAGAGCCATGTTTGTGAGAGAAGACAAAAATATAACCTGGCCATGGGTCACACTGCAGCCCCAGCAAGCACAGGTGAAGTCCAGAGGCATCTAAAAAACTTCAGAAACAGAAGGGCAGTTCAAGACACTGCCAGAAAGAAACAGAAGAGTCTCAGGAGCAATGCTGTTTTTCGCACTGCTGCCAGAGAAGTGCTTTAATGCAGAATGGATGCCAGACCTGGAAAACAACTCAATAGGAAACTCCCTGAGGGAAAGGAAAAACAAAGACACTAGACCCCCACAGCTGAAAACAGAAAGTATGCCAGAGGGATGAAATGAGACATTTTAAACAGCAGCTTCACATAGGACAGCAGTTAGCAATGGGACTCTGAAAAAGGCAAACTGTGGTGCACAAGGTGAAAGAATAACCTGCCCAGGAGTACAATGATGAAGCAGTTGATAGCAGGAGAGAAGAAACTGTTAACCCCTAATCTCTACATACTAATCGCTTGCACCTCAATATGAACATAGTCAAGGGATTTTAAACCGTCATGTTTGGAAAAAACAAGCCTTGAAATATCATTACAAGATTCATTTACTAAACTCTCTCTATATGTAGACTTTTACAGAAGTAGAGGACAAAGTGTGAGAACTAGTCAGGGGAAACAGTGTAAAGGTGAGACTCTTCACTCCAAAAGAAATAAAAATACTGATATCTGAAATTAAACATTGCTCCATGACCATTTACACAGACAAGCATTGCCTCAAAAGATACACACACACTTCAAAGACCCCAGAGGTACCCCCTTTTAACTTGCAATAGGAACCCTGATATCTTAATAGCAGCTAATTAATTGCATACACAAGCTGCTACATAAATAAAGGAAAAAAACAACAAAACAACTCAAACATAAAATGGACTGTGAGTAAA
Organism: Caprimulgus europaeus; assembly: GCA_907165065.1. Next base: position 37,064,903 of record OU015529.1, on the reverse strand, counting down.
CCCTTAAAGAAAAAACAAACACAAGCTCTTTTTTTGTCATGTATTTCTAGGGTGTTGCCTCAAACCTGCTTTGAGGAATCAAGATCCAGATAAGACACAAACAAAAACTCACTGGAAGCTAACAGTAACAGGTCTCACTTTCCCCACAGATACAAAGCAAAAATCTCCCTGCATGTTATAACATAAAAACCCCTCCCTGAAACAGCACAGGCCAACCTTCAGAAGAGTCCCAACTGACATCATCGTCACCTGACGGAGACGTGATTCAGTTCTGCTGACCAGCTCCTGCTCTCATTCCAGCCTCTGCATCATCTCTGTTTTCAGAGGTTCCCAGAACTGCCTTGTGTTATGCTGAGTAGCACAAACTGAGACCGTAGAAAGACGGCGTAAGACTTCAGAAGCTCTGCACATTTCACCGAGCACGACCAGGCAGAACAGCTTGCATAGCTCCTCCAGACACAACCAAGAGCAACTCTATTTATACCTTGTCTGCAAACGAGGGGATTGTGCAAGGGCAGGTTTACACAAGCCACATGACTGGTGCACTATCAAAGCACCGCTTCGTTATGTGCCTCATGCACACAGCACACTCTAAATATATCCCTCTAAGAAAGCAGGGATATATTTTTTAGCTATAAGACTGTTTGCCTGATTTCACCTACAGTAGTGGACTGCACCAGCCTGGCTTTTTTGTTACAAACCACATCTCCAACCAGAAAAAAATAGAGCATAGTCTGAGTTCAGTTATCTGCCTCTTCCACCTCCTCCAGAAAACACATGTCAGACTAACTCAGCCTTCAATTTTCCTGTCCCGAGATGTTCTGGCCAGCGTTTGCTAGAGGAATGATATGCTATTTTGAAATCTTGAAAGAGAAGAAGGAAGATTAAGTCTACTATTTTAGGGAGGGTGAAATAATCACATCCTCATACTTTTTACTTTCCACTCCCAGTTTAACTTTTATTTTACCAAGAAGGCAAAAAAAAAAAAAAAAAAAAAATCACCTCAAGAGAAACTGATTTCTGTTTTAACCACACACCCAGCCTTCCTCCTTTCCTGGTCTCAAAGACAAGCAATAATCAAAGCACATATCAGTAGTCTGGAAATCCCAAGTCCTGTACACCCTGCTTTAATTCCTTCACATCTCCCTTAAAGGGAGGATGCACAGAAGCGCTGTAAGTAGGTCAACCAAAAAACCTCATGGCCTACCAGCCATGCTGTAAGCCAGCCAAGTAACTCCATTAGGATATGCCAAGGGTGGCTAGATTTTGATACAGCTAATTAGTTAGCTTAGTAGACAAAAAAAATGTTTCAGGTCATCACAGTAAAATCTTCAGAGAAATCCACAGGATACTGTCATAGCTGAGTGGATTAGTAGTCATAACAGAACATGGGTGAAAAAAAGAGACAAGTGTTTATTTGTGTTAAAACAATGACTTCTTAAAGAAAAACAAGCCTAACAAGTCTCCTGCTATGCTAAGTTGCATATGCATGCCTTTAACAGGTAGACCAAGCTAACCCTCATTGCTTAACTGGTTTCTCATTACAATTTCCCTAAATATACTAATGGGAAAGCTGGTGGATACTTCAAAGCAAACCTTTTTCATTTTTAAAGCATAAGAAACTACAACAATTTCACTGATTTGGAAACAGTCTCAATAGAAACTGGTGGCAGTTAATTCAGTGCAGAGCAGACAAATCCTATTATTAAAACAAATAAATACGCAGAGTGAAAACTGACAGTTGCTTTCTGGTTTCCAGCCTGAGAAGTCTGAGATTCTCTATTAAAATATTCACATACCAGTATATTTAAAATCTGCACTTGAGTACAAGAGTAGTATACAATCATGTGAGATCTCTGAGGGACAGTTTACTCTAGTCTGCCACTTGGTTATTCCTATGGCTTTTGAACAGCTAGTCAGGCTTTTTTTTTTTTTTTTTGTTGACTTGTGAAATGATGCAGGTTAAACTCATGAGCAAATAAGCTCTGGGCTTAAAATTGTCTTATTTAAAGGAAAAGTATAAAAAATAAAATCTGTGCATAACTAACAGACCTTCAATTTTAGTGTTTCCAGCCATTCCATACCAGCACCTGAGGGCATATTACCCCTTCTGGACAGTCTATGAATCATTTCTGTAGCTCTGCCTAGCTTCTTCAAATTACAAAACACAACATTGCATTTTCTAACCTCTAGTCCTAATGCTACAGGCAGAATATGAGTTATTTCCCCACCACCACTATTTTCACCTCTGCAATAAGGTAATAAGGCAGCAAGCAACAAAATTAGTGGAATTTTCCATGTGGCACAGGAGACCCTAATGAAATGAGGCTGCTAAAAGCAGACAACAGAAAGACTACCTCTTGCCATGTGAAAGAGGATTAACACCTATCTATCCCTGAAGTGCCAAAGAGAAACAGAGGTGCTGCCAGAAACACAGTTTCTACCAATGGCTCTTATGTGGCTCTATGAGGTGACAGTCACGGAGCAGTGTCAGGTACAGACACACACCGATCACAGTGCCATCGGGAAGGCGTTTTCCTACCCGCAATGGGAAAGGGGTTTCTCACAGGGACTTCCCCCTGCTCCCTGCGTTAATCCGATTGCTATTCTCGGATGATTCTTCCCCAAATCTAGTTTTTCCACCACAGCCACGCCAAGGGTGCCCTTGAAATCCCCGCTCGCTCGCTCCCTCCTCCCCCACGGCCCGAGGCCCTGCTCCCCCGGCGGGACCGTTAGGCACCACACCGGGCTGCGCCAGCGACAAGGCCCCGCCAGGACGCTGCCCCCGCCCGCCACCCGCCCTGATCGCTGCCTCCTCTCCCTGCGCTTTCGGCAACCGGCCCGGCAGCTCCTGCTGGGAGAAGAGAAGAGAAACAGCTTTAGGCCCGGCCTCCCCCCGCCCCTCACAGCGCCGGCTGCCCTCAGCCCCTTCCCGCCCAGGCAGCTGAGGGAACGCCGACCGCCGGGGCTAAGCGTGAGGGCGAAGGGGAGCAGGAGGCGGAGGCCGGGCCGGCGCGGCCGCTTACCGGCCGCCAGGAGCCCGAGGAGACACAGAAACAGCCTCGCCATGGTCCCGCCGCCCGTCTGCAATGCGGCGGCGCCGCAGCCCCCCCGCCCCTATATAAAGGCTGCGCCGGGCCCCACTGCGCATGCCTGGCCTCCGCACCGCCCCCCTCCCAGCTGCTGCGCATGCGCAGGGGAGGGGGCGAACCCCCTCACCCCCTCCCATCACCACGCGCGCGCATGCTCCGCCCGCCGCCGGATCCCCTCAGGCAGGCTCGAAATGGCGGCCGTGCCCTGTGGCTGCTCGCAGCGCATCCCCGCACTCCTCTGGGTAGGGGCTGCGAGCCGCCGCCGCTTGGAACGGCCCTGCTTCACCGGAGGAAAGGCCCCTGCGGCTGCAAAAAGCGGTTTCGCTCCTGGTTCCCCCCAGAGGCGGGAGGGCCCCCATCGCTCCCCAGAGGCTGGCAGCATCTCGTGGAGGTGCACCCAAGCGAGGAGGGGATGTGCCACGACAAGGACCCACCTTGTCCCCTGGGTTTCGGCGGTGGAGGGTGCTTGTTTTCCCTTGCTGTGCTTTGCAGACTGCTGCTTGCTGTTGTCACTGGGCAGCTGGGTGTCTGTGGTCCAAAGGAACAGTAATTAAAAGTACAATTAAGACAGGCAGGCCGAGTTAACTTGCTATCTCCCAACCTCTTACTCCTGCCGCATTCCTTGCACTGATTCTGACAACTGGAACAACAAAATAACCCAGAAAAAAACCCAAGCTGGATGGACAAAGGCAAGCAGCTCAGCAGGGGGCCAGAGCGGGTCACTGGCAGGCCCAAGCCAGGCTCACCAGGACTGCAGAGAGCAGCTAGACCAGCTCCCCGCTTCTTTTAAACCCACGCTCAGGGATTTCTCTTGCTTGGAAGGGTCCCAATAAGCTGGGTGACTCTCACAGCCTGGAGAGCTTCGCTTGGGTGTCCCCTGCAGCTGCACTGTAACCCACAAAGACTCATCACACCTGAAGTGCTCACAATCAGTGAGGCTTATCCTGCCCTGTTCATGAGGATCTTCAAAGTATTGTCCTTTATCTCAGGGCATACACTGTATTGCCATGTTAGGTCCCTACCTACCTGTTCATTTTTGAAGGACAAGACTTCTTGGTAACGTTAAGGCTTACTTGCAGTTTAAAGGTTAGGAGGAAATGTGCGTTTCACTTTGCCAGTCTATACCAAACAGGGTAATAAACATTTCTCCTTTTCATACAAAGATCTTTTTAAAATTAAAAACCAAGCTAAGAAGCCACGGTAGGAGGCTTGTTATCTCTCTCTTCTTTGCAAGACACAGCAGGAGAACTTGATGCTTACATAGGGCCTTTGCCCCCTGCCAGTCAGCAGAGCTTCATTCAGAGCCTCCCAAGCCTCTGCTATTCCCCCATCAGGAGCCAGGGCTCTTAGGAAATTCCCACACTGGAGCCAGGTGTACCCAGACTGAATCAACCAGGCAGAAAACCACCCCCAACAGCAATTTTGAACAGACTAAACAAGCAACCTTTACTCTGGTGCTAAAGCCACCTTGCCTAGGCAGGGCTCAGAACGCCTCTCTTATCTCATGAGTGCACACAAAGTGTTGACAAGGCATCTTGACTTTCTAAGCAGCAGTCAGCTACTAGCTTAGGAACACCAAAATACAGCTTTGTGAAGAACATTTAAAAGGGGGGGTGGGGGTTAAATAGGACTGTCTGGAACAGGAGATGCAGGCAAGATGTTTTTAATCTAGGAACTGAAGGACAGGGGTAAGGAGGGACTAGTATCAAGCTAGTGGGTGTCATCCCCAATCTATTCTCATTTTGAGCACAAATACAGCCAGTGCTATCCTAGGCTTCCCTGGAACTTTGCCAATTCCAGTTGATTCGGGGACTTTTTTCCCTCTCAAGTACAGAGCATATAATATCAGGCCAGCAGCTTCCCGACAAATTGTCACCATGACATAGCTTTCCTGGTTTAGCCATACTGCCTGCTAGTTTTCTCAGTTAAAAATGGGATTTAAAAAATTAAATGGCATCAAGGGTTCAAACACTGTCTGCCTGCCATCGACAACGGGACTATTTGCAAGAGTGGGAAACTCCAAAGGGCAGCTCAGCTTGTCAACACAAGGTCCAGCTCACAGATGTGAAGACCAACTGCATGAAGAGAGACCTCACACCGAGGATGCAAAGTGCAGCAGTCCACTGTCTGCCTGCCATCTTGTGCTTTTGCTGAACTTTTGCTGAGATTTCAAGTTTTTCTGGAGATAAACCTTACAGATAAGGTGTCAGATAATGCTTCTCAGGAAGAACCATGGCTTGTCCATAGTGACATACAGCTGAGTCACTTTGCTGTGGCTGGGAGAGAAGGGGCCTTCCCAGCCTAAACTCGATTTTTAGCCCCATTTTCTGGGAGGCGCATGCTCTGCATAGAGAAAGTGGGTAGGAAAAGCCCATCCTCCTGCAAAGCTGCAGCCATGAGAGGAACTCTCCTGTAGCAAAACACATGACTCACTTTCCAGGAGCGCTACCTCCCCTACCAACCAGTTGGACCGGGCTGGCACCAGAGCCCAGCTGGCTCCAGAAAGCCTGATGCTCGGTTTTGTCATGCCTACAGCACATAAATTCCTTCCACCATCGCCTCGCCCTCCTCAAGCCCAATTCTCCACTTTGCATAAGCAGTGCACGTGAGGCAGCTCTGTTTGGCAATCCTGGGAGGCCAGCCAGAGGCCCCTGCAGGCTCTGGTTTTGCAGCCTGCCACAGCCAGCTCTGCAGGAGAAGCGCTCTCATTGTGGAGAGAAAAAAACCCCATAAAATAAGTAGAGGCGTTTTCTGCAGCAGCTTGGCTTTTGGCCCATTTTGCATTTCCACTCAGACTGCAGCAAGGCATTAGAGAGGAGGCAAAGCCAGCCACAAAAAGAGCCTTGGACACATCTGAAGTTTGTTCCAGCCCAAGCAGCCTCCTCATGACTCAGAAATGGTTTGGCTTGCGGGTCTCAGCTGGACTAGAGACAGACTCCCCACTGCACACCCCCTTCCTCACCGCTAACAGGCTGCAGAGAAATGGCTCCTGGTCTGATGTACTTCTCAAAGCAGGAGGCATCAGAGCATTTTCCAAACAGGAAGGCAATGCTGCAGGGACTGCATCTGAGGGCAAAGCTGCACCTCAACAATACCGAGAAGGGACAGGGCAGGTGGGACAGCAGGATGTCCTCTCCCTCCTGGTACTGCTGCTTGTCAGCCCCCGTGCCGGGCTGCTCCAGCTCCCTAGTACAGCAAAACCCCCCTGACCCGCAGAAGTGGATGGTTCTTTACTGGATTAGCGGCCTGAGTTAGCCCAGGGTGCAGAAAGCACCACGCAGTGAGCCATGGGAGCGAGATGGCAGCAACCCTACGCTTCTCCAGCCTCTCAGCCCCTCACATCAGCACAAACAGCCATACTCTCTGCCCAGCCCAGCAACTGATACAGCTTTAGGAGCGATCTGTTCCTCTCCCCAGGCAGTTTTTTGCCTGGATCCAGTTTGCTGTCTCAATGCTTGTGGCAGCATGGGGTGAAGGCAGTTGAGAACCGTCCTCTTTTGGCAGTTAACGCTGGCATGATCACAGGCCGCACTCCCACATTCAGCTAAGCCACAACTTAATTATCAAAAGGGGTCACGTCAATTGCACTGGATTTTCCAAGCAAAGCATAACATAAAGCCTCCAATCACTGCAGCTAATTCTCATTTCAGTATTTCCTTTGTCAGCTGTCACAAGTTTTACATTTTAGTTACAAGCTGCATTTTGTTTCAAGGTTTCTTCAGCATTTTAGGTACTACTTACTGGGATTAGACCCTTGTTCCAAGGCTGGCCATATCCCAGGGCAACTGTTACTTCAAACCAAGTAGGTCAACACAAAGAGTCAGCAGCCATAAATGTTTTGCTCTCGTGAACTAGGATTTCTGACCAGCACTAGCAAGACCTGAAAAAACAATAGAGTGGACAGAAAAGCAGATGATTCCTCCTAAATACAGGGGGATCAACAGTGCAGCATCACTTGCTAAAGCTCGTGCTTTAAAGGATATATGCACAAAGATGAAGACTCCTGTTCCTGCTCTCATTGTGTCATCTTTTTGGGGTTGTAAGCAATAAGAAAGCAGCCAGAAAAAACCTCTGCAACAACCTTTGAAGGAGAAACAGCTTTCTTTTTATAAATGGAAAGCAGAATTTAGTCATATGTTTTTATGTAAATCCTACTTCCCTCCAAAAAAACCTATTAGAAATAAACATCTAGGTTAGCCAGGAAGAAAATAAAAGAAAATTAATAACAGAGTAAAAAATATATATCATAAATCCCAAGAAAATAAAGTCTGATGGAGCAAAAGAGGAGGAGGGTTTTAGGATACCTTTGATTCTCATTCATGCTACAACAAAGGAAAAGCTCCTTAGCAGCCCCCAGCAAGCACTACCCATTTTCTTCTCTATCTTGTCTATAAAGATTCAAAGCAAATGACTGTGGGCTGCTTCCTGGGAGCTAAGATCTTCTCCAGTCAGGGGAGCAGGCTTGACGCCTTTTAGGGTTTCTGCAGTAAAAGATATGAATGAACAGAGGAGTGCCCTTACCTATTCCTGCCCACCACTGCTCTCCTTCCCTCAGTCACATTGTGCTATTGTGTTGAAGCTCACCACCGGTTTCTAGAGCAGCCAAGTCTTTGCAGGCTCATCTATCCCACAGAAGAGCCACTTTCCAGAAGCTTTTAATTGCATCACCTCTATAAAAAAAAATAAAATAAAACCACCACACAAACACAACACAAACCAAAAGGAAACCCACAACCTTCTAAAAACTAGGGACCAGCTCATTTCTAAGAGCTGGTCCCTCAAGGATGGCATTGCACAAATAAGCAAGTTTTTAGTTTGGGTCTTCAGAGCCTGGCGGGGGGCAAAATCCCCACACACAGCCCTGGCTGCCACCCCCCTGCACGTACCCTGGCAAGCTGCAGGTGGGGCTGGGGCACGCCACCAAAGGCCACCGCTCTGTCAGCTTCCCAAAGGAGGCACTCGCAGGGAGGTTTGCACATGCTCCAGAGAATACACTGCCAAGCAGGCTGTTCATTTTCCAAAGCAAGTATCAAACAGCACGGCCAGGCCTTGCTATTAACTCGGATGGGGACCCCACGGGTGTCAGGTCTCTCTTTCACTATGATTTTTCATGTGGAGTAGAAAATATCTTCCTTTCACAAAGCTTTTGGGCAGAGCAAGTGTTACCAACACACGACTGTCCTCAAGGAAAAAAACAGCATTGCTCAGGTGTCACAGAACAAAGTCTGATATTCTTCTTTTCTGTGTGTTTGCTCCAAGGTAAAAGGCAACACGTTCCCCATCCTCATTTTCTGTCTTCTCCTCCTCCACCTATCCACTGCCTTCAGGCTCATCTCAGCTCTCAACACGGGACTAGCAGCTCCAAATGGCACCACCTTGCTATTAGCACTGCCAGCCAGAAATGGGCAAAACTTGCCTGCCAAAACTAAAAAGCTTTTACAAAATACGGGTCTGAGTTCCTTTTATTTGCTTTCTACTTTGCGGGTTTTCAGGGATTACAGTTGGAAGCTCTAAAGACTTTTTCAGTAGTGCAGACTATTTCAATCCAGCCCTTTCACAGCAGGTGGAAAATCTGCTTTGACTCAGTTCAGTTCACATGGAAGTGATTAGATAATCACGGGACTCCAGGAGCCATGGATTTAAGAAAAATCACGAAGTATTATAAGCTTTGCAGAAAAAATAAGAGTTGGCAGGGGACAAGGGCTCCTGTGAAGAACCAGACTGAAAAGAGATTCATACCATCGACTTTCTTCATACAATTTCCTCTGCTGTTGAAATATTTGCTTTCTCTTCCCTCATTATCCAAACCAAAAGGGAAGGCACTGAAGGGAACACATTATTTGGAGAAGAAGCTACAAAACAGAAGAGTTTGGACTGGAAGTACAAGCTCAAGTAAGCTGTCCTCAAAATTTGGATGAGTAAATATGCTGTTAGCTGATCCATAGAGAAAAGAGTGGGAATAGATCAGGAAGATCATTTTGTCCAAGATTTTAATAAGCAGCCCCAGAAGTCAGGCAGGGATCACAGAGGGACTGCTGGTTACTGCTTGCTATGCTGTTGCTAAGTCTGCGATCCCTTTTCTAGGTCACAGACTGGGGAGGCATCAGGCAGCACCTCTTCACATGTGATCTCGCCTCAGCTGCACACTCCCAGTCGAGGACATTTAAGCCAGGCAGTGGATTTCAATGAAGTTTGCAACAGCAGCTAACTGCTGGCCAAAACTGGCACGAGTTTGGATTAATCAAAGTCACAAGGACACACTGGGGGAAGTGCCAAGTCCAGTTACAGTGGCTTCCAGTGCAAGGTCTTTCATCATCTTACAGTCACCAGTGGCACACAACCCACACCCAGAGTCGTGGGCGTCTGAATAGTTACCCACTGTGCTCTTGTACAAAAGGATAAAAATATAGTCAAGAAACTCAATCTCCCTCTCCCATTGTCCCAGCTAAGTCTGGGATTTCAGTGGTTGGGAGGAAGCTGCCCACTGCAGTGTTCATCCCTTGCTTGCTCCAAATCTGACAGAGAGATCCCATCGCAAACTTCCCAAACCTCTTTTACTGTTTCTTCACCTTCCATTTTCACAGAGCAAAAGTGTACAGGCTGGGCGATGAATGGATGGAGAACAGCTCTGAAGAGAAGGACTTGGGGGTGCTGGTGGACAAGAAGCTGAACACGAGCCGGCAATGTGCGCTTGCAGCCCAGAAGGCCAACCTGGGCTGCATCAAGAGAAGCGTGGCCAGCAGGTCGAGGGAGGGGATTCTCCCCCTGTACTTGGCTCTCGTAAGGCCCCACCTGGAGTACTGTGTCCAGTTCTGGAGCCCCCAACACAAGAGAGACCTGGACCTGTTAGAATGAGTCCAGAGGAGGCCACGAGGATGATCCAAGGGCTGGAGCACCTCTCCTATGAGGACAGGCTAAGAGAGTTGGGGCTGTTCAGCCTGGAGAAAAGAAGGCTTCGGGAGGCCTTATATCTGCCTTCCAGTTCCTGAAGGGGCCTACAAGAAAGCTGGGGAGGGAGTTTTTACAAGGGCAGGTAGTGATAGGGTGAGGTGTAATGGCTTTAAACTGGAAGAGGGGAAATTTAGATGAGATATTAGGGAGAAATTCTTCACTGTGAGACATTGGCTCAAGTTGCCCAGAGAAGCTGTGGATGCTCCTCCCTGGAAGTGTTCAGGGACAGGTTGGATGAGGCTTTGAGCAACCTGGTCTAGTGGAAGGTGTCCCTGCTTATGGCAGGGGGGTTGGAACTGGATGAGCTTTGGGGTCCCTTCCAACCCAAACCATTCTATGATCCTATGTTTCACACCAGGAAAAAGAGCCAGCTGGATTGCAGCACAAGTAGGGCAGAGAGCTACAATTCAACACCTGTCAGTTTCACAGAATAATTCAGCAGCACCTTTCCTTGCTAGCAACCTCCCCTTATGTGTCCTTCCCACCATTCACCCAACAGCAGCTGGGAAACATTGGAGCATCTCCTCAGACAGCAAACACGGGGCAGTAGAGATGTTTTATGGATTCCATGGGTAGTGCTGTGGCTAATGAAGTATTGCCAGCCTGTAGCCTGGTTTTCCATAGCAATCACAATTTCCATGATTATCACCTAATGTGTGTCTTTGAGACTTGCTCTTCACCTCTTTCCAGAAATGAACTGTTTCAATAAAGACTTATTTTAACCCTCAATTTGTAAATCACAGACCTGAGAAAAGTCAGCACCGTGTACACACACAAATTCAGCTACAGCCAGAAAATAGCTAGATCAAAACTCACCATTCTGCTGAGCTTTGTTTGCCATGGTGAACATCAGAGAAGAAACAAAACCCTTTTTATCCCTCCCCAGGGCAGGGCAGAGGCGTAGGAGTTAGCTCTCAACCCTGGGCACTGTGATACAGCCAGCTGCAGAACAAAAGCATTGCTGAGCCTATAGAGAAGAGACAAATGCAAGAAACAACTTTCTGAAGAACAGCAAATATCATTCCTGGTTTAACACACTGGGGCAAATCTATCATTTGTGGAAGCACAGAGAGAGAGAAGCTGACCCAGGACAACCCAGAAGCCCAATACTAACCCCCCCATTTCCAGTTCCCTTCCTTAGGCCATGCTGCAGCTGCCCTTTAAAACTTACCCAACAGCTGCTTCCCCTCAGGTTGTAATTTTTTTGTTCAGCTGCAACTGATCTCTCTCTGTGCTCCTTTAGTTGGACAAGGTTCAGAGCCATGTTCTGTCCTTGCTAACAGATCTGCAAATGAGAATTAATTAACCCTGAGAGATTTGGAAACTGTTTTTCCATAAAAATGAGGATTATCAGGTTTGAGCTGCTCCTATTTCACAAGGAGGCTCAGAAAGCAAACAGGTTTTGCTCTTATTTGGTTTTCCTCATGCTGCCTGGAGCAATCAGAAGATATGTGGAATTTATAGTGATATCTAGTAAGGTGTCTGAGTTTCCCCATAATCTCTTCCTAGCTTGCTCTGAACAGCCAGCCCAATTACAGCCTCCCTACTGGCAGGTCAAATTGTTCTCTTGCTGCTCTCCAAGACCCTCATGTAGGGCTATCATGGTGGTTCCTCCAACAGGTGTCCACACAAAGCAGGTGATCTCCAAGGTGGACCTGGTCCTTCTTTCTCTCCGAAACCTATGGGTTTTACACTAGGAGGGTCCTGCCCTGTGTCACCCACCATTTCTTGTTCCACAACACGATCTGTAAATGAGACCCACCTATCCAGAGCTGCCAAGGTGGAGAAGCATGTCTCATCCTTGCAGGCTGCTGGGATGCAGCAGTGCCATTTCCTAGAGGTTGATCTTCCAGAGGTCCAGCTACAGGGCTTGGCTGACCCTATGACAACCCAGTGAAGTCCCCTGGCTTCTGGGCAGACACTGGTTCTATGTTTTTTATCTGCTTTGGTACTTTTATTTCAGCTTCTCCATTGGAAAGGCCCTTCCCCGTTGTAAGCAAGGCTTCAAAGGTCTGGTACCCTCATTGTGTGTTAAGTAGAAAGGATTTGGTTATCACCAAACCAGACAAGGTTTCCAGGCAGAGGCATTATCTTCCTTTTGTAAGCAGACTGACAAGGCTACAGTATAACTACTAGGGGGGTGTCAGAAGCCACCGTCTGCCCTTCTGCAAGCAGTGGCTGAGCTCCATAAAGAATTAAAATACACCCCCACAAAAAACCTGGCAGTCAAGCAAACTAGTAGCAGTCACACACAAGAGTGAGCTCAGATCCTTCAGTGGGTGGCTGGGGAGTCTCGAACCTGGAAGGTATTTCAGGATAGGATGAACATACTTCTGTCCAGACAGAGCTAAATCAGATTTCTGTGGGTCCATGGTGATGTTCAGAGTGAAAGCATACGCCTGAACTCATGCTGGAAGGGGCTGGCCTGCTATCTCTTGCACCCTGGCTGTGCACTCCTGCCACTTCCCTGTCTAGGGACAGACTGACCCTGAGTAGATCTGATCAGTTCCTGATCCAACTAGACACTCACTCTGCAAAGGAAAAGCAATAAGAGATAAGTTCTCAGGTTCATGTTGTTGCAAGTGACACAACGGAAGGGAGAGGGAACGTGTACTGGGGACAGAAAGCACAGGACAGTCTCTTCTCTTCCTTGCCTTAGGTGGATTTAACCTCATCACGAAATTGAAGGGCAACAGAAAAGATGAGATACAAATCACACATTAGAGTAAGGAAATAAGCTGCATCAATAAACCTCATTGATGAGAGCACTCAGCTTGAGGACCCTCTTACAGTCTAAGGTTTCTTAAAGGTTTCATCAACATTTGGGAACATTTTGATAAAACCACACCATCCCACAAACATCTTGATACCAAGGGTTTGTCTAAGATATTAATAAGTCACTGTAGCCAGAATTTATTTTTATACTCTTAAGACCACCTCATGATGTTCTTAGTGAGGAGCAGCAGAGGACATCCTGCAGCAGAGAGCATCCCTGGCACACACTTTGATGTGTGCCTGTGCCCCTGTATTACATCACCAAAGGGAGTTTTAAGAGGAGTTGGCAGCTAACCCACCACATGGCAAAGCTCAATCTTCTGATTTCATAGCACAGACTTCAGAGAAGCACGGAGAAAGCTTGGTGCAACCTTGCAAATCCCATTGCAAGCACCTGCTCTGTTGTGGAAACTTCTCGAGCAAAACCCAGCAGGCAACACAGCTCAGTAGCTCAGTACATACTGGGTGCTGAACACTCAAAAACCTGAGTCACCCCTGGGCTTTTCTCAGTGCTGAATACTCGGTAAAAGGCAATTCTCACTTCCTTCTTTCTTGGAGGAGAAAATGGGACAAGTCATGATTTTGCAGACAGTTCCTCTCCCACTAAGGCTCAGTGTGGGTAACTGGTGCCATTTGGCACAATCAGCTCCTTTGGCAGGGGGCTTCTCTTCATACGCAGGCTGGGCAGAGGAAAAGCCCAGCTCTGGGTCAGACTCCCAGCTGTGAACGTCGGGCAAAAGGAGCTTCGTTTGGCTGATCCTAAACAGAGTTTCCTGCCTTGAATGGTGTGTTAGGAGAGTGGGGTGCTCAGATGGGGAGTTCTCCACATTTGTAGGGAGCAGGAAGACCTGGATTTTACCCAGCTGAGGATGCTGCTGACCTTACTAAGATGCTGACAGGCACTTGGTGGCATTTTTTTCACTGCAGTGCATCTCCAAAGCCAATGGCACTGGTACAAACAGGCTTGCAGTCTGCAGGTGATCACCCTTCTCTTCTCAGTTGCCTTTTTTCTCTGTGTCAGAGATTTAAAAAGCCAAGCCAGAAAGCACAAGGCTTCCAGCTCACTTAGGGGAGGAGCAGACTGGCCTTGCTGGCTGTCCCTGAGATGGGGACATGAGAGGCATTTTCTACTGGTGTCAGTGTTTTAAGGTTTGCCAGCCCCTCTTCTCACCAGGTATCCCCCCCGGCTCAGCTGCTCTCATCATGTCAGAGTGAATCTTTGCACTGCAGGTTAGGAAAGTGTTAGCGATGATTAAAAATAAACTAACTAACTTCTTTATTTCACCCTCAGCAGTTTTAGAGAAGCAGAATTGAAAAAGGAACAGAAAGACAATGCGGGGTGGTGTCGTTTGAAGGTCTTGCGCGTGTTGTGTGTGGGGGCTGTAGGAGGGAGCGAGGGAAGGATGTGCGGAGGTCAGTCAAAAGCATATTAGCTGTGAACACAGAGTTTCCCACCAAGCTCCCACCCTAATTATGTCTGCTTGATTTATGCATACCTGCAGGAGGGGGGAAAAAAGATCAACTGAAAACCTCTCCAGGGAGCTCAAATGATGGGAGTTGCTGGGGCTCCCTGAGCCAATTTGCCTACAGAGGACAGCTGGGAAAGCAAAAACAAGAAAGCAGCCATCGACACAGATACTGGATAGAAAGTGGACAAGTATTGGTTCACGGTGGACAGCAGAAACTCCTTCCGTGGGTCATTTGTTGAGCAGAGGATGGCCTTGAGAAAGCCATGGGAAAGCACTGTTGTACCAGAAGGCGAGTGCAGTGCTGCCATTTCCCTTGCAGAGACCTTGGCCTGCTGCCCCGTCAGCAAATAATTAGTTTCTTTAAGAGACCCAGGCCCAGATGTTGTTAGTGAGTCAGGCCCAGCCTCCAGCAAATGCTCCTGGTTATGGATCACCCTTTCCATGATGTTTGCTGGCCATCATCTCCCGCAGCCCCTGGGTCCTGTCAGCAGGGCTGCTGCTGTTTGTGCTTGCCATCCTCTTCTACTTTGTGGACACTTTGCTTTTCCTTCTTTGATAGCAGTGCAGGCAGCACCTTTCCATTGGCTTTCATACAAGGATTGTATGTTGGGGGTCAGGTCCATCTCTCTGATCTGAAACACCCCCATGGGAGGGCTCTGTCAGAAGGGAGAGGCATTAAAATTAAGAGAGAGGCTCCTGGTGTCAGCAGAGATGCCAAAGGAGGAACAGGCACTGCAGGAGGAAGGCAAGGGCTGGGCAGGGAGCGGGCAGGAGCCAGAGGCTTTTTGCTTCATCTGAAAAAGAGAGGGGGAAGGCAGAACCCAGAAAGCAGAAGTGGGTGCTGGCCACGCTCCCTCTCCCCCAGCTTGCGGCTCTCGGCACACGGCGGCAGGCGGGGTGTGCTACCGGGGGCTCGGCTCCCTGGGAGAGGACCCCCTCTCTAAACTAAACCGGCGCTGAGGGAGCACCCGCTCCCAGTAAGGGCTGCGGCCGGGAGACTGGGCACCAGTGCGGGCATGGATGGGGCCTGACGTGCCGCCGCCAGGTGGCGCCAGGAGCCCGAAGCGGGCAGCACAGCGGGCAGCACAGCGGGCAGCGGGCAGAAGGCAGCATCAGCAGGTAGCACAGTGGGCAGCACAGCGGGCAACGGGCAGCACAGCGGGCAGCACAGACAGCAGCACAGCGGGCAGCACAGCGGGCAACGGGCAGCACAGCGGGCAGCACAGCGGGCAGTGGGCAGCACAGTGGGCAGCGGGCAGAAGGCAGCATCAGCAGGTAGCACAGTGGGCAGCACAGCAGGCAACACAGTGGGCAGCAGGTAGAAGGCAGCATCAGCAGGCAGCACAGTGGGCAGCACAGTGGGCAGCAGGTAAAGGCAGCATCAGCAGGTAGCATAGTGGGCAGCACAGCAGGCAGCACAGTGGGCAGCACAGTGGGCAGTGGGCAATGGTTAATGGCATCTCAGTTACCCACAAAATAGCATTAAAGCACTTAGTTTCAAAGTTCAGCTTTTTTAGAGTCTTTGGGCTGGGACCTATCAGTGGTGGAGAGGGTAAAACACTCCATGTATAGTTACATGGAGAGAGACTTCCCAATTGGTGGGTTTGTGTTTTAATTCTTGGAAGTTCATTTTTAAAAAGAGCTGGAAAAGTTGCAACTAATAGTTCTGCATTCTGGTAAGCAGGCTAGCCTTGGCAGAGAGGGTGAAAACACCCCTGTGAATCTGATGTGGGAGCACCATCCAAGAAGAAAAGTCCAAGGGGAGGTGGATCTGTGATTGAAAATGGCACCCAGCCCTTGGAAGAAAAACAGGTTTTTCACACTGATGCCTTCCTCCTATCAGCCCACAGTGAGTCATTAGAGCTGTCATTAAAACACCTGAGAATGCTTTCCTTGAGAAGGTCAACTATAGGTTATGAGTAGGCATGGTGCACTCAGCTGGAAAACTGGGTTCTTCTTCAGCTCAAGCAGGGCATCACTTCCTTTTCCCCCAGAGCACAGGTAGTGCTCTGGGATGGCTGTGCATGCACCCACACACACAGCGCTCCCAGCTCTGGGGTGATACACCCATACCCTGGTGCTGAGACCAACCTTCTCCTTCTTCGGAGGTGGATCTTGGCTGATCAGTTCAGGCTCTGCGCCAGAACCCATGCTTCATGTTTTAGTTCAGTGTGACCATCCCTGTGGCTTTAGGTTCCACATCCCTTTTGCTAGAGGAACTACATGGCTTGAGGAGGCAGAGACCTTCTGACACGGGTCCTGGTTCCCTAAGCCAGCTCACGGGGCCATAGGAGGTCCTCAGCCCACCCTCAGCTGGGAGCAGGTCCCATCAGCAGCTGCCCTGCTGTCCCCCGGAGAGAAATCCTGCCGTGTGCAGGTGCCTGTGCAGAGCCATCCCCTGAAACCACTGCACCCAAGTCACTTTGGCCGCCGGAGAATATTGTTTCCCAGGCTGTGTTTGCAAAAGATTATTGTGCAAGAGGAAATCAGGGTGTTTGCAACTCATTTTGCAGCTGGCAGGTCGTCCCCCTGCCACACACCGTCACCTCTCCAAGGAACATACTGAAAAGCAGCACAGGCACCTCACCACGAAAAGCAGAAGGAAGGCTACCAACAGATTTCCAACTTTCTGGGGAACAAGAAATAAATCAGAAATGAGTCCCTGCAGATTCAACCTTGAAACGAAGCCAGGGCACCTTCTCCATCTCATAACCTCAGACAACAGGCATCCTTCTGCTTTCTTTCATTTCCAAGTCACACCACAACCTCCTGGGAAATAAAATCATGAAGTGCCTCTGGGGGAAGCAGCAAAGCAGAGGAGAACTGGGCTTCCTTTGCACCGCAGCTTCCAGACAATTTCCAGGTGCCCCATCACCACGTCCTGCTGCCAGATGCCACCGGACAGTGCTTGAAGGGACATAGGCACAGAATTTGGCAACATCTACTCTACAGGCAAATTTCTAGGCAGAAGCTGCGCATGCTTCAACAGAGCAAAGATCAGTGAAGGCTTTTTTAAATCAGAGTCCAACCTGGACACTGCCACATCATCAGCTTGAATGGAGGGTGGAAAATGAGTGTCAGATGCCTTTATTCCCCAAAACCCCCGAGCATCCTTGTTGCCATAGCGACACATCCCCCTTGCCTTGCTCCTGATGTCATTCTGGGGGCCCACTCCCCTGCCTCCCTCTGCACAACAGGCATGTGTGTGCACACGCATGTGCAACACGGAGCAAGGGGAACAGCCTCTGTTATCCCTGCGGGAAGAGAAGTGGGTGATGAAGGGAATGTGATCCCAAAGCTAGTGAAGGGCAGAGGAAGCACAACTCTCTGTGCCTCTCCCATTGCCTTTCTCGGCAATTTGCAGGGAGGAGAAGGCACTTTTGTTCCTCCCTGTGCCAGTTTTACTTATTGATGAAGCGGGAAGGCAATCTCCACCCGGAGCTCCGCATGTGCGTGCAGAGCAGGGAGGGAAATCACCCCGGGGCTCAGGTAGGTGGACTTCAGCCCAGGCTGCTCCCCATGCTGCAGCTGTATGGAGAAGGAACCCTCCTCTGCTTCTGCTACCCCCCTGGGACCCCCGCAGAAGTATCCTACAAAGGCAGCAACACCCGACTAGCATGGGTGTCCCACTCCCCAACAGCCTTTCTCTGCCCTCATCTCAAAATTATTTACATATCAGGGATGTATTTTCACCAAGATCTCTTGGTGAGAAGAGGCAAAATCTGAGGCAGAATTCCCTGTTTCAATTGAAACAACAAGTGAGGAGTTAATAAATACTTCACCATGTTTCAAAACGCCACAAAACTCTGCAGTGTGCAGCCAGCCAGACTTATCCACTCTTTTTGATGTGATTAACCTGACAGCCTACACAGGCCTGATCCTGCAAACCCTGGTTTTGCCTCATTTAGGCAGAATTTGTGAGACACTGCCCTTCACCCTGGCTCCATTGGTAATGCTGTGGGAACCAGAGCTATGGCAGAGGTGTACTGGAGTTACCGTGCCCGTCTGCAGCCAGATCGCAGAATGGGGTGCCCACTACAACCCAAAAGAGCAGAAGGATGGATGGATGGATGGATGGATGGATGGATGGATGGATGGATGGATGGATGGATGGAGGCTATGCCATAAACATCACAGCCAGCCTTTCCTACACTGATGTTTGCATACAAACCATGTCACCAGCCCCACACAACCAACACCGGGCAGGTCTACAACACCCCCATGTTAATATACATCTCTCTATACTATATAAGTACTATATAAGTACATGAGTATATGTGTACTATATGAGTACACACACGTATAGGTTTGCACACACCCACTGTTGCTGCAAGCACGGTGATGGCACTCCGTGTGTAAGCCGGAACACATTACCTTTGCTAATAGGAAGCCACTAATGAGCTATGCAGGTCATTGCACATGAATGCCAAGAAAACCTAAATGCCAAGAAAATCTGATTTTTTTTGCCTATGCCACATGCGTAACAAAAAAACTATGCCAGGAATGTGAATAGAAGGCTGAAACTTTTTATGGGGACTATTTTTTCAGATCCCTCTCTGCCTGCAAAGCCAGATGTCTTCCAGCTCCTCAGCATCTAACGTTACGAGGCTCTGAGGGAGCTGTATGAATTCCTGCACATAAGCCAGAATAGCCATTTCTATATGATTTGGTGCCCCAGAACCTAATCTTGCCCTGTGGGGACAGTGACAGCTGGTGTCCCCCAAAGCTCCCAAGACAATCCTCTGACGCTCTGCCCTCCCAGGGCACACAGGCACTTGCTGACCAGCACCGCACATCGCATGGGGCAAACCCACCCACAGCTCCTGTACGGGGAGAAAACGGAGTTCAGTGCTTTGGGGAGATAAGTGCTGACCAGTGGAGCCAGTTTTGGCCAGGGTAAGGAGAAGGAGCCATCCCATGCCTTTGAGGTGGCCATGGAGAAGATGGAACCAGGTTCCTCAGGGGGTGGGAGGGCAAAAGCCGGGACAGGAGAGGTTCTGAGCAGATATAAGGAGAAACATTTTCCCCATGAGAACTGGCTGTCTGGAGAGGTTGTGCTGGCTTCATCCTTGGAAGTTTGCAAGATAAAGCCCTGACTACCCTGACGTGACCCTGCTTTGGGCAGGAGGCTGGACAGGAGCCTGTGGCCCCAGTGCCCGGGAGAGGACTCGCTTTGGCCCTGGTGGGGCACCTTCCCGGGGTGTCTGTGCGTTCCCAGGCCCCCATTTCTCCCCCTCCAGCGCCCAGGCGGCCCCTCCCAGCCCAGGGTGATGCCGGGGATGAGGCCAGCGACGCCCAGTTTCCAGCTCCGGCGTGTCGGGGAGGCAGCGGAGAGGCTGGCCGGGGGACCCTGCCCGGCTCCGCCCCGGGACCCGCGTCCAGGCGCCGGGACCGCTCCCCCCGACACCGCCCCGGGAGGGAGGAAGGAAGGAAGGAAGGAAAGAGGGAGGGAAAAGGGGAGGGAGGGAAGGAGGGAGGGAGGATGACAGCGCCGTGAAGAAAAGCAGGGGACCCGCTGCCCTCTCTCCTCCCGCACGGCAGGACCAGGCGAGCTCACCCCGCGGAGCGGCCGCCGACGGGTAGGTGCAGCGGGGACCGGGACCGGCGGGGCCGGGAGCGGAGCGGAGCCGGGAGCGACGGCCAGCGGGAGCCCCGGGGCGAGGGGCAGGATGGCGGCGGGGGTCGGGCCTTTCTCTCCTGGCGCGGAGGGGAGTTGCGGGAAGTTGGGCATGCGAGGAGCGGCCACCCTCCCCCGACCCCCGCCTTTCCCCCGTGTCCCGAGCAGGGGGAGCGGGGCTGAGCAGAGGACGGCGGGGCGCGGGGAGGCCGGGGGGCTCCGCGGCCGCATACCCCCGCGGGGGCGGCCCCGGGCCCCGCCGGTTCCTTTGTGTTCCCTCCGGCCTTGGCCGCTCTTTGTCTCGGTGCGGGGCTCCCTCCCGCCGCTGCCTCCCCGCCGGCGGGGCGGCCGGAGCCTAGCGCCCGGGCTCGGGAGAGAGCGATCTCCCGGCACAGAGCGCCCGAGCCGCCCTCCCCCTGGCTTTCTTTTGGGGGAATTTTTTAAATTTAATTTTATTTTTTTTTTTTAAAGAGGAAAAAAAAATAAATAGCGGCGAGCTCTCCCGCTGCAACGCCGAGCTCCCGGTCAGAGCGCAGCGCGTCTGGGGGGAGAAAAGGAGACTTTCTCACAACCATCCCGGAGTTGCATCATCCGGCCTGTCAGCCCCTTCCAGGCTGCACTGGAAAGTTGTCCTCACCCTTTCCCCTCCTGCCCCGGGGCCTCTGGGGCCCTCGGCCGGCCCCTGTCCACCGGCACCCAAACCGCCCTGGGAGCCCCGACAGGACCTGCCTGGCAGAGGGTTACCCTGGGGGGGGAAAGGCCACCCCGGCAGAGTCCCTGCTCAGCCTCTGCGGGGACTACAGGAGCTGCTCCCGGCCACATTTTAGGGAGCTACCTGCACCCCGTCACCACCTTTATGCTGCAGAACCCAAGCCTGGCATCCATCCCCAGGGAAAAGTGTCTCCTTTTCCACAGTCAGCGAACACCACCAAGCCAGGACAGGGATTTAACTCTGCATTTTCCCACATCTACCAAGTCCTACCAGTGTCGGACTGGTTTTCACAGCCCTGGTCTCCCTGCACTGCCAGGACCTGGGCACAGTCTGCATTTTCCCCAGGGCAGCGGGGATTCACTATATCGGTGGAGAACATCTCTCACCACCAGTCCCTCCCAGAGGTGCCCAGAGGGCTCCAGATGCCTGTCTCAGGGTGAAAAGGGAGCAGAGCAGGACATGGAGCGAGTGGTGTCCCTGGTTTTTGGGGTGGGTTTGGTGGAGGAGCTTCCGAGCTAGTGTCGAGCATTAGGGAGAAGGAGCATGGGGTGGTGGGAGGGACCGTGATCTCTGCACCCCAGAGAAAGGGCTCATTGAAGCAGGGACAGGCATTTGCGGTTCCCAGCATGGCCAGGGGGCAATGGCACACACAGCAGCCAGCATTGTGCCACTGGCACCAAGCAAACAGCACTGGGCGGTCCTCTCACCCATCTTGGTGGTCTGCTCTCCAGACCCCCTTGCTGCTCAGCTGGTTGGTGTATTTGGTTGTGCATCTTTGCTGTAGCTGGTGCTGCAAAACCCACCCCACTAGCATCCATGGTCCCCAACAAGTTGGTTTCAAGGTTATAGGCTTGTGAGCCAGCTCAGCTGGTCCCTACTGGCTCCTGGTCCAGATCAAACCAAGGCAACACAGCCTGACGTGCTCGCAGATGCGCAGTTTTACCCTTGTGCCCATCACTGATGTCTCTGAAAGTCCCATCGCATTCACCAGGGGCTCAGGTGGCAGCAGCAGCTCTCCTCTCTTCAGGAGGAAACGCCTCTCTTCAGACACCCCAGCATGAGGGAGAGCAAAGACGGGTCTGTCCTGGCCACAAAACCTGGGCTGGTCCTCTCAACACCATTACTGTGCCCAACACCAGCCTCTAAATCCCTTCTGGGCAGCGCTTTTGGGGACACAAGGAGCAAGGACATCTCATCTGGGTCATCCCAGAGCTCAGTATGTCTCCTCAGGGGGATAATAAATAGTGGACAGAAAACAACCTTGTGCACTTGGAGTTTGAAAGCACATGCAATGAAAACCAAGTCATTTAAGCAGTGCTTGTTTGTACCAACCCCACTGCTGCTGCTCCTGAGCAAAACCTCCTGTCTCTACCCTCACCTGCGTGGTTAAGCTCCCAGGGGTGGCTTTGCCTGAGGTGCCCAGTTACAAGGAAAACAGAGGACCAAGCCAAGGCAGGTTGAAGGACCAAGGGGCAGAGCCAGAAAGGGAATGAGGGGAGGAGAAACAAGCCTGAGGAATCAAACTTGATTGAACTTGAGGGATGGAACACGTGGAGGAGCAAACCCCTGGCTGGGTCCCTGGGAGGTTGCCTGAGCCGGAGGGCAGCACCTTTGCTCTTCCCGTCCATCCCATCGGCCGGGTTTCTCTCTGCAGCAGCAGGATGGGCTGAGGCTGCCCCAGGCACTGGCGCCCTGGCCCTGCCCAAGCTGGGACTTTGCCTTCCAGACTTTCTCCTCCGATGGGCAGGTTCCAGGCTTCAATTTGACGAGGTTCAGGGCTATTCTAGGCAACATTATAAACATCATAGGCGGTGACTTTTTTTTTTCTTTTCCCTTTTTTAGCTTGAATACACATGTTTTTAAGCAAAAAATACCTGCCTGGACAACCAGGGGGCAAACCGAAGCAGTGCAGCGCTTGTGCCATGCCTTGGAGAAGAGCCAGGGGCAGGATGAAAATTGCTGGGAGATGAAAGCAAAGAGGGAAGCATTGGTGGCACAATTCCCAAAGCCAGCCTTGGGAGGAAGTCGAGAGCGGAAATAGTTGATAGAATAAATACAGAGGGAGCTCAGGGTGGGTTTTTTCCCCCAGGTTGCAGACAAAGAGCAGTGGGGAGAGCAGATAAGCCCGTGCGCCTTATCTCTTTGTTGTTGTGTCTCTGGCTGGTGTCTCTGCAGCTCTTTGCTGGCTCATGCTGCCACTGTTAATCTGATGAAGCAAAGCATCGCAGAGGGAATTACTTCGGGGGCACCGAGCTCAGCTGCAGGTCCCCACAGGCTCCCCACTCCCAGCAGCTGGGCAGGGGTGCGCGGGAGCAGACAGGGAGGCTGGATGGACAGAGGAATCTTGGGCAGGGAGAGAACTTGCAAGTAGGTGCTTTGCTGCCATTCCTTGCCCGGAGCTCAGTTATTGCCTGTTGAGTCACCGGAGGAAAATGTGACTTCATCCAGTCACACCTCCAGCTGGCTTCCCCACCAGCCCGCAGTCAGCTTTCCTTTCCTGGATCCCACCCGGTAGGTGTTCTGGGCAGCTGGAGGAGGGGGATGAGAGCCCCAAGGCTTTGTGATAGATCCTCCCTTTCCCAAAACCAAGCTGAAAACCCTGGCTCCACTCTCCCAGGCAAGCAATTCTGCAAAACACCCCGAAGAATGGTGAAAGAGCATCCCTTTCCTCCTTCCTCTCACCACGGGGCCTTGCCATCCTTGCCCTGGGACTACGCTGCTCTTCTCGCCCCATCTGCAACACCTGTGGGACCATCCATCCATCTGATGAGCCAACTTTCTGCAGCAGACTTGAGTGATTTGTCACCCCCATTTCCGAGTCCTTCCTTCTTTCTGTGGCAGGGTTAAGTTAGCTTGCTCCTAGTAGTGGCTGATATCCACCCAAGCAGCTTTGCATGGGAACAAAACCTCCACCACCATCCGAAAGAAAAAGCCCTTTTGCTGGCTTGGACTCAGCTGGGAAATCCACAAAGCCTTTTATCATCTCGACAGGAGGAATTGTAGCCATCCCTGCTGAAAGAGGGGAATGCTGAAGCATTTCCAGCCTGTGGGATGGGAAAAGGCAGGGAGCAGCTCCGGGGGAGTTTCCTCAAACCTCCTGTGCCACCTTCCAGGGCGTCTCCATTGAGTGCTCATGGAAATTATTCCACCTTGCTTGGAGATGTGCAGAGTGAAGCACTGGCCAGCCACTGCCTGCCACTGCGGGGGGCGATGTCTGTCTGTCTGTCTGTCTCCTCACACTGGCGGGTGTGCATCCCCTGGGAGTGGGTGCTGGTGGTGGCCACATCCCATGGGCTCTCCTCGCAGTGGCAGGAAGCCGTCCCTTGCCCTCCAGCATCCCCTGGCCAGGCAAGCAGCTGGAGGGGAGCGTGCGGGGCACACAGAGCCCCTCTGTTCCTGCTCACAAAGGGATGCTTGTGGCTTGCTCGCTGCCCCAGCCAGGCTGTACTTCGCAGGCTTCAGTGAGGAAGAGCTTTAGGATGCTGAGCAGCCCCAGCCAACCTCGCTGGGTCACCCCATGTGCATCCCCCAGCCCTGCAAGAACCTCCACGTCTGCTGTCACCCTCCCATGGGTCCCCAGGAAGGACATTTGCAGCCAGCTGTTTATGGAGTGAATCAGAGTTTTCACTAGCACTGCTGGAAATGGCTCTCTGTGTCATCCCTGTGAAGAATTCCTGGTCTGTGCATCGTTTGTGGTCTGAGGACATTAGAGGAGGGAAAAAGCCAGGCAGGCTTTGCCCAGGGATTTTGTCTGATCAAGCAGTTGCATGTCAACCCTGCTGTGTGGGGATGGTCCCCCGCGCCGGGGAGGTGAGGACAGGGATGCAGACCACCACTGCCGCTTGCCAGGATGCCACAAACCCAACACTCCTTTGCAGCAGCAAAGCCAACAGCTCCACCAGGCGCTGAGAGATGCAGCCACGTGCTGAGGGCTTTGTATATTTTATTTCTTCCCTCGGTTGCTCAAATACTCTGACAAGTCCTGTCGTCACAGGGGCACCAAGCGGGACCGAGGAGGGGGGACTTGAGGGGCTGGCGTGGCGAAAGGCACCTGCCCCGGCTGCTGGCCTGTCCCTGAGGAGCGACATGCTGACAAACCAAACTAACAGGGCTGTCAAACCCATGGACGTACATACGCGGGGGGATGTCGTGTGCCAGGAAGGATGCCGATGTTGCTCGCTGCAGGGGGAAGAGGGGGAACCAGGGAGATTCAGGAGCTGCCAGGGCTCTCTGGGGTGCCTGCATCCCACCAAAGCTCCAGTTTCCTGGGTGCGTGGGCGTGAGTGTCTCTTTTTAGAAGCTTTTGCTGGGAAGGAGGTGGCTCAAAGCCAGGCCCTGGGAGCTGAATGGTTTTGCTCAAGCTGGGAAACTCCTGGTGTTCCCGCAGACAGGGCTGAGGACTGGGAAGCTGCCCTTGGCTGTGGGACACATCCCTCTCCTCCTGCCCACACTCCCCGGGGCTGTTCCCCCGTCCCAGTGGGAGGGGCATACAGTGAGCAACACCAAAAAATGCACATTTTGGCCAAGGACAGTGTTTGAGGAGGTTTGAGTGTGATGCAATGCCTGGCAGGGCTTCCCCGCTCCACACCCTGCCGAGGGCTCAGCCGGGGCATCTCCCCTCTGGCAAACCCTGGGGACCCCCGAAGGACCAGGCTCTGCTGAGCTCCCCTCTTCACCCCTGAAAGCAGGGGTGTGATGGGCTGCCAGGGTCACGCTGGTGGGAGCCAAACCAAAGCTAAATAGACTTTCCCTGAGTCACCAAAAGTCTGGCCAAGAAAGCAGGACGAGCAAACAGCATCACCCACACAGCCTGCTGGCCACCATGCCTGCGAGCCAGTGGCCAGGTAGCAGGCACTGGCATGCTCTATGCCTGCAGGCTTGCACACACAACATGTGCTGCCCCCAAGTCTCAAAAAGCAGCTTTGGTCCCTAAAACCTCCACCACGTGCCAACTTGGATGTGGGCTTGGTGCAACTCAGAGCAGCTCTCGCCATTGCCCCGATTTCCTCAGCGCTGGGAGGAGGAGGAAGGCTGCACTGGGGGGTCTTTTCTGCTGGAGAGGTACGCTGAGCCTCGCAGGGGGTTTTGCATCCCACACCAAGCAGCCGTACCGGCACTTGGGGTTTTCCTCTTTCCAGAAAAAGCCCCCATGAGCATTTTACACCCCGAGCAGGACTGGCAGCAGCAGCAGCAGCAGTGTTTTCTGGCCCGCCATCGTTCCTGGAATTGTTCCTCTGGGTTTCATTTTCGTGGCTGAGCAGCTGCCGCTGCTGTACCATGGGAAAGCGGAAGCCACGCAGCCCCACGCCGGGGCCCTGTGGCCCTCCCCAAAAGTAGCTCTTTCCAGAGACCGGGAGCCACGACACCCTGAGGTTTGGGGTGAGGAGCCGCTCTCACACTCGGGGGGCCCTTCGCTGCTGGCAGCGGGTTTTTGGCCAGCGGCGAACCAGCAGCTGTTGGGACGGTGGGGTTTGGGTTTCAGGGCTGGCAGGGGCAGCTGGCAGAGGTGCAGGAAGGGGTCCTGTCCCACAGATGTATTTCAGAAAGGGGGGGGGGTACAACCAATGGGGTCTGCAGGCAGCTGCTCCTCATGGGAGGGATGGGAGCGGTAGGAAGGAGGTCTCCCCTTGTCACTGCTCTTGTCCAGACCCTGTTGGTCATCACTTGTGGGAAGGGTCAGCCGCTGACCCCTGCCCACAGAGAACCTGACCCTCCCTCTCCCCACAGGCGAGGCCACCCCAAGCAGGGCCAGCAGGGCAGAGGATGCCGGGTGGCTAGCCCAGGAGTCCTCCCCAACAGGCAGGAGGGACCTGTGTGTCCCCTTCCCATGGAGATCCGACACACTTTGCCCCAGGATTTCTGGGAGCTGCTGCACTGCCTGAAGATGAGGAGCAAGTACGCCATCCTGCTGGTCTTCGTCATTGGCCTTGTCATCATCGAGAAGGAGAACAACTTCATCTCCAGGTAGGGAGTGGGTACCTAAGCCACCCCAAGCTTTTAACCCCTTCTCTCCTCTACATCCCAAGCTTCTGCATAGCAGGAGCCCCCCAAACCCCAGGGTGGTCCCGCTCCCCTCCAGGCTGGGCTGGGTCTTCCCACAGGGTGTCAGACAAGCTGAAGCAGTCCCCGCAGGCGCTGGCGGAGGCCAACGGCACAGACGCCAGCCCAGCATTGGCTGAGAACGGCTCGCTGGCCTCACTGCAAGAGCTGGACTCTGCCTTCTCCCAGCTGAGAGCCCACCTGCGCAACGTCACCCTGCAGCTGGCAGGTGATGACCACCCCGGGCCACGGCGGCACGTCCTGCTGATGGCCACCACCCGCACCGGCTCCTCCTTTGTGGGAGAATTCTTCAACCAGCAAGGCAGCATCTTCTACCTCTTCGAGCCCCTCTGGCACATTGAAAGGACAGTGACCTTTGAGCCAGGGGGAGCCAACGCGGTGGGCTCCGCCCTGGTCTATCGAGATGTCCTCAAGCAGCTCCTCCTCTGTGACCTCTACATCTTGGAGAGCTTCATCTCACCGGCACCCGAGGGTCACCTGACACCCTTCATGTTTCGGCGAGGCTCAAGCCGCTCGCTTTGCGAGGAGCCTGTCTGCACGCCCAGCACCAAGAAGGTCTTTGAGAAGTACCACTGCAAGAACCGTCACTGCGGCCCCCTCAACATCACCCTGGCCGCCGAGGCGTGCCGGCGCAAGCAGCACGTGGCCCTGAAGACAGTGCGCATCCGGCAGCTGGAGTTCCTGCAGCCGCTGGTGGAGGACCCTCGGCTGGATGTGCGCATCATCCAGCTGGTGCGGGACCCCCGGGCTGTCCTGGCCTCCCGCATGGTAGCTTTCTCTGGCAAGTACGAGACCTGGAAGAAGTGGGCATCCGAAGGAGAGACTCCCCTCCGCGAGGAGGAGGTGCAGCGGCTGCGGGGGAACTGCGAGAGCATCCGTCTGTCGGCCGAGCTGGGGCTGCGGCGGCCGGGCTGGCTGCGGGGTCGTTACATGCTGGTACGGTACGAGGACGTGGCGCGGGCGCCCTTGCAGAAGGCAGAGGAGATGTACCGCTTCGCCGGGCTGCCCCTCACCCCTCAGGTGGAGGAATGGATTGGCAAAAACACGCAGGCGCCTCGTGATGGCAGTGGCGTCTACTCCACCCGCAAAAACTCCTCCGAGCAGTTCGAGAAGTGGCGGTTCAGCATCCCCTTCAAGCTGGCACAGGTGGTACAGGACGCCTGTGCTCCGGCCATGAGCCTCTTTGGCTACAAGCTGGCCAGCAGCCCTGCCGCGCTGGCTAACCGCTCCTTCAGCCTTCTGGAGGAGGCACAGCCCTCCTGGGTCACGTAACAGCAGGGAGGAGCGGCGGCGGGGGGGAACGAGGGGCTGCGGCCATCCGGGCCAGCCTGGAGGAGACCTGGGGCTTCCTGCTCCCAGAGATGCTCCTTGCTGCTGCCGGGTGGAAATCAGCAGCCCCAGGAGCCAGAGCATCCTGGCAGAGCCAACCCCGGGGTCCCACAGAGCCCGAATTACACAGTTTCTTCAGGAATGGGGAAATTGCAAGGGTGGGAAAAAGGGAGGGGTTTGGCACCAGGGCCACCTCCTTGGCTCAGGGGCTGCACTGAGGAAGAGGAGGGTGAGGGTGACAGGACCAAGCACCTCCACATTGCCACCCTCTGCCCCAGCTAGGATGAGGCAAGGACAAGACCCCCGTGGTGCCAGCAAGGACCCAGACCCCAGAGGCCTTACTGGTTTAGTGCCTTCATACACCAGCACAGACTGGCAACTGCCCTAGAAGCGTGCCAGGGCAGGAGTTGCCTGTGGAGCCCTGGCCGGCACTTGGGCTGCAATGAAACAAGGTGACTTTGTGGTTTGGTGCTCTTCAAAGTTGGTTTGGAGGTTTGGCTTTTTTCTTTTTGCGTACCAGGCAAATTTATTTATTTATTTTTTTACATGAAAAAGAGGGGGAGGCAGGTCAAAGAGCTAAGCCCAAAAATCAGAGCAGCACAACATACCACAAAGAAACAGAGAGATACCCAGAACTGGGGTGGCAGAGGTCAGATTTTGGCTGGAGGTCACCCCATGTCCTGCCACATTGTCCCGGGAGAGCCCCAATAGGCTATAACCCCACCCAGACCCACAGCGGAGCACGGCCAGTGCCATGGCTGCACCCACCCCATGTGGGCATGACTATGAACCTCGGTGCCTCTGGAAGATGGCCACTTATTTAATTAAAGATGAAAATACAACAGCACCAGGTCCAGACCATCTCCTGTCTCCTTGGCATTCACGTGTGTCCCCTGCCTGGGGGGAGCCCTGGAAATACTTGCTGTCAGCACTGGTGGGTGACTGATACCTGGTAGAGGCATGGGGAGTTTCAGGGTGTTTGCCACATGTAGACATTCACCCAGCAATGGCCCAGCACTGAGCCTCCTCCAATTCACATTTAATGAATTAAAATGCCTGATTTTAGCCTGCTTTGCAGTACATCATTTTACTGCCCATGTATTTTGGGTTACAACAGGCATTCAAGGGAGAAGCCAGGCATTTCAGTGGAGGGTAGTGGTTGTCTCTACCTAAAACTTGCTGGGGAGCTGGGGGAGCCCCAAGGGGTCCCCACTGTCCCCTGGGTATGGCCAGCAGCCCCCCGTCGCCTCTCCCCAGCCAGAGCTGTCAGCCAAGAGCAAAAATAAATAACTGAAGTCAGGCAGCAGCGGCTGGCCGCAGCTGGGCTGCTTTTCTGCCGGCGGAGAGCAGCCGGCAGGAACGCGCCAGGGCTCCGGCAACGAGCTGTGGCTGGGGCGAGCTCACAAAAGCCGCGTTTTTGACCTAAGAGGGAGAACAGAGGCAGCATTGAGGAGCGCGGGGCCGGCCGGCGGGGAGCAGCCATGCCGGAGCCCTGGGCAGCCACCTGCCCACACCGGCTGGGAGGTTTCCCGAGCGCAGCCGCCTCGCTTGCCGGGGAGCATCTGACCTCAAGGTGTGAATTCAGGGTGCTCGACGCCAGCTGGCCGGGGAGAAGGTGCACGAGTGGGTTTTTTTTTGCCGTGAGCAATACCCTCATCGCTCTCAGTGGAGAGCCCTCAGCCCCCTCCCCATCTTGCACACAGCTCTCGGCATCACAAGCGGCCCTGGGTTTGCTGAGTGAATCAGGTTTTGTTTGGAGACTTCCCACTAGGAAAGCGGTGGGGTCACCAAGGTCAGCTGGAGACCCCACAGAGGTTGGCCAGCATGAGGGGGAACACAGACAGACCCAGGGCAATGGTTACAGGCAAACACTTCTCCTGAGCTTCTGCACAAGTGCCCATTGGGTTGGCTTTTGCAAAGCAAATAAAGTTTAAATCAATTGTTGCTTTGCAGAACAGCACGAGGTGTGAATAGCTGCTGCTGAGCTGCCAGAGCCGGGAAGTGGACATCAGAGGGTGCCCAGCATCCCCTTCCCAGCCTACCGTGCAGGGAGGAGCCTCAGGGCTTGGGCAAATCAAGGCTTAGGGGGCAAGGACAGGCAAATAAAAGGAAATACAAAGCAAGCGGCGAGGGAAGAGGGAACCAGGCTGAGCTGAGGCCAGAGGGGACAATGAGAACCACCCATTCTCACCTACATGGCCTCAGCCCTGGCTGGCTCCAGCCTGTCATTTCTAGCTAAGCACGAGCATTTCTTCCTGGATACCCTCCAACTTCCCATCAAAAGTGTCACAGGAAAAGAAAGAAAACACACAGCTCGACCCAAGCAGATTTCCACAGGGGCTAATTGCTCCCATTAAACACACGTAGCCATGACTCTCACACAGTGCCAGACACATTGGGAAGCCACAAAAGACATGTGGCTCCTTTTGAGACCAAAGCAGGCAAATTCACCCTGCACCAACTGAGGGGATGTTTGTCCCCCCAGGAGGGACACCTCCTGCTCACCCTGTGCCTACAGCAAGAAAGGCACAGATTTGGGAGAAAAAACACACATCGGGAAAGCCACAGCACAAGGCAATGCCTTAGAGCAAAGACATACCTGCATTTAGATGGACCACACAGGAAGTCCACAGCAGGACCTGCAGTGGACGCAGCCCCACCCTTCCTCTGCCCACACCAATGCCAAAAAACCTCCATCCTCTTTTCAAGGGGTTCAGGCTTTCAAAAATCAAACAGCATCCAAAAGCATCAGACTTGCCTTAAAACAAGGAAACAAATAAAAGGAAACTCCCACCCCTTGCTTGCCCAACCCAAGGCTGCTCCCGCCCCTCTATAACCTGTGCAGGTCAGTGCCTGCAGCTGTGCTGCCTTGGGGCTACCTGCCCAGCCTGCCACAGCTGTGTTTTGGGGGAAATTTGGGCACATTGTGGTTATGCTTATTGTCACCAGAGAGACATTTTCTGCAAGTAGCCCAGAGCAGTGAGGGGACATGTGTCCTGTGGGGCAGGGCCACCAGCCAAAGCCTGTTTCTCCTCGAGGTTATTGCAGGTGACGCAAGATGATGTAGCACCCATGACAGCTTTAATAAATTTTGTACTGTTCCTCTCTAAATGGGATCTTTCTGGTTAATGCTTCCCTCAGCCTGTCTAATCCAGACTTGACTTTGGACGGCAGGTACGCTTGGGGCTCACTGCGGCCGTGCTGGCATGGCTGAGCTTGCCAGGGAGAGGCAATTCTTGCTTGCATCAGATGATGCGGGTGCCCATCAACTGAGACAGCAGTCGGGGCAGGCAGGTCTCTGAAACGCCACTTTAGATGCCGTGCAGTTTAATGCATGGCCCAGGGGACAAACTGCTACCAGCAGCTGGCACAGTGGATGTCTGCCGGGCCATGATGCTGAGCCACCAGGATGCCCCACAGAAATCCATAAAAAGACTTTTTTCCAGCTTGGCAGGAGGTTTGTCCTAAACCTCAGAAGTCATAGCTGCTCCATCAGCTGTCCTGACCCCTCATTCCCTTCTCCTCCCTTGCTCCAGCTCCATTTAATGGGATCAGACGAGCTAATCCCCTCGGTCCCCTCGCAGCACAATCAGATGAGATTTCTGCACCAGGGCTGGAGGGAAACCCACAGCACAAGCAATCGCGTGCCCTGACCCAGCCCGCTGCCTTCTGGGGGAGGTTGGATCCACCCTTGCCCTGCGCTCCGTTGCAGTGCTCGGTGCAGTTCCCACAGGGAGCTGGTGCATTGCTACAGCTTCATCACCCAAACCCCGAGTCGGGGGGGGACCCACAGGCCAGCAAGGGGCTGGGGGCTGCAGCACACGTGGACATTTCAGCATTAAATGACAGCCTTGTCTGCTGTTGTGTTTTCTTAAGAGACCGCATGCCTGACCAGACCACATTTCTTGGTCTGCATCCCATATTTATCCTGTAATTACACCTTCGGACAAAGGCTGCCTGTCTGTGAGACTGATTTTTTTAAGGACACAGTTTTATTGTACGCTGTGCTTTCACTGTAACGAAATCCTGGGTGGGAGGGAGAAAACTCCTGACAATTTGGGAGTGAAAGCTGTTCTCTTTCGAAACCTGTCCCAAGAGTGAAGGAGCTTGCCCCAGCACTCTCCCTTCCTTTTCTTGAGGAAAACCCAACCGCTGACATCCTTTCTGCTTCTCTACCACCCCACGAGGACTGATGACACAGAGCCCCTCTCCATGTTGTCCTGTAAGAGAAAGGTGTCACCTCACCACTGAGGCTCTGCCACAGGAGCAGAGCCTTGTCACAGAGGTCTTTGCAACCCTTAGAGCCAGGCTGCTAAACTGGATAAAGCTGATTAAGCTCCTCTTTGCACCTGCCTGGATCACAGCAAAATGAGGGATGACTTCCCACAAAATGGCATTTCTGTAAAATTCCCAGTGGCCACCACGCGCTTGGCTCTGGAGGGATAGGGAAGATTTGCACCACGTGAAAACCAAAGGCAGTTGCTGGAGCTGTTTGAGTGGGGGTTTCCGCCCAGGAGGAGAGCCCTGGCTCTACCTGAACCCACCCCGAGTCTGGCTGTGCTCCAGTTCCCCGAAAACTGCACTGGGGTGAGCCTCTCCAGATCCCTAATTTGCCTGATGATGGGTGAGATGAACCCCATTGCCAGAGCACACTGAGCCTGGCAAACTCATCCCGCATGTGGCAGCAAGTTAGGTGGAAAACAAGATCTTCACTGTGTCCTGCTCCGTTGTGCAGAGGAAGAGGAGATGGGGAGCACCTCGGCACAGAGCC
Organism: Caprimulgus europaeus; assembly: GCA_907165065.1. The sequence continues at coordinate 37,032,127 of OU015529.1, read as the reverse complement.
TGCTTCAATGCCAGGAACAAGGAGAAGAGCGCTGTGGTAAGAACCCCCACTGCCAGTTCCCTGCAGCTCTTGGGTACAAAGATCAGCTGAACCATCAGCAGAGACCATCACATTTCACCTTTGGGATTTTCCTGAATCTCTTTTCCAGCTGGGATCTGTGACCAGTTCATGGGCTGGCACGTACACCAGCACTGCCTATAAATACGTGTCTGGTCCAGCCTGACCAAAATAAGGTGACCTTGGTGCTGTGGTTTATGGGAAGCAGATAGCAGCTGGTCTTCTCAAGCTGGTGTTGCTGAAAAACTGGAAAAGAAAATGAGGATTGTTGGGGAGAGAATAAATAAAATGAGTCCTTGTTGATTTTTCTAAAATTAAATTTTATTTATAAGGTACAAAATAGCCAGTGTTGATGTTTAAAAGCAGCCAGGAACTGGTCTGAATTGGTTTTTCCAGGCAGTTCTTTGCCCTGGGTTGACCCAATTCCACCCTGGCTGTGGCAGAGATCCCCAAGGCACGTGGGGGTGACCAGATCACCCGGGCAAAACAGAGAGCCCCGAGGCAGGTGCCACAGATGGGCAATGTGGTTTCTCTGGCAGAGAGCAATCCCTCGCCTCACTCCTCAGAGACACAGGAATCCCCATTCCCTGGCGCAGCTGGAGAGCCCGGGGGATGCTGCTGCGGCTGGGGCTGGGGCTGTTGCAGGGCGATGCGCCGGCAATGTCTGCGCGCAGGGGGAACATAGTGCATGAGGCTGCTCATACAGAGGAGGATGAGCACGCTCACCCTTGGGTTTTGCAGAGATAGCTGCTGCCAGACACACAGGGTCTCCTTGGCAGCAATTACTCCACCGCGAGTTTGATGACATTTAATGTGAAATCCCGAATCATCTGTTGATTTTCTGTGTTTGCAAGGGATGTTTCTCCCTTGCACTGAAGCCAGGAAGAGCTGCAGCTGGGACAAGTCTCCTTTGGTTTTACAGCAGAGACATTGTCAGTGGGGGGACAAACAAGACCTCTCCAGCAGCTCAGACTTGGCCAGGTGGGACAAGGTCCTTCAGGCTGGCCCAGCAGAGAGAGCAACTCTCTGAAGGAGAGCAAAGGGAGGGATCTTAATGCTCTCCCAGGCTGTCAAAGGCTACTGCAGAGTTGAAGAGGTTAACCTGTCCTGATGCTGGTGGTGGACAGGACAAGGAAGCACAGGCTTACGAGGGTCAGGGACGAGCACCACAATGGCACTTGTGGGGAAGGTCGTCCCATGCAGCACGGCTGTACCCATCCTTTGATTAATCATCCTCAGAGGGATCCTTATTAGCTCTGGCTGATGTTGGATTAAACCTGATGAAGGGAGGACACAGAGACAGGTATATACCCACACTGCCTACGTGGAGCCTCAGAACTGCAGAGGTGGGGCAGGAGCACCCCACAAAGCCCCTTCCCTGTGCCTCTGCCTTCCCACCGGACCCTTGCCATCCTGCAGAGCCCCTTCCCTATGCCTCTTCTGGGGTTGTTCAGCCTGGAGAAAAGGAGACCTTCTCACTCTCTCCAACTCCCTGAAAGGAGGGTGGAGAGAGGTGAGGGTCAGTCTGTTCAACCAAGGAACAAGTGACAGGACAAGAGGAAATGGCCTCAAGTTGCTCCAAGGGCAGTTGAGATTGGATGTGAGGAAGAATTTCTTTGCTGAAAGGGTTTTCAGGCATTGGAAGGGGTTGCCCAGGGCAGTGGTGGAGTCCCCATCCCTGGAGGGATTGAAGGGTCCTGTAGACATAGTGCTGAGGGACATAGTTTAGTCAGGGACTTGCCAGTGTTGGGTTGATGACTGGACTCCATGATCTTAAAGGTATTTTCCAATCGAGGCAATTCTGGGATTCTTTGATTTTTCCTTCCCAGCTGACCCATGCCATCCCATAGAGCCCCCTCCCTACGCCTGTTTCCCCCCCCCGCCGGACCTCTGCCATCCCACAGGGAGTGTACGGTCCTCGGGCCAGGTTTGATGAAAAGGCCAGGGAGCCTGGAAGAAGCAGGGCAGGTGGATTGCTGCCACCAGCCTCCCTGCCTGCCTCTGCCATACAGATTATCAGCAGAAGACAAAATCCTCTCTGAAGCTGATGAGCTCTTACTGGAGCTGTCTGTTTGCATCTGTCCAGAGAAATATCATCAAAACAAGCCTTTTGCCAAGGCTGAGCGTGCACCTGCATGCAGAAAGCTTCCTCCAACCACAGTTTTGAGCATTTGGAGTTTCTTCCTGTTGGCCTGGAGTTGGATGTGAGGTTTTCACAAAGGCTCCTTTTATCCCCCCTGTTTGCTTTGGACATTCTTTTTGCCAATGACCTTGTCTTGCTTGTTGGTGCATCTCTAACTCACTGGCCCCAAAGTGTTTTTACCCTTTATTTGAAAGGTGACCCTGCTCTTCTGGTGTACAACTGATTCACCAGATGGCAGCCCTAGCAGCAATGCTGGGAAGGGCTGTCCTCACCAGGGACTTTGTCTTGATTTGAAGCCAAGCAGAGGACAACCAAACCCACCGCGGCGATGCCCAGGAATGCCTTTGTCTTGGAGGCAGGATGAAGACATTCACCTTGTGAGTAGCGGCATTAGGGCAGGAATGGGATCTTTTTCTTAGTTGCAGGTCTGGTACAAATATAGCAGAAGTGGGAAAACACCACGTGATAGGAGAAAAGAGGGGAGTACTCTTGGAGTAATCGATTTCTCCCAGCCGTTGAGTATGTGCTGTGAAATATATGCAAATGCCTGGCATGAAAAGCCAAAACTGCCTCTGTAAAAGCCAGAGTTGGGCACAAAGGTGCAGGGGAAGGGCAGAAAGGCAGAAGCACATGGGAAGTGGTGGTTCATCCTCAGCCTCCCCATCTTTGAGGACTGGGCCTTTGATCCAGCTTTGCTCCGAAGGGACGGAATACCAGGGGAGTTACACAGTAAGGACAACCCTGCCAGGAAAGGGGTGGGTTCACACACACCAGGTGCAAAGCAAGTCTGTCCATGTAATTTGAGGGAAGAGCTTAAATCAGGTTTTGATTGCTGAGTTCAGCCCTTTAGAAATGGAGATGGGTTTGGTTTTTTCCAATTTTTGCTGTGGAAGATTTAACTTTCCCCAATTAATCAAAATTATTTTTCCCTTATTGAAGGTTTTAGCGTCCTGTTTTAGCACCTGAGCCCTGTGTGACAAAAAGCACAGATCTATCCCTGGCTTATCTCAAGTCAAGCCATGGGCTCTCCATCCAAGGACCTTCCTCCACTCCCGGTTTTACTGCTGGCTGCTCCACCTCTCCTCTCTCAGCTCTTTTCCAGGATGAAAAGCCCCCCTGTGCACAGCAGGAACACCTCCAATGCATTCAACCCCTTTGTCACCCTTCTTCCTTCCCATGCCTTTCCTGCGATAGAGGGGAGGGTGGCCGGTGCCGCATGCTGGACTTGGACACTCACTTCTCATGTCCCCACGGCTCAGCTGGCTGCACCCTCTGGTGGCAACCCTCAGTCCAGGCCCTGCTTTTCCTGGGGAAAACTGCAAATTCCTTCATGCCTCTCCCACCCATGAGGCTGGTGGGAGTCTTGCTTAGGACCCTGCTGGGAATGGGCTCCAGCACTGGGCTGGTGTTTGCTGAAGGAGGAATGAGAAGCAGAAGGAGCCTTCAAGCCATCATGGGAAGGGGAGTGCGGGGGCAGCTCTGCCAGCTCACAACACCGCAGTGTGCACAGCAGCTATATTTATCCACACGGCCGGCAGCTATATTTATCTGGAATGCCACAGGAGCCAAAAGTCTTCGGGGTAATTTCCGTGCTGCGGAAGAACACAACCTGGATGTTCTTTTCAATGTAACCCCCCTTCTCTGCTCCCTGCCCCCCTTCTCCAGGGGCCTTCGCTACCTTCTCAGGAGCCCTTCCCTGCTCCTCCTTACATCCCACTATCTGCACCACAGTGATGCTTGGCTTGTCTTCCCTCTGTCCCTCTTGCAGAGCCCTCTCTGGGCTCCTTTTCCTGCTGCCACCCACAGCAGATACATCTTCATTTCTCTCTCCAAGGGAGATGTTTCTCCTGGGAAAGGGAGTGGGCCATCCTCTGGCTGTGTTACTCACCCAGCCTGTGATCTTGGCTAGTTTGTGGGTTTCCCAACGAGCCACTCCAAGCCACAGCCACTGAGGGCTGCAAAACGTGAGCTCTCCCAGCAAGGGCAGGAGCAGGGCACCCCTCTGCTGCCAGCCTCCGGCTGCCCCCCAAAAGGTGACATCAAACTGAGATGTGTTTAGCCAACATTCATGGCTGACAAAGGACAAGCCAAGGTGGACAGGCAAAGCCTGATGTTCCTGAACTGTCCAAAACAAAACCAAATCATCTCTTTTTTTGTTTGGTTGGGTTTTTTTTAAAGATGAGCTCATGACGTTAATGCTCGGGTTTGTCCGGACTGGCAGCACATCCTCAGCATTAGCAGAGTCTCTGGTCTGTCACAGCATCCTGACCCGCTGCCAGGCTGCAGCTGCTGTCCCCAAGCCAGCAGGCTCAGCTGGGGCAGTTCCCCTGCTCCCCGGGTGTTTGCCCATCACCCTAAGAGCACAGCCCTCTGTTCTAAGGTCCTTATGGTCCCCTCCTCACCTGTGTCAGGGATGTAAGGAGGGTGAAAGGGGAAATATTCTGTACCTGTGACTCTGGTTGTCGTGGGGGGATGTAAGGAAAGTTAAAGTATTTTGTACCTGTGACTGATGCTTGTGGGGGGTTGTCAGGAAGGTGTAAGAGGAAATATTCTGTCCCTGTGACTCTGAAGCTCATGGCAGATGTAAGGAAGGTGGAAGGGGGAATATTCTATACTTAGGACTCTGGAGCTCAGAAGGGGATGTAAGGAGGATGAAAGGGGACCCTGTTGCTTGGAGGGGGGCTAGGGAAGGTGAAAGGGGAAATATTGTGCACTTGGGACTCTGGTCCTCATGGGCAGACGTAAGGAAAGTGAAAGTATTCTGTACGTGGGACTCTGGTGCTCGTGCGGGGACATAAGGAAGGTGAAAGGGGCAATATTGCGTACCTGTGACTCTGGAGCTCGTGGGGCGTTGTCAGGAAGGTGAAAGGGGGATATTCTCCACCTGGGACTGTGGTGCCCGACTGGGCAGGCGATGCCCTGGCAGGAGGCACCGCCCCGCTCCGCTCACTGCCCGCAGCGCCGAGCTCCGCCCAGGACCGGCCCCTCCCCGCCGGCTGCCGGGGCTGCCCCCGCCGCGGGAGGAGCGGAGGGCGAGCAGGAGGCGGAGCTCCTTCCCACGGTCCAGCTCTCTGCTCCCCGGGCTCAGCCCGTCCGCAGCCCCCCGGCAGGATGGGGTCCCGCGTGTCCGTGGACAGCTCGGTGCGGGTGGTGGTGGTGGGGGGCGGCTTCGGAGGCACGGCGGCCGCCAGCCTGCTCCAGTCCTGGGCCGTTCCCTTCGTGCTGGTGGAACTGAGAGACGCTTTCCATCACAACGTGGCTGCGCTCCGCGCCGCCGTGGAGAGCGGTAAGGGCTCCGTTGGTTTGCACGGCCTTCCCCCACCTCTCTTGCCCCCACCCATGACTGCCGCAGCTCGGAGGTACTCGGGGAGTAGACGTAGTGAAATGTTGTCCTCCGCCCCAGGGATGGTGAAAGACCTGATGTTTTCCATCTGGAGAACAAATACTTGGCACTGGGATGACCCGCAGACCGTCTGTGTTCAGCTAATTGCATGTCTGCTGGGATAAACTGAGCAAAAACCACTCAGACGGCCCTTTTTATTATTATTATTTCCAGAGTTTAGAAGGTGACTAAGCTCAAACCAGCAGCAGCTGGAAGGAGTGAATGAATGCCTTTCCTATCTGGAACTTGAAACGCTGAGCAGCTCAGCAGCGAGGCCCGAGGTGATAACCTGACAGGGACCGCTCAGGCTTGTTTGGGATCTCACTGAGATAACCCCATTACTCCAAGTCATCAGGGCAAATCTCATGCTCAAGGCTGGCAACAAGCATCCAAAGGATGTCAAAAGCTCAGTCTGAGAGGCAGATGACATGATAAAAAGCTTTTGACATCCTGCCCTGGACCACAGCAGAGCACTTACTGGGAAACCAGTACAGGAGATTCTGTATGGGGAGCAGAGACAAAGCCATCTAGCCGAGGGTGTCACCTGGCAGCTGAGGAGCTGATCCTGTCACCAAATCTGAGGCAGAGGTCCTGAAGCTCATTGCTGGGCAGAGATAACATGGGGCAGAGGCCCAGCCTGTGGTCCTGGGTGCATACAATGCTTTTACCTGAGCAAGGATGGCATGAGAGGAGAAGGGAAGAGGGGTTTGTTAGTCTCCACAGAGAGCTTTTCCCTGCTGTCTCCTCTTACCACAGGATTTGCCAAGAAGACTTTCATCTCCTACTCTGTCACCTTTGGGGACAGCTTCCGACAAGGCAAGGTTGTTGGCATAGACCCTGGGAGGCAACAAGTCTTGCTCAGTGATGGTGAGGTGGGTGACACGGTGACTTGCAATGAGTAACTTGGCTGCCTTATGGGATCACCCGCTAATGCGGAGGGTCAGCCTTCAGCAGGGTGGGTTGCAGATCTCTCCTTCTCAGGGTTTTTCTTCCGCTATGTCATGGCTACAAGAACGCAGTACCCCAAATCTAGGCTATGTTGGCTTTGACTGGTGATGTCTGGTTGGAGAAGTGACTTGGAATTTAGGTTTCAGACTGCAGTCTGTGCTTGGAGTCATCTGGGGGGAAACAACAAGATGAGCAGGACCACAAGGCAGCTGGACACAGAAAACATGCCTCTGAGTGGGAAGAGGAGCACAGCTCTCATCTGACAGAGGAGAGGGGGGGATGTGTGTGGGACAGAATTGTGCTCTGGGAAAACCAAACTGAACCTTGCCCCGTGAGCTGGATGAGAACTGCAAGTGCTTATCGGTTAGAGACACGCCCACATCTGCAGCACAGGTCAGCTGAGCACACAAACCCTGACCCATCCAATAGCCCAGGGCTCAGAGTTCACATGCAGAACAGAGTTCCTGTTCTGAGGTAACCCTCAGCTTGGCTGAAACGCCTGCCATAACCCAGGCCCTCTGGGAAGGCACTGATTGCTTTCCCCACCGCTTCTGCCACCTCTGGGCAGATACACAAACGCTCACGCCTAGTCCTTGCCCTGTGACTCTAGGACAGAGAGAGGCATAAAAACAATGAACTATTTCTATGGAGGGCGTGCTCCAAAGAGAAGCAGGCTCCCAGCCATCTCCTCTAAAACCAAGAGGCAATGTGGGCAAAGACCGTAGCCTTTAGTCGTCCCGAAGAGCTTGGTAGCAGAGACCGTTTTTCCCTGCATGCACCGAATGGCACCATCCATTCCAGCCAAGCTGAGTGGCCTGGAGCTGTGTTGGGATGTGGGTGTGCACTAAATACTGCACCCCATCTTGTGTTCAGATGAGCTTTTATTATTAGAGCTAGATTTAGAGCTTAACAATTAAACCTGGAGCTTAATCCTTATCTAACTGCAGGAAGAAACAAGGGCAGCAGCTCTCATAGCTCTTTTTCAGCCAGAGTATCTCATCTCTGTTCAGAAGATGGTGAAGATGAGTTAGTCTCTGGAGCCAGCTGCGACGGTAGCTTCAGTGTCTGGCATAAACATCAGGTTATTTCCTGTAATAGAGAAATAGAGAGCTTCTTCAAAGCTCTTGGGTCACCTGAAGAATGGTGCTTCTCTCAGACCCTGAAGAAGGCAGTTACTTGGTGTCACCTGGACCAGGTTTCTTTCTAAAGTTACTATCTGACAGTGACAAGTATTTTCCTAGTTATCAGCAGGGGCTGGAGAAGCTGGGATGAGCAAGTAGTACCTAGGAGTCAACAACTGTATTCTAGGCTCTCATTTTAAGAGGTCTAACATCCTATTCCACCTTCTGCCCTCCCAGGAGCTTCATTACTCCCATCTCATTCTTGCAACAGGCAGTGATGGGCCATTCCCTGGGAAGTTCAACAAAGTCATTGACATGGAAAGTGCCATCCAGACCTACGAAGACATGGTTAAGGAGGTGAGGAATCAACTTATTTCCTAGGAAGCGTTGCCTGCCTTTGATCAGCTTCCCTGTCCCAGACACCACTATGGATATCTGGAGCCATCTGTGTCTTAGAACAAGAGACCACGATGCCTGCAGGGACAGGCCAGGACAAGGAGCAGGTGCTAGCTTGTCTAGCATTCCCCACGCCCCAGGGGAAGATCAGACATCTGCACAAGGGGAAACCTGAAATGCTCAACAGTGTTAAGAGTGTACACAGGAAGAATGCATAGGGTTCTCATTTTTGGTTTCCTCTTAACAAACTTGGTGGTTTATTGCTGCTGGGACAGCGCTGTATCTCAGAAAGGTCTGTTCAGAGTGGCTGAAGGTATCTGACTTCCTGCACTTAACAGTTCTCTTATAACATGAGTTTTCCCTTTACTTCAAGATTGAGAAATCTGAGCGGATCCTGGTAGTGGGAGGCGGTGCTGCTGGAGTTGAGATGGCTGCAGAGATCAAAACAGAGTACCCAGCCAAAGAGGTAGCACCATATTAGTTACAATTAACTTCATCTTTGCTTCCGAGACTGTTCTGTCATGGTCCTGCTGGAGGTATCTGAGATCCCTGCAAATCAGGAGTTTCCATGCAATGGCAGCCTTCACCCCCACTGCCTCCCCTTCTGAAGAGTGCCCTATAGCCCTCGCCAGCAATTACTGGCACTAGATGCCTTTCACTGGCTCCGTCTCCTTGGGCATTAAGTGAGGTGGAAGAAAGCTAGCTACAGCTGCTCCCACCCAGCATGTGGCAAGTCCTGTCCAATTCCTGTGTCCTGTTTGCTGTTTTGTCCCCAACAGGTCACCCTCATTCACTCAAAAATTGCACTAGCTGATGTGGAGCTGCTGGATAGTGTCCGTCAGGAGGTGAAAGAGATTCTCCTCAGAAAAGGAGTGCACCTCCTATTAAGTACGTACTTAACGATGCCTCTGAAGCTCTATAAGCTGCTCTTCCTTTAGCCAAAGCCTCTCTGACATCCTCTTTCTGAGTTTTTTGGCTAAGCATGGCTCCCTTGAATTCCTGTTTCTCTAGATACCTCTGGGCTAGCAGGCAGCAGCAGCCTAGTAAAGGTTTGTGACCCAGGGCTCTCTGTCACCACAGGTGAAAGGGTCAGCAATGTGGAAAACCTCACACCAAACCGGTTCCAGAAGGACATGGCAGTAAGGACAGAGAAGGGCACCGAGGTGGTTGCTGACATGGTGGTCCTGTGCACAGGGATAAAGATTAATTCTTCAGCATATGCCGCTGCATTTGGTAAGTGAAAAACCACTGAGTGGGAAGAAGCAATGCAGTTCTTCAAGGTCCTGTATTTGAGTACTGTAAGGTTAGGAATCAACCTTATACCACCTGCAGTGGTTATTCCATGATAAAGCAAATGTTCTAACATCACATTAACTATTTGACTGTTAAATGTGACCTTCAGAAACTTACAGACCATAGATGGAGTGGCCAACAGTCTTCTCCAAGCTCCTTCTGCTAATAGCTGCAAGGAACCTTAATGTCCTAGTTTAACATGAGGCAGATGACACCTAGAAGATGATGGTAACTCCTGCTGTCAAGGCCAGGATTTGCTGAGTTCTGTGCAAAAATAGGCTTAGCACATTCAGTGCTATCAGTGTCACAAGACATTTAGCAGATCACTTATTCAGCAACACACCTCCAGTCTGAGTCCTCTTACAGCCCAGTTTCAGTTATGGCACTACAACTATGGAGCAGTATGACCACTATACCGTCTCTTTCTCAGGCTGTGTACACTAGCTCTTCATGTTTCTTGATGTTTCTACTGAAATATCAAAGGATGATTCATTGCATGAAACTGCAATAATTAACTACAGCAAGGCAAAAAGCCTCTCTTCCCTAACACCTTGAAAAGAGGGTGAAAAACCAACTCCTCATATTGTGTTAATGACACATTTGATAACATGATCAGCATTTTGGGGTCTCAGGGCACAACAAGCAATGCAAAGCTCTTTCTGAAAACTTACTGTTTGGCAAAACAGGGGACAAAATGGCAAGTAATGGTGCTTTGAAAGTTAACAAGCACCTCCAGCTGGAAGGCTATGACAACATCTATGCCATTGGGGACTGCGCGGATCTGAAGGAACCAAAGATGGCCTACCATGCTGGGCTCCATGCCAACATTGCGGTGACAAATATCATCAACAGCCTGACAAATAAGCCTCTTAAAACCTATGAACCAGGTAAGGTAATGGCCTTAGCTGTTGGACTGCTTTTCTGTAGGGAACACCTGTTTAACATGTACACCTTACAACTTGCACAGGACGCTGATTAGAGGTGAGGGAACCCGTAACTGGAGTTGACTATATAAGCTTATAGCTCAAGCTTCATCTTAGTTCTTGCCCACGACACTGTAGAAGTTAATTACCCGTGCCAGTCTACAGACACAACATCTTTTTTCACTAATGTCTTCCTGATTAATCTACTGGTAGGTGTCTGCTAGTCACCAAACTTGTTTCCTTTTCTTTAAACTGCTTACTGTCCAAATGAATCCTAGGAACAAGGAGATGACTTGACTCTCCTCCCTTCTTCCCTTAAAGTATACAACACAAACTGAACAATCTAGTCTCAAAAAAAAAAATCTATCTAGGTGATGGGTCTCATTAATGAGCGACTGATGTAAATACTTACCATGATTACGTTGAAAGCTATTTCATGTGGATGGAGCATATCTCCACCAAACAGTAGTTTGGTTTTTAAAGGCTTCCCAGTCTAGTTATATTTCTTTCTACTTTAATTCTGTTGTCTACCTCTTGGACTCCCTCTTGGGAGGACAGAATCACTCTACAGCACAAACAGACAGCCCAATCCCTCAGCAATCCCATTAAGGAAAGAGGTAGAGCAGATGGGAGAAAGGAGAGAGTTGGGAGTAGTTCTCCTTGGGCCTACTTCTTTCCTTGTCATGCAGCACGTGGCTCCTGTGCTCAGCAGTATGCGTGGGTATGAGCGGGACACTGAAAAGGGAGGGTTTGGAAGAACTGCAACACCTACGTGTAGTAGGGTTTGATACTTATCTTTGAAACTGCTTAACTTAAGCCTCTACATCTTTTTTCCAGGGCCACTAACATTCCTGCTTTCAATGGGCAGGAATGATGGTGTAGGCCAGGTGAACGGTTACTATGTGGGACGTCTCTTGGTGACCATCGCTAAGAGTCGGGACCTGTTTGTCTCCAAGAGCTGGAAAACAATGGGGCAGACAATGCCCTCTTGAGAGGGGAGCGTAACAAACCAGCCAAGAATACAGCAACTGGGAGAGGGTGAGGCTGCACTTTTATTGCTTGGACAGACTGTCTGCTGCAGCACCACCTAAAGCCACCCGTCAGCATGCTGCATTAAAGGGGTGTAAAGGGGAAGGAGGCACTTTCCAAATGAAGTGCACAGAAGTTCTCATGATAAAAACCAGGGACAGAATGTTACTTCCCTGTTGAGATAGCTCTGAGCAAGAAACCTTGTTTTGTAACAATAAACACTGTGGTTTTCAAAATCTCTGTGGTTTCTTTGTTATGTGTTTTTACCCTGCCTTTCTCTACTTTTGCTCTTCTAAAAAGTACCTGCCTCTTACAGATCTGGAATCGGCTCTGCAGTGTGCAGGAAGAATGGCTCGCAGCACTGCCTGGGGAAAGCCTGCCTCAAGCCTTGAGAAGGCTGTGCTAATCCTGGAACTCAACAGAATATAATGCAGCTTTGTGTCAACGTCTCCACAGCAGCTTTAATTATGTCACTTACAGCACTATACTTCAGCCAGAAGAACTGGTTAGTAGCGTTCACACAACTGCTAAGTGTGATACAGCAAGCACTTAATTACAGATGCTGCTGCTTTTTTTTTTTTTTAGGTAAGAAATTCCCAGAGCAAAAAGTAGGATTTGTAAAAATAACCACACTTGACGCATGCTTTTCTTTTTTTCTTATAAAACAAACAAAATCACCATGAAATATTCTCAGTAATTACAGAGATTACTGTGAGTTAAAAGCAAAACAGAAGCTCCTCATGCATCACTTCTAAAACTCTTTTCCCCTCTCTGTGGGCTGGAGGCAGAAATTTACCATCTACCCTCAAGGGAGGGGGAAAAAAGAGGCAGAACATTTTTAAGAGCTTTCTTTAAAGTGTGTATGTGTGTGTGTGTGAAAAATTCATCACTACAAATCTAAAATGAGGTTACTCTTTTAAAAACTTCTAAACTAAAGTAACAAGGGACACTAAACAAATTCCTGAAAAGAGATGGTAACTCAATTGCTTAAGGTGATATAAATGGCTAGAGGATGCTGACAGCATGAAGAAATTGGACTAAACCCTTCTCATCTCTAGTCACAGCTCTTCATCAAGTCACAACACATCACACTACTACCACTCCCCCTCCTCATCACATTGAAAAAATAAAACCCACCTCTAATGCTTTTAATGCTACTCAAGTTTGTTGAAAAATAAAGTTTCATTTGGCTGCCATTGCTACTTAGTGTCTAGCTTGGCCATTTCTTGCACATAGATGCCAATACTTTCACTGTCAAAGAGCAGAAAGTAAATGTTCTTCAAGGAGGAAGAGCTGGTGCTGTCAAAATGCGTGGAAATAGCTCGTAGAGTCACCTGGGCTGCCGTCTGTTTTGGGAAGCAGTTTCTATGTGGCAGGGGAAGAAAACATAACAAGTGAGTGTCAGCCACCTGTGCAAGCATTATACAAATGTGATGCTGAAAGGAACAAGCCATAGTGGGACCAACTGCACACTGCTGTTAAGACAGTGGCAGGTGCCGTTTTGCAATGTGTAAAACACATAAGCAAACCCCAAGGTTTTGATACCAATATTAATCTGCTGCTGTATCAGTTTCCTCGCTGGCATAGTTACTATTTTCATTTGCCTCTACTTTTTATAACCACACAAAGTTTTTTAACACGCTCCCTTAGAATTAAACTTTTCCATGCCATATTGGGCAGGCTAAAAAGTTAACGGGATTATTATTTTTTTGGTCAAAACTTGAAAAAAAAAAAAAAAACACACAAAAAACCCCAACAGCACATCAAGTACTTAGCTGACTTCCTCAGTCTGTCATTAAAAATACTTTGCTTGAGACATCAGTGAAAATAACTGAAATTACAACCCCAAGCCAAACTAAGGCCAAGACACATTCATTCATTCATTCATTTTGATGGTAATATTCTCTAACCTACAATCTGAAAAGCTAAAAGCTACCAGTCTTTACAGCTAGAGTGGACTTTTCAACTGTTGACATCTCTTGGGGCACCTGGCCCACATCCTTGAGATTCAAGTTTCTTGGCAGCAGCATTTTTTCCATCTTAATTATTCGCATACTCCTTTTTCAAGTCACCAAACCATTCAGCTGCAGCACAGTTCCTTCACCCTTGTCTCCATGCTACAAGGGAACTGGCCGAGAGCACACTGCAAAGAGCACAGTTACTGTGAAGGTCAGCTGCTTTGCATCTCCGTTTATATCAGAATATGATTGCTATAATAGCCTATCGAATTAAATACTCTGCCTTGCAGTATGCTCATGCTTAGGAAGGCCTCCACATTGTTCTCCTTGTCTAACACTAAACAGATTCCTTGACCTAGAAAGCATCCCCTCCCGAAGTGATACTTGTGTGTCTCTGCCCATGATGCCTGGAGGGAAGGACACTCTCCCACATTCCCTGCTGGAGTTTCTCCACTGCCTGACAACAATGCCTGTAGTAGTTCTGCTGATTTTGTACAAAGCTAAAAGTGTTGATGCAGTGCTTGGTACATGAGCATGTAGGAAGCCATGTTCCCTGGAGAGTTTGGATGAGACTTTACTGGGACATACTAAATTGTTTGAGGGTGAGTTAAGACACAGCTGAGATTCAGATGGGTCTTTAGGCATAACTCTGCTGGCTGCTCTTGAGTTTAATGCTTCCTATTTAGATTCTACTGCATGATAATGCTCCAGAGGAAGTTATATCCACACCAAAAAAAAAATTGCCCAGCACAACCTAGCCCATGTCCTTCTTCTGGGGCAGGGTTACATACAGCTTTTCTGCTTCTGAAAAAAAGTTTGTCTAACCTACATTTAAAGATCTTCAGTGATGGGGCTACATCAGAATACACAGATAAGCCATCCCAGTGCCTAACAATCCTTACACTTAAAAACCAATGATATTTCTTTTAATAGCATCCAGAGCTGCCTTTGCAGTGTTTTTTTCTCTTCCCCGCTCTCTGATAACACTGTGATGTGCATTTGCTTTTATTTCCCTTCCAAAGCTCAGTACTACTCACTTCTTACTCAATTTCATGTTAGCGATTTCAGACTACTTATCATATTTATATTAAAAACCATCCAAAAAAGAGCTTGCAAACTAGTCATCTAGACTAGAAATAGAAAACACAGCAAGTCCACTCAGCATTCCTGTGGGTTGGCTAATTTTTCTGTATAAAGGCCCAGTCATTCCATACAAACACTGTACACCAAGCCCCTTTAATCTGGAGAAGCACAATGTCAGATGGCACCTGCCACAGCCCTCTCTGAAGGCAGAGTCAGGCCTTTCCATGCCACAGACCAGAGGGTACCTCTCTATCACAGCAGCAGCTCCCTGACAGCTAATTACACCATTCCAGTATACAGATATTCCAGATACGCAACCCACCTATCCAGAAAGATTCATACCTGCCACTGGGAAATGGGGGGAAAGCCACAGACTTCAACTTCTTGTCCTCTGCAGCTGTTAAGCAGTTCTTTATAGTCTCTTCAAGCTGCTCTTCACACTTGTCTGAGCCCCACTGTGGGATGTGACAGTGGATGACAAACTTTGCTGCTAGGCCGCTAGACTGAGTAAGTGCAGCTAACACAAATGAAAATAAAACATTTAGTTTTTAATAGAAACCACTCTGCAATGACTTCTCAATTCAAAGTACTCCCTCAATTACATTACCTCTCCAAAGAAATACATTAGGGGTTAAAATATGCCACAAAGGTTCACTTGCAATCGTAACCTGACTGTCTTGTCATTACTTTTGTGATCAATTATTATTTCTTTGGAGACCAAAGAACCCAGGGCTCATTTGGTTAACGCAGTTATTCAATAATATTTGATAGCTTTCTCATTTAGCATGGCCTCTGGATTTGTTTTATGCAAAATATCAAAACCTTGCACTGAAGACAGTATCATTAATTCCCCAATAGACGTTTCTGCAGTGCTGTCACAGCCTTATCTGAATGCTTTGCACAAACATCCTGCACCATCATTAGAGCTCCAGAGTGTTAGAGAGTAATATTTAGACCCTCTTCACAGCTGGGTAATTTCAGACAACAACACAAAAATCAAAGATGTTTGTTGAAAGTCTTCACCAGTTATGTTCAGTTAGAAATCTCAGATTAATTTTGCAGGTCCTGGAGATATATACTTTCTGAAGAGTCCACAGCATGGCATCAGTTTGCTTTTTTTGCAGTTGTGACCATTAGCACTTCTGAAAATCTGTCTCTTGCAAATCTCAGATTAAGCACCCTGAAATTAGCTGTGCAATCAATTTTCATCCAAGGATGAAAAACTGGGATTTATTCACTTGTCCACCATCACAGAGGAATTCTGTCTAATGCTTCACTGTGCCACTTAAATTTCAATCAGAAGAGCAATGTCAGGCCTTTAACAATAGGGAGCAAACTGACTGAAAACAACACAGGTATCCTGTGAGCAGCACTTGAATTTCAGCCCTTTAGGCTCAAGTATTTGCAGTAGACCTCCAGTGATTAACAACTATTTATTACTGCTTGCCTCAAAACCAGTAGAAGGGGCAGTTTCAAACATAGCAAAACAACACAATGTGTGAGAGCATATATTTTCCTATCTACTAAACTAAGATTATCTTCTTTCCTGGGACTGGCTTAACAGCATAAAAGGAACCTATTTTCCAGTTAGGTAGTGATGCCAAACTACCACGCTGACAGAGAAAAGTACTTTACTTTCATGTTATGGCATATATTTTTGATTCAATGCAAAAGTGAAGCAAAGTATCTTGTACAAAATTTTCCCTGTCATTCAAGATTATAAAACTAGGCTATTTATTGGGGAAATTTTAAAAACTAAGACTATTTAAAGCATTTACTTTCTTGGGCA
Organism: Caprimulgus europaeus; assembly: GCA_907165065.1. Next base: position 37,016,005 of record OU015529.1, on the reverse strand, counting down.
TTGAGATATTAATGCAAATAAAGAACAGGAAGATAAAATATAACTTCACTCTATCTGCCCTCCAGCCACTTTCAACTCCTATGAATTGTTTAATTTGTTGACAAAGGAAGATGTAATCTCAAACCCCAAACTATTCACTGCCACAAATGTAGTAAACATTTGAGAAGAGCTCTTCTGTAATTTGTATTTCTATAATGCAGCTGTAGTGCCTGGGAGAAGAACAGCAATTGCTTTTCCAAAAAGCATGTCAGTTCTACAGATCATATCACATCTTTATTTGTGTTCAAAGGAAGGTAATTGTTTGGATTATACTGTTTATCAAATATGCATAAAGCAGGATAATTTATAAACCATCACTGTTCTTATACCTCTTATGTCAGACTGACAGCTGTTTCACTAAGGAATGCTGTACAAAAACAAGACAGGAAAGATGGCACAAAGGTGACAGCACTTTTCCTTAATTGTTGGACTCTCGCAGACAGAAATTGCCTAAAGTAAATTAATCAGCCTGCTGTAACTTATGGTGGCACCTAGGAGCTCAAAGACTGGATGTGTACAGCACACAGGTATCCTATTCTACTTCCCTTTTTTTCCCTAAGCAGGCTGTCCATATTGGCAACAGCTTCGAACAAGAAACAGAACCATTTGCATCACATAAGCAAAGGCACATATATAATCAAGAACAGATCAGAATGTCCAGAGAAAAGAACATACGTAATGAGCCCTTTCCAAAAGAGAGTGTAGTATCCTTTTTACCTTCAGCAACCTCCAAAGGTCCTTGAGATTTGCGAAGCTCTTTCACCGTTTCTAAAAACTCTTTCCCTCCAGCCTTTTCCAATGCTTTGCCTGCAAGGACACAGAGCAAAAGGCCTTGGCTTCAAAGCATCAGCATAAAAAACCAACTCTACATTATTTAAAAAAAACATTGTACAGATATTACCCTGTTTCCATCTATCAGCAGCAGCTGAAGCTTATGTTTACCACTCCAGCTACAGATAAAGTTTACCTTTTCTTGGTTTTGAAAATCCCCATATGTTATTACTGGAGATTACTTAAATGTAATTATCTGTAAGAATGCTATCTTGCCCTGGCTTACAGCTAAAATAGGGAAGAGTGGGATTTTCAGGACTCAGATTTTCAGCTTCCAAAATCAACACAACATACAAACCCTACTACTTTCTGAAATAAACACAGGTGGGATGCCAGCAAAGGTCTTGATGACTGACTGCATGAAACAATGATCCAAAAGCCTGCTACTGGATTCTGTGCCTCACTATCCAGCTGACTGCAATATCCTTTTTACCTCCCTCTTGCTTCAATTTTCATATTTGTATACCAGCAGTAATAATATTTCCTTATTTCACATGAGCAGTATAAGGCTTTGTACATGAATATTTCTAAAGTATGTAAAATCCTACAATGCAAAGCATAATTAGAAGAGTTATTAATATATAATTTATTTACAGAAATCTCAGAGGCAAATGTAAAAATAATCCAATATAGGCCACAATAATGATTATTTACACCTTTGCTGCTCATATGCTTCAACAAATTATCTGTGTTTTGACTGTCGTAAGCCATAATTTAAAAAAGATAAATTAGTGATTAGCCTGTTATACCTAGTCAGATCCAGCCTGATTTTCAGAAGTGTTGTAAGTGATATTTTATGGCCTGGGAAGATTCAGATGAAAGAGGACGGGATCTCAGCAGGCAGCTAGTAGACCAGCTACTGTTCCAACTCTAGATCTGTTTTTTCTGCGTGTAGCAGAGCCTCACCTATTTCCTCCTTGAGGTCTATTTCAGCAGTTGTAGGGTGAACGATGCCTTCTACTTTCATGGAGCCAATATGGCTGATGTCACTCTGTGTCAGAGAAAGCTGTCAAATAATAAGAAGAGAGCAGAAAAAAAAAAAAATAGTAACCCAAGTTCAAAATCATTTTCACATCAAAAACCAAAATGAAAGAAGGCTGTATTGAGTCTTTCAGAGATCAGCAGTTTTGTTGTGTTCAATACAGGCAATTCTGATTTTTAGCCTTTAATTAACTAATTTGTACACCATCCAGATTATTTTGTGATATGCCCTCAGCCTGGGAGCTTGCTCCAGAAGAAATTACTGCTAGAAAATTAATGTTCTACCATCTACCAAAAATTAAAGAAGGCACTTGGTGAGTACAGGGGAAAAATATTTTTTTTTTTTTTTTTAAAAAAAAAAAGACAGTTGGCTGGACACCAAGGAAGTGCGGGGATTTTGGTGGGACATTTTGTAATTCACCAGGCGAGGTGTCACAGTCCGTGCTGAGATGGGAAGCAGGCATCCCCTGCAGCTCTGGTGAGGTCCTCAATTTGAACACTGAGAGAGTGGTACCCCACAGCCCACTTTCAGATGAAGCATCCAGGCTTCTGGCACAAACCCACACATGGAAGCTCTGGGTGATCCTGGGACCTGACCCAGAAATACTCTTTTATAAATAATAAATAGCCTAGAAGGTTAAACCTGGTTTGGCAGTATGCCAGGCACAACACAGCCCAGTCCAATTTGAACAAAACTCTCATACAGCTTAGGCCAAAAAATGAATCAGTATGGTTCTCTGTAGAGAAGAGAGGCTGATCAGCATTATTCTTGGAAATCTTTTCTCCCTAGATATACTTTTTGAGACCCGCTACCACGCTCATGACTTAAGTGAGTTTTTGGCCTTAAATGTGGGACCACTAAGGGAGAAGGTAGAGAAGACTTTGTACTGGTGTTAGATCAAAAGCATCCTTCTGTTTCTGCTGGGCTTCATTGCTGTGGTCCCAATGTCTTAGAACTTTGTTTTACCTTTTGTCCTGGCACAAGGCTCTTGGAGGACAAGATAGTGAAACCATCCCCAGGTCCATCTTCAGATGTTGAATTTGAAGCTCCTTCTTTTTCATTGTCCTTTTGTTTGTTCTATTTGGGGAGAGAAAAAAGCAACAACACTCAAAGGGAAAAAAAAAAAAAAATCAACATTTACCATTATTAAGTAATGGACAGATTTAATCAGTTACAAATCTCATTTTCTCAGATCAATATATAGCCTTTTAATCCCCAAAGATTACGTAACAACAGATGTCTTCACTGTTTATATAATGCTAAAAATTTGGTGGTTCATCTGAGGCATTACATACGTTTGTAGTCATATTAAGAGTCGGGGCACCCACATCCATCTGTAGTTTCACTAACAATTAAGGTTGTATTTATGATTGAATATGTGCTAGTTTATTTTTGCTGCTAACAGAGCAGAGCTCATACTGAATCAAACTCAGTAACTTAGTAACCCAGTCAAATGCTCTAATCTGAAGAAAAAAACACAACTTTATGATCAGAAAAAAAAAATCTTAAATCTCAGCTAACAAATCATCAATCTGAATCCATATTGACAGGAGTAAGCCATCACACCTCAATACAAGCAGTCAGAATGACAAAATGAAATAACTACTAGCTGAAGTTTGAATGCAAAATGCCCTTTGTGGGATGCACTCCCTTCATGCAGGCCAGCTCCAGGAGCAGAAAACCTGCTCCTACCAGGGCTGCAGAACCTTCTCCTCACAACTCTCAAAATCTGCTTTAAGGTATGTCAAGAAGCTAAGACTTCCTAACAAGTCTCAAACTCTGCATGTGCACAATTCAAAATAAGGTGGTAGCCGAGATCAGTACCCAGAGGCATCCTATTAATGAACTCTGTTTTCTTTTTAAAAGTTTCTGCATATTCTCAGCTATGGAAATGTATTAATGCTTAGAGGCCTCCAGAAATATGTGCTTAATACAAGTTTAAAAAGCTTAGGTCAAAACACAGTATCGTTTAATCCTACCCAATCAAAATTTAGCAGTGTTTTAAGATGCATGCTATGGAATGACAAACCAAGAGCACTGATCTGGGTTACTGCTTTACCAAATTAAACCATTTTGGATGGTGATAGAGGATGGGCAACTGTAATGGAAGGTGCAGTGGTCAAGTTCCGATTCCTTCATTCTTCTTGCAACTCTTTTAAAAACCAATAACAACAGCACATCTAAGAACACACGAAAGAAAGAGCTTGTCAAAATGACTTCTATGTACCATGTCAGGACAAGTTCTCTGGACAGTGAAAAATTAACAGCAACCCAGTAACTGTACAAGGCTGAAGACATGACATCTATCAAGTAGAAAATGTTTTAAAATACAGCTTCCTTTATTTTAAAAGCTAGAGCTCACTGCCACACAGTTACTGTAGAGATAAAGAGATTCTACGCAGTTATCAAGAAAGTATTGCAGAGGGTGACATGGAAATCTGAAAAGTTTCCTTCAAAGCTTTAAAGGTTTTTGTTAAGAAAATTAATTTAAAAATACTCCGTTTGCCTTTATTTCTAAAGTTTAGAGGAAAAAAAAAATCCTGATGCATCTATTATCACCTCCTACCTCCCATTTCCAGTTGTTACAAACAAACAATGCAGAAGCGAAAATTTATTCCTCCTTATAATCTTAGTTGGTTTTGATCCACTCCGTCTCCCACACCTTAGAATCCCACATCTGCCTCATGCTTACCTTTTTGGGTGTCCGGGCCTTGGCAGACTTTGCCTTCTTCCCACTCTTTTTGTTCACCATGGATTTCCTTCCCTTCTTCTCAGGAGCAGGTGAAAGGATGGTTTCAGATTTGCCTTTGGCACCCCGTTTCTTGGCTAGAAGCTCTGGCTGAATCCTGGGCAGGACACCTCCGCTTGCAATAGTCACACCTTTTAGCAACTGCAAGGAGAGGCAGTGTAAAGGAGCACATTACAGATTCTCTTACTCTGCACTCAAAGTATTTCTGCTGACTATATTACATATATACAAGTAGAGTCCACAGTTCCCAAAGCATTGCACCTCATCCCTTTATCATTAAAAAAACCAAAACAAAACCTAACAAAAAACCCCAAACTTGTCAATAACTATAAGGGAGAAAATCCACAATAACAAGAAACCTGGCAGGTCACAGCAAGGTCAGCCAGCACTTCCCAAAGAACTCCATTACTGTACAGGTTAGTGACCCATCTCTCTTCCAGTGCTGGTCTGTCTGCATGTCTGTCCTCACGCACAAGCAGTGAGTGAAAGGTAAGAGGAGATGATAAGTGCCTGCAGGCTACTTAAAAAAATGATTGCATCACAGCCTTGCTCAAAGAAGGACTGGTTGTAGATCTCTTTGGCAGGGAAACAGATTCACTGAGAGCAAGCATGAGCCCCAAGAACCTGATTTGCAGAGGTGAACAACAGGAATGGATTATGACATTAGGTGGAGGACAAAATGTAGCTAATTCACAATGGACAATAGTAGACTTAGTCCCCAGTTCACAGGCCAGTGACCAGCACCACAGAGAAGGGAATGGGCTAGTAGTGTTAGCATGCTTTTCCCTCTCTCCTGGCCTTTGACTTTTCAGTCTCTTTGACTGGAAACAGAGCTAGATTACTTCATGGGTACCACATTTTCATTATTTAAAGCAGTTAAATTAAGTGCAGGAATCTTTCAGAGTGTGAATGATGTCATCCATCTTCACATGGGGCCAACTAAGAAGAGATCCTCTGATGCTGACTGAACCTTTCTGGCACCCCCGACTGCTGCAATTCACAGTCCCTGCCATGATCTCTCTTCTCACTCAACAAGTTTAGCAGAATGATCCTACAAGTGACCCTCAGAGCCAGAGCACTGCAACCTACAGTCTGGGTGCTAATGGGACCTACGCACGCAAAGGGGGAGGCAGTCCTGGAGGCAGCAACAGCGGAGAGTGAGCCAGATCCCTACCCAAGACGGGCCTCACAGACAGTATAATAGAAAACACACATTTCTATGGCTTTTGGGAAAAGGTCTTCCATATGGCACATTTTCTTTAAGCATTGGACGTCCCTGAGGAAAAGAATAAGCATCAAGTTTACCCACTTCAACAGGGCTTACAGGCTATGAAAGAAGTAAAATTTATACCCAGAAGATTTAAGATGAGATCTATCCAAACCTTCTTTTTTGTTTGCTTTTATTCAAGAGGGCATGATCTTGTCTCCTAATTGTGTTCTCATTCATGTGTCAGACTAAACTATTTCCAACTTTCTGTGGTAGCAGCTTCATTCATGCCACAGCATGTAACTCTCACACTGAAATGTAAACCAGTACCTGATTCAGTTCCTCATCATTTGCAACTGCCAGAAGGATGTGTCTGGGGGCGATTCTTCCTTTCTTGTTGTCTCGTGCTGCATTTCCTGCTAATTCTAGAATTTCAGCTGTAAACATATCGAGATAAAAATGAGTAACAAAAACACAACTTATGCACACCCTATATAAACATTTTCCATTCCTTCTTAACATCCATTTACCTTTGCAGATGTGTTTCCCAGTTTAAATGGTCTTTGCTACAGAAAGGCAGAAACCAAACCATACTCAATGTATTTGTAAATTTACGTAAAATAATTCATCCTTCCTAATTCCCTAAAGGATAGCTAGCAGAAAATATCCTAAACTTGGTTCACATAACTTCTTTTACAAGTCCCAAGTCAGAATTCTCTTTAAAAAAAAAAAAGAGAAACATCCTATAAAAACATACATCACAAGTCCAAAATTTAGCAGTAACCCTGTAACAACAAAACCATAAAGCATGCAATGAAACCCCAAACCTAGTACAGACAGCTCTGACAAAACAACAAGGATTCTCACGACCAAGTAAGACGAAGACTGAGGTGCATTTAAAGAAATACTTTGAAAGCCAACAAACTAGCCAGGCGATGCTGCAATTCCGCATTAAAGGGCACTAAAAATCTGTGAGAAGCTTAATTTCAGAATAAGATATGAAAGGTTTGACTCAGAGGCAAGCAGAGACAATATAAGAGCTTCAATGCATGAACTACTGGTAGAAAGTTCCTTCTACAACTCCAGGAACAGGAGGTCATTTCAAAACTAGTTTCTCTAAATTTACAATAACATTTATACTGTGACTAAAGTTACTGAGCTTTTTCTAACTGTTATAGAGGAAACACAGACATGTCTTTCTGAGTTTATTTAAACTGTACCAATCAGTATAATTAATTAACTTACATAGTCTGGCCCCTACTCAGAAGTTATTTCTTATATTAAGAACTGTACTGAAATGCTGAGAAGGAAGGAGAATGGAATGTTTTGTTCCAAATGATCATAAAAATCATATTCACATTTTGTTTCATTTTAAAAATATCCAATGTCCCTGCTCCCTGGTTTTCATTTTTGTATTTACATCTGTCAGTAACAGGGGTAAGAAAGTTATAGCCCATCAGTGTCCTGTTAATGATATCTTACTCCTTTTTCTCAACTAAATAAAGAACTGTAACTATTATAAAAAGAACTTTCATGAAAAATCTAGTGTAAATCTACATAATGCTCTCTGGCTAAAATCCAAAGGATTTCAACAAGAGGTTTAGCTCTGAGTTCATGGGAAAAATAAAAGTTTTCAATTTTACACAGTTAGAATAACAAAAGTGCATACTTGTCATCCAGTTTTCACTACTATACAGCATACACACTTAACTGAATGTTGGAGATGTAAAAGCCATTGTTTAGGATTATGTGTATATTCAGTATATTGTTTGAGAAACAGCCAGTGTCTGTCAAAAAATTTCACAACTATTCATGCAAAACTTTCAAGAAACATTCCAAAAGTTGCAAAGACAAGCACTTAAATTTTTGAATATATTAGAACCGTGGTTGTGATAACTTTTTCCTCCTGCCACGAGGAAAAAGCAGTGTGCAAATGGACAATCAGAAACAGTATCACACCACAAACACACACTGGGCCTGCATGACAAGTTTGGGCAGCAACCCTGGCTCTGGCATTTCCTAACTTTGGAGTGTTTGACTTGGACTGTAAAGAAGGAGACGAAGAAGAGACCCTGCATAAGACAGGTATAATCCTGTGGTGGGTGCAGGGCTGGAAGTTTCAGATGCAACCCCCAGACCTCTGCCAGTGGAGCTAACGCAGCAGCAGACAGCAGGAGCAGATTGCCATCCATTGTGCAGACCAGCATGAAGCAAGAAAAAAAGACTCAGACTCCTCCAGGGAGTTTGCAGACTGGTGCTAATAGCAGAGGAAGATTGCATCAGGGTGGGGGGAGGTGGGGGGGAAGCAACACATACTTACCTGCGTGGAAACTGGAGTTCTTTCAGATGTGCCAACAACAGGCACATCCTGCTACCTGTGTGCTCACCCCACTCCCCCAGGCTCTGGGTCCTTTGGCCAGCAGCATCCTGATGGTGCACTCAAATGTCCTCTGCCTAATGTTAAGAGCAAAAAACGCAGAACACTCAAATGCCAGCCCTCTACCACAGGACACCAGGAAGAAGGGAATCCAAGGAAGAGATGATGTAGGGCAGACTGTGGAATATGCATAAAACTTAACAAAGGGTGCCAGCTATTTGCATAGGTAAATAATTGCCTTACCTCCTTCTAACATTTGTCTATACACATATTTTCCTAATGCTGGAGGCAAGGAGTCAATTTTAAGAATAACAAATGGCACTTGCAAAATGCTACATCAAATCTGGAGGCTTCATTTACCACATCCTCTGCTGATAAGAACAGATGCCTAAAGAAACTGCTTTACATTTCAAGCAGAAATATCTTGATAGCTGAGGTTACTAAACTCTAAGGAGACTAGCCTGAGAACACAGGTCATATAATGGAAGTCCTGTACTATATATAGTCCTTTACTATAGCTCTCTTGAAATCGGGCATCTTGATATTATCAGATGTAAGTTGGCTTTACTTTACATCCTCTCAGCAGCAGACATGAAGAATTAAAGTGAAATCTGAAATAATCTTGCTTCCCTCGAGATTCAAAATTCATACAAGAAGCCTCCACACTGGAAGCATAACTTCAAATTCAGGCATCTTCAGCGCAGATGGCTAAAAGCTCATTTATGCACTCCACAGTTCACCTGAGCCGCAAACAGACATCAAATGTATGTCAATAGAGAAATGCTCAGATCTGTCCACTGACTCAACACACCACCCAGTCTTATTAATAGAGCCTTTTCTCCTGTTTGATAAGCACTCAGGACCAGGGAAGAACCTCACAGTCTCCCAACGAACACAGGCTGCAGACAAGCTATGACCTCAGTGGGATTACATCTTCTCATCCTGTGACATACAGGAAAAAGACATTTCTTTAGCTGATGGATCAACAGATTTGGAGTATCTGGGAACTAAAAGCATCATAGCCAGGCCAAAGCTATTTGTCCAGCTGAGCTCTGCCTGCTTCTGTGAAGTGCTCAGCTGGACTGATAAGAAAGATACACAAAAACTACTGATAGCAAAATCGGGAAGATTTCAGACAGGTTATCTTGTTTTCCACTTCTCCTTTAGGATAAGTTTTGACAGTTGCTGTTACACTACCACGCACAAATCTACCCAATAATACCTTTGCTGTGAAAAGACTTATCAGATGATGGAGTCCTTGGTCCTCCATTTGCAAGTGGAAAAGTATCTGCTCTATTTGTTTCCTGAGGGCAGGTGGGTGAAACAGACAGAAGAGTGTGACAGCTGATGTCCTTTGAAGGAGGAGGTACTTGCTGGTGTTATGTTCTGCCTTAATTTAGAGAAGATGGCTTTCCATTGACATCTTCTGTGAGTTCCTCTGACCAGTACACCACTCACGTCTTCTGCTTCCTAAGCAAGAGGCATCAGTATTCTTTGCCTACATTTTGGGAAGGTGCTTTATGGGACACATGCAGTTGATGTTTGATTTAGATGATGATGACTGTAGTCAGCCCCTTGCACACTCAGAGCATAGTCTGGCATGCATCTGTTGCAAAGTCCGTAAATCCAATGGGACTAAGGCAAATTTTTCATGGAGCTTTAACTCTGAAGACAGTGGAGTCCAACACTGTTCCAGTAAACACAACCTTCTAGATAGGAATTAACCTGCAGTTTTGCAATATGATTTTCAAGCCTAAGATATAAAACAGCATAGAAAGATTACAAAAACAAGCCTTAGAACACTGATGAGATCTCCTTCACATTAGCTCATCAGTCAATGTAAAAGTACCTCTTCTTGAGATACACTGTGGTGATTGCTGGCATTTAACAATGGGGTTGATAATCCACAGCACAGATTTGGTATTGATAGTGGCTCTGGGGTGCAGCCACAATCAGTCTTGCACACAAAGGGAAAAAACAGGGATCTAGTAGCTCATGACACTGAACACACACCAAAGCCAAAAGGCAGTCTGAACCACATGGCAACTGGGAACAAGGATGCTAGAGATGTATACGCACCACCCGGATGCCGCTGGTCAAGAGGCTCAGTGCTTCAGGGCAACACAAATACAGGCCATCGACAGACCCCGTGCATGGCTGATCACGCACAGGAGAACCACTGGTCCATGCCAGGCCCTGGATGAATGCAATCAGACAGCTCTGGTCCTGTTTGACCCTTCCAGGCTCAGCCACCTTGCCCCTCCCCCAGCCATGACTTGCTTTCCCAGCTCCACAGCCAATTCTCCTTTCCTTGGCCACCCACACCCAAGACTTCTATCTCAGTTGCCATTCCTGGACAGTCTCAATTTCTCCCATCTACTCTTCTCAGTTGCAGTAAAACTCTGGCTCAATCTTCTTTTCTAGGTTCTTCATTATCGGCACCTATTCCATCCAATTCTAGGTCTATGCCCTATTTTTCCAACTTACTCTCCAGCTCCCTGGCAGGACTTTTGGACACCCCTTGCCATTTTTTTGCCCACTGGTCATCAGTTCAGCTCTCCTCACTAGCCAGATCCATCCCTAGCTTTGTCTTTAACATCAATATTATTATTCTCCCATAACCACTGTCTCCCCAAGATGTTATGATCTGTTCCCAGTCTCCTTCCCTGACCAATGTGGAACCTGTTCCCAGACTCCCAGTCTGCTTATCCAGTTAATTCCAGCCTGCTCTTCCCACCACACTGACATTAAGTAGCTTTAGCCTCTCCATCAACTCCTATGCACGTATTCCCTGCCTTCAGTCCCAGACCTCTTGCCACCCACCTCTGTGCAGCTTTTGTTGGTTCTGCCTTCACATCAGAGCTTCCTCTCTGTGCTGCCCGCTACCACCGAGATCACAGAAAGCTCCCTCCCTGCTCTCAGTGCTGCGACCCAGAGCAGCTGGGGACAGCAGTGAGAGGGAAAGTCCTTCTGAGCTCTTGTAGCTGTGGGCTGAAGCATGCTCAGCCACTGCATGGAGCGGCCCAAGCACAGTCCTGTCACACGTCAGAGCTGAGAGGTTGAAACATGCTCCATTGCTCTGGGGAGACAATGCAGAGGCAGTTTGGGCAGCACTGGGAGCTGCAAGAGGCTGGAGCATGCCCAGTGAGGACTAAGTCTTTGGAGATTTTGGCTGTTAAAGAAGTCTCTGCTGAGCATGAGCAACCTGTGATTTTTCAAAGTTACAGCTTGGCCAAACAGAGCAGATTTCTCTGAGATGGCAGAGACCACCCTTCTTTTGTAAAGCATCAAGTCTCTGCTCAAAAGCAGAGAAGCTCCCAGATGTATAGAGGAGAAGTTCTCATGAATGGTTTAGCTTAACAAAAAACCATGGTTCAATTTGCTTCTGTGAAACAGTTTAAGAACCAGACTCCCTTACTCTCACCCTCCTCAATCTAGCCTTAAGCACTTTGCCGGTACGCGGGGCCTGAGTAGCCACCATTTCATAGTTCCAACTCCATGAGAGAACACTGGCATTTGTAATAGGAAGTATCGGCTAACGTTAGGAAATGTTACTACGTTGATATATAATACCCCATTTAACAACAGCCTTGGAAAACCACATTTTGTTTCTAAAGGCTTCCCAAAATCAAAGACTGTATTCACACATAGATATTAGGAATAACTAGATCAGCAGGGTTAGACGTTGCAACACTGTTTTTTAATTGAACTATCCACCTTTCTAATCTTTCCAAACAAAAGCTCTGGATAGAGCACAGAAGCTTTGGTTTGGAAAGACCACTATGCACAAGCAATAGGTGTTTGCTCAGAAACATGACTCCATTCTATTACAAAATACACAGGGCTGGGCAGAGAGAGGGTTCTCCCTCTGTTGAACCAAGCAGCTTAAAATAACATTCTTTTACAATTTATGTGGGCCCCCAGCCTACACATCTAGCAATTTCCTTCCCTGGTTCTTTTTTTCTAAAACAAAGCCTGGGCCCACACATAATCTGCCCTTACCATACTAATGGTTTAAATTAAACTGCACTTACTAGCCAGAAGCAGAGCCAACATACACACTGTTCTAGTGCAGATAATAGGTAAACAGTGCTGTGCTGTGTTATAAAAAGATGACTATAACTCTGTCTGCATTACCAAAGTGCTGCATATACCAGATGTGCTGTTGACAATTTATTACTACACCTTGTAGTAATTGCCACAGCTCAGAACAAGCATCTCCAAATGTTTATCCTAGAAACTTCTTTGAATGCTATGGATCCCTGTGGAGTGGGAAAAGAAAAAAAGTATTCCTCCCCAGACAGAAGGTCAGCAGAGTCATTATGCAGGACGTTATTCAGTTATAAATGTTAGTGCAATTTCCAAAACCTATGTCATATGGTTTTCATCTTGCAACACGCAGACATCCAGAAGTCTGTAGAGGACTTCTAAGCAATTCACAACCGATGATAAAGTAAAGCAAACACATCTTGCTATAGAGAAATTCGTATTTATGACATTCCGGAAAAGGCCTGAACCTCTACTAGAAAACATACAGGGGTCTATCAACAAAAACAAGGTTGAAAATCACTGTGGTAGAGCAGGGGACCTACGAGAGCTATGGATCCCCTGTCTCCACTTTTCCCCCTACCTCCCTGCTGCCTCTGAAGTATCCCTGCTGAGCACCACTCCATGTTGTGGACAGATAAACAAGCTCTGCGAGTCACAGACTTCCCCAGTACAGCACAACTGCACCAGCTCCACTGAGAGAGAGATTTCTGCAGTTACAAGACTTCATTTTTAATGTACGAAACTGGATTGTGCAAATACAAGTATATGTATGTTCTTACTGAAGTGAAAGATCTCCAAAATGACTCAGAGAACTGATCTTTCTCTATGATGTAACAGTCTTAATACAAACATGTTTGTTCTTACACAGTAAAAAAATAAAATAAAATGAAACAAGTGGGAGAGATGCTCACCATCTTGGATTTTGGTTCTGCTTTTCAGTGCTTTGTTTTATTTTAAAACCAGCTCCTTTTCTGAAGTTATCTCTTGAGGGAGCTGAAGGTGAACATAAACATAAGCTTAAACATTTTGTTGACATTTTTTCCACATGAATAATACTTTTTCACTCAGAAAATAAATCAATTCTCATCCTGCAATTAATCAGCAGAAATGTGGAAGTTTCTGTAACATGCTATTAGATATCATCAGAAATTTAATTTACTAATAGTGAAGTTATCACTATTTCAGATTTTCTCCATAGCTTTGAAAGAAAATAGTGCTCTTATTGTCTGGTAGAGAGAAAAGGCTTTCATGTAGAAAAAAGACAGCAATGTTTGCATAAAGAGTGGCATGCTGTTACATGGACAACCAGCTTCTTCCACACCACTTTGGCAATAAACTTTGCTCCTGAAACACAACCCACTCAACTAATTTCATCCAGGCTTATGACTCCTCACAGATTCTCTAATGCACCTCAGTCTTGATCTGTAACACCTAAGTAACCTGAAACAGATCCTCTCTCCACTGGGTGTTGTAACTCTTTGCTAAGGTGCTATTTATCACAATTAAGTAAGAAACAGAGCAGATGCAATCGTAAGACAAGACAGTCTCAAACACTGCAATACATCACAGTATATTGCAGTATATTGTGTCATCGTGTGACACCTACCCCTTCCTCTGAGGTCAGTTGCAGAAAGGAAGGGAAAAGCTGGGGTATAGAGGAAGATTTAAGCCCTGTCACAGTGTCTTTATACACTTAGGCAAGCCAAAAGGATTTTTAAACTACAAATGAAAAACCTCCATATTTCATGACACAGCTCTGCAAGGAGAAAAGCAGCCACTGGAACAGTTCGTTCACTTAAAAAGCACAACAGATGTACAAAGTAGGTTTGCAATTTTTCTCTCCTGATATTCACATCCAGGTATATCAAAAGCCTAATTCATATCAGTTTTCTCCTGGACAGAAACTACCTAGATGTGACTCCTCACTCTGCAGAGCAATAAAAAATAATCCTTCCAACTAGTGACCAAGTATGGTGCCTCTAAGGGAGAAAATTTCCATCTTCAGCCTCTTCAAAAAGCAAATTAATCTCCAAATTTTAAGCAAATTTCAACAAATCCTGCACGTGCAGAGCCTGATTTTCAGAAGTGCTGAACACATTCAAACCCCATCCCATGGATATCCCTGGCTTCTGTGTGTGATCAGCACTCCCAGGATCAGGTTTACCTGCTAGGTACTCTATGACAGCTGCCATGTAAACTGGCGCTCCAACACCTATCCGGTACTTGTATGTTCCCTTCTTCAAGTAGCGCATCATCCTCCCCACAGGGAAAATAACACCTGCCCTGCTTGAGCGCGACAGCTTGGACATTTTCTTCTTCCCACTTCGGCCCGACATCTTGCAGCTTTGTGCTTTTCAATTTGATGGTGATCCTTATTTCCTTGCTCCAGTCCAAAAGCTGCAAGAGAAAAGAAATGGGATTGGTGTTCAGCACGTGAGAAATAACTTTGTACATTATCTTGTTCTTCCAGAAGTAAAAATCCAAACCTATTTTCAATACCTTTTAAAGCTGAAGCATTAATCATTAACAGTCAGATAACTGGAACATTTACTATAGCTTTTCTTTTGACTACTGCAGTCAGTGTAGCACTATCACAGGAAAAAAAGTGGTTTGGATAATATTAAAAAAATAAAATCAAATCTACATTAAATGAATCTTCATTAAAAAAATAAATCAAAAAACAAGCCACAAACCACACCAAGGCAGACATCCACAGCATGGAAGATTTCCATGTTGATTGTTAAATTTAGCAAGTTATAAACGGCTGAGAAGAACTAGTGTAATGGACAACATTAAACAAGCTGAAAAACAGATACTGGTGCCACCTAGAAGTAGAGGAAGTCGTACTGCTTGCATAGGAGAAGATAAAACCTACCTACAAACACACTGCTTCTTCACAGGTCTTTTATACAGGGAATCTCACATGCATGGCTGAAGAGGAGAAGCAGGCAAGCAGCTATGCTTCAAGCACCTCCCCTCACGCTGCTCTGGCCTCAGGAACTGAGCCCCAGGGGCCAGCTCACAGGCTTCAGCCCTTTCATAATTTTCCCCTGATCACCTTCACAGCAGCTCCTGGGAGCCCCAGAAGCCTTCCTGCATGGAGCTAAGGCGAGGTTTCTAATCTTTCATCTTAAAAGGACTGGTTGCCAGGTTTTTCTGCCCATCAAGCTCCCTGAAGATGTGCTTTTTCCCTGCATTTAGAGCCAAGCTAGTCTATACATTGAAGTAGAGAAAACAAATCTCATTTTCTCCTTGTTTTTGTGGCAACCGTGAGATTGCAGGTATATGGATGACAAACCTCGGAGTCAGCCACTTCGCTTCAAAGTGTGCACGTGGTCGTAGTTACACCCCTAGTTCTCACTCTCAGTCACATAACGGGGAAATTTAAATTCTGTTTCCAAAAATTGTTTTTAACTGCATCTTGATAGCTGCATTGGTGGCCTAATTGTGATCCTGGTTACAACACAATAGATAGAGACTCGCTCCTCTGAAATACACAAAGAGCATGTCTGCCACAGATGGGATTTCTGTCAATGAAGGCACAGCTACTTAATTCCTGGTATCCACTCACCTCAATGAAACAAGGAAACAAAAGGAAGGAGATAATTTGAAAGATACTAGGATGACTTTAGGTGACACTGTTAAATTTTATCACAACCTGCATTTTAAATAGCCTTCCAAAAAAAAAAAAAAAAAGTCATTTGACACCACTGCAGGCCCTTGGGAACAATTAATATTCATCAAAGGAGGCCACAGAAATCTCCATTTTGTTCTTATGATGCTTATTACAAATCAAGTGCATATACAGAGAGGGTTTCCTGTCCCATACAAAGCCAGACATTCACAGAAACCAGCTCATCATCCCACAAATTCAAGGGTGGTTTTCTACCATAACCCAGCTTGAACACTGGTTTCACTTACAATACCAAGGTAATAAAATCACCACAGGGTCTGCAGGGATCTCTGCAAGCCTGGCGTGTCCTTGTCTTATTTATTTATTGCTAGATAATTATTATTAATTAATTATTTACATATTAAATATTTAATTATTGATTAATTATTGCCAGATAATTTTTCCTTTCTTATGTGGGCACGATAACAAAAATTGGGAAAGATTAAACTAGTAAACTCATCAGACACAAAACCATCAAAATTGATGCTGCTCAGAGTTCCTTGCAAACTGCCAGCCTGGAATCACAAGTGGTGGTAAAAGAGCTCATAAACTGCCACTTGCAAGGGCGGATTAAAGGCAATGGGCACTTCAAACAGAGACAAGCAGAAAACATTCCCAAGCAATTCATTAATTGCATCGATGCAGGAGTAACCCATTGCATAGGACAGACAACAATTGCTAAGAAGCAGCTCCAAGGACTAGGACCAGCCAGTTACAGTGGGGAAAAAGCTGTTGTGACAAGGCAAACCTTGCACCCAAGTGTATTAGCAAGAGGACAGCTGGTGCTGAGCTGAGGAGCTATGTCCAACTGCAGATACCGTGCTTCAGCAAGGACAATCCAGAAAAGCGTGGTAAGAATGGCTGGGTGTCTCATACAAACTAAAAAGGAAGGTGAAAAGAAGCGGGGAGATGTGATCATGGTCTTTAGAGACGTAAAAAGGCTGCTTCAAAGGTGGAGAGAGTAAGTGTTCCCTATAAAAGTGATGGGAAAGGAGCGGGACTCTTACAAAAGCCAAGTAGCAGAGAGGAGAGTGAAGCACTGGGGACTTGGTCGGATGGGGAGGTGGCAGAATCTTCTCCCCAGGACATTTTTACAATGGTTGGAGAATATATGTCAGAAATAGCATGAGCAGCCTTGGATCTGCCTTGAGACAGGAGGCTGGCCCAGGTCATCTCTTGAGGTCCTTTCCGCCAGCCCTCTTGCTCGATGAAATTTGGAATTTGTGACAAACCTTTTATAAACTTTCAATTTCATATTACGCTACTGATTAACCTTTATAAAGTGTCCTTTCAGTTTGTGATAACTGGCATTCGAGTTAATGAAGAAAGGTAGGCTGGGAATTCCGTTTCTAGCCACCAAAGGAGCAAACTTCTGGAACAGCCTTCTCTTATGAGTAATATGAGCAACAATAACTCATTTTAAGGTGGAACTTAATAAATGTATGCACTAGGCTACGGTCTGATTCCTGCAATACCAGCAGGACAGTTTTATCACCCAAGAGTTCAGCTCTGTGCTGAAATCCCTACAGAGAGCCATGCTGAAAGAGTACACTACAAAGCATCATGTACCAAAATCATATTAAGCTAACCTCTCACACATTTGCTCCCACAGTACCATATCCCAAATGCTTGTAAATCAATGAAAAAAAGGCAAATATCATGAGGTTGCATCCACAGAAAATTCCATGGTTGCACTCAACCTCTCTGATAGAAAATCAAAACATATTTGTATAACTAAGCACACTGCTCTGGGGCATGCTGTTGCATTATATAAATTTCTGTTTAATTAATCTCTCCTGGCTCATTCTTCTGTTGCCTCACTGAACTTTCCACCTCTGTCTCTACCTCTTTATTTCTCCCTTCTCTCTCACAGCAAGTCTCAGTCATTTTTAGCCCTGCTGCCGAGGCAACCTTTGGAATCGCAAAACATTTTTCCAAATACATCAGAGGTAACAGACCAGGTATGTTTGAAGAATTTTGTGACAGCTTAAATACAAAAGAGGTTTCAAAGCTCTGCTAACACTGTCTCTCTCTTCTTTGCAACTTACATGGATCAGGGTACACTGGGCATTGACATATACAATAGTATGTTCTTGTCTTGTCTTGAATCCTATGGGAGGCAACTTTTGGTAGAAAGCCAAGCTATGGCATAGCCACATTCACCAGAACACAACTCCTGTGAACCTGGATGACGAAATGCAGTACGCTGGGTTTGCCAACTACCTACGCGAGGCACCTTGGAGAGTGGACACTAAGGGAATGGTTCAAAGGCTCAGGTGACGGTCAGTCCTCAGGATCTGGAAGCTCCCTTGCACAGAAGAGCTACGCCTGGTCTGCAGTGAGGCCCCAGGGATTTGTGCCTGCTGACTCACTCCTCCCACCAGCAGGGATTTGGTTTACCTTGGAGGACACACACCAGCTCAGCCCTGACGCAGTTATGTGATGCACTCATCTGAACTGCTCCAAAGCTGCAGACAGCTGAAGAGCTACAAGTTGAGCACTGCTGTCCTCATTGTTCTCTTTGGATGATACAGCTGAGCATCCACGGCTTATCAGCTGAAAAGGACTTGAGTCTGCCCACACTAGTTCCCTCGTTTCCAGCTGACTCATCATCTCTACGTGTGCCCATATAAACTACCATCTCTGTCATTTATGTGAAGTCCATCCTTGCTGAGTTAGAACAACTGCGTCTATATCTGGCTACCACGACATCATGAGGCTTGGGCAATTTAAAGCAATTAATGTTTTCAATCCCTTAATTGGTCACGGCACACTCCTACTCTGCCATGACTCCAACATCCCTGTGTTGCTACGGAGGATTTAGTAGCTACCAGATCTCCCAGAGCTCTCTACAATATGAAGAAAGCAGGGTAGACTTTTGCAAGCTGGGCCTTCCTTTGTGAATTAAATCTTCTTCAGAGACCAAAACAACCAGCAATATTTTCCTTCTGCCTGCTGGAAAAAAAGCCTTTACGTCTCTGCCATTCTCAGGAGGGTCCTTCCACTACAGACCCTGCCATCCTGTTTTCTTCCACCATGGTCACCCACAGAGAGTGACGACTGCTGCACAAGGACACTGGAACAACAGATTGTCCTTGGACATTCCTCTCACCATAGTGCAATTTGCATCCCACACCACATCCCGATGGCTCAAGGTTTACCAAAGCAACCTTAAAGCCATTTTCCAGTGCTTCCTACACAGATGCTCAGAACAAAATCTCATAATCATCTTTAGGTGGTAAGGACAGATATATTTTTTAGAAAAGTAAAAATAACCTGCAGACACAGAAACAGACTGCAACCTCCACACGAGCCGGAACTTGAAAAAACAGCCAGGAAGTAGTTTCAGAGATTAACGTGTCAAGATCTAGCAAGAAGGCATGAACATGCATCAGAAAGTTCAGCATGGTACAAAAAAATCTAATTATTCCCTAAGAAAAATCACAGAAAAGAGTAAAAGAAAAGAAACCTTAGTTTGTGCAATCTAGCGACAAAACTGTTGCAACCCTGGTGGAGAAAAGTAAATTCTGCCTGGTCCTCATCACATCCCAGATCATGTGCAAGACACAGGCAAGCTAAGAGAATAGCTGCACCAAATACAAAACTAGCAACTAGTTATTACTAAATATTTGAGCAATGATTAGGTAAATTCCCAATCAGATTAGAACAGCTGGCATTGCACCTTATCCTTCAGGACTTTACAGGTAGCTACAAAGTCATCCAGCAGACTAAAATTTAGCACAGCCTGCCAAGTGCCCTTCCTCAGACAACTAGAGGTTCAGAAACAGAGAACAGACAGAGAGCTACACCAGAAGCTCACACAGGCTAAAACGCTCAGGCATGGCTGGATGCTGACCTTGGTGGCCTATTTCACAGAACTAACGCCCAAGTCTTTGCAGGGCTTTGTATCGGAACCATTTCTACTGAATTTATTCACCCATAGAACCATAGAATGTTGTGAGTTGGAAGGGACCCACAAGGATCATTGAGTCCAGCTCTTGCCCTAGCACAGGACAATCCCAAGATTCAGACCATGTGTCTAAGGACACATGTTGGCCAAATGCTTCTGGAATATTGTCAGGCTTGGTGCCATGACCACCTCCCTGGGGAGCCTGTTCCAGTGCTCCACCACCCTCTGCCTCAAGAACCTTTTCCTCATGGCCAACCTCACCCTCCCCTGCCACATCTTCCTGCCACTGCCTCTGCTCCTGGCATTGGTGGCCAGAGAGAAGAGATCAGCACCTGTCCCTCCTCTTCCTCTTAGGAGGAAGTTCTAGACCATGATGAGATCTCCTCTCAGTCTCCTCCAGGCTGAACAAACCAAGCGCCTTCAGTCTCTCCTCACACGGCTTCCCCTCTAAACCCTTCCCCAATTTAGTGCCTCTCCTCTGGACACTCCCCAGGAGCTTTAGATCCTTTTTATACCCACAATGCCTTGGACAGCATCTCCAGATGGCTCACATGTGCTTGATTGTCAAGGAGTCTTAATTTCCAAATACTGAGAAAGCCTACAAACACCATGCTGAAAAAAACTCTGAAGATTTAGAGTTATATTGCTTGTTACCTGAATAAATCGGCAAGGCACGACCGCTGTGCAAGCGCAGTGCACCCCCTGGACTCAACCCCCTCGGCACTGACAGAGGCAGAGCGCGTTCCTACCGAAAGAACCCCCACGGGCACACGGAAGCCGGAGAAGACCGGCTGTCCTTTCCGAGACAGCCTCCCCCACGACCCTAGCGGCTCAGCACGGCTGGCGGCCTGACGGAACGGTCCTCGGGGCTTCTGTTGGCCTTGCGGAGAGCTGCCGAGCCCGCGGGGTCCAGCCCGGGGCCCAGCCCGGTCACCGCCGGGCCCCTGCAGCGGCCTCGGGGCCGGGGCCGGGGCCGGGCGCCCTCCCTGCGGCAGCCCCACCCCGCCCCGCGCACGCCTCGCGGTTGCCTGGACACATCCGCCCCGCCCACTCCCCTCGGAGCACCGGCGCGCGCACCCATTGGCCGCCCGCAGCTCCGGCAGCACCGCCCGAAGTCGGCGGGCCCCACCCCGCCCTGCCCGCTGATGGGCCAGCGCGCCGGCCCCACCCACGCGCGGGGCGGTGCAGCGGAGCCCGGGCTCGGACGGAGCGCGCCGATTGACCGAGAGCCGGTGAGCGACGGAAAAGGGGCGGGGGGTGCGCGGCGGCGCCGCGTGCACGCACCATTGCCGGCCGCGCAGGCGCCCTGAGGCGCGGCAGAGGGGGGAGTGGCCGCTGCCTTTCCCGCGCAAACGGTCTCCCCCCCCACCCTGCCCTCAGCGGGCCCGCTCCCGCCGCCACGGAGGCTTCGCCTGCTGCCCGCGAGGGGCGGCAGCGGCTCAGGCGCGTCCCCGGCACGGGAACTGCTGCGGCTTGGCCTGGCTGCGGGGCGAAGGCGCAAGGAGGCAGTGAGCGAGAGCCGCAGGCGCACGGGGTCCGCGCACAGCCCCCAGGGAAGCCTCGCGCCCCCCACCCCACCCTCCGCCCGCCCCCTGGGGCCGGCCCCGCGCGCGCCACCGCCTCGCGCCCCAACCGTCGCCCACGGCGGTCCCTCCCCACAGCCGCACCACCCCCCCCTCCCCCACGCCCCCTTCCCCTCACGGCGCCGGCCGCTACCCCCGCCCCGGCTATGGCTGGTCCCTGCCGGGCGGCTGCGGAGAAAAGCAGCAGCAGCAGCGGCGGGAGGAGGAGGAGGAGTTGGGTCGGGCGGCCCAGAACGGGGAGAGGGAAGGAGAGGAGCGGGCCTCGCCGCGGCCCCGGAGCCCCCGCGCCGCCGCTCCCCTCACCTGCCGGCTCCCGCTGCCGCCTCCTTCTTCTCTTCCCTTCCTCTTTTTTTTTTTCTCTTTCTCCCCCTCTTTTCCTCCTCTCCTTGCTCCCCTCTCCTCCCCCCCCCGTCCCTGTCTGGCTCCCCCACCCCGCCCGCACCCTCGCTCCGCCTCAGCCGCCGGCTCTCCTCCCGTATTGTATGTTTCAATGGCGATGGCGGCGGCTCCTCGTGAGGGGGGGCGGCAGGGGTTTCCTCCCGCTCCGCATACCGCCTCTAGGAGGAGTCACTGCAGCCCGGGCCTGCAACAACCCCCCTGTGGCTGCCGCCCTCCTTCCCCGGGCCCCAGGGCTCCCCCTCCCCGCCTCTTCCATCACTTCCCCCCCTCAGGAAAGGGCTCCCCCAGCACCGCTCCCCACAAGCTGCTGGGCTTGCTTTAGTCGGGAGCATAAAGGAAGAAAACACGGCTTCCCATCAGTTCCCTGGTCACAGGATGAAGGAGCTTGGAGCCGTAGAGGTTTCAAGGCAGTCCCAGCTTGGGCTGATGCTGGAGGAGAGTTTTTGGGTTGTCCTCGCCCACACTACCCGTTTTTTCTTAGGAAGGGAGCCGCCCATCCCTATATCCCTCTGGCAAGGTGACCTGCGAGCCTTGGTGTGGTGCATCTAATCCAAATGCTCCAGCATCCCCAAACTGGCTTAAAGCGCCCATAACAAAAGAGTCCTGGCAGCTCTTTGTGTCTTGTTACGTTGAGCCTTAAAGGCATTCCAAAGCTTTTCAACTCAGCTAGGAGGGCTGCAAACTTCATTTTCTTTCTAAATGAAAGCTGGGGGGGTGGGTTTGTTCCCCCCCCCCCCCAGGCCCCGCAGCTGCACTGATTCAAGAGCTTGCTGTCCAAGATACACAATAAGTGATGGTATTACGAGTCTTACAGTATGGCTGTCTGCAGTGCCAAATAGGTGATCACAGACTGATGTAAACAGAAGAGTGCAGGGCTACACCTCTTAAACTGATCTTGGAGATATTTTTACATGAACTTGTGTTTATATCATCATTCCTGTACAAACATCTTGCATCGTTGCACTGATTTCACTTGAAAGGTATTTGGGGGCTACTGTAATTCTCTGGGAGATACAGTATTAAAGCAAACCAGCTCATGTACAATGTTACTTTAGGAGTGTGGCTGGGAACAACAGAACTGAGTGATAAAGAGGCATCCATGCTTTTAGCTTTCCCTTTGTCGCTGTAAAAAAATCAAAAAGACCCACTGGCTTCCCAGAGTTTGTTTTTGGCTCTGCCAAAGTAAACTTTTGTGTTTGCAGAGAATTGCATTTGGTAGGGGAAAAAGCAATAAAGTATTCCTTCAGGTGATATTAATTGCAGACCGCACCATCTCCTGAAGAAAGAAGGAGTGAGCTGAGAATGGGGTTTTTTCAGCTGTTCTGTGACCCTGGGTAAAGCATTTCACTCACAAGTGCTGTATTTGACTGTCTGTTAAAATGGAAATAAAGACACCTTTCCTCTTTTTAAGCAACCCATTAGGTGAGTAAGAGATCTAACACATTCCTGTGGACTGATGGTTTGGAGTCTGTTCTCTTCTCCATTTCTTTTTGAAAGCAAGGTCAAAATTCTGTGATACCGTAAAAGAAAACTTCGTATGTATGAACTTGAATTACTGTACACGTAAGGGGAAGTCTTACTTGGATCTTCCCCACTGAGACTTTGAACTTAGCAAAGGAAAAAGGTATCTGTAGAATTGTAAGCGTACTGAACTACATTGGGAGGGTAGGAGGAATATGAAGATTTTCAGTTACTAAGCATAACAATGAAAGACAATGTAAAACCCATGTGAAAAAGGAGGAAGAGAATTTACATTTCTCTATTTCCAGATACAAATAATTGCATGCAATAATCCTGGCAGTCATGCATGTGGTATATAGCTTTGTAATTAAAAATAATTTGAGACAAAATAAGCATCGTAATTTTTTTAAAACAGTCCCAGTTTGTTATCAAATAGTTTGTTATCAAATAGTTTGTTATCAAATAGTTTGTTAATCAAATAGTTACTGTGTGATAACAACACAAACATGTAGGAGGTCTTTAAAGAAAATAAAATTATGTCTTCTGTGTGAGACAAACTTTCCACATTAGGACAACTCATTCTGTTTACAAAAACATTTTTCTGTTTTTAAACAACATTCTCCTTACATTCAGGAATATTTTCAGCTTTAATCTTGTGTTTGTCACATCCACTGCGTGGGTACGTGCCATTCAGATGGATCAGATGGAATAAACTGATGTTAGGGTTGGGCTCCTCCTCACATTTGCCTTTCATAGCGTAATGTAGTCACCAAGTGTCACAGCCTTAGGAGAGGCTCACCACGGCTGGGCTTGCAGGGCTGCAGCCTCCTAACGCAGCTTTTGTGTTCCCTGAAATACAAATCTAATTCCCTCAATTTCTTCTTTATCACCCACGCCAGCACCAGCTCACTACCAGTTTTCACATGGTCAGTAAGAACAGTTACATCCCAGGAGCAGTCGCGTCCCTGAACAGGTCACTGTGCTACTGGCAGTAGAGCAGGTACCAGAGAAGGGATCTCCACAGCTGGCTTCTACTACTGGTTATGTTACTGCTGTGGGGATTGCAGCCTGGGAAGAGCTTCTGTGGCTGCAGCATGGAGAAAACCCAGACGGCTGGCTACCCTGCACGGCTGAGGAATCACCATTGACTCACAAACCAGACCATGACCTCCCTGCAGTAGGAGACTGAAGAAAGCAGGAGTGCTAGAGACTTGTGAGAGGGGAGGAGCTCAAAGACCTTCATAGCATACCACCGGTTTTAATTTTGGGGTTTTTTAAAGGTCACAGATGTCTGTATTTTAATACCAATTTTCCTTCCTTTGTGGTTTTTCATTGTCCCCCCATAAAGTAAACTCCATCTCTTTATGTCTTTCTCCAGTGGATACAGATTATCCTTAACCTAAATGTTAACAGCATTATCTATAACTATGTTTTATGTTGCTTCAAGTATTTCTGGAAGATTCCGAGTTGCTTTGAGACACAAGAATGAACCATTTTGAGTAGAACAGATCAGAGCAAGGCAGCAATTGAACACAGAGTTACCACATGTGAGTTGTTCTGCAGCCACTGCACTTCTGGAACTGCCTACATTTTTAGAGCAGCTAATATACATGGGTTTTTCTCTCCAGCTCTGAGTTCAGTGTTGAACACAAAGGCTGCAATGGAAAAGTAAGAAGCAGTAGGTCACCTAAACCAGACAGTGAGGAATCAGCAGGGTGGACATCTTCACAAATTCTGTAATGCAGAAGATGACTGAAAGTCCAAGATTTTTGGTCACAATAGCTGTATGTTCTGGCCATTTAGATCAAGTTGTTCAGTAAAGAATTGTGACTAACTAACATTCTTCAAGAGAAAAATTTGCAGTGCTGGATTAAGAGAGAGCTTTCCCCAGTCAGCAGGAGCAGAGTCTGCCCTCACTAGGTTGTGCAAAGACCATCTGCCAGCTGACTTCCAAGTGCAAACACAATCTGTTACTTTGTCAAAATAAACAACATATCTATTGACGGAGCATTTATAGACTGCTGACTGCCTAACTCCCCAGCTATTGGAAAAACAGCCTGTTTATGGCACTCTCACTTTTGGGCAGAAGCTGTTATATCTCAGACATTGTAATGAATATTTCATGGTTTCAGAACCAAGAGCTACAGCTTTACTCTTGCTTAGGCTGGCAGGCATCCAGCATCGTCCTGGCAGTGCAGTCATGTCAAGTACACTGAAACGTCTATCTTGTGGGCATATATAATCCAGGAATTTTATCAAATCAGCAGTAAATGTTTTCATATCACTAGGACAACCTAATATGATCAAAGTTGATGTGTGTGTATATTTATGGCAGTAGATAACAGATGTAATAACAGTTCTGCAAATAATCTGTATTTCTGTAATGACTTTTCCCCCTCTTTGAGCCTCCAGCTTCCACACCACTTACGGGGTTCTTATGCTAGTAGGTTGCACACAATGAGCTTTTCTTCTTAAAGAAACCAGAAAAGCTAAATCCTACCTTTTTGGAGAATTCTTTTATAGTAGTATTTTTTACAATTAGATAATCTCTCATGCTTCAGAATTAAACACTTTTGTACATGTTAGATTCAGACATAGTGTTTAAGGTAGACTGATAGTTAGGATGTCTTCAAAAGTCACAGATTAGCTAATGCATAAGCAAGAAGGAGAGAGGTCTTTCCTGCCCAGGCACCAACTGAAAGTTAAATGCTGCTTATTAGCTTAAATAAATAAATAAATAAAATTAAGAGTGTTTTCATCCATGTTACTTATCCTTAAACACATCAATGCAGACTAGAGAGATCATTGTCTTGACTCAATTATTTTTTAGTCATTTCTTAGTGAAAATACTAATTTAATGCAAACATTTGAATACCCATGGTTATTAACTTTTTTCTTTTTTTTTTTTTTTCCAAATGGAGATTTTTCTTTCAGAATTATGTAAAAAAGGGGAACAAAACTGAGAAAATAACATAGTGTTTAGTTGAGGAATATGCTGTAGGATTCCTCTCCACAGCTCAGAAACACTAGCCAGAAATAGGTAGGGTATAGGGGAAGGTGGAGTGGGGATCACACGTATGGAATGGCTATCACACGTATGGAATGGCTTCCCTGAAGAATTGAACAGGTTCGGACCTCTCGCCAAGGAAACTCAGGGGCGACATGAGAAAGGCCGCAGCTGGTTCCCTGGGCTTGTTGCCCAGTGCCTCCAAAGGAAAGCAATTTTGGTATTAACTAGTAAAAAGCCTATTTCAGTTTCTGAGTTTAAGGAAAGCTGGATGGATAAAGCAATAAATTTGCAAATTATACATTTGGCCAGAGATTAATATGATAACCAAGCACTGCCAATCTAAGAGGCAGAAAAGCTTCTGTCTCTGTAACACATGTGAATTTCTTGAAGCTAACTATATGCAACAAAATGTTTGTGCTGTTACTATACCACAGTTTTTTAGTGCAGAAAGTGACACATCTCAGCAGGCGCCTGGGGACTTCTGATGCAATTGTTTTCACATTTGTAGAACATTTCTTTGTTGAAGGAGCAAAGATGTAGCACTGTGTCGTTGCACCGTTTGGTCATCAAGTCACTCACGCACAGATCACTCCAGATTTGTCCTGCAGGATACTTCCTTAGCAAACTGGCATCTTGCATATAAAACTAGATCTGTTTCCTCTTTCTCACAATTTTGCAAAGGGATTTTTTGTAGTTATGTCTGATCAGTTTTCCCTGTGCTAGTAAATGTGTTTGTCCCTTTGCAGTTACGCTCTTTAGTATAGTTTGCAGCTGAGATACACACCTCATTTCCCCTCTGGTGACATTTACAAGCACATTGCCTTCCTGGATGGGACCATTAAGCTGCAAGTTATTTTCAGAGAAACTTCACAGGACAGGACAGCACTGCTTGTTTGTCTGCTTTCATAACTGTTCCTCAGTTAAAACAGTCAACTTAAATCAGTAGAATAACTCCCCAGGGGGGAAAAATAAATATCTCAAACTGTGACCTCTAAAAAAAATGAAGATGCATTGAACAAGCCTCTCTCTGGGACTCACGTCTGTCCGAGGCAGTATGCAGCAAGCCTCCAAAACACTGATTTATTGCACAAGTGCAAAATTTTACTGCTCTCCCAAGGTGCAACAATATACATCCAGGAGCCATCATTTTTATAAAATAAAAGTGACCTTAAAGCCTTAAAGAATTATAGAAGTTGTATGTTTCAAACATATTCTGCTTTCCAAGTTGGAGCATCCAAACATTTTCCTAGAAAACTTTAATGCATCAGTCACTGTTAAACGTCCAGATCCTCAAGGATTTTGCCTCATGATCTAAGGCTCATTATATCTCTACCCAGAGGAGGTCAGGAGTGAGGCACTTATTTTTGCTGTCTGGCAACTCAAGAGCTAAAGGTTTTTCAGCAAATCACTTTCATTTCAGGGAATCACCGCCGTGATTCACATGGTCCCTTTGGGCTAACGCAGAAACAAACCCAGGTGTACAGGAGAGGAGGAGGAACAGCGGTCTCACAGCAGAGCGGGGAGGGAGAGATGGATGTTCCTGGAGCTGCCTGTTTCTCCCCTTTGGCTGCAAGAGGAGCCAAGGGAAACCTGCTCCAACATAGATGTCTAATTTTCACAAATCTAAAGCTATACTGTCGAGTATAGAGCAATCATCGTAATGGCTGTTGTGGCATCCAAAGCCAAAGGCACCTTTCCCCCATTATGACCATGGCTTGCCAAAACCAAGTCAACAGGACAGATTCTGCTGTCCCCAGACCATCTGCCAAAGGATCATTTGGGGGTTTTTGCCCCCCACATGAGCAGGGATTCTTAGAAAGCTAGCAAATATCTTACTTTAGATAGGGTCCCTCAGCAAATAGCTGCTGACTCGGATTTTGAGATAGATTTGTGCCTTGTTACTGATTCAATTCTGAGGAAAAAAAAAAATCACAAAGCTGATAATCATGATCATTTCAGCACAGGCATAAGCAGAGAGTCAGCCTCAACCTTCCTCTGGTCTTGGCTCTGTCCCCTCTGCACTCACTCTCTCAGTTCCACAACTCATGTAGCTTTGTGCTTTATGGTTGATTCATTGCATGTCTTAAGAAAGAACTCCAATAAGGCTATTCCCATGGTGGGGAGATTCAGGCTTTCTCCCATGCAGATTCCCCAGTGTCCAGCCATATAACTCAGCTGAAGTTGCTGCCTTTCCCTTAGCATGGGCACTAAGTAGGACTCTGTCCTCTATCCAGCCATCTATTTCCATATTGCTGGTGATAACAGTATTTTTCAGACTTCTGTCCTGTCAAATCAGTGGAAATTTGCCACCTAATTCCACAGTTACTGAGGCTGGCAAACAGCAGATGGCATGATTTCCTTAGGATATTAACCTAAAAACCATCCTCAAAGGGAAAGACAATGCGACAGTGAATTTATGGTTTATTATTTGCATGAGCTGTCATTTACAAAAGACAGAAACTAACTGTAAATAAACAGGCATTTTTATAAAAGGGAGAAGAAAGTATGTACATCATCTGTAACAAATGCAAATTGTACTGGAATATGTATGGCAGGCAAATTAAAACGGAAACCTCAGTAAAACATTGACACAAAGCAGTAAAGTTTCAACACGAGGTGCAGGGAATTCATCAGATTCCTCTTTGAAAATGATGGGATGACACTTTCAATAGGGTGTTACATTTACTCTTGCAACAACCATCCAGCCCAAGACACTTTTCACTACCTCCTGCCTGGTTTTTGAGCCCTCCATTAGTTTTCCAAAAGTCCACTCCCCAAACTAACTTCCTGCTGGAATCTCTCATTGGTATTCTCCTAATGATGTTGTGACTAGGCTAAGGCATCTAAAATAGCAATAGACAGGTCTTGCATAGCACTTTTCATCATAATATAGAAGAGCATCTCAGAATAAGATAAGGACTATGTTCTTTATCTGATAAATGGATACTTGGTGGTTAAATATATAAAATTTCCATCTTTTGCAAGAAGGTAGAAATGCTTTAAAGACACTGTAATTAAGCAGCAGCTTACTTTCACAAAACCAAACTTTATTTACTACTGAGCAGTGATTCAGCAAGTTCTTTAAGTGCACCCCTAGTTTCAAGGACAGGTGTGGTTTCATTGAAATCGCTGGATTAGTTAATGGACACAGGAAACAGTTAACTGAGCACAGTTTTTGTTCTGACATACAAATTCATATGGTATTTTTCATTCATACAGATTGAAATAATTTCAGTGCACCCCTTTCCTTGTATGTGTTAAGTGTTTAATCCTTTAGTGTCTTTTCAGTTTTTAATCACACTGAGCAAAGATTTGTTTAAAAACTTAATAGTGGAAACATTTATAAAGAAAAACAAAATTATTACAATATTTCAGTTCTGTTATGATCAGTAACTCCTTATGGTACATCTATCTCTGCTTTTCTAAAATATTGCTATAAACAGTCAACATGGAATTCAGAATTTCCATGATTAAGAGACAAAACAAGTTAACATTCTCATATTGCCTAGAAAAAAGTGGAAAACAAAAAGAAAATGCTCATTGTGGCTGAAGAAGCTCCTACTGAGGTTGAAAAGACTGTGGGAAAGAACAGCCCTTTGTATGCTTCATTGTAGCAATTACTTAGTGTGGAATTTTCTTGAAGGTCAAAAAATTCCAAGTAGCTAAACTACGTCAAAAGGAATTGAAATAATGTCTTAAAATCAGCGCAATGACAATAACAATTACTGGTAACACAAAATTATATTACAGCACTTACTACATTAATGAATGCTAAGTAACATTGCATATTTAATATACAGGCTGAAAGGTTCAATATAAAAAACCGTAAAAAGTGTATTCAGATTTAAATGTCTCAATCAGTGTTTTTAAGAGATATGCAGAAACAATGCCCTGTCAAGATTTACTCATAACTCACCTACTACAGGTATATTAAGTATTGTACATTCTATGTCACCAAAGCTAAAAAAAAAAAAAAAGAAAAAAGAAAAGTAAAATCTCTCTTGTAAAATTCAAAGAAACCAGATATGTTACAACAAATTGCTTCAGAAATCATTCTCCTGCAGGGATTAGGTCATTAATGTTTGACTAGTGTTGGCTGATGAGCAGATCTTTGACACACAGTGTCTCAGTATCAGAGAATTTGGTGTCCAAACTGTACAAAGATGAGAAGCAGGGGCAGTGCCAATGATGCAAACGTGCTGGGTGCAGGGGAAGTCCATCAGGGAGGTGGCTTTCTGTTGCTGTGAGGACTCTGAATGCTGAGGGGGTATCTCCTTGACACCACACAGCTTTCTTGGTAGAGCTAACTCACCTGGATGGGGAACACTTTCCTGCCCACCTCGCAAGGCAGGGTGCCGAGACCCAGACCTCCGCTCGGCGCGGCGTGGTGCTGGGTAGAGCTGCTCTACAGCAGGCTGTGGCCCGGCACACCTGCACTGGCACCACATTCCATAAAGGTGGACTCCTAAAGCAAATCTCTTGACTGTGCCCACACGCTGTGCTTTGGCTACAGCGCAAAACAGTCTCTGAATACACAAACTGGATTCCCGCTAGATGAAACTGAAGCGGAAGGTGAGCTCCAGCAGCAAGCCTCACGTGCCTGAACCACTAGTGGCAGCCAGTCCATGGGGCCAGCCTGGGTCAGAAACTAAACCTCCCGAAATGAGGCAGTTCCTTCTCAGGACCTGTTTTGTTCTTCAGACCTACTCTTCTCATACTGCACCGATGGGTAACATAGATACAGCCTGTAACTCAGGCACTGTGAGCTGCACTGCTGAAGAGCCTGTGGCATTTTCAAGCTTTCCCCATAAATCAGAAACTCCCCTCCCATTACTGTGCTGTTCAACATCTGCAGTCAATTTTGCATCATTAACAGCTACGAGAATGTCGTGGCATAAGGCCATTCCACCCTGCATCAAAGGGATGCTCAGTCTGCCTTTTACTGGGGGGGTGGGGAACACAACAATGACAATGTTCTACCCCAATTTCTCCATCACTTAAATTTAAAATGGTGAGGGAGAAGCAGGAATAATTCTGTTTGGTCAGAGAAGTTGAAGAACGCTTGAGGGTAAGAGTGTGCTGTGGCTGAGAAGCAGCCTGAATTAGGCCAGCGGAGGCCTCTGCTGCTGTGCCCCATTTGCCTTTGGTGCAATCGCAGACTGCTGGGCCACCTGCACTTCTGTAAGCTTTCCTTTTGCCCTCTCACTTGAGGTGCTCTTGTTTTGAGGGACTGTTTCCAAGGCAGGTCAGTTCTCAGCAGCGTCATCCTGTGACCATGTAAATGGCTCTGTTGGCAGAGCGAAGAGAGCAGTATGGGGAAGGGAATGAACAAGCAGCTAGGGACCAGGGTCAGAGAAGGAGTCTGCTTATGGTGGCCTACCCCGTGCTGCTGCCAAACATCTATTTTCCTTTTCATTGACACAACACTGCTGCAGAAAAGGCTGTGGAATTTAAGGAGATAGCGTGCTTCCTTTGGAAGACTCCCCAAAAGAATGAAACTGCTTGGTCTGTGGCACTGCTGGTAGAGTGCAACATCGGGGTAAAAGCAAATCTTTGCAGGAGAGGAGAAGGGAAGATTTACTGAAGCAATATTTTGAAACATTACTGTGAGAAAACAATGGAATTATCACAAAATGGAATTTCACACTCCCAACAAACCCCCACCAGAGACAATGGACTGACAAGCGGCGTGCAATGAAAAGCAAGAATACGAGTTCCATGAGTCCTCTCATATCTACCTCTAACCTACTAAACCCTGTGTGTCACAACAGTTCAAAGTCATGTTTTGCAGAAAAAAAAAGTTTAGTGGGTTTTTATTTAAAAAAAATCTGTGATATACTGATTAACTCTGGGTCTGTTTAAAAAAAAGGAACAAATTTATTAAATAACATCAACAAGCAAACAAAATAATAAGAAACCTATAAAGCTGAACTAGTCTTGCTGACTAGCATTTTAAACAGTAAAAGCTTTACAATCAACTCTCCAGACTATCAACAAACACCTACAGTCTTAATTCATTTTTTGCCATGATGTTTTCACCAGATCAAAATGTTTGACAAAGAAGGGGTACAAGAAGGGAGGAAGTACAGCAGGAAGGATAAATAATAAAAGTGAGTGGAAAAATGATCAAAACAAGACCAAGGGAGATTTTCTGAAAATGCAGAAGTAGCCATTTTGTCTGGGATAAAGACATCTGGAAGCAATAGGGACAAAAAGAGGGCAAAGGGGAAGAAACCCAAAAAAGTGTAAGCAGGGGATACTCATCCAGCATGTAGGCTCAGCATGAAGCAAAGCCTAAAGACAAGCTCATAAGTACACTGCTGGATTTACAGGAGGGAAAACAATAGCAAGAGATACAAATAGTGGAGTAGGTACCTACCAACAGCTTGTCATTTTCAAGAAAACATGTTTCTTTTAATTGGTATTTCAGAACTTTCTAGCTACGCTGAGATTTTGGGCTGTAGAATGCTACTGAAGAGGACACAGCGACTCTTGCCAGACTAATTTCTTCACAACAGACCACCTAAGATCAGAAGAAACCATTTTCAATCAACTGGTCTCTAACATAGCCCTTTTGAATTTTGTAAATGTAAAGGAAGAGTTTTGGAGAGACCATTTTGTCTGGGAGAGGTCACTGGTACCTGGTCCCTAGGCACACCCTGTGTGGATATATTTATCCCTACTGAAAACTGGTTTGCCAATGGAAAGCACCATTTTACTACTGAACTTAATGAGAAAAAAAATACAATAGGAATGTCCTTAGGACATTTTGAGTGAGGAACTTCTATAAACTTATTCCAAAAGCCCATTAAAAATATACCTAAAAAACCACAAGAAAACAGAAGAGAGCAAACAAATTGCTCCCAGAACATAATTAATAAAAAGTAAAAGTAACATTATCAAACTATATATATAATTGTTTTCATTAAAAAAAAAAAAAAGAAGGAAGGAAGCACACCTACCGCCTGCAGTTCTGGTCAGGTTCTCCCCTCCCCCCACCCCAGCAAAAAAAGTAAAAACAAAAAAACACATATGAAATAAATTAACCCTTTCATCAGCCTGGTTCCCAAGTCAAACAATTTCTTCCCCTGCTACTCTACTGACTGAATAAATCTGTTAGAAGTCTTAAGAAAAAACTGCAATTCTTTGGATGAAGCCGAAAGTAGAACTTTTTCCTCTTGCTCTTTGTAATCCTGGAATTATTTTAACAGTAGACCTTCCCTGCACTGGTGAGAGGAGATGGGTGCTGGGAACAGGCGTCCTGACCAGGTCAGGATTATTCCCACTGAGCTGACAAAGGGTGTTTGGATGAAGGTTATTTATTGCCTTTCTGGGACTTGCTCTGGTTTAAGAAGACATCACTTTGAACTTGAAATCGGCACTTTCTCTCTAAACTGTAATGTGTTCTGCCAAATGATTTAGATAATATCATTCATTAACTCTAATAATAATGGCCCTGATTCACCAGAGTACTTAAATATGCAAATAGCATCATTTAGGCCAACAAGAATCACATGCTCTCAAGTTAAATCCACGTATTAGTACTTGGGCTAATGGGATTCCCAATGCACTCAATGAAGTAGAAATGTTACAAGTCACATTCATAAGATCTGTACTTAATAATTAATTTTAAGTTTTTTAATAAATTGCAAGAGCTGTGGTGCAAAGATACTACAGAGTCCATGTGAACAGAATTCAACCTTCAGCGATGGAAACTGAGTAAGGATGCCAGATTTGCACAGTATGATGTACCCAGAGTTGTATATTCTGCCCTTCAGGCAGCTGGGAAACATCCTCTGCACCCCTCAGCACTTTGCCAAATCTTTATTTCCCTTCAGTGAATGTATCAAAACATGTAAAAACAGAATTTAACCCTTGTGATCCTTATTTTCCCATCTGGAAGCACATCTGTTGAGAGGTACCCACAAAAAGGGCTTTAATGGGCCAGCAGAATAATATTTCTGGAGGGCTCCAGACAAAATAAATCCAGTGTGCATGGTGGAGACCAAAGCAGAAGTACAGGAAGCAAAGGAATTATACAGTGAAACCAGATTTTTTTTTCCCCCCACACTCTACATTTTCCTTTTGCAACAAGGTATTTCACCCCTTCAAAATCCAGCATGGTTTTCATGTTTTTGGGGAAAAAAAAAAGTAATTTCTTTATAACTTAACAAGAGAAGAAGTTTGTGATGAAAAGGTTAAAGATGGAATCATCAAGGTGGAAGTTTGTCATTTGGTAACCAGAAACGGTAGCAAAAATTTTATCACGTCCTCTGAGCAGCACTCTAAACTGGATATGTGGGGTTTGACTGACTTTTCTAAGGATAATTGTCCAAGAAGTATTTCTTTCTTGGATCAAAGGATCCGCCCACAGAATTATTGCCCATGTCTTGCACTCATTTATACAGCAGCTGCTGGAAAATGAGCCTAATTCTTCATCTGAAGAGTCTGACCACAATAATAGAATGAAGAGAAAATAACCAAAGAAAAAGAAGATAAATGGTGTCATTTTCAAACCCTGCCACTGGCCTCTGGGAGAAGACGGAAAGCAAAGCAGAAAGCGTTGGCCCGCCGCGCTCCCGCAGCCCCAGCGGGTAGCATCTGCGCACCGGTTCCTGGTGTGCAGTTGAAGAACTCTTCCCAAGCTCCAGGGAGGGAACTTGCAAAAACTCCAGCAAATCTTCAGGAAGGTCCTTCTGCTCCTTTCATTCTGCTGTCATGTCCTAAGTGTCTCCATCCTCAGACTTGTCTCACTTTTTGGCTATCAGCCAAGGAGTTTGACCCTTGAAGCAGCAGACAAACGGTTTCACATTAAAATGGCCAGGCAGAATTAACAGTCATCAACAGTGACAGCAACACAGTGACAGGTCTTAGCAGGGGTGGACCCTGAAACTGAACTGTCAGATTCAGCTTGGTGCAAAGCCAGCTTCTATCACTTGGGTTTTTCTTGAAATGCAAAGCACTTCGGTTTGGGAAGAGCAGCTAATCAATAACATTTCACTGATGGGCAGCCTCTGGCTTATGCCCAGTGGCTGATGGGGTTGTACAAACACAGGGGGCTGCAGGAACAACCATCTCAACCAGCTATCTCCTTCAGTTGGAGAAAACAGGCTGTGGTCTGCAGCAACCACGGGGAAGGTTTGTGACCCTTTTCCTACCTTTCCGACAAGTAAGCAGTTGGCTTACACATGCTTTTCCCTGCTGCTAGGTCAGTTGTCTTTCATCTTCTATACTTTAGTGCAACTGTTGCTAACAACCTCGGGTCCTTCCCTTCTCTCTGTGAGTATGCCACAGGAAGTGCTGCTTTTTCTTGGTAGTCAGCAGCACAAGACACTCATGAGTCAATGCCCAACAGGGGCAAAACTTCAGAGAGAGGCACTGGGAGCTGCCAAGTGCCCACACACACCAGGCACCCGTCTGCCAGTGTGTGGTGTCACAGGCTGAGCTCACAAAGGCATTCCTGTGTGCCACTCCTACTCAGGTGCCCGCTTCCCAGAGAAATCTGGGGGAATGAGCTACCTCAGTACTCTTGAGAATTAGGTCCAAGAGCTGGGATTTCTCCACAGCTGAAGCCTATCAATCCTTTTTGCCAGGATGCAAAAGGAGCTGCTGGTTTGCAAAAGAAAGTAGAAATTAAACAAGTCTTCAACTCAGTAGACTCTCCTCCACGCTATCATTACCAAAAACTTTAAAATGCTTTATGCTGAATGAAGTTCAGCTTCCTAAAGGAACCCAAAAGGAAGCAGTAAACAAGCCTCTGAAGGTCATAAACTCTGCTGCTCCCAAATAGCACCTTTAGAGTCCTGTAGCTAATTTGAAGCTAAACCAATGCTACAAACACTGCAACCTGAGATAAAGTAGAAAAAGGTAATAGAGAGCACATGTTGACTCTCTGTGCATGTCTGTCTTGCTGACAGAAAATACATGAATCCTATGAAAGCTGTGCCACCCAAGTCTCTTGTGGTTTGCACTGGTGTAAGTCAGGAGCATCTCCACTGCTGACAGAAGAATTATGCTGGGACAAAGCTCAAGTAAGAAAAAAAAATCAAACCTCTTTTGCTCAGACTATCCCCCCTCCCCTGCCTCTTTGGTGACACAAGTCGGGTACTTTCAAGAGCTCTGGCAATTGCATTTCAAGGTGCCCCCTGCCTCAGGCAAAAGCTTACTCTCTAACAAACATATCAGTTGAAAAACAGCCCAAGAAATAACATAGATACAGTATCACCTCGAGACTCCTTTACCTTTCAGTTGCTGTGTCAGGACAGTTTAACAGATGTATGCTTTGTTGGCTTTCAGATAACACAAATCCAAGCAAAGACAATCCCATGCAGTGCAATCACAAATAACACTTAGAAAGCAAAAAAACACACTACAGACACCAAAAGGAACAGGAGGCATCAGCAGGTTCTGCTGTCAGTTTTTTGAGAATTAGAGACAGCATTTAAAAAGCATTCAAACTACCTACCTTGTGGGCCAAGCACTACAGGACCAGAGCAGAAATTTGCCACTATTATAGCCTTACAAACCCAAGGCTGCTGTCAGTATGGCCTGATTGGGTCTTTAGTAACTGCTTTGTGTTTAACAGGTGTGTAATTACACCACCAGAGCTGTTCCAATTAGCTAAGCTTCACAGCTGCAATACCTTCTAACAGGGAGCTGGGTCTTAATGAGACCTCTTACTGAGAAAACACACAGGAATTCCTCACTGCTCTGCAGTTCATTTTCTTTCTGTGCCATTGTAGTTCCAGTAACTGAAGCATCTCATGAAAATATCATGCATGGAAAAGTTTCATCCAAAGGACAATGTTGGCATGAGAAGAAACGGTCATAAATATCACAAATTAGTTTAGGTTAAAAGTCTCAAGGAGTTTCCTAACTGCGAGAGCAATCCAAGTTTGGAACAGCCTGTGGGATGGGGAGGTAGTGGACACAGCATGGTAGAAATCTCACTGGTTTTTATCACAGAATCATAGAATCGCCTGGTTGGAAAAGACCTTTGAGATCATCGAGTCCAACTGTACCTGTCCACTACCAAACCATACCTCTGAGCACCCCATCTAGCCATCTTTTAAACACCTCCAGGGATGGTGACTCAACCACCTCCCTGGGCAGCCCGTTCCAGTGCCCGGTAACCCTTCCAGTGAAGACGTATTTCCTGACATCTAACCTGTACCTCCCCAATGATGGAGTTCGATAAATTTCTGAAAGGGTGAGGTGACAAATGGATTGGAACAGTTAGGAGCCAGGCTTGGTGCCTTGGGCAGTCCCTGGAAGGCCTTTTCCTCTGCGTGCAGGAGAAGCAGATCTCTTACTCTGTCGTTTTACTCTGGTGGTGCTAAAAGGCTGTATGGAATCAGTTGGAAAAAATAACTAATTAATAGTTTGTAAACAGATAATAGTTGAGTGTAGGGGTTGAATAGCTGAGTGTAGGTGGTGGTGGTGACCACTTCAGCTGGCAGAGCTGCAGCTGTTGTGAACACAGCCCATGGTCCATACACACAGCACCACAGAAACTCTGGTGGTAAAAACTCTCCAGCAATGAGGTAGGAGAGGGTGCTGAACTCCTCCTGTTGTAGCACAGCGTTCTGCAGGACTGCCGTGGATCAGTCTAACCAAGGAACTGCTGCTGGTCTTCCTCTCTTGGGATCTTGGAGCACCGATAGCTTCTCTCTATCCCCTGACACTTCGGGGTTGCAAACTGCCTTTCCCCCTTAGATGAAGGACCGAGGAAGGTGGATGTGTTTTAGGGAACAGGTTTAGGCTTCCACTCCTTTGCTCAGAACAGTAAATTGTGATGTTCACTTTAGTCTGATAGTAGAATTTTTCTTGATGGGTAGTTTAGACTTGCGACATTAACAAAGGTAGGTCAAGAAGGATAATTACGATGTACACATGCAAATTATAATGACACACTGCAAATTTGCATGTGACCTTTGGTTACCATTTAAAAAAGCCATGTGGATTGATTTATCTAATAAACATTAATTAGAATATCATCAACATATTCTGCTATATGCTTAATTTTAAATGAGGCTTTAATTAAGCAACTTGCAGGCCTACAGTTTAGAAAGATGTTAGAATTTCTTGCCAACCAGGGCTCATTGTTATGAGGATTATTTCAGCTCATGGGAGGTGGTCTATCTTATTTTTATTTATTATTCTTTCTAGCTCATGGGAGGTACTCTATTTTATTTTTATTTATTATTATTTTTATTTTATTTTTTATTCTTTCCAGCTCATGGGAGGTGCTCTATTGTAGCCAGAGGCAAGAGACTAAGAAATCCTCTTTGTAGGTGCTAACACCAAAGCTCTTGGGGAAGGGGTTACTGCTCCTGCACAGCCAAGGAGCATCCTCTTGACGAGCTGCGGAGGGCTGTGCTTGGCTGTCTGAATCTGATCAAGAAACAGATCTTATCTGATAATTATTAATCATGGAATCTCTAAGTTCCCAGTGTATAGTGGCTGCTGAGTGTTTTTCCAGCAATACCTTAATTCAGTCACCACAACATTGTTAATATTCCTCTTTAATAAAAAATACATAATGTTTTGAAATCATCATGAATGATTCCAACTTGAAAAATTAAAATTACCTTTAAATCTATACAGGGCAGTTCCTTTGGGCACTTTTAATGCAATAATTTATTAAGTTCCTATATTCATCATGTGTGCACAAATACCATGTAAATATTACAGCTGTACTCCATGAGAAAACAAGCATAATACAGACATAGAATTATACAGAGAACTGACAAACAGGGAAGAAGGGAGATCTAGTATTTCCTGTACAAAAAAATTGCAGCTTTTGATAATTTGTAAAAATGCGTAACTTTTGGCATTTCAGAGAAGAACACTGTATAAAAATAAATATTCTATGTACAGTAACACACACAGGCCAGTCCAGGGTTAGAATCATCACTGCAAAAGAAAACATAAACGGGTGTTAGTGACAATTCACTAAAAACTGTTAGTGACGGCTCAGCAGCAGGGAAGCACCACTTCATGGGATGGAAGGACCACTTCATGGGATGGAAGGACAGCGGGGCAGCATTAGGGAAGTGGCGCTGGGGTCTCCAGCAGGAAACCTTTGCACTCCCCTGGGCAGTGAGGATGGGAGGTTTGGTCCAGGCTGACCCTCTGCCTCCACTTTCTTCTTACCACTGTGGCTTAAGTAGTGGGCACGAATGCAGAGAGCAGCTGCTGAAGGTGGGCCAGGCCCTGGGGAGCTGCAGAGGGGGGTTCGGGAACCTCAGAAGGGGACGCCTGAGGCAGCCGAACCATCAGAAACAAAGGGAGAGCGGAAGGGAGAGGTACTCGCACCCCGCCTTGAGCGCAAGCCCGGAATCGAGCGAACAGGACGGTTCCCTTGGAGCAGGGTCTGCCCCAAGCCCTGCGCCGCAGCCCAGCTGCCAGCCCCGCCTCAGCAGGAGCACTGCGAGGTCTGCTGCTGGGAGCCCCTGCTCATCCGCTCTGCCAAAAGCGATCTGTGAGCCCCTGCCCCGCTCCCGCCAGCCTCCCGTGGCACCCAGGCTACCCGGGGTGTCCGCTGGCCTCTGGTAACAGAGCTGACCCGGAGGAAAGTATGTGCAAGTACGGGAGAGCTTCAGGGCCAGGCAGCTCAAAGGCAACAAACGC
This sequence comes from Caprimulgus europaeus, assembly GCA_907165065.1. The sequence goes on along the minus strand of OU015529.1, from coordinate 36,976,102 downwards.
AATTCTCTCCCTTCTAGCCTATGACACTAAGCAGCAACAGACAACCGAAGGAGAGTTTTGCTTGCTGCCTTTCAAGGGTATGGTCCTGGAAATCCCATGTGTGCCTCCACACCTTTTTTGCTTTTAGCCAGGCTCACTGAAAAACATAAGCAGGACCTATAGCACTGCCAGCTCAGCACAGGCACAACGTTTCCAGGATGATCTTACCTTATTCCAGCAGCCTTGAACTGGAAGGCCGTCTTCCCCCTGCAAAAATGATGGATGAAATAGCAGTTTAGGACATAGAAAATAGTGCAGAGGACAAGGAAAGGATTAACTATTACAGCTGCAACAAACAGTCTGAACCAGAGTGGGAGGAATAGTCTCAAAGATATTCCTCACCCCTTTGGATTGACCCAGGCTTCTGCCTGACATAACCAGTGTAGCTTGGAGCAAGGGCTGGGGCTGAAGAGGGGGACTGCCTGCAGGCTATGCAAGGAACTTTTGTACACAAGGTCTGTAGGCTTGTTCTCGTTCCTTGCTGAGGAAGGTGTTTAGCCAGGCTTCCCTGAAGGAAGGGGGGAACACAGGAGATCCCATTCAGCCAGAATAACATTGCAAGAAGTTGGAAGTGGAAAGCATGAGATGGCTGGTCTACGTCCTCAGGCTTGACTCTGTAATGCTGAGGTTACAAGCAAACTTCAGATGCAGCATTAACCTTATGTCCTGTGGAGGGTCTGGGAAAAAACTCCATTTCCTTTCTGCCCTGCTTCTTAAAGAGTTTGCTTTATCATCTGAGAGACTGCCCAGCTGTCCCCTCTTGCCTCTGAGAAGATCCTGCTCCAGGGAAATTACGAAAGCAAGAAGCTGGGCAAACCCTGTGCTGGTTGAGTGTGTCTCAGCTGACTCTGAGAGGGTGCTTTTGCCTCAATAAAGTCAGTGAGATTTTTGCCAAAATCCCCGGGCCCTTCTGCAACCCTGAGGTCTTGTGCTACACATCCCAAGGTCAGCATGTGATTTAATTTTTTTTTTTTTTAATGTTGGATATTTTAAGGGCTGTGCTCCTAAAAAACAGAGACTATATGGTTGGGAAATTACTGCCATTAATTTCATCTCAGCGCAGCCCTATTTGATGTGAGAAAGCATGCTATTACGACAATGATAAGGTGCCCTTGAGCAGGAGATAAAGTCAGATGTAAGGAGATACAGCTCTGACATGAGAAGTCCAATACTTCTGCTGTGTATGTATGTCAGATTCGTGGACTATCGCTATTCCCCAGGAAAACTCAAGAGTAGGCAATGAAATTGTACAACACATGATGCAGGCACATTTCTTCATTCAAATGACTCAGTTCTCAAGTCTTCAAGCACTGCACGAGAAATCTGCAGCACACCATCCCATTTGAGAAGGGGGAAGGAAAAAAAAACCCAAACAGAACAGCAAATGCACAGTAGTATATTGAGAAATACACTATTTAAAGGAGATGCACTTTGAAGGGATGGATGAAGTGATTGTTGCCATGATGCTACAACCATATTGCTCTTCAAATGCATTTTTCAGACTGTGGTCTCCTTGTGGTATTTCCTCCTTCTCCCACTATGTGGAAATACTGAGTTAGGGGTTAATTACTGGGTAAATTGTGGTGTTCCCATTGGTACGTTGATGGTGGTAGGAATGACTGGTGTAGGGCATTGCAGGAGGAGATGGGAAGTTAGGTGTATGAAGGAATGGGAGGCCAGGAAGTTACAGCTCAGGGATCAAAGGAGGACCAGGGTCACAAGGAAGTGTTTGTTGCAGGCGAATGTGCCGAGAACGGAAATGTGACATGCTTACTAGTACCAAGTATCTCCTTCCACATAGCTCAGATGTGTAAAGCATTAGTTCACAGCCTCCATAAGTTACACACACATGGATGTGTCAGCTGAATGCTAAACTTTTAACCTAGTTGGATCAAAAAACATGCTTATTCACGTTCCCAAGCTAGCTTGCATGCCAGAACACTATATATTAAAAAAAAAATTAAAATAATGGTATCTGTATTTCACCAGATTTTCTGGCAAGTTTCCCTTAACAAAAATAGGTATGAAAAGGAGTATACATTCAAATATGGGCATGTGGGGTGAATCCTAACTGCAAAAAGAGGCAAAAAAAGAAAGGTAGTCTACCAGGGCACGGGTAGAATCCTTCTGCCTATGCAATTAGGTGCTTTATTCAGCCAAAACACACGGCTCAGTGTTTTTTCTTCTTCTGGACTGTTCTGGGCAGGTATTATTTAACATGTGGGATTGGCAGAAGAGTTTCTTTCTATTACTGAGAATTTACAGAGCAGCAACTGAGACTTGGCAAGCAGTCGCTGTTACAGTCACTGTCCCAAAGAGGCAGTGGCAGCACCCAAAGGAGGGGATGCTGGAAGGAAGACTAATGTTAGCTCTTCAAATAACAAAGGTTTTTAATGGCAATTTCGGGACTAGTTTCCTCAGGAAACTACAAAAACCTCCCAAACTAAATATGGCTTTTTTCTTTGGGACACATTTTTTCCAGCTAGATGAACTAACTAATAGCCCATCCCTTAAAAATGGCATCAAACATCTTTAAGTGAGCATAAATCTTAGAATGACCATCCTCAAGCAAACAGGGGCTGGAAAGGCAGGGGAGTACAAGTTTAATGTATTACAGAGTTGTTGAGACTGCTGCAAGGAGCAAAAACATCTGAAAGCTGCATCTCCAGAAAAATCTCAGAGTAAAATAATAGATTGGTGATGTTTAATGGGATACTTAGAGATCAGTAAAGCATTCCTGAACACCTTTGTCCTACAACAGTTGGGTTAGATGAGGCAATAAATACTATTATCGTCCTTTAATACTTGAATAAGATGGATATTGGGAAACAGGCAATTCAAAAATCAGGTGTCTTGGGTGCTATGGGTACTGTTTTGGCTCCTGAGGAGTAACAGATAGGAACTGTCTAGCAGGAATGGAGGGAGATAAGTGTCCATTTAATGTTTCAGACGGGCTTGCTATCAGGATAACTTATTTTTTCAGTCATCTTAATGTATAGGGTGACTGAGGTAATACCAAGTGGTGTCAGGCTGTGCTAGCCACGTAAAAGCACTCAAAAATAGAGTTAATAGAGGACAGGAACATTGCAGCTCCTTGCTAGAAAGCTAAGCCAGTGCAGAGGCAGGTCTTCATACATTAGTGTAGTGAAAGTTCTCAAAGTGAAGGCAAGGGAAGAATTGAAGCAGTTATAAATAAATTCACATTCCCACTATATTTTTCCTCATGCCACAAAGTAATGCTGACAGCAGCTGTGAATCACAGCACAACGGGAAGAGTCTGTTTCTGACAAGAGCAGCGTGAGGGAAGGTAGGATGGAGACAGGTAAGGAAGGAAGTGCCAGGTGTTACTAGGGCATGCAGCAATTCAGAGGTATCAGAAAATGACAACCAAGGCACAAAAAGCAAACGAGCATGCAGGAAAGGGAAGGTACACCATACCAATGGGCATGGGGCATCCAGGCCGTCCAGCCCAGGTAACCCCGGCTCACCCTTCTCGCCTTTAAAACCTCGGAGACCCTGTTTATGAAATCAACCACTATCGTTATTTCAGTTAATGCCAGTCACCTCCATGTCACGGGAGGAGAGGCCGAGTCCCCCATGGCTCTGGCACAGGGCACTCTGCTGTACACCCAGAACACAGATGGTTCAAGTTTTCAGTTTTAGTTTGGTAATAGCAGTTTCCTTTCCATTTTTCTGCAATCTGTGAATCAGGAGATACTTCTCCAAGTTAAATCTGGGAGACTGGGAATGGTGTTTCCTCCATTCTGCAATCATCCATTCTTCCTACCCTCCGTAGGAAACCCAGCAGCTGGATTTCTAGATGCATGATCCACAAGTATTCCTCGGATTTATGGTGGTACTACAGATTTTTGGCAATGCTTGTTGCAGCATATGAGTTTAGATGAGAATGTATACATATTGCTATATTTATTCATTAGTCTAGATTTATAAACAATATCCTTTGACAGAAACATATCCCATTTAAAGTAACTGAGATTTGTTTTCCCTCTGGGTAATGCAGCTCGAGTGCCCTGTGTCACTCTCAGGCGATCACTTCAGCTGGCCGTTATTTCAAGGCAAGAAAAACAGCATTCGGGTTTTGCTGTTACAGAGACATGATGACACTAAACATTTCCAGAGAAGAGCCATAACTAGCAGCAAAGGAGACACAGGGCTCTGTCCACAAAGGAAAAAGCCCTGAGATCCCAGCACACGGGACACCCCCATGTATCCCAAACCTTTGTGAGCTCCGGAAGAGGAAGGAATATAACCATGGTCACTAGACAGCTGATTGCTCAAAGGATCAGTGGCTCCCCACTGAAGAAAGGAGCTTTGCCATAGACTGCACTGGGAATCAGGCTGGGCCTTATCCGAGTGTACTTTTGCAGGACCATTATTTATGTTATGATTTCCTTCTTTCTTCCTCATCAACCAATCTTAAAACAATACATTTGATGAAACAGAACATACCAACGGACAGGGTGCATCTAATCCAGGCGCTCCTTGGTCTCCCTTATCCCCTTTAGACCCTCTAGAGCCTTTCTTGCCCCTCTCCCCCTGTAAATAATAGTTTAGTCCAAGAAAAAAGAAATACACAAAAGCTTTAGGATCATCCATTTCAAACAAATGTCAGCGATAGTTTAAAAAAAAGGATAAACATTTAGGAAACATTTTTTTAAATATCTCCCTTTGAGATGTTAAGTGAAAAGCAACGTATGGAGCTCCGAACCATTACTTAGCTGCATAAACACTGGCCATGGCTAAAATCCCACACTGGCAGACTGGAAGGGCTCAGCATCAAAGGGATTACAAGTGCCTCTGAACTTTATGGACAGGCCTGTAGGCAGCCAGCAGAGCACTACTCCTCCTCCATCAGTACCATCATTGGGAGATCACTTCTCTGGACTTCCTATGCATTCAGGACAGTATACATTCAGAGAGAGAGGCACCTGCTGAGAACCAGCTGACCTGAGATTCACTGGATGAGAGAACACTCCTCTGGCCAGCAGTGTGCCACCCCCTCTCCATCTCCAGCTGGCTGGGAGGGTCCCTCCTCCACCACAGGAGCTCTGGGGTGACATCTAGATGCCCAGTGCCTCAGATGACAAGACATGTGCCAGACCCCAAGCAGGGTCTCCTGCTGTAGTAGGGGGACACTGCTGGCACAGACTCCCTGTGTCAATTGTACCTTGCTTACCACTCTGAATTCTCATTCTTAAAGAAATTCTCATGCACAGGAGTGCTTTTAGAAACTTTCCCTTAAACTGCTTAATGAAATATGTTTGCCACTAGGAGTTGCTAGATCTTCCTTAAAAGCTGGGGGCGGTTTTGTGTGATTTTGGTTGGGTGTGGGGTTTTTTTTGTTGTTGGTGATGGTTCGTTTTTTTTCTTAAGGTGTAAAATTATGCTGTATCAAAGAGCAGCAAAGCTTTAACTTGAATGAGTGCACTTGCTTGCCTGAGTCCTACAGTGGTTTGTGCACTGGGGTGCATCAACATTGCTTAGTAGAAAAGAGCCAGAGAATGAAGTACTCAGCCTCAATAGTCTGCACAGCCTGCTTGTCCTTTGGGATGCTCTGAGTAGTGCTCCTCCAGAAAAAACCTGAGAGACAAGGGACTAGTCCCTAAGCAGCACAGCCACAGGGCAGCAACTGGTCCCTGACTCTTCTACTGGCAGCACAGACATACCCCAGGAAGATGTGATTCTTAGTGGTCTGATAATATAATTTCTCCACAGGCTCCAGGCTGAGTTACACCAGAGCCAGGGCAGAGGAGAAACAAATTTAAAAAAAAAAAATCACAAGCAAAGAGGAGGTTTGCTCTCCTGTGGAGGTCAATGAAAGCCAGCCACAAAAGGGGCTGAGGGAACACCCAATGCCCTGTTGCCTCTTCTCACCAAGGGAGGATATATCCCACCCATGGCAGGTCAGCCAAGGCAAGGGCATTTGCCAGTTATATCTATACCAAATCTTTCTGTATAAAAAGAGGAAATTCTCCAAGCTGCTAAGCATAAAACAGGTGAAGGGGCTGCTGCACAGGGAATTGAATTTAGGGTCCTTGTGGGGAGGGGTTAAAGGAATTAAGGGATAAAAATAGGACAGCACAGGTTGCTGTTTCTTCTTTAAAAAAAAAAAAAAGTGTTAAACCCAAAGCTGGCAAGAGAAATGGATGGGAGAGGAGAGGCAATGAGGAGAAGTCACCCAGAACCAAGCACTGGAACAGAGAGGGTAATCCAGGAAAATGCGGCATGGGTTGCTCTGGAAGAAGGAACCAGGAAGAAAGGCGGAAGAGGAGGAAGGGATAAAGGGGACAAAGGTGGACCTGTAGGAGCGAGGAAGACGCACATACACACAGGAAGAAAAAAAACCACAGGCATTAAATAACAGTGACGATATCAGCTTGGTAGCACAAGGTCAGAGTTACGCTTTTTCAGCTGGTTGACTTGAAAGGTAACCTATTCCCTTCACTACCTGGTGCCACAATACTGTCCCTGCCTGTCCTCAGGTGCAGCTGTGCTGTACTCCCACACCAAACCAAGGGCAGCAGGAGCTTAACAAAGTGGATCCTCATTTTTAATGTGCTCAACACTGAAAATCTTCATTTTAAAGTGCCATGCACACTGCTGCTGTCTAAAAGAGAGAAAGGCATTTCAGATTAATGCATCTCCCAGTTCCAAAGAGGCTGGTGTTTCCCAGCCCCCTGCGGAACAGGTCAGAACTGGAGTGTTGCCTTCTCTTTTTCACTTCACAGCTTTCTTCTTGTTCATTTTGAAATCTCCTGGCTGAACTGCCACCATAGTTTTGCCAGCAGTTGAGGGAGACTGTCCCATGTTTCTGAGGAGGTTCTGACTCAGAAGCTGTGTGTCCCACTGTAGGGCAGACCCAGAACTCAGCTGGGGGTACTGGGCTGCAGAGCAAGTCCCGGAGAACCAGCACTGCATCCAGTTCTGCTAAGAGGGACTTGTCAGATGTCTCTAATGACTTCGAAGGGATGGAGGCATTCACACAGGACAACTGTATAAAGGGATCTCACCAAAACTGTGCTGTTTAACTCCTGTAAGTAGCAGTGACCTGGTCACAATTTCTGAAGGGGGGCAGGAGTGAGGGGAAGCAGCTATATAAAAACTCAGTGGAAAAGCTGTGGTTTCTAGGATCCCACCTGCAAAGATATTGCACTTGCCCATTTACAGTCTCAAGTTTCTCACACTTTTTCAGTTCAAAATATGGGTTGCAGCGAGGCAAAGTGCATGCATGGCTTCAAGGGGCCAGCAAAACTTCCCACTCATGCTTTCCAACTCATCCTCTACAAGGAGGTAGTTTCTCACAGTTTTCATTTGCCTTGATGCAAGAGCTCAGCAAAATCCTATCTACAGCTAATGAAAGAGCCTTCTTTCAATAAAATACCCAGTTTAAAAACCAACTGAAAAAGTCTAGGAATTCTGTTAAAGTGATTTTTTGTTTAGAAGCCACACAAACAAAACCAAACACATCTTACTGAAGAGGAAGTTAAGAAGCAAAGCCAGAAATGCAACGATTAAAAAAAGGGAGAACTCTGGAGATCCCAGGAAATTTGTACCTTTCTCCCCTAGTTTAAGATGCCAATTGGCTACTGCTTTCCAAAACTGCCCATTCTGTGCATAGTAAGGTCAGAAATACATTGCAGACAAAGGATAGAGAACACTCATTATGTAGCAAAAGCAAAATCATGTAATTAAATCACTGCACAGCCACATGCACTACAGAACTTTACATTTTCAGATAAACTTAGGTGATACCAGAGTCTTATGAAGAGAAAGTATATGTGTATATGCGAGTACGTGCATAAAGACATACACGTGTACTATATTGAACTGCTTGACATATTTATACAAATGTGATCTTACAACTCTAATCCAGAAGTCATTTATATTTGTAAATATAAATTATATTCACCTATAGCTCTCAACTGTTTTTATCAAAAAGATTCAGAGCCTTAACAGGCAAGAAATTCCTTATGTTGTAGAAAACCTGATGAAAAAGCAAGGAGCTTCTCCTTCTCAACACACACTTTTTATTAACATTTATCTTCCTATAACGCAGGTGGAATGACAGAAAAGCAGCCATTCACGTTATTGGTTTTGGCCCAACTCTTCACCATCACCTTCATTCAGGACAATGCCCCAGGAGATGAATTTAATTTATCTTTTCCAAATTTCTATCTTCCACATTCTCTGGAGTGTTGCTTGCTTGAGGACAACATTCTTTTTCATGCTTTGGGGGGAATTTAAGTAATGTAATAAGATTTGCTGGCTCCACCTCGGTTAATTCTTATGGGAATCCCTACACATATCAGTAAATAGATAAGGAAGATTTCCTGAAGTATGTCACCTTGGCTGAACTCTACTACACATGCAGCCCTGTGCTTCAGTAAGAACAGAGCTATGACAATGATCACATTAGAAAATCCCTCTTATATCTTTCAGATAGATGTACCACAATGTCCCAGGTGATTGTATGAGCTACAGGTATCACCTTCTAAAATACAGGTTTGTAAAGTTACTTATACAAAGGTCTAGCAGACAGAATTACATGCTGACTACTTGAGGTTGCTCAGGAGTTAACTGGTCTATCACTGTGTGAAGACATTAGTAACTAAATACAAGAAGTTTGCCTGGTAACTTACCCGAATTCCTTTGTCACCAGGTAGACCTTGTAAACCCTGAAACACATCAACACAAAAAGAAGTATTTTAAAACAAGTAGGCCCCACTACATTCCCACTCAAAAAGAATGTGCACCCAAGAGTTTCTTTTTTTCCATTTGTACCAATTGCTCTGTGGCTAAAAAAAACCCAAAACTTTTCCAGCAGACAACCTCCTCTTCACCTCCATTAGACCATCCAGGCTGTAACACCACTACTACTACCCTAGAGGTTCTTCAGATAAGAACTGAACTAGTTTAGAGAATGCAGTTCCTGAAAAAGGCAGCAAACTTCCTTTTTTGTGTTAAACAAAGCAGCTCCTTGATTATCTAAAACTAGAGTTCCAACACTTACTGCATTGCGCAAAAGGTAATCCCGAAGAGTCAAGGTAACCTCACTGAGGGCAGCTTTTGTCACTGCAATGACAAGAAGAGCCCCTCTCATGCAGGTGGAAGGCAGGCACCCAAGCTGTGGAAAGGCAAAGGGAGCAGATGTGCTCCAAAGCAGCATTTTGGACTAAGTATCCTGGGAGTCCCATGCAGCTTCTTTTGGTAGTTTGAGTGTTAACAGTTTCCCTTCAGCTTCACCCACCTCAGTCTGAACCATTGCTCTGAAGCTACCGAGCTCTTTCTGTTGCTTCCATAGTGTACACAAGCTTCTGACTTGGGTTCTTTAACACCTAACCTAGCTGAAATTGCAAATGCTGTATTACAGCAGCATCTTAAGCTATCAGCCACAGCAAGGAAACAGGCACTGTAGACAGCAAACCCCTAGTACTCCCATACTTACAGGAAGCCCTGCTGGCCCCATTGGTCCTACAACTCCAGGATCTCCTTTACTGCCCTGAAACGGGGACAAAAAGAATAGAAATTGTTACATTCCTATTCAGTACAAACAGGCAGCACAGCAGTGGCTACAGTGACACAACAGAAGAAATGTAAAGGATGTGTTTCAAAGCACCTAAGAAACAAAAGAATGAGATACTAAAAAAAAAAATCAGAGTCCCAGCTGAGGGTCTCCTACACAAGGAGAGAGCAGTTCCAGCTCTAGAAACACTCAGAGCTTCCCTATCCCGGGGAGCTCTGGAATCTTCAAAGAAGTTATACAGCATTGATCAGTTCTGAAGCAAACTCACCCTTTCTCCTTTTGGTCCTGCTGGTCCCGAAACCCCAATTGGTCCTGGAGTACCCTGTAGTTGTAGGAAGGAAAACACATTAGGACATTGTTATTCTGGGGCCTCATTAAAGCCAGGAGACACTGCTGCTCCTTTAGGAAAAAGCACAGCTGGGAAGGACAGTCTGGTGGTGGAAGACACCTAGCACCACTACAGCTTTCAGTGTTGGCAGCGATGGATTTGAAGTAGTTGCTAAAGGCAATATGACAAACATGGGAATCGCTACATTAGATCACACCAGCACCACTTCACAGAGCCTTATTTTTAATTTTGAAGCTATCTCCTGACAATTGCTGCAGCAGGCATTTCCATCAGTTCCACAGGAAGGAATTTTTTTTCTCTCTAGTTTATATCAGACAAGGCTGAAAGCTGTAGCAGAATAAAGGCCATTTAGATATATAATAAGCAATTTTATTTTGTTTGTAATTTCCTTATTTTCTTCATCCCCCCCGGAGTCAGTTAAGTTGAGCAAAAATGAAAGATCTTGGTTACTTGGTGGCAGGCAGCCAGTCAGTCATGCAAGTTTAAAAACACCATGCTGCAGAGACGGATGCAGAGGCACACATACACAGATGCAAACTACGAGGGGTATCATTCAGTCCCAGTTCCTCTGTTCCCTTTTTGCCATTTATGTCACTCTACCAGGCTCTCAATCATGCTAACAGGAAAACTCAGTCTTTCTGCTAACCCCCACTAACATACCAAATTTACTTCCCAGTGTTGCTGAGGTTTGCCTGGGCTTTGGGAAATTAGTCCCATCAAAGCTCATCTTTCCTGCAGGCAATATAGCAGTTAGGCAATAGTCCTTCTGGCACTTTCTACTCTGGAAAGACTTCTTAAACTTGTTGTGGAGTATTCCCTGTTGGAGGGTCTCTTAAAACTCTCTGAGACCACATTCTGCAGTCTAGGTAAAGTGTACCCTTCAAATTTGCAGCATGCAGCACACCCACCTAACTACATAGCACAGACAGGCACTTACCTTCCTAAGCCTACGTGACATACCTTTAGATTGGCAAGAACTTTGCTAACCATTTAGGTATTAATCTACAATTCCTTTACTAAAGGGATACTTTAGAGGCCCATTACTTGCCTTCTAGGAAGAACAAAGGAGGAAGCTTCAACAGGGAAATCTTTTTCCAACAGCCTTAAGGAAAAGGGCTTTGCATTTTTTAAGGTGAGTTTGCAATCCTTAGTCACTAAGGTAACTCCTCCACTGTGAGCAGTGTGACTCACATGGATCAGGAGAGCTTTTCAGAAAAGTTAAGATCTGCAGAATATAAGGAGAGAAGTAGTCCATGCAACACACAACTCTTAACACAGTGAAGGAAGTGAGAAAAATCAGGCTCTCCTTAGATTCATGCACAGGAGTTCACATCATGGAATCTTAATTGCCTGCACATATGCATCATTTTAACATCATTTATTGCCATGAAATACACAGATCTCACCTGCACACTTATAAAATTAGTTACAATTTCCCAAAACAAGTGAGTGTATAAGCTGCCACTCAGATTGTGTTCAGAAGTTATAGAGCAGCTGAATTAATTCCAGTTATGCTAAGGAGGAGAAATCGCTTTTTCTTTTTAAATAGCCCAATGCATTGCACATGGGTGATGCGTGATTTCCCAAGAGGGATTAAAAATATTTGGCCCTTCTTTAATAGCTGTTACCCAAGAACAGCAGAATGGTTTGCAGAACCAAGTCAGCATTACTTGTCTCATTCAGAATTTGACAGACTGAGCAGCTTAGGTACAAGAAGTCTATTTCCTTCACATCTCATAGTTAGTTAGCAACAAGAGGTGGGAAACTTGCATGTGCTTGCTCCACGCCTTGAGGCTTGTGTCTAGTGGAGTCCCTCAAGGGTCGGTACTGGGACCAGTACTATTCAATATATTCATCAATGACCTGGATGAGGGAACAGAGGGCACTGCCAGCAAGTTTGCTGATGACACAAAGCTGGGAGGAGTGGCTGACACGCCAGAGGGCTGTGCTGCCATCCAGAGAGACCTGGACAGGCTGGAGAGCTGGGCAGGGAAAAACTTAATGGAATATAATAAGGGCGAGTGTAGGGTGTTGCACCTGGGCAGGAACAACCCCAGGTTCCAGGATAGGTTGGGAAATGATCTACTAGAGAGCAGTGTAGGGGAAAGGGATCTGGGAGTCCTGGTGGACAGCAGGATGACCATGAGCCAGCCCTGTGCCCTTGTGGCCAGGAAGGCCAATGGCATCCTGGGGTGCATCAGAAGGGGTGTGGTTAGTAGGTCAAGAGAGGTTCTCCTCCCCCTCTACTCTGCCCTGGTGAGGCCACATCTGGAATATTGTGTCCAGTTCTGGGCCCCACAGTTCAAGAAGGACAGGGAACTGCTTGAGAGAGTCCAGCACGGAGCCACCAAGATGATGAAGGGAGTGGAGCATCTCCCTTATGAGGAAAGGCTGAGGGAGCTGGGCCTCTTTAGCTTGGAGAAGAGGAGGCTGAGGGGGGACCTCATTAATGTTTATAAATATATGAAGGGTGAGTGTCACAAGGATGGAACCAGACTCTTCTCGGTGACAACCAATGGTAGGACAAGGGGCAGTGGGTTTAAGCTGGAACACAGGAGGTTCCGCTTAAACTTGAGAAAGAACTTCTTTACGGTGAGGGTGCCAGAGCACTGGAACAGGCTGCCCAGGGAGGTTGTAGAATCTCCTTCTCTGGAGACATTCAAGACCCACCTGGACGCCTTCCTGTGTGAACTCATTTAGGTGTTCCTGCTCCAGCAGGGGGATTGGACTGGATGATCTTTGAGGTCCCTTCCAATCCCCAGCATTCTGTGATTCCACTATTAGGTGTCACTACCTCTCAGGTGTATATATGCTAGACTGGAACACACCCCACCGCCCCCACCCCCAGGTATCTGGGACTAAGGAAAGCATGTGCAGAGTTGCTGAAGCTGCATGGCATTCTGCTGCTGAGAGGTGAAGGGCTAGTCTTGCTTGCAGAAGATCTTTTAGATGCAACTTCTCCTTGTGGCGAGATGCTTACCAGGCTATGGAGAGATACGTGTAAGCAAACCTGCAACCCACAGCAATGCAGCCTTAAGCATCATGTGTGAAAACAATGCACAAAGCTTTTTGCTCACAGGACAAAACACACTGGCATTATTATGCCAAAGACAAAAATGAAAAGCTGCTGTCATGAAAAGGTGGCAAGCAAGGCTACCATGGATAACAACACGATAGAGACCCCTGACAATAAAGAGGACAGGAGAACAGAGCGTCATGGAACCATGCAGAAGTTTCATTCATCTTGTTATTGAGATAAAGTGGAACAAGTAGGCTGTGATCCCAGGATCCAGACAGACTCAAAAAAGCATCAAAAAAGACAAGCATGTGACATCACTTCTCAAAGTTTAACCCCCCCTCCCAAGCCTGCTTTGGAGAAAAGAAGGTTATTCCTGGTATAAACAAGACTCTGGTGGAAGAGACGAGACAAATCACGATACTGGGGAGGAGGAACATAGGGTAATGGAGAAATGGAACTCACCGGTGGTCCAGGCCTGCCGTCTAAACCTGAAGCACCCTGAACAGATGGGGGAGGGTTAACAAAAACAAGACAAGAGGAGAGGGGAGGAGGGTGAGGGAGAAAGGAGAGGGGAGAGGTGAGTGAAGCGGTGACTTGAGACAAACATATGCTTGCAATAAACAAAAATTAAAGATCTCAAGGACAGGTGATGGTACTTACAAGCAAACCAACAAAAACATAGAAACACTGAATACACATAATGTTGACCTGCAACTTTCAAATCCCCTTAAGAATGCAAATTTCCTGCTCTCAGTGCTGCCAGGAAAACCCCTGAGGAAGAAGCTGTTCTGTAACAGGTGATGCAAAGGACAATGTGACAGTGGAGTTGAAACCTGCATTGCCTTTGTGGCAGGCTGGGCAACAGAGACGAGACACAAGGCTCAGAGGTCTGTGCTCATGGAGGCATTTACAAGCAGGGCAGAGGCATCAACCACTCAAGTTCCTACCAAGAAACCCAGGTCCTGTAGGTGCACACAGTCAGCTGCAGCCTTGCTCCACTCTACATCCAGTTATTTGTAGGCTTATAAAACAGATGGCTTATCCCCCTGTGCCACCAGTGCAGACTTACACCAGACTGAGATTAAGTGGCACTTTTCTGTCTGCTTGGCTCTTGCCCTGGATTTTCTCTTCCATAAGACCTAACAGTGGTTCTGCCTAAGGCCCATCTAACCAAGTGTCTTGTCTCTGATGGTGGCCAGGAGAGAAAGCTTTGATAGAAGAGAGGTACCAAATAGTGAGTTTTCCTCCACTTGAGTATGACAAATTCCTCACCTTGTCAGCCACAGAGAGTAGCCCAAGGCTACTACAGACAATCAGTGCTGAAATGTGCTGAAATTCTGGCATGATGTCAAACCTTAAGTCATACAAGGAAAGGCAGCAGATCCAGCTGTGGGATTTTACAGTCTGTCTTTGAAATATTTCAGTACTTGTTTGGCAGTGCATTTAGTTTGACAGGCTGAAAACAGACTGGATCAGGCAAAGGAAAGCTTAATGAAGAGTGTTAGGTAGCTCTGAAAAGGGATACAAGGTCCAAAATATCTCTCTGATCTTACCAACAGCTCAGTAACTGTGCTTCCTAGTTGGCCAGCTGATATTGCTGATCCAAACACAAAACATTTCTAAGAGGACACTTCAGAGCCAGTCTTCCCTCCTCCACAGCTCAGGATGTGAAAAGTCAAGGCACCCTGGTTTCTCATGGGGCTCCCTGCTGTAGGAGAACCAGCTAGCACATTGCCTGCCACACTGATAAGCTTGTCAGGATAATTGCTGGGGTATCTTCTGCTCAGATTGTCACAGGAACCTCCTTCCCCTATTCTGATACCACACAGACTTGAGGGAGTAACTGTTTACATAGAAAGCTTCCGTTTGCTTTTCTCAGGGCAAAATGGGCACTGGGTTTTTACCACTCACTGCTTCACTGAGGCACAATCCTTTGCACACGAGCCTTCTGAAAGCATTGCTTTCTCCCCACTGGCTCTGCATGGAGCCAGTGAACACACTCGTGATGAGCTCACTTCAATGCCTAGAGTTAGATGAGATGCATCCATACCCTGGAAGGTAACTGCTACATAGCACAACTAAAAGAGGAAAACATTTCACAAACAAAGACACACACATTTCAGCCAAAGTCAGGGACAAGGGTGATCAAACACAGGCTGACAAAGTCACACAGTACACAAGATGCACTTTGTGGTGTTTGTTTCCAGGTAGTACCTCAGCAAAGGGAGAGGGCGTGCTCTGCCACTGGTGCTTTTTATGGGGAGAGAACCTGGGGGCTGGCAAAGCAACTGGATGGGACTGAGTCACCACTAATTCATTAGCAGCTGTCAGCTCAGACAGTGGGTGAAAAGGCTTTTAGCAGATGTGAGCTAAGAGCTTCACAAAGTCTTCAGGTTTGTATCTGAAGCTTCTGTAGCATCTTCATAATTCTGCCCAAATTCCTTCTTGCTAAGCAAAGCAGCACATTAACACTAGTCTGATGTGGCCGAGTACACACACAGCAGGGAACGTAGCAGGCTCCTACCGCATCACGGAAAGGATCGATTCCATTGCAGAAGTGATAGGGAAGTATTGCCTTGGGAAGAAGCTGGATTCATTCAGAACTACCAAGCTTTTGTACAAAGCCTGGCCCAGGTGATAAACTGCTGGGAAGGTGGAGTTTTTTCCTATGTCTTTTGGACTTCTGTTTCTGGTCTTGCCCCATTGCCCTGAAGTGCAAAGAACCCACAGGAAAGCTACTGCTTGTTTTTTCCCAATCCTGCCAGAAGCAGGAAGAATTAAAGCGATCGCTCACCTGCTCTAACAGACCTAAAGGATGAAGGTTCTGTATAGAAATCAAGGCTATACATTTAAAAAGCAAAGGCACAGTTATTTATAGATCATCTCTTTCTTTGACTTTACATATCAAATCCCTGCGTGCGTCTCCCATTGAGGGATCTTTTTACAGCTGATACGAGTTTGGCTCATAAAGTGCTGCTTGCTTCCTGAATACTTACGGGTAATCCCAGTGGCCCTCTGTCTCCTTTTTCACCCTGGGCACCCTTCTCTCCTTTCATTCCATCAATCCCCGCTTCCCCCTAAAGGAAGGATGGAGCAGAAAATAAACCCATCGTAACACCACTTATATAACAAACATTCCTCCATTCAGAGCACGCCGAAGCAGCAGAGAGGATACACGAGGCAGCAGAGCAATGCTTTAGCCTGATTCTCAGCCCAATCTGAAGAGAACCACTATCGGTCGAATGACCCCTGTGTGAGCATCTGTTTTAGGTCACAGGCAGTAAGAGGAGATTCAGGCCCAGTGGGTGAAGACAGTCAAAAGGGAACTGAGCTCACTTTTGTGTTGCTCTCCCTGCTACTGCAGGAGTGTCATGTAAATATAAGTAGCCTGAAGTTATCTGATAGGGTGGTTTTAAATTTTAAGATGTGGATTCATTGAAAGTGAATGACAGGTGTCTATAAGCTTTGAAAAAAACAATCGTACTGCAGTATTTTTTGGCAAGACTTTTGCAAATGCAAAGGCATCAGTTCCAAAATTTGAGAAAAAAAAATTTCACCATTCCTTTTCCAATAGTATTTTTTTAAATTCTAAAGTTTATAAACTATAAAGCAGTATTAAACAAAATATTCCTTTTTTATAAATTCAAAAATGCAACCCAAAGCTTCTTTCCCCCACCTCCTGTTGATAAGACATTGTAAAATACTATCTTGTCTGCATTTTGGAACAGAAGTATCAGAAGAACCAGGTTTGCACAGAAACAGTAAGCCTGCTTGCCCTACTCCTCTACAATTCTAGGGCAGGACATTGCTGGCTCACTCTGCCAGCACTCCAGTTTCCACACAGCCACGTATCCCTGCCCGCTGTCCTACAATGCTGTTTTGCTCAAGTACGTATCTGGAAGAGTTCCTTATTTCTGACATGTCCACAAAGGGTATGAAATGCTCTTCCTCACCACTACCAAATGCCCCATTACAAAAAGACTTACTACAAATTGCAGGCATGGAACAAGAACTTCCACACTCGGGGCAGCTCACTGCACTTGCTAATTAAGCCTACATGGATCCTCTGTTCAAGGAGAAACTAGTGCACCACTTCCTCTGTCTATAATCCAGTTGGTGCTGTGCAAGATTTTCACCTGCATTTGTTTGGCACATATTCCAAAGACAACTGCACCTTATGGAAGTTTCCCAGACACTTGAAAGCAGTGACTACTGAGTTACAGACAAGCAACTATCTGTAAGCAAGACCTGAAAAAAGATGAATCAGGATAAATATACCATCCCCTTTAGCACTCAAATAGAGCTGGAAATCAAATTCCAAGCATAACCAGAAGAATTAAGACATTTCCCATATTTTCCAAACTTTGCTAAGAATGTCAGAGGAAAAACACAGCTCTCCTTGAACATTTCCACTAAAATATTTTTTCATTGGGGTGTTCCATCTTACTACAGGCAAACCAATGGTGCCAGCTGAGCATAAACACATTTAGATGGAAATTAGAAAGCTTCTAATCACCAAGAACAGCAAAGTTCTTGAGTGGCTTTACAGCAGAATTTACAGGGTATAGAACCTGGCTAATTTTAAGCTGGAGCTCAGTTACTTAGGACTGTATGACAGGCTGTCCATCCTGCTGTACAGACCTTTACCCTGCAGACAAAGATTTCAACTATGTTCTCATGGGAAGATTTCCAAAGGCCAGTGGCTTCCCACTTCTCTGGGTGAAAACTGAAGAAAATGACCAGTTTTCTGGGTCCTAAAATGAGAGCTGCTAATCAATTTCCTTCAGGAAATTATCCAGAAATAGTTGTCCTCTTACTGAGATGGTAAATAACATTTTCAACCTACCAGGTTGTTACCGAAAAAGTCATGCACCTGGGACAGTCTAGTAGAATTTCAGTATGTAAAGTTCTGCAGCCTTACCTTCGGTCCTGGGAGGCCCTGAAGACCCTGTATTCGGGACGAGAGAAAATATGAGCAACGTTTATGGTTGTGCTTTAAAATCCAGGTATCCCAGTTCACTGTACAGCATAGAGCTTTTGCTTTCCAACTCACCGAGGGCACAAATGCTTAGCCTAGAGGCCTCTTTATTTGTGTAAAGAGCACTTCATGTACTCTTCTCATCTGGCAATGAGGAGGCTCTTGCCAAGAACAACCTGGCAGTGGGCCAGGCTTGCTATTAAGACCATTTTTGCAGTTGATCTCTTTAATCCCATCCATCCCCTCTTGCTACTGTCTTCCCTTTCATCTCAGATTAACATAACCTCTCTTTACCTGCCCAGTCCATCGTGGGTCTGACCTACCCTGGGGGATGGTTTTGGAAGTGATACTAAGCATGTTCCTGCTTCAACGCTGCAGTGTTTCTCACTGTTTTCTCCACCCAGAATCCTCCCCAACCACTACCCACTCTATCCTCATTCCCAGTGCCTTGCTTCTCAGATGAATCACTCAAAACTTACTGCAGGTCCTGGTGGGCCTTGGGGTCCAGGGGGGCCAGATATCTAGAAAGCAACACAAGAGAAGTCACTGTCGTAATCTGCTGCCCTCAGAGATGAAGGGGAACTGCTCAGAGGAAAGGCAGGGCACTGGGTGCAGGTGAGCTCTACTGGGCTTGGAAACCTGGACTTGCCCTAAGGACAGCGTTAGGAAGAAGCAGCAATCCAGGACAGAGTGGCTGAGAAGCAGCAGCAGGACTCGGGGGAGTGTTGTGCAGCTGTCACAGAAATTCAGGAGGAAGGAGAGCAGTGAATTTTTTTTTCAGAAAAAGGTCCACTTCCACTACCGTATCACCATGCCTGCAAGGAGGCACAAGGTCAACAGCCTAGCTGTTTCAAGAGGTAGGAAAGAAGGTGGCTGGCTCCACACACACGGAGAAGTGTACTGATAGCCTGTGGGACTCCTTGCTGCAGGACACTACAAAAGCTAGGAGGGAGCTTTGAGGGGAGAATGAACAAATTAATGATTCTAAACCCCACTGAAAAGTATACACATCTGTAGATACAGGCAGGTATTATTCAGGAAATCCCTTGACCACAAATGCTGAAGAAAATACTTGTTTTGTTTTCCATTATCTTCTATTCTTCCCCAGGCATTCATTATTGATTGCTTGTCATGAGCTAGATTGTTCTTATGTAGATGAAAAGTATGCCATCAGGAGCTAAAGGTGGCTGGCAATTCAGTTCCACACGATGAGACTTGCTGTCCTCAATGAAGGGTGTGTCATAAGAGGGTAGGAGGTACTAGGTTTCAGCAGCACTTCAGCCAAGTCATCCCTCCCCCTACTGCAGAAGAAAAATGAGAAAGGTGACCTACCGATTCTCCTGGATTTCCTTTGTCTCCACGCTCCCCAGGCTCGCCCTTCTGTCCCTGCACACAACAACAGACCCCGTCACCACCAGCTGCACTCTGGAGTCTTGCTCCATCAGGAGCCATCTGTGAATGACCCATATGCTGAGAAGCAGCAGTTCCCCAAAGGAGGAACAGGGACATACCATGTATTTCATAAACAGCTCACCTGTGGCTCTCCTGCATCTCTGCTTCCAGAGGAGACACCCTTCAAGGAGGAAGGCCTCTGGGAGTGGTATCTCATGGCTGTGCAAGGGGAGTGCCACAGGACTTTGCCTTTCTCTAACAGTGGCCTTACACCTCTCTGCCATACTACAGCTTCTTCAAGAGGGAGCACAGAAAGTGGGTCAGCAACACTGACATGCTGCCAGCAAACTAAGTGCCTCAGCTGACTTAGCCACGCAGGCTCTGCAGGCAACTGCCAGAGCCAGCACCTCCAGATGGCAATGGGAGCAATGCCCAGCTGGCCCCCTGCCTGCTGCTGGAGACCTGATGGACATCACTGACACCCAAGCACCTAACTTGACGGGGTACGGGCCTGAAGCTCCCGAGATACTCAGCACTTTGGTAAAAGAACCCTTGTGTGTTGGTCTATGTTGTTCTCTTTGCCAAGCAGGAAAGAGCAGCCCATCTTTTTCACTCTTACTGTCAATCCTGGAAGTCCAATGGGACCCGGCAATCCTGATGGTCCTGGCATCCCTTGGTCACCTCTTTCACCTTTCTCTCCAGTGGGGCCATCAAGACCCTATGGATCAAGAAAGATTTGCAAATATTTTGTAAGACAAAAGAGATATCATTGCAAGAGCTAAGACTGGCTCTGGTCATCCCAAGAACACACTGGAAATCCCAGCCAACCATCAGATGCCCAGGGAAATAGAGGGCTTCACTAGTATTGAAACTGGACGTGCAAATGCCTGAACATCCTCCTGTCATTGTGGATGTGCCAGTCCCCAGAGCAGGGATGGGGGACTGATTTCCTGCCTCCAGGTTCTGCTCACACTTATGCAGTTTGCTGGAGTCCATGCTAGAAGTCATTCTCCAGCAGCTAGCTGTTATGCCAGCAAGAGTTTTATCCTAGTCATGTTGTAGAGAGGCAGAAGCTTGTTGCCTAAAACCCTTTTGACTAGTGCTGGGGACACAGAGGTTGTGAAAGACTGAAGCTGGGAGACTGGGAACGCTGGCCCAGTTAGCGGCAGGGATGCAAGGGGTTACCCCATGCAGTTGTCCTACAAGAGGGGGGTGTGTGTGCTGGCAACTCAGCTGCCTTGCTCACAGTCAGGCCTGCTTGCCAGGCAGCAAGCTGAGGAAGTGACACAGTGCCCAGAGAGCAGTGCAGGCAGCTGGGGACAGCCACTCCAGCAAGATGGACAACACATCTACAAGGGAGCCAAGACCTCACTTCTATGTTGGTACACTTCATACAGCAGTGACAAGGTGCCTCCAGCACCCACCTCAGCTGGGCTCTGAGGTATCTGAGAAGTCCCAGGGCCTTGCCCCATAACCTGGATAGCCAGCAGTGCTCTGACAGGTTTCGATTTACTCACTGGTGAGCCGGCTTGTCCTGGCTCTCCTTTATCGCCCTTTTCTCCTGTGACCCCCATATGGCCAGGCTCTCCCTTTATTCCAGGTGGTCCATCCTTTCCTGGCAGTCCTTGGGGGCCGGAGGGGCCCATTTCTCCAGGCTTGCCACGTGGGCCCTAAAAGGAAATCAACACAAAACAGAGTGAAACATTTACAGATCAGAATAAGCTTACTCCGGCAGAGTGACTCCTTGGCCCAGAGACACTTTCACTGCTCCTCTTCTCACTCACAGTAACGCCATTTGAAGAGTCATGGGCAGGACAAAGTAGACTTGCCATGCCATCCCAATGACTCCTTATAAGTTAGGATTTTGATAAAACATCAATGCTCATTTTTGTGAAGCAAAATACTTTTTTCCCTGTGGGGAAAGCAACTGTGCAATGTCAGTGACTGAGATGGAACATGCTAATGCTGGATAAAAACACTGAAGGAAAGAGCAATCCACAGAGGTACCATGTCCTACCTTTTCACCATCATGGCCTGGAGGACCTGGCAAGCCAATTTCACCCTGAAACACAAAATTGTTACTTTGGCAGTTTGAAAGCAGCTATTCTGACTCCTTCTGGGAGGCATTGTGTTGATGAAGGGTGGGCACTGGCATTACAGAAATAGTCTGCAGGGACTCTGGTAACTAACAGTCACAGGAAAAAAAAGCATGGAAACCCCTGTTAAAACAGTACTTTGTGTGACTTCCTAAGAATTTCACCAGCCTTGTTTATCCTGACTCATAGTTCACAGCCCCAGTGCTAGAAGATAGTCCCCAGCCAACACAATTCCCGCATAGAGATCAGCTCCCATAAGCTGCTTCTAAAGGCGAGCACAAGTAGAAAGGATTCTTCATCTTTCAGATAAGGCATTATCATTGTGGGAAAAGAGATTTTCAGGATATTGTGCATGAGGAGGAGGGGTAGAAGCCAGTCTGAAAGCACTGGACAGGGAGTCCACTGGGGAGGGTTGTGTGGGGGAATTCTGCCTGGACTGCTCCCATATTTCCCTTAGCTCTGAAAGTGCTGAGCTGAGCAAATACCTTCTGTCCTGGTGGCCCTGGAGGTCCAGCCACACCCGGAAGTCCTGGGGGTCCCTAGATAAAGAAAAACTCATTTTCAGATTGTCAACAGGGCTTTTATTTTCATGTTTTGAAACCAAACAGCTCCTCTAAGTTTCAGCGGAAATCACAGGGGAATTTTCCCAAGGACTCCTAAAATTGCATTTCCTTGGAAAGCCGAGCAACGAAGTCCTGAATGAGCAGCAGGCCAGTCCGAAGTGAGTCATAGATATGTGTGTATTTCTTTAGGAGAATGTTCACAGCTATCTGCTCCTGAACTTAACAAGGTTTTCTCTTCCTATCTACAAAAGTGTACTTTTAGAGTAGAGATCATAGGAAACACTGTACTGCTCAGATCCCAAGCACAGCTTAAGCAGAGCTAAATGGCACTAGGGTTTTGAGCAGAATTCCTGACCCCTTTTAGCAGTTACCACTTTAGCAGACCTAGGGAGCTGTTTGGCCTAGCAAGTGGTTCTACTTACACCCGTTTTGTGCTGCCCTGTCATACTGCATTTTAAAAATCCATCTTTTTTCCTAACCAAGTTTCTTGTCCTGAGAAGCAAAATACAGGGATGCTTCTTCCTCTTATTTTGGTTCAAAATAATTACTCTGCTTCTCTTTTTTTTCAAAGGGCTTGTAGTCACTGCTGGTTTGAATGATCAGTTTTGTACAGGACTGTTATGTCAAGTTATACTTACCAATGGTGAAAATATGTCCTCCCCTCCCATCACAGAAAGCATCCACCACAGACTGCCAGTGTAAGCTTTCACACAAGGCACCCAAGCCCTCCTTTTTCTCTGCTTTGGTCAGCCCCCTTGCTCCTCCCTGCCCCTTCTGAGCACTCCCTGTTCTGAACAGCATGTACTACCTCTTAAAGCAGAGAAATAAAGGGCCTGATTAGAATTCAAGTGCCACAATCAGAAGGCAAGATGAGCTGGTCCTTCAGCTGTCAGCGCCCCCCCCTTTAGCTCCCAACAGCAAAGGCCAAATGTTTTAGCTATACCTAAATTGTCAGTCCATCTGCTCAGGATGAACATATGGCTACTTGCTTAAAACCACACAGCAAAGCTAGGAACTCACCATCAATGCCAAAGTTCGTATTTCCTAGAAGAAGGTAAAAAAAAATATCAAAAAATAAAAGAGTCATTTGAAAACTAAGCTTTTTCCTGGCGGTGGTTTGCTCTCCACTGACGTAACACTGTCCCAAACAAGCAAGGAGCCTACAAAATGAACAAAAGCAAGAAACCCATCTCCAAGTCCCATGGAGCTGTTGTTCTACCACTGTCCCTTTTTCCAAGCAGAACCCAGGCTAACCCAGCGATAGGCACGGCCACGTGCTCGCTGCAGACCATCAGCGCACGCTTCCGAGGAAGCTTTGCAGTCCTTTTATTCACCATCTATCCCAAGCCACAGGCCACTCCTAAGGGTATTTAGGTGACCTCTACATCCAACAGCGTTAATATTTCAACTAAACAAGGTGCACACATATTTACCAAATCACTATATGCAGTGAGCTGTGGGATGAAGGGGACTATAGAGCAACCAAGTAATTCCCTTTGCTGCTACTGCCAAGGAAGCAGATCTACATTTTTCCCAATTGTCTGCATCCCCTAGGAAACAATAAAGCACCCAGCAGTCACCTCGCAGGACAGGAGGGCAGTTGCTCACCTGGAGAGCCTCACTGATGTTACCATCATAGTCCATCATTTCATCCTTCCCAGGCTCTCCTTTGGGGCCCTGCAAAATACCAGCTCTTTAGCCAGGGCTTGAGGATTGCCCTTCCCATGAGGTACTCAGAGCTGTGGTTCACCCTCAAAAAGGGGCCTCAGAGGGGCCTGTTTCATGAACCTCTGGTTTTCCATTTATTAAACAAAGCTCTTAAAAGCACAATTTATAGAGGGAACACTACAGAAGTGTAGCCAGACAAGACCAGATCACCATGTTATGACTATTAAAGCTGGCAGATCTGGTAAGTGGTGAAGTTGAGGTCAGAATCCAGGAACTGGATTGTCTGACTGATTGTCAGACTTGAGCATGCACCAAACACCATCCTGCTGCCCTTGCTGATATGCCAAGGCCTTGAGTTCAGAGAAGGGTGTCCAGACCCACCTCTTACAAATGAGCTAAGCATTCACCCTCATGTAGCTCAGAAGACTTTTTTCCCCCCACTAAGGTGGGGGTATCTTCTGATGAGGGCATGGAGCGGAAAAATGGTCTGTCTCAAACTTAGTCATTGCCTAACTACAAGCACTTTTAGTGACGGCAAGAACATCTGTCAAGAAAGCAAAGCCTCAATCTAGACTGTCACTGCAGTCCCATTATCCTCAGACCCCTCTGAAGGGCTAAAACTCCTCAAGTGTTAGTGAAAGGACACCTACCCTTGGGCCCATGGGTCCCTGGTCGCCTTGTGAACCAGGTTCCCCCTGTAACAAGAAGAACAGTCTGTTAGCAAAGCCTATCCCTCCACTTGCTCAGACTTTAGGAATTGTTGTTTTCTGCTAGTCTTCTGAAACAATCCAGGACTAGACAGCTCAGTATTAAAATGTTCCTTTTCAGCTAAGTTTTGTACACGTAGGAACAAATTTGCAGCTACTGAACCTGCAACAGGGTTGCGCAGAAGCACTCCGTACCTTTTGCCCCCGTGACCCTACAGCGCCAGGCCGGCCAATGTCACCAGCTTCTCCCTGAAAGAAAGAGAAGGGGAAAGGGACAGGTTTGTATTGTGTGGAAGGGGTGTGACTTCACTGCTGGCTTTGCATTGCCAGGAGGAAGAACTGCACCAGCCAAGCACCCCCGCTGCGCTCCCTTCTGAGGTAACCCAAATCTCCTGCTGTGACTTCACACCACGTGCTCTTCTACTCAGTGCAGAGGGAATATTCAGGATGAAGGAAAGCACCCAATTCAGACCCAAAGTAAGTGCAGAGGAGGGCTGTTCCAAGTACATCTGAGATGGGATCTCAGATTTCAGTGTTCTTGGTGTCCTTTGCCAAGGGGCAGGATTTTACTGCTGCTGCTCCTTGAGGAAGTAGAAGAGGAAGAGGAGAGGAGATGTGGAGGGCCTCCATCCTGCCTCAAGTACCACAGGGACTAGGGGCTGTCATTGATTCTGAGCAACTGGTTTCTCACAGAGCCTATAGAGGAGTTATTTGAGTGTAAGGAGAGTATTTTCCTCCCAGAAACACAGTTCAAACTCTCTCACCTTCATAATTTAAAACAAAACTAAAGCACCCTGCAGAGCCTGATATCCCTTCAGCAGGTAACCAGAGGTGGGCACAGATGAATGCAACATTTACCCCTTCCAACACACCTGAGCACAATCCCTCACAACACACAACCCACTGGTGGAAAAAAAACACTCACCTTTGGTCCAGGGGGCCCAGGAAGACCTGGAGGGCCAGGTTCTCCTTTACCTCCTGCCAGGGCATTCTCAGCATTTCCCTTCTCTCCCTGTTTGCAAGGAAGAACAAGCCACATGTCACAGATTAGTCTCTCCATCTCTGTAATTTCACTTGACAAACTGTTGGCTTAGCAAGACAAGGTCCATCAGCTGGCCTCTTGACAGCCCAGAAAGGTCACTGCTCCAGAGCCAGAAGCTGCCCAGGTACCAGGCCAATATAATTCTGCCTGCATGCTCCACCTAGAGCCCTGCCAGCAGTCACAGCTGTCATCATCCCTTTGGCTGCAGTGCTGCTGCTCGCCCCTTACTCCCTAGGGCCATGTAAAACTGCCTGTGGACAGACCTCATACACAGCCTCCAGTTTGAACACAACTGTTTTCTTTTTCTGTTGAAACTGATCTGATAAAACCACCAGATGATGGATTTTTTGGTACATCTCCCTCTGGAGCTGTAGTCACCAGCCAGATAGTCAGCCCTGCAGACTGCATCCTTTGTGTGGAGCAGATACAAGGGCAGTCAACAGGAAAGCCTTGCTTGCACCGAGTTGTCACTACAACCTCATCCTTTCCTGAAATGACCACATGTCATTCAGTGCACTGTCCCCTTTCCCAAAGGAAAAGCACCCTGTGAAAGTCTGACTTGAAAGGTGGGATTTCTGTCCACACCACAGAGCACAGGGAAAAAGCCACCATTTCAGAGCTTAGCTTTAGCTGACCTGCCCTGGGTCTCTCCAAGCACACGGCTGCTCTCCCCACCCAGAGCACAGCAGTGCAGCTCCCAAAAAGCCCAACTCCTTCTCACACCTGGATCTTAGAGCAGGAGGGAGGTTGAAATGCCACGTTGCATCTGAGGTCATGCTTTTAAAGGGGAACTACAGGAACACAATTCCCTGGTCACATTCCCAGGACCACAGCCTCCCTCTCACTGAAGCTACATGATTCCTCACAAAAAGGCATCCTTTGTGTGACCCCATCACATCCCTGGCTGGGGCTTCTCACACTGACACCCAGCTGAGCTCTGCAGAACGTGCTGCTGTATGCTGCGACAGGGAAGGAGGAAAGGAGATGAGAGTGCCTGCCCCAAAACCAGAGAAGATACAAACCTTCATGCCAGGGAGTCCAGGAAGCCCAGGGTCACCAGCTCGTCCCTTCTCACCCTGTTGGCAAAACAGACATGCTCAGGGCTGACTCTGCAGGCTCTCTCTGTCCTGGAGGAGCAGCTAAGGGATGAGCTGCTTCTCATTTAAAATCCTCTTGTCCTTCCCCAGGGGATTTTATCTTAGGCATAGATAAGGCATCTTCCAGCAGTACCTGCTCAGGACAGCGAACCTTTTCTCCTGTCCTTTTGACTACCTCTGCATATCATTGCCATTTCTCTCCAAAGGAGGATGAGTGGGAAAGGGATCCAGGACCCCTTTCCTTATCACTCTGGTCAGCTAAACCCTATTCCCTGTGCATCCTTCAGTACAGGCTCTCCCCATTCCATATACACAGAGAAGCTGTTGCCCCAGGCAAATTTTATTTGGAGTGCAGGACTTTCTCCATGCTCTGATAGAGTTCAGCTCTTTTCACAGCAACTGTCCACTGCTTGAGTCCATCCCAGTTTCACACCTTCTCATTGCACGGTGAATTACACTGCTTTGCTTTGGCAAAGGTCTCACAACTAACATTCCCACACCTCTCCCAAGGGACACTTCCTGCTCCTGTTTCCTAACTCTAAATCCCAGTCTCATCATGCCCTTAAGAAAAAATAAAAAATAAAAAAAGCAGTGCAGCATCTCAGTTAGCAGCCAGGCTCCGAGACACAAAGTGGTGGTGAAAAGCAGTGAAAACAGGAGTGGCAAAAATGGCAAAGACAAAAGCTGACAGTGTAAATCCCCTGATAGGATGCCTGGAGAGCAAGGTCACAGGGTGAGCTGCATGAGGTACCACTGAGTATGGAGGATGCCACAGGGCAGTGAGCAATGGAGGGCAACCAGCATTCACTTAGTTAAGTAACTTTGCTTAGTTCACCATGACAGCTGGGTCATCTTTTGACTACTGGAGCTCAATTAGTGGTCTTCATGTTGAAGTTCTATTCAGCCTATTTGATCCAGCTGCTAAACTCATGGTTTCCAGCTACAGTGTTCTGTTCAGGAGTCTGCATTTTGCTAGGATAGAGAACGGTATCAGACTTCTGTTACCCTGAAGAGAAGTTTCAAATGCATCATCAGAAAAAGGAACATTCTTACCTGCAATCCTCACACCTCCAAGACTTAACAACTTGTACAGATTACAAAGAACAATTCAAAATCCTTTTCCCCAGCAGGTGCCTAGCTCTCTCCACTACAGCAGCACACCAGATCAGCAAGGCCAGCAAAGAGCTCCTCTTGGTGCCATGCCATTGCCTGCACAGGCTGGTGCTGCACACCAGTCTCGTCAGAGCTCAAGGGCACAAGTCTGACATGCAGGGGACTTGCATCAGTGCTCCAGGAACAGACATGCACCCCATGGAAAATAATTAACAAGCAGCAATCTTATTTTTTTAGGCAATTCTAGAGTGCAGTGACCCCTTTCCCTCCAGCTATCTGTAAGGCCCCACCCAGCTTTCTTCCCTGCCAGAGCGTGCACACTGCTGTCATAAATTAATGCTTCTCTTCCTGGAAAGATGGAAAATATTTGCAGGACCTCATGCCCAACAAAAAGGTTTGGCCTTTGGGGTTTTTGTAAGAATATAATCTCTAATCCCACCCCAGGCCTCTCTGAATCTCTGATTCAGCCTTGGTCAGTTTTTGGTATCCTACTTTTCATTCATGGACTAGTTTTTAGTACACATGCCTGTAAGAGCTACTGAAAACATCCTGTGCTGCCTGAACGATGATGTAAAGAAGCAGATTTCTTGAGGAGAGGGGTCAGATTACTGAATCAATCCCTGTTTAGGGTGTTATTTCTGGAGTCAAAAGATGCAGCACTGTCCTTGGCTGTTCCCAGGACAAGACTACATCCCAGGCATCTCACGCTGCTCTGTCTGTCACCAGCCCCCCCATCTCCTGCAAGCAGGAACACATAAACACACTTCAGCAAGGCGGGCGAGAGCCAGAAAAAGACACATAATCCCCGCAAGCACGACAACACAACACAAAGCAGGCTCCCGCCAGCTCCCGCTCGCAGGGAACACAGCACAGCGCTGCCAGGACACCAAGCCCAAACACACAATGTCCTACCCGCTGCCCCCTCTTCCCTGGCAAACCTGGGGGGCCCATCCTTCCTGGGACTCCAGGATCTCCCTTCATGGGCAAGAAAAGAGACAGAGAGTGTGTCTGTTACATGGCTGTCGCTGAAACATAACCCAACGAGCCTCAAACAAGAGGAGCCAGCTGTTCAGAAATCAAGCTGGCTGCTTAGTGATGGAGAGTGATGGGGTACTTTTGTACCATGCCCACCACAGGAACTCAAACCAGGTCATGCTACACTGAGACAGGGAAGACTGTGCAGGGCAGGTCATACAGTGCATGGCAAAACAGCTCCCTGCAGTAAAACAGGAAAACTTCTGGTGGACACAGAACTACTGGGAGGCAGAAGTGAACTGGGAAAGGGGGAGAAGAAATGTACTTGCTAAGCAAAGGGTTCTGTGCATATTTTGTGGAGTAGGGAGAAAAGAAGGAAGGCAGCTGGAGGGTGTTCCCATCAACCAGGCATGAGCAGGAGGGAGGGAATCTGCAGCACGGTCCCTGTCTCACTTGGCATCACTGTACAATACTACCATTTTGCTTACACTGGCAGGTGCCATTACAGCCTGGATTCGGGCACAAGGAAGTACAGAGCCATTCCTCAGCTCCCTCAGCTGCTCTGGGACCGGAAAAATACATAAACAAACCAGAAGTGCAGACTCAGAGCAAAGCCTAAGATTAGCCTGAGATTACCTTTTCTCCTGGAGTCCCAGGCTCGCCCTGTTGAGGAAGAGACAGGAATATAAAGTAAAAAACCAAGAGGAGAGAGTACAAAACTTACTCGAGCTGTCAGAGTGGAGGAAAGAACATTCATCTGTGGAGGCCTTGGGCTTGTAAATAATGTAAATGAGGGCATAAAGATGCTTTAAATGCATCTACTACTTGTGCCCGGAGCTTGTTTTATCTTCATTAGCCTAGGCTGCTATAAGAAACCAGCAAGCCTCAGACAAGGGGCTTTTATGAAACTGAGGAAGCACGTGGCAGTATTTCAAGAGAAGATTTACCAGATACAAGAGAACATAATAAGACAAGAGTAATCTGTTGGCATTAAAGAATTTGCCTACTCCTAGCCTTGTGCACACAGGAGTAGAGCAAGGCTGCGGGTTGCAGCTGGGGTGAGAAGGCTGTGTTGATATGGGATCAATGTGGCATCAAGAAGGAAAACCCTCCCCACCAGGCCTGGAGGCAACTTCTTTATTTCTGTCTTTTTCCCCAGCAGCTAGAGGGAATCAGGACAACAGGTCGTTGTTTCATCACCCATCTCGGATCCCCGAAGTAACTTCTAGCCTCCTAAATCTGCACCTGGCCCTTTGCTCTGTTGCCGTCCCGGCACTGCTATGGAGTATCACAGGTTGTTCCTCTTCCCAAAGCAACAGCAGTTCTTATATTCCCCTTAAGTGGGAGCTGTCCGACCATTTTCCCGAGTCTTGTGCTCTCCTGACTCAGCCCTTGCTCTTAGACCTGCCCTACTTAAGGCATTGCAGTGTGCTGTGAAACTGACCTTCATCCCTGCGGTGGCCATCCCAGGAGCGCCCTGGCAGAGAGAGGAAAGACAGGAACACCTTGTTTGAAATGAATTGGACACAAACTTTTAAAAACAAAACAGTATCAGCCAGGTAGAACTATAAAGGCAAAATCCACATCTTTTCCTTTCCAAAACTTGGAACTAATGCTGTAACACCACATAGCACGCATCCTCCTTCCTTGTGCAGGTCATTCACCTATGGTAGTGGCTCTGCTTTCCAGAAAGCTCCTCCAAAGGCAGACATCATGAGCCCAACCCACTCAAGACAACCATATTTCCACACCTCCCCCCATTTCAGTCCTGCAAGTAAAGCAAAGGCCAACAAGCAGAACAGTGTCAAAAAACTGAGGAATGCAGAGACAGACTGAGGGCCAAACACCCAGTTCAGCACTTGATCCCAGATACATCAGCTCAAGCATACCAAGAAAGGCCAGCTAATACCCCAGAGCCTTGGTCTTCCAGATATATTTCTCCTCATTCTGTTTTTATCACAGAAGACAAACCCTGCAGTGAAAAGTTTTCAGGAGAGCTCTGAAGCCAGCCACCTTAGGGGAAAAAAGACTTCTGAGCACTGCAATTCAGGCATCATTCTGCAGCACAGAGCAAGCCACCATCATGAGACCACAGAATCCAGCCTGCCCTGCAATCCAAGACAGGTGCTTCAAAACCCCAGGAGACAGCTGCTTCCACAGGGACAGTCATATTTCCCTCAATAGCACTGATGCAAAAAGCAGGTCTTCCCTATCATCCCTTTGCTCTGAAATCTGTGTACCCTGTGTTAGTATTAGTTAGGTTCTGGTAAAAAGGTCCAGTTACAAAAGCAAATATGATGGATAACAGAGGAGTAAGGAGAGGGGAGGAGGTGAAGTAGTGTTAGAAGGTGGGAAATGAGAGGAGTTGGAATGTAGCACATGAGGCAGAGAGGAGGACTGGAAGCCAAGTTCAAAGTGAAAAGAGCTTGGTAAAGTTCAAACAAGGAAGAGTGGGAAGCCAGAGAGCAGCAGGATCATACCTCTCAGCTTTCTGAAACAGAAATCAGGGACAAAGCTAAAAAACACAAGGACAGAAGATGGAGATCAGGGATTCTATGCAATAAATGGGGAAAATAAGCATTCCAGATCATTTCAAGGGTCAGTAGGTTTTAGTGAACATGGACCAGAGTCATGAAAGGGATTACATGCAGCAAGTGGCTTGAGTTAGGCTTTCACAATACATTCGGGATGCCTGCTCCTCGCTCTTTGGCCTTTAAATGGCAGCAAACGCAGATTATGTTATTTTCTAGTAATTTTCCTAAAACTGCAACGCACACGCATGCAGGCTTGCTCACACACTGACCCTGATTCACCGCTGCATTAGTCTGGGTTCACACTTGCACAGCCCCTCTGGTTGCAGCGGGCTAGCGCACAGCGCTGAAGGTTGCAGCCATCGCTTGGGACTCCCAACTGACAAAATGCCAATTCCCTAGAAACGGCGCTTGGCCGCTCTCACTAGCGTCAAGCATTAAACTCCTGATGTTGCGAGACAGCATCGGACTGGGCATGCCATTTGCTTTGTAAAACACCTTTCCCCTGCTACCTCCTTCATTAATTAGGCCCTACATTTTGCAATTTAGAAGCAGAAAGAATTTAGCTGAGGATAGTCATTGACTAACAGACACACACACAAATCCAGGTGATGCTTGCGCATCAGGGGCAGTCGAGTGGTATGGGTGAGATCAGGCAGACAAGCATCACTCCACTGCTTACAAGGTACCTTAGTGCCATGTCTTCCTGGCAGCCCTGGCATGCCTCTCTCCCCCTGGAAGCAGAGCAAGAAGCACAGAAAAAGAGAGCAAGAGACACAACGTGAGTCCTCCCAGGGCTCTATGAGGAGCACCTAGGGCATAGGTGATGAGAAAGCCTCCTGGGTGAGGTGGGGCACAACCCATTTCCCAACCTGACTCTCGCCAAGCTGACTGCCCTAGCCAGGGCCATTTCCCATCAGCAGTGCCTCCCAAGCCTCTTGTCTACAGCAGGACTGACCCTCCTGGAGTGCCACAGCAACACAGACAGTTTCTGCAGCCTGCTACCACATCTCATGCCATGGTATTCTGCATACATACAGTCTGCAGTGACTGTAGGATGAACAGACTTCTCTGGAGAAACAGAAAATCCAAGAGTTGCCTTGTATTGTTAGCCTGAATTTTATCTGGTGGTAAGTGGAAAATAAACCATCTTTAGACAGCCTGCTTACTGCTGTTATTTTGTTCTGAGCGTTTAGTGCTTGCTTGGAAGGCCTGATTAGCAGGGATATATATATATATATGCATTTTCAAAAAGCACTTTTGTAATTTGACATCCTGTGAGCTATATTTTGTAAAATACTGTCTAGTGCTATAATACACAAGACCTAGGCAATATGGGCACTTCCTGCCCTATGCAGGATACTTAACTAGGCCATAAGAATAAAGTAATAATTAGGAGTGCTTTATACTGGAGAAGCGGGGACCATGCTCAGTCCCTCCCTCCCAACCGTGCTGCTTGTTTTTATTCTTAAACAAGACTGAGAAGACAAGGGCAATGCTTTCTGCTGGGAGGCACTCACACTGCTTGCAGAGGCTGTCCCCACAGAGCAGCCCTGCGTGCGAAAGCAGTTTCCCACCCTAGAGACTTTCCTGGAAGAAACTGCCTGCCTGAAGAGCTGCTTAATTATTTATCTCTGCAAAAGCAAAGCCAC
This sequence comes from Caprimulgus europaeus, assembly GCA_907165065.1. The sequence continues at coordinate 36,943,337 of OU015529.1, read as the reverse complement.
CTCAGTAGGAGGGAAGCAAGGTAGCCCCTTACAGGGGGCAAGTTATAGAGCAACCACAGTACCCTGCATTTTCTGATGACGGCCTCAGCTCACTTGCACAGCCCCCACTGGCACTGGCAGGATCACACAGGCACTAAAGCTAATTAGAGAGCAGGAGCCATAAACGTGACACTGAACCATCAAAGAGCAGAAAGAAATGCCAAAGCCAGAGAATAATTCGGAAAAACAACTTTCCAGAACGTCTTTAAACCCTTACATATTTGAAAGCCTTCATAATACAGTAAGTAGCCATTGGGCTGATCCCTTTGTGATCCCCCCAGAAGGGCTGCACAAGGTGCCACAACCAGGCAGTCACAACCCACCAAAACCAGCACTGAAATGGCACAGCCAAGCCAGAAGCTGGGAAACATCCCCAAAAGTAGATGTGAAAGGCAAAATGCCCAGCACAGGTCCCAAGTAGGCTCCAGAAAGGTGGTCAGCAGTATCTCCCAGCTCTCCTGAGCTGATTTAAGAATCACCTCTATGCTCCCCAGTCTCCCTAGAAGAGTTAGGCGGCACTCCTCCCCTCTAGCACAGGTGAAACCCTCACACTCTCTTCCCCTACACCCAGTGTGAGCAGCTGTATACTCACTGGGTGCCAATCATGACAGAGCATGTCCCGTGCTGATCAGCTCATTAGCAGTACTGGTTACAGGCTGCCAATTAAAACAGAGACCTTTCCTTTTTTGCTTCTTGCTGTGAAAGGCAGATTATGAGGGGGTTATTGAGGAAGGCTATGGGCAGTTTCTTTATTCCTCCTTCCTCAGAGCAGGACAAAAAACCTCATCCTAAGGACTTTTCAATTAAAAAAAGAAAACATTAGTAAAGCTGAATGTGATGGCTAGGCTGGGAGACAATGAGTCAAATGCTTATTCAAATGACCCAGGTGATCAGACTTACTGGTTGTCTAATGACCTTCATGGGACATAGATGTAGGGCTCAAAACCACAGAATCATAGAACCGTCTGGGTTGGAAGGGACCTTAATGATCTTCCAGTTCCAACCCCCCTGCCATGAGCAGGGACACCTTCCACTAGACCAGGTTGCTCAAAGCCTCATCCAACCTGACCTTGAACACTTCCAGGGAGGACCATCCACAGCTTCTCTGGGCAACCTGGGCCAGTGTCTGACCACTCTCACAGTGAAGAATTTCTTCCTAATATCTAATCTAAACCTACCCTCTTCCAGTTTAAAGCCATGATCAAAGTAAAAATGGTGGCCACAGAAAAAAATAGCTAAAAGAGGATCTGTGTTGTGCTGCATCTGTCACTAGGGGAGGAGAGTTTATGAAGTGAACAAGGAGTCTGTGTAAAACCAGCAAAACTCTTCAGGCCTGAAATGTTCCTCGCTGCCATCAAAAGCAGTGATATGCCATGCAAAATTGGTCACTACAGCTAAACTATGAATCCTAGTGTTTGTCCTGGGCTCCTCAAAACAAAGAGAAGGTAAAATCTAGTGCAGGTAATTGGATCCAAAGGTGGACGCATCAAAAGCCTGCCAGAGTCTCAAACGATCCTCCTAGGTGGAAGGATGACAGGAAGAAGCAATTTCCAAAGACAACAAATGCGTGTGCTGTGCGGATGTTCGGGAGCTGCTACCGGGTGATGTCTGGCTGCTGATTTAGGGGTACCTCTGCACTTCCCTTTCAATTCCTCTGAGCAAAGAAAGGAAGTCAAGAGAAAAGTGATCCTGACAATAACAAATGGAAGTCTGTGTATGAAAGAAGAGGCTGCTATGGGACTGGGGAGGTGCCCCTTCAGATCTGTGATTTAGTACCACAAAAAGTGTAGCAGGTTTCTTCTCCATTCTTTATCAAGTGGGATGAATAAGGGCCCAAGCAGCAAAAGCATGTCTCCAGGGTTGCCTTTAGTCATTGTTCTCTGACATAGAACAGGGAAGGCTCTCATATGTGGATGACCTTGAGACACCACTGGAAGACTTGGAGACTTCCCCTTTGGCAGAGCCCAATCAAGGGCTGCTCAGTCCTTGTACATGGGTGCAAGCAGTGAAACACGGGAGTGGAAGCAGGGTGGAAAGCAGCTTCCCTTTCCAGTCTTTTCTCCCTCCCAGGCCACGCTCCAACTTCAGTCCTCCAGTTCAGCTTAATGGGAGAGCACCTGGCTGTTGAGACAGCAGCAAACAAACTCCTAGCCCCCAGAACACATTAGTTCTGGGTGTAATTCTGCTTTCATTTACATTGGCACAAACCAGAAGCAATTACTTTGTGCTTGACAGAATTACACCAATGTGAAGATGGACATAAGGGAACCATGGGACTTTATATGCATGTCAGGATTTCTGAGGAGGTATCATTTTCTTGTAGGAGGACAATCACTGCTGTTCTATTCAACTATTAACCCAGAGCTTGCATTCCCAAAGAACATTTCTTTAAACTTGCTGTAACACATCCATGTTAAGCTCTAAAGGGGCCTTTTCTCCCTTCAAATAGTAATCTACCCAGATGGAAAAAATATAGAAAGTGTATAAGCTGCACGATAAATGAGATGCATGCCACACACTAAATACTTGAAATGTATGTGTCACTATTAATGCTTTTCAAAGTATTACAGGACCAGTCTTTTCTCCTGATGTTTAAGATGTACGGCATGACACAGTATGCTCTGACTGTCATGAACACTTGCCAATGTTGTCATGTTTGAAGCACAGTCTACATTGAGTAATATACTTTAAATATATAGGTACAGTAAATTTCAGTCAGATAACATCTGGGCGTAGACCATATGAGCCTGTAAAAAGTGTCCAGAAACAGACAAAAAAGCCTGGTGCCAAACCTCAGCCTGAGTTGTAGAGTTTGAGGGGATTCGATGCGTCAGCTAACCAGATTTTATGAGGAAACCCCAGCCCAGCCCATCAAATGGAGAGATGTAACAAATCATTAGCAAGCTTCATAGTCAGAGAAATGCCTTTGGTTAAGAATCGAATTCCACCAAATGGATAAAGGCTGCTTTTATTGCCTGAGCTTGGAGTGTCTGTCTGTGGTTAATCAGAGCACAGATGTGTACTCCATTAAATACCCCACAGATCTGCCTCAGACCCAACTTCCTCTTACAACCCATCAGCCCAAGGAGCAGCATCTCCCGTGGTAGATGTACCATGGTAGAAAAACATATTTCTCATGCCTACCTTTATGCCAGCATCCCCTTTTTCACCCTGCCCGGCAAAGAAGAGAGAGGGAGGAAACAGAGAGAGGGACAGTGAACATGAGGAGAAATCAAGCAAGCAGTACAATTGTAACAGCAAGGGCCAAAGAGAAAGTAGTCGAAGGAGGGAGTGTGCAATAAATGCAACCCTAGGCCTCCAGAGGGAACTGCTCCTGATAACATGGTACCAGCCTGACCACTGGCTGCAGCCCACCCCTCTCTGGGAATGCAAGGCAGTTTATGTTGCTGGAGGTCACCCGTACTAATGCTTTCCTACATGTTTTGGGTGTAGACAAACCATCAAACCATTTCATGGATCAGAGCATCCTCATTCTCCCAGGCTTAATGCAAAAGCCTCTAAAGGCTAGGTCAGTTTTAAACTTTAACAGAGTGCTTGTGCAGGGCTGAACCTGGCCATGGCTCAGGACAGCGGGGAATTGCTCTGGACAAAAATTGCCCAAGGCCTTTACACAGGAGCAAGTTTTTCTGTGTGTATGGCTCATGTCTCCAGCCCCTGACCCTCTGTATTCCTTTAGCATGTCTCTAGGCTTGTGTGCCACTTATCTTCCCTTGGGAGATGGCCCCACTGACTCTAAGGGTTACCTTGGGGCCAGTAGCTCCAGGGAGGCCATGTGCACCAGGCAGGCCTGACTCGCCCACCTCACCCTGAGGAAGAGAAGAAAGAAAATGGAGGAAGAAAAAAAACACAGTAAGCAACAAGAAAAGGAGCCTGTGGGTTGCTTGAAAGGTCAGCAAAGATGTAAGAGGGAAGTTCCACACAGATGTGCCCACCACACACCAACCTACCATCTGGGTCTCTCTGGGAGAGGACCACCATTCTGCATCAAGAAAAATATTCAGGGTGCCAAACGTATGGATTGAAGGGAGCAGTCCTATGATCCTGTACGGTATCAGAGCTAACATCTTTGCTCAACTCATTGCCCTCTTTTCTCTTTCCCCTGACTCATTCACTAGGAAGGATCTTCTCCCTTACTTTCATCCATTCCTTCCAGCTTTCCCAGAGAAAGGTCACAACCTTGGGCTCATTGCTGCAAGACCAGTGCAGGCTCCTTGCTTGGTAAGTAGATTAGCCAGACAGGTTGTTTCATGTAAGAGGAGCTCGTAGGAGAGGCCCTCGCTGTGAGGTTGATGCAGGGACCCCCTCACCACTCCTGTGTGCTGAGAGCCGCCCGCCCAGCACTCACAGAACAGGATGGGCTCCTAATGGAAAAAACGACGGTTCACTAGAAGAAGAGGCAATAAATTGCGTCTGTCTGCAGGAGTGGGCTGTGGTCCACGGGGGCTATAATTTCCACTTCCTGACGTAACAAAAACTTCTCAGTTTATACAGAACTAATTAAAAAGCTCTCAGGTCTTGCCATTTTGCTCACAGAGCACCCATAAAGCAACATGGAGATAACACAGGACACAGGACTCTTGCCTGCTGGGAACATTCACCTTCCCCTTCTCCAGACGACATTTCTTTAGCAGTATCTGTACGTTCCCTCTCTCCCCTTTGATCTTCCTTTGTGTCTTTCCCCTGTCTCTCTTTCTGGCTCTTCATGACATCCTCTGGGCTTGACAACCCTGCTGTTAATTAGCTGCTTCTTAAGACATTTGGGCATTGCCAGCTTCTGCCTTTTAACCTGGAGCAGGATTGACTCTCCTGCTTTATTCCAGAGAGCAATACATAACCAGGGATTTGGCCCTTTCCAGGCTCCTGTTCAGGTCTGGACAAACAAGAGGCACATTTCAGCCTGGAAGTGGGTGTAGAGAGGCACACAGATGGGGAGACAACTGTACCATCACTACTGGAGAGTTAAAAATATTCTGAGTCCAGCCTCTCCTTACGCAGGTGATGGCAGGGGATCTGTGAGCCTGTCGCAGCCCCATGGCCAGTGGAAGCCAAGCTCAGCAAAGGGCTCCAGAGGAGTCCACAGATTTGCATCTGTGATCCCACAAGACATCAGAGCAGCTTAATCAATTTAACAATATTTAAGCTCCCTTTCTTACCTTTCTGCCAGGGTATCCCTGAATCCCAGCGTCTCCCTGCAAAAGGCAGTAAGACAAAAGAAAGTGAGGCTTGGCCTGAGAAGGACAAATCCATGCCCCTTCCTCTGGGGAGATGTTGGGATGAAAAGGCACTTCCTGGAGAAAATTCACCTTTTGCTCAGTGTGACTCCACCGAGTCCCTGACCCTTCAGACCCGTGGGTCACTGTTACCTGCACTGGACTGAGCCCTTGCAGGAAAGGTGCAATAAGCACTGGCAACTGGATAACTCATGCCAGCTCTGAGCCCCAGCTCTGTGGTTCCTATCTCTTCACCCTGGTTAAATACCTCGAATAAAAACAGAGGGGGGTGGGTGGGTGGAGCTGAAAAACAACAACCACCACCCCCAACTTGCATTTTGGCAAGTGAATAAATGGGAAACTGTGGTGGAGTTAACAATAGCGTTGCAAAATCAGTTCCTGAAGCGCTGGTAAATGCTTTGAGAGTGGAAGAAGCCAATAAAGCTGTGTGTGGCAAAAAATTTTGCAAGAGGGACTGATGAGGCGTGCATTGCTCAGTCAAGATGCAACTCAGACAGGTCGCCTGTACAAAACCCATGAGTCAGCATACGGGCCAGGCCCCAAAGGCAGTACTGAGCTGGGCTGGAAACCTTTCTCAGCTATTTGATGCAACCTCCTTTCCCCCTCCCCCACCTGTGAAAATGTACACATCTCTCCTTGCCAGGAGTGTCTACCTCTCTGTTTATCACCTTGCTCCCTCTAAGCGCGGCGAGATGTCTCACCTTTGGTCCAGGAGGCCCAGGTAAGCCCTGTAGATAAAACAGACACTGGAGTTGGCACATACAGACAATGTTATGTAGGCTGCAGGGTGATGGTAGATGCTGAGTGCTTTAGTTTGTAATGCCCCTTTACAGAGATGATTGGCACATGAAGGCACAGATGAAGGTCAAGTATCCCCGATCTATTCTTCACATAGATGAGTACTATCTTAAGCCACATTCCCAAATAAATTCACACCCATAGTGCTCCATCCCCCCAGGCCTGGTCTCACTGAACCTGAAGACCAAAAAGCTGCTCTGCCTTATGCATTATGCTCCAAAATCTTTTCTGTTCTCTGGCTTTGCTTCAGAAACTTGTTCCCAGCCCACTGTGCAACTCTGGAGTAAATCAGATGTTTGCAGCTTCCTCCGACAAGCTAAATAGAGAGAATATATTAACAAACAAACCACTTGTGTTTTTAAGTGAGAAATAACCAAACAATTTACCTGATAAGAACTATGAAGTATACCAGATATGTGTGTATGTAAATATAAATAAACAAAATACCCATACAGGAGCTGCCTTCCTGATGTGAGCAGACGGAAGGAAGAAACTACTCTAGATATGCTCTGATGCCTATACCACCCTTGGTGTTGCCTGCTTATAGCAATACAAATGTTTAGTCATCACATCTTTGGCTCTTAGAGCTCTGACAGATGAGAATGCTTACAAGACACTCAACTTCTATATTGTGTGTAGAGAGGTGCTCTTGCCTCAGGGGACAAGACTTCTGCTAGCAGGCCTTGAAAACTCTTGGAGATGGAAACTCCTTTCATGCTGCAGTCGCTGCAGGGCCAGCATTCCATGTTTCTCCCCACAGCTCCCAGGAATGGAGCTGGTTTCTGGTACCCACCTTGCCATCTCTGCCAGGCTTCCCAGGTTCTCCTGCTCTGCCCTGTTGCAAGAGAAAGGTACATTAGCAGGATTTTCTGCCCTGTTCCCTGCCATTTAGCAATGGTGTTATTTTCAATGCTTCTGTTTTCGCCCTTCTTGGCTGCTTGCTACCAGCCTGAGAACCAGACAAGGGCAGGACTTCAAAGGGGTTACAAGGACTCTTTATCAGTCAGGTTTCTGCTGTGAGGAGGATAATTACACCCCATGTGTCACTTCCTCGCCAAGACTGTCTGCAGAGGCTGAGGAGGAGGAAATAGGCCTGGTGTCACCCGCTCACATGTGCGTGTCCAGATAGCAACAGTACAGGGCACACACCTCCACCTTCCCTCCTGCTCCCCCTCCTTCCTGAGAACTTCTTCCTCCCCACACATCTGTGTCCCCTGCAAATCTCCTGTCCGTGGCGATCTTGGCTTCAGAAGAGGCAACAAAGGCCAGAGGAAATTGTCTGTACCCTAGGGAAAGAGGAAGCAGAAGGGGTTTTATGTAACTGGACTTACAGGTGGCCCAACTGGTCCGGGCTGTCCTGGGGTTCCTTTGGGTCCAGCTGGTCCAGTGGGCCCTGGTGGACCAGGGGGCCCCGGGGGACCTTGAATTCCCGCTTGTCCTTGTTCACCCTGAGGTTCATTAAAACAAGGGGTTATCAGCAGGCAGAGCAAATCCGTCACACCACCACCCCAAGGGCCCAAGGCAAGTCAGCCTGGCTGAAGCAGAAGAGGTAGAAGCAAGTCCCGAGTTAGTGCCAGGAGAGGTTTCCAAGAGTGAGGCAGAGCCCCGCTGAGGATGGATGGACAGCAGGAGCCAGTACCCTATGGTTTGCAAAGACAACTAAGGCCACCTTGGCAGAGCTCTCTTTAAAAGAGATCTACAGATGACTGAGCAGTCCAAAGAGATCTTTTTTCTTTGTAAGTCAGTCAAGCACAATTTATGTATTAAGGACCAATGTCTCTTGAGCTTCTCAGGAGAACTTTCCAAAGCACTTGACAGTCATATGTGAAGTAAAGCCCCTGGTGACCACACTAGCATTTCCAGGCAAAGCCACAGTGTCTCACCTCAGCCTATTTTTTCCCCCCCGTGCTATATTTGTTGGACAACATTCTCTCTGTTTTGCCAAGGACCAAAAGTAGAAACGCCACAAAACCAAAAGAAAATAACACGATCATCATGGCATTTCTGGACCCTGCCCAAAACAGGCCTATGTATGCCAGGCAGAGCCTGTTTTTGTAAGATTTAACAAGCTACTGCGTGCGGAGCCACCTGCCATTTTAAGCTCTCTGAATGAAGCCGTTTCAGCCGGTTCCTCCCGAGGCCCCTCAGTAGCCATTCGACGGCTGTGGCTCATGCCTCAGCAATGTCATCTGGCCCAAAGGACCTGGACTCGGGACCAGGCGGCGCTGAGGAGACAGTGGGTTGGAAGCGCCACGTTTGAATACCAGACTGCTGATCTATAATTGATGAATCCAGCAAACTCCTAAGGCACCATGGCACCCCTGCTAAGCTGTTCATCTCATAGGGTTCCCTCCCATTCCTGCCCCCCCGAGATAAAATATCATGACATCCTACTGCTAGCAACCCAATTTAAATTTGAAAAATTCTCCTTAATGTGTCCACAGGAAGCTAGCAATCAAACATGGATGTTTCTCAATTATAACTCAGTGGGTGTGCAGTTGGGTCTCTGCTGCATTTATCCTCTCTACAGCCTTATACCCTGCTGCTGGGTAAAACTAAGTCTGCTCTCACGCACTCGTGTGCAGGAGAAGGCATGAAATCTGTCCCCTGCATGTGTTCCTAACAAGTGTGCTGTTTATCCTGGCTGCCTTTAGTAAAACATGCAGATACAGGGATGTTTGCTTTATTTAGAATGATAAATGAAAGTAATAAGCTGCAAATTTCATCCCTTCTGCCATGAGCTCTATTTAAAAGAAAATTTCCGACATGTGGGCCAGGCTCACGGGAAGCTCAGTCATGTGTGGAGCAACAGCCCTTCTCCCCCCAGAGAGCTGCTGTCTGACCCGCAGCCCACACTGGGAAACCTGCTGAGCCGGGTAAGGAAGGTGGCCTTTCTTTTCCTCATTTTCTAAGTGGATCCTGGTTTATCCTACGGCCCAGGCAAAGGGGACAAAGGATGCTTCCTGAGCTTCCCTGTCCTCCGTACTCAGTGCTATTCAACAGTCCTGTAAACGGTTGCATAGCTTTTAAATTGAGGAGGGAATTTGGATCCAATGAAGACAAGAGGTTTGGAGGACACTAGATTTACTCTTGCCCTGACTTCTCAGTCCAATTTCAGAGACTTCCCTCCTGTTTTATCTTATGGCATCCCCACCATGTATGCATGAAGGAAGGCAGAGGAAGCTGTGCTGTCTCCCTTTGGCTCTCCCTCCTCTATTCACACCTCAGGCGCTCTCTGTCGGCCCAGGCCACATTCCAGATTTAGGGCACTAAAATGCAGCACGGGTGTTGGCAGCCTGGCAGGGAATGGGGAGACCAGGAGCCCTGCCCCAGCACAGGGAGTGGCTGGAAGGAGCTCAACCAAACACCCGTTTGCATTGCCTTTGCATTGCCGCATCGGACAGAGTGTGCGTTGTGTAAGCGAGTGCCTGTCCATGCAGATCCCTAAACACACAAAACGTTATTACCACATCATTATAGTCTTATTAATGCATTCAGTACAAAAAGAGCACCACAGATCTAACTGGATGGTAAGTGGATACAGTAAGTTGGAGGTCAGGTGTCATTTTTATCAGATGTCATTCTATATTTTTAGCCGTTGACTGGAGCTATTTTTCAGTTCTTTTAAACACCAGTTAGCCACCCCAGTGGTGCCTCAGCAATACAATGCTTGTTCAGCCTCTTAACACAGGTCTGCGCTCAGCCCATGTCTCCGCTAAGCCCAAGCCCTTGAGCAGAGCACTCTTGCTGATGTGCTTGGAGGCAGCAGCAGGATTTTCCTCTCTCAGGCACTGGTGCTAACATTTACTTTGCAGCCTTGCATTTTTCCTTAGTATTCACATGTTGGGCTTCTGGAATTGCTTAGTGCTGGCAGATCTGTAGGAGTGGATTACACTTTGTTGCGCTCAGGGAATGAATATAGCAATGGCAAAACGGATCACAGCAAAATTCTCCGGTGAAGTTAGACTCTGGGGCCAGAGGAAATTTGCAGCCCTGGTTGTCGACAGGACGTGGGGCAGCTATTCAAGTTTCCCACTTCATCCTGGATACAAACTTCAGCTTTCAAAGCCTTCCCAAGAGGTCAGTCCTTGGCCTGGCTCTCCAGACTGTCACTTTGAAGGGCAACCAGCGCAAGTCGTGGGGCTTTGTGTGGTGCGAGCACTGAATCGATAGAAGCTGAACTGAGACCACAGGATCGAGTGATAATGTCAGGATTTTGCCAGCACTGGGCAAGGAGCAGGCACCTCATGGTAAAGGCTTGTATGGCAGGCTGCAGTTCCCTGCTAGCATCTGACTGTCTAGACAGGCAGCGGGGTGACAAAACCCAGCCACTTAATAGAGGGTGCCCAGCACACTTCAGCGGGGTAATTACAGCGGTTTGTCCACACGGGAAAGTTAATCCCAATTGATGAAACAAGGGAGCTTAAAGTGGGCTCATTAAAAGCCACATGAACTCTGACTATGGACACTCTTATTCAATTCATATGTCCATAATTCATTTCATTAATTCATTCCCAAAATAAACTAAACTAAACTTGAATTATGGCCCTGGAAACCAAAATAAATGTGTTTACACAAAGATTTAATGCAATTTAATGAAACCATTATAAAAGCTTATTTAAACACATTTTCCCAAGTGTCTCAGACTAGACTAGCCCTTAGAAGAAGCATTTGCCTATTCATTCATCTCAGTTAAATTTCACAGACATTAGCTGATTTTCAGCAAGAGTTTTCTAACTTCTTCTGGAGATTGAAAATGCAGGAACTGACTCCTTAAGGTAGGCGACTGTTTGTCGACAGTCCTGAGAACAGTTTCATGGCTCATTTCTTTTAGTTGAAAAATCTGGCTTCACTGCATTTCTTTTCAGCTACATTATCACATCAAAGATTTCCTCCCCTTGAAAGAAAGTCCCTTAGCTCTGCTCGAACCTCTTGGAAATCCCTCTGTAGGGGAAGAAAGACAGGTAGCAAGCTGATCAGGGTAGCATCAGGGTAGACTTAGAAACAGGCAACAAGGAGAAGTCTACCTGGAAAGTGCGTCTCTTTATGACCGGAGGTGGAGCCAGCCGCACTGAATTGAGGAGAGGCAACAGCTGAAGAAGATCAAACGAGAAGGTCGCAGGGCAAAAGAGGCCATTAGGGCACCAAGAGTCAGAGAGCAGCCAGGGGAGAGAACAGAGAAGAGGGTAACAGAGATATTGCCATGAAAATAAACCACCACGTGAGAGCTGCACACGGAGGGTGCACAGCACAGGTACCTGCCAGCAGACCTCTGAGCTCCTCTGCACCATGTGTTGCTCACAGGGGCACTTGTGTCAGGTTCTGACTCAGCTTCACGGCTCTCCTCAGGCAATATTTACTGCAAGACATCCCATCTCTGGCTCTGCTAAGCTCTCCAGTGACAGGACTGTTTCTCTTCATTTCCCATCCTCAGATTTGAGGCAACTATCAAAATGCCAATTTTCTCCAAATTTTCCAAGTGCAGTTTCCTATTTCTTTCTATCTTCCCTTACAAGAAACAGAGTTCATCTCAGGGCCCCACACTTCCTCAGGGTGTGGAAGGGAGTGGAGAGAGGCGAGCTGGGATCAGCAGCAGGCATCAGGGCCAGCAAACAGGTCCTGGTGTAGTGCATTTAGCTGGACAGACACGAAGACTAGACCTTAGTGCCTCTGAGCCCTGAGCAGGGTATGGCCTTGGGAGCTGTGCTTTGCTTTTCCTCATTTAAGAGTAACATCAGCCTCTGACTGCTTATAGCCAGGAATGCTGCCTTAGGGCACAAAGCTGACCCGGACACACAGAAATCAAATGCACTAAAGCTCAGGAGCATTTGTTCATCCTTCTGCTGTATCCAGTTTCCACTTGCATGCATGCTGCTGTCAGCCTGGCACCCACCGTGCCGGCTCCAGGCCCAGGAATGCTCCTCTGGCCTGATCCACTTTCCTGTTCCTATCAGTTTTCCATTGAAGCTGCTCTTAATTTACACAGGCAGAAGAGAAAGAGGCCTTCTGTCCTCAGACACAAAAATGTGCCCCTGCGTGCAACGTTTCCCCATGTGAGCTGTACGCTCAGATCTGAGAGGTGTGCCCAGAGGTCTCCCACCACAGTAACCGTACACATCCAAGCAGCACCCTTTAATCCCTTTAAACATTGTTCTTCATGTTTGCAGTGAAAGCGAGGATCCAGTCCTGTTGCAAAGTGAAGTGACAACCCAATATTGCAGCATCGCCGCTGATCCACATAGCCAGAAGCTATTGCAACAGAAGCAGCGCTGCTGGAAAATCAGCAGAGATTATTATACCTGAAGGAAATCCTTCTCTTTCTAAAAGACAGTGCAGGAGGCCCCATAGCTCAGGACAGCATTCAGGACTGCACCAATCTTCTCAAGGGGGATGTTACTGTAAATTCCCATACCCCCAGGCTAGGTGTGCCTAGCATCTCTGTACAAGTGATCCAGACCCAGCTGAGCTGGCTTTGCCTGGCTCCTCAAGTACTGAAATGTATCTGAAATATTACACAGCTTACAGGAAAGCAGAGGAAGGATGCTGGAAATTACAAGGAGGGAAATGGAGTGAAGCTGTCCTGAAAATAGGAGAGATAAGACCCAATGGTGGATTCAGGTGAAGCGGGAGAGTTTAGAGAACAAACTTGAAGCCTCTTCCACCCAGCTCCTGCCCTGCCCACTCTGCATCACAATGGCAAGTTTTTTTCAGAAGGCAGCATGCAATATTGGATCCACACCCTCGTGCCTTTGCATCAGAACTAGGCTCCATCAGACCGTTACCCACAAACCTTCAGTGTAAGGATCTGGTTAGAGCGCAGGGCTGCAAGGGTGGTACTTAGGTATTCCTAGGGGACAGTGAAGACACATGACACAAATGGGGTCAGTTAGATACGCAGCATTTCTGAGAGCTGACAGAGCACAGCTGGTTCCCGCCTTTCCCTGAGCGCCCTTCCCCAGGGCGGCACTTTGGAGAAGCTCAAACGGTCAGCTCACACGGAATGGGCAGCCCAACGCCTGTCCCTCACAGGAGTGCCGGCTATACAGACTGATACCAAAAAAAGATAGGAAACTACAACATGAGCCAAGGCATGCATTCTAACCTTGTGTTTCCTTCCTAAGAAAACAAAGATGAAACAAAACTGAAACAACATCCCTGGTTTTTCAGGATGCTGGTTTTAATTTCCTCTCCCAGAACATCTAACAAAAGACCCTGTCAATCAGTAAAGCGAGAACAAACTGCAATTCAGTCAAACATAGCATTTTTGCAACAAGGCTTCCTAATTTTCATTTTGGGAAGAGAGGGAATGGCACCTCTGTTGGCTGATTTGTGCCAGACCCTTTGGGACAGCCCACCCTTGAGCTGATCTGAGGACAGTCACCCTTCCCATGAGCATGTCTCTGCCTTGGAACAATTCATGGACTTTTCAAAATGTTGAGCTTGCTGCCTCATGAGACCAGAAGTAACTCCATGAGAGCCAAGGAAACATCAAACATCACCAGTCTTTGCTGGGACATGAGGCTTTGCTTCTGCCCTTTCCCCGCTGCCACAGCCCTGCAGTGTGTCACCCTGTGGTACAACCCAGCCCACCAAACCAGTGTGCCTTTGCCCCCAGCTCTGACTGAGCCCAGGCTACTCGTAGTGATGCACAATCTGCACCTCCGTATCCCAGTACTGCTGCGAGTCCTGCCACTGCTTTTCACCTTGAGCACTGAGGACAGTTAGAGCCAAGGGCTGTAACAGGAACCCAGGACACCTCTCGGGTGAACATTGTTGTTAGCTTCTTTTTAACATAACAATCTAGTGAGCCGCCTTGACCAAATAAACACAGCTGACTGGCTATTATTGTACGGGGGCTGGCACATACCCACGGCCCCCTTCTCCCTTGCTGCCGGCCAAGCTCTCTCCCCTGCGTCTGCCACACAGAGCATCCAGAGCCCTGCTCCCTCAGGGCCAGGGACCAGAGCCCAGCTAATTGTCCAGAGGCCCGCCAAAAACAAACAGAAGGCCCTTAAGCCTGTCTCCCTGTACACCCAGATTACAAATTCCAGCCACTTCATATGATGTCATTCCAATGCATTTCCAGTGGCTTTTCAGCACTCTGGTTGTTTTTAGAGCTGGTTAAATTTTACCGCTGTAATCCCCTCAAACCCCATGATGTACTCTCTCCTCTCTTGGCTGTGGTACATGCCAGCCAGGCCAGGACAAAGGGGCAAGTGGGGCAACATCCTGGCTTTCGTTAAACCGTTCTAGTCATCAACCCTCCCCCTCCACCTCTTCTTTGCAGGCAGAAAGCCCACCCGGTTGGGGGACCGGCATGGGGATCAGCTCACTAGGGACCAGACAGAGCACCGTGGCCAGGGGTGGTCAGGGTCACTTTTGTGCAGGGAGCACAACCCTTCCCCTTGTCTCTCTGCAGGGTTGTAGCCAGCATGAGGGAGAGGAAAAAGGGAGGAATGTTGACAGAGTCTCCCTGAGGTCTGCAAACCCCGCACTGCTCCTTGCCATGCAACCGCAGCAGACTCTGCGGAAGCAGGACAGAGCTGATGCAGCAGCACAAGGTGTGAGTGGGTGACCTCTACTCCTCCAGAAAGCCCAGGTGTTCTTGGTTTTGTGGTAAGAACATGAACCTTCCCCGCCCTGGCACAGAGCTTGGGAGGGTCTCCAGGAAGCAGCAATGACAGCATTAGCTGGGGGTCAGCTCCAGTGGCCAGGAACAGACCGGAGAACCAACATCCCTCCTGGAAAACCTTATCGGTTGCTTTTCTGTGAAACACATCAATCAGGCGAGCGCTGCCCTCGGGGCCCCAGTGACGCATCTTGTTAATGAAACGATCTGTATTTCCAACAAAAAGCCATTCAAACGAAGGAGGATTAACATGCAGGAAGGCACGGGACAGACGATAATAACACTAATGACTTACCCTGTGCGGGTACTCTGCACACTGACCCTGTGAAAGAAGGGGATTAAAAGGAAAGAGTTTAAGCCATGAACAGAGAAGACCAAAACAGACATACGGGGTCAGATGCAGAAGGTGCAAATCATTGTGACTACATTGAATTCAGCACAGCTATGCCAATTTGCACCCAACAAGCACCCTGCCTCCTGTCCCCTATCCCCAGAGCCTGCTGTTCTTGCTGTGTTTCTCAGCCATTCAAAGTCAGGCCAAGCAGCACCAAGTCCATCGAGTCTCTTCCCTGCTCACTTTTTACAGTTAATTTTCAACATGTCTCCAGAAAAATTACCTTTTCTCCTTTTTGTCCTGGAGGTCCCTATAAAAGAAAAGTTATTTTAAAAGCCCTCAGTAAATGAAGGAGTTCAGTGCATGCAAGGGGAAAGGAATTAGGAGGAGGTGCGATTGCAAGAGATCAGATACTTACAGGTTGTCCTCTGGGACCTGCAGCACCCTTTAAAGAAACACATTGTTGTGAATGCGAGATGGATTCCCATTTACAGTGACTAGAAGGCAAAAACTCCAAGCACATGGAGTAGGTGGAAACTCAGCTTTTAAAAACAATTGTGCACAAAAGTTCCCAAGAGAGATCTGGGTTCCCTTTGTTACTCTAGAGGAATGAAAATGGACACATGTTCTGGCTGCACTGCAGGGGGGAATTATTAAAAGGAAAGGGCAAAAATCATCAGGAAAACACACCCTTATTGTTCCCAGGACCCCAGCTGACAGCACATCTCCTCAGTCGATGCACTGGGATCAAACCAGAAGCAGCCAGGGCTGAAGCCTGAGCTGCAACTGCCTGAGCCAGGGTTGTGCAACTGGGGGATGTCACTTCACCCCTCCACCTAGGAGTGCGGAAGGGGAATCTTCACCATGTGCTCGACAGAGGGTTACACTGACACTCAGTCTCAAAAAACAGAATTAACAGAAGAAAATATTCAGCATTTCAGTTAGTGAAGGTGACTACAATGCTGCTAGCTTGGCATACTCATGTTTGGGGATTTTATCATCAGAGACGTTGAGAGGAACAAGACTACATTTAGGTTTCTATCAAGTGTAGCCTAAGTTTATAATTTTCAACCAAAAGCATTTTAGTACAATGCACATATGAAACAGGAGAAAGAAAGATATTTAATATTAAAAATACATTTTTTTTTCATTAGAGAAGTTGAAAGCTGCCTGATGGGTTTTCAGAAAACTTTCCATCAACTTTTACTTCTGCTATGAGGCCAACCACAAAACATGCCAGCTCCTAGAGTATATTTAAAGAACATAATTGCTGACTGGAAGGAAAACATATCCCATGCATAACTAGAGACTTGCTGTTGTGACATGATGAATCTGATAGTCATAATGTAAGAATTACAGACGTACATCCCAGCACTGCTATTATGAAGTTACAGAATTAGGGACGCAGATAGCGCATTAACTGAACGAGGATCAGTACCCTGCCTACGAGCTTGTTTCCAGCTGAGAGGCAACGTCATTTCAAACCAACCCATTACCCACAGACAAACTTTTTTTTTTTTTACCATCTCTCCCTTCTGTCCAGGATGACCCTGCAAAAGAAAGAAAACATGCATCAACTTCAGCCACTGTAGTGTCTAGAAGATGTTGGCTTAACCCACTCACCCCTTTCCTGGGGAGGTGCCTGCAATTACTATACCTTGTCAAGGGAGATGCAATGCCATGCATGGTCACACACCTAACAGGACACTGCTGCCTGCTACCCAAAATGCTGAGAACAAAGCTCTGGAGGATGAATATGGGGTGCAAAGGCTCTGTGGGGCACAGCTGGGACACGGTTAAGCCCCGCTTGGGCTGGCAGAGCAGCTTCAGCTGAGTGCAGTAGTCTGCACCTTGCTGGGGCTCATGTCTGTGCCCCCAGAGCAGTACAAGTGAGATACCACTGTGTCTCTCTTGAGGCTGTTGCTCTACATGGCAAAACCAGGGTTTTCCTGAAGTAAATTAGGTGCCAGAAGCACGTGCTACCAGCCCTTCTCCATTACAGCATGGCTGGCTAGAGGAAGTGTAGTGAGGAACTTGCCTAAGAGGCTGCCTGGAGCTTTGGCCTTCATGTCCGTTGGGTTCACAGGGAAGTAGATATATTTGTGCCTAGCTCTCTGAAGGATGAAAAGAACTTAGGCCTCTCTACTAAAAATCTGATTATAAGAAGGTTCTAAGGACAGCATAGAGGTCTTTAGGGTTCTTCCCTCTTTTGCTGCAACTCTTTGCAGCACACCAGCAAAGAGAAAGAAGTCATTGGGTTGGCTTCAAATGAGGCTGTCAGCTGTGTAAGGCAGAGGGCTGGTGCCTAGGGGACCTGCTCTGTCTGTCTGATTTGGGGTGGGAGTGTCTGCTAAAGCTTTCCCTGCAGCATCCAGGCTACTGCACTTGTGAAGTGCTAGTTTATAGATTTACCTAGAAAGGAAGCAGCCACACTCTGTCTTCCCTAATCTCCGACTCCTGCATCTCCCCCAAGGCATCTAAGGTGTCCTCCTGCCTGTCAACCTACTAATTTTCTTTTAATCCATGTATGTGCATGACATTGCAAAATAATCCTCTTAAAAACATACCCTCTAACAGGCAGGCTAGCAGGACAGTGGGACCTATCAGGAGGGAGGGCAGAAAACCTTAAGAGAAGCTGTTTGCTTACCGGTTTGCCATCCAAGCCAATAGGGCCCTGAAATAAAACAGGAGAAATTATGAGAAATGCTTTCACTAGGGGGTCTGTCCATCTGCCCAGCAAGCGCTGTGTGTTGCAAGACTGCACAGACTGCAAAAAGGATGCAGAGGTGACTCTCTCTGCCCTCCTGACGAGTCCTGGGTACCTACTGGGTACCACCCCAGCTTCCCAATTGCTTTTGCAGGGTCCTGCTCACTGTCAGCTTGTTTCAGCAGCAACGCTGGACACAAGAAGGGAAGGGAGGAGGGACTCATGGGCAATTTGTAAAAACTCCTCAGCATTTCAAACTTTGCAGTATCCTGTAAAGTAGTTGAAAATCAGCAGTTTTCTTGAAGCTTTGATTTAAAAAGGCAGCCACCTTTGGGGGAAGAGGAATTTTTGCAAATGATAGAATAACAAAAGTGTCCCGGGGAAGAGGTGACATGCAGCTCAGCAGCATGTAGAAGGTACTATTTGATGAGAAACAGGCCCCATAGAGTACTGTCCCACCCAGCACTTTCTCATGAGCTGGACTGATTTGTTTTCTGCTCCTCTGAAAGCCAAAGACCACAAAGGCCTGCAGAGATCTGCTTCTCCTCAGCCCAGGGGCAGCTCACAACTCCCCTTTTCACAAAGGGCAGAGCCACAGAGCCTGCTCAGACAGCTCGGGGGATGCCAATTCCTCCCGTTTTCCGGGCGTGAGAGTCTCCCCCGCAGACCTGCTCTGGCACATGGCATGTCCTGGAGCAGCAGCTGAGCTGCCTGGTGGGAGCAGGGATACAGGGGGTGTTTCTGTTTGCCTTAGGCTTCCTAGTTGTCCAGGATAAATGCATAAGAATAAATAGTAACCATCTGAGTCCTCCAGCAGCCTCAATGCTTCAGAGAGTATTGCCAGCAACTGTAGGACTGAAATGAAGTTTGCTTTGTCCTCTCCTGGGCTTGTTCTCTCTTCCCTTGTCCATGTGTAACAGCGTTGGAAAAGAACCCTCATGCTTTTTGGCCTTTTTCTTTGGTATGACCACGTTGTTCAGCCCAGCATGGTCCCCAGCTGACCTACATCACCCAAGGCCCCATTAGCACTTGCTGTTATTGCAGTATCACCTAAAGACTCAATTAAGGTTGGAATTTCACCTACCTAGGGGTTATTTTCTTTGTTTGGGGCTATTCCTTAGGATGATTTTCTTTTACTGAACAGATCTGGCACTTCACCTATGTTATTTTAACACTTGGTGTTTTTTTAAATTAATTTCCTTTTGGAGTTGTGTGGTTTCGGTATTCCCCCCCCAAGTATAATTCTAAAGGAAAAAAAAAAAAAAAAGAAAAACAAATGAAAAAATTACTTTTCCCAGTGATATCAGATCAGGTCCTTGGTTTCAGACAGAAATTATGAGATACAGCAAGCACTAATGACACTTCCTAGTAATATTGCACACTCATACCTCATAAATTAGTAGTTGCACTTACCGGGAATCCAGGAAAACCTCTTGTTCCAGGCTGTCCCTGGGAAGGATGAAACCAAGACAGCGGTTTAGAGGAAGTGAAGTGGATTTTGACTGACCCTAAGTCCTCTCTACAGAGCCTTTCCTCCAGCCTCTACCCATTTATCCTGTGACTCTCTGAAGAGTTACCCAAGACCCAATTCCCCTCCAAGGGGAAAGCGTCTTGGGAAGGGGGAAAATCTCTCATCCCCACTTCAATTTATACAGGGCCAAGAAAATCCTGGAGCAGCTCCAGTTTGGACTGCAAGCAGTTTCCTTGAAGTTTCTACCTTAATTAAATGGGTGTCCCTAGCCCATACACTAGGCTTTTGGAGTATATTCCAGAGGCTGAGCTCATTTTATGGCAGTTCATGCTGCCATAAACCAGAGGTGTTTAATGCAGGGTGCTGCTCTGTGCAAGACAAACCCTACAGGTCACTGTTGTCTACAGCCATCCTTCTTATCCTCCTCCCCTAATCTCATATCCCAGTGCATTAATTTTTTTCACAAATAATTCTGGAGAAGAGATTATTTTTTTGTTTGGTTTTTTTTTTCCTCTGAGAGCTAAGAGAAAAAGGAGAGTTAGGTAGTGTGATGAGAGGAACATGAGCACCAAGTCCTTTCCCCCACCTCTTTCTATCTAGCCAGCACTGGTTACCAGTTTGGGATCAGGTACAGCAAACACTGGTTTGGGATGTGTTTGGCAGCACCTTCATCACCCACTTGAAAACACTGAAAAAAAATAAAATGTCCTGTCTGTTAATTTTTTAGAATCCTTCAGTTTCTGGGACCTGTGACAACCTGGGTCATAGTTACCCTAGATTCGTGGGTATCCAGAAAAGATAAGACTTTATTCAGGGTTGTTAAATCTCATTTTCTTGAAAAATATGTGAGCCAAGTCAGGAAGCAATATGGACCAAACTTCAGCAGGTCTGGAAGCACACCCACGTAGATGGGAACAGCAGGATGAGGTAAATCCTGTACCACACTCATCAAGTGACTGATGCAGCATGTTGCCTTCCCTGAAAGAAGTGCTGCAATACCATAAAGCCCAGGTTTCTTACGTGTTCTCATGCTTTGTTTTGGGGAAGAAAGTGCATAGGCAATTTGAGACACCATGAGCTTGCTGTTTGAGTCCCACAAGGGATTCTTAGGAAAGAGCTGGATATTAACAAGGGTTTGCTTCTGAAAGAAATGCACATGGGTGCATGTCTGCCTTAACCAGAGTGATCCAGTGTGGTGCCAAGGTAAGGGAAGGAGGGGATGGGCATGCTGGCCTGCAAGGCTGAGGTTTGTCACAGTGCAGCAACGCTAATCTCTTGGAAGAGAGCTCAGAGCCACGTTGGCAGGGAAAACCTTCAGGTTAGATCTCCTCCAGCCTCCCTCTACCTGAAGAGAGACTCAGTGAAGATTTGGCCCTTCAGAGAGTGGGCCTGATAACCTCTTTGCAGAGTCTGAGGGGTGCCACTACCACAAAAGGCCTTGTGCTGTGCTGAACAGTTGTGTTTCTATACACAGTGGTAGCAAGACCTAATCCCACTTGCACTGTTTTTTCAGTTCTGCAAAGTTGAACTTGGTCAGCTTTGCTTTGCAAGATACATATAAAACCACCTGGTCCTGTTGGCCAGTGACCAAGAGGGAAGATAGGCTATAAATTAAAGGATCTGTCCTCTGCTAGTTTCTGAAGAGGCAAGAATCAAGAAGAGACTAGCCACAATTCATTAATTTTGGTTCCCTGCTGGACACCTCTCTGGACAAGAAGTGCTAAAAAAAGAATTAGAAAGAAAACCTGGAAATTATGCAATTTGGCTTCCTCTGTAGACTACAGACTGCTGCCTCTTTCTCCTTGGAGGACAGCAGAGTGATTTGCATGGTATCAGGCCAAAACAACAGTTCAACAGCGAGCATTTCCAAGAGACTGTTTTTGTTGGGTGAGTGTTTTCCTTGTCTTCTTTTTCAAATGTAGATCATATGAAGTATGTAATCTCAGGAGCTGCCAAATCATGGAGACTGTCTGTTTCTGCCACTATCGGTGCACTGTCCCTCCCTGGCCAGAAGTTAAGCAGCTCTGAGCTCTAGCGAAAGCTTTAACCTCCAAACAAAAATCTGGAAACTATTTGTCATCCCACGTCTTTCCGAATGGCCCCTTGGATGGGGTTTCCGTGTTTGTCTTCAGTGCTCAGCCATCCTTTTGACCTATCACCAGCTCCCTGGGAAACTGGATCATCTTCACAGTAGTCTTTGGGGGTGGAAGTGTGGAGCTGTGCCAATAGTGGCACCTCAGGGCTTTGACTGGAGTAGGCAGAAGTCTATTTAAAATATTATTTGCCATCTAAGTTTTCTGCTGCTGTGGAGATGCAGCATGTTCTGCACTTTCCCAAAGAGAGCAAAGGCAGTGAGGCAAAAAAGCAGCACCAAAGCAGACGTTAAAAATTGTCCTGCAGATCAGCCATGTGTCCTTCAAGAAAACAGTGGTACCTGTCTCTGTTTGCAGGATCTGAAGCGACAGAGGCTGATGGCTTTCTCTCCAATTACTATAACCACACTACGCAGAAGGCTGAGAGCTACAGCTTGTGAGAAACAGCGAAACTGATGGGGCATTTACCCTCCAAAATCTTCTGCTTGTGGAGCAGGGTGGTCTTGCTCAGGGCCTGGCATTGAGAAACCTGACAGCTCTTCCTCTTCACCTGGCCAGGCACTGACTGCTGGGTATAAAACACTTAGGTAGCCCCTTTGTGTCCTAGGCTTCTGTTCTGTCACTTCTCAAGCACCAGCGTGCCAGGCAGGTGGGCCTGGGAACTGGTAAAGCTGTTTCTTATTAGAAACACTTATCATGGGGCTCTTGGTAAGTTAATTGGAAAATCAGATGTAGCCAAGCCTACGCACTGCCTAGGTCTCTCTCACTTGACCTCTGCTGTGAAACAAAAGTTGCTGGTGGCCCATCCTCTCTGTAGGTCAAGGACGGTGCTCTTCACGGGTTAATCAAAATCGGAAGTGCCCACTGGGAGGGAGAGAATTGAGTCTCTGGGTCTTTTTTCATGGAAATCTCTGGTGGAGGCTGTGCAGGGATGGAGTGGGGAGGACTGACAGAGGCAAAAACAGAGGCTTGAAGGCTAAAGAACAGCAGTGCAAGAAACATTCAGCATTTAGGGCACATAAATGCTCCAGCACTTCATGTTGGCTTTTTTTAATGACCTTATCCTTGTAAAAAACTTTGCCTGACTGACTTGTTGCACCTTGCAGGGACACTTTGGATAGGAGAAGGTGCAAAATCCTCCCTACACTTTCTTTGGCTCCTTGGCCAGCTAAGGGACTTTCCAGATAGTGGTAACTGTGCTGTCAGAGAATTTACAAGATTTGGGGTATTTGACAAGGATCTCTGTGAGTTCTCCAGTCACCAGCTTAGCTCTGATCTGGCTCTTCCACAAAATCAGGGGGTTTGTCCTCTGCTAACAAAACCAAAGGCTGAGATCAGCCAGGCAAAGGGCATATTTTCTCCAAAAGCAGTAGCAGCCCTGTTGCAAGAAGGAAATATGCTTCTTCCTTTTAAATACAGGAATATGGTTTCCTTGCAGGGGAAGGCTTCCTCATTTGTTCTACAGTATGAGCTGTAATTTCATTATATATAGTATATAATAGCAGTATAAAACCAAGCCTGGCTCAGCATGGGAACCACATTATACAGGGTTTTTGCTCTCTCCAGCTGATGCTGTGTCTTACCACCCCTCCTAAGTCTTTCTCTGTAACTTGCCCACATCCTGCATCAGTCAAAAATAGAGAGAAAAGCTACTTACGGGTGGACCACGGGGCCCGATGATAGACATGCCCGCTTCTCCTGGAGCACCCTGCAGAGAGACGAGGGAGAGGAAAAGGGGTGAGAAAAGGAGGAGAAGAAAATACAAAGACAAGTATGATCTGTCAAGACTGGGATTAAATGAGGGTGCTTAAAGTGTGAGATGTTCAGGGTTTATGGGGCAGCTGCTGTGCTGGCCTCCCCCTCCCCCAGCTCTCGGTCCACAATCTGGGAGAAGAGATGTTGTCTGGAGCTACTCAAAGGTGCCAGAAAATGGAAGCTGCACAGCAAGGAAAACTATAAACACATAAAACACTTTTTGGCAAAACAGAGGTTCTGCTCCATTACAAGTGTGAAAGATGGCCTGAAACCCATGCCATTTCCTTCCTGCGAGTGCAGGAGGACTGTGTCCTGCACAAGAAAGAAAAGAAGGGATGTGCTGGGCTCCAGGGAAATGAGAGCTGCGGGCAGCTCACTGGCTGCCTCCAGAAATGCCTCGCTTGTGTGCTTCTCAAACTCAGTTGGGATGTGGATGAAAACAGCAAAGTCCTTGCTGGAAAAGGAAACAGATGCCTCTCCAGCTCCTAGCCACCCACGACGTGCGATGGGCAGGACATGTCCCTGTCTTTGGAAAATATAGCATATTACTGAGAGGCAGCTCCAGCAGTGCCCAGGGCTGGGGAGCCTTGGGATGGAGCATCCCATAAACTAAGCAGCCTGTGCGCAAGCGGAGCTTTCTGCAAAACAAAGCTGAGGCCTGCCAAGGAGCCAGGACTCTCATGGAGGGCTTTGGGGAAGCATGGGCAATTAAGAGTGATTTTTTCCCTTGTTTGTTTGTATCTATCTGCTGTCCGCTCATGTTGAAATCTTTAGCCAGAAAGAAATGCAAGGACACACGGAGAAAAAGCAAGGTGGCTTCAGGCAGTGAAATCTTGGTCTGTT
Source organism: Caprimulgus europaeus (assembly GCA_907165065.1). Next base: position 36,919,416 of record OU015529.1, on the reverse strand, counting down.
AGATAATGTTGGCTGGCTCCAATGAGCAAGCAGAAGCTTAAAAGTAAGGAAGGAGAATCTCTGTCCTACCTGACCCTTCCTTCCTGTTTTTCTGTCTCCTACAATAGGAGCAAATGGGCCTGACATGGCAGTGCACTACACGAATGATCCCCCTATCAGGTGAATATTCATCCCTTTCCTAGTTTTTATAAAATTGTTATTCAATTATTCATACTCCTCAAACACCTCCATCCCCCCATTTTTGCAGGTGGGAGGTACTCACAGTTCTAGGAAAATACACTAACGCTGAAGCATCAAACACTGCAAAACACGGGGGCAGCAGTAGGATGCTTTGCAAACCATCACTTCTTTGGAGGGCCAAGATTGCCCTTTGATTAGGGCAAGCGAAGCTGCCAGTGGGGGAGAAACTCAACAGTTAAAACCCAGGAAGCCTTGAGGAGAGCCCTACATGTGCCCACTGGCTCTTACACTGTTAGCAAATTGTAATAAACAAGAAACGCAGCATCTTCAGAGGCTGAGTGGCCTGGAAGGAATTTGGGAGGTGAACTTGCACTGCTGAGGAAGAGAGGGGGGCAGCTGTGGGGGGGGAAAGCCCCAGCCATGACTGTGGCAAGGGGGTGTGGTTGGTTCTAGAGGAGGACAGTTGGGGATGCTATGGGCTGCAATAAGCCAACTCACCTTCTCTCCAGGTTGCCCTTTTAGTCCCTGGGTCAGTGGCACGCATCACAGCCACATGCAAGAGGGTGCAGGAGGGAGAGAGAGAGAAGGAGAGAGACAAACACAGGAGTCAGCAGCAAGGGCACACTCTCCCACCCTAAGACCCTGGCTATAGGGTGGGTAGGTTGGCTTCAGCTCCCATCCCAGCCCTCTTTCCCATCCTCACCCTGGGATGCCCGAGCAAAGAGCAGCTCCAAAATACAGCGCTCAGCCAGGCAGGGGATGCCCCACCTTGTTCAGGGCAGGGTTATTTGGAAAGGGCAGCTGCCGGTGGCAGACAGTGGTGTGTGTTAGCAAGCCCACGGCTAGCAAGCCCAGCCAGCACACGAGGTGGCAGCAGGAGGCACTCAAGGGCAAAGGGATGCTGAACCAGAGGAGAATCTGAGCAAAATGGCAGAGGAGTTGGAAACAACCCTCCCAGCGTGTGGCAAATATGTAGTTTGTAAGGCTGGCCACTGTACTGCAACCAGAAGACCCCCTTATGTGTGAGGCTCAGGGAGGGTGGCTTTGCTCAGGCTGACACCCACCAAGGGTCATCCTGAAAGCCTCCCCAAAATCTTGGGAGTTGGAAGAGGATGGGGAGGACAAGGCACATATAAGAAGTTTTGACTTACCGGCCGCCCAGGGATCCCCATCGCACCTTTGTCTCCCTGTCAATTAAGGGAAAATCAGAGACAATTAGAAACTGGCCAAAAACAAGGTTATAAAACAGCACAAATAAGCTGTGCCACCGGCATGGCTTCATGATGCAGTGCAAGCGTCCAGGGATTTTGAGAGAGGGAGAGAGCAAGTTAGAGAGAGAAAAGTGTGTTTGGCAAGTTTCCAAATCTATCTTTTAAGCCACCAGTCCACTTCTGCATAAGACAAACCAGCACATCTCACAACAGAAATGATATACGGCAATTTAGGCATCAAAAGAAGGGCAAGAGTTTTCAGCCTAACAAAGTATAATCCCAATTTCCAACACTTCATAAAATCTGGGTCCTGGGAACTGGTTTCCTGCAGTAGCCAACTGTCACATTTTTCTCTTTCTTTACCAAAGTCATCTGGATGTTAGCTATTTATTTATAGAGTTATCACTTTAAAACAGGATTCTCTTAGACTTGAAAATACAGTCGTGTCCAGAAGCAAGAGAAAAATGTGGGAAAACAAGCTGACACAGGAAAAAGCATGTCTGGAAGAAGACATATGAGCAGCTGTGTTCAGTGTCCTCTACCCCTTTGAGATACTTCCCAGTGCATTGTTAGGGTGTGAACGATCCTAACAGTGGTTTGGGGAATGATTTTGGGTCAGGTGACGCTGAACAGAGCCTCATAAACACATGAACACAAGTCCGGTGGCAATTTTCTTCAGCCACTTACAAGGCAGTTTTCTGTCTCTTACAGTTAAATTTAACTACGTAATTTAAAAAAACCCAAACAAATCAATGCCCTCTGCACTCCTGGTCACCAAAACTGAAGGCTGTGCAGATTTGGAAAGAGAGCAGTTGATTGCTGAAAGTATCTTGGTGATTATGGCTTCAGTGGTGATGTAGCTTTTGCTCTATATTTTGCAAAAATGACATGATAATCTTCTCTCAGTTCTTTTTCCAGCAATGTTTAGGGTTTCCTTATGTAAAACAGAGTGTCCCTGCCTGTGGCTTCCTGCATCTGTAGTCATGAACCTGGTTTTTCTGGTTTTTGTAGCTGGAGACACCAGCCCCACTGGTGCCACCTCTTTGTGCTTTCCCCCACGTTCAGTCCCAACATGTGCGAACATAGCATGAAATCTCGGGAAGGGGAATGCACTTCATTGTTTTGCCAGGCGTATGCAGGGGTTCCCTTGGCTGTGTATCCCAAACTTGGATGTCATTGCCTGGGATCAAACCGTTACCTGGTGAAAGTTTAGCCATTTCCCTCTGCAGAGCTGGGAGGCTGCTCAGTATTGGGAGTATTCCTTTCCATGTGGCACATATTTTGACAAATTGAAAAGTATCTCTTGCAGACAGATGAAACAATAAACAGCTGATTATTATTTTTTAGATGATATATTATGGGAAAGTACTTTCTTCTAGGGTTTTAGGTGGGTTCTGCCAATGAGCAAAACTCCTGGTGTCAGCATTGTGCCCTGGGATTACTTTGTGGCTGTTAGAGAATGCTGAGTTTCCCTGTGCTTTTAGTCCCTTAAATGCAGCTTTCCCCCAAAGCTGAGCTCAGGCTGAGCTCTGTCACGCTTTGAGGTAAAAGCTGATTTTGTTTCTCCTGGCTCTGCTGTAGCTGGTGCCCGAGCAGGAAGAGCCGGAGGTCAGGGCTGAGCTGTGTCTGGTCTCTAGCGAGTACCTGGTGTTGGAGTGGTACATGACGGCACCGTGTCTGGTATGTGACTGTGCAGCATTGCAGCCCCAAGCAATAACAGCGAAGTGGGGAGCTCCCGGTAGGACACCAAATAAATACCAGATGTTTATAAGGAAAGGTTGTCTGTGACAGGGAGCCAGGAAAGAGCATTCACGGGTCGATGATACCACGTAGGTTGGTTACGAAGTCACGCAAAGCTGCCTGCAGCTACCACAATGGAGCCAGAGGAGCAGGAAAGGCAACAAGAAGCCTCTGTCCTGAGTTGGGAGGAGAGCCCGCAGCACAGTTTGCATTTTGTTCATTAGGAAACTCCCTGTTACAGCTGTTGAAGTCTCCAGGTGAGCAGCAGCACCAGGGAGCAGGGAGTCATCACCAGGAAGGCACAGAGCTGTAACCCCGAAACCCACACTCCTTCCTCACTCATGACTATCTATCTCAGATGCAGATACTGTTATTATGGACTTTTGCATCTGTCTCAGTGACATAGGCCTCTTAAATCCTGCTGCAATTCGCAAGCCCCAGCAGCAAGAATACTGTGCACTGCGCCTCTTCCTCAGACCCTCAAGCTGACAAAGGCATCTTCAAAAGCAGTGCGTTTCCCACGTGCAGGAGGGTTCACAGGGATTATGTTACCCTTAAGTTTGGTCCTAAAAAGCTCCTGTGGCCCCTCCTCTGTTATGAGCCATGTTCTGCTTGCAATGTGCTATGGCACATCAGGTTTGCTATGTGAGATCACTACCTTCTCCCAGTTTACGAACCCTGGAGGCCTACTGGTGAAAGTACTGCCAGGCAGAGAGCACAAGGGAATTAAAAAAAAAGAATGAGGTATTCAACAGGAGGCCTGGTCTTCCTGTAGGGCCCTGAATCAAAATACACAGGAACAGCAAAAATTAGCTTCAAACTCTGAAGGGAGGACTTGATAAAGAGACAAAATCACATGTAAGGCTTTAGGAAACAGAATGGTTAAAAAAACCCCCACAGTTCCTTGACCATCAGCTCTGATTGCTTCAGTTTCCTAATCTCCTCTTTGTGAAGTTTTCTCTCCTTTCGGCATGGCTCTACCCACAGCTCTCTGCACAGGCTCTGAAGGTATCTGAAGTCCATGGAGAACAAGCTAATTACAGGGCTCCGATTTTCTTCCTTAGTTTCCATCTGCTAAATATTATTTTTTCATGTATGGAATTGCTGCAGTTGCCACAGAAATGTTGCATGTTCAAAAATGGGAGAGAAAATGTCCGTGAGAGGATCTTTTCCTTCGGATGTGGTCCAGACGGCAAAAGAGTCCGGGAACCTCAGGACTATTGCACGATTTCATAATTTCCTTCCTTTCCTTGCCCCTTTTAGTCCCGATCTCACCAAATTTCTTACATGACTGCGGGTTGCCCTTGCCTTCACCAAAGCCTCAGCTGACTTGAAGAATAATGGCAGGAGCATCTGTTGGGCAAGAGGAGAGCATGAAAGCCTCTTTCACTGCTGGGGTGTTGCTCATCCATTTCCCTGGCTGTTCTCCTGCTCATCCTGGACTACACGCAGGGCTCAGTGCATTTCTCATGAGTATTTCTGCCCATCCCCGCACTCAAGCTGACGCTGGCACCAGGGGCTAGCCCTTCTGCCTGGCATGTTGCCTTTTGCAAGCTGCAAAAGAAACTGAGGAGAGAGACATGGGGTCATCAGCACTTTGGGGTCACTATCCAGAACATTGTGTAGGACAACCAGCCAGGCAGGAGCCCAGGTCTGTTGCTCATAAACTTGAGTTTCCATGCGGTTTTAATCACAAGAAATATGGGGCTGGAGGCAGGGGGGGAATACTGCTTATGGTGACATGGAGGCCTCTGTTTGACTCTTCAGCAGTGAACTTTTGCTCACAGTGACTGAGCCAGTCTTGCTCGCCAGCCCATCAGAAACCCCAGAAGACTGGTGCTGTTAGCCCAAGATAAATTCCACTTTGGCTAACGACACTCGGTCTGCCTGACTTCCTCTTGTTATTTCCATTGGCTGTAGCATTCCTCGCAGCCTGTCCTGAAAGTCTGTGTGCAGAGACAGGTTCGGGGGTCGCAATAAGCCAGGATACAGTAGCACATATTGTCAGCACTTCTCTGGTGGTCCCATGTGTTTCTGCCAGACTTCAATCTTTCGTTATGATATTAAGTTTCTAATCCTTATTGCTGCAGAGAAAGCCTGGAGAGTGCATCTTCCTCACCCTGCAAAGGTGCAGACTTGCTCTCCAGGAGAGAGAGCTGATCTATGATTTCTCTCCAATTTCTCACAGCAATAATAGAAATGCCAACACTGCTACCAATTTCGTGCCACATCCCTTTAGGACCGACTTGTGCCTGCCCGGGGCGAAGTGGCAGGGACATTTCTGGACAGACTCCACTTGCAGCCCCCTCCAGAGCAGTGTTTTCCTCCCAGTAACCCAAAGCTAATGCTAAAACACATCCACTTCAGCAGCCAGTCCTCAAAGCCCCTGGGATAAGCTATCGCTAAAGGTTTGCGTGGATCAGGGCTTCCAGCTGTAAAACGCTTTCAGACCTTTTGGCCTGGAAGGTGCAACTTTTTGGAAGATTGTTGTCATTAAATCTGGCTGTGCTCATACATCTGTGGGAGTTCAGTCTATAGCATTTTGACTTGATGAAAGGGGAAAATAGGTTGTGCAGCAACTACTTCTCCTCAGAACGTCATCTGCAAACTGTTTAAGACATTTTTGCGTGAACAGACAAAAGATGACTACCGTATGTTTAACTTCTCATGTTCCTTCACAGAAACCCAGTATAGTTACTCTATTGTACACGAATATAAGCCATTTCCTCTGGAAAGACCATGCTACAGACAAAATAGTGTTTCTTTATAATCCTGAGAGATATCGATACACGGCCTCATTCCTTGCATTGCTTCTTCTGGTTCACTGTGGGTCTCTTAATAGCTATAAGAAAACTTCTGCAATAACCTAGCTATTTTCCTGAAGCCTAAATAGTCTGCACTGAGGTTTTGCATTAGCTAACATTTAAAAAGGAAGCTGTCAACACAATTTTTCCTCTGAAATTGATAGTTGTGCAGCTATACTTGAAGGCCCAAGAGTTCAGCAAGCCCGAGTGAGTAGCAGGGAGCAAGTCCCTGCAGCTCAGCTCCCACCATGTGTTTGCGATCTTCTTTCCTTTTTTCACAAACACGTCTTGTTCAGCGTGTGGCATCCAACGCGTGTGAAGCACACACAGCAGATTCCCCCAGGGTACGTGGGGCCAACTGGTAACACACAGATATCTGCGCCCCTCACGTCTGCCGTGTCCCCATCCCCGCGCTCCCTCCATCTCACCCTTGGAAGCTGCGATGCAGCCAAGCAATCCCACCCCAAAACAGGCCCAGAGCACCCACAGTACTTGCTGTTTGGGAGATCCCAGGGTGCCAGCCCTGCAAAGGCAGCTACCACACCAGACACCACAGACAGGAGACTTTGATAGTTCATGCCCTGCAAACTCTGTGTCAACAGCTTCAAAAACCATAGAGGTTTGGTACTTACAGGTGGACCTGGAAGAGAGAAGAAAAATAAACAATAATAATTAATAATTATTAATTAATAATTAATAATTAATAATTTTAATGCAATAAGTCCTAACAATAAGGGCTAGATACACATTGTACCATCTTTTGGTGTTGATCCTGATGCTGCTGACATCGGTGATGTACTTTCACCAACTCCCTGCTCATTAATTAAGGTATTTCCACAATTAGCAGCACTGCTTACAGTCACTATGAGTGCAGGGCAGCCTTTGAAAGCCTTGTGTTGGGAAGGCCACATAAGTCAGGCTCTCAACACTGTTAACACTCAGTTTTAGTCCTTTGGCACCCAGGGGGCCGCTCTCTGAGCATGACACCACTGAGCATGGGGGACTTGTTACTTGTGTGACTCTCCCTCACATCCTGCCCATCCCTTGGGGTTGAGAAAGTTGAATATGGGGAGGTGAGAGCCCCTTTGCTGCTAAAATGCCTACACACTTTCCACTAGCATCCGTGACCATGCAAAGGCGTGAAAAGGTTAAGGAGGAAACTACAGCTATTAAACACATCAGGTACCTCTTCTCTTTAGTACAAGCTAATTTTCCCCTTTGTTTCTGCCTCTGTTCCCATAGCAGCCAATCTGCTCTCTTGTAAGAAATTCCCTCAAATCCTTTGGCTCTCTTTTATTTTGGAAAGACTTTTGGAAGCTGCCAATGTGCAGCACTGCATCTTCTTTATACAGAATCATTGTACAGTATATACCAGGGCTTAAATAGCATATTTCTTTCATCAGGTCCCAGAAAATTCCTCAAAATCCTGACAGATATTGTGTGTGTGGAAAGAAACCCCTGGACTCACTGTTTTGTGGTTTCCTCTCTGTGGGAGAAGCAAGATACACCATACAACTGTCAGGGGTTTCTACATTTTCCATACTTTATAGACACTCTGTTTTCTCTTCTTTTCTTTTTTTTTTCCCCCTATGTAAAGTGCCAAGAAGTCAGGCTAAGCAGTATAGCAGGCGAGCTGACAGATAACAGGCAGCAACTTCTTCTTTGCACGGGAGGCGGATGTCGCGATGAGCACCTGCAGAATATGTCGTCATCCTGAAAATGCCCCTGGCTGAAAGTCCATAGAAGAAACTGGAGACTTTTGATGAACAAACATTTTCCACAGTGGAAATCTCTCACTTAGCATGATTCCTTCATGACAGAGACTACAGCAAATGGTTTGGCTATCAAGTTTGGCTGACCTAAAATTACACTGCCAAATGCCACTCTTTGCTCAACTTTCATCATGGTTGATCAAAAAGAGGTTGCCTCTAAAGGTTAACCTTTTGGTTAAAATAAAATAAAAAAAAAAATAAAGTTTAACACCTTGATGGTGACTGACAGAGATAAGGCTGAAATTCACAGTCAGAAGGCTCAGCAACAAAACAACTCCACCCAAATTCAGAACTGGAGCTCAGGGAAGACTGGATTTAGTTGGTCCAGCAATTGCCCATCACTGGTGCTGAGGTCACTGTTCTAACTTGGCATGAAAAGTATAAACAACAAAATGGTTTCTGATCAGAGAATTCATTTTGGAGGGCAAGGTCAGACTCGGATCCAGGAATCCTAATTTATGCTAGACTGAGAGGAAAAAAGGAAAGTTTTCTGAGTCTGGCTTGGATGACAATAGAGTTCTGTGAGAGAACTGTTTTGGAGAGATTTTGTTTCAGAGTGAGCACCCTGTCACAAGGTCAATGCTTATAGCTTGCCAATACATGGACTTTATTTCCATTAGCAACACTACAGACCCTTAATAACCCGCCTACCTGTCTGCACAGATTTGGGGCACTCAATTGCATGAACCAAACCGTTCAGCTAACGTTGAAAGAAAAATTTAAAGGCAAGCAAACCCTGAGCCATCCCTGCCCTTGCACACCAAAGGAGATCAGACAGCAGCGCAGCCTGCAATGGTATTGCAATACTGCTGAGAGAAAACATAAGCTTTTGTTTGCTCCAGAAGCTATGCCTGAAGCAGAGCAGAGTAAATCAGCGATGCCGCCGGCTCTGTACCCATCAGGCCATGCACCCCACACAGATCAAAGGCAGGAGGCATATTGGAGGCCCATCTTTGTTATATGCCCTCTATAAAATTAATGGTTATGTGAAGGGTGGGCTGCACATTCATGTGTAAACACACATCAGTGAGCTGCAGGGACACAGTCTTGGCTGCAGTAAGTCACTTGGTAGAGATCACCCAGGGACTGGGCTTCAAATGCTGGAACTGTCCATGTGACCCAGGAGAAAGCAAAGCTCTCAGATATAGTCACTTCTAAAAGCAACATTGTCTTGCATGGGCTGGAGGAGAAGGAGGGAAGATGTCCCAAGGACAGCGGGGAGGGAGGAAGATAAGCTGTTGCAAAGCACGGGGGATTTTACAAAGTGAAATAATGCTTCAGCAAAGTGGATTTGTCGTGTTCTGTCACAGTGATTAACGAGAAGGCTGAGCAGAGCTTCTAAAGAGGCTTAGTCTTTAATATAATAAGAAGTAATTTAACATACATTAGAAGAAAGAGTGGGCAAAGGAGGGAGGGGATCCTTGCATCTCTGCTTTCAACTGCTCTAACCACCAGTGGCAGGGCTGAGACAGCCTCTCCTGAGTGCACACATGCAGTGCACACATGCTTGCCCCTGGCCAGGGGTCTGGCACAGCTGTCCTGGCCTGGTCAGAGATGCTGGCGACCCTGTCAGCCAAGGGACCAAACCTACAAATCCACCAGGCTGCATGGGACCCTTCACAAAAGCAACATGAACTGCAACAGCGTCCCTGCAGCACAACTGTGTGTTGTCCCCCACGCTCCCCGGGTCCTGCAGCCCCAGTCAGATTAGGGCAGCTACACAGGAAGAGGCTTGATTGCCTCCAGGTGGGACACATCTCCACGGTGGTGAACTCCAAAGAGCTCCACAAACAACCAAGAGCCAACAACCTCGACAGCCACAAGTGCGAATCACACCTATGGGGGCTCCTCCTCTCCCATGTCTACAGCAGGCTCTTTTGGGGTGCGATGGAGGTGGTGCTGCTTAGGAGATGAGCTAGATCCCTTTTCCATAAATAGCCAGCAGAGAAGGGACAATGAATCAACAGATCAGGGACCAAAGCTACCATGAACATTTCTAAGCCCATTTCACAGCAAAGCCCAGCTATCACACAGACCCCTAGTTCCCAGATCACCAAATTCTTCAGCCTTGCACAGAACAGGGAGCCCACATTTGTAATTGGCATCTCCAGAACCTGTGTTTTGAGTATGATCTTGCCAGGACCAGAGCAACATTGGTGCTGGCATGCAGGCTACAGCACAACCATCCACCCACAACAGGCAGCTCAGGAAGCATCTCCCCGTGCCGGTGTCTCGCTGAAAGGCACTGCAGGGCTGTAAGCGACTGCAACTGCTGTTTATCCAGCTGCGGCGCTTGTCAAGCAGTGGGGAACGGAGGAGGGGATGGAGCAAACGTGTCAGGAGTGGATGAGTAGGAGGAAGCAGCGGTCTCCTGCAAAGAGACCTCCAGAGCACCTTTGAAAATGAACATTGAGAAAACAAAGAATTCTTGTGAGGGTACCCGGGGTCCCTCCAAACACATGGCCTCTGGAAATTAACACCATCTGCATGGTCCCTTCTCAACTGCTCTAGCTTTTACACAGATAAAAACTTTCCTTAACAAAGCTCTCCCTTTCCTGTAGCCCAAGCAAGTAAACAAGCAGCCATGGTCTGCAGACAGGATGAATCCACCTTATTGCACATATAGAGGGGGTACAGCTGTGATGAACAGCAGGGCCATGCCACAGAGCCCTCTGCTCACTTGTCCTTCCTTGTGGCCCTTTCAACCAGTAACTATCTAAAATAGAACTGCAGTGACCTTTTTTCCCCTCACCCACACAGATAAAAAGCCACCCTCCACGCTGTAGCCTCTTCAGGCTGAGAAGAGAGGATGCTTAGTTTTCTAAGTGGGTCATATTTACCCTAATCTGGAAAGTCCCACATCCCAGAATATCAGACCTTAAAAGCTGGACAGCATTAGAGAGGGTTAGTGTGGTGTGAGACCTTCTGCTGATGCAGAGATATCCTCCAGCTTTGGAGACAGCAATGCTTTCTGGACTGATAGGATCATTGAAACAATCCCATCCATTTAAGGGCATTTCCTGACATCTGGAAAAGTATCCATTATTAAAAGGCTCTCAAAAGCTGTTGCTTAATTTTTTTTTTCCTGTAATTTCTTGGATTCAGGCAGTCCAGTGTCCATAATGTGGGTATCTTCCAGCCTGCTCCAAAAGCTTATATATGAGGAATTTTTTTTCTGCTCTATAGCATACACGAGATGAGGAACATAAAGACATTATTGTTGCTTCCTTGGATCATCCTCACTACAACAGTCATGCAGAAGGGGAGATGTAAACATGTAATCTATCTCTGTGAGGAAATCCAGCCATTTCACAGACCCAGAAGGACAACCTCAGGGAATTAGAGAGATACAGTTACTTCCTGACATTCAGGATTTATGTTAATTGATAACAAGATAGCTGTGGCCAGGCAATTAGTTATGAAATGCTAATTAAAATGTCAGCAGCACGAGCATGACCTTACCTGGGGTGGCAGGGAGCCCCTCATTCGCAGCCCTGTGGGCATTCATTATGGCGTGGTCCCATTTTGGAGCAGGCGGACGCCAGTTGGGTGCATGGAAGCCAGATCATGGGTTTGACCTTCTTTAAAGGCTGGCTGTGCTGCAGTTTTCACACAACAGATCCAGGGTACTCATAGTCTTTTGGAGACATCTTCCCTACCTCCATCAGGGGACAAATGATACAAGGGGATGTGGAGGAAGCACTGGCTCAGAGAGATGCAAAAAGGTAAAAATGCCATGTGCCATGCCATAATTCAGTATTATTAGTTGTAGGGGAAATTAAAGACAACAGAAATCTTCAAAATAATAAGAAAAAATTCAAACAACAGCAATCACCCAAAGCACACCCTCTAGAAATTTTGCTTCAGGTATTGTCAGCAATAGCAGACAATCTGGGTGTACAACTCCCTCCAGAGAGCACAAGCCCCTTGCAAAGGCCAGGCCCCTCCATTCCCAAACATCCCCCTCTTGTCTACACGCTTGCAGAGCAGCAAGGGATCACAGAAAGGTTGGACAGTGAAGAGGCTATCAGGATTTCGCTGCCAAAAACCGTGATTGACACTACGCTGAGGCACCAGGTTATGCGAGTCACTCAAGCTCGCCTCTGAAATCAAATCCATGACATCACCAAGACTCGGCAGCTAATATCAGCAGCTGTTGAGGATAAAAGTCGTTGGTCAGGCACTCTGAGCATCCCAGCACACCACCACCACCCCTTGCCCAGGAGAAGGCCTCAAGCACAGCACCAAGAGGAGAAGTGCATGGGAAGCCATGGCCAAAGCAGAAAATGAAATGGAGCTTTACAGAAAAATTAACGTGATTAAGCAACAGTCTCAAAAATAAAAGAGAGGATCTGACAGCAGAGTTAAGCCACAGACTCTAACTGCATCTCCAAGCATCCACTTGTTTCAAGAAATGTCTATGAGGACGACAGGAGCCACTCAGCCTCCAGAGCCAGAAGAATCTGATGAGGAAAATCTGGGCCATTGGCATAACCGCAGCAAGCCCATTAGGCAGATTAAAATGCTCAAAGATGAGGGTTCAACAATAGGCAAACAGAAATATTCTGACAAACATTTGCGAGAGTCCCTTGTGAAAACAAAGGGTAGGAAAGGGCCAAAAGCAGATGGCTCACATGGTGCTCGCTGTACGCAGGACAAACACAGCACCTCCAGCACTGCTGGAGGAGAGACAGTGGGATGGCCGGCACAGGGCAGAACAATGCTCATTTCGGGCAGGCATCCATGGGTCAGCAAGCTCTTTCCAAAAAGCAAACAATCACATTTGTCCCTGCCATGCTGAAGCACTTAGCACCCCAGAAAGCAGAGAAAACAGGGCTGGGAAGGGCCCCCAGGGACAGCTCGCCCAATGGGTTTTCACACTTTGGATCTGGAGGCCCCTTGGGGGTTTTCCAGTAGCGGTAGGGACCCTTGGATGGTAAATTGAAACCAGATGATGGCAGGCTCACCCCGCTCTGCCACCTTCTGCCAAAGAGCCAGCGTGCCCCCGGGCTCACGCAAACCACCAGCTGAAACCGCTGCTTTTGAGTATCCCCTTTCTCTTCCCCTTTCTGCCTCCCCTGAGCAAACCAAACAGGGATTAAAGGATTCCTGGGGAATGAGAGGGACACAAGACCGAGGAGGGAACATCTTCAAAGCAACAAAAAGAAATAAGTCTCTACCTAGTCCATTTAGGCAAATATTTCTCTAACCTGTTTTTGTTCTCTAGGAATGGAGACATCACGCTCTTCCCTAGTGATCCGGCCTAGGCAATATTCATGCTCTGATTCATAAGGCCATATTTATTATCTTTCTTAGAGACTACCCAAGATTTCCAGTGTTGTTGTTTAAGCCAATCAATGAACTCTGATGCACATCAAACTCGAAGAACAGGTTTTTATTTTTTTATTTATCTCCTTTTTGTGGTTACCTCTTATGTGTTTGAAGTCTGCTGTCCTGTTCCCCACAGTCTTCTTTTGTCTTTTAGACTAAACAAAACCTAATTCTTACAGTCCCTCCACAGAGACTGTGTTTTCTGGACCTCTGGTTGTCCTCGTTCCCCGCCCTTAGCAGCCCATTTGCCTCTTGAAGTGTAACTCTCAAACAGCAACCTGCTCTCTGGTTCGCCACGTGAGTCAATAGCAGACAACTTGGTGAAGGCAGAAGACACAGTGCCTATTTACCTTATCCACAGGGTCTTAATCACAGAGGGAAATGGAGTTCCTCCCTGTCACTACCTCTGTCTTGTGCTTTTCTTCTGAAATGTCATTTGTCTTCCATGAGCCTTCAAAGGCTCAGAGATTTCTTGCAGCATTTCTGGTGTCCTTGCTGTCTGGTGTGACCAGCTCTCATGCTCCAGTGGCGGGGAAGGTCTCCTCACTCACCATGAGCTTCTCCAGCTTTTTCTTGGTGTCCTTCATAGTCCCACCTCACCCTAGGCTTTCAGATTTTCATCTTGCATACCCATTTATTTTAAATATTTACAGCTTTGCTTTTCTTCTGCCTTGAATTTCAGCTCACTGAGGAGTTTATGATTTTCTTTAGTCAATCCCTTCCTATGCACTGGGACAGTTTTGGGTCTTTAACAGAATTTCCCTGCCAAGTCTCCTCAACTTCTTCCCCAGCTCTTGCTCTCCAGGGGCACTACTCCACTAATTCTTCAGCTCCTTCTGTGTTTTCCAAGTCCACCTCAAACATCTGGATGTTTCCACAAGCACCTCACAACTCAGTCTGAAGACACACACGGCCAATGCAACAAGCTACCACTCCAATAAAACCTTAACTGTTAGCAGAGTAGGTGTTTGATAGCTCTGCAGCTCCCACCCTACATCCTATTCCATGCCAGGAATATGAAAGCTCTGGAGATCCAAACCAGTTTGAAAACTGCAGCTGGTTATTCAGAAGTCTGACATTCCTCCATCAAGGAGCTGACCGCTTCTTCAGCACTCAGTCAGGCCCTGCATAAGTCCTATTTCTGAGAGAGCTGCAGAATTAGGAAGGAACCGCAGGTAAAAACTGGCCAAAGTAAATCATGATTGGGTAACGAAAAAACAAAATCCACAGCACGTTTACTTCCTGCTGAAAATTACAATTCTCTCATAATGTGGTTGTCTGGGAAAAGCAGAAAGTTGGAACTTACTGTAGCTAATAATTATTTAAATGAATTCTCTGATCACACACTCAGAATGCAAATTGTACATTTTACTCACTCAAATAGCATAAATTCATTTTCTTCCTATATAATTTTTGCAATTAGCAGCTGATTTTAATATCTAGTGCACTATTGCTATTTTTTCCCCCTAATTCTTGTTATTCTTCCCTCTTTTCTTCTTCCTTCCTCCTTCCAAAATACTTCACAATTTTTATAACAGCAAATTCTGTCACCTACTCGGGGAAGAACAAAAGACCATTGTGTTCAATTTATCTTCTAATAGACTCCTTCCTCAAATACCTCATGGACTGCCAGTACTGTCTTCCAGACCCTGTCTCACACCCTTTTGAGTTATGAAAATGTTTGGGAGGGTCTTTCCTTTAACCAAGACATTTTTCCACCCAAGATGATTGATAGCTCCCAGTTACCACTAATTACCCTATCAGCAGTTGGACATAAGCCTAGCCACAGTGCTCTTCCTCCAGAGGTCGGCAATGCACCCCTGTCACTCGTTATCCTCTTCTTTAAGGATGGAACAAACCAACTAATTAGAGACACCATAAATTCTTCCTTCAGGCTCTTTCCTGATGTTCTGCCTTGTTTCCAAACAGAGCATGTGGAGGAGAGCAGGGCTGATGCTAGTCCTTTCAAAAGGAAAAATGGGATGAGGTTTCTGAGCCCGAGCAGGTTTGCTGAGTGTGTTTTATTGCACAGGAAGAGGAGAGTATTCATCCATTCATTGAAATCCAGCTGATGCTTTCTTAGCACGTCTCAAACTCCGAGAGGTTTGCTTAGCGTGGCTACTGGCACACAGGGCTCTGCCTAGTAGGAGCCAGGCTGGGGCAGCATGCACAGACGGAGACAGACCATGTTGGCTAACAGGGATAAAAGGATTCATGCCTCTCCTTACCTAGAATGAACTCAGCAAGCAGATCCCTTCCCTGTCGCCTCCAGTGCCCAAGCCAGATGCTTTGCACAGCACACTCTATAGAGCCATCAGACTGGAAAGGCAAAAAACTAACCCAAACCAGCTGCTGCTTCCCTGTTGAGTGTGGTCTGGAAAGCACCTGTATTCTCTCATCTTTTCACTGTGGCAAATTTGACTCTAAATTTGCTAAACTCTGTCAGGACCTCTGTCTTGTTTGACACTGAAAGATTTTTTCTTATTTAGGCATACAGGTCACTATTTGTTAAGGAAGTGAGAGATCCCTTGATAATCTCAAGAAGATCTCATTAAAGATAGAAAACAGATACTTTCCACTGTCCCTGCAGTAGAGAGAAAATAACCTAGTTTAGAAAGTAGTTACTCCAAAGCTCTTCCTCCTAGACAAAAGGAAAGGCCCTGAGGGCAAAAGGGGAAAAGGGCATCATATTTAGAAAGAAGCTTCTACAAAGTACATGGAGGGGGTGGTGAACAGGCACTGCAGGGACACTTGGCAAAAAATTGTTGGGGCTGCTCAGCCACTGCTAAAGGGCCTTAGGTCCTATCAAAACAGCAAGCCCTCACTGTTCTAGGAAAAAAAAAAAGCAAAAAGGAGGGATGAGGTTTGCAGCAGTTTGCTACATGGGAAAGGCACGTGGAAAAACCCATGTGGAGGAGGAGGCAATGGCTGAACGCATACTGAAGCACACAGGGACAGCATGTGCCCCGCACCAGCCTTCGATCCAAGAGTTGCATGTTTGTAGCTAAAGGACCTGAGAGCCACTTCCCACCACTGTCCCAAGAAACTCCCAGACTCTTGCTCATTAAGAGTCAGGTTTATGCAATAGCAGAGCACAGGGATCTATCCAGAATGGCTTTGAAATTCAGGGAGAGAAATATTCACAACCACACCCGATGACCCCCATCTCCTCCTGTTTTCCCAGGAAAAAAACATTTCCTCTAAGCACACAGGTTATCCATAAGCAAGAGATCACCACACACATGAATTTGGAGTAAACTAAGAAACACAAGACTACAACTTTCAAAAAAACATGCTTCTTTCCCCCTCACCTCTCCTTCTATTTTTAAGCCCACATTAAATCCCATTGCACAGGGGATGCCAAACAGCCTGACAACACCATAGCTTCTCCCTGGGTTTTGGACATGCTGGTGCCGGGTACATTGCTCCCTATTGAGCAAATGGCTGAAATGTGGCTCCCTTGCTGTGGGCAGGGCTGTTTCATAGACCCATAAGTCCTGTGGGGTGCTTTTTGGGGTTTCAGCCCCTCTTTCATCTGTGTTGCACTCATATAAAGTAGAGTTTAAGGGGGAGTTAATATATAGGCAATGGCTGCCATTTTGGGAGACATAACCACTCCCTCTTTGCTGCCAAAATCCCTCTAATAAGGAGCTAATATTTAAAAACTAAATAGAAAAGGGAAAAAAAAATCCCAGCTCATTGTGTGCTTCAGCTCCATTAGGGATGAGGCCAACACACAACTCTCAGCAGCTGCTGCTGCCTCCAGCAACATCTCCTCCCTTGGATGGGAGCAGTTGATGATAGAGGAGAGGGACAAGCAAGGAGCAGCCACCAGGATCCAGCCACGTCCAGCCAGCACCACATCCTGGTACCAGATTTGGTCTCAGGAAGATCCCTTCCCAAAGGCAAAGGACAGCCCATGGTCCCACGGTCCTCTACCTGCTGCTGGCTGAGCTGCACAACAAGAGGAGCCTGGTGTGGATGGGACTGCTGGGTGGTCCCCAGCGTAGTGCACACACTGCCCGGAGCGATACCAAATCATAATAAACAAGTCCCTCACACAAAGCCTTGTCAGTGCAGATTCCAGTTCTGCTGATATAATCTTCATTTTCTGTTTGAAAGAAAGGAAAAAAGAAAAGGAAAAAGAAAAAACAGACATGCTAAGGGAGAGGAGTGAGGCAAGCGATGGATTGATACTGCCCGTGTGCGTCTCAGCCCCCCGGCATGGGGAAAATGTGCTGTTAATCAGCTGCTCGCCTGGGGAATACGCTGATTTAATTCTCTCCTGCTTGCACAGTCTGGCTGCGATTCTGCTCACCCAAGACATCCCATGAGGAAGAAACAGACACTGAGCCTCGTCAGACTGGCTGGAAAGGGATAGGCAAGCAGAGCATGAATTGCCCTGGCCCTGTTTTGGGGAGCAAGGTGGGGAATCGGTCCAAAGAGGCTGTGAGAGTGGGCTGCTTCTCAAACCCATACATGCAACAGGTAGATAGCATCAAAAGGCACATCATCACCCCACCAGAGCCACGGGCACTGCAGAGAGGACAGGCACATCAAGGAGTCGCCTTTCCCCTATCTGAAACACAACTTTCTTTAGGAGGAAAATACAGCTGTGCAACGTGCAACAAGGGAGTTTCAGATAGGAAGGGGGAGAAACAACCAGATGAAATGGAGGGGAGATGTCCCGGTAACAGGTATCACACCACCGCCCTCTCCCCTGAGTGCAGACCCTGCATGTGAGCACATCTCTCCAAACCCTCCAATTGTCATGCCACTGGCATTTTGCAGTGTTAATCTGGGATGCATCAGAGCACCGCTCCAATGCAAGCAAATATTTTCCAGAGCTTATGTTTCACAACGCTTACAAACGTCAAAGAGGCAGTGCATAGAGGAGCAGAGACCTGGTCCAGCTCCTGGAAGGGGAGAGATGCATCAAGTGCATCCACTCTCAAAGCGACTTCGGGGACAATCACTTTGAAGCGGCTTCAGCACGAGATGTGGGTTTCTGCTCTCCCACCTGGGAGAAAGCCGGGATGTTTAATAATTAATGGCTATATGCTTGCCTGCAAGGGCCGGTGTGAAAAGCGTTGCTGCGTCTTTAACAGCTGCCAGCGATGGGAAACTCATTGGAGTGTGTGTTCGGAGGGGAAGAAGGTTAAGATGATTAACTGGTGCTAACAAGTTTAGGATGTGGAAGAAGTATTTTCTTGGACGTCCATCAAAGAGAGGATTGAATGTTCCCTGGCGGGGGCGGGAGGGGAGCGGGTGGTATGTGTTTAACAGATGAGGTTTCTGCCTCCTGAAGCTGCCCAGCCCTGCATGATACAACCTCTCCTTTTTAAACTGCTGCTTCTCCCCCTGTCCCATCAGCTGTACCTGTGGCCCCAGCCTGGCATGGGGGCTGAAAGGCGATCCAAGGGGAGGAAAGCCGCCCCTCTACTCTTCCTGTTAGCCTGTGCCCTGGGACACCCTTTGGGCACCAGCAGATCAGCCTGGCCCTTGATCCCCACCAGCCAGGGCAAAGGCGCGGGAGGATGCCCGGAAAAGCCAGGAGAGAATCAGGTATCACTACACTGAAACTCAACGCCCCAGAGAGGAGGGCTCCTCCTGGGCCTCTGTAGCCCCACTGCAAAACCCCACTCTCTGCCCCACCGCAGGGATGTCAAACAGAGCCACGCCTGCCACTGGCCAGGCCAGCGGCCTGCTTTTTACCTCCCCATTGCCCTCAAGTGCGCAGCAGAAGCAAACATCAGTGCTGGAGCAAAGTCCCCTCGCAAACAGCTTTGGAGCGAGCCACTTGGCGCCTGTAACATCTCCCTTGGCCCATCCCGGGTATTTCTGGTGCTCTTCTCTGGCTGGCGGGCGCCCACGCTTTGCGCAAGGGGCCTGGACGCCGCCGGGCACCGTGCCCCACCATCGAGCCTGGCGGCCAGTGCGACTTGCTCTCATTCCTCCAGCCTCCGCAGAGCTGCCAGGATGGGCAGCACACGCGAGATTCACGTCGCGGGGCCCGGACGTGCGTCAGCGGCTGACGCAAACCAGCCCGGCCATGTGCACACAGCCCAGGCCTGGGAAAAATCCTCCACCCCAGTAGCGCGCTCACACTGTATCAAAGCCGTCGCCATACAGTAGCAGCGCAATGTGCTCTTTGGGTTTCCTCAGCCAGCTGGGATGTTTTTGCCTTGCTTTGTCAAGGCGCTGATTTATGCCCATATGTACCATATACATTGTAAGCACAGGCACGCAATGGTGTAAACACTTCTACCAAACATCTGTACACAAAGCCATCAAGTATGCAGAAGCTGCCTGCTGCAGCCCTCGACATGCGTCCCAGGCACCCCACAGGCAACCTGTCAGGCCCCGCTCTGCGTATGGGGTGCCATTCACCACCAGACCTGTTATCGGATGCGGCCTGGCAGGGACGGTAAGGGTCACAGTGGGACCGTTACCTGATATAAATCGGCACAGCCACAATGCTTTTCTTCTGCATTAAACTAGACTTAGGGCTGGAGCCCACCACAACAGGTATCTGCTCCTGTGCAGTCCTGTGCATCCATGCCTCCCTCCAAAATCTCCTTCCCACACATTTAATCCTCAATGTCTTTCTCTGCACCATACCTGTGTCTGGGGAAGAGGTTAGTTTACCCCTGGTTTTAGAGGGCGGATGGCCATACTGAACAGCCAAGGTTTATCCAGGGCTGGTATATAACATTTGGGATATCATATATGAGCAGCACTAAAGTTAATGTTTGTGCCACCAGGACTCATGCACATCTGGACACAAATGTTCACCTTTTTGCACCTTTGGGGAGAGCTCAGCCTCCAGAGAAAAAGACCCACAGCAATTCTGTGTGTTTGGAGGAATTTCCTTTCACCTTCCAGTCAGTTTAAAAAAAAAAAAAAAAGCTTAATATAAAAAGTTTAAAGTAAGAAAACACATAAAAGGTCAAAGAGAGGAGGCCTAGATCATCCAGGAGACAGGGCTGAATGTGGCAAGAGGGAATTATACAAACAAGCAGATGGGTGCAAATAAACAGGCCACCCTCGTACAGAGCACTTGTGCCCACCACTGTGCCTCAGTGCCTTCCCTTTTTAAACACATTGACTGTTTCTAATCATATTTTGGATTCAGAGGGAAAGGCAGAGGTTTTTGCCTTCCTAACGCTATCAGCATGGTAGCACTGTAAGGATATGCTATCCCTCCGGCCATTTTGCAGCCCAGGCAGTTCTCGCAGTTGTATTAATGGCTTTATGTGAGCCCTCCTAGTCTGCATGGTGGCAACAACAGCAGGTTCAGTAAAATCAATTAAATACTCCTTAATAAAGTCAGTTAAATCCCAAACATAGACTAAGACGGATGAGTTGATGCTTAGAGGGATAAGTAGCATCTTTCCTCCTTCTTACCATCCCTCAGCCATGGATGTGGCAACCTCCAGGTGGTTGCCTCCAGAAGCCAAGACAGGGGTGACTCCTCAAGCCACTCCAGGCAGTTGTGCAAGAGCACAGTTGCCTACGTGTTCAGAGAAAGAGAGTTAAGCGACCAAACAAACTGTTTGTTTGTTTTTTTCCTGAATTGTTCATCCCCATCTATTCATAACTGCTCACAGAATCTGTGGAATTCATTGTGTGGTTTGCATCTTCAAAACAAATGAAACAACAGTATGTCTAAACCAAACAAACCTCAACCCAAAATACAGACAACAGGCCAGGGCGCATGAGCAACCTTCGAGGCTGAAGTGTGTGTACACTCTGGAGGGCCCAAAAAATGTGGATGGGGGTAACATATTTAACTTTCAGGGAATAACAGAATTCCCAGGGAGATTTCTTATAAAGGGGGGGAAAAGTAGAAGTATTTAAGTAATGGTTATGCTGCAATTTTGCTTCCAGATGTGCCATGCCATGGGGTTGCCGTGCCAGCGGCTTGTATTTTCTGACACAGCAACGTGCTGCTCTGGCTGCAGTGGTGTGGGATGCCCACCTGTGGCAACCCAGGCGCTGCTTCCTCCAGAGCTCTGCTCTCCAGCCAGCCTACCCGCAAGGGTTTTGCCAGAGCATTCAAGGGAAAAAGGCAATTCATAAAGCTCAAAGCTTTTGGCAAGGAGTGACTGTTTGAGACAAATGTCCTTTATTCTGATTTTTTGGTTAGAGGTTGTCAAAAAGATGCATTTAGATGCTTTTAAAGCAGAAAACACCTTTTGAATAGTCAGCATAGAAAACCATGATGATGTACTGTCCTGAAAAGGGGTCAAACACAAAACCATAGCACTTCAACTAGTCCAATTCCCCTCCTGACAGGAGGGCCACATGGACAGGTGGTTTTTTGCACACTCCTACCTCTAGTTCCTCGTGGCTTTCAGACAGAGCCACCAACACGGCTTGTGGCTGCTGGCATTTAAATAGCTAGGGTAACCTTTCCACAACCTCACCCCACACCAGGGATCCCAAACACCTCTGCCTCTCAAGGCTCACCAGTCTGTTCAGGCCTTTAATCTTACAGAAGCCCTCAGATCTGTACGAGTAGTCACAGCAAGCTGAAAAAATGGCCAAGTTAAAAATGACAGCAAGAAAACACAAAAGCTGTGAAAACAACTTGGCAAGAGGCAGAGCACCCCAGCAGGGTGCAGGGGGAGTAGGCAGGCGTTGGGCACCAATCCCCTTTTTGTTCACCTTTCTAGAGGTGTCTGGGGAGGAGGTAAGAATCTCAAGGGAGAAACAGATGCAGCCACTTGGATGCAATATCCTGCCTGGGTGCTGCAGGACTGGGGCTCAGCCCACACTGCCCAGGGGTCTGCCCCTGCTGCAGCCATCCCTGCCACCCACTCGTCCACCAGCCCGAGTCCTGCCCTTCCTGACATTTCCTCCCTCTGCTGACTGCTTGCAGGGCCAGGCAGGGGTCGGGGAAGTGAGAAATCCTGCTGCCTCCTGACAGCTGGCCCTGCCAGGTCTGGGTGACACATCCTGGATGGGAGCCAAAGCCCTACTGCATCCCCGAATCCTTTCTTGCTGGCCTCCTCCAGCAGCTACCACTGTGTCCAGCCAGCACAGCAGGAGTGTAACCAAGGGGGCAAGCAGGATGTGTGCACACCATTTGCTCTCATGGGCAACCCTGCAAGAAGGGAAACAGCAGCAACATTTTTGAGTAGCAGCAGCTCCTGATGGTTATTTCTGTAAGGTCAATCAGAGCTGAAGAGAGCAGCCAAGTGGCTTTCCCTGCACCTCGGGCTGCGGTAGATAAGGGATGCAGGTGATGTTTTGTACGAGAAGAAATGCCCAGGAGATATTTCCCTGCAAAGCCTCAAAGACATTCCCAAAAGGACCTCAGCTCCTGACCAATGCCAAAATCCTTGCAGCTACCCCACACCAGCCTCCAAGCCCCTGTAACAGCAGAAGACACACTGGTTTGTGGTGGGGTTGTGCAACCTCACTCTGACCAACACTCCTGGTCCACAGGAGCCCACAGGGCTGGAGCTGCCTCTTCCTGCAGCCCAGCTCCCTCCTCTGTCCCTGAGTGCTGCTACAGGGAGGGATGGAAAAGCCATTCGGCATCCCTCTGAGCTGCTTCCCTGCTTGCACGGCTGACCGCCTCCAGCACTGCGGGCTCCCAACCTGCCCAAGGAGAAACTGGACCAAAACAAGCATTGTGGGGGCAGAGGGAAAGGAGACAGCTTTTTTTTTTTTAAGGGATATTAAAGACTGGAGCAGAGAGCCAGCAGAGTGAAAAACAGCCACGTGGGGACTGTGAAAATAGAAGCTGAAGAGAGGAAGATGGGAAAGGTCTAACAAAGAGAGTCAAAATATACAAAATATACAAGGGCCCACCTCCGCCAGGAAGGCTGTGGGAGGGGGTTTTGGTGGTGATCCCTGGCTGTTTGAGACTGTCCAGGCAGACAGCGTCTGGATCTGCAACTGGGTCTGGATTAGACCAGGAAAGCTTAGGTTTTCACCCTGTCAACCTGAAACACAATGCTTTTCCCTCACAGCATTTTGTTATTTTACATGGCAGAAATCAAGGGAGGTCAGTTGGCTCTGAGAGGATCCTCCAGCCTCAGGTAGTTCTCCCAAGCTCTCAGCCACATCCAGATCTCATATGGAAAAGCAACATTTTGCTCATGAGTCATGAGGGGAGGCTCACTCTTAGAAAACAGACCCATGGTCCCACCAGCACCTGCTCAGTCCCAGAAAAACTCCCCAAGTCTCATCCTAGCATGAAATGACCTCAGATCAAAACTTGTGCTGAGCTACCGGTCCACACTCCAGCATGGTGCAGGACCTGGAGGTGGTGAATAGCTTTCCTGCCGTTGAGGCTTCAGTGCCCTTTCCCAACCAGCACAAAGTTGTCCCAGATCAGTCTGGCAGACAGTGGGGACAGAAGGAATCACACAGGTTATCAGATGATGGCAACTGAGTCATTAATTACCCTGGAAGGTTGTGCTAACCTTGGGGGTTGTGTCGTCCCCACTGAGACACAGCTGGAGAAGCCCATTATGACCTCTGAGCTCAAAAAACACAATGCTGAGAAGCAACATCTCACTCATAGGTAGTCACACCCAGCCCAAGTGATTTGAAGTAGCAGCTTCCCATTCGAAGGAAACTTATATTTCCTTATCGTTTGCGATAAATACAGCTGCACTGTCTTCCTGACTATGTTATTCCTACAGTCTTTATCACTCACACTCAGATAGCCACAGCACGGTCACACACTTCACAGTCTTCTTGCTACCTTATTCCCAGCTTTTCCAAACCATTTACGTTCACAGCCCACTATGTTCTGAAACTCTTCTACAGCAACGGGTGACCCCGGCCAGGACCTCCACATCCGTACTGAACAGGTCAGCAAATGAGCTTGTCTTCCTCTTCTTTGCCATGCAGGGATCTGGCTCACAGTTAGGGATGAACTCAAATGTCACTTCTGATAAACATTTATTTTTGGTGAGGAACATGATGTGTTTATAGGCAGTGGAGTGGGCCAGTGAGAAGCAACGGGCATGCGCCAAGTCTTGCAACATCTTGACGCCTCTCCGTGCTTATGAATGCCTCTGTCTCCCACAAGGGTCGCATTGCCTGATCCTTAGGGCATTTTAAACACAAGGGAAAAAATGCATTAGGGAAAAGAATTTCCAAGGTCTTGGGCTGGAAGAGAGACCATGTGGAAACAGCATGACAGTGCTTTCGGGTGGCCTGGGTTGCATCAGCCTAGAGACCAAAGGGAAACACCCTGGAGCAAAGGGTCTGAGATGAGACAATGGTTGGCCAAAGGTACCTTCATTCCTGCACTGCCCAAAGCCAATCACAACTTCACCCGCCACAACATCAGCTTTGGACCATAGATTCATATCCCTCAATGGATTAGCTGGCACGGTGGGGGAAATTTTTAGAAACAGTTTCTTGTCAGTAGGATATTTGGTGAAGACAAGCAACTTTGACAGGTAAAAAGGAAGCCTGAACTTTTATGGGACATTCATTATTACTGTTCTCCTGAACCAAAGCTGTCCTTCAGAAGTACTATGAGCTTAACAGAATGAGTAGGCACCTAAGCATTATGAGAAATCCAGCACTGACTGCTGCTGTGGCTTCACAAGGGATGTGGGTATCTGTCACCAAGTATTATGAGCTTGACACTGAAACGCTTGGGAGATTCATCTGTCATACACAGGGGGTCACATTCAGGTGACCTCAAAAATCAGTGAATCTCTTTTTTTCTCTGCTCTGCATTCAAGTTCTAAGTTTCCTTCTCCAAGCTGGCAAAGAAACACCAGGGGAATATTCATTCCTGTGATTTTTTGGCCTTTATACATCAAGTCTAGGCAGGAACTTGGAAGTGGAGTAGTGCTATGATTTGTGTTCCTATTGAAGGAAAAACATTGAAATTTAAAAACAGTTGAACTCAGTTTTGATGTGATCATTGGAGAAGAGATACTTAGAAGACATTTTATTTGTACTGTCTTTTAAATTTAAACCAAAATACTTTTGTTGTTTCTTTCTGGGACTAAAAAGAAAGTCCAACAGCCCTGATCTGGACTAGTCAAATCAGGCATTTTCTAATATTCTTCAAGTCTGGATCCTGGATTTTAGTTCTTTTCCATCACAAACCTGTGCTCTTCCTCTTGCTTTTGCAAGCTGCTACCTTACAATTCAGTTTTAGTCTGACAAGAGACTGTACCTCCAATGCCTGTACACAAGTCTAAATACACGGATTACAAGACAACATTACCTACAGCAGACAGACCCACTTCATTTCATCCACCACTATCCCACTGTTGACCATACTTAAATACAATTCGATATGCTTACCACGAGACACTGTGAAAGACCTCACACTGGGCACCAAAGAGAACCAAGGGAGAAAACACAGAAAATTGAAAATGTTGCTTTCAGATGCTCATCCAGACACAACTTTCCCTGCCTCCTTCTTTTCAAGATGAGCTTTAGCTACTCAGTTTGGATATACACATTCAAACTCTCCCAAAACTCCATCAGCTTTGGGTGGGAGTGGTAGCTGGCACTTCTCTATTTTTTTCCTACACAGTCAAATGCATCAAAAGACAATAAGGAAGGCTGCATGATTCATAGTCATGGAATGAAATGCCATTCACAAATGTTTTTTCCATAGCAATTTGTCACTTATTGTGTTAAAACCACTTCACAAGATGTGTCTCAAAGAGTCTTTTGATATTAGCATGATTAAAAACATAATGCAATTTAGCAATCCCATAATATTTCTGTATGTTATATGAGTGGGAACTTGAGTGACCACTTCATTCAACTCCCTGATAAATGACCGCTTCTAACAGAAGGCTGTTATTCTACAAGATGCCTCAGATAGTTGTATAACACCAAGGAATTCAAACCTTCTCACCCCAGAGGCATTTTGGCTCACCAAAATTTAGCTCTCCAGCTTTGGTGTTGGGTTTAGCATACGTGTCTCAAAACCTTCTCAAATCAGCCAAGATGCACCTCTCCAGAGCCATTCTGCCCACTTCAAAATTGATGTCTGAGATTAATGGGAACTTTTGTTCTCTAGATGCATCTTTCTTTCTTTACTGGCTACCTAGATGTCTACCTGGCTGTCTATCACTTTTCCTGCTGCTTCTGCCACAGGCAGAAGTATTTACATATGTACTCGACTTGTTACACACATCTGCATATTGATTTCCTATACCTCAAGCACACTGTTACACAAGTATGCATAACTTTGTATTCATATACCACACAGCATTAAAAAAAGCTTTCAACAAGATGTAGATGAAGAAGGCCCTTCCAAAGCGCTAGCTGTCCCAGATCCCTACCTGCCGGGCAGTTGCATCGCTGGTGTGTGTCTCGAACTTCTCGATGTCTTGGCAAGTGGAACTTCAATCTCTGTCAAGGGAGGAAAAAGAGCAAAAAGATTCATTGGTACCGTTGAAACCAAAGCTTGAAATTCTTGGAAAAGTGGGACTGGGGGATGCTGCCCAAGTAGAGATGGGAGAGACAGAGCAGAACAGTTTGGGAATGATGAATGGCACTAAAGTTCATAGTCTCTAACTAGAAATGTGGGGTTTGATTTGAAGCAGGCTGAAGGAGTTTCGTAATGGCCTCCAAATGTGGTCCTCCTGACAGGCATTACAAAATCAAGAGCCAGCAGTGGTGAATCAAGAGGTGACTGTGTCCTCAAGAGAAAGCCGCGTTTCTCAGAAGACCCACGCAGCAGACAAAGAATGGAGATCTGAAGCAGGTACCCTTCCTCCCTGTGGCAGACTCCTTATATTCACAGACATCTGGACAGACAGAAGGGTTCCACTGAAAAATTGTGGCTGAAGGTGGCCCGAAAACAGCAACAGCATATCCTGAAATCTTCAGAGGCTGTGAAACTTAATTTTTCTCCAAGTGATGAACAAGACAAAACCTATCAAGAGCTCCCACAAGGTGGAATCATGTCAAAATGTTAATTTCCAATGAGTTTGGATTTCTAATGATGTCAGCATGTCACTCTCCTGCTCTCTGGCCCTGTCCATCTCTTAAATGGACAACAGAGTCCACTTGAGGCCACCACATCTTCCCTCACTAGAAATGTCATTAAAATTGACCCATATCCTGAGCAAAATGCACTTTAGGGACAGCATCCACACCACCCCTTACAGACTTTATTAAAATAACTGATTTAGTGAAGAAAATGCAAATCAATCCAAATAAGTTACTCATTAATGCCTGTGAACCATGCTTGGTTAATGATTTGAGATTATTTGAGAAGACTGAGCTGCTGGGATGCCTATGCGAAGGATGCCTATACTCCCTCTTCCCTTCTAACCCTCAAGCCCAACTGTTCATCCTGGTTGCATCTTCTTATTGTCCAACCTACTTCACAACCGGGGCCAACATTTCAAAAGAAATAGCCTTATGTTGGGCTCAACAGAAGCCCATGCCCAGGATCATATAGAAATCATTTGACTTTCACAAGCAAGTAAGCACCTTCCTTCAAGAAGGTAACAGTTTGGGGAAAATTTCTTTTAGAGAAAAAAAAAACAACAAAGCAACATATTTCTGCCTGGGATGAAAAAAGGCAGAACTGGCTGGAACACTTCCATTTTTCAGTTTGAAAGGACTGGCTGCCTTACTGCAAGTCAAAAATCAGTAAGGGTTGTTGTGACTGACTAGAAATTGAATATTTTCAGAGCTTTTTTTTGCATGGTAGACTGAAATGCTTTGAATCGTGAGTTGATTTGATATCAGGGCAAGGAGAGAGTTTCACACAAGGAGAATTGCCAGTTCCCATACAGCATATTATCTGTGTTTACTTTCTCAGTTTAAAAGCACAGATATGTGAATCTTTGCATTTGGGCACATTCCCATCTAGCTGCCACCCCCAGATGGCATGGCTGCTCTGCAGCGCTGCCTGGCTTCGAACACTTTGTGCTAATGGTCAAACATGGGCACAAATAGGACAGCAGAGCCTTTATTTGGATACTCACACTGGTATGTAGACACATGCGTTCCCATTTCCATCGACACATGTGCCAACCAAAATGTCTGATCATGAGACTGACACATTTGGGCTGGGTTCCCACGTTTGGGAATTGGGCTTAGCACGGGGAATGGGTGATGGTGCACACAGGCAGGAGCAGGAAGTCATTTCCTAACAAGAGAAGGTGCTACACACTGCAGCGGGGCCCTTTATAGGACAGAAAACTGCAAGGAAACTTGCAGCAGATCCCCAACCTCACCAAGTGCAGAGGCACCCCAGGGGCCAAGGGAGAATGGCCGCGGGAAGGCAGAGTTAGGGCTTGCTGCAAGAAGCCTTGGCTGGCTTGCTTTGCTGCACAAGAACAGCATAATTGGACTTATCAGGGGAAGTGATGACCCAGCAGGACTTGAGCATGACCAGGAGAGGAACAGGAGTGATAGCATGTCCCGTGACTTTATCTGTGTGGTCAGGGTAGTGCAAACACCTGGGACAACTGAAATAGCCTTTTCAAGGATGGGAGCCCCTCAGGAGGGAGGTGTGGGTGCTGCTGGGCAGGGCTGGGGCACAGCCCTCGGCCACCAGTACCATGCAGCCATCAGACACTCACTGGCATTGGGCATTTTTCCTGTCCTTGCCTATTGCAGTGCCTCCCTGAAGCCCAGAAGCTCTGCACATCTCCAAGGAGTGCAAAGGGCAGTGGTGCTGTGGGATTGGTCCCCTTCGGTGGGAGACAAAACCCACCAGAAATTTAGGAGCACCTAGAGTTCAGTTTCCTGCACAGTCTATTAAACAAACACTGACTGCAACAGAAATAATTCTTGGCTTCTGAAGACCTCAGTTCAACTTTGGATTGAGATGGTAAAACAAAATTAATTCCTGGCTTTTTCTGCTTCTCTCAATACCACTGTGCAAAATACTGCCTGGTCCAACACAAGAATCCAGCTTTGCTCACTAAAGCAAAATGAAAGGACTTTCCTCTAGAAGTGGTCTTTCCAAGAAAAAACTTCCATTCCCAAGCAAGAGAAAACCATTCATTTTAGGGCACGGTTGACTTCTGTAAGTAAAAACAAAAGAACATTGTCTCTGGGAATCTAGTGTTTGTGATCTTCTGGGATCTGGGGTTTGCTTTTTCATCTGAGGGATACCTAGAGCACCAAACATCAGAACCACTGGCTACCACTTGCCCTGGCAGAAATGCTGAAAACACTTCTTATAGAGAGGAACAAATTGTCTACATAGCCTGCTTGCTCTTGTCTGTCTTGCTTTCCAGTGACATAATGGCCACATCTTCTCTCTACACATATGAAAGTGGCTGAAAAAGCCTTTGCCAGAACTGGGGCCTCAAGCTGAACAGCTTCCACGTGGGGACTCGGCATCTCTGGGTATTTAGGGAGCCACCACACATTGCTGAGTGCAGAGGAAAGGGGAAAACCCTCTGCCTGTGAGAGGGGAAGGGTAGGAGGGTCAGGCTGAAACACGTGCTGGAAAGGGACAATAAAGCCAGAACAGGGTTTCCCTGTGGGTTTTGTTAATGCACTGCTGGTGGGACAGGACAGAGCTGGCTTAGGTGGACAGAGCAGTGAAAGTGAGACCTCTTCTGACATTAAAGGACCATAGCTGTGGCCTCCTAAACCTACCAAGTGCTTGTCTATTTTGGATGGGCATTTGAGATTAGGTGAAAGAGAGGGTACTTCTTCAGAGGGGACAGATTAATAGCTCTTTAGCAGTTGTAGTTGTCTGCAGTCACCCGAGGAGGTGAAATCATTTCCCACCACTATCTTCAACAGCTAAAAGAAACACATCTCAAATAGATAATCTATTACAACCATCAGGAGGATTTCAAGGGCTGGTGGTTTTCTTAACTCTCATTGTTTTATCTCCAATTTTGGTGTTTTTTCTTAAAGGTCCAGCTCCTGGAATTGCAGGTCCATGTGGCATAGAGCAAAAGCAAGCAGCAAGCTCTCTTAGATGGAGAAAAAAAACTTGGAAATAACACCATGTAGGTTCAAGAATTACAGGCAGATCAAAGGAAACAGGACTTAGCTACCAGAAGAATTGTAAGGAAAAAAAAAAAACAACAACAACAAACCAAACCAACAGATCTCATTATTTTGAGGTGGAAAACACTAAGCTAAAGATTGAGGCAGGGGATGCTTAGAGCAATCTTGCCAACCTGAAGCAGAATTGAGCAGTGTGCTTTGAGACACTGAAGCAAAAGAAAAGGGCCGGGGCGGGGGGTTGGGGGGAGGGAAGCTTTTAGTTAAGGTGGAAAAGGAGTTTTCAGGTGTCCCTCCTTTGCTCACAAAAGTAAGGAGAGAGCCTCAGGGAAATGAGCCTACTGGGAAAGCAGTGAGGATCAGTGCTCCCTCCCCATCCATGGCACAGCCCGTGGATCCCTTCAGCATCACTTAAAGACACAACCAACACCTTCAACACAAGCCCTGAGAGGCTGAGAACACTCATGATGGTGTAGAGGAGCAGATGATCTTCCCCTAGACTTTACAGAAGAACTGCTGTTGTGTTACACACACACACATACTTCTGTTTCTAAAAGCACACAAATTTCTAGCAACAGTACTGAATCCATCCTCCTCTCCACCTTGCTGAGCTTTTGGCAAGTGAAACAGTACCAAATGTTACCCAGCATGGGAAAGGACCTTGTTTTCTCCTTTGGAAAGCTTTGCCATTCCTGCCAGTAGTGAGTTTATTTGTGCTCTTTGTAGGAATTTCTGATTCCCCATAAATGCAGAGGAATTCCTACATTCAGGGAGCTAAAGTTCTCCCTGAACTACCTACTTCTGGCCCATTCCACACACATGTTTTTGTGGGAAAACTTAATCAATTTGTGTCTGGTAGAAAAATCCCCTCTGGTATTCACTGACACCAGGCAGAGGTTCACACAGTAGCCAGTGTCGGCTGCTTCTGGGAATGCATCTGCCGCCCTCTCCTTGCTCATCCTGAACTGAGATGGAAACACTGCCACAGTCAGCCATGGATGCTCCAAAACTGGGCTCTAAGACCGGGAAAACATCCCCACCAGCTGGTTTGAAATTAACATTTTAAACAAGCAAACCCAGCTCCTGTCCCTGCCAGCTTGCTTTATTTCTGCTTCTCCAGAAGAAGGGCACCTAACAGGATTTTGGGGATTTTTGCACTTTTCAGTGCAATAGCAACAGTGTCCCCACAGCTGCTCATAGACCCTTGGGGAGCACTGGGGCACACCTGGGCACACAGGTAGCACAGTCTGGAGGGCACCACACACTCCAGCTGGGACCACAGAGCAGTAGGAGTCTGGAGCGTAACCAGCCCGCCCTTGCAGACTTTGCTTCTCCACATCTGTCCAGCTGATCCTCATAGCCACCAAAACTAGAAATGTGCTCCTGTGCCCATGGCTCCCCTCACCTCCCACCTCCCTGCCCGGCTCAGACCAGCTCTTTCCAAAGCCAGGGTTTCTTTAAAGCTTAGCTATTTTTTTTTGTGATGGATAACACTGAGCTGGCAGCTGTGAAACCCATTAAGGTTGAAACACCAGGAAATTCTGCGAGGATGTGGCAGTGAGAGGCAGCAAGGGTCTGAGCAGGGGGGGAATGAATATCCTGCTTTCATGTCCATCACAGCAAGCCCAGCCACAGCCCCTCTCCCTCCAGTCCTACTCAGCATTGTCTCTTGCTTTCCTTGGTTTTCTTCTCCCATCTTTTCCCTGTTCCCCTTTATCTTTCCTGTTTTTTCTCCATCCTTATCCCTTGCCAGCCAGTCCAGGACACCCATCCAATTTAGCTTTACTTAAGACCTAATGAAAAGGAGGACCAGGGGGATTTGTTTTTCTTTTTTAAGCAAAAGCCCCATCTGTCCACCAGCAGACCCTCAGTCTGCACCTTGAGCCACTTGGCCCACGCCAGTGCCCCTGGCTGAGGCGTGGAGGTCTGAAGTAGCGGTTTTAGGAGCTTGGCTGAAGTGGGTAGCCGAGTCAAAGAGGATCCCCTCCCCGGGGGGACCGGCCCTCCTCCCCCCATAGGCAGCAGACTTTCCTAGGTGTAAAGACACAGGAGACCTGGGCCAGGCATCTCTGCTCCTCCACAGGCTCCGGCACCTTTCTCCAAGCTATTTTCAAAGCTGTAGCCCAGCGTGGAGCTGGTAACCCCAGTGGTACCCAGCAGCAAGTGCTATCCCCTCCCCACACTGGCTGCTGGAGCCATCTGCGGGGGCTGTTCAGAAAACAGGGGTGCTGCTGGGCATGTGGGCATCATGACAGCCTCATTTCCTTGCTAAGCCGAGCTATAAAAAGGCGGAAAGGTACCGCAGCCAGCAAAACACAGGGGCCATCCGGCTCTGGGCACCGCTCCTGTGAGGTATCCTGGGGCACATCTCAAATCACTTGGTAGAGATAAACTGCGGCTTCCCAGGAGACCAGTGCCAACAGCACCGAGGGGAACGCTGCACGTTATATCCTGCCCAGTGGCGGGGAATGAGTCCCCACACAAGGGTGCAACCACAGGGCACGAGTCCAACCTCTTGCAACACTTCTGCCTCCCAAAAAAGCTTTTCTCTGTGGGGTATTGCCCCATGGACCCTGTCTACCCCTTATTCTTCATCCAAAGAAGCCACTCAAAACCACATCCCTCAGCTCCTACAGTGTTTGCTAACTTGAAGTTCACAGCTTTTGGCTACAAACCCGTCAATCCAGGGACTGCTCCCAGGAGACCTGTAACAGTAGCCGAGTATGTTAGCTGCAGGTTAAAACTCCTCATGGCAGGCCTTCACTGCTCCTAAAAAGCAGGGGCATGGGGGTTCCCAGGTCCCCCCAGGTGTCAGGCAGCACTGTACCGAGGCAGGTCCCAATAGCCACCACTCCAGATCATTCCAGTCCTCACCTCATTTGGCAATAGCAGCACACGAGATTTTTTTCAGACACCAACAGTTTTTGGGCTAGCCCCAGGGATGTCTGCATCCTATCTGAAGCCAAGGCTGAAGTAAACAGAGGAAAGGAGAGGTGGGTGGGTGGAAACAGTCCCAGCCCTGAATCTTACCCCCGAGCCTCCCTGAGAGCTGTGGGAACAGGTCAGTGTAGACCTGCCTGGAGAGTTCAGAGACATGAGCCACCATCTGCTCTCTGACACATATCAAAACCACTTCAAAGCACCGACAAGGTGAGGAATCCTTCAGGGTACCCATCCCACCCAGGGCAGAGGAGCCCGGGCAGCCCACAGCGGCATCAACACAGCAAATTAAAAGGTGTCAGCAACAAGAATCTGCACTTTTGGGCCCTCTTTATTGACCTGCTGAAGCTCAAGCTTCAGCAGCAGCAGCTCTCCCCCACCCACAGAGGAAGAGCCCACTGGCTCCAGTGGAGTTTGGATGGAGCTCAAGCAGGGATAGCATAGCCATATGCTCTGCACTGATATTCTGGCAGTACCAGAACTATCCCGTTAGTGCCAGTGTATGCCATTTTCCTGAGCCAGGAGCCGTGGAAGGGGTCAGGGCTGGCACAGTGGCAAAGCCAGCCTGTGACAACATTGCCGTGTTTTCAGTTACCTCCTCCCGTAGCCATGCCAGCTGTGGCATGCTTTGCCTGTCCCTCTCCCGGCGCTCAAACCACACTGAATTCCCAGGTTTAACATCTAACTCTAACTCTTTTCGGCAGGCAATGTCACCAGTCACCAAACAGAGAGGGTTGGAGGCTCTTCCCTCTCTGACAGGACCAGGAATGAAGCTTCTCCCTTTGCAAAGTGCTGAGGCTCAGCCATAGCATGGGCTGGGGCAGAGGGAAGCAAACATCAGGCAGGTTTGAGAGGGGGAAGGGACCTGAAGGCATGGGTAATTCAACCTAGCAGCATCACTTGTGCAGAAATACATTTTTAAGAGAGAAAAATCCCAACAAACCCAGATAATGCGACTATGCACATACCTAAAATTCATAGTACTGCAAACTATACACGCAAAATGAAAGGACACCAACCTCATCAAGCAGTTGGTCAACTCTTCCCAAAATAGCTGTCTCCATTTGGTCTGCTGAGAGCCAGGCAGGGAGCTGTGTGGGTCTGTCTGCTTCCAAGTGGGACACCCGGGACTGCAGATCGGAGGTCCGAAAGTACAGCAGGAGGCTCAGCACCAGAGAAAGGAGGGAGATGCCAGGCAGCCCCGAGCCCAGCAGGAGAGGGAGGCGGCAGCATCTCTCCCCATCACCAGTCCTGGGGGGAGTCACACACCCACTGTCAAAAGCTGCTTCGCCGACGCCTTTCCAGCTCTTCTCCTCCAACATTCCCTCCCTGTCCTGAGAAACAATAAATAAATAAATAGAATAAATAAAGCCCCACTCCTACTCCGAGAAGCACAATCCAGAAGGCATAGAAAAAATAGTGTCCAAGGGGATCCCAGTGCCAGCAAATGACAAACGACAGCAATAATGACAAAAGTGGATGGGGGAATCTTTAAAAAATAAAAACAAACCACACACACAAAAAAGGGGTGCAGAAAAAAAGGATCCAACTGCAGCAGAGAGTAGGAGTAAGGGAAAAAATCTGATCTGTTTTGGTTTTTTTCCCTCCTGTGTTTCAGTCTTTTAGTTTGCTGGTAGGTTTTCCTTTCCTTCTAAGCTGACAGCTTCAGTTCATTCGCAGACCAGCCAGGAGCTCACACATGAAAGTCCCCATTAGAGAGAGGTAACTCTCAGCTGCTCCGGCGACGCTGTGCTCTGGCTGATTGTGGCTCCCCTGTAACATGACACACTCCCTCCGAACTATGGGGCTGGGATGAGCGAGCTGCGCGGCTTCCCAAAGTCACCTCCTCTGCTCGCCCTCTCTCTCCACCTCTCCCTTGCTGCATGATTTATTTATTTATGCAAAGCACTGGGGTGGGATCGGGCCGCGGGACGCCCCTGTCCCACTCGGTCCCCAAACCACCTCTCTGCCGCCAGCTCTTCCCTTTGAAGTGGCTCTCGCCGAGGTTATTTATAGCAGCAGGAAAGAGATTGTAAAGCAGAGGCTGGGCTCACACCAGCCTGCGCGTTTCTTTCCCCCCCGCAGCCGAAAGGCACTTGACAGGATGGTAAAACCAGGCTGTCGCACCCCCTGCGCAGACCCTGGGGCAGCCCTGAGGCAACAGCAGTGGGATATTTCAACCCTGATATTTTGAGCAGAGCAGCCAGGCAGGGTGAGAACCAGAGGGAAACATCCGGAAACAAGAGCTGGCAGCTGAGAGCTCTGCAAAAAACAAGCAAGGGGCAGCAGGGAGCAACACCTCAGGCAGGCAAGCTGCCGTGCGAGGAGGACAACCTCTTGGACACAGAACCTGCTGAGCCTCGTGGGACAAGGAGGGCATTCAGAGGAGTTAATCTGCTGAAGCCCTCTAGTGAAGCAGAGCTCCCCATCACCACCTCTGTGTCCCACCAGGCACAGTGACAGACAGCAAAGACCCTTGGCGGGGAGCAGTCTCCCCAATACGTGCTGTAGGGCAGCTCTGAGCCACGCGTCTGGGAAACAAAGCCTCTTTCTGTTCTTCAGAAGCGAGGGAGGTCCACCTCTCCCAATTTTTCCAAACATGACATACAATATTTTATCCTCCAGGGTGACAAGCAGGCTCTGCTGAGCCCCTGTCTGTCTGTCCTTTGATCCCATTCTTGAGTGCGCACAGCAGCGAAGCAGCACGGGGCTTGCTATGGTGCACAGTCATTAAAACCCGGGCAGCAAATTGGTCTCTTAAAATCTAGCTCCCTTGTGGCTCTTTTGCTGTCATTTACATGTTTTAAATGAAGATTTTGCGTGCCGTCTGTGCTGGAGATTACTGGCAGAGAAACGCATATAGACCTTCTGGGAGCAGGTTAAAGCGAGCAGGAGCTGTTTTTTCTGCACCAGACAAACCCTTGGAGGGCCCGGTAGCACACAGCCCCAATTCTTTGAATGGCCTCATACCACTCACAGACACTCGCTTCCCGAAATGGGGTTTTAGCATCTGCAAGGCAGGAAATCTTTTATTTCTTTTAGCAGGTTTCTTGTCATCTTGCTGCTCAAATTCGTGTTGCTGCTCCAGCAGGCATGGAAAACACCCCTCTGATGGCTGCAGCCTTTCAACAGTTTCTCATATGAGCAAGGCAGGGCCAAGTAACCCACAGACCTGGCGCACACAGGGTGTCTATTTGTTTGGGAGGCACAGCTGCCCTGGTCTCCTACTCCATGCTCAGTCTCTTCCCAGCTATGCCTGTGTTTCTTTGAGAAAGGAAAAGGAGTCTTTGAAACTGTGGCTCTGCCAGAGAGAAACCATGGTCCATGGAGTGACATAAGATGCCATCTGCCATCACAGCAAATATATGGACAGTGAGAAATGAAGGCGAGATGCTTAGAGGCTGATGGCACAGTGTTTGGGAAGCAGAGATCTACACAGAGAAATAAGAGTTGGCAACTGGGATGCCAGGCATCCTAGAGAGCTCTAAAGTACACTACTTACAGACCAGAGTTGAACTACCAATGACTGCAGCTACCTGCCTGTGTTATACACAGCTTCAGTGAAGGCAGGCTGTCTCTTCTCTCTCCCTCTTTTATACCAGCCCAAGCACTAAAATCACAAAAATATACCCTCTAAGCTGAAAACAGAAAACTGCTGGGTGTCTACATTTCATTTCCCCACACTGGCTGGGGAGAGCTCTCTGCTCTTTCACTTTGACTTGTGATAGAGATCCTGCTGTCCAGACACAAGCTTTGCCTGAATGACTCTGTAAGTGCCTTTTCCTGCCTCCCCGCCAGCCCCTCTCCAGCTGATCAGTTCATTTAGGGGGTAGGTCATAGCTGCTGCAGGCTGGGGACCTGAACTCAGACGGGTTTCACGTGGAAGCCTTAGCTGCAGATGTGCAGGAGGGTAATTTTTCTATCCGTGAAGCATTAAGGAGCCCTGTCATCTCATGCCAATACAAATGGACTAATTTAGCTACAAACCTGAGCCAACTGCGCATGTCAAGTCTGAAGCACTGCTCGCCAAACAAACTGCCTCCAGAGGCAGGCCCTGGCACGTGGAGTCATCTCATCTCTCCTTGAGCTGAGCACGGCCCAACGTTCAGCTCTCAGAAGCCTCAGAGAAGGTGGGTGCCAGCCTGAAACCAGTCCTCCTGCAAGTTTGTGGCTCTCGAGGCTGGTCAAGTAGAAGCAGATGTTCAGTTGCAATCAAAGGGCGTGATTCTAGACTGCCCTTGACACGCCAAGTTTGAGGCTATATCCCTCACTCCTTGGGGAGGTTAATGCAGTTCCTTACAAGGGCAATAACCACACACTTCCACTGCTTCTAGCAGGTCGTCCGGGGTGGTTATGGACCTGAGCACAAGCATGCAATGAGATCTGGAGCAAATATAAAGCAATAGATAGCTCCCAAAGCAGCTGCACCCCTCTGTACTATGAAAGAAAGCATCTAGCATGTGGCACTGGGTCAACTGGCACACTGGAAATGGTTACATACAGGTATTCAAGCCTCCAGATTTATCAGACCCTAGCTGGTACTGGCACTTTGTCCTTCTCAGGGGCATTTGTATGTGGGCAAAGTAACTTACAGAGAAGTTGCCCAGTACTGCTCTGCAACAGGCACACCATGCTCACAAAGGGGCATGCATGGGCATTCCTCACAGGGCACAATGTGGTCTCATTGCAGGAGATCAGAAACCCTCTTTGACCACAGGCAGGTACTGTGAGCATGAACCACTCCACACTGCAGGCCAGAAATGGAAGAGCCAAGTATGGAGGAGGTTCTTGCTTCTAAGTGCATGGTTCAAGCTAGCAAGGTATTGACACCAGGTTTTCATCTGGTCTGGAAAGGGGTGGGCAAAAACAGCAGGCCTTTCCCACTTTGCTTTAAAGTGGAGCCTTTCATTAAAAAAAAAAAGTGCCCTTTCTGTCACTAACTGGAAGTTGAAGCCAAACTTCATGGAGATGGCCTTATGGTTGATCCCACCAGTAATGTCCAAAACAGCCCAAGAACTTCTCCTTTTCAGGCTATTTACTAGGGAGAAAAACCCCACCTCACTTCTCTTTCTGTTCTTCCTCCACCCCCCCCTCAGGAAACATAGGGGTCTTGGTGTGCTCGAACGAGCCATTAACTAGCAGCCGACATCTCCAGCTATTGTAAATATATTAACTCAAGGCCTTTCACTGGGTTTATTAGACTCAAGAACAACATCTGGAAACAGATGTTTTCCAAGCACAAAGGAGAAGAGGGAGGAGGGGAAAAAAACAAAGGCGGGGGGGAAGACTTGCAAGTGGAAGTGCACGGGTCTGCAGACCATCCCTTTGTGAAATGCTGCTCAGATGGAGCATTGCGAGGAGCCAAGGTCAGCACAGCCACATCCCTCCTGGACAAAGCAGTGAGAGCAGGACATCTCAAGTGTAGTTTGAGAAAAACAGCAATAGGAGAATAGAAAAACTCATGTCTGCTTTCAGGGCCCTTGTGAAGAACAGTCATAGCACTCACAAAAATGGGATATTTGGAGGGGAGAGATTTTTCCCTGGTCACAGACCCTCCTAGTCCTCAGTTGCTCTGTGTTCCACAGATTACCAGGCTCATGGTGAGGTAACATCACCTCTCTGGCAGCTTGGTAGCATCTGCCACAGGGACCCACAGAGTGAGCAAGGTCTAGGGTCCCCATGGGATACCACCACAGTGTCCTATCAGCCCCAGGCAGCCCTTCCTCAAAGGGAAGCAGAGTGAAAGCCTCCCATCCCAAGGACTGTGAAGGACCACAGGATCCTACTCTGACTTGGAGTCTTGATGCCATGGCTCAAGTTTAGACAATAATTAGAGAATTACATGGTGCTACTAGGGACAAAAAGCAAGCAGGCACATGCGTACTTAAAAATATATCCCATGACATTATTGGTGAAACACCATTCTTAACTAGTTATACTTTAGCTTAGGTACCAGAGACACCAAGGTACAATAGAGCTCAGAGATTAAAGCTTCCCTGCATTTCTTTTGAGGGAAATGCAATTGCACCCATACACATACACTGGCTTTTTATTTAAAAACAACAAAAAAACCCCAAGCAAACAAAACAAAACAAAAAAAACCCATGACCAGTATTTTACCATCTTTAACCCCAGGTTCACCTCTGACATCTCCAGCCCTTTCTCTCCTCTGATATATAACTACAAATACTTTGCTGGTCAGGTCAGGAAAATTGAGTATTACCTACCTAATTTGGCAGTTGTTTATAGGAAGTATTAAGTAGCCTATGGAGCAGAACAATTCCCGCCCGAGGAGTTGCTCTAACCCATTGTGGAGTTATAGAATAAAGACACATTCAATCCTCTGGGAAAAGGGTTATGAAAATACATGGAAAAATGTACTGTCCATGCATAGTAATATTGTGGCTGTTTTCAATCACTTGGTCTCCTACAAAACAAAAGGGCTCCCTGCACAGTATAAACTCCTAGCCTTAACAACACCAAGGGCAGAAAGGAAGAAGAGAAGCTATTAGTATCTGGTTGGGGCTTTATATTTTCATAACCCTAAGATGCCTTAGTTCATTGTTGCCTCCCTCCCATCAAAGCCAAAGCAGCTTCATGCAGCCGCAGTGGTGGGAACCTGTCCCCAGAGCTGTGTGAGAACAACTGGGCAGAGCCAGGCTGTGCCAGAGGACGGAGCTGGAGCCTAGCCACCAGCAGCTCCTGCAGAGGCTGGGTCAGAGCCTCTATGGGAGGATGAAGCATGCTTGGGTTTTGTACAGATGGGGCCAACCCTTCCTAAAGGCTGATCACCCCTTCTCCGTCACCCACTGCAGAGGGAAGGATTTGCAGAAGGAGAGCACCAGGCAGCAAGTGGTGGATGCACAGTGAAGCTGCCCATGCTCTGCCTTGTGTTTTCAACTAAGCTCTTGCCTTTTGTTCAGCAGATGATGGGAAGAGCTCTGAGCAAACCAGGCTCTGCACCCTTCTTGGTGGAGGAAGGAACTTTTTTCCCCAACAGAATAATTTCAAGGCCAAGTTTGAGGGGGGGAGAAGTTTGACTTATTTTCAGCAGTAGTTGGTTTGTTTTTTTCCTCCTAGTCTGGAGCTGACGGAGTTATGCTGGGTGCCACTGGAGTCTGTAGAGATGGTTTGCTGGCCTGATTTTCGCTGTTATCTGAGTTCTTGCAGAGCTTGGGTAGAAAGAGAAGCTAATTAAGAACAACATTGGTACAAATAAGACAAGAAAAAGCCTCCACCCCCCTATTCCCCAACATCTTGCTAGCCTAAAAATACACTCGGCAGCCTGTGGGAGATGGGTCTTGCTTAGGTCTGAGACAGGTCCTAACCCAGGAAAACTGCTATGGAACACTTGCAGTTTTTGTGAACCTGGGAAATCTCTGGTACAGACCGTCACTACAACCTCTCAACACAGCTGGAGCAGTGCAAAGCATTAGCCATAGCAAAGAGGCACTTAGACTGAATGCTCAAAATGTGCTCATACAGGTGGAAAAATAAAGGTGAGATTTTCAGGCAGGAAACCAGCAGAGCCAGCTCCAAGGGTGAGAGGCAGCTATCCCTAGAACACAATGTTCTCCTGCACAAGGCTGAGGCTCTGAGAAGGAGCTCCTGAATTCCCAACTGCAACTCCCCTCAGCCCCTTGCTGAGCAGAAAACCTCCCTTTATTAAAGCTGAGCTCAGGCCTTGCATGCTCAGTTAATTACTCACGTACCGAGGTGCTCGCCATGGTGCATTTGCCACTCGTGGGACTGATAAGTCAGAGCACTGATTTGCATTTGGATTTACCATTACATTAGGGTTAGTGAGAAGCTACTGCTGAATGCCTTCAGCCTCACTGCCCAGCCAGGCTATTACATCCACCCCAAAGCCCACCCTCCTCCTGCCTCCCCCTCAACCTCTGCCAGGCACAGGGTTCCCCTTCATCCTCCACTACAGATTTCCACACACATACATTGCTAAGAAAACCCTTTCACTTCACCTTTGGCAGATGCAGTTGAAGCTCATGTCCAGGCTGCCAGCAAACTGGGACAACCAGTCAACATATGTAGGGTGAACACGCTATAGGGTGAGCTGGAAACCCCAAGATCCTGGGGCCAAGCAGGCCTGCCCAGGGGAGATCAGATGCCACATGCATACCCAGAGGCAGGCAGAGCTGTGTCACAGCTCAGTCTAGGAAACCAAATCCTACAGTGCCAGCACAGGCGTGTGTCCCTGTGCAAGCAGCCAGGGAACCACAGCAGCTTTGCACAGCCTTTGAAGCTAATGAATCAGAGCTGGGAGGATTGGGAAACCCAGACTGTCAACTGCACTGGGGAAACAAAAATAATGAAGCAAGGCTCCCCCAGAAGACAGATTGTTTCAGAGTCCAGGAGGGAGGGGGAATGGATACAGCAAGTTCAGGAAATTGAAAACAACTTTTTGGTAAATACTTCCTCTCGCTCCAACACTTAGTCTTTTATCAAAGCTCATTCAGACCATGACAGTGGTGCGCAAAGCAGCTCTGCTCCGTCATAATGCAAAAGACAGGCCCAGCAGCCAGGAGATTTGCAACTAATGGAGCAGAGTCGGGTTCGATTTCCCTGGAAATTGCTCACAGAGGAAAGCCGGGAGACAAGGAGCACCACTAATGTCCTTCTGTGACACCACAGCTTCCCCTGCACGGGGCAGAGCCCTCACTCATGCTCTCTGCCTCCCATACCACGGCTCCCCACAGCTCATCCCTGCACTCCAGCAAGAGGGAGAGCAAAGCAAAAGTGAAGAAGGACAGACGAGCCCCATCCACAGGAGCAGATTGATGGCGTTGGACAGCAGCGTGGCTCCCCGAGTCTGGGTTTCCCCTTTTGCAGCACCTGATGTAAATCTTCCTGGCAGGGTGGTTACCCAGGTCTATCAGTAAATCCTCAACCACCCATGGAGTCTCTTCTAGCTTGTTGGGTTTTCAGCTGTTAACAGGGGTTTGTCTCCATTTAGCAGCATCACAAGGGAACTACAGAAGGATGCTTTTCCACCCCAAAGGCACTCTGGCAAGGCCAGTTCATATGTTGGATATTCAGGATACACCCAGGGCTGCAGTATTCCTTTGGGGCACCACATCCTCATCACACTGGGACACTCAAGGGACATGTCTGAAACAAAACAAGCTGTTTTTTTGGCACTCTTAAGAGAAAGTGCCCAATTCCTCTCACTTGGGACTTATTAAAGTCAATGGAAAAAAACCTTTTTTAGCTTCCCCAGGCTTTGCCACTTGTATCTCATGCTGGCTTGACGTCAGTGTAGTCACTCTAGATTTATGCTGGTTCAGAAAAAGGGAATCCATTGTGACAGATCCCAATAAGAAGAAGGGAGAGCTGGGTCCTCTGGCCCCAAAACTCAGTGTCCATGTGGAGAAGACAAGCCCCCCATTTTTACCACAGGCATCTGAAACCATGTCTTGATGCATAACAACATTCTCCCTCTTTCTCCTCAATAAATCAGGGCTATCCACTTCATATGCAGGAGAATAAAAATAACTGGAAGTTACACTTGAACACTGGTACCTGCTTCAAATTTGAGAGGCCTGTTGCTGATTACAACCAGCAGGGAGTAAAGTATATATACTTACTAGATCAATATTAACAAGTAGTAAACACACCCTTGCAATTTCCCTTTCAGGACATTAGCCTGTAATGATAGCTCACATCCTTCAAGCTTAAAGTATTTGTTTATTTTTTTTTTTTTATTTACCCAACTACAGCTACCAATGCATAAAAACATGTTTTTCTGTTTTAAGAAGGGTCAGCAGGGAAAGAGAGTGAGAGCCCCTCTTTGCAGGCACTGCTGCCTACCACTCACCTTGCAAACACCCATCCTGCACCGGTACCGTACAGCACTGTGGACTTTGTGACAATCAAGGCAAAGCCACCATATCCTGTGTCATCCATGGAGGTTTGGTTTGCCTTTCTGGAGGGCTCTGCTGCATGTCAGCAAGGGGAGAGCTGCCTCCCACTGGTGCCCCTCCTCACCAGTGGGGAACGGTGCTTGGCTTCTTGCACAACTGTCCCTGCATATTTGGAGCACAGGGGTTAGCGCAGAGGCTGAAATATCATGCCTATCAGTAGGGCCCTGTGAACAGAAAATAGCAGAGGATCTGGTGGCAGTTTCCTTTCAAGATGTACAGGAATAGCAGTGCACATCTCTGACGGATCATATGGGCTGAATTCCTCAGCCCAAATCCTTCAGCTTTGAATTCTTCTGCAAACCATTTTTCTCCCCCTTGGCTTGTTCGTTGTTTCAGGACCACTAAATTACTGAGAATGGTTTATATTATATAATCACCCTGTCCTTACTGCGTTTCAGGGAGGAGACTGACAAACAGCCAGATCTAATTTGTACTTTAAATTGGCTTCTGGGACAGACAGTCATGCCTTCCAGATGGAAAATCCAGTTGCACTCACCAGCAGATTTCTGGGTGCATTCGGCTCCTAAATCAACTTTGTCCAAAGCAAGCTCTGGCATGCAATTTGTTTTTTGTTGGTTTTTTTTTTTTTACAGCCTAAGAGAAGCTGACAGTCACCACAGTCCCTGGTGAGGCAGCATCACCTTCCATCACCTGTACCAGTTCAGCTGTCAGCCCTGCCTCACTGTCCTGTTGTTTTTCCTAGAAGCCTATCTGACAGCTGTAGCAGCTTTATAACTGCCAGATTTGGCATTTGTCTCCATGGGAAAGTCCTTTCAGGTTGCCTTTTCCAAGGGTCACTCTCCACTAGGTCTGCTCAACCTGTTTAACACTACCCCAAATAATTTTAAGAAAGCGTCTTTTCACGCATGCAAAGATTGCGATGGCGCAAGCTCCTCTGTTCTCCTGCCAGGGCAGAATCAAGGACATATTCAGCCTTGGTTTAGGTTACAGCCAGAGCCTGGCCAGTGGCACATCATGCATGGGACACTAACATCGCTCACAGCCACAGAGTATTAAAATGCTGCCATTGACAGTGACAAGCTGGAGCTGTCACTTGCTTTGTTGAGGGCTAGTGAAGCAAGGTGGCAACTGCCTTGAGCCAGTCCCCAGATGTGGCTGGGAGCAGGTCTCTGAGCTGCCCTGTTCCACATGTCCAATTTGGGGACTTGGTGAGAACAGCAGCCCAAGCTGAGATGCACAAACTGTATCTCACAGGCAAGTGCAATGCCTAGGACTGGCCACTTGCTTGCATTCATCCACAGGGAAACAGCATTGGCAGATGCCCATCATCTGTACTGGAGGCAGGTGTAAGCCTGCATCAAGGGTAGCCTCAGATAGTGGGTCTGTGGCTTCCTCACAGTCCCTGTGATTTTTTTTTTTTTTTTTTTTTTTTTCCTTTCAGCCTCTCTCTCACAAGCCACATACCGTTCTAGGGATGTATGACCTGATGGATAAACCAACAACTTGGTCCTTTTCCCACTTCTGCTGTGCTCCTGCTTGGTGGCCTTGGGCATAGCCTTTCATTCTGTGTCTTCATCCCTTTCCTTCTCAGTGAAATGAGGCTACTCTGTAAGTTGCTTTAAGATAAACTACTGACCAGGGTTATAATCTAAGGAAAAAAGATTAATAAATCGCCAGCCACAAAGCATTTCAAGCTGAAGTTATCAAATCCCTGCTTTGCAAGTCCTGAAGCTCAATGCTGCCTACGAACACATCCTGGTCTGGAAAGACTCCTGTCACTAGGGCATCA
This sequence comes from Caprimulgus europaeus, assembly GCA_907165065.1. The sequence continues at coordinate 36,874,812 of OU015529.1, read as the reverse complement.
TTTAAAAGCCTGCTCACATTCATCTCACACCTCCATGAGACACATGCCATGTATCATCCAGTAAAAGGCAATGAGAGGTGCTGTGGGAGACCTGAGAAGCCCTTAGGGGCATCACTGAATGAGCCTCCCTCACTCTTGATGCTTTGTCTGGTGCTGACAGAACAACCATCCCATTGCAACCCCTCTGTGTCCCTCCCGAGTTTCTTCATGTTTTCAGGGTCTTTGTCTGCCTAGCAACATGCACAGGACTGAACTGAGATTTTTTGTGGAAAGGTGAAGAACAACCTTCCTTGGGGCCGCTGTCTGTGGACAGCCAGAGCTTGCAAGAAATGTCAGAAGATTGTTGTAAGATGGACAAGATCACTCCTGAAAGGCTTAAGGAGAAGCCCACCACTAAAAGCCAATGCTGCAGCTAAGAGCATCTGGGTAGACTCAGCCCTGATGGGCCTTGAGTACTGCAGTGAGTACAGTATCACTCAAGAACAGGACCACAATTGCTGGCCTGGATGGAGAGGCTCAGCCAGGTGCATTTCTTCTGTGGGAGAGTTGAGGTGTTGAGCAACACACAGCAGAGACAGGCATATCTGCTGCCAGGTCTCCACTACATAGCCTAGCAGCACCCACACATCTTCCACGTCTCCATTTCCCAGTACCTCTCACAGGGACACACATTTAGCAAATAAGTGTAAACCACCATCAAATCTGAGTGGTTGCCCTTTACATCCACTTCAGCTCAGGCCCAAACAATTGCAGAGAGTCCACAGCAGCGAAGACCAGGCCCGTATATTATTTTAAAGAAGTAGTTTGTTTTGGTTTCACTCCCCTGCCCACACTTCTCTGAAATTGTCCTCTGTTTGTTTGGGATGTTTGAAGGCATGCAACATTTTCCCAGTCGACTTCATGAGGGACATTACCGTCCTAGCAGGCTCTGCCTTTGACTCCTGTGCTGCTGCGGCCAAGTCCTTGGACTCCTCTGTGGAGTAAATTAAATGATGTCTGCAAAAGCAGGCATGAAAAAATAACATATGCAGAAGGACTGACATGTTAAACTATGAGCAATAACTGCAGGTGTGCAAGAGAGCTCCAGGGCTGATGCTTATTGCTCCACTGGATAAAAAAATAGTCTCAAGGACCAGGGCGCTACACAGCAGGATCCAAGTCAAACTCATGCAATTCCCCTTTCTCCCTAGAAACTTGCATTTTGGAAAGTGGGGAAACTGCAGCACAATGAACCCAGAACTGCTCCCAAACACTCACCTTGTAAATAGCCCCCCAGCCCCTGTTTGATGCTCCCCTCGCACAGGATTGGGAGGCCCAGCAGCAGGGACTAGCGAGAACTGGTTTCTGAAAAGATGGAAAACAAGTTTCCTGAGGCAAAAGAAAAATCAGGCTTGTTTCATTTTGAAGGTTTTTTTGTTTGGCACCTTTGGAAAAAAGGAAAGAGAACAGTGATGTTTTTGATTTTAAAAAGCCCAAATGCAGAAAGAAATTACGAAAAATGAAATAAGACAGTTATGTCTTTTGACAAAAAATGTTGGCTGGCCACACCTCTGTGTTTAAGTCAGACATGGCTCAGCATCACTCAGCACCAGTAAGGATCCTCACAAATGATTGCTGGCAACAGCCACTGAAAAATCCTGCCCTAGCTCAGAGCTCACACCCCTCTGCTATTATATTCATTGTCTGCAATTTGTACAGATAGTATGATCTTGGCACCACACATAGTTACCTACCTGTTAATGCTGTGCTGTCACCTCCTGGACACCAGGGTCATTAGGTCTCTCTTCTTGCTCTGCCTCCATAAAGACAGGGCCATGTTTGCAGTAGCAGCCCGATACCTTTCTCCACTCCTGCCCTATGGTGCCAGGAAACATCCATTGTGGATCAAGGCCTCCTTCCCTCGGGGAATTTCTTTCATAAATATCTTCATATGGCTGTTTTCTTAGGGCTGTCCTTCCAAAGAGCCACATGAGGGTTCTTGTGGGGAACTGTTTTTGGAAGAACAGAGGGTAAACAGTTAAATATTGTTCCTAGTAAAAAGCTTGGGCTGTACTAACAGCAAAGCAGCCCAACAAGCTGTCTTGTGCTCCCAGCTTCACTGGGGCAAAACCATGAAGAGCAATCCAAATAAATAGTCTTCAGTATTCCCTTCAGCCCTAAACCAGCTAACCTCCATAGTAATACGTGAAGTATATGGGATCCTACAACAAATCAAAGGGAGGGAAACCTTTCTCAGCTTAGCTGTGCCTGAATTCACATCACAATAGCAGTAAAATTACATTATCAGTTAACTTTGCACAAGTCTATCAAATGTCCCATAGTCAAAATAGGTTGTTTCAAGAAATAACTTATCAACTGCAAGTATCAAATCAACTTTTCTTCCTCCTTACTTAGACAAAACACGTTCTTGCCACAGCAAAGTGGTGTCTGACACGAACTCAGAAACCCAGAAGCTTTGGTGCCAAACCTTTGCAGCTCTGTAGTCATCATCAAAGCACTTTATTCTCTGAAACTAAAAACTCACCCAAACACTTCCCTTAACTCACTTTCAACAAAGCAACTAAACTAAAAGCCTTTGGACCCAGCAACCTGAACTAAGGTCCACAGCACTTAAACCCACAGCCATGTAGATTAAACCTATGTTTCTGTGCTTGCTTTCCTCCTATTGCTCGTATAAATGATGTGACCCAAGAGCAGACTGCGGCAGGTTACCTGTGTCCTGCTGCCTGTCACCCCCACCTCATCAGCAGGACAGGGGAGAAAATGGGAAGAAGGAGCTCGTGGGTAGAAACAAGGACAGGAGATCCCTCACAGGTCACTGTCACAGGCAAAATAGGCTCCACTTGAGGAAAATTGAACCCATTATCAATTAAAATAGATTTGGATGGTGAGAAACAAAGGCAAAATTAAAACCCTTTCCCAAGTGTGCACTAGTGCGTACCTGCCCCATCATGGCATCTCCACAGGCAGCAGGGGAGTCCCAGCCCCAGTGCCTGGAGCACACACTCCCCCACCGCCAGTGCTCACAGGGCTGTTCCTCACTTTTCCCCCCAGCTCATTCCTCTCCTTTTTCCAGCATTTCCCCCTTTCTCACTTCCATTTCCCCAAGGCATCACACCAGCAGGGCGGAGGGGCTGGGCTGCGTGCTGCCGCCAGAGCCGGCAGTGCCTGGGGCAGTTCCCGCCTCTCCTCACAGAGAGCCCTCAGCCCCGCTGCCACCCTTGGGCACGGGCACTCCTCCCCTGGCAGAGGGGACCTTCCCGGACTCGGTGGTCTGGAAGCCTGGGATAAAGCCATGCCCACACTTGAGAAGGAGCCTTATTTCCTCACAGGGACGACTTGAGGGCTGTGGCACTTCGCCTCCAGCCAAAGCCGCCATCTCGGAGGGTCTCACAACCCTGTATGCGCATCACTCACATGTTCAATGCACCGATATCCCTACCTGGACCCACGTTTCCAGAGATTACTGTAATTAAGTTGTAAATACTATGCTTTCTTTCCCCTCCACCTCCATATGTTTTCACTTCAGCCAAACAGCAGAAATATTTCCTGGCAGCTGTCTTCGATTGAGGACAGGGAGGGAGGTAAGCTGGTGGAGAGGAGGGACCCACTGAAGGGACATGCTCTTTGGGCCTTTTTAGAAGGAAAAAAAAAAGAGTGAGGGGTAAGGACAGGAAGGAAAGGTGTCAATGCTCAGTTTTCCATGTCAATGCTAAGGACAGCCATGGTGAAGGCAGGCAGTGGGTGCCCACCCCGTTACCTCAGGTCTTGCTGACAATGCCTCTGCATCCAGCATGCCCAGCACATGGCTGCTCCTGCTCCAAGGAGGGTGCCCAGGTCTGGGGTTGGAGGAGCTTCGTAAAAGGTGGAACAACTTTGCAGAAACCTGTCTGGAATAGCAACCCACCGACAAATCCCTCCAAGATGCCCAATTGCAAGAAATTAAAATGCTATGGTGAGAGAGACCAAAACCAAGACTCCTTCAGCCCACTCAAGTCCATGGCTGTGGCCACGGCAGTTTAATGCAGAAGCATTTGAGTTATGCCTTTTTTTTTGTAAACCAGCCCCTTCCTTGCTCCCCTGTCTTTTATAGCCCCTTAACATCAAGGGCTGTTAAATCCACAGCAGCACAGCAAGGATGGCTAGGCATCAGCACGGTGATTTGGGGACAGCAAATGAAGCCATTGGGTGGCTGGCTTGGTAAAAGAAAGAAGCCAGTCTTTGCCCAAGGCACAGCCAAGGTAGGTGAAAACTGCCTTCACACCAACAGCCAAAAAGGCACAGTAGTAAAGATGGTTTGCTCTCTTGGGAGCGAGAGGGCACTTTCACACAATCACTTTCCAAGCCCTGGAAACCTGAAGTGACCCCTGAAACATCAATCAACAGCCTCCCACATTAGGTCTCTAGAGCCCATGACATCACTGGCAGCAAGGGCTGGAAGATGATGCTGTCTTGGTTTTATTCACACTTTCTTGCAGTGAGCTTGCATCTGTCCCAGGGATCTCTATTCATTTCTGGATGCTGAGAAAAAGGTCTTAATCTGTGCTTGTATGTTTCCTTGCCTGAAATCAAACAAGCAGAATCCCTCCCAGAATTAGCAGAGCAGATACCAGTGCAGAAGCCAAACCAGGATAAGTAACATTAGCAAACACCACGCTGGCCTCAGCACAACACTCCTGCCTGGGAAAGCACAGAGGCACCACATACATCCCCACTGCTGTGCACTCACATGCGAGTTGCAGGGCCAGGGATTAACCTTCCCAGCCAAAACCAGGAGCCAGAGACTGGAGTCACAGGCTGAAAATCAGAGACCACAGCAAGGTAGAGATCGGGATCCAAACCTGTTGCATGTTGGGGAGTACTTGGAGTTGGGTTCAGAAACCGAGCCCTAGCCAAAAACTCAATGTCTCCTTTTCACAGGCAAAGACTCATGCCATCACATTCCTGGGCAGAGCTGGCCTGCACCAGATGAATGATGTAAGATGGTGTGGTGAAATATCACCAGCAAGCAGCTCTTGCTCTTACAAGCTAATTTCACCTCACACACATACACACACACACTGACTTTCCTCTATTTCCATCTGCAGGACATGAGGTTTTCTCTTCAGTATGAAGCCTTCCAACAGATCCACTTCTATTTTTTTTTTTTTCATATCCTTGCTGTAACATATTAAAAAAAGCTGATGCAAAGCTCTTTTCCATGGCATACCCATCAGGCTGGCCTGCTTCTTTCCACAACCCCAGCCTTTCTCCCAAATCTATCTTGTACCAAAACCTAATGCTTATTTACCCTTGAAACACACTCCTGCTGTGTCCCAGCCCCTATGCTGAAGTACAATGGCATTATGAAAAGAGCCTGTCATTTCCAGAGGGAAAGCCTAGTAATTAATGACTATCAGAGCCCCAGCTAATCATTCTCTATGTTACCTTTGCACAGAAGCCAGAAAAATAATAAAATCACCAGGGCTGGTGTGAACTGCTGCATTGCCCAAAATGTAATCACCTGCTTCTATGGTATTTCCATAAAACCCTATCCCCTCTCTTCCCAGGCCACTCCACTCCCACATTTATTTCACTGCACCATGACCTCAAAGGGCAAATGTCCTCACACGGATTTCATCATGTCCTAGAAAACATCAGAGTATCTCAGTTGGGCACTTGCTTTTATTCTTCACCTTAATAGCCTGCAGAAAACCCAAAAAACACCAACACAAGCATCACAGTTAAAAACCAAGCAGATCCAGCCACATTCATTGCTCAAGATCTCTGTCTTGTGTGGGAATACCTAAAAAATGTGAATTTTGAAATACTCCCTTTACCTTTCAGTTTGTTCTAGGTGCCCAGTCCCGTGATGGGAGAAGCTGAGCCCCACCTTTTTTAAACAAGCACTTCTCCTTAGCTCTTACAACTACGTGCATTCAGGAAGGTGGTCTTGCTACCATGCTTCCAGGTGGTCCCAATTAATCCCACAGAGTTAAAGCACAGCACATGATCAGGAGCTTGCCCATGCAGTCAGCAACTTGGAGCCCCAGACACACTGTATTTATCTGTAAATCAAAGTGAAGCTAAGCAGCTCCCTGGCCCTGACAGCATTGGTGTGTCTCCCAGAACATACTACAAATTATTTTTATGACATGCTATGTGTCTTTCCACATTGGATAACGTGTTTATTCAAGAGTTTCTTCCGAAAAAATGCCAGGAGCTGTCCATTGGGACCAGAATATATTCAAGAGGATACACCATCCTGCTTTATTTTTTATCCGTCAATAGCCATTGTGCTGTTTAAAAAACTCAGAAGAAAGTTAGTGGGAAGCTTTTCAATGCTTTGATTTCTACTTCCCCCCCCTCTTTTCTTTGAAAAATGCCACTTGCAATTCCCCATCTTTTCTTTTTTTTTCTCTGGGTGGTTGTGTTAAAACTTCTGCCCAAAGGCTTCTGGCCAAATTCTGCCCTTGGATATGTGCATTCAACTGCAAGTGAAATTAGTGGCTTGTTTGCGTGCAAGTTGGAGGAAGGAATTTGGCTCCATCAACAGGATTTTCCACGCAGCCACAGAGTTAGCACACCAATCGTTTGGACCCACACTTCAGACATCACAGCCCAGGGGCAGCCAAATTCCCAGACCCCCACAAGTCACAAACCAAAATCTTCACATCCGTGAGCTGCGCAGGAAGCACACCTCAGCCCTCAGCACTGGAGAGGGGTGCAACGCACCCACACGGCATTCCAGCACCAGAGCCACGTGCTGGCTTTGCTCTCCAGCACCTCACCACCTTTTTGGCCATAACCCTGCTCAGCTGCAAGTAGGGTCAGCATGGAAGAAAGTAGATGTTATGCATTTAAAAAGTGTGCATTATCTACTCATTGATGATCTCCCTGGGGTTCAGGTGGACTGATGACTGATTCAGGTCATGTAGGACCACACTTGCTCTCCATTGATTACAGAGGGAAATGGATGGCTCCACGCACTGCCTGGAGTTATGTCACCAGACACCCACAGGCTCAAATATCACATCCTATCTGTGACCCTGCACAAAGGTAGAGTGCTCCCTGCCAGCAGGTATCTTTGAAACTTAGTCATGGGTTTAACACCTATGAGACATCCAGAGGGACACTGAAGACAGGCTGGATCCTCTGTAGCACTTGTGGGGAAGTCAGCTGCTTCCTGGTGGAGGGAGGTTTGCCTTTGTCCTCTTGGCATCTGGATATGTGCAACTACTCTTCCATCATCTGATCCCGTTCAGGCTGGTAACTCCAATGTGTGGCGGCAGAACAGAGGAACATCAAGGGTGGCTCCTCCAGCTCTTCTGATCGACCCTGGCAGGAAGGACAGCAGGTCACAGAAGGGCTGTTTTCAGGACTGTAGCAGACTTGGATAACTCTACCAACATTGTGCCCAAAAGCCAGACAAGACCAAGCTGAGACCTTTCCCACAGCCACAGTGCATTTAGATGTGTGCATGTGCATACACATACATACAGGCAAACATAAAATTAACATCCCTCAGCCCTTCCTGATTCTGGTAAAAAGGAATTATGATGGATGCTAGCTTTGTGTTTTGGGATCCTGGCGTGACCAAGCTGTCTTAGAAGAAAGCCTGGTTTTGGGAAGTCTGGCTCCTTCTTTCCTCTGCCCGTGTGTGCATGCATGTATGTGTGGTGGTCTCTGTGGACAAACCTGCCTCTGCAGAGAAATTAGGACAGAGGAAGCAGTGCTGTGCACGGCTGGTCCCCATGTTATTTCCGTTAGTGGCAGGGTGGTAATGAATTCCACGATGGGTGGAGGGTGGAAGAACAAACCAATCCAACATTAATCTCTTTTGTTCATTCAGCTAACAGCATAATCTGCAAATGTCCACAGACTGTTCTTCAAAAAAAGAGGATAAAGAGCAAACGATGCAACATGGCCACCACATTTCCAGCCTGTAGGCCTTTCTGGTATTTGTGTCTATGTCTGTTCCAGTCTTAACAACCCCTCCTCCATGCTGAGACACATAGGGAGAAAACAGCATCCCTGACCCAGCCACCATCCTTTCAAACCTGGTTATTCCCTCTTTTGGGTTTTGGGAGCCAACCTAAACATGCACCAAACTGGACTGTTCATAGAAATCTCCCAGGTTCTCTATTGAACTGAACACAAATAAGGCATTTCCAGTCTACGGAAGTTACCTTTTTATTAATAGGATTGCTTAACAGCTCTGAACCAGCACCTTCTTCCAGAAATACATAACCATCTCTTGATGGTTAAGGTCTGCAAAATCTTTTAGTCATTCAGTTGACTTTCTTGGCCCTTGTCTTGCAGTTCATGTTCTGCAACATTCCCACTGATATCTGTGAAGCTGTCATTGAATAAACACTCCTTGCCATCAACAAGAGCATTGGAACATGACTTTGCAGGCACACACATGGCTTACAAACCTATTGACACAGTGCAAGAGTTTCAGACCTTCTGCCCAGACAGTGCCTGCAAGTGGTGGACATCCAACAGCTTTGCTTTTATTTTTGACCTGGAAGTACTTCTAACCTTCAAAAGTCTCCATACCTCAGTAAATGTGAGGGTTTTTTGGACTGAACTTGTGCTCTGGCATCCAAGTAGTCCCAGTGGAGCTGAAACAAAAAAAGCCCAATAAATTGTTTGACTAAAAGAACAAAAATAATTGTGCCCAAAAGAAGAACTTCTCCAGTGTCTTGGCTTCGTAACACAATGATAAAATTGAGTAAAACTGGTCTCAGTCACTGTTGAATCCAGAGACCTGGATGGATTTTGTTGCCATCACTTTGAACTGAAGGACACAAAAGATCTCGTTTATTCTTACTTCTTCATTCCCTGCCATAAAAGCCAGGAAATGCAGTAATATGGCATTTCCAGTGCCATTTCATTCACTTTGTGCCTGAATTATTTTTATTTCCCAAGGCAAATGGAGAAGTGTGAGACAAACGTCCATCCTTAATTTCAAATTTCCTGCCATTAACCAATTTAAACCATAAATCTAATGTTGTTAGGACAATATTTTCTTCTTATATGTGTCTTACTATTGATGGTAACCACTTACTCTATTTGCTACAGCAGCTGGGAACATGGAAATGTCTACTGAAAGGGCTGAGTCACCTCCTTGTTATCTAATGTTAGCCTTGCAGCCTGGACACAGCTCAGTAAGGACATATTTTCCTCCAAAATCAGGAGCCCCCCATCAGGGTGGAGCACGTGCCTTCAAAGAGGAGAAGCAAGTAGCAAGGAGCACTGCCAAATCAGGGAACGCCAGACAAGCAGCAAGCAGGGACTGATGATCAGACGTTAATCCCACTAAATGGAAAGCGGACAACCTTGAAGGAAGGGGAACTCCTGCTACTCTATCTTGTTCTCTGAACACCCAGGATTTCAGCGCTTCATGGACAACCAGAGCTGTCATGGATGGGGAAGAGCCACTGCCTTTATCACCTCCCCAGTTTACACTGCTGGCTGGAGGCAAGCCCCCCGCAGCAGCCCCTGGCACCAGCTTGGGGACCCCCCGTGGACTCAGCTTGGGTTAATAACATCTGTCTTCCCTGGGAGCCAGGGATTTGTTGTGGAAACACTGCCAGAAGGGACTAACTTTGGCTCCTCTTCCAAAACATTTGTGGAAAGGCTGCAAAGCATCTGCTGGGACCTCAAGCTGTAGGCAAGCAGGGAGAGATGCCCCATCAGGGCTGCAGTTCCTACCAGAGATTCAGTCAGCCCATGGTCAAGGATGAGTCGATTGTCCTCTTCTTCCTTCCCTCCTTTCCAAAATCAACTTCTGGAAAAAAGGGGGAAAGGCTGGATCCGAGGGATTTATAGGTGCTGTGTGGAGACCTCGAGGGCACTCCACCTTTGCACCTCTTCATTGGTAAGGAAAGTGCCATTTGGGAAATAAGCAGGGGTGCAAAAAAAAAAAAATTATCTTCCTATTTTTTTAGGGAAACAAAAGAAAACAAAGATGGGGGATATGAGACTGCCAGCAGGAAACCAAATTTTAGCAAAGTGAGGTATAATGAACAGAAAACACCAATCCATTGGGCTCTCTGCAGGGGACAGTCACAACCATAATGGAGCCATCAGAAAAGTATTGTTTTCCTTGCAGTAACACCTCAAGCCCAATTTACTACAAAGAGGAGAGAGCTGTAAAAGAGTGAGAAGTCTCTTCAGCCACTGCTGCTTCCCAGGGACTGCATGAGGCCAGTTCAATTTGCACCTTTTATCACCCCTGCCTCTGTTCCACTTGTTTGCAGGAACCCTCTCCCCAAGGCAATAAAACCAAAATTACAGCAGAAAGCAGGCTGTGGAAATGGCTCACCTGGAACTTGAAGGGGCTTTTCTGGGGCAAAAGCTGCCAAAAGACACTGTTGGATACCTTAGCACCAGGCACCCAGCAGCTCCCAATCCCACTAGCACCCTTCATGCAGCACTGGGTGCCGAATTCCCTGCACTGAAGCAGTACAAGCTGAGCTCCTCCATTTCTGTGGGTGCCCTCCCACCCACACATTTCCTTCTACCTGCACTTGAAAGCCCCAGCCCAATAGGAACCTGGGGGCTGAGCCTACCAACAGAGGAAGACTTACCAGCCCTGCTTGATTCTTCCAGTTTGTCAGCTTTCCCCCAGCTTGGCTGCTTGCTCTTGTCATGGAAATACAGACCGACCCTCCAAATTACAGTGCATTTTAGGGCCCAGCTGCGATGAGAGCAGCAAGCCCCTCTCAAGTTTTTTTCCCATCATTTTTCTTCTCCATTTCTGGGAAATAAGGGTCCACACAGCCCCCGATTCTTGCTGCAGCCTCCTGAGAATGAGAATTGCCTCAAAGAGCACAAAAACAGAAGGAGCTGGTGCAGGCACCAGCCAGGATACACAGCACCTGTGTGGAAAGGCAGCAATAGGAGAAATAAAGATTTTTCCCAGAGAGTTGATCAGGGAGCATGTTTAGGTACCTGTGTTCAGGTCCACAGGCAGCCAGGATCCTCACTGCTGCCAACCTACAGTTCACTCCAACCTGCCAAGGGCATCTTTGCCCATTGTCTGTGTGGCTCTCTATAGGCAAGAAATTAGAAATACAGGCAGTCCTGCTTTTGTGGGCTGATAATTGCTGCGAGCTGATAAACTGCAGCTCTTTAGGCTGCTGTGACCTGCCGAGCACCCCCTCCCTGACCCAGTGGTTCCTCTCCCACTCAGCCTTGCTTTCAGGAGAAATTAGGCTGAGTTTCAAGCAAACCTGGGCTGAGCTTCAAGGGAACCTGAGCCAACTCCTAATTTATGCTGTCAGTGTATTGTTTGGGGTCGAAGCCATAAGACACATGGAGGTTTCACCTTGGTCTTGCTCCAACCTGAAAGCACATCTGAGACGTCCTGGCTGCATCTCACCACAAGCAGTTACCTGGATCACAGCAAAGGGCAAGACTGAGCTGGGAGGAAAAGGAGGCAGGTCTCAGAGGCCAGAGTGGAGCAAAGGGACCTTAAAGATCATCCAGTTCCACCTCCCCTGCCATGAGCAGGGACACCTTCCACTAGACCAGGTTGCTCAAAGCCTCATCCAACCTGGCCTTGAACACTTCCAGGGAGGGGTCATCCACAGCTGCTCTGGGCAACCTGGGCCAGTGTCTGACCATCCTCACAGGTAAGAATTTCTTCCTAATATCTAATCTAAACCTACTCTTGTCCAGTTTAAAGCCATTTCCCCTTGTTCTGTCACACCCTGCCCTTCTCAAAAGTCCCTCCCCAGCTTTCTTGTAGCCCTTTCCAGGTACTGGAAGCCCGATAGAAGTTCTCCCCAGAGCCTTCTCTTCTCCAGACTGAACAGCCCCAACTCTCTCAGCCTGTCCTCATAGTAGAGGTGCTCCAGCCCTCAGATCATCCTCATGGCCTCCTCTGGACTCGCTCTGGTAGGTCATCATACATGTCTGTCACTCTGCAGGGAGGACACTGTTGATATTTAGCTTTGCCCCGTTCTCTCTCTTCCCAACCTCTTCTGAAACATTGCACCTGTCTCGAGTTTACTTTTTCCAGGGCAGGAGAGAGGACACTTGCACTAGCCAGGAAAACCACTGACCCATTTCCATAGCAAGGTGGGTGTCACAGGCCAGGGGTGCACATCCAGAGCCCCCCTGTTCCCCAGGGGGGACTGCTGACTGAGATTACTCACACCACATCACTGCTGCTGGAAAAGCAGTGAGTAACACAGGAAAAGGTCTCTCACCTCACAACAGACCTGCCGGGCAAACTGAAGAGCAGGAAGGCAGACTTTCTCCTCTGGACACCTCTACTCCAGTCCTATAAAATTCAGAGAAAGGTTAAGACTTTGTCTGCACCACAAAAAACAAAAGCCACCTTGAATTAGCAAGGGTAATGGTAAATCAAACCAACACTGTGGCCCTGAGATGTAAAGTTCCCCTGCTTCCCATGAGTTTTGGGAACAGCACCAGTGGAAGAGTTGGTCAAGCTTCGCTAAGAGCATCTACCCCATGCAAAAATTCTCACAGACACATAGCACAGCGGTATGACATACAAAGTGCATGCAAGCCACCTCCTCACAGCATCAACACAAGAGGCAAACCACAGTCTGCCGTGGCAAGTGGAGGGTCTGTATCTGCTTCAATGGCAAACACTAACCTCCAAACAGACACTGAGATGATGACATGGAGGCCATCGTCTCAATGGAGGAGGACAGAGAGGCACAGCTCTTCTCCTCTGAGAATTTTGCTCTCCTCTGTGGGAAAGTTTAGTCTTGCTGGGAGGCTGCATTTATATTGTGGCTGAAGGAATTGCTCCAAACTGGAGACCAGTAAGTTAAACAATCTCCCCAGCTTGTCTTTGTGCTGCAAACATGTTCCACAGCACTTCAATAGTTTGGGCAGTGGTGGGGCTGTGTGTCATGTATTATTTCTGGACATCTGGAACAAGCATTAACCACAAATAAGCAAATTTGCTTGTTCCTTACTGCAAAGAAAGAAGAGCCTTGCCAGAGTGATGCTCATTTCCATTGATGACATTGTTTTGGGCATGCTTGGGTACAGATTGCTGCATGTAAACCAGAAGCCACCCTCCTCTATTCTGAGGAACTGCCAAGTTTCATGGGCTCAGATTCTGAAAAACTAGAAAGAGAGGGGTAAAAAAAGGGGGGGGGGGGGGGGGGGGGGGGGGGGGGGGGAAACAGAGAAATCAGCCTTTTAAGTTGACTCAAGTTTATTTCTTCCCTGGGTTTTTGACCCATTGTCCCTGTGGAGCAAAGCTTACCCAGCAGCTCTCTGCTCCTCCTTGCCCTGCCAATTTTTGCAACCCTGGGCAGCTTGCAGGCAAAGCAGAGTGAGCTGCCCAGGATAGCCGTGTGGTTATGGATGGATGGGCACATAGAGTCAGGGTCCCCCATGGACTATCTGAACTGGTGCCTGGAAAAAGCCCCAAACCTGAGGATGGCAAGCTTCCTAAAGCACCAGCCCCATGTTCTTTGTATCCATACACACACTCTTTCTCCCCCTCCCTCATACACACATGCACACAGACAGCTGCTCTCTTACTTTCAACCTCCCACACGAGCCAGAGGGACAAAATGAAATCAATAAATAACTGCTGTTAGCTCCTGCATTTTCAAAGTAGTGCATGGGGATTTGACTACATGTAACTTCTATTAACCTCATTTAGAGTCAAAAACATAACACCCTGGCCACCGCTCTGCAGACGCCAAGACTTAGCTGCAAGTCACTAGTACTGGCAAGCCCTTGCTGTTTCTTTGCCCAGATCAAGGTTAGGTTTGGGGGGTTTTTGCTTTGTTTTCAAAAGAGGAGCAGTTACCGTCCTGAAGTTCTCCCTTTCCCCTGTTGTTTTCAACTACTGGCATTATTCAGAGGGGATCTGCAATCCAGGACCATCTTATTCCCATCCATCAGGAGTCCAGTGGCAGACTGAAGCTCACTGCTTTACTGCTAGCCCATACGCACTTGGAAGAGCTGCCCAGGTGGTCCCATCTCTTGCAGAAATTGCCCAGAAAATGTGTGTGTCAGAAGCTCCTGGCTCAATGTGGGAGAGCTTTTAGGTGCACACTGCTTTCTCTTTCCAGGCTTGTCCATGTGCATATGATTATTCCAGGGTGGGGGCAGAAACCAGCAAGAACATAAAACCAGTGCTGCTGCCCCACCAGCCAGGGGCAGGTATATGTACAGGCACATAAGCCTCCCAGCACAGCTTTCAGAGCGCACACCCCCTCCATCATTAGAAAAATCTAGAGGAATTCCATGAAGAACCACTGCCACTCAGGGGAATGGGGAGCTGTATCCCACACACCTTTGGCAATCAAGATAACACCACTGCATCCCAGCATCGCGGGCGTTTGCCATCCTTCGATAAACAACCCTTTACACCAGGTAAAGACCAAGGACTCGCTTGCTGCAGGAATTACTGCAGCCTGAGAGCAAAGGATTTCTTATTTTTGTCTTTTTCCAGCCCTGATAGGCAACAGAGGTAATTAGCAAACGAAGCAATTGCAGTCTTCCTTGTCTTTGCTCTGCGTTGCACCAAGCAGCTCTCCAAACTGCAGCACGATAGCATGTTGCTGTACATTTACATTCTGATCAATCTGGACCTTTGATTGTGTATTTTTAGAGAAGCACTAGGAGACACAGCAATTGTCTTCCTTTTTAGGAAGTCCTTTTCAAGAATACCAATTTCTAATTAGGGCTGGGCACAGAAGAAAGCAGCCTTCCACAGGAAAGGGCTTTCAAAATGTTCAGCAATAAGTTTAGGAGGCAGGTGAATTGTTGCAGGGTTTTCCTTTATACTCATTTTCTTTTTCTATCTACTGGAAAGAGGACAAAAAAGAAAACATGAGTTTTTAAAAAAAATTACAAAACCAAGCCAAATATTTTTATAAGAAAAAAGGAAAAGAAAGGAGCAGCTACATTTAAATTTCATGCAACTGAAAACCTCACTTCAGGTAAAGACACTTCTATAAGAATTCACTTCCTATGGGAAAAAAATCCAGTTGCAACACTTTCATCAAAATGTTTTTAAACAAATGGCTTTTGTTTAAAGAAATTCACCTGCACCTCAAGCAGTTTAGCACATGTAAAGAAAGTTTGCATGCTGCTGGCAGAGGCATTGCTCCATCAGAGCATTTGCAAGGCTTCTTATTAAAAAGTACAGCTATGTGCTCTTTTCCTCTCTCTCATCATCACCAGTATGGATGATTAATTCATGAGCTGAGTCAGTGGAAAAAACATCATTATGTTTTATGTTAGCTAAAAAATGCTGCAAAGATTAGTTTTGCTCAGTGAATGACTTGTCTTCAGCTACATTTAAGCAAATCTTTCAGGTCACACCTGGAGACAAGCGAACAAACCCCCCAAAAGCTGTATTTGTACACACGGATGCACTTCCATACACCCGCTCGTACAAGAACAAGTCCATCTACGTAGAACAGAGCCACTGGCACAGGACAATATGTGCTGTTGTACACAGCTGTGGAGAAGTAGGTTTATGAAACCCCGTTTACTACGTTCTCAGACATCTGGCTTGGACTCTCTGATGTCTGATACAAGCTGTCCTCACACACAGCCTTTCCCTCAAACAGATCATTAAAATAAATCTCTTTTGGCCTCTTTGCAAGGCCACCTATTTTCCCAAGCCCTGAGAAAATTTAAAATCCCTAGGGATTTCTCCCTCCCTGCCCTTAACTCAGGCTGAAGCTGTCCAGTGGGGAGGATACATCAGAGGCCCATACACAGAAGTGCTACTATCATATCCTACTTAATTTCTAGAAGAAGCTGGCCAAACCCATCAGCAGACACAACTGTGCATAAATACTGAGTCTCCGCTCAACTATGTACCTACACCCAGGCATGGAGTGGTATAAGTGACAGCAGATAACAGGACAGGCAGGAGCGCAGGTGAGGTCTGCCTAGAGGCACGCACAAGTGTCCCCACACACCCCTCTCACCATCAGCCTTCCCCTCACATAGCACGGGATCTGCCACCCTAAAAATAGGCAGCCATCCGACAGCTGATCCCCACACAAAAGACCTTCCATATCCCAAGAATTTCAGATGGCCGACAGAGAGGGGAGCAGTCCTGCTTTGTGCTCCCAGCCAAATACCACTGTCAGTCTGTCCGTCCATCCCTAGCACCACAGCCTGCAGCATCCTCGCAGCTGAGCTCACTGCAAGTCCAGCAGGCCCGCAGATGCCCTGCATCAGCACCAGATTTACACCAGCGTGTGCCAACCTGGGCTTTTCTTATTCTTGCAGGCTGGGCTGATTTTCCATTATGCAGATTTTGTTATGGGTCTTTCCACTCATTTTCCTTCCTCAGCCTAAATCTGTTCTTTTCACCCCATTTTTGCCAAGTCCTTGTAGTCTTTATGGTGGTGCTTTACAGCATCCATGCAAGCTACTTAGGGCAAGACATGCACATCATGGGAGCTGAAGCCTGCCAACCCCAGCAAACTGTGAAACAAACCCAGACTCTGAAAGGCAGAAAGCTGCCTGAAAGGCGTCAGCAAAGTGATGCCACAGGTAATGCTATGAAAATTATGGTAGTTTTGAAAATAGCCAGCAAGCTTGGAGAGGACTCATTGTCTACTGATGCACCAACCCTGGTATTTTAAGAAAGACTACCCCTGTACTGTGGGTGCTGCTATGGCAAAACAACAACATTGCATCAACCCATCATAACTATACTATTGTTAGTCTGGTGGTTTTGTTCCCACCCTGAAAGGGGGTCAGAAATGGGGCAGAAATGTAGCATCTGGGTACAACGGCACCTCACAGGGGAGCACAGCCCAGCCAGAAAAAAAACACTGGGCAGGAAAACCCAGGCAAGACTGGAGGTTGCCCAGCTCAGCCGGCAGGTAGGACAAGGCAGCCCCCCACACAGAGCCCATGCACCCCACAGGAGCAGCGGCTGGGCTGGATCAGCCAGGACCTCGGGCAGAGCACAGCAGGTGTCACCATAAATTACAAGGGATAGAGCTGGGACAAGCCAGACACCTTTTTAGGATGGTGACAGCCTCACATAGGAAAAGTCTGGGTAGTTGAAGAAGGAGCCAGCAGCTCCAGGTGCTGGCTAGGGGGTTAGTCCGCCCAAGTGCCACCTGCTATGGCCAGTCAGTGCCACAGAGCAGGCCCACTGCAGATGGACAGAGGACCATAACAGGCTGATAAATGCCTTATCTTGTCACTACATTATCCATACAGGCTTAAAGCCCAGAGCAGATTTCGCCAGGGCGGCTCAGCTGCATTTCCCCACTCGCGCCAGCCGGACTGGGCAGCAGGAAGGTGCAAGGCTGCTCTGACACCGAATCCCTTTGTTGTCTATTTATACCCTGCCCTCTGGAAGCAGCTCACTAGCGGCTGTCACTTGGCATCTTATCTCTCCTCGCTTCGCAAACTGTCTCCTGGCAGCCCCACTGTATCCCTGCCACCACTTGGGAGGCTGCTCCCTTCTCCACTTTTTTTAAAAAAGTGGATCATAAGGCACAGAGATCACACTTTTTGTTTAAAAGGCAGGGTTTCATTCTTCTTATCAAAGACATAAGGATTTGCTGATGATCCTGAGATCCAAACCACTACCTTCATTTTGTTCCTGATGTGAAGAAGTTAATACCTCCTGCAGCACAATTTGGTACGTAAGGCAGGGCATCAAATAAGAATCATCACAATGAACTGTAGCAGTTCCTGCTTGTGCAGCCTTGGATTTCAAAGCCCTTTAAAAGGATCATTATCCTAATTTTACAAAAGGGAAAACAAAGGCACAGAGGAATTAAATGACTGCACATGTGTACCCAAAAGCCATGATCCCAAAGACTTCAAGCTTGTAAGGCATCAAGAGCACCAGGACAGCAGTGACCAACCTGTGGAAGTAGCACCTACCTTCACGTCTCTCTTAGTCAGCATTGGAGTCTTATTCTGTTCACCTCTGTGGGGACTTCCAAGAAACAAACCATGTTCACTGAAATCCCTTTGCCTTGTGCTGGAAGGTTCTGGGGCACCCTCAGAGGCTTTTTGTACACCTAGGGCCTGGATGGGGTGTTCACTTGATTACTTCAAACTACTTCAAAACACTGATAATGCTTTGAGTGACACACTGTTTCCTAAAACACCGCTCCTCTAACCCAGAAGTGCTCATGGGAACAAAGGAAGCATTGCCTCCTGCTTGCAGCAGATTGCTTGGCAGCACCAAGAGCTAGAAAGAAGTCACTGTAAAATGCAATCCTTGTGCCATTTCTGCTATTCTTTCTAAAGTTTTTCTCTGGAATTTGGGGGAAGCTGGTTTGTGCAGAAGTGTTACTTTTCAGCTCTTCTCATCAGCCCAATTTACCCCAAATCCTGGGTTTGCTGAGCTCTCCAAAGGATGCCCAACAACTGGGCTCTCCCACTTCAGGGTTAGTTTTCAGGCAAAGCTTAAGTACCATCCTCCTAGCAGGCCTGGGGGTTGATAGCTCGCCTGCTAACATGCTTTTTCTCAGCTAGAAGAGAAGCTATAACTCTTCTCTCTTAACAGCCACAAGACAGCTTGGTAAAGATCAGACCATTCATCCCACCGCTTCTAACTTCACATTTCTGAAGATGCTTATGGGCCTTGGGGACCTATAAGGAGCTCTCGGGCAGCACTTTCCATTGCACAAAAAAAATCCTGCCCTGTAAAGTTTCCAAATACTTTAGATGCATAAAAATGCAGAAAGCAAAATCATCTCATAAGAAGATTCAGCTCAGAATCTTCTTTTCAGGCAGAAAATTTCAGGCAGAAAATTTCAGGCAGAAAGCACATTAGGCTGTAAAAAAAATAACCACAAGCTTTAGTCACATGTCCTGTGAGATGGGGAAGCCTTGAAAGGACGTTACACCCCCAGGAGCATTACTAGGGACAAGCTTGCCATCAGCCTGTGTGCCTGCTTGTCACAACAGCAGCTCCCCAAGCACCCTCTTAATTTCACCCAGCCAGGACTTCCGTCCCTATTATTCCTCCTGCCTCCCAATCCTCAGAAACAGGCTGGAAACACAGTCCCAGCTCCGAAAGGCTGCTGCCATCTCCTGGAAAGAGGCTTCTTCCCTGGAAAGAGAAGAGAGCATGCAGGGGCAACCGGGACATGTGCCAGAGGGGACCTGTGGCCACAGGCACCTGCTGCTCCAGCGATGGCCTAATCCTCCCCCATGAAGACATACCTGTCACCCTGATGACCAAGGGTGATGTCAGAAAACAGGATTGCAGGCTTGCGCTGCAGAGAACAGGTGGGGTCTGTGGGGAAAAGGGATGGGGCCACACTTTATTTCAGCACAGGCTTCCCATGGACAGGAGCAAGTTCCTTCCTGATAACTTTTAACCAGCACAGGCAACATTTGGGCACCCGAGGCTCTTTTTTCCTGCTCCTGAGCTGCTTTTTCCCCTCCTAATTGTAAAATCAGAGCCTTTGATGGAAGGAAGCAGGGCCCCACCATTATCAGGGGGCTGATGGGGAAACCACTGCAACTCCCTAGGTCTCCTTTCATCTGCAGCACCCTATGGCTACTGCACAGCTGCCCAAAAGAGAACTTGCCACTTCCATAGGTCCACACAGAGGTAACTTGCAGCCCCAGGAACCTCCTTCTGGCACCGATACACATTTTCATAAACACATCTGTCTAACAAGGTTGGCATGGATTTCTCCCACTCTAAAAAAATAAAATCTTATCCATCTCTCCTTGATGCCACAAGACCAAGGGGTTCAAATTGCCTTCCCTGAACACAGCGACCGCCAAGGCACAGCTGATGGCCCTGCAGCAGACTGCATGACACCCGTGACCTGTGAGCTGGCCCATGTGAGCGTCACTGCAGTATTTATATCCTTTTATTATGCTTTAAACTGCTTGGGAGAAACAGGTGCAGAGCTGCCTGCAAAACAGTGACCAGCAACATCCCCCCGAGCCAAGCTGTTATGCACACCAGTACGGACATGTGCATACAGGAGGACAGAGCCAGACCTTTAAATCCTCACCAAGTGCCGAAGTCATGGCTAAAATCAGTCTTGGAGGAAGACACACACCAGGGCACATGAGGCATAGTACAGACTGATGAGTATATCAAACCGTCACAGGCAGTTCCTCTGATAAGGACACCCCACTTCAGCCCACACAGCCATTCAGAGAGGGCACAGCCATCTGTGGACACCCCCATGTGCTCCAGGGAGCCCTTTCTGGCTACTTCAGCAAATAAGTCACCACTACCCTTCAGCTGCCACCGCAGGAGCACAGCTTTAGCAGGTGCTGCTCTGCTGAAGGTGCCTAGAGCGGGATGCACTGCTATGGGGCTACAGAAGGGCCGTTTGTGGTGTACCTTGGGCTTGGGCTCTGTCTCTTACCTTGTTTCTCAGCTTGCAGTCACAGAGGGGTTTGCTGGCATGCATCCAAGGGTCCTCTACAGAGAGGAGGGGATGTCTCCTTCAGAGAAAAGCTGTTCTTCTGGACACAGATGAGATTCTGCACAGCTGAGATGCTCTGAAACCTTCCCATCTTCCTTAGGAGTAGTTTGGCTTGCATATTCCCTTGGGGGATCCTGAAGGTTGTCTCCTTTTACAACCTGGAGCCACAGCATCCTCCAGCAAACTGGAAGGCCAAGATGTCCTGGAGAAGCATGGCCTGGGGTGGGTGGTTTATTGCCCTCACCTGAAGCAGAGCATCACCATCTGACCAGAGATGAATCTGACCCACTTCCTCAAAGCAAAATTAATGGAGAAGAGGAAGATACCAGTAGCTTTAGAGCCTCAAGTCAGCTGGAGTGAGAATAAATCATCCTTGATAAGCAGACCAGAGGTGTCACCATCCATCTCCCATCCCTGTAACACCTCAGGAAGAGCCCCTTGCAATGGCTTCAGGTACACAGCTGGTTGGCCACCCCTCACTTAAAACAGGTGGGGGGTAATATTTGGATTATCAATATAATGCCACAATGCTTCGAACCCACCTTGCCTGGGACAGCAGTGAGCTGAACAACAGATTTGAGTTGAACCTCACTAGTGCAACTTGCCTTAGAACACGCCTGGTTTTCATGGAAAGCAGACAAGAAGCCCTGAGTTAATTGATTCAGCACTGACACTCCATTGCTAGAAATCAAAGCTGAGTTTAGTTTTGAAACCCATCTTTTATGGGCATAGGCATTACTCAGCACTGCACCATACTGTATTACCCCAGACTGGGACAAAGACAGGTGCTGCTGTGGTAACTGCTATTCAGCCTGTACTGAAAAGGATCCCTTTTCCTTCCCCTCCTTCCCAAGCAGAGCAGAGGCAATCAGTGTCAGGCAGTGTCCCCTGCAGCCAAGCACCTCATAAATCTCCCTTTTGGAAAGGCAGGGCAGTCCCATTTTGCTCCCAGCAAAGAAAGCAGGTATTGTTCAGCATGAAGCTCAGGTACACCACAGGGAGCATCTGCACTGAAACCCAAACGCGTGTGCTGTGGAACAACTGGTGTGACAGCCAGGACAGCCCAGGCTGATAAAAGACCACAGGTTTCCTCCCCAACAGGCTCCAGAGAATAATGCTTCCGATTTTTACATCACTTCGAAGAATAATGATGCACTTTATAACATCCGAAATGGAAATACCGAGATCAGGTTCACCTTCACCGCTCTTCCTGCGGACATGTCAGGGGTACATGTTGCTGGACGAAGCTGGGGGGTTTCCATTTCCCCTAGAACCATTCCCAGCTGGACAGAGCAAAGCTTTTGTAGCCCACTTACCGGTATCCTTCTCCTTGACTTCAAGGCAAAGCTCTGGGCACCTTCCTCTGCTGACAACCTGAGTTTGCAGATCCATATAACATCTGGCTCAGTAGGGGGAGACCCTCACCCTCTGTGTCACTGCCATGGGGAAAACACTTCCTCTCCCTCCACACACCTCCCTTGGGAAACCAAAGGTCAAGGAGCTGGAGGGAAATTTATGGGCTTTCTTTCTCTCTCCTAAAAGACTTCTCCAGATGCAGCTCCAACACTGGAACACTGGATTTTTTTTTTCCAGACAAAAGTAGACAGGAGAGGGGAGGGAGAGGAGGGAAGACGGGCAAGGGCAAGACTGCAGGTCACATTTTTCTTTCCACAACAAATGCACGGGGCAGAGGGGCCGATGGGTGTCTGGGCTGCTCTTCCTGCTCAAGCTGCAACAGCATCAGAAGATATTGAGCTCAGCAGGGGGCACAAAGCCGACTCAAGCTCCCAGCTCCCAGCATATACCAGACCAATAGCAAAAATCCCCACCATAGCAGCCAGCAGCTAGAGGCGACCCTTGCAAAAGCACCTTGTGCAAAACATATTTGGGTGATTTCATGCAATAGCCCATACTGGGAACAAGCAGCATTTGTAAGGGGCAGAGGCACAGCACGTATTGTGCAACACTCTGCCACTCCGTTTCAGCCAGACCCACAAGCACCAGCCTCACCAAACCCCAGTACATCCTTTGCAGCAAGGCTGGGGAGTGACATTATTTCAGTGCCCCTGCTTTTCATAAGTCACCTGAAGTCAGGCAGCTGGCACAGTAGGACCACAGGCATCATCCAGCCTCCCCAGATCGCCTGTTGGGAAGAGGAAATGCCATGTATTTTCCAGCTGTTTGTAACTGCGCCAAGTCTAAATGCCACCCATAAGATACTGCCAGGAAGGAAAGGCATGCCACCAGCCACTCACCTCCCAGCCAGGCCACTGCAGCCACCCGGTTATTTTTGAATGAGGCAGCAACTTGAAGCAGATGAGCGAGACCCAGCCTGGGCTTTTGCACCTCCCCACGCAGGTTGCAAGGTGACAGCCCAGTGTCACCCACCACAAGGCAGCAGCAGAGCCACAATAACACACTCAAACTAGCTGTAGGCAGGAGTCCACATCTCAGGAGTTGCTCTCTGCATCCACGGGAGACCAGGGGCTTCCACCAGTGCGCCTAATGAAATTAAACACCTGAGATGCTACTGTCTGATCAGC
Source organism: Caprimulgus europaeus (assembly GCA_907165065.1). The sequence continues at coordinate 36,851,879 of OU015529.1, read as the reverse complement.
AGCCAGCCCCGCATTATTTCAGCTCGAGCAACTTTGATCCCCCTGGCAAACAACCACAGGCACCTCACTAGCTCCCCCAAAAGCCACAGCCTCCACTCCTTAGTAGAGAGAGAGGGCACCGCTCCCACCAAGAGCAAAGCTGCTCATGGCCACATGCTAGTTTGCATCAACAGCCAGCCACCAAAAGCATCCCTCAGCTCCAGACAGGTGCACCCAGCAAACCTCGGGCCCCCAGTCACAGCCTGGCTTCAGCAGCTCTCCTGATTTTTTTTTTTTTTTTTTAATTGAACAGTGTCTTATTTCAAGGTCTTACTTATTCTAGGTAAATCAGGATGAAACTATCTAGCCACTGAGAATTACCATCAAGTTTCCAGCTGCTTTCCTGCCCCTAACTAGTAGGCTGGGATAGTTCATGGAGGCATTAGACACCTCAGTGCCCCACTGGGCATGGGGGGCGCACAGGAGAGCTGAGCTGAGTGTCATTTCCCTGCAAGCCTGAGCCATTCCTTTGGGGGATTTGCACCTTCCAAAAAATTGCATGATTTAAGGGCTATCACATTGCTGGTGCCAGGCAGGGAGAGCTCAGCAGTGTCTCTCACCTCCTCCCCAAAACACGTGCCTGCAGCCAGTGGTACCCACACAACCCTCCTCAACGTCGCTCATTTGCTGTTAAAGAGCTGCCACCTCCCAACCCAGCCCCCTATGCACTTCAGGGTGAGTCACTTCAACAGCACTTTTACATACAGTATAATGAGCAAAACACACTGTGAGTCCTTCTGAGGGCAAGAAATGCAGCAGCTTCAGCTCTGCAGCCCCTTTGAAGGCATCAATCTACAAAGACAGCAAAGCCCACCTCTGCCTGCACCCGAGATGTAGACTAGGAACAACTTTCCTGCCAAATTTATATAGAGAATTTGCTTAAATTTCAGACTGGCTAAGCAGGACTCCACAGTACTTATTTAGAGTGAAATAATGTGATTTATTTTCTGTACAACGCACTCTGATCACCTCATTGAAGCCACCCCAAGCCCTGCTTAAATGTCTTGAATCAAGCAGACCCACCTGATGCCTGTGAACATCCCAGGACAAAAGGCTTCTGTGAGGATGAGGCAGTTGTCTGGGGTGGGAGTGCAGAGGCCAGCAGTGGCACATGTGCAGCTGCACCAGACCTGAAGGGATGCACCGGCACGGCAAGGAAAATTGATGATGATGAGGGAAGTCCATCAGGCCACACGATGGCCCCGCAGATTGATGGCCTCCACAACAAGCTGCACATAATGGCGAAGTTCAGGCTGCAGTGGCCGGGAGCTGAAAGGCGACAGCCATAAATAAGCTGGGGAAAAGAGGGAAGACAGAAGGCTGGCAGGGATAAATAAATACTCACACTGCAAGAGGGCTGGGATGGACATACTGCCACAGAGGTGGCTGCTTTGGGGTGGGAGATCTCCATTCAGTAACAGTGAGCTGTTTTCCCCCAAAAAACCATCTTTCTATCCCAAACCACAGCCAGCTGCAAAAAGGGCCATGTCACGCATCCTGCCCCAAAATACAGCAAGGGGCCAAGTGTAACCGAAGGGGCTTGGTGCGGGGAATTTTAGGGTTATAATTCCACCATTACCAAAGCTCCAGCTCAGTCTGGCACTTCCACCCCCACAAGATCTTTACATCTCAGCAGGTTTCTCCATGACTGACCAGGTCAGATGGGCTTCCCTCATCACCTTCCTCAGACAAAAGTACCAACCTCAGGCCTTTTCCCCTTTCAGTTATTGCCTGACGATGAATAGGGGAGATGGGGGGAGCAGAAGGCATGGAGCTGGAGGTTTCACTCATTGTCACCCATCTGCTTCATTTGGGCCAGTTACTCTTCTTCCACTTAAATAAGCTCTTTATATTTTGTTGTGGTCTCTTCTCTCTTTTTCTTGCCTCCACTGTTTTGTCAAGAAAAACCTTGCCCGAAGAGCCACCGTGATTTACTGCAGCGTTAACAAATGTCAGAGCTTGGGAGCCTTGTAGGAACCGCTCGTTGGCAGCCTGCCTGGACAAACATACTAAAAGTCAACCCTGGCGTGGATACTTGAGGAATTAGTGTCCATACAAAGATGCATTAAATACAGGGAGAAAGACAGGGGATTTTTACAACAGAGGCTTGAAAGCTTCCTCAGGGCTGTTTAACATATGGTGCTTCTCCTCTGCACCTGCCCCACAGCCCCTCATGAGACCAGCTCCCAGATTCCCGTCCTTGTCGCCAGACTCAAATGCTACTCAAGTTATGGTTTGTGACGGGCATTGCCTGTCTGGCAGGGGCTGAGCCCAGCTGCAAGGTGGTGTTTTGTACAAGTGTGTTTTAACAGTTAATTTTTCCCCCAACCCTCTTGGCCAGATAGGTTTTGCTGGTGGTGGGCACATAGAAGAGCAACCCCTGCTCAGCCAGGCAGGGTTCCTCACTTCCTACAAAAATGTGGTTTTAAACAAAATAAGTAGAGGAAAAAAATTCATAAATCCAAATTTTTGCTCATGAGAGCTTTACATCCAGCTCAGCCATAGGGGAACACATCAGACCCAGGGTACCCAGGCAGGGAGAACCATAAGGAAACCAGAGACACACTGGTCAACATAATGATTTTTAAGAACTCCCAGCATTTCCTCAGTGGCTGCCAGTGGCTCCCCAGCCCTGCCTGCATTGGCTGGGCCACTGCTGCAGGCAGGCCAGGTCAGCTGTGCATCCCACGCAGCCCCAACACTCTGCTACTGTCATTTGCCTAGATCTCAAGTACTGCATGAGGGAAGATTATTTGGCATGCACATTGTGTGTCTCAAAGGTTAATTTCTCCTCCAGCGCCTTCTGCTCAACAGATTTGTCCAGCATCATCCACGCCATAGAAAGAGGTCCCATGCCAGGAGAGGCACGCTCAGCCTTGCAAAGCGCAGCCAGGCAATGTTCCTTGGCCAATGCCAAATTTCCAAACAACCGAAAACAGAATATAGAAAAATATAATGTCCTAAAATAAATTTAAATAAATACCCCCTGGGACTCCTGATAGAACAAAACAGTTTTCCCAAGCAAATCCACTCCCATATATGCACTGCCTGGCTCTGAGGAAGGGTGGATGAGGAAGGCTCTGGGAAGGCAGCTATATGAACTGATGTGCTGTAATCTCCTGCATTAAGAGGGACATCATAACCCATTGTCATTTAGGAATTTAAGGATCATTATGTCAACATCATGTTACCTTAATTTACCTCTCCATTCTGCCTCCAAAGCACAACTCCTCACCCATCAGGCAAGACCCATAGGAGCACACAAGGAGGAGTAAGCTGCTGGAAACCTCCCCTGTTTTTTTATGCAGATGGCAGGAAACAAAGGAAACCTAGAGGTCACCAGCCAAGCAATGCCTTGGCAATACTGCTTCTTGGGGGAAAAAACCTAGGGTCCTTACCCTACCCACTCTCCAGGAGAGCTTTCCCATCCCCACTGGCCCGCAGCACACTAGATTGGATTGAAGAGGGCTGCCCAGCTCTTTACCCCACAGAAGGCTCCCCAGGGACCTTCATTCCTTTAGGGCTGCAAACTGCCACAGTCAAGCACACAACCTACAGGTGTTCATCTGGGTGTGAGGGGCACGAAAACCCTTGCCAAGCAGAGAAGAGGGACTCAAACCAGGGCCAGCAAAGGCAAAACGATTCTGCTTCAGGCCTGGACCTTGATGACTTCACCCCACAGGTTTGCCTGCACAGCCATAGCAAGCAGCAGGAAGAGGAAGATCCAGCTGGAGGGTCCCACCTGCTTGCTCCCCAATACCACTGGCCTCACATCAGGCATGGCTCACCATTCCCCAAAATGCATTTGCTGGGTGAAATCCTCTTCTCCCCAGCCCATGATGGCTTTTCCCCACCCAGCCAAGCTGCTCCTCCATCAGGTGGCTGCCAAAGATCCAGGAAGGATCTTTAATCTTCAAAACAGCTGGGGTGTAAGAAGCAGATGACCTCATGGAATGGCCCTTTGGCATGGCAGCTGACCCCACCTTCACAGAGTAAGATTGAGGGACTTCTCAACTCTCTCCTCAAACTTCCACCTTTCCATACCAAGCTGGGTTTAAATAAAGCCAGCCCATGGGTGTGGGAAGGCCTGAGGTGGGGCTGCTCAGGGCCCAGGGTCATTAAGGCCAATTAGTGCCCTCAAGGCTCGACACAGGGAGATACAAATAATAATTAATGCAGGGGTCCTGTCCGTGCTGGGGCTTCTCTCAGGGGCTCACAGTGCCGCCTGCCCCTGCGCTGTGCACACCCCTTGCGCTGTATTTCACCATGCCCTGGTTAATCCCACACCAAGCCCGGCCGGGAGGTAAATCCAGCATAGGATTAGTGCACACAGTCTGTCTGTCTTTGCCTGTCACCCAAGCACAGACCAAAATTCATCCTTGCACCGCAGAGCGGGCCCTGGCAGGCTGAGCCTGTTGCAATAACTGTAGGGCAGGGACTCAGGGCAAAAAGCCTCTTTATTTGCTCTGCCAGGCAAAATAATGCTCAGCTCGGGTACAGGCTGAGTCCTGAAGCAGCTGCTCTGGCTGCGTTTCCTGCCGCAGGAAGCCCCAGCACCGCCACAGGCAGCCGGCTTGCCCCTCGGCCACCTCCAGTTCAGTGGGTCCAAAGCCCAGTCCCGGCCATGTCCAGTGCATCCCAGTATCTTCAAAGCCACCTCTCCACCCAGCCCAGGCTGCAGCACCTCTGACAAAGCCTGGCGTGTTCCTCACCTTTCCGCCAGTACCAGGTACATCACCAGGCTCCCCTCTCAGCGTTTCCATAGGAGATGGCCCCGCAATGAATGGGTCCCTGTTTCGCCCTCGTTGTGGGACGAGCGGGAGGGTTTCAGCCTCCATGGCACTTCCTAACTCAGGATTTTATTAGCCCCCAGCTGGTCCAATTCCAAGAAGCTCTAAAAAGAGACTTTGATTTCCAAGGTCTGTTTTTTCTTTGGGAATTAAAATGCCTCTCGTGGTCGCAAACAGCACAGCAGAGTTACGGAAAAGGGGTGGGGAGGGACATTAAAGTAATTGGGGAGAATTACTGGAATGCACAGGGCCTCTCTGGGTGCATCCTCCCCACGGGAAAGGAGATTCCATCCCGTCTCAGTGGGGCAGGAAAAGTCTCTGGCTGGATGATAAGCATTTCTCAGCCTTTCAGGGACATGGCAAAGCCCCTCCACACGTAGCCAAGGCAGAGGTGCAGTGGGGAGCCCTTGGCAGAGGCTTAGTGCAGCCTGCAACAGGCTGTGCGACCCTAAAACCCAGCCCACCAGCTTGTCAGAGCCTTTACGAGCCCCCAGACTCCCATAGAGCAGGAGCGGAGCCATTTAGTCCAGGTGAAAACTTTTTTCTGCTGGAAAATAAGAAAAAAAAAGCTACTTAGGAATGCTGACTGGAGCTAATAAAGTCAAGAAAGCCATATAAAGAGTAATAAGCCTTGAGACAGGGCTCTTTAACTTCTGTTTTAATACAAATACTAGATCAAAAGTGTGTTGCTATGTACCATTGGCTGAAGTACACCCGTCTTACTGATTTATTCTTTCCAAACCATGAAGGGTTTAAAAGCCTTCTCAGCAGGCTGCACTACCGGCTGGCCCAGAGAGCTCTGCTGTGGTGGGAACCCATCCCAGGTTGCTCTGGTGGACACCATGTGGTTTGGCTCCAAAGAGATGGGCCCCATGGCCAAGACTTTTTTTTTTTTTTAAATCTTTTTTTATATTTATATAAAGATTTGGGAAACAATCTGGCTTCTAGAAATATGAAAATGCTGGGCCCGCCCCTACCCAGCCAGTGCCCCTCCAAGGTGTCCTATAGAGTAGGGCTGTGCTAGGGTATCCCAGAGGAATGCAGGGGTCCAACGGTGGAAATAGTGCTTTACTCCGAAATGCCCTATAGCAAAAACCCCTATAGATGCTGCTCCCTGACCCCACTTCAGGCTTTGCCAAACCAGCTTTCCACCAGTGAGATTTTCCTGTGAGGGGTTACACCAACAGTAATCAGGAAGCTGCAGGGATCCCCCATCTGTGTTTTACAGGGCTGACCTTGTTGGGGTGAAAAGTACAGGGGGAGCAGCAGGGAAGGCAGTGCTTGCTTGTATTTTTAATTTGCTTTCTGCAAACCCCTGCTTCTGCAGCAAAGCCGGGCCATTGCCGTGGCCTTACTGGGGCCAGTGATTTGGGTATGAAAATGAGAGATGAGAGTTGGTGAAGGGCAGCGAGCAGGAGCAGTACCAGTGGCAGAGGGGCCACACATGCTGCCCTCCCACAGGAGCCCCCACGCCAAAGCCAGAAGGGGTGGAAGGAGAGGTGACAGCATCATCAGGGCAAGCTCGGGCGAGTGACGACAGGAGGAAAATTTGGCCAGTGCTACAAAAAGATGCCTGTTTTATCTCCCTCGGACCCCTCCTCCAGGTTTTCCCCCCTCACCAGTAGCAGAGGTCATTTCTGCCTGGGCCCAGCTGCTTGGGAATAGTGCAAATGAAAAAACTGAGCAACTTGCTGAAATAAAAAATAACTGGCAAATAAGTAGTTTAAGAAGGGTGCAGGGAGCTGTAAACAGTCTCATTCAACCCCTCCAGTGATGGGTACAGCCAGGACAGCTATGGCCATGCCATGGCATGGACCTTCAGGCCAGGAAACGGTCTAAATCGGGCTTCTCTACTGCAGTATCCCAGGCTGCTTCCTGAGATATTGTTGTTTATCCTAGGCCTCTTGATGTATTGTTCCGTAGCATATTCAGGGTTTCCCAGTGTGTGCCAAGAAGCCTCTGGCCATGACACACCAGCCTGTTTTTAGGCTGCCAGCAGCAGCTCCTTCCTGCAGGAAGCCAGGAAGCACAGCTCCCCCCAGGGCTCCCCAAGGTTATCCCACCTTCTGTTTCTGGGGAACCAGATGCTTTCATTTTTAATGCCATCAGAGGACAAGAAAAATTACAATTTGGAAGAAAGAGGTTGATGAGCAGCATCTCTATAGCCCTGTGAATTGCACAGAGCCGTCTGCAGAGCAGAGCCCATCATGCTGCTCCAAAACGTAAGCCATTCCCTGTGTTTTCCTGGATTCGGCTAAATAAAGGAGGGGAAGGAAAAAAAAAAAAAGACCAGGCCACACCTTTCCTCAGCCTGGTTCCCAGGCAATAAAAATATCTTGGAGCAGGAGCCCTGGCTTTGCAGCTCGACCACTGACAGAATCGTGTTGTGGGCCAAGGCAGCAGGGAGCTCACCTGCATCACTTGGCTCCACTTTCCCATAGGGTGGATTTTGAGGACCCAAGTTCCCAGGCAGCATTGGCAGAAGCCATTTCAGTAAGGAAATTAATGGCTTTCCCATCCCAATGCTCCCATGGACCCCCTCCTCCTCCTCCTGCAAACTCCAAAAGCTCCCCTGAGGAACCTACACCCAGGGCCACGGTTTTCCAAGTGTCTCTCCAATTCTATATGTCAGCAGCTGAAAGGGGAGAAGAGCAAGAAAAAAAACCCCACATTTTTTTAATATCCATCTTTTTGGAGATCATTAATTCTCCCTGGGGAGCCCCAGAGCTCTTTCATCTGCTTTTTGCTAGGTTTAGGTTAGGGAGGTTTTGGGGTGCAAGCACAGTCAGGGAAAGGCAAGGCTGCCCTGGGCTTTAGCAGATCACTGAGGAGGAATTTGGGCAGGCAACAGGAAAGCTCTTTCCCCGGCTGGGAAGCATCCAGTCAGGACAGAAACAATCCACTGAATGCTTTTATAAAAGTAAGAAGAATAGATGTTTACTCGCAGGAAAGAAAAGAAAGGAACAAGTTATCAGCACCATTGTTTGCCGCAAATGATTTCATTTTCTCTAGTCATATGGTGTATTAAAAAAAAAAACCAACAACTGCTCTCTCTTATTTAACATCACATACCGGCAACTACGTAGCACCTACGTAGCTGGGCTCACCCTCGGCCGGCCCCGGGGGCTCGGCTCATACCCACCCCACGGCAGAGCCGGTTTCCCATCACCTCTGCATCGCCTTCTCGCTCCTGGCGCCTTGTGGCCAAGAAGACCTGACCCGAGCCTCGCTTTTACAGCTGAGCTGCCCCTCTGCGGCTGCATTTATGGGCTGACAGCTCACTAATTGCTGTTTATGAAACACACTGTCACAGCCTGCAGTGCAGAAGCTCAGCTAGGAAACCATCTCTAACCCTTGCTGGCTGCAGCATGGTTTGTGCAGGAGTCCCCCGCCAGCAGCACAGTGGGCTTTGGGAATTCATGGACAGGCTTAGGCAATGTCAGAGCAGCGAGGGACCAAAACCTCCCCAAAATATTGCTCTTTCCACAGAAGTTGTGGTCTGTCCTTCTCCGTGACTTCCCCACTGTGCTGTTCCCAGGGAAGGGTCCTTCCTGGTCTGATCCATGGCTCCTTGGTTTTCCATCTGGATCTTGCAGAGGGCTCCTGCCTTGCCAGCCATGACCCAGCATCACCTCCCCTCTCCCCTTATAGCCCCCCAAAACTGATGGCTCCCTGGAAAAAGCAGCCTGCCGAAGCCCAGCATCCTGGCCCATATCCGGCCAAGGCCAAGGGCGCAGGATCCCAGCACCACCTCCTGGCAACGCACTGCCATGCATGGCCCACACACCAGCTGCAGCTAAAAGTCACCCAGCAAGCCACGGGGACCACCTAGAGAGAGAAACTGGGGGCTGTGTGGACCCCAGCTCTTCCCATGTCTGCCCAAGCCTGGGTATTTTCCCCTTTCCCCAGCATCACAGCCAGCCCCAGGGTGGCTGGGGTGCAGGACCCCCAGTTGCATCCCCCAGCAGCTGCCTGCCGCGGGGTGAATAGCGGAGCGGCTCACCCGAGAGGCGACCGAATTTAATTTGAGATGAATGGGCACCTCCCTGCCGCCTGTGACATTTTCATTGCAGGCTAACAAGGGGAGAAAAATCCAATTAGGTGACAAAGAAGGTCCCTAATCGGCCGTGTAGCCTGGCGCGGGGCAGCCAGGACGGCACTGCATCCCACGGGAGAGCAGGGATAGACCATGGGAAAACAAGAAAACCCTCCCAAAAAAGTTATCTTGTGATACTGCAAAGGCCAAACTGCAGGATGGCAAAGCTGCTGAAGTGCAAACAAAAAATGTAGTTATAAAAACATGTGCTATTTGCACTGCCAGGTTTCCATCCATAAGTCTCCCACATCACTGAAATAAAAGCTAAGGTGGCTCAAAGCAAGCCAGGCAGGGCAGGGATATCTCCCAGGGACAGAGCTTGAGGGTAGTGGCAGTAAATAACCTGCAGACAGGAGCTGCTCCTGAAAGAAAACATGAATAAAATTTGCCAGACTCCCTCCAAGGCATCCACCCACCACCAAAACCAGTTCCAGGAGCAGGTGAGGATGAACCACATCAGGGTTTATGATTAGAACTTTTTCAAACCACAAAAGATTTCGGCTAACCCTGGTTGTGGGTTGTTTTTTTTTTTTCAGCAACAGGCTCCCTTTCACAGTTTTAATGTGTGCAGGCACTGGTACCATTTATCTCCAAGCTCTGGTGCGTAAAGGAGGGGAGGGATTGATGGTGGGACCCTTGCACGTGCAAAACCCCATCCTGTCCAAATGTGGGGATGTTGGGGCACCGTGGGATGCAGCGAGGGCATAGCAGTGCACTGGGAAAGGCTGGGAGGGGGGGACACGCATATAAATAACAGCTGGGTTTTAAAGGAAGGCTGATAAATGGGAATGCTGCACTCCCTTGGGAATCATTAACGGCGGGGGAGGCTGAAACCTTGGCTTTGCCCCGGGATCCGGGCTGCACAGTGAAAGATGATGGGCGGGCGTAGGCAGGGTGAGCAGATGGCCAGGGGAGGCTGGGGGTCTGGCTGGGAGTGGGGGGTCCCCACTAGTACAGTGCATGGGGCTGTGGCAGGGTACAGCAGCTGCATCTCCCATGGGACACAGCTGGGCCATGCAGGGGGAAGGATCTCCTGTGTCCTCTCCTCCATGGAGCCCCTCAGGTGGCTCCAGTCACAGCTCCAGGTGGCCACCACTGAGTATTGATCCAGCATTATCTCAGCTCCCACCTTATCAGGGCAAGGGGCAGCTCTGGGCACTAGCACCTGCCCCATTAATCTTCCCCCTGTCCTGTGGGCATGAGGTCTCAGTGACTGAAAAACCTGCCCAGGGAGGCAGCGGGAGGGCTTGAGCCACTGGTGCCTGGGCTCTGGAGGTGATGGATGGGTACTGGGAGGTGACAGGGAATGGGTTTTTCTCTTTAGCTCCTGCCATTGCCCCTGCCCTGGGGAGGAGATCATTGAGAGGCAGGTGTCTTCATACCTGGGTATATTGGTGACAGCATTTTTCACTGAAATATGGGTACTAAAGACGTGGGGATGTGGTGCCCTGAGGAAGAGAGGAAATAAACTCCACTTGCGTACACAAGGTGAGAAGGGAGGGGGAGATAATTTCTCTGCAATTGCTACCTGAAATAACAAGCTGAGCCTGAGCAAGGAGCCCATGTTTCACCCACAGCCTTCAGGATGAAGAGAGGTGATTCCTCACGCCAGGGCCCACTCCAGGCAGAGCTGCACCAAGCCCAAGCAAAAATCATGTCTGAGGCTCTGGAATAATGAGGTAAAGCCTCACAGCTCTGGCTGAAATGAAAACAGAAGGCAGCGATTCTTCATGGCTGCAGCTTCACAACTCCTTGCTGCACGGGTTAAATGCAATCAGAAATGTCCATGGGAACCATTAACCACAAAACCTGTGTGTGCCCCTCAGGGAAGGAAGTCCCATGCTCTGACCAGGGCAGGAGCCCCAGTGATGATGGGGGTACTGAGGTGATTCCCATATGCCTCATCCTTGGACCCCCCCTCTCACCCGTGCCCCACTGAACATGGCTATGAGGGGGCACGGAGCTGTAGAGGGGCCAGCAAGTGCTGGGTGGAAAAATACACCTCCCATTTGCCCTGGCATGGGTTTTCTAGGGGCTTCCCCAGTCACAGAGGCAGGATGACCCAAGCAAAGACAACACTGAGCTTTTGCCATAAAACCCACCCAAGAGCACTGTGTGTCCAGGAATGAAGAAAGATGCCATGGACATTACCATGCTCCTCCTCCTCCATGATGAGGGAGAGCATCACCAAACAGTATGAGCTGGGAAGAGTCTAACTTGCCAGCCAGGGACTTAGATTCACAAGCAGATAGGACCTGCTCAGAGTTTAGGTAGCACAGTCTAGCCCAGTTCCAAATACACATATGCTCTGATTTATCGTTTTCTTCTGCACTGTGAAGCCCACAGCTCCAAAGGGGCGGTGTGTACCATGTTGGTCTCATTAGAAAGCAGGGCTGCTGCATCTGTCCTATGCTGCAAAGCCTCTGAGCAGAGGAGAGGACACTGCTGGGTGAAAGGCCACATCGGTGGCTGCTCCTCAGGCAGCTTACTGCTTGGCTGATGCTTTTGCCCTCTCCTTAAAAGCTCCTTACACCTTCCAGTTACATTTCTTTTGGTGCAGAAAGGCCCAACTCCTTTGGCAAAGGTGCCACGTGAACTCCAGGCAGGGCTCAAAGGCAGCTTGGGGGTGCTGACACCTGGTGCTGCCCCCTCTCCCTCCCTCCCTGTCTGGGCTACTCAGACGGGATGGAGTTTCCCCTTTCCTTACATAAACTTGGGATCTTCTTTCAGCTATTGCTTTTTTTTGTATTGATTTTTAAAAGGGGGCACTGTGTCTTTAAAGAGCTTCCCAGACTTGCCTTTGTGACCGGAGGAGAGGGTGGGGTGGTGGCGGAGGTGGGGACCCAGAAGAATGAAATAAAGAGAAGTACAACAAAAAGAAGTTAAAAGTGTGAGTGACAAGTTTTCGGCAACAGGCTTCAGCCCCTGTGGGGTCGTTTGGGCGAAGAATGGCAACAAATGAACAAATGAGCTGGATTTTCATGCTTGGTGGACGGTGAATGAATAAGCATCTTTTAAAACCCTATCAGGAACTCTTTGGATTGTCATTATAGCTCGGAGGAGGGGGGCAAAGGCAGACTTTTGAGGGCTGACCATGTGAAAGAATCCCAATTCTTCGCCTTTTCTCTGCCGGCGAGCGCAGCTACACCGAAACGTGCGGGCAGTGCGGGACAAGAGTGCAGCCACAGCCGAGCATCCTGCCACAGCCCAGTGCGGGAGCAACTCTGGGGGACACTGAGGACCCCGATGCACACTGGAAGAGTCGAGAGGGTCTGCTCTGCTTGCAGGATCCCGTGCTGATTCCCAGTGATGTGGAGGGGACAGGCAGTGGTTCGCAGCCCCAGCTGCCTCCTCTGCCGGGAAACCTGACTGCAATGTCAGAGGCAGACAATGTGAGAGGGCAGGAGGCGACTCACTTAAAGCCGTTATTTAGAGTGCAGAGTGGAGGCCTGAGGTCAAAGGAATTGCCCTGGGATTATGGGAATCACCTTCATTTTCTAGCCAGCCTTCAGACACGAGGAGCTGGCCAGGAGCAAGGAGGAGGGGGATGAGTCTGTCACTGAGGAAAGGACCTCAATGTTTCCCCTTCCTTGGCCCTGACAATGAGCCTGGCTTCTCTGAACCATGCAAATAATTTACAGGCTCTATTTTCAGCTGCTTCTTATCCACAATCCCCCATTTTAACCTTGAGCAGAACAGAGCATCGGTGAGGCAGTTGCAGGAGACTCCGCTTTGGAGGTACGGCCAGAATTTGCTGAATATCCTTGCAGCCAGAGTTCAGTAGTAAAATGCAGCTATGGAGGAGAGGGAAGGTTCAGGAGGAGACATGTTCAAAGCCTCCTTATTTCCTTAATAGAGGATAATATAACATATTCAAAATTATTCTTGTCTAAACAGAAAGAGACCTAAAACTGAGTATTGGTGGCATGAAAACATCAGCTTGTAGCAAGGAGGTCTCCCCTGGCTGCAAAAATAAAACACGAGTCCACCTTGCATGGGATTTCAGTGACCAAACATGGCAGTGCCCAGACTAAGTTTGTATTCAACCTGTTGCCTGCAAGTATGCGAGGGCTGAAGCCCGCATCTCTGAAATGGTTGTGGTCCCAGCAGCCACCTGTTTATTCCACATCAAAAAGTCCAGAGGCCATTACAGCAGCCACAGTTATAAAGGCCAGGCACTGGCACTGGGACAGCCCCATCAAGAGAAATGAGACCATCATGCACTAAACATAGAGAAAAGATAAATGGAAAAGGAGTCTTTCAGTCTTCATTATCAAGTTTCCATGGGTTTGCCAAAACCATAGCAACCGGTTCAAGCAATGATTAACCTAATAATGTGGAGGCAAAGAAAAAAAAAAAAAAAAGCATTCAAGCCCCTAAAGTCACTAGTTCTCTAGAGGTAGTAAATCCGCCTGCCTCCCCCCCCCGCCACTCCCTGCAACATGTAGCCCCACAGCTGGAAGACCAGAAGCACCCCAAGCCTCCACAGAAAAGAATCTGCAATGCAGTATAACCCACTAAAGTGACCACTTTCTGAAAATACAGCAGTATAGGCACCCTTTAGGACTTTTGTAATGCCTGCTCTTCATGGGACTCTCAAGCTCTTCTTGCTGCTTCTCTTGCCCCTATATAGACCCTGAGCTCCCTTTTGCAATTTTTTGCAAAAAAATTGCTACTTTTGCAGACTAAGTGGGTGTGTTGTTATCCTCCTTGGTCCCATGGCACATGCAGATAGATAGAGCAAGGTGATACCTCCCGTAGAGAGGTATCAAAGGACCAGCAGGGAAAACATTAAATTATTTTATCACCCAAATAATTATGGTGTTTCACTTGTGGCCACACGCGGAGGCCCTGGAGCACTTTGCAGACTGTTAGAGTATGAAAACAATACACAATACACAATTCAGCCAGAAAGGGGGAAGGGGGAGGAATACTATTAGGTCTTTCATTCTGCCTATCTGATCTACGACACAGATAGATCACGTTCAGGACTATAACAGTACACACAGAGATAGGCACACACGGCCTTTTCCTAGTCCTCAACCTTGCCCTGTGGCCTGTGTTTCTCCAGCAATGAGGGGATTGCTTCTCAAAGAAGTGAGGCTGTGCATGGATGAATGGGTCCCAGGAGGCAGCAGAAAGAGCAGATCTCCAAACAAACTCAAGTAGAAAGTGAGACTTTCTCGCTTTGCTTGTCAGCACTGGCACCATGGGGCCATCCCTGTCTTCTCCTGAGTGCAAGGGGTACCTGCAGCTCTTCTCTGTGGGATGGTTCGTTGACCGAGGCAGGAGTGAGTGTGCAGAACAGATCACTCCTCCAAAACGCACCAAGCACTCCGTGTTTTCTGAGCTGCAAAGTGTCCGGTTAGCCCCAGGGCCAAGCTAACCTCTCCCTTGGCCGCAGGACTGGGCGATGCTGCCGTCAGTCCACCTGGACGTGCAGCGCTGGGCTGAGTCCAGCAAGTCCGCGGAGGGACGCCCTGGGCCGGAGTCCGCACCCAGAGGGATTCCCCGTAACCCGGAGCCCCACCAGGGCAGCACTCGAGGGGTGAGCCCCGGTGGGACGGGAGGAAGGCGGCAGCGGCGCACGGAGGGTTGGGGTGGGGGGAGTCCCATGCCGTGCCCCTGCCCGGCCGCCGCTTTCAGTACCATGGCCAGAGCCAGCGTAGCCGGTGCGGGACGGGGCGCGGGGGAAGCTCCGCGCACACACCGTCCCCCAACCCCTCCCCACGCCGGTGGGTCTCCCCACCCCAGCCAGCCCCACAGCTCCCACGGAGGGAGGGAATGGAAGGTAATACCCTCCTCCCCCCTCTTCCTCCCCCGGGATCCCGGTACCCGCTCAGCTTTAACTCTCGTCTCTTTTGTTGCGGTGCGGGAGGGGGGTGCTGAGATGCGGGGGGGGGGGGGGGGGGGGGGGGGGGAGGGGGGAGTGTGTTTGTGCGTGCGTCTTTGTTTCCAGTAACCAAATTTCTTTTGTTCTACAAATTGCCTCAATAGCGTCTCTTTGCCGCGAGCAAACAGGCTCGGCGGCGAACAATTAGCATCACAATGGGCTTTGGGCCCCTCGGGCCGCTTTGTCTAGTGACTGCCGCCCCGCTGGGGCAGCGCGGGGAGAGAGAGGAGGCGGCCCGGCCGTAAATCTACCGGCTACAAATTGAGTTCGAGGGAGGAGAGGGCCGGGAAGGGCTCGCGGGATTCATGCGGCTTCTCTTCTCTTCTTGCCGTGGCGTAGGAGGTGTTGCTTTCCCCACCCCCGGCTTTTTTAACCGGCTTGACGCTCTCCCCCACGGCACCCAGCCCCTTGCCCAGGGCTGCAGGGGCTAAACCCTCCCCCGGGGTCGGCCTGGGGCAACGCTGCCCCGGGGACCCGCACCGCTCCGGGAGCTGAACCGCTGTGCCCCGGCGACATGCCCAAAATAGCCCCAGGGCCGAGCCGGGCCCTGAAAATCCGCCTGCGTGGGGAGGTCTGCAGCCGGGCACACCTTGCCGGGATCCGGCGCGCAGAGCGGGGCAGCTGCCCGAAGGGACGGGGTATCGCAGGGAGCGGCCGCAGCCCTGCGAAGAAAGCGCGTCTGCAAAGAGAGGCCGCTTTTAAATGCGCGGGTGCGCCTCGAGGGGCACACACCGGCGTGCGCACAGGTGCAGGGTCCCGCTGCGCCGCTCTCCATCGCCGCTCCTCCCCGCACCCGGCACACCGCCCCGGCACCGGACACACCTCCCGGGGATCCGCGCAAGTCCCCGCAGGGCCGGCGCTGCCCTCCCCGGCGCGGGCTGCGCACGATTTTGAAACGCCCGAGGAGCCTTCTGTGGAAAAAAACCTCACGGCGTTGCACAGGTCTGACGGCGACACACACTTTATTCCTCTATTCTCCTTCATCGAAAAAACAAAAATACAGCCGCGGATCCCCTCCCCAGTACAACCAGCCGGACCACCGCTGCCAAAAATACTCTTATATACAAAATATATATTTGTTACGAAATATAATCAATAAATACCGATAGCGACAAATTAATATAATTTACCGTTTCCGAGTACAAAATCGTGATTTGTTTTTGTCCGCCCGCTCCCGCCGCGCTCCAGCCAAGCGGGACGGGGCGGGGGGCAGCGAGGCGCCCGCCGACCCCCGGGCGCGCAGCGCGGGGACCCCTCCTCCTCTCCAGCGGTTGTTTGAAGGCCAAAAGTGGGGGGAAAGGATGAAGGATAGTTCAGAGGAAGGCGGGGAAGGCGGCGGGGCCGCGGAACAGGGCGGTGGGTGGCGGGGCGGCGGGGCAGGGCGAATCCCACGGCCCGGGGGAGGCGGCGGCGGCGGCGGGGGCGGGAGGTGGCGGCGGGGGAGGCTCGGGCAGACCCTGCTCGGCCAGGCGGAGGCTCTGGGTGAGCGCCCAGATGTAGTTGTGGGCGAAGCGGAGCGTCTCGATCTTGGTGAGCTTGGCGTCGTCGGGGAAGGTGGGCAGGACGCTGCGGAGCGCGTCCAGGGCTGAGTTGAGGTGGTGCATGCGGTTCCTCTCCCGGTCGTTGGCCTTCATACGCCGGCTCCTCTTCTGCTTGCTGAGCAACCCCTCGCTCCGCGCCTTGCCGCGGCCCCTCCGCGCCTTCCCCTTCCTGCGGGCCGTCGCCTCCCGCGGGGCCAGGGCGGTGCGGGCCGGCGAGGTGCCCCGGCTGCCCGCGGAGCCGCTGCCGGCCGCAGAGGGACTGGCCTCGGCGCCGCCGAAATAGGGCTGCCCTTGGCCCAGCGAGCGGTCGCTCTGCGGGGCCATGCTGCAAAGGCTGGCCAGAGGGGAGCGGCGCTGGGGCCAGCCCGCGGGGAGCCCTTATCCCCCGCGGCTCTACCTGCGGAGCCCGGGCCAGCCTGCAGGACAGGAGAGTGGCTCTCGCTCCGCTCCCCCCGCCGCTCCCCCCTCCCCGCTTTCCCTCGAGTGCGGGCAGGAGAGGTTGCGCTGCCGGCACACGACTGCTGTTAAGCCCCTATATATATAGGGCTGGCAGACAATGGGGATTTCCCGGGCGGGCGGCGTGTGCGCCCCCCCGCCCGCACCCAGCCCTTGGCACGCTTTTATCTTATCAGACCGGAGGGAGCGTGCCGGGCCCGGCACCGCCTCGGCCCCCCGACACTCGAGACCCCGCCGGCTCCCACGCCGCGCCGCGCCAGCACCCCCTGCCCCCACCCGCCCCTTCTCCCCCCGGTCCGGCTGGGCCCCCGCCAGCCCTTCGGCTGGACGGGACCCCCGGGCCGAGCCGCCGATCCCGCTCTGGGCGAGCTGCACCTCGGCCGGGGCGGCCGAGCACGCCGGGGCCCCGCTGGGGACTGCCGCAGGGGTCGGAGCGGGCGGCCCAGGGCCCCGGCGATGACAGGGGCTCCCGAGGACGCGGCTGCGCGAAGCGGGGCAGCGCCGCGCCCCGCGCACTGGGGTGCCAGGGGACACATCGCCGGGGCAGGCAGGTCCCCTCCGGTGCCAGCCCTGGGCGATCTTCGCGGCCCCGCTCTGGCTCCGCTTCCCTCGGCACAGCCACAACCACCTCCCGCCTCCCCGGCCCTGCGGCGCGCTCCCCATACCCCCCCATCCGCCCCCGGGTGCAGAGAGGGGACCCCGCCGCCTCCCGCGGCCCCTTTCCTCTCCTCCGCAGCGTCGGGGACAACCCCGCACCCCCCGGGCACCGACTGCCGGAGCTGCGGACGCTGCCTTGAGGGCGTCGAGCGCTGGCACCGGGGTTGAGGGGGACACGCCGTTCTCTGGTTACCCCGCGACGTGTCTTTGCTCTCCCCGGGGAAACGGGGGCTGGGTCTCCCGGGGGAAGGACCCCCCCCGCAGTCCCCCGGCCACCCCTGCCCCACAAGCCCGGCGCTGGGCGCAGGGAGGACGGCTCCGCCGCCGGCGCTCGGTGCGCAAAACGTGCCGGGGACTTTTGCGCACCAGCTGCGGCGGGCGGCGGGGACCGGGCCGGGCTCCGGGCACTTTTCCCCGGCGGAGGGCGGGGGGCCGGGAGCGGCGGGGCCGAGGCCCCTCTGCACGACCCGGCACCCCCGGGGACGCGGGCAGGGCCGCCGGGAGGGCCCAGCCCCTGCGAGGCGGGAGCCCCCGGTTCCTTCACCAAAGCGGCGCGGCGGATCCCGGCTGGGGACACCGGCGCCGGGAACAGCCGGACCGGCTCGCCCGGGCTGCGGCGGAGAGGGAGCAGCTCCCCCGGCCCGGCCCGGTCTCCAGCCCGGCCGGACAGCCGCGGCCAGTGCATTGCGGTGCGGGACGGTGCGGTGCGCGCTGCCTCTCCAGAAGCGCGGCGCGGCGGGCGGGCAGCCCCGCTCCCCCGCGGCGGCGGCGGCGGCGCTCGGAGGGCGGGGGAGTGGGGCCGAGCGGGGCTGGCCACCGCGGCGGCTCGGGCGCCCCTTCGAGGGGCGGCTCGGAGGGCAGGGGAAGATGAATAGGAAGGGCCTGGCGGGTTGGTTTGTTATTTTTTTCTTGTGTGTGTGCCTGTGCAATTGGATAACAAAAAAAATCTGGCGAGCGAGTTTCCAAGCCTCAGACTGCCCACTTCAAACGTCCTTCAAACAAAAGCTGAAGAGGAAAAGAAAGCCCCACCTGGTACCGCTGTTTGCTAAAATAATAATAAATAGATTTCGTTTAATAAATAATTACAAGAGATTGTAAAGTGGAGTGCTTTGGGAAGCATTAATCATGGGGCTGGGGGCAGACATCACCTGCTGGCAAACAAGACAACTTTATTGTTAAATCACCTTCCCACTGCCACTTTCCGATAACTCCCTCCCGTCACCACAAAGCTCGGCCGGGTATGTTTACTCACGGTTAGCATAACAAGCACCATATTACCACAAACCTGATAAAAATCCCCGGAGGCACCGCGCCGGGTCCCGCTCACACCTGGCCGGGCCGCCCCGGCGCGGGGCTGGCACCCAACCGCCCTCCCAGGAGGGGCCCTTCTGTCGTTTACATTGGCCTAGTTTATGCTGCTTTATAACAGCTTTACTGCAATCCCTATCTCCCAGCCCTATTTGTCTTATTTTATTGAAAACATATGGTCACCAGCCCGGCCTCGGCGCATCTCTCGCCTGACAGGCGTCGGGAACGTTTTGCGAGCCGGGGTTCGGCCGCAGCCCGCCTGCCCGCCGGGAGCTGTTTGCTCGGGAGAGGGGAGGGCAGATAAGACCGGGCCCGCTCCCGACCCCTCTCCCCCTCGGGACCGGGGGGCCGCCGGCGGCTCCGCGCCCTCCGCCTGTCCCGAGGCCTCCCGTGCGCGCCCGCGTCAGGGCAGCGGTGGTAGCGGGGGGCGCGGGGCGGAGGCACCTGTGGCGGGGCCGCCCCTTCCTCCCCATCTTCCTGCCTTCCTCCCCCCGCTCCCCCCCGGCCGAAGCTGCTCAGGAGGTGCCGTGATTTGCCGTGCCATATGTCGAGCGGCTCCGGGGGAGCGCAACCCTTCAGAGCCGGAGCAGCTGCTGCCCCGGCCCTACCTACCCACCGCATAATACCTGCGAGCCGCAGCCCCTCGTCCCCCCTTTGAGAGGGGCCGGCTCCCCTCCTCTGTTTTGTGACTTTATTGTGGGGCCCAACAGATGCACGCCTGCCCCTCCTGCCCCTCGCCCCGGTGCGGGCGCGCTGCTCGGGACACAAGGAACACAGATGCCAGGCGCAAGGTGCACCAGATGCCCCCCTTTGTGAATTCAAACAATATTTCTCCCTTCCTCCTCCGCCTCCTCCCTCCTCTTCCCACAAGAGGGAGAAGAGAAGGGGAGCAAAAAGGAAAATATTTTTTAAAATAAAAAGAGAAGAAAGGAGAGTCCCGGCGAGCGGCGCCGGGAGCGCAACCCCGAGAACCGCCCGACGGAGCGCATGGGCGGGCGCAGCGCCGCGGCCCCGGGGAGGAGTCGGTCCCGGGCGGGCAGGGGCCGGGAGTGCCCGCCGGGGACAAGGGAGCCTCCCCGGGAAACCATGAATTACCCAGCGAGGCCTGAGCAAGCAGCCTCCCGGGCTCGGGAACAGGCAGAGCGGCAAAGGGGAAAGACGGCAAAGCCTATTTCGCCACTGTCAATTTTGCCGCCTGTGAACCCCCAGATGTCCGGCACTAAAGAAAGAGTCCAGAGCAACTGGTACACGCACTGGGGCTTGGCTAGCGACAGCTCTCTCCAGTGTAGACCACGGCTACTGGAAAAGATGCCCCCCTCCCTTGGGTGTCCCTTCCCGTGGGGGCAAAGCGAGCACTGCTCAAGGCTGTGCGAGGACTAGCATCTCCCTAAGGTTAGAGCCCCTTCCAGCCAAGGACAGCGCAGGCACAAATCCCACCAGCTGCAAATATCGATCTCCTCCAGACACATCTGGCAGCCCTCGCCCTCTCTGTACTGCAGAAATCTGCCTCAAAGGGCTGATCAGTGCCAGAGCTGACAGGTTTTCCTCCAGCCTCACTGGGAGCTGGGCTCTGCACCTCACATACTCCAATTTACAAGGGCCAGGGACTCGGGCTACTCAGGGGCAAGAATAACCCAACAGAGCTCCGGGTGAGGGATGCTGTCACTGCACCAGAAGAGGAGAAGCCCTGATAGTGCACAGAGAAAGCAAACCCAAGAGTTTCCAGTGCACAATCCCACTCTACAGTAAACTTCTCTCCATGCTTATGTGCCCTTAAAACAGCCTGACAGGAGATGGTTTCATAAGGCTGCCAGAGCCAACAGCTATTCTGACACTGAAATTTATTTTCGATCAGAATGCAACAATCCCAAGCATCGCAAAAACCTGGATTATCTCTGGATAGGAGAGAGGAGAGGAAAGGAAAAGAAATACCATGGAAAGGAAAGGCAGGGAACAAAAAACAATTTCAAAAGGGTCTGGGCTGTGATACCTACAGGTGGGTGCTGTGAAACCTGTTACCTTAAAGTACTTACCCAACCATCCAAGGATCTGCCCAGGCAAGGAAAGATGGTCTTCACCTCTCTGGGAGTCAGTTGCCTCCCAACCATTCCCAGTTCTGCCGGGTATGCTCCCCTCTTCACTTGTGGCAGGTGATTCCTTACCCCATCCCGTTTCACCTGCCAGAAAGAGGGTTTCTGCTCTACCCTGATAACAGCCTGGACAGACAGGATGGGTTACACATCCAGCACACTCTCTCATTCAAGTTTTCCAAGTCCTTTAAGCTTTGCAGTAAGTTTCTGGTGAGATCTCGCAGAAGCCACCAATGCAACATTCCTCTGATGGTGGAATGAAATGCAATGGGGGCTTAACAGGTGTTCAAGCACACATCCATCTTTAACTCACCAGCAGACCCAGTGGCCAGAGTAAGCCCATACTTGTGCACCTGCCTGCATTGACATCCCAAAGAACAACTCTAATTATAAATTTACTGTCTCCACAGCTATAATTCAACAGGAGGAAGCTTTCAATGGCAGGATATCTCCAGCACTTGGGACTTCACTGGCTGCCAGTGGTCATCTTCAGCTACCACTTGGACAACATAGACTTGAGGCTTCAGTATTCATTTCATCAATGAATAGTCATGGACTGTGGATACGCTGATCTCAGACTGACATCTTCCTGATGGGCACTTCTCTCCTGCAAGGGCAAAAAATCTAACTCCTGGCATTTTGGTGCATGATGAAGTTCTAAGTGGCGCAGACTGGCCGCATTGGCTCACTCTGAAACTTCTCACCCCCCAGCTGCCCATCAAACAGACAGATCCCAACCTCCGAAAATAATTAAAGCTGTGCTTACATCTCTGATTTAGAGGCTCCAAAGGTCAAACTATGAACATACCAGAAGGCACCAGATCTGGCTTTTGAGAAGTGAAAAAGTTATTAAAAGCGAGAAGTCTGGAAGGAAATTCCCCACCTGGCCTGGAAACAAGGGCAGAGGTGTCCTGAGGGACTCATACACCACTAACCTCTCTCCAGATCTTCATCAAAGCCCTCAACACAAGACAGAGTGAGATGTGGGTGCTTTGACCCTTTGCAAACTGACACTGCTGCCACGTCCCTACCATGGCTAGATGACATGCCCAGCATGATGCTCGGGTCACTGCTCAAGCCAAACTATTGCTGACAGGAGAGATGTGACACATAAGGGTGGATATTTTGCCCACCAGCCCCACTACCTGCTCAGTACCAGCTCACTCACACTCCACCCAGTGTTCCAACCCACTCCGTTCCCAGCTGTGCCACACACATCTGGCAGCCCTCTGTGCTGTGACCAACTACCCCAGGGGTTTGAATGCAGTTGCAGCCCTCACAACAACCCAAGCAATTCCAGCTGCTGTAGCTCACCTGCCCACACCCACAACGCATGACCCTGTCCCCTCCCGACATCCCTGTACCAGCCCCGCTTCTTCCCATCTCCTCCCTCCCTCCAGTCTCAGGAAGAAGCATCCCTCCTCACCCACTTTCTTCTGTCCCAGCCTCGCCCTCCCCTCATTCCCATCCCCATATCTTCATACCTCTCTCCTGGCAGACCTTGCCCTTGTGTCCCCATCAGGCAGCCCTAGTGCCCCATCCCAGCTTTCCCCAGCTATCGCTGCCCATCTGCACACACCCTATCCTGGCTCCTTATGCTGGTACCCCGCTCCCAATCCTTCATTCATCATCGGGGTCCATCTACAAAGTCCTCAACTTTTGAATCAGAGCCTTCTCCTGCCCTGCACTACTGCAGCGTTGAGGAAAAGACAAGTTTATATCCAGAACGCGTCCTTTACTTCCCCAAGTCAGGTGTATAACGAATCTATAATTTAGATTGGATCTGAGGAAGAATTTCTTTCCTGAAGGGGTTCTCAGGCACTGGAAGGGGTTGCCCAGGGCAGTGGTGGAGTCCCCATCCCTGAAGGGATTGAAGACTTGTGTAGACATAGTGCTGAGGGACATGGTTTAGTCAGGGACTTGTCAGTGTTGGGTTAATGATTGGACTTGATCTTACAGGTCTTTTCCAATTGAGGCAATCCTGGGATTCTGTGAACCTAGGGAGCCCACGAGTGGCACAGCCCCTCCTGCCAGCCTGTGCCAGGACCTCTGGGAAGGTGAGTGGCCAGCCTGAATTCTGTATCTCAATGAGAAATTCTGCCTTTGCAACAAAGAGGGAAAAAGAAAAAAAGCACCTTGCATATTTTCACACAAAACGCTGTGCAGCTGTAACACATTGTCCTGATTTTTAGCTGAAATAGAGCTGGGTTTCTTTTTACTAGCTAGAATTGTGCTGCATTGTGCTTCCAGCCTGGGACTCGCTGTGAGAGAGACACTGATAACACACCAGTGTTTGCATTTTTGTCACTGGAAGTGAAGGACTTTGTGTTCTGTTAGTCCACAAGCACAAGATTTAAGGGAGAAGAAGAATATTTAAATTAATAAACTTAATTGACAGTTAGATTTAGATATGCCAATGGGATATTCCATATTGTATCATGTCATGCCCAGTGTATGAGTGAGGGTCTCTTCCTCTCTCGCTCTCTCTGGCTTTCGCTCGGGCTCTCGCTCTTCCAGGACTGCGGTTTCGGTTCGGGATTGTCGCTCCTCCGGGATTGTTATCTGGTAACGGGCCGGGCTTGGTCAGGAGAGGGGTGAGCTGTAACATTTGGTGTCACTCATTTGCATTTTTTGTTACTGTTATCATTATCACTACTATTTTAATATTAGTATTATTTTAAGTTTTCTCTCTATTATTAAACTGTTCTTATTTCAACCTACCAGCCTCCTTATCCTTGCCCCCCAATCCTCTCCCCTATCCCCTGGAGGTGGGGGGGCAGTGGGTGAATGGCTGTGTTGGCTGCTAGCCAAGGGCTAGCCCAGTGAAACTATCACACACATAATGTCAGCTGCAGCCCAGCTCTGCAAGACAAGTTACCACCAGCCTGTATCAGTCCTTGGCAAGAGGATTTTAGGGAGCCACAACCAAACCTCATGCCAACAGGTTGTAACAGCGAGAGCAAGGCAGGGATCTCACGGCAGGTAACAGCAGGGAAACCTCAAAGCGCTCACCCACCTGGCTCACTTAGTGAGCCATTTGTGTGGCTAAGCCAGTCCCCAGCTGCAGGGAGGGGAGCATCGGCTTGAGCCCAAGCTGGGGGGATGTTCCAGCCCCCAACCCAAAGGGCAGCCCTCAGAGATGGAATGTCTCACCCACAAAACCCCTCTGGGTAAGAGATGATCCTCAGCTACCCCATGAAGCACTGTCAAGTCCTCTAAAGCCATAGGAGAGTCGGAGCTGGGTCCTGACCTTGCCGCAGGTCTGCAGCACAGTGCTGGTGCTGGAGACATGGGGGGCACAGGGCTGCTGCCCAACCCTCCCCCCGCCACGAATGCACGTCCTGGGTCCCAGCATCATCCTGGGCTTCCACAGCACCCTTACCAGTTTCTTTCATCACCCCATTTCTTCAAACCTACTATGGCTCCTTGGGGCACCCTGCCCCAGCCACCCCCAGCAGCTCTCAGATACCAGCACCTTTTGGGGGTGTCTCTGGCTCCAGCAAAGCCCCCATGCTCGGGGACACACCATCCCACATCCCCTCATCATCCAATATCCCCTCTTCCTGGCAGCTACACCTCCCTCCCCCAGCTCTTCAGCACAATCTCCACCATTTTCCACCATCATTTAAGTTTCTGAAGTAATTTCTTTTTTCTTTTTTGTCCCTTTTTTTGTTTGTTTTTTTTTTAAAGCAAACCATCTACCATATGTTCTCCCTTGAAAGGGGTAATTGTTAACAGATCATTAAAACACCGTGGCGAGTGCTCCGAGATTCCTTCCCTCCGTCTTACGCATTATCCTGTCTCTGTCACCTTTTCAATGCAGCTTTGAGGGCTCTGCTTTTCTAACTTCCTTCTCGGGAAATAAAAAGAAAAAAAAAAAAGAAAAAAGAGAGAGAGGAAAAGAATCACTAAAGTGACCCTCTTCACAGCTCTCCTTGCTTTTCAATGTCTTTTTCGACACCCAGCAATAATTGGGGTGGGGGGCTGGTGTGCCACCGCTGCTGCCGCTGGGCTGGGGGCAGCAGGGCCACATCCTGCCCCCTTCACAGGAGGGGAAGGCAGGATGACGTGCTGCAGGGGTTCTCCAGCCAGCCCACGGGCACGGATGGCCTCTCCTTCCACTGCTGGGCAATGGGGCCACTCACCATGGGATGCTCGAAGGGCAAATCCCATGCATCCCAGTCCCTTTGTCCCCTCCATTCATGGAATGGGGGCTGTGGGATTACCCTGTGACACACACATCCCCCTGAGATAGAGAGTATTTCTTCCAGAGCTCATTTCCTCAGGTGGATTGGATGCTTTCTGCAGCACAAATGCATTTTATATGGAAATAAGCTAACAGCTGGGTAGAAACTGAACTAAGCCCAGACATGGAGCTGTTTCAGGGGGCTTGGACATTTCACCTCCCTTTCCCGAAGGATGAACACTATTTTAGGAGACAGTAAATGCCAGGAAGCTGAGGACCATCAGGGCATAGACCACTTTTACCTGAGCCATGGTCTCAGCTTGGGTGAGCATGAGAACAGCACCAGAGTCTGTCACCTTTGCTGGGAGAGGAACCTTCCCAAAGCTGCAGCCATGCATATCCCAACCCCAGGCACAGTGAGAGGGACCCCGGGGGTGCTGTCAGCACCATTAGCAGCACCAAGCACTAACTGCTTGGCCAGTGCCTGACCACCAGCTCCCTCAGAGAGCTCCTTGCCCACTCGAGCGCCTGCCAGCTTGCCACTCCCACCTACCCACGCAGCCCCAGGGCTCTCACCCTTTAGCCAGCTGCCTTGTCCCCACACCCTCCAAACCCGACAGGGTGTTGTTACGTGTATTTTAACCCAGCAAGCTGTAGCCTCAAGCAAGAGGAGATGGTGCTGCTCTGCTTTGCTCCAGCCCAGGGATCAACCTTATGCAGTTCCGACTGTGGGATCACAGAGCATCCAAGGAGCCTGAGGCAAATTTCCCCTGCGGTGTGCATCCCAGACAGACTGGCTCTTCTGCATGTCTCCTCGGGAGGACAGCAGCTTTCACCTACCTCTACCTCTTCACCAAGGAAAGAAAACCTTACATGGAAAAAAACATATGTCCTTCAAGGGTGCATGCTGGAAATGGGCAGGACACCCACTTTCCCAATGGGATTTGGTGAGATGCTGGCCAAGGTCGCTCAGAGAAGCTGTGGATGCTCCTCCCTGCAAGTGTTCAAGGCCAGGTTGGATGAGGCTTTGAACAACCTGGTGTAGCAGAAGGTGTCCCTGCTCATGGCAGGGGGTTTGGAATTAGATGATTTTTAAGGTACCTTCCAACCCAGACCATTCTGTAATTCTATGATTTAACAGTTGCCTTTGCAGAGGGCACTTTGCAGAAGGCTCTTGTTGCTGCTGTGAGGCAAAATTTTAGCTCTTACAGCTGCAGAGACAGACTTCAGGCCAGGAGCTGAATCCAAATAAAAGCAGTACATCCATCCTGAGTGTGAAAACAGACTGGGGCTGGATTAGTTTTAAGGAACAAGATGGACTGAACGTAATTTTGACAAGTTAAACATCAGTATTGCTCACACTACCACCAATGAAGATGCTGCCTTCTCTCCTCACATGCCTCTCCCCAAAAAGACACCAAATGAGGATGCAGACCCAAATCAATTTTATTTGCCATCAATGTGCTCGGAGTCAAGCTGGTGTCCCTGGCCCAGCACAGCCCAAGAGGATCCTGGGGAGCAGGAGCACCTGCACTTTGCAGCTGAAACACCACCAGGTTATTTCTTACCAAAGAGCAATTCCTGAACCCATGCAGGCACCTTTGAATAACCAGCTGATACAGAAAATCATGAGCACTGACAAGTCTTAGTGAAGAAAAGGGCCTTAGGAATACAAATCTGCAAAACAACTGTTTGCTAAATGGCTTTTAGATCTTAAACACCAATTTATTTTTTTTCCCATCAGTTGGAAATTAGCTCATCCCACCTCCAAGGCTGGTTTTCCAGGTCAGGTTGTAACAAGCAGCCGTATCCCAAGTGCCTCTGCCTCACCAACAGATGCCAATTGCTGCAGAGGTTTGGGGCTACTGAGAGATTTCCAGCCTCGAAGGGCACTAAGCCCATGGAAGCTGTTTCCGCATGAGGGGGCTTCTTGAAGCAGAGCAGGGGACAGGGTCACCAGAGAAACTCCGGTGCTGGATGGACACACTGCACAGAGATTTAATTGTCAGTGAACAGAGATTTAATTAATGCCTAGCGATCTGGCATACCCACACCACTAGAGGGAGAGCTGCTCGGCATTTCTCCTCCATCTCTCCACTAACTACCGATTTTTATCGTCTATTACCATTGCACAGCATATACCACGCACAATGCTCCAGCCAGGCCCTCAGCTCACCAGTGTGCATTGCCCAAGTGCCGTGCCAAGACCATGCCTGGATGGTCTGTAATTATTTGAAATATAAAGGTAAATCTCTATTTCTAACGGAATGGTGCACGATTCTCAGTGCAAACCCCCTCTGTGTTGCTGAAGCAGCACAGTAACTCCTCTTCCCGAACCCAGAGGGGAGGGAGAGTGGTTAAACTGGGCATTGCTGCCCGATGGCTCAGCAGGCAGCCGGCACTGAGGAGCTGTTGCAAGCATTTGGTTTCCCGGTTGTGGAACAGGCAGCTGCTCTGCACAGCCATCCCACAACAGGCAGGAAAGCTGCGGGATGCAGGCAGGAGTTTTGCAGGCAGGGACCACAAGCAGCTGCCCAGCATTCACAGCAGACAGGGCATCTGGGAGTGCAGGAAAAGCAGGAGCATGGGGAGAATGAACTATGGGAAGCACACAGTTTCTGGAGCACTTTAAAATTACACACATTCAAAAAAAACTTTAAAACCCCATAACAGTTCTGGGGTTTTGCAAACTTGCCTCAGTCTTTTAAACAGCTAGCAAGGAGCATTTTTTGTGAGCAGGTTTAAGGATGCATCTGCGAGGAGCGGTCCAGCTATGGCTGCTCCTGCCAGGAAGGCAGGGATTGACTTAGATCAGCTTTCTTTATCCATTTTAAAATCAACTTTCAGGTCAGCTGTTTGGAAAAGCCCAGATGATCTTCAATAGTGTGGCCACAGTGGTTTTCATCTACAGCCAAATACAAAAATTAGACCAGGACAACATTTTGAGTCTGGCCTTTCACATGCTTCCAGCTGATTTGCTTGCAGACAATGGGGATGTGCCTATTGAAAAAGAAGTTGAGCAGAGCACCGGCAGGAGATGAGCCACAGGTTCCCTAACACACCACATCCCCTCCAGACCTGGCTCATGTGGATGAACTGGGCAGGACAGAGCACACTCCTGCAGGCTCAGCCACCCAGGATAAAACCAGCTACTTCCAAGCACACAAAACACCTTGTGCACACTGCAAACCCATTCAAAAATCTCTTCACTAACAGGACATGAGCACAGCACACCGAGAAGAGCCAAGCCTGATGCTTAAGAATAAATTCACCCCCTCTATCGCAGTCTCCCCATCACCTCCTACAGCTCAAGTAAACTCCCCCAAGTATGACAGAGAGCACTGAGGATGGTTGAAAATTCAGTACAGCCCACAAATTTCCTTGCTAAAGGAAAACTGCTCCCTGGTATCCCCAAATACTCTCCCTGTTCCATTTAAACCACCCAGATTTTAACCACGCTTCATCATTTCCTGCTTTCCCAGATATCTTGTATTTCAAACCACCACGCTTACAGTACAATATTAGTAAAGAAAGAAAAATTACCTTTGTCATTCCATCCTTTACAATCCATTACAGCCTTCCTGCCATCTCAAATTGGGCCATTATTCTGCTCTTGCTAAAGACCAGGGAAGGGCTCTGCCTCTGGCAACACCTCAGCTCTCGATTCTTCCCAGCTTCTCAGCTCTCACTACATCAGCCTGTTCTCCAGTAAACCAATTTTGGCTTCAATTTTCCTCTCTTTCACCAGCAGTCAGCTTGGTCCTCCAAAGCCACACTCTCCTTTTCCACAAATCCACCCTAAAAACCACCTTGCTGCTTAACTTGCCAAACTACATTACTCAAGAGACCAGGAAAATTTAGGTGACGATGATATTGGGCAATTAAATATGTAACCATACGTGGGACCCAACGCTAGAGTGTGCTGTGTAGGAAATAACTGCATACTGGCTTGATAACACAGCAGGATCTCTATCTCTAGGCACTGCCAGAAACACTGAAGAATCACGAGTCATTTTTTGGCTCCTGGAAAAGCATGAAGCTTTGAAGCTTCCTCATTAATACTTGGTGAAGGTGGAGAGCTAAGCAGTAAACACTGAGTTCTGAAGAAAGCAGTAAACACTGAATTCTGAAGAAAGTAGAAAACACATCCAGGACAAGGAAATTAAAAAAAAAAAAAAAAAGGCAGAAGAAAAGCAGCAAGGAGAGAACAATACTAGCTATTCCTCTGTATGGCTTAGTGGAGTGTCAGAAGATAAGAGATTCATAAAGACAGGGTATAAACCAAACCTGCTTTATTCTCATCCTGAATTTATTTATTTGAAGCATCATGATAATTAGGTTTTGCATTTTGCCTGCAAGCCTGTCTGGGGCCGGAAAGACTGCAGAGAAATGCTCAGGACAAAGCAACAACAACAAAAAACCCCAGAACTCCCAGTCAATTCCCCACTGTTGTGTCCAATTCATTAAGAGAAGCAAGCAAGGACAAACCTCCAGTGACCCTGTCCAAAAGCCCAGGCAAGTCAGCACCCAAGACAGAATCACAGCTCAAGATATTTCCACCTTTTGATTCAGCATTTGAGGGACAGGCTTAACTCAGACAAGAAAAAGCATCTTAAGCAAAATCCATGTGTTTTTTGTTTTTTTTTTTTTTTAAACTTATTGGTTTTATTTTGACAAGAATAATAAAATTTAGAAACACCTCAACATACAGAACTAAAAAAAAAAAGAAAATAATAAATCCCCTAGTTAATTTACTAAAGAGGAAAAATACAGTACATACAAGACTCAAACATCCCATAAGTTTATACAAAAGCCAGAGAGTAATAAATTGCATTAAAAATAGATCAAGCATTACCTGACTGATTCAACACTGGCATTTACCCTATTATTAAAAGGCACAAAACACTGAGCAATGAAAGTGTCCAGCATCACATCCATTATTGTCAGTAAATTCATCAAAATTAGCATACAAAAAATTATTAAACACATGTTTAATATTCAGTATGTAGATTGCTAAGAAATCTTTTTTGGAAGGAGTAAGAAAATAAAGTTGGAAAGGACAAACATTTAAATATGACATCCCAAGACGCAAAGGCTCTTCCCAGAAACCTACCTCCATTAATCTTCCCAGAATAGTTTTTCCAGTTGCGTATCACTCAGCAATCATTCAGAAAAGATTTAACAACCCACCAGCCCACCTTCCGGCAGCATCACGATACCACAGCAGCATCATCAGTAGCACAGAGCCCTTCTGGCGTGTCTTTGGTCGCAGACACGCCGAGAGCGACGAGGCTACAGAGGTATCGGCACGCTGTCGACCCACTGGTCAATTCGTGACACCCGCAGTCTGTAACAGCCAGCACAAACCAGAACAGGTGGATTTGCCTTTTTTTTTTTTTTTTTTTTAACCTTATTGGAGGTTTCCAAAGTCACCCCGGGTAACACATGCAGCAGCCAGCTCCAGCAAACTCGGGGGCAGATCTCTGCCGTGATTCTTCAAATAGTCTTTCGCTCAGCTTGTGCTCAGTGATGATATCTTCCACCCGAGTTATGTAAAGCAAGGACAACAACACTCCCAGGAACTGCGAAAGGAAGGGGCATCTCTAGTCAGAAATCAAACCCTGCTCATCTAACGCGTCTCACAGCACAGCTTTTACAAATGAAGTATACAGACATCAGACATATGGGCTGGTATACTGTATATATACAGACAGAGACTCACACTGTTGTTGTTCTTTGCATATAGGGGTATAAATGGATCATTTCTGTGGAGAGCTAAAACAGCAGAAGAATTACCACCCCTGTGCCTTGGAGCATTAGAACATCTTAGTGGCCGCAGCTTAGGGGAGGAGAGGATTCAAAAAAACCCAAGCAAAACCAAATTAACCCAACAAACCCTGCACTATATCACAGTAATGCAACTAAATTTCCAGAAGGCCACCTCAGCTTATCAGATATGTTAAATTTAAAATGATAATTAAATATAGTCACATGGGATTTTGCCTACCATAGCAACAAATCAGGTACCTCCTTAAATGCATAATGCACTGGCCCCTTCTTACCTGGGGTAGCAATATGCCAAGCAGCACACCAGCCATGATGCTGTAGTTGTCCGAAAACCAAATAAGCACTGCATTTGTGCACCCGCGGACATATATAACATGCTGAATACTCAAGCGCTGCAAAATAACAGAGCAGATGTTCAAACAGGCAGTTGCACTGGCGTACGACACAGTAACACATGATAATTCAGATTTCAGGGAGGCAAATTTGGCCCTTCTTCCCATCTCTTTAAACCCACTGAATTTGATGCAGACCTCATCACTAATTCTTCCATCTGTTTTTAAGTTGTTCCACATCTGAAGAAGTTATTTTATTTTTTTTTTAACTTTTTTTTTTCTTTTGCAACTACTTTTCTAAAAGAAATGCATGCGATTCTCATTTTAGACCACTTGGAAAGCAGAGGTGTCTCTCTTTAGCTTTTATCTCTGCATCCAAGTTGCAAGTACAGCAGTGGAAAAATATAAATTGCGGACCAATTTTGTTTTACAATAGATTCTAAAAAGGGCAGGAACAAGAGGATTTCAGATTCAGTCCTGCAAGCTGTGCTGCACTGTGACCCCAACCCATAATACAGAAAGCACTTGAGGCTGCAAAGGGTCCTAAGCGGATGAATGGGGTGAAGTTAAGCATATGCTTAAGTGCTTGGGGCGTTAGAGCCAGGCTGGAGCATTTGGGTGATTAAGCCATAAATCAATTAATCTAAATGAAGTCAGGTCACATGTAAAGGTAACCGGTAATCCAAAAAACCAACAACTGAAGCTGGCATTGTGCACCAAGTGCCTCAAATGAGCTGAGGAGAGGGGCTTTTTTAGACCAACCCCTCACACCAGCACTCCAGTGCTAGGAGTGGAGAACTTGGGCAGATCCAATTACTGATTTCCCTTCTTAATCACTCACCAATTAGTGCCTTGAGTTGGCAGTCTCTACTCTGGAGTCACCAGGGCTATTCTCAAGAGGGAAAACCAGAGGAGGAGGAGGAGGCTCCATCCTGCTCCTGGAGGGAGGAGCAGGCTGCCAACACAATCTGGGAAGTCCCACTCCTTTCCCAGGAATAACTATTACAGGCTTAAAAATAAAACACTCACTACTGGGATATAAAACACTGAAGCAGCTAAGTTGGCTGTAGCAAAACTGATTTTACTCAGTGAGAAACTTTGGCTTTTAGGTATTAAAAGTTTTCCCCACTCAAGTCAAGGGTTGATTTAGATGAGATCTGAGGAAGAAATTCTTTGCTGCGAGCGTGGTCAGACACTGGCCCAGGTTGCCCAGAGAAGCTGTGGCTGCTCCTCCATGGAAGTGTTCAAGACTGGGTGGGATGAGGCTTTGAGCAACCTGGTCTAGTGGAAGGTGTCCCTGCTCATGGTAGGGGCTTGGAATTAGATGATCTTTAAAGTCCCTTCCAACCCAGACCATTCTATGATTCTAAGTCACCAGTTAAAAGTACCGGAGCATCTTCCTTTGGTATTAACTCTGCAATTAGCAAGGGCAAGCTTTGGGAAGGAACGCTTCGTGCATGCCAAATAAGGAACCGTGGAAGATACAAGGAAGGGAAGATAACCACAATCAAACAAGATTCATTTTTTTAATATATGAAAGCTATTCCAGATAAAATAATTTTAATTGTTGATTTAACTGTCTGGTAGATTTAAGTACGCAGGAGACAATTTTACAACTGAAAAAAAAAAAAAATGCAGAGAAGCACAACCCTTTGCCATGACAGGATGGATACTGGTTACATTACCTCTTTGTCAATGGTTTTGTACCCACACATAGTGTTGATAATGCCTGTCTTAAAAGAAAACAACAAACATAAACTATAGCAGAAGACAAAAAAAATTAAAAAAATATTTTTACTCTTCTTGTGTTCACCCAGCTCATCTAAAAGCAACAACAGGGGGTTACTCACCAGCTTGACACTGATTTCATCCCAGAATCCCTGGGTCAGCTGTAAATACAGCTCTACATTATTTTAGAGAAATAGGTATTGCCAGCGTGTCATGACAAGATATTCAAACCATATCTATCCAGCAAAACCAGAGTGGTGTCAGAAACAAGTGTTAGCTACAACAGAGCTGTAAGCCACAGCTGTTTCCACAGAACGAACAGCTGGGTTTAATTTTAAGGCCTTAATAACACATCTTATTAAGAAAGCCAGGGGTTAACACAGCCATCATGCCATCACGATGACAAATTTAAGCTCAGAAATATCTGAAACCCAAATAACATCCAATATTCTGAATGCTTACATGAACATTTTACAAAACTAAATTTATTATAATATATCTTTATATATCAGAATATTATTAATATAAAATTCATACATTTGAAGAAAGACTAGTGCTTGCATTCATCACAGATTACTAATGCATTTTCTGTAGCCATTTAATATTTTGCTTGTGTCCCAATGCTCTATCTAGCCTGGCAAAGCTAATATGAAAACACTGTCCTTTGCTTCCAAGTCAAGCAATGTAAAGTCCACTGGCACCAAAGCAAGCCATGAACAAAGCCAAAGACATGGAAAATATGCTTATGAAGAAAATAAGGCAAACTTCTGTATTGATACACCTTCCTACTAAATTAAGACAAGATGTAGAGACTAGCTTTCTAAATGCTGGTGGCTTCTGAGCCTGGGGTTCCCAGGTCACCTCTCCAAGGAGGAAGAGAGATATTTGTAAAGAATGGATGGAAGCTGGATATTACAAAATGGCAGAAACACCAGCCAGGGTCAAGTTTTTTAAGCCCCCAAAAAGCCAGGTTCCCACCTTGAACACGAAGCTAGCTGACAAACAAGGTTCAGTGCATTCCTAATAAAAAAAAGAAAAGGCTCCAACTATTTCACAGGTCTGTTGGAAAAAACACGAGGGGCACCCATCTGTGAGCCTGGGAGCAGGTAATAAATGCTCTTGAAAGTCCAGGTCTGCAATACTAGGCGTCAGCATGTCTCTGTGTCTGCTGTGAGTGATTTCATCTTGACAACAACTGAAAATTTTAAACACAGCATTTGCTAACAGGACATCACAGCACAAGAAAACATGTACAACAGATAAATGCATTAGAAACAGAGGTTTATAGGTGTTTGGGGACTAAATTTTATCTGCTACACTAGATTTAATAAATACTTTGACTTGAAAATAGTCCCTTCAGAGCTCCCCCAGCATGAGCCTGGTTCGTCTTTTTCAGAGGATCAGAATCCAAACTCCAACATTAGCAGGAGTTTTCCATGACTACAAAGTGAATGAGTAATCACAAGCCATATCTGTACTTTTCCAGGACAGAAACCATCCTGTATTTGGAAGCATTTGTCAAACACACAAGATTTATGTGACTTCTGGTTGGTTGGCTGGGGCGCTTTCCCCCGCCCCCTCCTCAAGACAGCTGGCCATGCAGCCACAGCGTTAGTGTCGTCCTGCTGAAGATGTGTCCGTGCCACTTGGGCTTTACAAGGCTCATCACTGGCACCCTGGGGTGGCAAAGCCACGATCTCTAACGTACTGCAGCATCTTGCTGAACAGATGACCCTTAAATAAGAAGGCTGCTTGTTATTTTGGCTTTTCCCCACCTTTTGATTAACTTCCCTGAGCTTAATGCTTTGCAGGCTACCTTTAGGCTGTAAGTACCCTCATCCCCCCCTCCCCAGTTTCCAGTGAAGCATATGAAGAATATACAACCTGTTTTCCTCAGAGAAGTTTTTATTTTAGCACTTTCCTGCCTGACAGGTCACATTTGAAATCCTCAACATGTCTGATTATCTGTGCCACGGCTGGAAAGACAGCTGGCATTATTATTATTGCAGCGCTTTGCCTTCACAGTACTGCTGTATTTCCACACACATGAACTAACTTTTAAAATAAGACTTCAAAAGAGAAATGAGAGCCACAGAAAAACAAGGGGTGTTTTGAATGACTACTAACTAAAAAGGCAGATTGCTCTTTAGTAGCCAGCTCTATCTTCCTTTACCTTCAACCGAGGTCAAAATCCTGAACTCTTCTGCTCAGAGCAGCTGTGGATCCGCAGACATTATTTTTATATACACGACTTTCTTATTCTCAAACATCTAAGACTTAAAGCATAACTGTTTAGCTTTGGTTTCTAAGAATAAATCAAAGCTCAGCACAGATTTAAACAGACTTTCTCATACACAAAAAATGTGTAAGCATACGTAATAAACACCTTCACATTACACAATGTCTCAGCAACACCTAGCAGGATTGCTGATGCAATTCTTGCATTTATTTTCCCTTTTTTTTAAAAAAAACTAAACAGCCATGCTCAAGGCAGATGTTGAAAGGGCAGCCATAGACCATCCATCATGAGCTCTACTGTGTCTGCTCTTACACACACTCAATTTCTCTGTCTCATGTTCAGACCAAGGACCAGGCAGGGATTGCTCACATTGCTTTTAAATTGAGGACTACTTCTGTATCAAATTCAGCATTGCATCCATCCCTCCATTGAAGAGTGGTGAATTAAACCTGCTAAAATTGATATAAAACACATTTACATGGAACTTAATACCTGCTCCTAGTGCTGCCAGCACCAGTTAATACCAGTTGATCATAGATCGAGAATCTGGTCCAGACTCCAAGTGACACGGTCGGCCCAGGGAGGATTTTATAGGGCAGCAAGGTGGCAGTTTCCAAGGATGGGTTAGGGCAGAGCAGCAGCCCCAGTCTAGATCTGCACCAAGGATGCACTGACCCTGAGGTCATTTGCCCACATTCCTTGATGACAGGGTTGTTCTGTTCGGTTTTTAATTCACACAGCAGCTGGTGCACATCACTCCAACCCCCAGCCATGGAAACAATCAGGGCACAGGCTTCCTGGCAAAGCTGGAGCAGCAAACCCTAAACCCTGGGGAAAACATCACTGAAACTTAACTTTAAGCAGCCCTGGTCCAGGCAAGCCATGAGGTCAGTGGAGCTCCCAAGATCCCTCCTGCGTTTCTAGGACTTTGTAGTGGGACAGTAACACAGACCAGAGCCAACACATCTAATTCCTTATTTTCTTCTTTTCAAGCTGTCAAAACCACAGATACACAGCTCCCATCTTTGGGAGGACTCCTTTTCCTTCTCTTTCTTCCCCCAGACTTCCTAAAGTAAGGTACCTTTTTAAACGAATGCCAGCAACCCAGCAGAGAGCAGTGATGTCAAGATGCTGGGACTTACTTTATTGGTGACACAACAAGTGTAGGGCACCCCGCAGGCCAGCGGTCCTGGTGCCGCACAGTTGTGGTACACATTTTGTGACCAATCTTTATAATCTTCCCCACCGCAGCACTTAAACTGGAAAAAACAACACAAAAGACAAAGGAAAAAACAATTGTACCTTAACAGAAATGCTTCTAATAACTGGAAAACAAACTAAGAATAAAACAATTTTAAGAGCACCGAGCTACTCAGCAACTGTCATTTTATCAGCAAGGCATATATGAACATATACAACAGATACAACTGAAAAGAATTAAAGATACAGGTAGTGTTCCTCCATCACTCATCAAGCTATTACTCAGAGTGCGAGAGCAAAGTACTCAGTGCTAAGTTCTACCCCCCATCTTGTCCAACTTGAAAAATTATCTTTTCAAGTCTGAACATCATTAAGTGATGTTTTTGCATCCATTCCATCTCAAGCTGTAATGTGCTCCTTCAATTATTTAAGGATTGTGACTACGTTTCTAAATTGGTCTAAAAAACAAAAGTGCTGCTACAAGGCATAAAAAAAAAAAAATCTCACCAAAACATTTTGGATGTAATTTACTAGAACTGAAATCTGACAAACAAATACTGTAAGTTTACAGTGACTTAATACAAATATTCACTTTATATTTTACACACAGGGAAAAGCAGCAGTTTATTTAATCACTAAGATGTATATTAGCTGTACATGCACATAATTATGGGCAGTGCATGGAAACTTTAAAGCACTATGAAGTCTAATGACAAAATTTCCTCAGGATGGTTAGCTTTTGACAGACTTTCCATGCAAACTCTGTTTTTCAAAGCAGGCTGCCATCTCCATAACGATGTCATAAAACATACATATCACTTCCTAAGTTAACGGGTTGGGGTTTTTTTCAATCATTATTTGGCATGGTCACTGACATCACATGGGCCCTGACATCACATTTCTGAACATTTTCTGCTTCTTCTATAGCCTCTGAATTGCGTGGCAGAACTCTTCAATAATCCAATAAATATTTCCACACACTAGCCTTAAAAAAAGGCCACGAGTCAACTACACATGCCATTAAGTAATGCTCAGCTGGGCTCAATACAATTTCTGAATTACAGGTATAAATGCTTTCGCAGGCATTTCCTTCAAATAACCACCCTGTTAAAGAGCCTGGTACGTGCCCCCGAGTGAAAATACAACGCTCCAGGTTCCAACAGCCTAATTGCCATCTCATTTCTCTTCAGCTGCTGCCTCCTGTAAACAAGATGCATTTGAATGTCTTGGACCAGCCAGCAGCAATACTAAGCCTAAGAACCTGGGTGGAATTTAGGCTGAATTTGGCTGAATCCAGCTGCGGGGCTCGTATAAGCCTTAATGTTTGCAAGATCAGCCTTAAGCATCTGAATCACGCCTACCAAGGCAAAAGCTGCGTTTTTCCCCTGCTTCCCGCAGTGATTTAGAGAACTTCAAATGGCAGCTGGGATGCTGGAGGAGCCCTGCCTGCAGATGACACATGAGATCTCATGCCCCTCATCAAGAAGAATTTCATTAGCACATTACTGGAAAAACTCAAAGCTGTTGCTGAGGAACTACCACACCCCAGAACTGAGTTAGTCCCAGGGAAAAAAAACCTAAACCAAAACAAAAAACAACTCAAAAAACCCAACAAACCCGCTTTTGAACAGAATCCATGATGTTCTTGAAGTCTAAATCATCGTAGTAATTCTCAATTCCTCTTCTTATATTATCATTTAAAAACTTGATTGTCTAGAAGGCAGAAGTAAAACAAGATTCACGGGTTACACACACTGAAACAAAATTAAAAGAACAGGCTAAGTATGGCAGTGGAGTGGTGGCAGATATAAAACGGTATCTCCTCAGACTGGCATATTAGAAATTAAATCAACAAAACACTTTTAAAGTTCAGAAGATGAGGTAAAAAAAGGAGTATTTATTTTTCAGCATCCAGCATTATAATAGCATAGCAAAACTGAGACTAAACATAACTGGAGTGTAACAACTTTCCTGTCATGACCAAAGCCAAATCCTTGCGGGTCAGAAAGAAACCCGAAATATGCCTACTCGTTTTCTCAGTGTTACAAACGTCAACACTTAAAAACAAACAGAATAAAAAAGATTATCATATTCATGATAAGAATTAAGAAGGGATTTTGCAGGACTATCCTAACTGGCCAAGAATGAACAGAAGCAAATACTGACGACTCTCTCACTGCCTGTATCACCTCACTTAGACTCAACAGATTTGAGAAGGAAATAGAGAAAGAAATGGGAAAAAACCAATGACACATGCAAAACAATCAGCATTTAAAGAGAGGCTTTCACCCTAAGCTTTTATTAAATACTTCCTTCTCTTCCCATACTAACCCCAACTCCTGAATTAACCTCGTAAAACAAACCAACCAACTGTCCCCGGGCATAGCTGTCCTGCTCAGACACCCAGTATGCATGTCGGGAAAAAGCTTAGTGCACAAAACCCCAACAATACATTTTCTTTGTCTAAAAGTCAACAGCAATTCTTCCTCGCCCTCACAGCAAATACCAGCTTTGGCATCTACTTAATTTTCCATCAACCAAATTCTCTGCATCCCATGACATCCACACTCCCACACTGGTCAGGCTGATGCTCCCACCACAATTCAGAATAAATCCTTGCGTGGGGCCAAGGCGACACCGACAACAACGGCTAACGATGCCTTCTAGAAATGAAGATAATTCATCCTCTGCTCTCACAAGTCAAGTTCACAGCTCCAGTTCAGCATGGAGTAAGAAGAAAATACTCAATAGGAAGAACGTAATACTTCTTCAAAAGAACAAGTTGTTATTTTTTAAAACAGTATTTTTAAAGCGCCTTTTTTTTAATAACATATGTAACATAATATGTATGATTTCTTTTTGTGGAAATGAGATCTTTAGAATTGGGGTGGGGAGGGAAGAGGTCTTACTATTCAGCATTTTCTTTTAATGTTGATATTTTGTCAGATTAGAAAAAAACCAAAACTAAACACAGAAATCTAGTACTTGCCACAGTGAACATATTTACATTTCCAAACCTTTCTAGCAGAAAAAAATAGTCTGCTGCTTTCTGCATAGAAAAATTAAAATTTTTATATAGTTAGAGCAGGCTTGTAAATGATGGGGTCTCCTACAGAAATTAGTTACGTTGCTTATGGAAGAGGGCAGGGAAGAGCTGTCCCTTTGGTAAGGTAAAAACATTCTGGCCACTGAAAAAAATAACATTTTGAAACCAGCTGGGAACTTCCCAAATCAGCAGTCTGAGGTGCAGAAGGCAAATGAGAAGAAAGTGCTTTGTAATATATTAAGAGCTGGAAACTCATTTTGCCTGTATTGTCTATTCTTAATTAACACATTTTCTCCAAATTCTTAAATCTGGAACTCATCTCCTGAATGGGTGGCCAAACCCATCCAGCCCCCGAACCTGAAACATCCCAAAAAATCTGGACTTGCCCTCAAACTTCCATCAATCAGCACTCGGGTGACAATTTTAATGCCTTTTATTTGCTCAGTAGCATAGCCATAACTTAATGGATTGTGAGTAAGGTTCTGGGTGAGCAAAACCTAAACACAAGGAGCTCACCTGGTTTCTGAAGATCAGGGCCACCACTCCACCAGTCAGCTCAATTAGCAAGCAGATACCAAGGATGTACATGAACTGCAGAAAAACAACTGCAAGTGAGGTCTTAAACAGAACAAACCCCAATTATTTTTTCAATTAGCATCCTTAAGTCTGTAACATCCAACTGCCAATATATCTGGCTTTCTGCATATGAGATACAATTTTAAAGAAAGGTAGAAAATTATGGTTTTGTTCTTATAAAACTGTTCACGTCACAAGAAAGCCTTTCTTCCTCACTTGAGTCATCTGGGGTTTGCCCAATTGGCAATCACATTATTTTTCTGCTTTGAATGGACTCAAAACTGACAGACACATTTATTGTGCCAAGATACTTCTCTCCATAACAGCAACTTGAGCATATTAATGGACATTGTGTTTCTAGGCTTCCTACAGAGACAGTAGTTACCTGCTAGTCTCACTTCTCGGTACAGCAGTGCTTTAAAATAATCCAAACTATCTTCTACTAAATCATCAGCATTAAATCAAAGCAAAATTCTGGGCTTCACACCTTTTAGTGCGTTGCTTCAGAAGAGGGAACGGGGCAGTACTGCATTACTGAGGCTGCACTATGGGCACCAATAGGACTTGAAATGCTCAGTGGTAAGAAAAATTATACTTGCTAGCTCTCTTTTTATTTATTCATCTGCATACATATAAACATTCTTACAAATGCTCTCACAGACAACCACAATGCATGCATCTGTGAAGACTTATCAAAGTGTATGCAAAATATTAATAACACGAAGAAATTAATACCAACACCACGAGATAACTGCGATATGCCAGTACTTGAAACGTTTTTCCAACCCAAAAAGTTCTTTAGGTATAAAAGATGGCTGTTACACTAATTTAGGTCTGCTTTTTAATGGCAAACTTCATCAGGAAAGAAGTATTAGGATCTCTCATCTGAAAATAACCTCTAATGCTCTGTCCCAAAAGCTGGTTTAATTTCTGTGCTCTTCAATATGCAGCATTAGCGTCACAAATTCACTGGACAGGTATCTTTTCTCCTGCTAAATCTGGAATAAGACAGAGAAGCAAATATCAGGGGCTTTCTTTGTTTAAATACCCTACTGGGGTATTGCTACCACAACAGCAACCACAGCCTTATAGAGGAATTCTCCTAAAATTTATCCTTTTATAGGCACTGGAGAGAAAAACTGTTCCCCTTTCATTTCCCCCTTCTGGCCCTTCTCGCAAAGCCTTACAGTGCTACCCAGCTAACGTTGTATTTCTCCATCTCCCCGCTACGTTCTGCTTCCCAGATGAAGGCAGACAGATGCCAACCACTGCCAGCCTGACGGATGTCAGCCTGACCTGGGGTTCTTTCTCTCGCAGCATCCTCTGGGGTGAAACGAGAAGCATTTGGGAGAACTGTCAGAGACCACAACTCATCTCTGCACTTATCGTCCCAGCGAGCAGGTTGTCAGCTTTAGGAAATCCCCCTGTACCGAGGGGGAGAAGCTGCAGCCAGACTCTGCCTGTTCCTGGGGCCAAGGGGCAGCACTATTTCCTCTTCTCCAACCAGTTCCCCTAAGCAGGACACGCGCCTGTGGCATGGCCAGACCCGAGAAAGGGCAGGCACTGTGGTGCCAGGCTAGCGTCAAATGGTATGTCAACAGCTGAGTTTGCACAAGATCCACGCCGGCTGATAATAATTCACATTCCTGGTTGTTTTCCATAAAGCCCTTAACTTCTCAGAAGTTGTTTTCCATAAAGCCCAGAAGTTTCATAGCGCTGGGCTCTGACCCTCGCATGTCTCATCGCCGGCAAGACAAAATACTGCTGTTCCCTGACGGAGGGACATCTGCGGACCGCAGTGAAGGGACCACTGCCATAAAGTAGTTTCAGATTTAATTAAAA
The DNA here is from genome assembly GCA_907165065.1 of Caprimulgus europaeus. The sequence goes on along the minus strand of OU015529.1, from coordinate 36,810,073 downwards.
TTAAAAAGCAACTTTATTAAAATATTTTTCGGTGCAGACACAGAAATATCATGGGTTTGAATTCAGGTAACACTGGAAAGCAAAAGCAATGAGCCTTAAAAATAAAGAATAAAAAGCCCAACACTTACTGCTTGGAGAAGGCATAAATTGTCTCTTAAAGAAGCCAGTACACCCACAAAAGATACGAGGAACATTATAATGCCCAAAAGTATTAAAATAATTGCTGGGGCTAGAAAGGCACTTTCTAGAGTTTTGTACTTCTGTCTTTCAACTTCTGCATAAATCCCAACAGCGAGGACAAGGGCTCCAATCACCTGCAACAGAAAGAGAGAAGAGCACAGATATTACTCTTCTTCCCAGTAAACACCCAGATGACATTTTCTGACTACACATGAATCTGTGACTACTCACTTCAGAATTAATTGTAAACAATGAAACACTCAAATCAGAAGTATGGATAAATAAACACCTCAAAGACTAACGGAGAAAAAAAAGTTAGTTGGAAAAATACCTAAGATTTGTTCATTTAAAAAAATATATTTAATAATGTTTTAACGTTCTGGAAATTAAACAAATTGAAACATATGTCACTGGTTGAAATGTAATTTATTATTAATCTGAGATCACATATGTTCCGCACACTAGCAAATGCCATGGCATTAATATTCCTCCTTTGCGTGTCTGTCCGTCCTTCCCTCTCTGCGTACACAGGTATGTGTGTGTATATATATGCCCCTAACACAAAACAATTTCTAAACCAGTCTAAACAGCTTATGTGTCTCCTATCAGCTCCTACTGTTTTTACACTCAGTGGATACGGCCAGGTGTATCCTACACCTCTACTCCTGCTGCCATCAGGGGAAATACACTGGATTAAAAAAAACAAACAAACAAAAAACCCCTGCAAATTTGAAATTATGACACTTTCTTGAGCAACTACCAGATAAAGCTGACAAGTAAAGCAAAAAGTGATGTATTTCATCTAACAAGGTAAAGATATTTCAATTAAAATAATTACAGCTGAGTCAAAATCATTTGGTATTAAACCTACAGCATGGCGCAGGTTGCTTTGAATTATGCTTAATTTAAAAATTAAAAAAAAGCCCAAAACACTTAATCATGGACGTTGCAGTGGAAAAACTTTACTGCTGACTCCAACAGCCAGGCACATCCTCAGGGAAGAGCACAGATTCACATCAATCATTTTGGCAATCTGATAAACAACATTTCCATTTTCTGACCCGACATTTCGGCAGTAACCCCGAGTCTGCTCCCTGCACGCCAACAACGAGAGCACTTCTTAACTATACGAGGCTTTCTGATCCCACATGGTATATCCCAGACAAAGGCCAGACGGACACGTGATGTATTTAGTTGCAAGGTGGTGAGTCCAACAGTTGAAATATTTTTTTAATTATGGGATATTTTAAAATAAATAAATAACAATTTACCGGAAATTCTTGTTTTTCTACAGGTAAGAATAAAAAACTCAAAGGATGTTATGTGAGGAGTGTCATGAAGTTGCCATTTAAAAAAGAAAAAACTCAGTAGGGCTCATCCATAAAATAAATATACCAAAGCTATTTAAAAGCAACTTAAAGTTTTAAACAACCAAATTCAGAGTAACTACCCCTCTGAAAAATTCAGAAATTGTACTGATTATGGAAGGCAGAAAAGAAAACATGGTGGACAACTAACAGGTCCCTATATTTACCATTTATATGCTTCTACTGTAAAACTGTAATTAGGGGGGGGGTTATTACTAAATGGTCTATTTGTAGCATTAGCTTTATTCTTTTAAAAATTCAATGGTTTGAGTAATAAATTATAAATACTTCTCAAGCAGAAGACAACATAAACAAATCAGTTCCAAACTTTTAAACACAGATATAACAATTGAGAAAAGAGTCTCAGAACCATACAAAACAATTACAGAATATAAAAGCAGTGATTGTACATGTGTATGTGACTCAGGAGTTCTATTATTATTATTATTATTATTAAACAAATTCTAAAAAAAAACCCCAAACCTGATACCTTTGTGTTTAGACCACATACACCCTGCTCGGAAAGCAGCAGATAATACAACTTAAAGAGAGACTATCCTGCCAACAGTAAAGCACTGTTAACAAGCTACCCATTTGCCTAGTAGAGTCTTTGTTTAGAAAATTAGGAAAAAAAAAAAACAAAACAAACAACAAAAGAAAAAAATGGACATAAAACACAGGGACTAAAGCTTGACGGGGATTATCTGAATTTCAGAAGTGTGTTGTTTCAAGACTAGAACATTTACTGGAATGTCTTTCTTAGCCATAGTTTTCTCATCAAAACATTCAATCGAAGGCAGTCTTCAGTTTTAAAGATTCAAAAGTGCCTGTGAGTAGAAATACGAGATGCATTCCCACTTCAAGAGCCTAAGACATATAGACACATAGAGAGATATTTACATACACATGTATCTTCATCCCCTTCATCTGCATTTTGCTCACGCACTCTCCAAGGCTACTTCTAGTATTTTAAGTGTACAAGAAACTTCAGTCCTGCTTTTTGCTTTCCAAAACCAGGGGAAAAGCACCAGCTAACAAATAAAAAATTCAGATTGACCTATCATATAGTAAACACGCACATATGTTCCAAGTTTTATACAGATTTTGAAGCATAAAAAACTATTACGGGGGGGGAAAACGCACATAAGCACACAATTAAAATCCTCACTCCATACAAGCAGGATTGATACTTTTATTATCTTCTATTTTTTAAGCATTTAATAAAAATCTTTTAGATCTCTAATATGGTCAAAGCAATAGTAGCAATTATTTATGCCAAGCAGCGCTAATTTAGCAATCATCCCACACGTGTCTCTCCTCCAGGATTGTGCTCTCCCTTCCTGTGACTAGGGGTGGAAATGCCGCTTTTACGTAGGTAGCCCACAAATATATATACTGTTTACATCCTGCATCCTTCACAACAGCTCCCAATTTGGCAATTCACACTGCGTCCGCAGGAAAAATTAACTGGCCTTAACTCGCATTAAATGAGTATTCACCCACAAACGTCAGGGACTTTCTCCGGGGCTTTTGCACACACACAAGTTGCTTTCATGAGAAAAAAGAAAATAATTTATTTCTAAGTAGTAGTTTGAACCCTGTATTCACAATACTTATTCTGAAATAAAGTGTGTGCTCAACAACAGCATCTTCTGTTTACAATGCGGGATGTTGTTCCAGCCAGGCGAGAAAAATTACATTACAGCCTCATTCACCAGCAAAACAGTTGCCTGAAACGGCAACAGAGACAACTATTTTTTTAAAAAAGCCCCCCCCCTCCCGGTGACATGGGAATACACAGCAGTGACAGGGCCTGTAGCAAACATCCCCTCTGGCATTCCCACGATGCTTTCATTTCCTTTCTGCTTTTGGATAATGCTGATATTTAGTTCCTGGTGATTGAAAGCAATCACGGGGACTCGACTCTGAGTGTTCATTGCTCGCAAATGTACCGGAGGAACAGCAACAGCAGGGAGGAAACTGAATGGCCTCAGCATCCCATACGTCAAAGCCCGAATAAGCAGCAAAAGAGCACAAATCACCCCAAATTTAAGCAAGCCAATACTCCACAGCGAAACTTTACTCCCATTTCCACCAATTAAAAAAAAAAAAAAAGAGTCAGGAAGACTAAACACAGCTGAAAAAAGAACCAGACCGCTGATATTTAGGGCTAATGAGATCTGCTTCACTGAGCTAGAATAAAAGAAAAATTTGAGGAAGAAGCCCAGGCGCCATCCCTCACACAACACGGCGTGAGTTGGGCCCGGACATGAGCAGCATGCTGCCCAGCGCCAGCCTTCTCCTGCCCGAAGCCCCCACTGCCCTCCCTCCCCAAGCAAAGCATCTCGTTGGCACAGCAGCGAGATCCAAGCGCTTGCTTATAAACTAAAGCAGAGCAATGAAAATCCAGAACAAGCAACTACAAAGAGTAAATTAAATCCTCAGGCTGCTTGAAAGTGTCTCAGTCCTCCCAGGACACTCAGAGAAACGTTTCAGAAGGGCCCTTCTTCTGCTACCAGATTAATTTTTACATCCCAGAAGCAAAGGCCCTTACTGCCATCAGAAAACACAGAGCAGACAATGCTTACGGTCCTTTGTGAAGGATGTGCTGCAAAGAAAGGGTCTGGAAAATAATGCAACAAATCCCCCTTTTCTGTTACACCTGTGGAGTAACACAGGAACCGTCAGGAGTCTAAACCCAAGGGTTTTTCTTGGCTGGTTTGTCTGCTAAGACAGATAAAGATATCCAAGATCCTTAAAAGTCTGAATGACACCCCAACGTTTTGCATGTTAATTTGTGTTCATCTTTGATTCGTAGCTTTAACCAGACACCTACTATCAAACCCGGTGGATCTAAACCTCTTGCCCCAGACAACACGCCACAAGCTCTATGCTCCCACTTCGTAAACACCATGGCTAATGAGACAGAAACATAAACCAGCAAAACAAGAGCTTAAGCAGCGTTTAAACCGAAAGAGATAGAAAGAAACCCCGCCTAAGCATCTCACACATGGGCAGAGCCTGGAGCCAGCGCAGCATCACCCCAGCATCCTGGAAAAGCACGTTTGAGAATCCCGGTTCTTACAGCGAGCCCCGCTGAGCCCTTCCAGCTGGGCGGGGGGAGGTTGGGGCTGGTCAGGGCAAATGGGCCATATTTGAGGAGTCAGTGGGTACAGTCTAGACCCAAAGGCTGGGACTTTATCACTCACTCTCGGGAGCCAGCAGGTGGGCTTTCTCTGACACCGGGCTGAGGACGGCAAGCGGCACACCTGGAAGTTGTAAAGCTTCCCAGGAGCATCCAGCCAAGGCTCAGAAAAGGAATGATCCTCTACACTGACTGATTTCAGAGGGGAAAGGCTTTGTTCGCGCAGCTCCCCTCGGGACAGAAAGCAGGAATTTAACACACGCACAAATTATTTTTACCCGCCGAACCCTGAACCCCGACAAGTTCCCATCCGCCAAAACCAGTTTGCCTGTCCCCGGGAAAGGCTAGGGAGCTACACTCACGGACAGAGAAGTATCAGCCGCCGGTGCCGTGGCATCGGGAACAGTAATTGCCGCAAAACCTGCGTCCTGGGAAGCACGGGACCCCACGCCCCCCGCTCGCAGCCCACCCACGCCCGCGGAACCCGCGTGGGCAGCCGCCGGCCTCACCCAGAAGGTGGTGGAGTAGGTGATGAGGGTGAGCTTGAGGCAGAGGTACGACAGCCTCCCGCAGTACCGCACTTGCTCCGCGTCCCCGGCCGCCATCCTCCCTCCCGCCCCGGCGCACCTGCCGCCGCCCTCCCCTTCCCGGCGGCCCGTGCCCGGAGGAGGGAGGGAGCGGCCGCCCCGGCGGGCGGGTCCGGGACTGCCGCTGCTTCCGGGAGCGGGAGGGTAACGCGGGTGGGTGCGCGGGGGTGGCACAGCAAGGCGAATTGTGACACGAGGGGCCCTGAGCATCCGCCCTGGGTGGGGAAACGCGCGGCGGAGCGCAGCTGCTTCGGGCATGTGGCGCTGGCGGAGAGAGGGGGCGGCAGGAACGGGCAGGGGGCGGCGGGAACGGCGCTGAGGCTCTGGAAAGCTCAGGGTCTTTCTGGTACTCGCCACTGTAGGTTCACTTCCCCTTTCTGGACATCTCTGAAAGCTCTGGGTCAAAAACTCAGCACATTGTGGCTTTTGAAGACCTTTCATGGGATCTACTGTGCACCAGAACGTGAAGAGGTGAATAGGGGACATTTTGCCTTTTAAAATAATAATGCAAGATAATACGGGCAGTGGAGGTTTTAATCATATTGCATGTTGGACCTAGCTCTGGGAGGAAGGACCTTTGTCCAGGGAACAGCTCTGAGGTCATAGTTTTGAAGACCCTTAATAGGATCCACCATTCCCTGTACACATTTGCAACAACCCCCAGTAGCCCTGAAGGTGAGGGAAGAAAAGTGGAAGTTACTGATCCTTAATGTGGACAAAACTCCCATGAGCTGAGCCATGGGATGGCCCCAGGGGCAGGTGCTGTCACCCACAGTCTGTCTCCGTGCTGGCAGAGATGCCAAGCTCCCAGTTAGAAAACTGCAGCTCTGTGTTGGACTGAGGTGGAGAGAGCCTAACCCAGGAGGACCCTAAGCACCAGAGGCAATGCAGAACATCTTACTTAAACCACCGTTTGCTGGGTCACTAATTGGGTCCAGAAATCTTGCCATTTCATTGTCTAGACAGACAAAGAAAAGCATTATTCAATTATTTTGATACGATTTTGTAACAGAAACCTGTTTTGACGTATTGGCTCAGTTCAGAGTGAAAACAACAGAAAAATGGACACTCCTTTTAATCAGCTTCCTCATACAGCCCGTCATGTCCTGAAATTTTTGTTTCAGAAATCAGAGCACAAACAACAAGGTAAGGCATTAGGAAAGTCAGACCAAAACTACTAATTTAGTTAAATACACAAACAAGGAAATCACATCAGTGACAGGAACGTATTTGGATGTGAATGATGCCCATGAGACATGAAGAACGTGTGGCAGGCACTAATTCCTAGCGCTTACATGATATGTGAAGCTATTTCCAGCCTGCACACCATTGGATATTTGCAAATTTGTCTGAAAACTGAGGTTGCTGCTATTTTAGAAGATGAATGCTCTAGGACATTGTATTATTGTCGGAAACGTAAGAGGTGATGAGCTGTTCTGTCGCTGGCAGGGACCCAGACTGGATTATTTGTTTCCCAGAAGCAGAGTTTACCACTGTATGCAAAACAATGGCATATTTTGTAACAGAATTGTGCAGGAATATTTTTTAGGCTTTATAAAAGAGGTTTTGGTAGCAACTACTGGTTTAATGTATGTACCTAACAAAATGATGTGTGACTGATCACTCGTACAGTTTTACATACACAGCTTGGAGGTTTTCCACAGGCTCTTTGCTAGATAATTTAAGAATAAATGCTACTGCACTTCATCTTCTCTGATACCAGACACTGATTTTCAATGCTGTCTGTCTCTGCTCTGGGCCAGGATGCAACAACCAACTCTGTGACAGTTCTCTGCCACTTTGAATGTGACTTTTTTTTCCCAGAGGAAAATAATCCTTTGTGGGACAGGAGTGCAGTGCTGCAAGCTTGAAAGGGCTTATTTCATCTCGTAGGCATGAATGGTGCTTGCAGTTCATGATCGCTGGGTAAGACCCAACACTGACCCACTGTCACGGCAGCAGGGCGTGGATAAACGTTGGCGTAGGCAGAAAATGCAGCCAGAGCGATACGCCCGTTCACTGTTGCATTTGCATGTGTTATTTGCAGAATGGGACCCTCTTTGTATGTGAAATTACCTAAGTGTTACAATGAAAGGTAAATGCTCTGGTATTGCTTATTTGTAGAGATTCTGCTTTGCAGCGTTAACTAAAAAAGCCCAGCACTCAAGCAGCTTTGCATTGTGCATTTTTGTCCATACTGGGTTAAATGGCAATTGCAGAGGTTTGTGGATACGTGTGTTGCTTGTTTGAGTAGTGATATATTTTTTTCTGACATCTCCAGCTGTGGGGTTAGCCCTGAACGAGTAACTCCTTGGAGGCTAGGCGTTTGCAAAGGAAATTGAGTAAAAAAAAACCCAAAAGATTTCTGGACCCAATTAGTGTAGTTCAGCAGCAAACGGTGGTTTAAGTAAGATGTTCTGCATTGCCTCTGGTGCTTAGGGTCCTCCTGGGTTAGGCTCTCTCCACCTCAGCCCAACACAGAGCTGCAGTTTTCTAACTGGGAGCTTGGCATCTCTGCCAGCACGGAGACAGACTGTGGGTGACAGCACCTGCCCCTGAGGCCATCCCATGGCTCAGCTCATGGGAGTTTTGTCCACATTAAGGATCAGTAACTTCCACTTTTCTTCCCTCACCTTCAGGGCTACTGGGCGTTGTTGTAAATGTGTACAGGGAATGGTGGATCCAATTAAGGGTCTTCAAAACTATGATCTGCAGAGCATTTGACCCAGAGCTTTCGGAGATGTGCGGAAAGGGGAAGTGAACTTGCAGGGGGGACTGCCAGAAAGACCCTGAGCTTTTCAGAGTTGCCAGCAGCATTTCTGCTGCTTTCTTCCAGCCCAAGCCTGGCTGATAAAGCTGCACTCTGGCTGCTCATTTCCCCACCCAAGGTGGATGCTCATGGACCTCATCTCCTGCTCTCAGAGCTGTTCCCTGGACAATGTTCCTTCCTGCCAGAGCTAGATCCAACATGCAATATGATTAAAGCCTCCACTGCCTGTATTACCTTGTATTATTTTTCCAAAAGGTAAAATGTACCTTTATGCACCCTTCCAGACCTGCATCTTTTGTTTGCATCTCTCACCCTTTGCTCAGACCTGGGATCAGTGACTCAGCACGACAACATTTGGTCTCAAACAATCCTGCCCATAATAAATACAACAGTTAAACCAGCCAAACCCAAAACCCCTGCTCTCAGATAATCCCTTCTTCTGGTATAACTCCAAAATCTTTGGAGTGGTGGGTTTTGCCCACAGTCCCAGGCAAGTGTGACTTTCCTGAGGAATCTGGAGCCTGTCTTTGTTAAAAATCTCTCCAGTTTGCAAGTCAAAAGGCTGATAGCACATGCTACATCGCTGGCCAGGTTCCAGGACAATAACCTTGTCAATGCACAACCAGCAAACACATAAAAGTTGTGGGTGTGTATAAACAAAAGCAAGTCCATGCTGACTTGTATGATGAAACGTTGACCAAAGGGTGGCTGCTCTCCGATTATCACCTGAGTAACTGATCAGGTTGACCAGGGCAGGTGGTTTAGAAGGCAGCAATGGTGCTTCCTAGGAAACATGGGCACCCTGACCATCTTCAAAGTCAGCCAAGAGAAGTTATGGTTCCACCACTGAAACATTAAAAAGTACAGTCCTTTTTCTAAGCACTTGCTTATGTCCTGCTTTCTATAACAAAGACTAATAAAGTGCTTTAGCTGAGCTCTCAGCTAAACCTATGGAGGTTTTTGCTCATTTCTCCTTGGAATTTAAAGAGATTTGCACAAACTTAAGGAAAAAAAAATGTGAAGAATACTATTAGCTGTTGAATTCATATGGCAAATCATGAAAAGCCCTCCTGGATGGCATGCAGAAAGTGTAAGGTTCGTAAGCTGTTTAATGAGGTGTCAGTGGAAGACTTTCAAGAACAGCCTGGAATAGCTTTGCAGTGCACATGAGAGAAGATTTGTACAAGTGTATTTTTGCAGTTTCTGGGTAGGGAAGTGAGTAGGATTACCTTCAGGAAAGTCCATCACAAGGAGAAAGAGATATTACATGTAGTACTACGGGTATTAATTTCTAAAAAATAACACATGGGTAATATGGTATCAGAGAAAACCTTCTTTAAAGAAGAATTGTGGTGGTTCAGTGATGGGTTAACTGAAGACTGCCTCTAGAAATTAATGAAGCAAGGAAAGAGTCCAGGCTGAGCTGGTGGAAAGGATCCTGAACCGATAAATACTGCTCCGGTACAGGGGAGCCTGACACAGCTGCAGCTCCAGGAACCAGGGGAGCTGTGAAACCACTGCCATCCCAGCACCACATCACAGGGGGAGTTTTTCCTTTAAGTTACTTGTCAGGAGCTTTCTGAATCCTGAAAGGAGGTTTTAATACCTGAGAACAGGTTTTAATACCTGAAACACTTTTAGCTTCCAGCAGAGCAGGCATGAGCCAGTGCCAAGTATTCTTTGAAATCTCAGCTTTGATGTGTTGCTTATGTTTACGTCATCTACTGCAAAGCTGAGAGTGAGCAAGAGCGCTGTGCTCTGAGCAGAGATGGGAGTTGGGGGGTTCCCCTTTCCTACGAAGACTGGAGACTCCTTCTTGTATGCGTGACGCCAATAATTTTCTGCAGCACACGCTGGGATAAGGGATGCAGGGGCCTGAAGGGGTAAATGCCCCTCGTTCAGCCCCTCAGCATCACAGGGCGTGGAGGCTGGGAACTGAGGCTCCTCTGGATGTTTCTATGCTAAAGAGAAGCTGGAGAATGATCTTTGGAGCTCTGCAAGTGACCCTGAGTGCCCGCTTCCCACTGAAGCCTTGTTAGAAGTCCCAGCTCAGGTCAGGCCTTCACAAATGCCTCTCTCCTGGTATTATTTGCCAGCGACCCTTCAAGCACCAACAGGACATGTTGCTGTAATTTAAACAAATAATACCAAATCTACTAAATACGGCTGGTCAAGTCATAGTATATAGGGGAGTCACTATTAAATAAAATGTATTAAATATGCAGATAAGCCTCCAAACAGTTGCAGAGAGCAAGACCACCTTGCTAAAATTCTGTTGAATATATTTTGTTTCTTTCTTGCTATGAGAGATCACATGAAGCCAGGGAGAGTCCTGGAAATGCAAGGATTGCAGGACTGGTAAACCTGGAAAAGTAGCCATCCTTGCATTTAAGCTTGTAAACCCTGATATAGTGGCATGTCCATTTCAGAGATTATTTCAAGACAAAGTGGGGGGGGGGCGAAGGGGGGAGTTTTAAGTACCACTTTGCTGCATTTCATTCGATGTCAAATTGGTTGTTTAGTTTTTGCCTGCAAGAGACTCCACCTCCTTTCAAAGTCCCCTTAAAACCCTGTAGAGAATTTCTCCCAGTACAGCTCCTGCTTCACACTTCGGTTACGCAGGCAAATAAAACCAAATATCCTCAGGCTCACTGCAGAGGATTCAGATACCTGGTGCCTTGGAAAACCGCTGCCCTGAAAAAGAAGGATTTCCACTTGGAATTAAGTGCTTTCTGGCTTGATACTTCCATTTATATTTTCTTGGCCCTAAAAATAATCTAAAGGAAGACATCGCCTGTTACTGACCTGGAAAACACCTTCCTCCTCCTTTTCCTTCTTCCTTTTTTCTTTCTTTTTTAGAGGAAAAAGAAACTCAAGGGGGAGGGTTGTTCTTCAGTTTTTGCTCTTCAAGTGTAGGCTAAAATGCCAGGCAAGGAGGAGGCCCTCAGTATCGCTCATCTCCTCCTGGAACTGCATTGCATCACTTGGAAAACAGGACGAGAGGACATGAGACCTCTCATCTCGATGTCTTTTTAATGGCACTTCATCATATGCATGGGGATTCATAACACCAGCATCCACTGCAAGAAAATGAGCAGATGCCAGAAGATTTTATTTTACGCTTAGCCGAAGAAAAAACCATGAGCACATTTTCCGTCATAAACGCTAGCAACATTTCGCAGGCTGACTCCCTCGAGGACAGCGGCAATTGGACGGTGGTAACCCAGTTTACCCAGCCGGGATGGCAGATTGCTTTGTGGGCTATCACCTATTCCTTCATTGTTATCACGTCCATCATCGGCAACATCACCATCATCTGGATTATTCTTGCACACAGGAGAATGAGGACTGCTACCAATTACTTTATCGTTAATTTGGCTCTTTCGGATTTGCTTATGTCCACTTTCAATACCATCTTCAATTTTATTTACGCCAGTCACAATGTCTGGTATTTTGGCGAGGAATTCTGCAGGTTTCAGAACTGGTTCCCCATCACTGCAATGTTTGTGAGCATTTACTCCATGACAGCCGTTGCTGCAGAGAGGTAAGAGGTAAATGGAGAAGATAAGGTCCAAAAAATTCACTGTAAGTTATAAAAAAAATTATTGCAGTACTTTGTGCTATCAGCCCCCACCTACCACGTCGGGTGCCTTATCAGCAAAGTGGGAGGAGTGCCAGGCAAGTAGGCTATGGGGTTAGATGCTAGTTACGGCATTAAAGGAAGGCTCCTCTGTCTTATCCCTAGTCTGAATCATACCTGAATGTGTAATGAGTGGAAGTGGCTGGTATTTTATTGTTCCCGTGTTACTGATCATAAATTATTTCCCAGTCTTCCTGCAAACTAGTCTTTTTATTTTTTTTATTTTTTTTTTAAATGACAAGAAGGAGCTCTCATTTGGACAGAGCTTCAGCAATAACGAATATGCTGCAGGATGCTGAAAGTATCAGCATCTACAATCTCACTTGTGAGTCCAGCAAACCAGGAATAATGGGAATTGGATCAGAAGTGGCAGAATCTGCTCCAAATAGTTCACCAGAATGACTTATTCCAAGAGGGAGGAAAGTAATTACAGTGATTTTGTTTGACTTCTGAGGTAATTTGGTATTTTCATAATACTCTCTTACATCTGCCAAGTGTCTTTTACTCGAGCTTAAATTTGTGGAGTCTGAATGTGTTTACAGCTCATTGTTAAGTAGTGTGACGCTGGTTTTTTTTTTACTAGAAAGTGGCCAAAAGTCCATGGAAATTTCCTCTCAACAGCAATGACATGGAAAATAAGTAGAGGGGGTTAAGCTCCCTTCTAGGCTCTCTGCTCTCCTTCTCTCCATCCTTCCTGTCGTCCTTCTGTTTCTTCCACTCTCTGCTGGTGCTGGGAACACCTGTATCTTTTCCATTCTATGGCCCTGCCATGACCCCACAGCGTAGGTCTTCCCACAGGCAGCTGGACCCAGCATCCAGAAATACCTGGAGGCCCTTTATCAAACCCTCCTGTTGTATTTGCAGTTTCCTTCATGTTTCCTCCATTCCTTATCAAGTGTGTGTATCCACAAAGGGCTCTTCCAGCTCTCTTGGGAGCTGAGCCAGCATTCCTCTGGGAAAATAAAAAAAATAATCTGAAAAGCATTGCTCCGTGAGTCATTGGGGTCACTTTCGTAACTGCTGCCCCTGCTTGCAGCTTGGGTCACACCGGCACACCCAGCCTCAGGAGCAATCGATAGATAAATCAAACCAGATTAAAAAAATGAGCAGGAGAAGGAAGGCTTTGCCCTGTGTGCTTGTAACACCCACTGAAACCCGCACTGGAGCTGGGGATGTGGCCCAGATTGACAGGCAGCAGCCACAGCACAGGGCAGTGGTCCCTGCGGTCACTGGAGGGATCACTAACAAGCACAGGGACGAGTGATGCCTTCATCAGCCCGCGTTTGTCCAGTTGAAAGCAAATCCCTATTTAGAAGCTATGGCAGCTCAGTTGTAGACTCAAATACTCTTTTGCTGTTCCTAGCTTTAAATCAAGAGTTGTTGGTAACTGCTGTTTTATACATGTGGTCTGCCAAAGAATATTATGGTGTGTTTGGTTTTGTTTGGGGTTTTTTTTAATCCATTTCAGTCTGTCCTCATGTCTCCCTGTTCTCATTCCTTGGGGAGTTTTGGTGAAAGTACCTATACAGCCAAAATCTCTTTAGTCACATGGCACAAATCAGAAAAAAACTTGGCATCTCATTGCAAACCATATTTAGCTATTCTTTGCTTAGCCTTAAAATAGATCCTGACACTGTCTCCTGGAAGCTTGCAGCTTCCATTTATTGTTATGAGAACTTGCGTCTAGTTAGGCTCCGTTGTTTAACTTTGATAAAACAATGTCTTTTGAAGTGGTTTATTGTAAGGAAGGAGGCCAAGAAGTGACAGCTCTATAAGTCATCTTTGTCTGCCGTGGAAAAGGCCCTGGCAATATCGCTCACTGTTGGGTTTGGGACCACTCTATTTCCCTGTTTCAAGCTGCTCTGTGGACCGGAGCAGCTGTTTCCACTGCACACTCTCCACAGCACTCCAGGCAGAAATGTAATATATCAGATCAAGTTTCACACTCCAGTTAGCAAAGCCCCCTAGACCCTCTTCAGAAAGTGTGCAGGAGTGTCTGAAAACTCAGCTTGTTTTGCCTGCATGGGATGAAGACTGGATGAAGGGGACAAGGAGCATGGTCCCAGCATCCTATCTGTTCAAACGAGTAACAAGTGACAGGACAAGAGAAAACGGCCTCAAGTTGCACCAAGGGCAGTTGAGATTGGATCTGAGGAAGAATTTCTTTCCTGAAAGGGTTCTCAGGCATTGGAAGGGGTTGCCCAGGGCAGTGGTGGAGTCCCCATCCCTGGAGGGATTGAAGAGTCGTGCAGACATAGTGCTGAGGGACATGGTTTAGTCAGGGACTTGTCAGTGTGAGGTTAATGATTGGACTTGATGATTCTAAAGGCTTTTTCCAATCGAGGCAATTCTGGGACATTACAGGGAGCAGAGCACAGAGACAGGGCACAGGGAGCACAAGCAGAAGGTGGGCAAAGGCAGTCCTGCCACGCAGCTCGAGCAGCCAGGAGATCTCAGTACATTCAGTAAATCTCCCAACTTGCAGGAGCTTGCCTAAGAGCACGGCTCGCCTCAGAGGTTCATCCCTGTCTGAGTGGGAAAACCTCCACCCAGCAGCCCTGTCATACCTTTGGTATCTGGAACACGGGTTGCTGTGTCAGGCTGCTTTGTCAGGACAGTGGCTGGCATCATTTATACCCAGAACTTGCTGTTCACCAAGAGCCATAGATTGTGGATTTGGGCACTTCTGTGGGTATATTCTGGAGAATATTCTCTGCTGGATTCCTCCCTGAGCAGATTTGATCACAGCATAATACTGCCTACAATGAGCTAAAGAAAAGCAAGGTGACATGAAAATTTTACAGCTAAATAGGGCCCTGCTGTCGTGCAGCACCAGCTTACTTACTGTGCCATCTGTCCGTGCAGCCACCCTGTGTCCTGTCACAGCAGCCAGGCAGAGTTCCTTCCCAACGGCCTGGCCAAGAAACACACAGAGTTGGTCAGATTTTTGCTACAAAAACCAGGAGGCAATTGGGATTTTTCACTCTATTTTGCCTTTGTAACAACCATGACAAAAAGTATGGAGAGCATGACAAGAAATGCATAATTGATTATGTACTCATTACAATTCCATGCATTTCTACACGGGGAACTTAAAACCAGAGAACACCCCGGGCTTGCAAGTAACCTAATAGTCAGATACGCCATGAGGGCTCTGAGCAGGTGTGGGACAAAAGGGTCAGCCTTCCCTTTCCACCAAAAGCACAAGTGCTCAAGCGTTTACAGGCAGAGCTGGATAGCACAAGACTTTTCTACTGCTAAAAATCAGGGGGAAAAAATCCAGGGTAAAGGATACTCGAGACACCAATCTGCTGTTGTGATAGTATGGGGCATCAGAGGAGACTGATATAATTAGGGGGGAACAGAGTGCTTAGGCTTTTTTTGGTTGCAGGAGAAAAAGGCATAGTTTACACAGTGTGTAACTCCAAACTAACACAAACATTCACAGCACAAAATTTCAGACCAAATATCTAATGCATTTGAAAAATTAATTAAAAAAAAAAAATAAAAAAGAAAAATTCAAAGTAAGGGGAATAATTGCAAAGACTATGCAGAAGGCATAGATGACTGCTTCCTACTCATACCAGAAACATCCATCCACATGGGTTTAATATATTCTGCCTTAAGACTTGCAATTTTTCTCTTTAGAAAAGATTTGGCTCCCCCCAATTATTTGTAGCCTAGAACCTGTCAAAATGTCTCTATAAATAAAGCCTATCATACTGTCTTTGGTGACTTTTTACACTTGCTATATTTGTTCTATAGTTAACAAGTGCAACTGTAAAAGCATTACCTATTTTTCTCACAGGTATGTAGCAATAATTCATCCCTTCAAGCCCCGGCTTTCTGCTGGAAGCACCAGAGTCATCATTGGGATAATCTGGCTGGTGGCGTTTGGGCTCGCCTTTCCCCAGTGCTTCTACGCCGAGATCATGACGGACAACGGAACAACAAAATGCATCGTCGTCTGGCCCGATGATGTTGGATCCAAGCACCAGCTCACGTAAGAGAAACAAAAAACTCCTGATTTGTGCAGAAGTTAACTATGAAAGTAATTTCCTCTCCAAACTGTTGGCTACAGGCAGTACTGGGAGAGAGGGCAGGGGGGGAACCACGCAGCAGGGGAATATGGGTCTGGGGCAGCCCAGCTAAGCTCAGTTTTAGTTGGCTCTTAAAAACGCTGCCAGGTGATCATGGCTCAGGGTAAAGAAGGGTGATGTGCCATCCTACCGTGCTTTGAAAAGTGGTTATAAGATCTAGAAACCCTACATACTGGGCTCAATGGATTTAAGAGAAACCACCACAGAAAGTCTCTAAATAAGCAACAAATCCCGCTTCCAAAGTTTTTGGATTTTCTCCTTCTATCAGGCAGGAAGAACCTGGGTATCTTTAATGCTGAAAAGCCACAAAATTAGCTAAAAATTATGCTGCTCTTTGTGTGTGTGGGGGGGTGGGGTGGAGCAGGGCTGAGAAAGAAAGAAAGAGGAGCCTGTTTCAAACATCCTAAGGTTTTATAGACTGATTTATCTGGGCACACATCTGCACTCCCAAAAGCTCTTAACCCTCACAGCAATTTCCTCCTCCTTTAAAGCAGGATTGTTCAGACAGATGAAACAAGCCATACCCCGCATTTAGGGGGATCTGCTGTGATTAATCATTATTCAAAGCACATGATATACAAAGCAGTTTGAGAAATTTATCAAGCAAAACATTTATACAAAGTAGTAATGGAAGAACTATGAAAAGGGAACAAATTGATTAACAAAGTGGAAACAATTTTTTCAAACCAAAACCAAGTGCTAAATTCCCTGTGTCTGTTCTTTGCTGTGGACGCTTTTGCCCAGCTATGTGCACCAGGGACATTTTTTCCTTCTCAGTCTTCATCTCTGGCAGAGAGCTGGATGCCTCCTGAGGTTAGTTATTACCAAACTATCCAGTTTTCACACTAATATGTGCCAAGTTCCAGGAGATTCATGTAAGTTTGGATGAGCTGCAGCACATTCAGCCACTGGCAGTCAATTGTCCCCAGTCTCCAGAGTCACAGAAGAGAAAAATCAGGCTCACATCACGTTGGGTGACTGGGACTCCTTGACTGGTACCCCATGGCACACACTGGGGAATGCAGTATGCCATGTTCCTAGTGACTGAGAAGGAGGGATAGTAGATAATAACTTATTTAAGTTACTGACAACTATTTAATTCAGATGAAAAGCGTGAGGTTTTTTTCCCCCACATCCACTGTTTGGGAAGGATTGAAACAGGAATTTCCCAGCATGCCAACAAAATCTCGGCAGGCTGGAAAGGTTGGTCCTGAACGCAGCAAATAATGAGGCAGGTTCTTTCTGGGATCCCCAGCTGTAGAGCAGCAGCTCCCGAACACAATAAATCACTTCATTCACCAGCTCGCTCTCCCTGAACAGCCTCAGATTTGCAGGTTTCAGTAGCTCTCCTAGCGAGGAAGTTGGAAGCTGTGCTCCCCAGAAATCATCTTGAGTGATGGATCTGTCAGGACCAATGCCTGCAATACAGACCAGGGAGAAAAAGCCACATGCAGCCATTAATGTGCTAATCCAAATACCAAGGCAAAGAAATACTAAGAAACCAAAAGGAAAAACAAAGAAATGGAGAACCAGGTTCCTCTGTTAGACTGTGGGTCCTCCAAATCCTTCTTAGTCAAGTAATCCAGCTTTCTAGATTTCAGAACAAAGGAAAATCCTTTTCTGCGGGGAAAATATGTATAATTATGATAGAAACAAGTCCAAAACCACCCCAAACAATGCACTACTGTGACTGCCAGTGCCTGAGAAACCTTGGATATGAAGGGACTAAATTTGTAGAATTTTATCCAAAATAAAGAACCTCAACCCTGGAGGCTGTTTTTCTGGTGACAGGTTAACTTTGCAGCAAAGTAGCAAAACTACAAGACTAAAAGTTTCCTTTTGCCATGTACTCACGCTTAGGCTCCCATCATCTCATCCTCCTCCCAGGATGGGAACTCAAAAAGGGCTTTGGGTTTCCACTGCACTCCACACATGGTATTAGACCTTCAAAACAGACACTGCTCTGAGGACACTTGAGAAGGGGGGAAAACAGGCAATTACAAACTTGCCACATTTCACAAATACAATGTTTTTCTATACACAGCCATTCTGGTATTTGCAACCACCCCAAGGAGCAAACACCACCGAGCGCCCCGACACCTATTTCCACAGTGCTCTGCAAAGCAGTTGACCCCGCTCGCAAAGGCAGCAAGTAACTCCAGAACGTTGTCATACTGAGAAAGACCATTTGCACCCACCCAGCCTTTTGTGGTCATTGGCAGCAGCATGTGCCAGAGCCCTCCTGCCTAATCCTAGTTTTTACACTGTTTATGTTAATTTGACAGCTGTTCTAACTCAGTGAGAAAGTTGCTCCTTCCCTATAAATGGTGGTTGCTTAAAATAATCAAACTCCAGCATGAGGGAACCAGCAGAAGTTTGTGGGGTAACAGGGAAAACTAGGAAGGGCTGAGCTAAAACACAAAGGAGATGCCAACGCTTTCAGCCAGAGCAGTAACCGAGTGGCCTGTTGGTGACAGATACCTGTGCACACACACACAAATAAAAACAGCCAGCAACACAAACACAGCAACGACTGACACTCACTTTCTGCATGCTACAAGCAAGCACTATTCCTTCCTTGCTATCTGCAGAGTCTTCCCTGTTGAGTTTGTGCACCCCGTTAGCAGCCAGCTACATTTTGTAGTCTGCTTTTTTTCACTGTTTCCGAATTAAGCTGTGGGCACTACTGCATTTGTCAAGTTACGCTGTAGTTCTTGGAATATTCCTTTTCCATACCTGTAACTTAAAAGGTTCATATGCTTAGAGCCACAAGTCTTGGATGTCTCTCCCTCTCTCTCTCTCTCTCTCTCTCTCTCCCTCTCTCTCTCCCGACTGCAGTGGGATGGCAAAGTTCAGGGCAGGTGGCTGAGGACCGTAACTCTCTGATAAAAGATAAATTATATTACTCTGTCTTGAAAGAGCAGTGAATCCAGTCCAAGGACTAATCATCACAACACAAGATGAGCTTCTGCTGTTTACAAAAGTCCCCGCAACAAGTTTTGTAGGCAAAATTTCTGCTTCTTTATGCTTTGAGGTTGAAGTTAATGTGAGCCAGAGATACACGCTCAAAAGACAATTTCTGAAAGAGCCCTTCAAGAGACACACTGACTATGAAAATGTGCTTCTTGTTCTTCTTTTTCAGATATCACATTGCAGTGATCGTCTTGATTTATTTACTGCCTTTAATGGTGATGTTTGTTGCATACAGCATTATAGGAATTACTCTGTGGAGCAGTGCGGTTCCAGGCAACCACCTTAACAGAGTCCGCTATGAACACCAAGTTAATGCCAAAAAAAAGGTCAGAAGTGAAACTTAAAAATAATAATTACCCACAGCACATCAGCCCTGCTGGCTCCAGCTCCAAAATGGAGCTTGCATTTGATACAAAATCTTGTGGGATTGGGCATGAAAAGTTGATGAAATATTTTGGGCTGGGGGTAAAGGGCATCACTCAGCAAGTACAAATACAAATTGTGATATACATGCCCCAGCCAGCCTCCAAGGAAGAAAAGGTCATGTCAGTAGGCAGTGGGCCAGTTGCCAGCAGTCCTTAGAGAGTAAAGCCCAGTGTCCAGTGAATCTGCACATTGCAGGATAAACCAGGTCCAGGAATAATGGACTGGTTTTGTTTTTCTAGTTTGTGAAGACCATGGTGGTAGTTGTGATCATTTTTGCTGTCTGCTGGTTGCCCTATCACATATACTTCATCCTGGGAAACTTCAAGGAAGACATCTACCAGCAGAAGTACATTCAGCAGGTTTATCTTGCAATCTTTCTCCTTGCCATGAGTTCAACAATGTACAACCCCATCATATACTGCTGTCTTAACCAAAGGTGAGTTAACATGTATGTGTGCATGCAGAGAAAATGAAAATCTCAATGTGAAAAAGCATAAATCTCTGGGCGTGAGAACAACTCTGATTTTCAATTGCATTCCATAGGCCAGGTAGACAAGTTAATTTATACTCTGCTAATTACATGAGACGAGCCACACTGTGCAAGTGAGATTTTAAACTCGACCCTTAAGATTTTCTGCTTCCAAATAAAGCACAGGCAGTGGGTGTATGATCAGCGTAGCCACACTGGCACCCATTTCCACAGGCAGACTAACTTATTTCCAAGGAAGGACGAAGGAACCTATAATCCCTGCAACGCATCCACTGACCTAATGCTGGGCTGGCTTAGCCACCCGCTCCTCCCAGGCCACCCTGCAACAGCACAGCCTTGAGCCCCCCATGCAGGCACAGGGCTCACGCCCATGGGGAGTCGGAGCAGCCCACGGGCAACCTGCCGAGGCTCCCGCCTGGGCACGCCGCCACGAACAGGCGGCTGGGAGAGCACGACCTTGTCGTGCCAAGAGATGTCTCTCTTGCTCTGCGCTGAGAATGGGCTGCTCTTGGGACGCTGGTGCTGCAGGATGCTGGACTTGGGGAGCTGCTCTGGCTGCCCTGTGGATCTCCATGCCAATTCCTGCCTGCACATCCCTCTGCCAGACCTCTCCCTAACCCACATCTCTCTTCACCTCAGCTGCATGCACAGTGAGCTTTACAGGTAAGAAACAAGTTATTGGCACACCTCTTCCAGCACCTCCAGCGCAGTTTCGCTGTGAACTCCAGAGTGATGTCAGGAGGCTCACTCCTTCAGAGCATTTCAGATAGCATCCTGCCTGTAAGCTTGCAAAAGAAGGCAGTTTTGCAGTCCACTCAGCCAATCTGCATTTAATGTAAAACAGCCAAACACATCCTCCTCTTCCTCTCTCAGAAAGCAGACAGCTTCCTCATTTAATTATTCATAGTTTTTTAAAAAGTTTCCTCAGATGTTCTGTTTCTTATGAATGCTGTTATCAGCATGGTCAGCACCATCTACGGAGCACATCAAACATCCTGCCATTTAACTCATCTTACATATTTATTTAAAACATAAGGAAATCCGATAATAAACTCCTACTGCTCTTCCCTCCATGGATTCATACATTTAGCTCTGCAACTAGCTCCTTTAATTTCAATAGAAACTTTTTATTTCCATGGTCATTCAGAGGTAGAAACAAAAATATGCATTTGTTCTTTCTCAGTGAAATTAGAAAGATCATTTCACCATTTAATTTACTTTCTTACATTTACAGGTTTCGTTCTGGCTTCAAATTAGCCTTCCGGTGGTGTCCGTGTATAAAAGCCACTGAGAAAGACAAACTTAAACTTACATCCCCATCTCTTTACCAGACAACCCACAGGAAGTCAAGAACAACAAGTTTCAGCACAGAAACTCAATTGAATGAGAAAGAAAAACCATCATTTACCCTCACTCAGCTAACGCTTTGATTTTCTTCTCCTGGTTGTGGCTCTTTCCTAATACTCCATTTCAAGGCAGCAGATTTGTAGAGGTCTGAGGCAGGTCTTTTTTTCTGAAGCAACTGTTTTCCACAGGACTTTTTCAGATGCTATCAGCATTGAAAACAGTCCGCTAATAATACTTACATCCATGCAGGTCAAAATATCACCCAGCTATGGATGCAAGTTCAGCCCTCCCTTACACCAACAACTGCAATACGGAACAAAGAGATTTTGCCCATGAGATCAAAAAAGAGACGATGCAGACCTCAGGCAGTGCCAATCAGTAGAACATAAATTATTCTCTACCAGATAGCAATCTCCTGCTTTCTGTTCCACCAAGATACTTAAATCTGGAAAAGAGGCAATGGAGTAGAAAGGCTGGTGCACATCTGGCCCAGTCTGGATGGATCCTCAGGGCTGTAAGGGCAGTTAAGGCCCATGGCTCAGGAGCCCAAAGGCAGACAAGACTGTGGAGCAAAGCTTGTTTACGACAAAGGCAAATACTAACTAACACATCCAGACTAAAAAGCCTGCCCCAAAAAATTTTCTGAATTCTGGGATTTTCATGCCTGCAATTTCACCAGCACCATGTCTCATCAGTTAAAAGCAAGAAAGAGTTCCTTAAGATGTCATCATTGCATGAATTTCTATAACTTTGTACCAAAATACGATGTAATTTTCCTATTAAACTGTGCCCAAGTGATTCCTCTAATTTCACATAGTTAATTGTGGTGCTTAATTTGGAGAGTGAGGCTCTCTGGAGTCAGTAGCAAGGTGTGGGATGCTCACTGGCTTGGTCAGGGCTTACAGATCTAATCTGAACCCACCTCCCTAACCTCCTGCTAGTCCTAACCATTGTCTGACCCACCACTGTTTTATTCCAGATAGTCCCTTCATCTTCCCTTTCCAGACTTACCCTATTTTTGTTATCACCATTCTTCTCTTCTCAGGTACAAAAATAAAGGCTGAAATATGTCATCTTCAAAGCCTGAGGCATTATGTGCTGGCATGCAAAACAGGAAAAGCTGAAGTATAAACATTATATAGAAGTAATACAGCATTTAATACTGGTGTGATAAGTAGCACCTCACAATCACCCTCACCTTTCCTGACAGGTTTGTATATAATATCACAGAGCCATACCTTAGCATACAAAAAGCTCCTACAACGTTGACAAGATCCAGTTATTTGAAATACTCTCTTTTGCTCTGTGAAAGCAAAACTACAAAATGTTGCCAGGCTTAAATTCTGCAGTAAATTCAGAGAAAAGATTGGTGGCTTGAACTGAAAGAGTAGGTAGGGATATGATTTTCCCAAGTCTGTTTCAATACAGCAACCGGCAGATACATCTTCCTTCTCCACTTAATCTTTTCACCTCTCTGGCTGCTGTGGGAAACAATTATGTCACACAGAGGCCCAACAAACTTGTCTCACTAATGAGGCAACAGAGCACAGGGCTGTGTGCCCTTCTTAAAATGTTCATTATTTTAAATCATTCCAGCAGGCAGTTTCTAGCCTAGATGTTATCTTCCCAAAACTGCACTGCTGGGGTGCGTGCAGGGCAGAGAGAGAACAATAAGAGGCATTTACAGCCAGCCACCACCAAGTCTTTCTTCTGAAGGAATTCAGAATAGTTTGGGAGGGACACTCGGCAAGGCCCACATCTCTGGGATCAGACTAGAGGTTGCAAAGACTCTTGCTCCGAGGAACTGAAAGACACACACAGAGTTCACTGTTTCATACGCATGAGCTGTACCTCTCCCACACCCAACCGATGGCATTGCAAGGCCTTTAAACCCTTTAAAGCCCGCAGCTTTCTAATGCAGATCTTTTCAGACCAAACAGGCCTGTCTTGAGCATCCCATCTTCCCCTCCCATCACACCTTAACAGCCAGGCAGAGCCTATTTCCAACGCCCAAGTGTCACACCCGTGCTGGCACTGTCTCCCCTGTGCTGTCCTTGACAGGCACAGCTGTTTTCTGACAGCTCAAGGCAACCCTCTCCCCTGTTCAGGCGCAGAAAGCAGAGGATGATTTCTTCAGGTTGCAAGCAAAACACTCCATTCCCTGAAGGACTCACACTGCAGATCCTGAGAAGTTTCTCTGCTAGAAACAGCAAAAGTTAAGAAAGCAGAGATGGTCTGAGCCCTCATTAGAAACTGTAAGAAAAGGCATGCCAAGGTAGACTACATTAATTCCTGTGATATATGAGGTAACAGGAACACCATGCTCCATAGTAAATACATGTGATTCTTTATATAAATATAGACATGATTAAATACCACGTAGCAGTAAAACACCTCCAGGTCAGCAATAAATCCCTCCTCTGCAGTTACTTGTGCTCTAAGCAGTAATGGAGACCCTGCAGTCAGTAAAGAAAAACATTTGAAGAATCTCATTTTTATGGCAAAGAAATGAACAAAAAGCACAGAACGGGGTTCAGAAGTTCAGAAACACTTTATTTTGCCTTCTGCTATTTTCTTAAGAAAACAAAACAAAACAAAGTCTGCTTGTTTTAAAACCCATTCAAAAGGCTTCTGAGAGAACCCCCAGAGAAGTAAGGAGTGGATGACATTACAACAGTGGTATGCAAATGGTCTTTTCCCCAGGAAATATAAGATTTTTGTGTTCATATTGCAGTAATTACAGCTTAACAATTAAGAGGACTATGATTTTATTCACCAAGCCTAAAAGCTTTAAGTTAGACATCTCAGTCATTGCTTGGATAACATTGGAGACATTTCTTCGGACAGTTATAGCTTGTGATTCACTTGGAACAGTTTCCTAGGGGTAAGAAGTAGTCTGGAAATGAAAATCCCACCAGGTCTCCCTTTGAAAAAGAACTGCCATGTCTTATCGAGTACATCACCTATGGTCCACAGTAGGAAAAGTTGCGCTGTTAGAAACACAAACTCACTCCCTATTTGTTATGAGCTGGATCCAATAAACAAAACGACCTATGCCAGCATCTCCAAAATTCACAGTCACCCTGAGACAAGTTTAACTTCCACTTCTCATTCATTCTCTAGCCTGCACTGAGCCTAGCCCTCAGATGCTGAAGAGCTCCGAACCCAGGTCCCCAGGCATGGCTCACACCACCGCTAAAGCACTGCCAACGGCAGGCATAAGATTTGCAAATCTTCAAGCAATTAAAATGCAACGTGTCCCCTGTGCCCAAAAACGTTCTCACCTTCTTCTGCCTCCTATTTGGGGTCATAGCTGCACATCAAAGGTGTCAGAGACTATTCAAGCTGTAACGTAAGGTGAGCTATTGGAGAAGCACAACTGTAGTGTATGCAGAAGGGGCTTTCATATACAACTCCAACACAGGATGTGCAAACCAGTGATGTATGAGCACCTGACACTCTGACTCTGCAAACATTAACCCTACGCACACAGAGAGGTCACGGACTCTGACTTGCATCAGACTTATGCAGGGACACAGCAGCTGTAACATAACCATCACTGTGTACCTGGCAAAGTCTAATATAATCACATTGGCTTTGATGCAGTGGACTGAGGTTTTCCTGCACTGCAGATACCCCTGCATGAGACGGCATGAGATGCACCCAGACAAACTACGCGCACCCTAAGATTTGGGTGTTGTCAGCTCCATGCCTCTGCTGAACTACATTAGGAAACATGGGGCATGGGGGCCTGGGTGAAATCCACCCTGTTTGAATCTGACCCCGAATGCCCGGGAATGAAAACACACACACAAAACGCAGGCACCACTGGGATTAGGTTGCAGCTCTCCCTACACAATAGCTCTTCCCAAAGCACTAAGCCACCAGCCAACAGCACCTCTTCCAGAAAGAACCACTAAACACCAGTTAACGCACATCAAAAAAGTTTAATATTTTCACAAGTATCACGTAACACTAGTATCGGAGCTACTAGTGTGCAAAGTAAAAAGACTCTCTACCTTTGCAAAACCAGTTAGGCATGCAATTTTTCAGGTAGACACACACTTAAAGCTGCAATGACTGTTTGTGACTCACGTGTTACTTTACAACATTCACTCACAGTGCACCATAATGCATATTGAAATGTTATCGATAAGTAGGGCAATCCAAATCTTAAGGGAGTGGAACAAGGACAAAGAGGAGTAGCCTGAAAATTTCCATCTACTTTCCGCAGGAAAAGGCAGCAGGGAAAACCATGCAGACATCTCAAATTCATTTTTGTTAGAAGAGCAGGAATTAAGGACTACTATGTGGTCTCCCTCTCCACAGAAAGTGGTGTGACTTGCAAATGTCATTCAACATTTGCTTTCCTAACTGCTTCCCAATTTAAGTAATGCAACTGGTATGCAAATATAATAATGGCATCGACTCAACAGAGGACAGAATACACCAAGTGTATATGATCTTTGTTGTTGCTTTAGTCCTTGAAATAAGCTGGGTCCGATTTTGGCTTTGTCGTTTGTTTCGTTTATGCACCCAGGTCCTCAAGGCAAGATCAAAATCCAACCCTCATCCTCCTTTCTGAACGCTAACTCTAGCTGCGTGTTTGTGTTTTGAGTGGCTGCTTAACAGTATCACAGATTAAAGCTTTGTGTGGAAGCAAATACCCATTTAAGGCAAGAGACAGAAGTATACACATCCGAGTGACACTGTCTAGCTGCAGATTCGGTAGAAGGGCAGCTGCAGTGCCCTGATCTGGACTAACAAGAGGTGATAGGAGATATTTTTAATAAGAAATCTTAAACAGAAGAATACAGCACAGCCCGCCTAGGGACTATAAATCTACTGATTTCCTGGGTATGGAGATTTGGATTACCCCAATCACCAACCACTTTGTTTTACTCTTTAGGGATTTCTTGCCTAAACGTGACAGATTTTGCCCAGTAACACAACACTATTCACAGAAGCAATGGGAAATACCAGTGGAACCAGATCTGTGGGACAAGGGCGTTTACTTTTACCGTGACAAAACAGGCATCAAGGAAGCAAGTCAGTCGCATTGTCAAGTCCCACTATAGAGTTACGTGCGTGCACAGTGCTGACACACCATAACATTTTCACAATCGCTTTATATGAAACAACAGCAGGTAGATGTGCAGGAGGGAACTGTTGCTTCCCCTTCGCTAAAAAGCATCAACACCCAGTTCTGGTGGTCAGTGTGCTGGCGGTGTGCTGAACAGGGATGCTGCAAAGAACATGTTTGGTACGATGCAACGGTAGCTCTCAACACACATCACTTGGGGGCAATTTTGTCTCAGACAACAACTGATTTTTGACAGCTGCAGAAATTATGGACTGTTTTTTCCATGACCTACAGATGGGGAAGGTACCAACAAGGTGAATAAGAAACATGCAGATTGGGGTCCAGAAACAGGAGATATTATTAACAGCACACATTCTATCTTGTATCCTACTTTTTATGTCATTAGTTGTACTTTTTTTTTCCCCGATAAAGCAGTGAGTTCTGGGTTTTTACCAGTTCTGGTTATGCAGTCGCTGCTTTATGAGAAAGTGCTCACAAGACAGAATCGGGGCTGGGATTGTGGAGTTCAGTTCTGCTCGGCATCGCGAAGCCTGCATCCCACCGCTGTGATGAGCGCTGCCCCTTTCCCGCTGCCATCCTCTGACAGCAGGAAGGTCACATCGCAGTTGGGTGCCAGGTCTTTGACTGTTTGGTGCATGATCCTCGAAAAGCTGTGAAAGAAAACAATGGCAGTGGGTGAGGGAGGTCCCACAACAGCACAGGTCTTTCTGGTACCCCCTCTTTCAGAGGAAAGAACTAAAATGCTGGAAACTATGGTAGATTTGAAGACTAGGAGCAGTAGGAGTTAAAGGAAAAAGGCACTTGCATCCCATCCTTGCCTCTCTGTTTGTGTGGTGTTAGAATCACAGAACGGTTTGAGTTGGCCATCTAGTCCAACCACCCTGCAGTGAGCAGGGACATCTTCAACCAGATCAGGTTGCTCAGAGCCCCATCCAACCTGACCTTGAATGTTTCCAGGGATGAGGCTTCTACCACCTCTCTGCGCAACCTGTGCCAGGGTTTCACCAGCCTCATCATAAAATATTTCTTCCTTATATCTAGTCTAAACCTAACCTCATTTAGTTTAAAACAATTACCCCTTGTTCTATCACTACAAGCTCTAAGAAGTTTGTCCCCATCTTTCCTATAGACCCCCTTCAAGTACTGAAAGGCCTGGAACGCTAGTGCCACAGCAGAGGTGAGAGAAGAGATCATGTACAGTCATCTCCTTCCCACACATCTCCCTCCATCCACACCAGAGACAGGCACTAGTCCTCTCCTCCTCGTGCCACCAGCTTTAGATTCCTGCCCTCACCTGCCGTTGCTTCACAGAGGCCCATGCAAAGGAGCACACTGAATAAAAACATCCTCCAAAGAGGCACCGGGTATTTGAGCGCTGCTCTGTCATTGCCTTACGTAGCCAAGAGATCCTTCCCTTGCTGTGCAGCTTCCAACTTGTTTGGCAAGCTGCTTCCCCCTCAGTTTGTCACCACCCCAAGAATCCTTCACAAGTCCTTCTTGATCCTCTCATTGCCCTTTAGAAATCCCTGACCACCCAGATTAAGGCTTCTTTTCCCTGGCTCTTATCCTAGCAAGTAAGAGACACCAGTTTGGTGAGTCAAGAGAGAGGATGTACAAGCAACATGCTACAGATTGCAGGCAAACAAATGCTGAGAGGGTGAATACTCACTGTGGATGTAGTTTGTAGAGAGTCCCATCCACACCAACCGTTATCTCCAGGTGCTCTAATCCTCTGTTCTCCCTAATTTTATCTACAACCGCAGCCATTCCAGCGCCGCACAACTGAGCTGCTCGCCTTGACACTGCCCCACACACGGTCTTGACAATGATACTGTCATCGCAGGTGCTGTTGAGCCCCAGCTGCTGGAGGATGGCTCGCACCTGCAGCAAGGCTAACCTGTCACTGCAGAAGCAGAAAAGCACAGTGTTAAATTAAAGCTTTCCCTCAGTCAAGCCACTGCCACAAACCCCACTGCATAGATGGCTGCACCCACACCAGGCAGCAGGCCTTTCCTGTGAGCACAAGAGACCTCGAGGAATGCAAATTCATTCACCCCAGCATCACACTGCAGTGCAGGAGAGGGGCAGAGGCAGCAAGGGAGGCTCTGAGTCCTGCTCTGCATTGCCTCCCCTTCTCTTTTCTTACCAAAGGGCATTTCAGAAACATATTTTTAATAACCAACTTGGGTTTTTTTCCCCTCTTCATGAAGATTCAACAGGCTTTGATATTACTTTAAAATACAGAGTCTGAACAATAAAGACACAAAAATATCCAGTAAAGAAGTGCTCATTCAGCTAGTGTTCATTCAGTTCAACAGTTATAGCTATGCACACACAAGGGGCATGAGAAAATGGCTTGATCTCCAAGCAAGCAAATAAAATTATATAGTAAGGGAATCCTTGACAGCCCCGACCATGATTTAGCAGTGAGCATTGCTGGAATGATGCTGCAACGAGCCCTTCTGCACATGCATAGGCTCTTACAGAAACCAAAATTATCTCTGGAGAACCAAGCAATGCTCTCCAGCTGTCCCTCCCTTCCAGCAGTGTCATCAGATGAGTGTTACCACACTATTTCACCCTGAACAGCCTCCCGTGCAGCCCTCTTACCTCTCAATCTGAGAGAGGAACTTGGTTTCAAAAATATGTCTGGTCTTCAGCGTCTCTGAAATCTGGCCTCTGAACAGGAACCCCCGTTTGGTGAAGTCGATCAATATATTGCGGACAATTTCTCCCAGGTACATCCCACTGATCATTTTCTCGTACCTGCAACGAAAGACAGCAGCGCAGCTCAGAGGGACACTGCTCGTATTTGCAAAGGCAGCACCACAGCTGCGTTATCAGCCAGGTGTCCTGCCTGCACACATTGGGGACATGAAATATGCAAAACAATTTACACAGAAGAGCCATTTACTAGAAAAACTGGGTAAAGAAAAGCATCGACACTCAGTGGGACACCTTGTGAACCCACTTGCAGACACTTTATCTATGTTGTTGTTAATGACGGCTGCTATTTCTCCCAGATGGAAGAAATGAAAACCTGTTGCTGGAGCACAGAACGGTGCCCAGATGAAAGTCAAATTTGCCATGCATCTCCCAGTGACAGCCCTAAGTGGACCCATGGAAGGCTCATCTCCACTGCTTAGTGTCTTGGAGCCCTCTGGAAGCATGCCTGAGACCTTGAACAAAAAAAGCTCAGTGGTTCTGTGCAGCAAAATTACAGGAAAACCACAAGGTACTGCCACTGCAAAAGCAGCGTTTTTAAGAGATTCCTGTGCTGCAAAACACCCTGTGAAAGATAAAAAATGTGAAAAGAAATATCCAGCACATTCCAGGATCACTGACCTGCAAACTAGCAAGCTGGGGGACCAGGGTTGGTTTTCAGTTAATTCCAGCACCTGGTTTCCAGCAGGGAACAATGAGTCCAAAAACCACAAGGTGGAACCAAGCTGTCTTGAACCCTTTTGCCCCCCGGTTTGCACACAGGACCCGAGTTTCCCACTTTCAGGCCTGCCCCTAGGATAAAGAGAGGAAATATCTTCCACCTGCAGACCTCTCCTGGCACACGACAAGGAGCAGTCTATGAGCAATGCTCTGCACCGGTATGGGGCAGCCCTGTGCTGAGGAAGGCAGGAGTCTGCTTTGCTCTCCTTCCCCTCTAGCATAATTCTGGTTTGAATGAAGTCCGTGACTGAGCCGTGTCCTTAATGATGAGACCTGAACAGTTTTCCATTTAGTGAAAAGTGCATTCAGTGATGCACACTTTATTTCACCTCCTGAAGCTCTAAAGCAGGGTTTCTGCCTTGGACTGAGCAGAGCTCAGCATGCCATCCCTCTGGAAGTAGTCCATTTAATACTGTGAGTGCCCTCAGGCTTGTACCCAGCAAGTGTCCTTGCTCTCGAGTGCCTAACTCTCTCTGGAATAAATTATTCCCTCGGGCACCCTCCACTACTGCCTTTGGCTGCTTACTCCATGCCAGCTCTGCCACTGCACCAGGCTCACTCAGCATCCACCTCTCTGGGTCTGTTTGGGCCCTAACCTCTAAAGAGCTTTCCATGGGACCTGCCAACTTGTCTGCATCCCCCAGGTTTTCAGTTAGATTTACTCTAGTCACAAAATCTTTTTAATAGCTCCTGGCATCAAAGCACTGCTGCAGAAAAATTATGAAAAATTGCAGTCTTGGCATGCAGAAGTCTCCATTTCATCCGCGATGGATACACCTCTGTGTCAGCCCTTTCTTGAAGGGGGTAGGGAAGCACTTGCCAAAACAAGAGCTGGACCCCCAAAATGGGATCCAACCTCCAGTGTCAAGAAAGGCATGACATATTTCACCTAGAAAATTGCCTGAAGTAAGAACTGGCTGCAACTGCTAGAAACTTCCTGACTGCTTTACAGTGAGCAGCTCCAAGCTCCAATCTTGCTGGCTGGTCTAGGTTGAGGATTTCTAGAGGCAGAGCCCTCTACAAAGACAGTTCAGCTGAAAGATACTAAACCAAGAACAAAAGAATGATAAGCCATTTTAGCCTCCTCAGTACAACGCAGGATGAGAAAATGGACCTCTTAGTAATTTCAAGACTCCTGAAGGTCTCACCAAATAAGCTGCAAAAAAACAGTGATTAGGAAAAGCACAGAAGAGGGAGATGCCACAGGATAGGCAGGGCTGCAGTCATTTCTGACTCTTAACCTCTCCCTTCTCTGAAAGGAAGAAATCCAATTCTCTCTTAAAAGCACTCAAGGCAGCCTGGCTTATACTTAGCACACCACTTATCCCACAGTACCTTTGCTTTCCAGCATTTAGTGAATAGTCATCAACTGCTTTGTCATATATTGTCCTGATATCGTCCAGGCATCCATTATCCCCGAACGCTCCCCACTCTGTGTTCACACACATCCGTCCTTGCTCACCATCCACCATCTCTATATTTCTCATCTCTTCCATGTAACAGGCATTGCTGCCAGTTCCTGAAAGAAGAAAATAACAAAATTACTCTTTGGAACAAAACAACATTAGAACAAGCATGACTGCCCTGACAAAACCTTCTGGGGGATCTAGAATGTGCTTTTTATGAATGATGAAGCCAAATAATCATTTGAAACCTCACCAAAAAAACCCACCACTCTTTGATAATCCTGAATTGAAGGAGAATATTACTGCTGCGATGCACTGCTCAGGGTGGCTCAGAGAAGAGGCTCACCCAGGCCAGCTCAGCTGAGGGTCCCATGCTACATGGAGGAGCAGCAGGGAGGCACTTTTGGCACGCCAACCCTCATGTGCTTCTGAAATCAAAACCACAGCAAGCAACCAGCTGGATTTTGAAGTTAGGAACCACCTTCCACAAAGCCCATGGACCCACAAAATTCAGGGGAAAATTTGCTGAACTGAAAACCTCAGCAAGTTCTGAGGCATCAGGCAAAGAAAATCTCGGGTTTTACCAGCTAATTGCAGGGTATTTTCTAGTTCTTGCTTGTTTTTTTCCTGATTCAAATTGCTTACCTAGTTTCTCCAGCAAAAAGGTTACTTCCATCTTGAAATGATGCCATATCTGATTTTGCTTAAAGGGGATCTTAAGGAGCATGGCAATTACAAAGTGCCCCGTTTACAAAGAGGCCTTAGGGAGCAAACCTTTATTAGCAAAGAGAAGCAGCTTTTGCTGCTACCTGGGGCAAAAGTTTTCTTGAAGTTAACCCTGCCTCACAGATTCTGCACTAATTATATCAGCAAATCTGTTCTCCTTTGTGATTTTTTTAGGGTACTATATCAATAAAGTCTGAGCAAAAATAGATCCTCGCCCAGTACTCCCCTGCTGCAGGAGAGCCAAGCCACAGCACAGGGTTTGGGGTAAAATCCAAGACCCACGTTTGCAGGACTAAACCAGACCAAACCCAGTTGTGGACCATCAGCACTGGCCCAATGCCATCTTGTTATTCAGAGCAAGCTAAGGAAGGGCTGCCTGAATATGTGGATATCTATTAAATACAGGCTGTTAGACTGACAAGCTTTTAGATCACCTCCTGTTGCCAGCAGATGAAAAGCAGAGACCTGGTCTCATCAGTGGCCGTTTCCAAAATACTCAGCAGCAAAGACTCAAAGTATCGTCTCTCCTGGGCAGGGGAGGTGGCGCTGGACAGAGACAGGGCACCAGCGTGACATGAACTTGCCCTTGGAAGAATATTTTTCCCTGCCAAGTAACAGCGGGGAAGTTCACCCAGCTCCCTGCACTGGGGAGAGCAGGAGGACTGCCAGCTCATGCAGGCTCCTCAGCAAGCGCTGTCAGTCTGGCCAAGGAATTGAGGCAGGGCAGAAGGAGCTGTCAGAGCCCCAGGGCTTTCGCTCTCATTATCCCAGATGTACCCAGGCCACCTCCAACCCCCTGCTCTGCACACAAACACTCTGGCTGGAGAGCACATCTGGCAGGGCTTCAGCAGACAGTCCTCAGAGGATGCTCTCAGCACCCCAAGGACATGCTGTCCTTCCCGCAGGGAACTCTGTCCCTGAAAACACCACTGACGGAGCTGCGCAGACACGGCTTCCTACCCACGCTGCACTGTGCTGACTCATCCTGGACATTTTCCAATTGTCTGGAGGAGAAATCAGTGGTGTTCTATTTTCCTACAAGCCACCTTGCAACTGAAAGCATTCTTAAAGCTTGCAGGTGCCTCACCCATTTCTCTCCCACTGAAAACTAATTTCTCTGGAAAGTTTTGGGAATTCACACCACCCTGTGCCACAGATACCCTGAGTGTGGCATTTGCAAAGGCACCAGCAGTCACCTGTGGAATTATTTCAGTTGTCTCAGGGCTGGGAAGGGAACTGTCAGTCACTGCACTGTCTATCAGAGCTTTCCATCACATGCCATTCAGGAACTGTGGCTGTGCTTTACAAGTTTATTCTGAGAGACCACATGCTCAAGGGAAGCTGTGGGCTACGTGAACACCTCCGCAGGCAAACTCTTATGGATTTAAACTAACAGATACTCCAGGAGCTGGTGAGGCTACCTGAGCTTACGTTTGCTCGCTTCCCAAGCAGCACAGTACTTGGGAAGTTAAAACAGGCAGGATTTGTTCAGTATTACAGCCTGTGCTTATCTCAACTGATTATGCACAGAATTAAGCTGGCTGTTGAATTTTGCTCTTAATTACTTCACGCAGTTTGCTTCTAAATGGATAGCTGTTAATCTCAGAATCTTTCACTCCTGGATACCCTAGCTTTATTTTCAATTAACCACAGGGATGTCTCCATGAGAATACAGACATATGCGTCGACGTGCTTTTTAATAAAAAGGTGCCAAATAAAAAGCAGCTCTAACACGTACCCACGATGAGCCCGATCTCACAGTTTGGGTCCTCATAAGCACAAGTCATCATTGTGCCCACTGTATCATTCACCACAGCCACCACATCCAAGTCAAACTCCTTTGGAAGAGAGAAATAAAACAGTGAGAACTCTGGGTTTGGAGCAACTCCTCACACCAAAGGGAACACGAAAGGAGCACACCATTGCGAACTCTGTCAGAGCACACTGGAAACAAACAACTGAAAGTACCAGCCTGATTTTACACGTACAGAAATAGGAACTTAATTTACTAGCAGGTAGCTAAGGCTCCTCATATGCTCTATCTACAATAGACTATGTCTTCAGAAGAAAGTATATTCCTACCTTTTCTCTTTGTCTTAGATAAACTTAAGCACAGATCTTGCATATAGGCACATGGTAGAGAGCTATTGCCATTCTATATTATAGCAGCGTGGTAACAAATCCATTAACAAAGGTTTTTAAGATCCTCTTTTCACTCGCTGATAAAACTCTGCTAAAATTAATGCTCTCCTCAGGTTATTTTTCTTCCTTTCCTGGAAAGATTCAGCTAAGCTGCTTGAGGCTTTTTCAAGAACAAGGATTAGAAGAGAGAAAACTATCATTTAGGGTGCACTGAGGTGGATTCCTTCAATCACTATATTGAAAACTTCTGCTTTCTCTGTGCCCTGATGCAGTGACAATTGACACAGGGTTTGAAATAAGCCTTGAAAGTTCTGACAAATTTAGCAAGTCAGAAATCTCTGGAGAAAAAACACAAGCAATAAACCAAAATCCCCAGGGTAGCTCATTTTGAGCAGCAATTTCAGTTTGGTGGCTGCACTCTCCCATGTCCACTACACATTCTCTAGACCATCGTCTGTGGTGGTCAGGCTATATGCCAGCATCAGAGCCAGCAGAGCCACACGGCGTCGGGGGCTGCTGTATCTGGACCTACTGCAAGGTAAACACTTTCTGTGCAGGACAGAAAGCACAGCCCAATTCCTCAAGGCACACAAACCCTGCGAGAAGGAACCAGCCTGACCCAGGACGTCTGTCAAGTCTAGAGGTGAGGGAGAAGTAGGAGGAGAGAAAGAAAGCAAAACTAAAAGAAAAATCACCTCTCTCCTTTTAATTCCTTCTCTAAGCAAATACACCACATCTTCTCCCTCACAGTCTGTAGCTTTGAAGCCTTTTGTCCAATTGAGAAGGATACCCTAAAAAGAAAGAAAACAGGTTATCAAGTTTCCTGGTGCACTACAGGTTTCCCCAAAAATCCTACAATCCTGTAGGGTACAATCACTGAGCATTTCTATATGATAACTTCCCTGCATTTGCTCACCTCCCCAGCCCATAAAAGCACAAAATCACAACACTTCACACAGGTGACCACATGTTATCACACACCACAGCTCTGACCCCATGGTCCCAGCAGATGGCCATGAATATTGATGGCCAGTTGGTACATGGACTCATAGAAGCCCTCAGCTCAAGGAGGAGGTTCTTCAGAATTCACCAACATGAGTCTACATTTTGTTGAACAACCTGTTGTCTCTCTCAATCACACTCCAAAGTCTCCCTGGCTTGATCAAATCTCTTATCATCAGTAAGACAGCATTTTGGAACTGGATATTTGCATGCTGCTCCCATTATCACTGCCTGTTTCCTTATTCCTTATATATGAATATTCATCTTGTTTTCACCAAGACTCAAATATTATTCTGTATATTTGACATTTCAGATGCTTTAGCGTGAGGTTGTACAGAGAGTGTCTATGAAATAAAATAATATATCTTTGTATATGTTTATATCTGCATCTTAAACTAGTAATCATGCTTGGTCTCCAAATTTCCAGAGCAACGCAATAAATTGAAAAAAAAGTGTGACAGAAACAACAAACTCAAAAAGAGTGTGACAGAAAATATGTCTTTCTTCAAAAAAAGTGTTAAGTAGCCGTGAAACTATTAACAGCTGCACAGATGAAATATGTGGCAGCAAAGAAGTTACACATGAAAGCTAAGAGAAAAAGGGTACACTCGACAGGGACACACTGCAGGCTACACTGTCACCCACAGGGTGACATAGCCAAGCAGGCCCTGGTCCCTCCAGGGAGAACAGATCAGCTGGGGAACAGGAGCTGGCAAGCAGGGATGGACTTTTGCTTACTGCTCACAAAACCCAGGAAGTATCACAGTCCAGCAGGTTTTTATGATTGAAAAAAACATGACACCTTAAAAAAGGGATATCACAACCATGGAAAATTTAAATGCTCTTATTTGTCACAGCCATGGGCTGAGCAGCGTTTGAACTAGTACTTTTAAAGGAACTATTTACAGGAGTAGCTGTACTGGTCAGCATCAGAGCATGAACCCTCCCCTTGTACAACTTCCCCGTAAGTGTCATGTAGACGATACAAAGGCAGAGAAATCAGGCCTAGCATAAACACAAAAGCAGATTCAAAAGATACTAAGGAACTTACAGCATCCAGACTGGTCTGCTTGCAAGGGAAGGAAAACGTGAAGCCAAGAGGAAGACGTGCGCCTTTTATCCCCATATAATCCAGGAAGTCAGAAATGCAGGTAACTATGTGATCAAACAGCTTTAAAGAGAAAAGTCAAGCATTTGAAGTTGTACATGTTACACATCCTTGAGAAGGTATTTAAAAAGTAGCAGCGCTGCAAAAAAAACCAAAAAACACAAGTACTCACCTCTTCTCCTGTTCCCTGCATCACCTCTATAGGAATGGCATAGATCTTGTTGTGCATCTCAACTGTTCTCCTTTTACCGCTGCGGATTTTCACCAGCAAAACTCTAAAGTTTGTCCCTCCAAGGTCAAGTGCCAGAAAGTCTCCATTCTCTGTAAAATAATATGTGTGTGTATTTAAGGAACTATAAGTGAAATCTTAACAAGTGCCTTTCCCAGAAAGCACTTTGATATAAAATCTCTTAGGAACTCTCAGTTAGGAAGTTCATGAAAGGAGGATTTTAGATGCTGCTCTGATTATTCCAGCCCTTTATTTTGGTGGGATTTTTTTTTTGTTTTGTTTTAAACCAATGAGGGAAAGAGGACCCACACATCTGTTCCTTGAGAGAAAGCAGAAATTTGGCCAGTCACCCTGAAACACAAAGAACTACCCAGGTTGTGCAGACAGGGTTCAGATGAGTTTGGGTTATGAGCCCAGCTGTGGCATTCTCCCCCTAGGCCCTGACCTGCTTGCACCCTGGGTCAAGGACATGGGGCTGGGCTACCAGCAACCAGCACAAGGGCAGCACAGGCTGCCCTGCCCGGGGCTGAGATTTCCTCCTTTGCACAGTGCAGGAGGCTCCTCTTTCATTGCACCAGACCTACTCACCCTCCACCAAACCCAAACCCCATTGCTGGGAGCTCCTTTTGTGCACCCCACAGCTAAGCCAGTGCCCTTACTCCAGCGAGGGCATGCCCCTACCTGTCCCATCCGGTGTGCTGCGGACAAAGGTGGGCAGCATTTTCACTTTGGCAGTCTCATGAGTCTTCTTCTTCAGCCCCGCTTCCATCTCTGCCCTCATCCTCTTCTTCACCTGCAGCAGCTGCTCGTGGGTGAGCTTGAACTCGGCCAGCGTCTCATCGATGAGCCGGTGTTGTTCTGCCAGCCGGTATGCCACTGCTGTCACCATCGCTGCTCCCTTCCCACTGCCACTCTCCGACAGCAGGAACCGCACTTCCGAGTCAGGCACCAAGCGCCGGGTGGTTTTGTGCAAGCGTCGAGCGTACCTGTGGGGAGGGGAGGCTGCAAGCTCACCTTCTGGCTGGCCTCCCCCACGGCTCCCAAAATCCATGCTGCCAACACAGACCCACTGCAAAGGGAGCAAGGAGCCTCATCACACCCAAACTAGCTGCAGCCTCCCAAGTAGGAAAACTGGCAGGGAAGAGCAGTTCCTCCTTATGGCCTCTTTTCTCCTGAATTTCTAAGAAAAACTAGTAAAAAGCAGCACGGAGCCTTAGAGTCTCATCTCCTGAATCCAACTCTAGATGGGAGAAACTCCCTGGCTCCAAAGCTGCTCTGATCTCCTCTCCTGGGGTCATCAAGGTGTCCCAAACTCACTGGTTTAGATGGTGCAGGGAAACAGTTCAGAAACAAAAATTGCCCACATACATTATCTTACCTTACCTTAGACGTGTCCATCTGAAAAAGGTACTCACAATAGCATTATTGGACATTATTTTGTTTGATAAAATTTTTATGGTTTTCTTTAAGAAAAATGTTTTTTTCAACAAAATAATGAGAAATTGAAAATGAAACATTAAACACATTTCTCCTTTCAAAAGTTTCTTCATAAATGACACACAGCCCTCCCAGCCAGCTTCAATGCCAGGGTATGTCCTGTATGCTGTGCTTCTGCTCCCCTTTGGTACCCACAGCTAAATCCTACAGTCCAGACTGGAAACTGACTTCTTCTCACCAGTTATTATTTACTAAATAAAAGCCTTTTACCATGTGTGCATAAACACCTGCACACTGAATATTACTTCAATTTCTTTATTCTGAACTTGGAAACCCTTACGGAGGTGCTGCTCTCCCAGCGCACAGAGGCCAGCAGCCACTCCCAAACACCGCAGTGTTAGGGCTCGAGCACTGTTTAATTTTGACACTAAGACACCTGTTACAAACCAGGACCGGGTACACCCATGGCAGAAGAGCTCAACTTTCTCTCCGATTTCTACATAAATCTAAACAGCTATCTGATTAAAAATGTAACTTTCAAGATGGGGGGAAAACAAGACAAAGCCAGTTTTTAAAAGGCCACAGAAATGTAAGCACCATTCTTTTTCCCCTAGTTTCCACATATATCTTCAGAAAAGACTGAAAAAAAATAGGGTTCAGCATAGTCATTTTCAAAACAACTGAGTTTAAATAAAAAATGGAGCTCAAGGTGCATTAACGCAGGTCTCCTCAAAGCCCAATCCATAGGTACAAAGTAATGCTTTGTACAAAGAAACTCTCCTTCCAAGAGGTCTGTTGAGATCCCTTAAGGTACATACTCAAACCACCATAGTTTTCACTGATTCTTCAGTACCCAGTTACTCAGGTTTTTGGTTCTTTTCTTTATGGTTTTGTTGTTATTTTTAAAATCTCACCATACTTCAAGTTAAAGACATCTCTCCTTTCCACTGAGGAAATGTCAG
This sequence comes from Caprimulgus europaeus, assembly GCA_907165065.1. The sequence continues at coordinate 36,771,488 of OU015529.1, read as the reverse complement.
ACCAAACCCACATGTCCATGTTTTGGATGCCTCATCTCACATCCAAACCACATGCTAGGTGATATCTTTGGGTTACGTGCTTGACCCTTTGCAAACCAGAGACCACAGCAGGTGAAAAGTATTAACAACAGGAGCAGAGGGACTTACTGCGGATGCATCTTGTAGAGGGAGCCATCAACTCCCACGGTGGTCCGGAGGCGTCCAACCCCTTTGTTATCCCGCAGCTGGTTGAGGATGGCACCCAGTGTGGAGGCGACCAGGTTGGCCGAGCGGAAGGACACGATGGTGCAGACGTGCTGGACAGCGATGCAGTCCTCATGGGACGGCTCCACCCCCAGGCGGGTTAAAATTTCTTTGGCTTTGTTCAAACCTTCTTTGCTCCTACAAAGAGAGAACAGTAAAGGGTATTCCTTGGTGAGAAAGCTACAAAATGCAGGACTGAGGCACATCCAACCATGAGTGTCTGTCCCTGCCTGGGGCTTGAGAAAGGGGTTAGAAAGAAAATTTCTTAGATATCTGGACTGGGAAGATCCACAATACTTGAAATAAAATATGCATTCATTTATGAATAGAAAAAGCTTTCCATTAAAGCCTGGTGCAAACATGCCACCTACAAAACACAGTTCTCCAGGTACTATGGCAGCCACCCTATGGACAGGATTAGTCCCATACGTACCCAAGAGCCTGCCATCCTTCAAGTTCATTTCCCACAAGGCAACAGGTACATTATGTCATTGGAAAACTGTCAAACAATAATCTCTCCAACATAGACCACATTTTCGTTGTGCCAGGTGGTCAGATCAAGTCTCATACAGAGCGAGCTTCCTGTACTTTGAGAGCAAAAGCACAAAGCATGGGACTGGGACCAGCCCCACCCTTTGCAGCTGAGATCCCCCAGGAGCACAGCACGAAGCTGCAGTTGGTCTGACAGAGGCAGACTGAAAGCAGAGCAGCAACCCTATGACAGCTCCTTCAGTGCACCCCTAAAAAAAGTTAGCGACTTCAAGCACTTTTACAGAGCCAGAGGAATTAAATGCTTTTTCATCACACTGATGCTTTAGACTTCAAACAGCTTCTCCTCTCTGGAGCAGGAACCAGCCCCACAATTCAGCACAGGCGTGACCATACACTGAATCCCATGCTTGCTTGCTCCTATGGCTCAATAAATTAAGCCCAGTGTGAAAAACAAAACCCTGACTGAAGGTTGCCTAAGTGATTTCATCCTAATGAGTCTCTTTTCAGACTTTTACAACCTCACTGAATTTCTGCCTCTTGCACAGCATTTTCTCACATTAGCACCCAGCCTGAGAGCAAAGTTTCTGGCAAAACTTATCCATGTCCAGCTCAGTCATTTCCCAGACAACAAACACAAGGAGTATATTATGTAATTGCTAACTGCACTCCATGTATTTTTTTAAGGGGTCTTGCTCCTTGCCAGCATCAGCTAAAAATTTGAAGCTGCACAGGGATGTGCCTCCTACTTTAACCAAAGTGCTCTTCGGGGAGTGGGGTAGGATTTCTGGGCAAATTTTGCTCTTAACTGAATTTCTTAATAACTGCATTTTTCTCATTGTTGTTCAGCACTACATTGGTCCACTACACTGATCTTTGTGGTTAGGATAAATGAACATACACATTTAATGGAAAACTGTTCAGATAAGATAGTCTGCAGGGACAGGAATAAAACGTGGCAGGATACAACAGGTAGTGTAGAAGTTACTGTCTGTTCCCTTGGTGGTGTTGCACTCACAATCAACAGTACTTCCATACATGTGCATCAAAATCAGCAGCACTTTGAAAAGCCAGCCCAATGACTACAGTGCAAACTATCCCAGTGATGTGAATTTCAAAAACGCAGTGGGAATAGCCAGTAAGTACTGACCAAGGGGGTGATGACACCATAAGAAACCAACTGGCACATAGCTCAGAGGTCACCATGTACACCCGGCACTGCCTATGAGACTGAATGCTCTGTCTTGTCACACTTGTTTTGTTTCTGCCCAGCGATCCCGTGGATACAGCAAGGAGCAACACAAGTATTTGCCAGAAGGCACTAAGCCAATTCACTCCCGCATTTAGCTGCAGGGTAGCAGCTTCTCAGTTTTTGCAAGGAGGGTGAGAGGTAGCACAGTGCATACCCTGTAGCTGCACAGACTGGTAGATTTACATAGTTCCTCCCAACACAGAAAAAGGAAGATATGTCAGGGAGGAGAGCACAAGCTGTCTGCTGGGGTCCCTCCATGCTAGCTCCGCACCTGCAGTGAAGGATGGCAGCCACCCCCAATGCAGCACATCTCCCCACAAAGTGAAAACAGAGGCTGTGAAATTAAGAGTCACTGCGAATCCCAGAGGGTGAAGGAGAGGGGTACTCACTTTTCTATGGCAGAAACATGCTTTGTCTCAAACTTCCCTTTGGTGAGAAGCTCAGGGGTGATTCTCCCTTCAAAGAGCAGCCCCTCCTTGGCCATCTTCACCAGGATGAGCCTCACCAGCTCCCCCATGTACATCCCACTGACCATCTTCTCAAACCTGCAGAAGAGGACAGCAGCAGTCACCCACCAGTCCATGGGCAACAGTGGGAGGCAGAGCCCACCTGTGCTATCATACCACCCAGCACAGCCTCCAGTTTGCCTAACCATGGGCAAAGCTGAGCTTTCGTGAACTGCTGAATTCATAACACAAGTGGAAAAAGGAGCAGGGAGTAGAAAACAAAAGAAGCAAAGCTCACAAATAACTGCCTCACTCACAGCTGCTTTCCAGGATTAAGGGATCCACGATCGATCTCTCGATCAAACTCAGTCCTGATGTCTTCTAGTGAGCCATCATCTCCAAAGGCCCCCCACTCCGTGTTAATGCACATCCTGCCCTCATCCCCTTCCACCAGGTCGATGTGCCGCATCTCCTCCATATAACAGGCGTTGGTGCCAGTGCCTTTAGAGAAAGGACATCAGAAGGTGCTAACCAAACAGTCCAGGCAAAGGGAGAAAAGCCATGTGCATGCTGCAGCAGCAATGTGCATTACCAATGATCAAGCCAACTTCGCATCGCTGGTCATCGAAACCACAGGTCATCATAGTCCCGACGGTGTCATTCACAACAGCCATGATATCTGCATCATAGTCCTGACAGAGGAAAAAAAGGTTAGTTAGAAAATATGGCTTCTCTGGAAAACCTTGCTTGTGTTTAGCACCAGTGTGCTTATAATCAACTAATTTTACAAGGAACAGCAGACAAATAATTTGTGCAAATACCACAGCTCAGCTTTTTAAATATCACCTGCTCCATCTGACAGTTCCTATCCCACATACCCAGGCTAATGCACCAGGCAGTGCTTTAATAGAACAGCAGTAGCATAATTCTAGAGAGCAAAGACCTGCTCTCACATAAGCACCCTTAGGCAGGAAAGAAAAGGACTATACATGAGGGAGGAAAGGAGGGAGCAACTCTGCAGTTAAATGTCATGGAATAATTTTATGCAGTTGCTTGAAGAATCAATCTAGAATATATTCCCAAATTATGTATTTCTCATCAAATTCACTTAAAACATCTAAAAGTTTTATTTTAATTGAAGATTTTAATACAAACATCTAAGCAAATAATGCAATTTTAAAAGCTATCCAAATGACACGCACTCATTCCTCTCCAGCTTCTTCAGTGTGTTATTCTGTCTGATACCAAGTCTGATAATCGTAACTGACTATAGTAATGTTGTTTGGTGACAGTAAAATTCAGGTTTTCTTAAGAGTCCATAACTGCTCAAGTAGAGCAAACACTGTCCAGTTTCCGATTAATTTGGATGCTGAATAATCAACACATTCCTGTTTGCAAACATTAATGCAAACCCAAATTCATTCCATCTCACACTCAGTGCCTTTTTATTTGTTTAAATTGACAACCTGGTCACCTTCACCCTCTATAAAATCAGCAGTGAGAAACTGCAGAGAGCAACGCAGCTCACTGAGCTTGAAATCCCCCTTCTCTTCTGCTCTGCTCCTCTCCTGCTCCCAGGAAAGGCCGTTGCAGAACTCCACTGAGCCAGACCATGAGACACAGTTTCTCAGGAACAGGACATGTCGGTATCACTGAAAAGCTGAAGGGTGGTCCCTGACAAAGAAACATCAGTTTGCTGTGACACAGAGTTAAAAAAAGAATGAAGTACAATTTACCCCACGTTTCTTGATGGCCTTGTTAAGCAGCCTCACAACATCTGCTCCCTCCACTCCGCTTGCTTTGAAGCGCTTTGTCCAGGTTATTAGAATACCCTGATAAAACAAGAGAACAATATTCAATAGGATGCCACCATAAGACACAAGTAGATTTTTTTTTTCCCTTAAAAACGAGTTTTTATACTTTAAATGCATTTTCAGGTCTCTCTTCTTATATGACCTAACAACCTGACCTGAGACAACTGGTGGTCTTTGATTCTCATCACAGTAAGCTGAAAGATGGGAAATCGTTTTCCCCTCTCTTGCTAGAAAGTAGTTTGTTTGCATTTTGATTTTCAGCCCACTCTTCTCCCTGTTACTCCTCGACAGTTTTTCTTGGAAAACCATTTAATCCTTTTGGGCCATGGAAATTGACTGCTTTCAGAAAAAGCTGACTGTGCAGGACTGACTAAAGAGAAGGGGTGTGATGCTTGTACATCCAGGACTTGGCTGCAGTGAGGATCAGACTGCTGCTCATTTGCTGCCTGGAGTCCCAACTATCTGGGCTTGTTTTACCGTGTGATCGTGTTTATGGGTTAAGGCAAATACAAATACTGGAAATGTAGCAATGTATGTCCCAAATTTACAGCATGGATTAAAAAGGAAATCCTGGCATTGAATTCCTTGTCTGCAATCTGTCATAAAGAGCCTGCAAATCCCCCAAGGTAATGACTACATCTAATTTTTTTTTCCTATTTTGATTATGCCTAGATGATTCAGAGCATTCAGTAAATAAGTAAATAATAATAAAAGGAAAAACAATTCAAATTAGCTCAGCCTTTCATACCCATCACAATACCCACATCTATCACAATAGAAGTCCAAGATGCTAAAAAACAGAAAAGCTGAAGCCTTAGGCACGAGCAGCCATTGCCCAGGTGTTTGCCCATATCTCAGCTTAAAAACCAACCACACGTCATGTGTGTGTTCACCCTCCCAACTGGGATAGCATCTAGCCCCAAAGCTACAGGGGCCAGAGGGATTAGGGCAGCTCTTTCCAGACCAGGAGGTATTCCTACCACTAAACCACAAATTCAGTTTGCATAGGTTCTACCATTATGCCATCCTCATTAGCATCAGTTAGAAACTCAGCAAAGCCCTGTGCTGCTACTCAGGAAATCCATAAGCAAAGCCCACTCTGCCGGCACAGCTTTAGTGGTCAAAAAGGCCCCTTGGTTCACCTAACTTTTAGGGTGAAACTGATCAAACCACACCGGCAAAGAGCAACTCTTCTCAGCGTGAGCAGCCACTGTGCTGGAAGGATTTTTTGCTTCACCATTAAGGCCTCGGTAGCGGAGAGGAGCCCTTAGAGTGCAGCAGGGCTGAGCGGGATCCAACCATGCGGTGCCACCTTGCCACTGTTGAAGAAAGTAGGGATCATCCTGCCTCCTTCCGTTCACTAAGCATGAGAAACCAACACCCAGGCAAGCATAGTCTCGCAGAATCAGCAATCCAGGAACAAATCTGGCCCACAGAATCCAAAAAAACGTATTTTTTCAAATGCCCAAAATATCACAAAAACTCTTGGAAAGACAGTCTACTCTGCTACCACTCATCTCCAAGTCTCTACAGGTGTCCCCAGTCTATCCCACATGCTCCCTGCCTGCCCCTGCCCTACACAAGCATGACTTCATCCCAGCTAGCTTGAGCAAACCAGCTCATAAATGAGTGTTTTTCATGCACCCAAACAAATTTTCCCAAGGGAAACTCAAATTCATCCTCCCATCCCCAGCACAACTCTGCTGAGGTCAATAGTCTGAGCCTTACCATGCACCACAGCCAGATCACAAAGTTGCACCAAAATCAACTCATCTCAACTGATCCAGGAAAAGACAGCTCTCTGCTCTCAGCTACATTCAGACCCTGAGTTACTCAACACCCTTGGTTTCAGCTCTCAGCATCACTCAAGAAGTATGAAATGTAATAAAAAACATGCCTCACTTGGCTCTCCTCAGCAGCAACACCTGGGGAGCTGTTACACCAGGCTAACCTAGAGACCTGCAAAAGCAGGTTGTGCTTTAACGGTCCAACCTCTTTGCATTTTGTGTGGATTTAACTTCCCTGCATTAATTAGCTACACCGTTGCCATAGCAATGCTGTACCAGGAGGCTGCTGAGTCATTTGTGATATAATGAGCAAAAGAAGGAAAATATCATGGTATCCTTGTCATGGGAATCACATCAGTCACTTCACACAACACTGGTTATTGCCATCTCTTTTTAAAGCACGTTGCTTCCAGGTGCCCTGCCTGATCCCTCTCAGTGCTGAGCACCCAGCCAGCAGCATGGCTCAGCACCGCTGCTCAGGAGGGAGAACCTGATCTGGATTGCTGTGCACATGTGGGAAGTTCAACAAAATCTGAGCAAACACTGCTGGGCAGGGTTCTTCACAGTTTATACCCTATGGAGAGGTGGAAAAAGGCTGCACAGGAGACAGGCAAAACCACTGCCGTGTTTACACAATAAGCCATAATACCAAGGAGTTGATGCAGAGGCAGTACAAAACTTTCATCACCTGTTAAACAGCCCTTTCAGACATAAACAGACACAAAAATTAAGTCTGACAGTGAAATATGACACTTATTTATCCCAAAAATAAGACTTGTCTGGGATACTGCTTTCAAAGCAGTGTTTTAGGAACATGGAAGCTCTTCTGTATATGAAGAAAAATGTTAAATCTTCTTACCTCATCTAGCTTTGATTGTCGACACGGGAAAGAAAACGTAAACCCTACTGGTAATTTCTTGTCTTTGATTTGTTGTTTCTCCATAAAGTCTCCCAGGCATTCAGCAACATGATCAAAAAGCTATAAGAAAATGAAAAGTATAAAACCACCACAATGAGAGATACAGTTTCAGTGAGAAAATATTTTAAACCGCATATCAAAACTGTACTGGGTGAGGGGAAAGGGGAAAATACCTGCTCCAAATTTTTAAAGATATATAAATGACACAGCTATGAAAATACTCTCAGGTAGTGTTTATTACACCTTAATAATTAATAAATTATGAAATACATTATCCTTTTACGCACCTAATTCTGCTTGGCATCTTTTACACCCATATAAAAATGCTTTTCCTGGAACAAGCAGCGCGTGGCTCTCAAGCCTGCCATAACCCTTCTACTTAACATTTGATGAGAACAAAAATGTTCTCTTAAACTTTCAATAACAGGAAGGAGCATCTTAAAAGAACATTTGGGATACAGTCCCACATGAGGTTGAGCACTTTTACAGCTATGCAGAGAAGATCGATATCTGCTTCACTCAAGCATTACTGAGACTAAAGCAGCCAGCACTTTGCAGAACTCGCCACAGCACACAGTCTCAAATCTATTCCTAAAGTACAGAAGAAACAAACAAAAAGGAGACCCAGGGGATTTGTCTGAATATTTCACATGTTCTGAGAAACAAACCAAAATGGGAACATTTTCTGCATTTTTTCATAATGCTGAATTATGTAGGCAGCCTGCAGCAGGCTTGCAGGTACCAATTCCCACCCAGTCACCTCGATGGCCCGTGGCAGTGCCCTGTGACAATGGCACCGTGCGTGCCCACCTACCAGGTCAGGAGCCAGGCATGCCAGGGAGTGTGTGGGCACAAAAGCGAGGGACGTCTCTCACATCAAGCTATTTGGAAAGTCCCTCAATTGAAGCAACAGAAATACACACCTGTATTGACCAGTACCAAAAAGCCAGAGATGCCTTGAACTGACCTGTACCAGAAATTGATGTTAAACCTATTAACAAGTTGCAGCCTGCCCCAGAAGATAACTATGCTTCACATTCTAACTCCCTGAAAAAAACCCACCAACAAACCACAGACCAATCCTATCTGCAGCATTGGTGGGACACAGCCAGGAAAACTACTCAGAAGAATGGGGATAATTGGGAGGGAGTACAAAAAATTATCTGTTGTTTGAAATTAGCCTGTGCAGCTTTATTAAGAAGAATTTACAGAGTCTCAGAGACACTACAGACAGACTGCAGCAATTACAAAAAATGAAGAAGAATATTTGCTGTTCGAAGTTGATCAAGAAGTGGTGTCTGTAATGTTACAATTTAATAGAACACCTTAAACTAATTTCTAAAATGAGGTCAGATTTGATTACCCAGAAGTACAGTAGTTTCCCAGGGAAAATGTTGCCATTCATTGTCCTGGGCAAATCAAGGACATTTCACTGAGCACACGCAGTGAAACAGCATGGGAAAGCGACCTACGCTGCTGCACGTCTGTAAAACTATTTTCAGCTGTCCAGATGAGGGAGAGAGAAAAAGGAGTTACAAAAAAGAACTACAGTTAAGTAAGAAAATATGACAACTTCTCCGGGAGGAACACAGAAATAACAGGAGCATAGGCTTTTATTATGCTTTCCAACTGGAAGTAGCTTGCTAAATACTTGATCCTACTAAACTTTCAGCTGCTCCCAGGATTACAAATGATAACCAGGGGCCAGCCTCCTGGCCAAACTCCTCAGGAATTCAAAGAGCAGGAAGCAGAAATACCAACTGTGGATGTTGCTACAAAAATCCCTCTCATGCAATGAACCATGACCACATAGAGAAGAGATGAGATGTGCTTCATAAGCCCAACTGCAAAAGACCCCTAGGCATTCCTAATGGAGTCTGGAAAGTCCATGTACCTGCTGGTGTTTGCCCATGCAGTCCTGGTATGACCTGCCGAAGCTCGCCTCCGTGAGTTAGCGCACAGGCTTGCTGCAAGCAATGCACCATGAGTCATTAGGGCTCTGCGGCACGCGAGCGTAACCCGTGCCGCAGCCTGCGCGGGCAAACGCGGTTAACTATTAGCCACATTCTTGACACTACAGTAGCAGTGTCTAGTCAGTGCTGTACGGTCTGGCTGTGCTACTGTTTTTACTAAAGCACAGAGGGAAGACACTGCTTAAAACAAGAAAAGAAAGAGGCATTTAATCATTTTGCTAGCATTAACAGGAGCAAGATTTTTCTTAAGGAGACTCAAGGAAGCATCTCTATGTGCCAGGACCAGCCAGGTTTTACACCTTTATAGACCTGAAGCGATAACAGCCACGAGACGCTGAGCAATGATACCAGGCTTCATTACTTCCTCTGGCCAAGAAGTTGCCTGCTCAGGTTGGGCTCCAAGAAGTCTCCACAAGGATGCATTTGGCTGGCAGCCAGCACACTTTGGCAAGCAGCTGAAGATCTGAGCTCAGGCTCAAGCCCCTGAATGGGGAGGATTTAAGGAGCAAGGAAACCACAGCTTCAGATCAGGAGAACAGCCACAAATCCACAGCCTACCTCCAGTGGCAGCAGAACACAGAAAGTAACACCAAAATCAAGGCTCAAGGCACACACTCATTCGCTGAGTTGACATGGAAGACAGGCTTCTTACAAAATTTAGACCTGTTATTATACTGCTGAAGTCAATGAGAGTTTTGCCCTTGATTTTGACAGGGAACTGTCTCTAACTGGCAAAGCTGTCAGCCTGTGCCTGACAGATTGGCAAAAATAGAAGTCTGAATGCAATGAAGTAGAAAATATCAAAATCAACCATCCCAGTGAGGCATGAAGCTATAAACTGCAATCCCTTCAATAAGCTGATTATATATTAGGCTTTAACAGTATAACTCACTAAAGTTAATGAGACAGCTTGCTGAAAAACATACTAGTAGCCTACCTCATGTGGGCAGTTCAGTCCAAGCATTCCACTAATCTGGCTCAGAGATTTCAGAGAACCTCAACTGTACACATCAGTCATAAGCACCAAATCATCACCTGCCTATGTGCCTCACAGGCATCTGCCATGCTTCCCTGTGAAGTCTCACAATAAGCATTTTAGTTGTGGTTAGATATTGTCATGGGACAACTTCAAACCCAGGTGCAATTCTGATTATGCTTCCCATTCTCCTTTTCCTGGTACTTAAGTACCCAGAGGGACTGTCCCCTCAGGGTCAGTGGAAGCCTTGCTCCCCTCTCTTTCAGTTTAAAAGCCATGACAGAGCCTATAAGCCTGAGCTGCACACTGCTGATTCCTGACAGCCAAATGGCCTTTGGATATTTAAAAATTAAAATATAAACACGACAAAGTCCTGCAAAGAATGCAGGCCTAATGTCTTCTTTCCTGGCTTCTCCTTACCACCCTTATCATGTCTCCAAGTTTTACCTCAAGTCAGCCTGCCTTGCAACCCTGGGACAGGGTGATAGTTCCAGTGGGCTAGCCCTTGACTAGCAGCCAACACAGCCGTTCACCAACTTCCCCCCACCCCCAGGGGACAGGATTAGGGGGGCAAGGATAAGGAGGCTTGTAGGTTGAGATAAGAACAGTTTAATAACAGAAATAAAAGAAAACTTAAAATAATACTAATATTAAAATAGTAGTGACAATGATAACAGTAACAAAATATACAAACGAGTGATACCCAGGGCCATTGCTCACCACCCCCCAACCAAGCCCAGCCCGTTCCCAGATAACGATCCCGGAGGAGCGACAATCCCGGACCGAAACCGCAATCCCGGAAGAGCGAGAGCCTGAGTGAAAGCCAGAGAGAGGGAGAGAGGAAGGGACCCTCACTGATACACTGGGCATGACATGATACGATATGGACTATCCCGTTAGCATACCCAAACACCAATTTAGCTTATTACTTTAAATATTCCTCCCCTCATTAGATCTTGCACTTGTGGACTAACAGAACACAAAGTCCATCACTTCCAGGGACAAAAATGCAAACACTGGGATGTTATCAGTGTCTCTCTCATAACAAACCCCAGGCTGAAAGCAAAACACAGCACTATTCTAGCTACTGAAAAGAAACCCAGTTCCGTTCCAGCTAAAAATCAGGACAGACAGACACTTGTCCCCTGAGTGTGCAGGCAGCCATTCTGCTTGTCGGTCTCCAGCTCCTGACACCCCTCGATGGGCAAGGAAACTCGCACGCCAAACCTGCCCCCTGAGGCAGCCCACCCGGCTTCCTTGCCTCCACCAGCAACAGGCAATTCAGCTCAGCTCCTCTCCAAAACCAATCTGTGGGAAAGTTGCTGCATGATCTTTTACCCAGATAACAAAGTCATAATGTTAGGAAAAGTCTTTACAAGGAAGGTATTTCATTGTTGTAGTTCAGATATCACAGTGATGCTTATACCAGTGCTACTTAAAAGTCATGATTGCCATCTCACACTCACTATGGCAAGAGAATGCAGCAGCAGTTATTAGATACATATGTTAAAGGCATTAAGGTGACTACAGAAAATATATTAAGGTTAGAAATGCTGTTTGCACAATTTTTCTTTTTTTCCTCTTTTGTTTATTCTTCTGAAACAAGCTATAATTTTCCTGCAGGTCTCTTATACTGCTAAATAGCATCTCATTCTAGTAAAAAGTGTAAAAACCTTGCTCTTTCCTCTTTCCAACAATGAAAATTATCTGGTTTGTCTTACACTGACATGGAGACAAATCTGTCAGTAAAGCATTCGTTATAATCCACTTCCTGATCATAAAAAAGAAAATAAATTATTATAAAGAACCCAGTTTGAAATCCAAGTAAATGGATCCAAACTTTTTCTCTTCTTGGAACATAGGAGATTAAAAAAACCCCAGTCATTTATCCAGCAAAAATTAAGTTGAAGTTGTGTCAAAACATTCCATCAGCTTCCTGTAATTTTTCTAATGTACTTGTACTTTTCACAAATGCTGACTCGCTCAGACTGCCAGGACAGATATGTGGCTGTCACGGGTATTTCTATCCCCTAACATTACAATTGCAGGGTTGGTCATGCTTGTTGCTTACAAAGACAGTCATTTTCCTGCTCTCTGTTCCTACCTGTGGAAAGTAACTTTACTATAAAAGTCAGGATTTTCACTTCTAGGCGATTTTTTCCCTAACTCAGTCAAGTCTCCCACACAATGACAGCAGATTTGTAGCACACATGCATGCTCCATTACACTAAACTACCACCTATTTACTTTCAGTATTGACTCAGAGCTGTAGTTGAGTCTGCACACCATAGGTGCAACTGTTAAGATGCTAAGGTCATTCATGTGGTGTTTTTCTAAAATGGCCATATGAAAGCAGCTAATCTTTAGAGAGATGTCCTAAGGAAGAGGTGCTTACCCGTGTTCCACTGCCGTGCATAATATCTTCAGGCGTATTATAAATCTCACTTTCCATTTGTACCGTCTGCTTTTTTTCATGCGATACTTTCACCCGCAGAATTCGGAAATAAGAACCACCAAGATCCAGTGCAATGAAATCTCCTTTCTCTATGTGGAAAACAAGACATAAGTGATTAAAAATTGCATGCAACACAAATCTGGGAAACACCAAGCTCTGTTAAGTATAACGCATAGGCGAATGCCCAGTACCTACAGCAAGGAAGTTCTCACTGCAGGGTGTCCACATGAAGCATCAACCTGATTCCCTATAATTTAACATGAAGTTGATGCAATTGCAATGCCAACAACCACTGATACACAGGCAACTGCAATGAAAGTTTATCCAAAAAGAATGGACTAACAGTGGACAGTCTATATCCAAATCTCATGATGAAGCTGGCAGAGCAAAGATCTCAGGGGAAAGCCAAAAAGACGTTGAAAGCAGAGACAGTAAAATGAAGGGATGTCAGACCACTGATGAGCAGTCTTTCACTATAAATGAACCTGTGGCATTTTGGCAGATAACAGTGAATGGTGGCTGGATTGCGCACTACTCCAAAATCAACAAATTAGACACAGATGTAGTTAAAGCAGGAACGACTTATTTCACCCCTGGAAGCTGACATTCACTGCAAACTGCAGTCAGATAAGAGAAGCCAGAGAAACGACAGCCTGAAAAATCACAGCGCAGCCCTGCAGTGGTGCAGAAGTTATTCAGTGATTGTGAACCCTTGTACAGAGCTCCTAAATAACTCCCCAGGAGCCAGGGAAAGAGTTAGGATACCTCCATCTCCCTCTGTGGTGGGAAGGATTTGTATTTCAAAAGTTTGAAGCCAAATTCACTATCCTCCCTCCTCCACAGACTTTAGGGTGTAATTCAGACAACAGAGATGCATGGTCTGGCTATCTGAGGAATGGCACTTTCAGCACCTCCTGGAGAGCAAAGCAAACATATTTGACTGAACCGCTTCTGCTATCTCTCTTATCAAGAGGGAACAAACAAAGACAGCAATCATTAAAGTCTAATATTTAGGGAAGCAGCGTGCATGTCTGGGCTGCAGTTAATCACCGAGGCTCTTTGGAAGCATCCGTGTCTGCTCACGGCATCCCCGGGCTCACCGAGGCTGCTCAGAAGGCAGTGAGGAAGCAGCGCACGGCGCTTTCTCGTCCTGGTTTCCTCATCAGTTTGTACCTTTCTGCAGTGTTAGAAGTGCCTCACATCATGGTGGGACGAGCTGGCTCCCCAACATCCTTCACCACTGATTGCCAAGCCAGTCCCATCCTCCAGCGCTCTTTGGCCTCTTTTCACTCTGCCTTCCAACTTTGAACTATGACTTTGTGAAGGCCATTCCCAACATCACAGTTATTCCATTTCTACCTAAATTCAACAAGGAAAGGCCTCCAGCAGTTGGGAAGATTGGTACCTTTTAGTGTGTCACCTCAGACTTGGACTCGGCTCTCAGAACCTTCTGTCCTCACGCTGTCACCAAAGCGTCTGGTATGCAATTTATCCACCAAGATTTACAGACCCAGACTTGCCTCTGCGATTCTCTACCCGATCTCAGACCAAAACTCCTGAAGTGTAGCTTAGTGAACTGCTCTTCCTCATCGCCCAATGCACCTCCAGGAGCCCCATCCTGCTCAGCAAAGCTGATGAGCTGGACAGGGCATTCCTCAGGGCAGGACCTCTAGCAGGAACAGCCTAAGAGAGGCAAAAGCCCTTACATTTTTCCAAGGTTGCAGCGAAATACAGAAACAAAATGCTGTCATGTGAGAAACCACAAAGAACAATAACCTCCATACAGAAAAACTTACCAAAACAACAGTTGGAGCCCAGAACTCCTAACAATCCTAATTTTACTGCACTGCAATGCAACTTTTCCCTTCTGCTGCTTAAGACATGGGCAAAAAAAAGAAAAAAAGAAAAAAAAAAGAAAAAAAGGAAAAAAAAGAAAAACAAGAAAAAAGAAAATAGAAAAAAAAAGAAAAAGGGGAAAAAAAAAAAAAGAGAAAAAAAAAGAGTTCGACAAAGTACAGATCTTGCAGCTCTTCCCTACCTGTTTCTGAACAGTGGGGCTTTAAACATCACTTTGCTCAAGTACAAATATAATTAAAACGTGAGCATATCCAAACTGTAGATGCAGTTTTGCATAACAAATTCAGTAACTCTGAATTTTCTTCATCACAAGAAAACCGGAAACAAAACATTTACCACAAGTGTCTCATTAAGCCAAATACCTGAATAAGCTTTATCATATGAGTATCATTGTCGAATGCAAGTCATTACCTCCAATAAATAATGGAAAAATCAACACTGGACCAGATGGCCCTCTTTCAAGCCTAAATGCACCTTGGTACACACCACAAATACTGCACTTGAGAAATACCTTCTCTGTCAGTAAATTAACAGATCAGCATGTTTGATTTCCACCACTGTCAAGCTAATCGCAAGATAAATTTTCATAATTATTATAATTCTATTATTAAAATAATTATAATAATAAATTTTTTGCCCCCCCCCATTTCAGTTAGAAAGAAGACAGAACTCTGGACTAGAACGTAAAGCTTTCTGAATGCAAAGTAGCAGTTTACTTTCAGTGTATTTCAGGAATTAAACCCAAGTAGCAGCATTTAATCTATGCTTTATAATACCAAGATGCAATCAAACCTGCTGTAAATTAATTTAGGAAGATCATTTTAAAGCATTTTGAATTAGCTTGAGATACTGTTCTGGGCACTCTGGACAAAAAAAAACTTGTGGCTGCCATAAATTAAGCAACTCTGAATGAAGCAAAAAACCCTGCTAACACCAATGTCTCCAGAGTCACCAAAATTATTACTTAAAAGCTCCTTGTTAATAAAGAATACAAGCACAGATCTGAAACTAAACAACAGTATTTTTCTGAATAGTCAGCTCTCATAATAATAATCAGACTCAGAGGAAAGGGCTTACAAGGCAGTAATTAGAGATGGGCCAGAAAAAAGGGCAGGCTTTCAGCCTCTGGCTTTTACAGAGGGACAGCTGAAGGCAGAAACTGCCATTGGCTGGGAGCCGAACCCACACTTTGGGCGCAGCGCCACGCACACATCCGTGAGGGTCCTCCAGAGCCTTCTGGAGGAAAGGGGAAGGCGGCTCCATGTCTGCCTTGGCTGCATCTGTGCCACAGCTGCGCCAGACATGTCAGACACATGCAGGTGAGTCAGGGAAAGAAATGTCATGACACCTACCCATGACACAGCAAATATTGCTCATACCTGGGGGTCAGAACATGCCTTTTCTATGCAAATAATGGAATGGTTTTGTCTGCATTTCTAACAGCTATCCAAAGAGACACTCATAACATCCATACACAGATCATCAACCTGTTATACAGAAATTGTCTGGGGTAAAGCACTGCCTTGCTCTAACCCGTGCTGCAAATACACTGCCCACAGCGTGCCTGTCCCGGAGAGGCTGGCAGGAGCCAAATGGGCACAGGATCAAGAACTGAGCACTTCGTGCACAACACACAAGGTTGCTTTTTTAAGTAGGTGTGTAATACGTGATCTGAAATCAATGCCTTGACGTACAGACACGTATACACTTGGACTGGGGCTACCCACTGCTCTGGCTCATGCTTGGTCCCAGCAGCATTCAGCAATCTCCCACCTCTCCTGGCCAGGCACAGATCCCCTTTTCCCTACGTCACATTGTGTCACAAAGTCTCTCCAGTTTGTGCCATGGAACAATTTGTAAAATTATTTCACTCACTGCAAGCAGCTCAAATTTGCTAACCTACAGTGCCTAAAGGAGCAGGGTACTGGGGACAGGTCTGCGCTCAACTGAACTCAAAACGTATATGAAGGAAAAAACAGGGATTTCAGAGTCAGTAAAAACACTGGGATTCCAGGTAAAAGCTCTCCCCACAAAAGCCCTCAGGTCGTCTCACCTGCAAACCCTTAGAGCAACCTCTGCCAGTGACCCAGCCATGTATGGCAGCTTCTAGTTTTCTCAACAGGCTGCTCATTTCAACACAACCTTTCAACATAACAGCCAGCAGTGCTAAATTAACGGAAACACAGGATTCAAGTTTGTTCTCCCTTTGTTTTTTGGGTTTTTTTAGACAGAGAATCATGTTTCAACTAAAAAGCTTAAGATGTCAGAAAGCAACAGCAAAGCAGCACTAGCAAAGACTCCCACCTGCCAGACAGTGCCAAGTAAAACAAAGCACCAGGCTTTGTGTCCTTTCACCCAATAAATTCTTGGTTTTAACTCAGAAAAAGCCTCAAAACAGGTAACTGTGTTAAGCAGTTTTTGCAACTGCAATTTCTGCACACAGGGACATAATTTGTGGTAAGCACCAAGCTACAGTTAATCAACTCATGGTACCTGAGAAGGAAATCCAGTGTTACCACTAAATAGTAAACACTATTATATACTGTTTATAAATATATTTATGCACTCTATATATAGTATTTATTTTTTTATAAACACTAAAATAAATAATAGGAGCAATCTTGTTCTCAAATACCAACACAATCCTTTTTGGTTTCTGATAGCTCTTTGTGCCACTTTCATTAGGTACAGTGAGCATGGAAAAACAGAGTCCTACATCTGGATGGAAAAAGCTTAGTACACCAGAGTGGCAGCTTTTGAGCCATACACTGCAGCCTCTTTGAGTTTTGTGAGCTTGCCCTAAGACAGTCTGCAAGAGGCAGCTACAAAAAGCAGAACGAATGCCAGGAAACTCAGATTCAGCATGTATGGGTTCACACTCAACAGGGGAAAAAATAAGGGGGAGAAGAGATGATGCTGACTCAAACAGCAAATTACTACAAGCCACTGTATTTGTTAAGACTGTAGATCACATGAGTGTGAATTGCATAAATCAAAAATCTTCCTATGTGAAGTATTGATTGTCAGACAAATCTCAGCGTAAATGTATTGTCTGTTAATGGACTGATTGCTAGGAAGGGCTCTTCCATTGGCATTGAAGTGGGTTTGACACAGGAATCACACAACCCTCCAGCATCTGTGGGAACAGACCTACACACAGAGGGGAAGCTGCCTTTGAAACGTTGTCAGGGCTTGCCAGAAATCAAATTGCTCTTGTTCTTTGTAGTGCACCAGTGTATTTCTAGCAGGTTTCCCACAAAGCACACCATGTTTAACATGGAAAACAAATACTCAGCTCCTTACCTGAACCATCAGGAATAGACCTCACAAATGTAGGAAGCATCTTCACTGTAGCCGTTGGGTTAAAATCTCTGGAGAGGCCGTTCTTCATCTCTCTCCTGAAGCGAGCCATAATATCTATCAGCGTTTCGTCAGAGAGCCGCATGGCGTAAAGGTATTTATCAATCTGGGGAAAAAGACAAATACCACCATGGAGTGAAAGGCTGCCCTGAAGTGCCCGAGCAGGGATATGCCTCTCTTGAATTACAAGAGTAGCATATAGGCCCAGCTTGGCCCCGAGGCTCTGGCCAAGCTGACAATACAGCCACACACTCCACGCCTCATCTTTCAATTCAAAATCAAGGAAAACGTGCAAGTGCTAGGACCTACGTGAGCTGAAGTCCATCCCATCTTATTGCCTTCCCAAGGCAAGGCCCAGCCTCACATCACTCTGCCTCCTCTTTTCCACACAAAACAGTTCACCCAGAGCCTCATACCACTATCTCAAACTCTCGCCCCACTTCTCAGCTCTCCTGACTGTCCATGAGCTGGCCAGCTGCAGCTAAAAATCCCTCTTTTGGCACTTCGTCCTAGCTGGGGTGAGGTGGGTGTCACTGCAGTCCACGAGGTGCCTTTCATTGTGAAAGACCTGCCACAACAGTTTTGGGGCTACATCCCAGGCTAAGAAATTATTTCTGTGTAGCAGACCATGTTCCCTATCCCACCTCACAGCTATCGCAGCCAGAGGGTCAGGAGAAGCAGAACTTGGCTGTGGGTAGGTAGCATCTTCCTCCTCAAGATAAAATATCAAATTAAAAGTTGCTGACTTCTCCTTTGTGACTTCCCAAGATAGGAACTTTCTTTACCTCCCTGGAGAAAGAGGCGGTTCCAGTTTTCCAGTAATATTGCTTTCCATAATATTACACCCATCTTCAGAATCAGAGAGAGCGAGAGATGCTTTGATGCCTCAAGAATACAACTTGGCCTTGGGGCGGGGTTCTTGCTAAACACGCCCGTCCCACCCCTTTTACCTCAGCTGCTAGTCTGTTCTTGCCTTGTTTCATTTTCTGCCTTGGAACTTTGGTTCTGAAAACAGCTCAGATCAAAGCCACACCTTTGGGATCACTTTTGCTTCCAGCTTAGTAGGACCAAGCAAATAAAACCCTGCCCATGTTTTCTGTCCTTGGCAAAACTGGAAAAGCCACCTCATTTTAAACCCCAGGCCATCTCTGTGCCAAGGCCACCCATGTCTCCTTTGCTGCTCTGGAAGCCTTGAGAGAAACTCATCTCTCAGCTGGCATTACGTCCTAACAGGAACAATGCCACAATAAAATAACCCATGTGAAACATACGTATGCAAGTGCTCCATATACCAGTACTTTGAGACAGGAAGGGCTGAATAATGCTATTTGCGAAGGAAATGCAGACAATCAAAACATAATTAAACCCTAAACTGACAGTAAAACCAGCGCCAATTTAATTGTTCCTGCAGAAAGTACTTCTGTTTGCATGTAGTTGAGGTCTGCACCAAAGATAGAGTATCTCCCCGAGCCAGACACCCTCCCACCATGACCAAGCACTTACAGAGGTGGGGGAGGAAGGAATCGATGGACGGCGCTGCTGGGCACAGCTACCTGCTCTGACCCTGAATCACAGGGCTGCAGCGGGGGCCAAGCTGCCAAGCGTTCAGTGCCATCGCTCACAGACAAAGAGCAAAACAGTCATCAAATAGACACTAAGGGGCAGTTACAACGCAACAAAATGACAGCGTTTTGTTTGCTTCGCAAACTGGTGGAGCATTTGCTCCACAAACTGGTGCAGTGATGGTGCGAGCGTATAGCTAAACAGAAGAGCGGAGCCCAGGTTCTTTGTTGCAGAGAACAAACGTGAGACTCCAAGGCAGCATCCCCACATCCCAGCTGTGTCCTGTGCCACCTCGATGGGCTGACGGCCCTATCACAGTGATAACCACAGCCAGTCACTGGTGTCATTTCACACCAGGAACAAAAACCTGGATGGGATGCATTCTCTCTGCAGCCCCAAATGGTTTGGGGACAGCCACAGAGGCTAGCGTTGGGATGAGCAGAAAGGTCTCTCCTCTGCAGCACACCCTGACACAGGTTTCTTTTTTTAGCAGAGACTATCAAGTCATGATGTCAAAGCATAAGGTTATTCCTTCTTAAAGGGGGAGAAAAAAAAAACAAACCTTAAAGCTGAGCTTTTAGCAGTTCACGTTGCCACTCAGAGGCCTGATGCCCCAGATCTCCCAGTGAAAGCTACACTAACACACTATTCACAGTCAGACTTCACTGTGCAACTAAAATACCCCTCCACAAATCTTTCCACACCCTCCTCCTAAAAACAGGGCTGAAGGATTCCCCTCCCCACCAAAAGCCCTGTTGTAAATGCAGCTTTTGGCATTTGCATGGTCAGGACCAGGCAAGCCGGTTATCCCCACCTCTGCCCCTGTGCTACCCTCAGCAGTGAGGGAAAATGGGAGGGAGGGCTCTTTTTCAGCCTGTGAAACACCAATGAGCGCCGTCAGCGCCCTTACATAATTGGGCCAGACCCTCCTGCACGCAGGGAGCATCGCCTCGCGTTGCATCACGGTGCATGACGTTGCGGCGCGGCGCATCGAGGCCATCTTCACTGCTGAGCCTCACGGTTTGGGGAGGGGGAGGGAGATGGGGACTAAACCTCGGCTTGAAACAAAATCAATCATCTGTGTTACCGTTTCCAAAATTTTTTTAAATGATAATTTTTTTCTTCCCAGGCAGGAAAAGGGTTAGACATTCTGACAGCACAGCTGCAAGGGAAAAAGCGCTGGCGGCACAGGCAGCCCTCTGAGGGAAAACCCTCAGCAATAGCCATAAATCACTGTGGGGGAGCTGGAGGCTGGATTATGGGATGGAGGTTTAATAACTCCCTGCTCTGCCTGCAATAAAAGCCGATCAGAAAGCAAATCTCAGCCTTATCCGAAGGGAAGCAGCGGAGGGGCTGGCAGGGACAGTGACAGGAGCTGCCAGCAGCACCTGGCAGGACACACATTCCTGCTGATGTTCCTGTGGCTGTGGCTCCATGAGAGACAGGTGCCAGTCCTTCCTGGGAGATGGCAAAGAGCTGGAGCAATTTCACACAGACGGTTGTGCACACAAGGAGCAGAAAACACTCCTTTATTTAGCTGCCATCTCAGAGTCACCTCCTCAGGAAGGGCATCTTCCCAGAGTGCCACTATGGGAGACCTTCAAGAGCTCCATCACTTTTATAAAATTTTTCTTAACAAAAAACCTAGTCAGACAGAATCTGTGAGCAATTTTTCAAAAAATAGGATTTCATAATCTGAACCATATGCATACAATTTTTTGTGATCACATAGGAAAAACACTTTCTGTACTTGGGGAAAAGAAGTTTCTGAAAACCCAGCTATCACAGCAGCCTCCATGGGAAGTTGTGAGTAATTATAAGTGCATAATGAAACAGGTAGCATTAAAGGCCATTCCTTAAATGCATGCCTCATTCCCCGGACACTGACAACAGTCAATGGTATCCAAGAACAGTGCACTCCCACAACAATTTCAGATATCATTACCACCTATTTTACTGACACAGCCTTTGTACGAAAACCATTCAGCATGTAAACATTTTTCCACAGAGCTAATCATACATAGTCCTTTCAGCATCAGAAAGATTCATCAGGAGCCGCGGCATGTTAAAACAAGTAGTTTAGACCTCCTGAAACTGTTTGTGCTTACCTATGACTTATCAGATTGGTTCCTAAAAAGCCTTTATACTGGCAGGTCACAGTTACAGGGCTTTTTTCAAGCTAGTTGCTACATTTTACACCCCATTCCATCACCTTCTTTTCAAGGTTAAATGACATATAAATGCCACTCATGGATTGCAAGATTTTTCTTCTTCTCTCCTCAGATAATATGACAAAAAGTTATTGTTCCCCTGGCAGGCAGAAACCAGGCAACACCTAGAGGCTCCCTTTGCTGGGGCCAGCTACTGCAGGTACAAACCTGTTGGAAACAAAGGTACTCAAAGGCAGTTTTACAAAAGCTCCCCTGCGCACAGGCCAGCCATGCAGATGCCAGGGACTCTCCATGATACCTGCATCCCTGAGGGTGGAAGTCAAACCTTTCAGAGAAGTCGAGGCCTTGGTTCAGGCTGTGCAAAGTCCTCTGTCACAACAAGGATGCTGAGCTCAAGCTGCTGCCCCTGGAGAACCACAAACATTCAGGGAACAGATGTTTTCAAAAACATCTGGATAATTTATCCTGCTTGGAGTAAAACCACATGCCTATTTAGATGGTAGAAGGGCATCACACATCACCAGCTTCCATCTGCACAGTAGGGTCACGTGCAAGTGCATGTACGTGTGGTTTCATGGGAAGTGTCCCTCTGCAGGGGCTGCTGGGCCATGGGGCTGCCAACGCATCATGAACTACCCACATCTTCGACTCTACACATCCACCCTGCCTATTCCTCCTGCTCACCACGACTCATCTCAAAAAACATTCCAGAAACTGGAAAGTGGAAAAAAAATACTCTGAAACTCAAGGGAGTGTCTAAAACCCAGCAAAATCACTACAGAAGCAGCACACACTAGTTCTTAGACCCAGGGTATCTTGAGGGCCTGAAACAACCAGCTCCATCTGTGCTCTTCAACAAGATCTCATCATAGAAAGGCAGCGCTAAGCATTAGTGCCACACAGGGATGGGAACCCCAGAAAAGGGGGAAACGAGGTCACAAGGGAAGAAGGACGTTCAGCCTCAGAGAAGTGGAGATTCCTGTAACAAATACATTCCCAAATTCACCTCACCAGTTCTTTTAACCCTTTCACATACCTTCCTGTGACCCACAGCAGTATCCTCAAGGTGACCTGCCACCTGTGTCACCAAATGCCATGTGGATCGCTGCCACAGACCAGCAAGGCAGAGGAGCAGCTGTGGCCAGGAGCCCTATGGGGCAAAGCAGCAAGCGGGGACAATGCCTTGGTTGGCAGCCCCCAACTGCAAGCACGTAACCAGTAGCAAGTGCTGCTCTGCAAGAAGCAGAGAGGAGAGGGAGGGACCTGAAAAGAAGCCATGCAGGCATGTATTCCTGTAAGCAGCACGCCGAGATGGAGCAAAACCCCCTTTGCCCCGTGGGGTACCAGGGAACGGAGCCCACTGGCTCCCAGCAGCTGTGGGGCAACAGAGCTGTGGGGCTGAGCCTCTGACTGTGGCCAAAACCCTCCCAAAGGACAGCCAAAATTGAGGGGGCTCAATATCCATTCCAAAAGGATATGAACAGGAAAAGATGTCTTACATCCTCCAAAAACAGCAGCTTGCTATTTTTTTTAAGTTAGATTTTGTTTGTTTTATTTTCTTTTTCAGACAAAACCAGATTGATCCATAAGAACATTTTACAGCTCCCTGTCCAAATGATTTCCCCTGCTGTCAGACAATAGCAGCCTCACGGTGCCAAACCAGCCTGCAATAAATAACCCCTGGGAACACCAAGAGTTTTCTCCCACTGCGCCTTCCCCACGCACCCTTTCTGCTGCTCCTCAGTCAGCGCGCCCATGAGCTTATCTTGGGTTTCTAAATATAACAGGCACAGCGAGACAGAGAAGGCCTTACCCAGGCATGCATGCCTGGCACCAGCAGCAGCACTTACAAATCCTCTGGGAAAAGGAAAATAAAAGGCCTGGGGAAAAGGGAGAGCTACATACATGGGGCCAGAACGTGCAGAAAGCTGCAGGCTGCATGAGGCCTTCAACTCTTCACAAAAACCGCTGGGAGAAAAGCAAAAGACCTAACCCACGGAAGGAGATGTGGAAAATATGAGGTGCTGTCTCAGGTTATATCCAACAGAGGAGTGGGCACGGGTGAGCACGTCATGAGTGAGGCAGGACAGGCCATCCATCCACACACAGGAGCTAAGGTCTCCCCAGGCAGTCAGGAGTCCAAAGGAAAGAGGTGCTCCCATCCCACCAGGACAAGCCCCAAGACCACTACAAACCAGCCCTGCTAACACTGCCACCGAGGCTTCCCCAAAATATTTTAGGGATGCCTTCAGCAGGTGCTCAGCCATGCACCTAGGCGGGTCATGCAGCATCGCAGGAGGAGGTGGCAGAGGGGAAGCCTCTGCTTCCTGACGTCAGCCCGCCTCTGTGACGGGGCTCAGTGATATTTGCAATTATTTTTTCCAATTTGTGTACCCACATCCCTAGCCCCAGGCTCTCTACTCCCTACAGCTCTGCAATATGCTCTGCCGGAACCTAACTGCCATGTTTTTATTTATCCTGTGCTCTGCATCCGTTTCCTTGTGGCAGCGCTAAATCCCAGGGCTATACCAACTACACAGCAGCCGTCACCTAATGCGAAAGGAAAGGAAAGGAAAAGAAGCCCATCGAAACACTACTACTTTTTAAGTACAATTATGAACCACTTCCTGTAAATTCAGAAGCTGCAGTGACAATTCAAAAGCTACTTGCTCTGGTCACTCCCATGCTGGAGTGGCAGATGCCCGCAGGCACCCTGGGGAAGAAGGGGAAGTTCCCTCTCCAGGGATGCTGGTGCCTGCTAAAAGCCTGGCAGGATAATCCCCATCACCCTCGCTGCCAAAGCCTCCCCGATTCCCACCGCACTCGGCCGAGCTCCATTTCTGCGGCCTGACCCGCAACGGGACGACGTGCATCACCCACGCCCGGCAGCTTCCACACCAAAACCCCGCTCCGCTCTCCACCGGGGATGCTTCGGGGAGCCGTCTGGCTGGGAAATAAAAAGGATTTATTCCCCTTTCCCCCATAGCAGGGTCGCTATGGAGATAAAAGCAACAAAACTAACAGGAAAAAAAATAAAATAATAATTTTTAAAGCCATCTAGCCTGGGGATGGGGGGGGGGGCGGGGGCGCAGCTCCCTCTCGGGTGATTGCAATCTACCTTTTTGACCTGATCCTCCTTCAGCTCCGTGAAGTAGTAGGCCAGGAGCTGGGCGGCGATCATCCTGCCGGCTGCAGCGGGCAGCTCCGCGCACGCAGCGATGCGGAGCCTGGGGATGGCCGCGCCGCCGCCGCAGCACCTCCCCTTCCCCTTCCTCCTCCTCCTCCTCCTCCGGGCCGGCCCCAGCCCCGCCCGCAGCCCCGCTCTCAGCGCCGGGCGGGGACGTGGCGGCGGCGCGGCACGAAGCTTTCCCGGTGTCATTTGTGGCAGGCGGGGCGGGGAGGAGGAGGGCAATGCCCTGCCCTACCCCAAAGGGTCTTTTCCAGCAGCGTTGGAGACAGACTGTGGAAAGCTTCCCGCCTACTCTGCTGCCGTACGAGAAGAGCAAACTGCAAAAAAAAAAAAACCGACATAAGAAAACCCTAAACCAAAGGTGTTTTCAGAAGAACCTCTTTTGCTCAAAAATCTTTGAGGAAAGAGCAAAAGCTGCAGGAACCTCCACTAACACCAAGCATCATCCCCTGCCCTGGTGCAACACCTCCTCCAGAGCAAGCAGGACCTGGCCTGGAGCCCCTGGGCTGCAGGCTGAGCTGCTGGGAGACTTGCAGAAACACCCAGAAAAGCAGATAATTGCTTCAACTGTTGTACTTTTGGGGTTCCCACATTCATATTCCATCGGCAAAATCCCCACATCAGTCTACTGGCTGACAGACACGACCTCCCCTTCCCGTGTGTGCTGTCCATGTTTTTGCCACGTCAGGGTGCATTCCCCTGCACTCCAAGGAGGCACCCATCACTGTGAAGCCTTTGAGGGCCCCACATCCCCATAAGCGTAGCAATCCAATGTCACTCCAAAAGGCAAAGGCCAAACACAGATGCCAAGGTGGCATGTGTCAGCAGCCCACAGGGTTTTTGCCTGTGCCCTGTCCATTCGTGGGGACAGGAACACACATCCATGCAAACAGTGATGATGCTGGAGACGTGATGTGCATGGAGAGTGTCTATCAAAGTCCAAGTGATTAAAAATCTGTTTCTTGAGTTTCCGGCTTCCTTTTCAGTGCTACTCTAATTTAATTAGATGGTTGCACTGGCCAAAATCACAAGCTGCTTTGGCAGACACATCCTCTTTTAGACTGCTCTAGTCACTGAGACAGGGTGGGCAGGATTTCCTTCCCCACCTCACCACATTAGCTTTAAGCTCATTCTCAGTGAGATTTTCATCAAGCTTTGCACTGATTTGCATGTATTACTCCCGCTCACTTGTTTGGCAAGCTAATGAGCAAGCACGCCTGCGCTGCCCGGCGCGGGCCAGCTGCCTCGCTGCAGGCACAGCAGCATCGCCCTGCGACCAGGCGCAGTTGGAGCTCATGGGTGGTACAAAAACGTGGGGCTGAGCGGCATCATCCTGACAGCGTCTGGCAACGTCACCCAATCCCTGACACAGGCTGACCAAGCTCTGACTCAGATGTAATTCACAGTTCAGCCATGCTCCTCCATTTCTGCCAGTTAGAAACTATCTTTAATTCCCAGTCCAGGCTCGCTCCTGTTTTCAATCCATCTGTCATCTGCTGAAATTGCTCTCCTCACTCTCGGGTGTTTGCTTTCTATAAATACAGAGGAAAGTAACTGAATACGTCCTCAGCTTTTGCTTCATGAGGCAA
The DNA here is from genome assembly GCA_907165065.1 of Caprimulgus europaeus. The sequence goes on along the minus strand of OU015529.1, from coordinate 36,745,404 downwards.
GACAGACCTAGCTCTTTTTTGGATTCCTTTTCCTGAACAGCCCAGGCTGGTTTAGCAGCCTTTTTCCACACTCACTCCAACCTGAACTCATCTCTATCAAACACAGCAGATAAAGTCAGGTAAGTTACTCCCGGAGAAGGCCAAAACCCCTACGCTGACATTCACTGTTCTCTTAATGGAAATCAGTCACCAAACCCCTTTCCTTTAACAAGCACATACCCTGGGGCTCCCTAGCTTAACCAAGATACACCCATACCATCAGTCTCTGCTCCCAGGAGACAGCAGACCTTTCACACCATGCTAAAAATCTTCCCTGTTCCTGCTTCTCCAGCGTGACCAATGGAGTCCTGGCTGCTGTCCTCACCAAAAAGCTGTCCTGCAACAGCCCAGATCAAAATTTAGAAGCAAAAGTTTCTTTCTGCACGTGTGCATTTACATTTGCCTTTTGTTGCTGTATGAACACAGCCTGGCACTGCTCAATTTGCAGTCTCTGTGTTCATAGAGCTGCCTCTACACAAGGTTTACAAGCTCTACTCTCTATCCCCTCCAGCTCAGATGCCTAAAAATCACCTACATACTCGTTACTTGCCTCAGTTACCTTGCTGCAGGAATGCTTACTCACTCAGGTAAAACACTTAGACACAAGCACAAGCTGTTTTTAACTAATCTTTGACCAAATGAAAGCAATTCAAGCCATGCCCTCTGGCTCTCAAGGAATTTGAATCAGCCAGCTAAGAGTTTGGGAAGTCTGAGATATTCAAAGCAGTTATGACTAAGAATGGTCTTCTCTTTAACACACACCTGTCTTAAGAACTGCAAGAGGAGGACAAGTTTTTTTTCTTCATCTGCCAAAACTGTGACTTAGCAGTGAATTGAAAAAGACACAGATCATTAAGGTGGCTTTTGGCTCCACTGGCCATTTGTATTACAGCATATTTCAAAACTCACCAGAAACAACTGCCTCAGGTTTCCTTTAAGCTACAAAAAGCAAGAAGTAAGTTCAAGACATCACTACACTGAAGCCCTCTTGGTTCTGTGCAATAAAAATAAAACTCAAACACATTAAAAAGCCCCAAATAAATTAAAGAATAAGGTATACACTTAAGCAGGAGGTAGTTCATGTGGCAAAGAATAAGGTATACACTTAAGCAGGAGGTGGTTCGTGTGCAAAGTCGAAAGCATTTAAAGGACGGTTAAACAAATATTGCAAATAATTTGGTTTGTCTTCAGTTGCCAAGCATGGCATTCAGGAAAAAATAAACTTTACAACCTTAAAGCCATTAGAGAAAAAGTAACAGTCCATCCAAGGCAAAGCAGCTGCAGTGTTTAAACATGTAGTATTTTTAAACTGCTCCTTACATGGATAAGTAAGAGTGGAGGACCAGCTTTGATGCTTTAACCAGCACTGGGATGAATGAGCTTTCCTCCTACCATAGAGCTAGAAGGGCAGCTAAAATACACAGGTATTATTTGGGGGTGGGGGGAGGGCAATAGGAGCTGTGCACAGACTGCTCAGCACAACCAACCAGCTCTTCATCTCCACCTCTGTCTCTCATACCTCCTTACCATCTAGCCCTGGGTTTTCCCTTCTGCTTTACTGGAAGAGATCAATTCAGCAGCCAATTAATTACCAGCACCTAATGTGCACTGCCAGGAATCCAGCAGGCTATTTTGAAAGCCACCATCCTTTAAGACAAATTACTGGAGGCTGAGCACGACACGTGATGACATGCAGCTATTTTGATTGTGCTCTAATCGTATTGTCCAGATTTAACTGTACTGAAGTGTTTCAACTGATGGAAGTCAGTCAGTGCATCAGGTCTCCTGAATGTGATTTTTTTTCTGCTTTGCCTATTTCTACATTAAATGTTTACTGTTCTATAAAAGTCTGCATTTAGATTTGGTGCCTATACAATTAAGGGATTTTGGTTTTAATCATGTCTATCAGCTAGTTTTGATGTACACAGTTGCTAGATGCTTTCTACTTTTGTAAGAGAGCTATGAAGTTGTAGTTGTGTTTGCTGTTCTTTTTTTCAGTGTCTGGAAAATGACCAATTCACTTTTCCCCACATTGCATTTTCGTTTCATAATACTTAAAGCAAAGATAAAGAAAACACCATCTCTAAGAAACAGTAAGTTCCCAGTTCGTGACAGCACCTCTGACTAACAAGGGAAATTTTAAGTAGCCTTTGAAGCTCCCATTTTAGGGTAGGAAACTACGTGTTCACACAGAAGAAATAATTGTTCATTTGTGCTGAACTTGGTGCAGAATCTACTAAGAAAATCTAAAAGCAGAAGAGATATCAATTAGATAAGCAATTCAGCTGAACAAGGTTAAACACATTATGCAATTTCACCTTGCCAGGAGACAGAGCAAGCAAGCACTACCATAGCTAGCCACGATGCTTTATCTCATGTTTCCCCTATTAAGAAACAAGATTAGGTAGGTACACCCCAAGGGGAGCTCACTCCATGCACAGGAAAGGCTGTGCCGCATGCAGACAGAGCAGCACACACTTACAAAGTGGTTTTTATGCTCCTGGTACAGCACACGAGAAGTATGCTTCCAAAAGATGAGCACTTCCCCTGGGAAACATGGAGCCAGGCACTAGATAACAAAGGGCCAGGAGAGGCTCAGTGTGTCTTACCAAGCTAACCACCATGGGTCTACCTGCACGCAAACACTGGCCAGACTTGAAGCTAGGGACTGCATGAGATTGCCAGGCCCTGCTCTAGCAAACATGGTCAGAGAGACAATGACCACCTCCAGTCCCAGGAAAGCAGAACCTCCCTCTCCAGCCCTCCAGCAACAAAGGCCGAGGACTGCTAGTGCTAAGGACTGCCTAACAGCTGGGGTTTTTTAAATTTATAACATTTTATACTTATTTTATATGTGTGATATACAAATATATATAATATAGTCTAAAATTATAATTTATAATCATTAAATTAAAATAATTTAATTAAAAAGCTAACAGTATTGTCCATGCTTGGCCATGCATATGGACTGTTGGGCAGCACTGTCACCATACACACACCACTGTCATCGCATGCTGCAGCAGCTGGCAGGGGCACAGCAGGCACAGATCTGTGCTCAGTCACAACACTGTCCTCATCGGGCCCCCTGGGGAGGGAACAGGGTGCAGAGTCTGTGCAATGTTGGGGATAGTGCAAGAAATCATCCTGCGAACTTTGTCCTCTGCCTCTCAAGAAGGTTGCCACCATACCCAGCCATGCTTTAGGCACAAAGGGATTCTGACCTGTTTTGTTGGAGTTGCACCAGGGAGAGGGCGAGCCATTTTCTAATAAAGTCCTTTAGAAGGGACTTTGGAAGGATTTTAGCACCATTCTCTGAGCTGAGCATTCAAGGGCCAAATGGCACTACACAGGGCTACAGCTTTCATGACTTAAATCCCAGCGACCTCCAAAGATGAGGCAGTATTCCTGTGAGCTGCATACTACACAACTGGGGACCACAAAGAGCCATGATGAGGGGAGAGTGGATAAGGAAGCAAATCCAGCAAAGGAAGAGCATTGTCTACTGGTTCACATGGGAACAGAGGCTCCTGGGGCAGAGGGAGATGCTTAATGTCTCAGCTCCCTATATCTGGACATCAGAGAGCTGTGTCTGCTTTTATTTCTTTAAAGTAGTTGCTGTTCTTCAGCATCAGACTGATGCAGAGAGTATGACCCCCCCAAAACAAAGAGGTGCAAACCAGAAAGCAGATACATACGAGCCCAACCCCCACATCTTATGATAAAGCCCCACTCTTTGGGAAGCCTGGCTGACAATTTCTTTTTAAACCTTTTAGTGATGGCAAGCTTCATTAAACTGGTGGCAAATCTGAGTACTCCATCAGTTAGTTGATACCTCCAAAAGCTAGGGGCTGCACAAGCTATACTGCAAAGAACTCCTCTACCCAATTCCTCACATACAGGGGTAAAAGAGGAAAAAGTTCCCTAGAGCCACACTGCCACAAAACGTAACCTCTAGGTCTTGCATTGCACAGCAGGGCTACTCTGTGCAGCTGAGGAAGCTGATAAAAATTCAAAGTTATTTAGTGTTTTCTGGTACAGTGCTTCAAGAGAGAAAAAAAACCCAATGCACATGCATGGGCACTAAATGCACACAGCTGAAGGGTCAGGACTTACAGGGAGGATGAGGAGCACTCTTTGCATCCAAGCCTCCCTTGCTGGCTGGGGGTGAAGTGTGACAAGGAGAGGTGTTTCCCTACTGTATGGAGAGGAGCCTATTCTCTGCTATTTCATAACATTTAAAAGCAACTTAAAACCCCAAATACTGTCCCATGATGCATTCCTTCCCCCAGCAGTGTACCAGATAGCTCCAACGTGCATCAGTGATAGCAAAGGGGTACCTTTCTCACAGCACCATCTCCCTTGTGCCGTAGGCATCCCGAAAAGCAGCATGGGGACTAACTGGAAGAGACAGCCCCTTTTGCTGGGGGAGCTGATGGATAAAACCATTTCCCCAAAAGCTTTCAATACTCAGCAGAGAAAGTGAAGTCACTGTTGTGCTAAAATGCTTTGTGGATGATTACAGGCATCTTGCCCCTCAGAGAAGAGTCTCCAGCCGTGACTACGTGTCTGGCTCCGTGACAGCTCTAGGGAGCGCAGGCATAAGCCCCTGTCCACCACATTGCCAACAGCCATGCTGCTGTTACTCATTAATCCCAGCCAAGGAAGCCTGTGGTTAAAGCAATGTTAGGTTAAAAGTAAGCAGCTAACACAGAACACAATGCATTGCTGGCCACACAAGGTGCTGGGTCATGTGTTAATGCAAGTTACAATTAATTAAGTCAACAGGTTTTTTCCAGCTCACTATGTTTTCCCAACATAGATCCAGACTGCTCGCATCCCCAGTCACTTTTGCATGCAAGTCCATTCACTTTGCTCTTCCCTTACACACTAAAAATAAAATACAAGTGTAATCCATCCAAGCTCATCTCTTTCTTCTTTGCCCTCCAGTCCTGAGTATTCTCCACAGCAACTCCTCTATCCTTAGTGCCAGAGTTACAACTCATTTTACATCTCTGCAAAGGAAAGCAATAACCACACCAGTTTTCTGACTCAACTTGAGGCTCTGCATCAATTTAACATTTTTTCCATTGCAGTGAGAACTGCTGTGTCAAGCAAACACTTTTTCTAGTACATTGCTTCTAAGTAATTATTGCAGAGTGTATGCATATAAAGCAGATCATATATACACAAACACATATATATATATATATATGCATACAGAAGCATATCAAACAAACTCAGTTTATAGGGTAACAGAAGGGCAGTGGTGTTATGGTGACAAACCTAATGTCACTTAGTTGCCTTTCCTCACCAGGAGGTGAAGAATTTTTTTCATTTCATAAAACATCTCTCGACTTCAGCAAATTGAAAAGAAGAGAAATGCAGATTTCTGATACTCTACTAAATCCCCAATGCTAGAAAAAAATGTTAAAAGTAATGATGCTGAAAAATGGGTAAAATATGCAAACTGGTTTAAAATTTCAGAAGTCAAGAGATAAGGTTAAAGCATTCGCAGTTTGATTCAAACCTTTTCTTTTGAGAAGAAGTAGTTCCATACCAATTAAAGGATATCTGCACAACCAGTTAGAATTACTTTAATGAAGGAAAATAATTTATTGTACTATATAGAAAGATCTTTCTTAAATCTGCTTTCAGGTCCTCGTAGATCAGAGTTCGTTCATCAAAGTTTAGCTCAAAAACACCCACTGTTTGGGAAGACTTACAAAAGCAAAGCCAATCCTTCATCCTTGCAAAAAGCAGTTAACCTCCAGCAAATAGCCAGTTTCTGTGCGTCCCAAGAAGGTTTGAATGGCACAGTCCAAATCAGTGCCTTTTAAGTGTAGTGTGCTTTGCTACGCGAGCAGAAAAGCTATAACAAAGAGCTTGTACTCTACAGCTCAGAGAACGGGACCTGCCCCTCTCTTTTGGCTAGCCACTAATAAAAAACAAGGCAATCCCTCTCAGCCCAGTTTAAGAGCCCAGCTTAAGAGACCAGTTTCCACTAAGGATACACCTTTCTCCTTGATCCAGCATTTGACGCTAGCAAAAATCAGTCTGTATCGGGAGTCCCAAACCCACAGTGGTGCAGTCATTAATTGCAGAGGCTTTAGGTTCATGCTCCTTTTCCGGCAAGACCCCGTGTAAGAAACTCTCCTCCCAGGCCTCACGATATGTAGCTCTCCCCAATACCAAGTTAATGACCCCCACCCTTTAGCTCAGACAGGGTGCAAAGCAGGTACTTACTTTGCACAATGGGGAGCAGCAGTAGCTAGTCACTTCCAGGGCATTCGGCTCCTTCCATGTGGCCATAGCAGGAGCACCTCTTGCCATGTCACATCGTCATCACAGGGGGCTGTCAACAAGAAAGGAGGCAGAATTGTGGGTTTTCACATCTTCCCTCCCAGCCTCAGGATGCCATTGAAAACCACATACCCCACAGACAGGTCCTCTCTTAAAAACCAGTCCAGCAGCTGGGATACAGCAGATACAGACCCATAGTTAGCATCACCCTGAGATAGAGGGAAAATGGGGGGCATGTGGGCTACAGGCCACAAGTGTGACCCAGAATAACAGTGAAAATGGGGAATGTGTTGGCGAAGCGCTGGCCCTTGCACTGCTCCAAGCTACAGTGGTGCAATGGGATTCCTCCCACACACAGGGAAAGAGGGCTTAGCAAGCAAATATTGTGCAGTAAAACACCTGAGTCCTGCTAACCATCTGTTATCCTAATTAGAACCCACTATGCCTTGAAAATACAAAATATTCATGCTAAAAAATCAGGAAGATGGACACGGATGCTGGACTTGCAGCTGAGCATCATCCAGGAACCACAGATTTTGAACTACTCTGTGATTATTTGGCAATACCTTTTTTTGGTCAAAGTCCAAATCTGTATCACCACAGACTGGAGGCACATGCAAATGGCACCTCCAAGCAAAATTCTGGCTTCTGTGATTTTACAGGCTGTTGTCACAGAACATTCTATGGTAGGTTTAAAACCCCAACAAGGTCAGCCCCAGCCAGGTCCCAGGGTATCCACATGGGGTTCCTCCTCTCGATCCCAACATTCCCCCAAGCTGCTCTGGCTCTCGGGTGTATGGGGTGCCCTAGCCCAGGAGTGGCAGCAAGGGCTGAGTGTCACTGTGAGGAGAAGCTGGCACTGCCCCAGGCTGGACCCCCCTGCAGCCCACAAAGAGACTGTGGTAGGGCAGATATTCATACTGGTAGATATTGGTACACACTAGTTATTCTTCTACACTGAAGAAGGTGTTTTAATTTTGCCTTTGTTTCTTACCATCCAGATCTATTTTAATTAATTTTCCCCAGGTGGAGTCTGTTTTGCCTGTGATGGTGACCTGTGAGTGATCTCCTGTCCTTGTCTCCATCCACCAGCTCCTTCCTCTTATTTCCCCCACAGCCTGCTGAGGAAGTGGAGTGAGAGTGGCTGGGTGGACATCAGGCAGCCAGCCATGGTCAACCTGCCACACCAGGTCAAACACAAACCTAGAAGAGATTCTGGGCCCCTATTTTCATTCTCAGCTTTTCATACACAAAAAAAAAGAAGAGGGGAAATAACCCCATCCTACTTGTCTTGCCCTTCTTTCCCTGGGGAAGATACAATTTTTGGCAAAGCAAAAGCATCCTCACAAAAGCCCCGATACCTCAGGCCACTACAACTTGTACCCGACTAGCTCCTTTGACAGCTGTCATGAGTTCACCAGTCCTGTCTGGGACCCGATCCAGCATCAACAGACTCATGGTCTCACTCAGGGCATCTCTGCCTCCCAGCAGGGTCACAGATATTTCTGCTCTGACATTTGACATTGATACAAACAAATGTTTTAATCCCAATTTTTATCTATAACCATGTTGTGGACCAATAATGGCAACAAAAGTCTGTGGCTATCAGTCAATATTTAAGACCCAGAAAATACCCTCAGTTGTTTTATCACCTGCCCTTACTATCAGATGCTAAATTTGGGTGCCTATTCAGGTCTCCAGAACAAATCTACAGGGCTGCAGGTAAGGTGCAGGTAAGGAGGTCTCATGCTTTTCAGTATCAATCTGGTCCACCCCTTCCTTCCCCCTGCACAGCACTGTCATTGCACGTGGTTTAACAGATGCTGTCCTGGGTGGTGGGACAAGCACCCTCCTTGCAGAGCTTTATCAGTCCCCCAAGGACTCTTAAGTAGATTTTTGCCCCTCTCTGCAGTGCTGCATATTCAGAACAATAGAGTTTGACTTGGACTCCTTAAACTTTGACACGAGCTGGGACAATAAATCTAAACAATTTCCAACTGCAAAAGAGGAATTAGCTTAAAAATAAAACTGAATTTTTCACACACCCTTGGCTTTATCCGATAAGCAATCTGGACAGTAAGACACAACCACCAGCACAAACAGGGTCACAAATATATTTAAAGAGCAAAAGAGACCCTCTGCAGTCCAGTGACGATGGTGCTTCATTTGGATCTGCTTTCCAAACACTTAACACAGCACCCCCTTCCAATCACAACATGCCACTTTGAAATGCCAGTACCACTTAGCTCCTGAGTCTATCAGACCGTGAAGCAATAAACCCAGAGAAACAAAAACAACCCAGATACCTACTTTAGCACCCAGTTGAGTTGACAGGTGTTATCCCGAGGGCTCCGTGGCAAAAGCATCCTCAGAAATGCCATACCTTGACCTTTGCACAATAGGCGGCATGAAGCTGATCTCCAAAAACTGTAGCGTCTTCCCCAAAGGTGCTAATATTAACTATAGCCCTTTGTTTCTTTGCACTCAAGGTTTCTCCCTGTCAGCTTTCTGGCATTTGCCAGCGTGGTGCACGCTTTACTGGTCAGATATTGAGCTGCAAATTCCTTCATACTTCTCTATCCACAGCATTCTGCAGCTAAAGCACGAGCCGGCCAGCAGATGAAAATGCCACTTACTGCTTATTCCTGCTGCAGTTTGTTGAATTAAAACCTCTTTGTTTGCAAGCTGTAAACAAATTCTTCTTAATCTTTCAATAAAAAATGTCAATTATGCTCTCTAACAATGTAACTTCATTGTGATGAAAGAAGGCATTGCTATTGCTCTAATCGTGATAACATATCAGCTGCTTTTAGAGTCAATTCCTTTTTGTGCAAAACTTAATGACCATGCAGTTATTCAGATTTCAGACTAACAGACTGGGCTTTAGACCTACAGCGCTGCTCCCTTGCTCTGAAAACACACACTTGAAAGCCACAGAAAAGTCTCTAGAGCAGAATTTCCGAGTTCAGAACGCAGAACACCTTTGCAATTCATTCAGCACAGCCGGACTCTGGCCCACGTTAAACACGGCTACTTCATTGGAGAACCAAGGAAAGAAAGCCAAATCCTCAGCACGCTATCGCAGGCGCTTCTCAGGCCCATGGCTTTCATTTGGCTTCACTGGGAACTGTGTTTATGTCCGGCTTCCTCGCCTCTCTCTGGTTTCAGTGCATTTCCTGCAGAATCGCTGGCCACAGCAGATGTGCCCTTCAGGCATTTCAACTTTTTTTTTTTTTTTTTTCCTCATGCCAGTATTTATCCCATTTGTTTCCAGAATCAGCCGCAGCTCCCAAATCAGCGTCCGTAACTTTCCACTTTGAAGTACTCAGGACACGCCTGCTGGGGAAGCATCTTCCTTGTTTACCTGCTCAGACCCTCACAGACTTTCCCTCCCTGCCCTTCCGCCATCCATTTTCTCCTCCTGCAGAGAGCTCCCCTCTAGGGCAAAGTTGTCCATCAACAGCTAATCTGCTCCGTTAACCACTTACGTTCCAACAGCTGCTCTCGTCATCCTAACCCTGCTTTATTTATGCTTTCATGCAACCGCAGCCAGACATTGCTGCTGGGGCTGCTGCCCCAGGATCTCAGCTCACCCCATAAAGTGCCTTTCTTCCACACTGAGGGAAAGCCTGTGCTAAACTCAGTCGCGCAGGTCCCAACCCCTCCACATCTCCCTGCTCTCCAACTCTCCGTGGCAGCAGAGGACAGCCTTTTTTCACTCCCAGGAGGGGCCACAGCCTACAACAATGAGGACAGTTGGCCCGGCACACAGAGGTTCCAGTCCCCCAGCTGAACAGATGGCCCAGTATCAACGTATGGCTTGGCACTGGCCAAGCCAGCCCCATAGGAACAGGGACTTCCCAGCTGCACGGAAACCTTTGGCAAGCCAAATATCCAAATAGCAAGCAGCAAATTAAGAACAACAAAAACAGCCCTCCAGAAAAGTAAATAGAATCAAGAGCACTGGTGGTTTTGAGAACTGAACTCTGTTATTTCTGAAATGCCTGAGGCTGAGAGCTACATCTCACCTCCAAGTCCAAAGAAAAGGGATGCTGGTACAGTAGCAACCTCACTGCCTCCTTCCCCTTTTATCCTGCCCACAGAACAATAAAAAAAAAACCAACCACTTAACTCAGTTACATCCTTGAATAGCCCTTGGAATTCACTGCTTTTAATATATCACACCTTCCAGTGCTGTTATCCTTTTCCCCACTATTATGACTTACTTTAAAGCTGTTCCAATCTGCAATAACAAAGTTATGGGGAAGCTTCGATTATTGGTATGCCATACTCTTCACACATCTGTCCCCTATTCTTCAAACAGCTTTTATCCTTCCCAACAAAAGGAGAAAAGAAAATATAGTGGCAGTAAAACAGTCTTGGTCTCCCCTCACCCCCTTTCTTTCTTTCTTTCTTTCTTTCTTTCTTTCTTTCTTTCTTTCTTTCTTTCTATATAGCTTTGGTTTTGTGTTTGTTTAGTTTTAACTTATGCTTTTCTAGATAAAAATAAGAATTTTGAGTTTAGGGGATTTGGGAGTTTTTTTGTTGTTTGGTTGGGTTTTTTTAATAAGCAGTCGGGAAAGATCAAGGGTAAAAGGACTCTTTCACTCCTTCCTGAAATTTCCTGCTTCCTGAGGTTCCCCAGCATTTGGGTCTTCAACTCCTCCACAGGAGACCTCCAGCCTGGAGTCCATTTTCCTGTAGCAAATTTCTTGTGCCAGTGGCAATGGTTTTCTGGAGGAACCCATGTTTACCAGGTTTCTTACCAAATCTGTTCCCTCTTCACAGCATGCAGCTGTTACTGTTTCTGGAGGTGTCTGGGCTGTGCGAGGCCCTCGGACACAGAGTGCAGATGAAGTGTAAGGCTGGGTAGGGAAGGGGCTGGCATCTGGAAGACTTAAAAAGCATGCAACAAGATCAAAATTATTTTGGCATTCCCCTCTCAGATAGACCTGACCCATCATGTTTACAGCACCTTCAGCGTGCACCTGCAATGTGATAGGATCAATGAGAGAGGTGAAAACATTAATTAAACTTTTGGTGGTTTTATATCTTGCTTTACATCAGCTTTACAGAGTGGATGCAGTGCTGGGCCAAAGCATACTTCTGATTTCTCTTCCCACTCTCACCCCAGATGGGCATCCACAGTCATGTACAGGAATAGGTCTTTTTATTATTAAAAAATAAAATAAAATAAAATTATATATATATATATATATATATATATATATATATATATATATATATATATATCTCACTTGACAAGCTACCCACTTGACAAGTCTAAGAAATGCTCTGGATAAACACCCAGTGACAGTCCAGGGCAGTGGAGATCCTTTCTAGAAAAAGTGTAAATTTACTTATAGCCAGACAACATTCACCAAGTTTCCTTCCCTTCCTGCCTCTCTCCCTCTCCACCTACTGCTATGGTGACATTGTATCCGAGACCTCCAAACAAAAGGCAGCTTATTCCACCAAACCCAAAGAAACAAATCACAGCACTTTCCTTTTGGCATTACCTACATTTTGGCCTCAAAGTCCCTTACACTAATCTTGCTAATCCTATACAACATTGACTTTGCAAGAAGGGAGATTATGCTAATCAGGATTTCTGAAGGATTTACACATGATCCTATATTTACTTTTGAACTTTGTCAGAATGACAAAGGGAATATGTCACCACCAAAGCTGTTAGTGCATTTTCTCTGGATTATGAGTCAAGCACCAGCACTGTCCAAATCTATAGCCACAAAAATGTCCCTTTAGCAGGCAAACCAACATATTTACGATCATCTTTTCCCCACAGATGAAAGCAACCATCTACTGCGAGTTTCTGAAAAGCACAAACCTGAGTACCTCCACCCAGTAATACTTCTATCTCATCTGTGATTTAAAGATCATTCAACTTTCCAAAATAAATGTATGACCTAGATCACAAAAAAGGATGTTCATGTCTTCCAGAAGCATCAAAACAAATTCAGTAAATTCAAGAAGTACTAAACACATTGACTGGAGGGAAGACCCAGAAAACACACAGAAATGAAGCATTACCAAGCTATCCAAAAAGCAGTAGAAAAGCCCATCTAAGATGTGAAACCATAAGAATCTCATTTTATTTTAAATTGACCAACAACTTAATGTACTACATATTTTTCAGCATACAGTATGCTGTGTTACATTTAATGGAAGGCTTCTATTTTTATTTCAAGCTAGGGCTTTAAATTGAATCACGACATACAAAGAGCAGAGAAGGGTTTTGGTTCAGTGGCTTAAAAATCTATACAAGGGAGACTGCAAGTTTGCAACAGTCCTTGAGTTTCTACATGTCGACATCATCAGGAACATGATTCTGCACCATTACCCAGATGGAGAATGTTCTGGTTTAGAGTCATCCAAAAGCATCAGTGTGTTTATGGGATCCCTGAGAAACTACAAGTGAAGTTTGTACCCCTGGTAAAATCCTCCCCTGCTGCAGGGCTGCCCAGCAAATCCTTGCTCATTCCCTTTCAGAAAGTAGTAGCATTCCCAGCTTGGATGCCATCTCCCTGCCCGGCAGACGTGCATCAGATCTGCGTAGGAGCTGCCTGGCTTCAGAGCAAGCCAACAGCCTGAAGAAAAGGCAAGAGCATGCATGTCCTGGGCCTTGGGGACCTCGACAAGAGCTGTAGGTCGCTGAGCACTTTGTGAGCAGTTTCAGGTTCATGTGATCAGATTCCGCAACACCCACAGACTCACTGGAAAAAAACTGCAGATGCAAAAAAAAATTATTGTGTGGACCTAATCCACTGCAGAAAAGGAACAACTGCAACTGAGGTGTAAACTGGCTCTGTGCAAATATTTAATTTCCAAAAAAGATTAAAAAGACGAATCAAAGCAATATAGCATTTCTTTCTAAATTTAAAGCAAGGATTCATTCAAGGTGTTTACCTTGTTCTGTTACTGATTTGCATTCTAATTGTGCAGAACAGACTTTAGAATAAAAGCACAAAAGATCATCTGCACCATACTCACATGGCCATCCTGGGGCAAGTCCACATCACCTCATTCCAACCATACAGGCACATGTCACCCACAGATGCACTTTTGCAGATGAGCACAATCCACTCCCCCAAGAGGACCCAAAAGTACACAGATAGGACAAGATTTCAGAGTGCTGAGGGGAGAAACAGCCAATGCAGAAGAGCTATGCTAGGCCCACACAGACCCAAGCCCTGATGTTTTTTTCCTTTCTATACCCAGCCCCTTCAAATTCAGCCTGTTCATCACAAGGAAAAAAAAATCATTTCCAAATAACTCTGTCCCCACTACATAGCAAGCTTTGGTTTCTGTAGCTCTATGGTTTCTGAAATACAAAGGAAAAGTAAAATACTAAGTTTCTGGACAAAAGGAGGAAAACATTAAATGTAATACAAGTTCACAACTTGTCTCTTCCGAGTTGCTCAGTATAGTGAGCTCAGCACCATGAGGAATTCCTTCAAAGTAAAAATTATTTCCAAGTACTATTTCTTACCCTGCCAGTGACTCCAACACAGACACAGAGCTGTTGACATGTTTCTATTAAAAAAAAAACAAAACAGGAAAGGTCTGTAGCTTCAAATTTTGAATTTGCCATTGTTAAACCCATCGGCCTTGTCACAGATTATTGCGTAAACCCCACTGCTTATCCCCCTGCAGGATAGTTACTTTTGACCTAACTAGGCTTAAAGCACATTTCTTGGCCCCACTTTCTGCTGCGAGCCTGAAAGGAAGTAAATACCCAAGAAGAGAGGATTAAAGGAGATACAGAATACTTGAGAACAGAGAATAGCAGGCTACAGATTTGCTGCTTCTCTGTGCCATATTATTGTTTTGGTTTATTGTGAGATGGGTAAATCAAGTGAGGGACACTCGGTCACACAAGGGCATGGGTCCTATCCACAAGTCACCTTCACAATAACAGTACTGTTATTATGCTAAGTACTGTTATAGATAGGCTTCAAGAAAGCTTCCACTTGCCTCCATGTTCTTCCCACAACCCAGAAGAGGCACTAGACAGAGAAGCAAAGGCTCACAGCACCACAGATTTATGTACAACAGAGTAGAGACAGGCAGAGCAGCAGGCAACAGAAAATGAAAAACAAGGACAAACTCCTTTCCACAAAATGGAAACTATCCTCTCATGAACAGGCAAGGAGATAACTGAAGAAAAATAAAGAGGAGAATTTCAGAAATTCAGGTGAATTTTTTTCCTCTCCTCATCCAAAGATGAACAGAATTGATACTCTCTACATACCTCTGACAGACATAGAAGACCCTGTGGTTGCTTCTACATCCTCTCTTTCCCCCAGTATCAAAAGAATCAGCCACAGTCAGAATTGATACAGAGCTGGTTTAGGTTTATGAGTGTTAATATATTTTGACACAAACTGATATTTTGTGGAATCATATTTTTTTCCTTTACATTCATTTATTAAACATGACTCCCATATTCCTGTATTACATTACAACACACTTGCAACCAATGTAGTGGAGGGGAGAGCATCACTGACCAAAGTCCATTAATTTTTTTTACCTGCAGATCTATTGTAAAACCTGTGAAGTATTGAAAAATATGTCCACTAGGATAGGTGCAACACCAGGATCTCAATATTCCTTGAGCCAGGCCAAGCCAAAAACTAAACCACACATAAATCCTAAGAAACTGGTCATAAGCTCAGTTGTGGTGCAGGAGCTTAATAAAGCCATTGCTAAGACACATTTGGGGTTGATTTTGTTTGTTTGTTTTGTTTTCACTCTCCCATGTGCATTACAGATGCTTTGCAGAAAGTACAGAACTGAGTAGATTGCAGTATGCCAAGACATAATGCTAGTGGGAAGCAGAAACACTTGATGCAAATTATCAAAGGACAAAAATCCACAATCCTGGTTGGTCAAAAACCAGTTACTCCCTGAAAACTGGTAGCTGTGTACTGGTGTCTGGCAAAGCTATCTTGAATCACTGCTCAGAAAATCTCTAGTGCACACGCCTGGCAGTGCCAAAATGACTTGACCTCTCATTTTTACTTCTGTCCAACATTATGCAATCTTTTTGCTACTGCAGTAATGAGGGCAGCTCCCTTCCCACTTCCATCTTCAGAGAGCATGAAAGTCACATCACACCGAGGTGCCAGTTCCTTCACTGTTTCCCGCAGGATCCTAGAAAAACTGAAAGGAGAGTGAGAGAGGACAGAACATTTTAGCAGTTGCTTTCTGGTCTGAGATCTTTACACTTATCTGTTAGCAAGGAACCATAACCTCAACCAACATCTTCCACTAGTTCTTCACAGTGGTCCTTTCTGTTTGTCGTCTTATTAATGAAACACACAAGTTTCTTTACACAGTCAGATTTTAATTTCCATTTCTCCACTTTAATTTTGTTCAGCATGATGTCAGACACTTCCCCTGCCTTTAGAGATGACAGAGGAGGCTCTCTTCTCCCAACGCAAAAGCTAACACACCTGTTTCTAGGTCTTGCTCACAAAGTAATGACCCAACTCCAAAAACTCAACACAGCTTTCCATATGGGACACCCAGATATTACATAAATCCCCCAAAACATTGGAAAATAAATATTAGAAGAGTGAGTTCACTGAACATCCCAGAGAAAAGAGCCTCCCAGTGGTAAGTGGACTTGACTTTGCCATTTTTGATCCTTTGGGTCAGCAAGGAAAATGACAGGATGCAGGGAAACATGTTAGATCTTTATCCCCTCTCTCACTTTTCCTCAAAGCTGGTACAGCTCAGTACATTTTCACACTGGGAATGAGCAAACAGCAAAGCAAAGTGTACCACGGTACTCACTGTGGATGGAGCTTGTACAAAGTCCCATCTACTCCAACAGTGATTTGCAAGTGTTCCACACCTTGGTTTTCTCTCTTCTTCTCTACAATAGCTGCCAGTCCCGCCCCACAGAGCTGGGCAGCTCTTTTTGAAACAGTTCCACACACTTCTTTCACAATGATGCTGTCTTCACACGTGCTGTCCAAGCCAAGCTGCTGCAGAATTCGACGGACTTGGAGGAGGGCAAGCCGGTCACTGCACAGAGGGAAACACATGCAGCAGCAATGCATTAGGGTAAGCTTCAGCAAGCATGCAAATGAAAATCTAACAGCTGAGACTGCCATGATTCAAAGGAAACAGGGCCACCTCTCCAACTCTAGCACTCTCCAATTGGTTTAAGGCAGATTCCAGTCTTAATTCAGGTTGAAAATTTGCTCCTGGCATGCCCCTTGCTATGTTAGACTGTATTTCCAGAAGGCATAAACAGTAGTTATTCACCTAACTCCCAAAGTCATGAGGGAGCTGAGCCAGATCAGTCACCCAAATCTGTTACTTTTGACCTCAAAGCTTAGACACTACCTTCCAAGTTTTTCAACAGTAGTAAGGGTTTCAGGTTGCGTGTAAGACCAATGCAATCATGCACAGATATGTAGGTGAGCAAATATTCATGGGATATTAATCTATCACTGACTTTTTGGTTTTTAAGTAAGTACTATTTTAAGTCCTACAAGAAACACTCCAAGTATAATCATGCTTGATGGGTTAAGGTATCCAAGATAACACAGCTGTGTGGATAGGAAATGGTAATTCACATAATTACAGAATAATTCTGGAACTCCACCAGTCCCTCATTTTTGGCTTTTATTCTGGGGCTGGGTGAGGGAAAGGTGTGCAAATAAGAAAACTATAATTGACTTCTTGAAAGAAAGGGCTCCACACACTTGCAGAAGATTATTTTCTAAAGGTCCCAGGAGACCTTAAGAATTTAAACCATGCAAATCTAGCAACTTTACCTCTCAATCTGAGACAGGAATTTTGTTTCAAATATGCCTCTTTTCCTGAGTGATTCTGAAATCTGTCCTCTGAACAGCAGTCCTTGTTTGGTTAAGTCGATCAAAATTTGCCTTACTATTTCACCTAGGTACATTCCACTGGTCATTTTTTCATACCTGTTATGTCACAAAGAAAAAAATGTGCTTTTAAAGAGATGGCACGTTAGCTCTGTTTAACATCTGTGGTTTGTACATTCCCTATCCACTCTCAAAAAAGCATTAAAAGCCTGCAGAGCAATAGCCACTGAACTCCATCTTTCAATCATCAAAAAACTGTTGCAGTGACTTCAAGTGCAAACATTAATTACAACGTATTTGCCTATGTTAAAAGGTAACAGAACTTACAGGAAGAAAACTTTCAATATTAAACAGATGATAGTGTTAAAGCCAGAGTGTCCACACTAAAGCAAAACATTTCCCTGTCCCTCCATGCATTCACCAGTGAGTCATGTAATCAATGCTGTCTTTACCGAACAAAGAACAGTCAAGTTCAGTTCATCCTCTTGCACGAGTTGTATTTTACCTTTCTAAAAACACTTTGAGAGGAGGAATGCAGCAAGGCCTACACTTCACAAGGAAATCTTAAGAGCTGCAATGTTTGGTAACTGTCATGAGGTGAAAATAGTACTGTGGTAACAGAAATAATGTATGTCTTTATTTTTTGTCTGGATATCTGCATTATGAAATGTAATATTAAAATTTCTATTCTAATTATTCATTCATTCAGCACATTTTAAAAAGCAGCCAGTGTGCCTCAAAGACTGACTTAATCAGGCTCTTAGCATCAGGATTATCACATAGACCTCTGTTTTCCTGGGTTTAGTGAGCCTTCATCTACTTCTTTATCATATTTTGTTCTGATGTTGTCAATGCAGCCATTGTCACCAAATCCTCCCCATTCTGTATTAATGCACATTTTTCCTTCATTTCCTTCCACTATTTCTATGTTTTTCATGTCCTCCATGTAGCACACATTGCTGCCTGTTCCTAGGAGGAAAGAAATGACAACGTTTCAGACAGAAAAGTGAAGTAGCAGCTGAAATACATGGAAAATGATTGCAGCGATCATCTTAAAAGCTCTCTTCTCCATATCCCAAATTCCAAAGATCCCTCCATACTTTACAGAAGCAAGCACTTAGCCAGTAATGCTAAGAGTGCTGTAATTTATCACAACAGAATGTTACCAAGTAAAATGAGTCCTGTGTGAAAAATTCCCAGCAGAGAGGTATGAAGACTCTGTTACAGGGCAGAAATGGTTTTGGCAGCCATTGGCAAGCACTAATCAGTCATTGCTGCCAGACTGGTTGTAATGCACCACAAGGCATCTTGCATGACAGCGTGCTCCCAAAGCAAGCCTTGCCAAGAGCCTAGCAGCCAGTCAAGCAGCTACCAAGTCTGAAATGATCTGATGAATGTTTCAAGGGCTACTTGAAACATGGATTACATTAATTACTATAAGGACCAGTTCGCCAAACAAAATGAGATAGCTGGTGCACTTAGCCAGCAAGAAGATTCTATTTTCCAACTGGGGCTTCAGATTTTACATGCTTAGATATATTCCCTGCTGAAAACTTGGAAGGATCTACTGGGGGAAATCATCTAGAAAGCCCCAAAAGCATTTACTCAAATTTTTAAAAATATTATCTTGTTCCAAGGCCTTTGATCTTGCTACACAGCAAATATCAGTACACTTGCCAAAATGAGGATTCACGCTGTTCCCATATTCTTTTACCAGGCCCCTACTTGATAGGCATCATCAGAGATATGATCAAAAGTCCAATAGATTCAGGATCCTATCTGCTACAGGTGCTGTTATGTTCTCTTTTGAATACCATAGAAATCTGCCAAGAACTCCAAGTGACTAGTAACACCATGTATCAAACTGAAATAAAAGATGTTGTTGTACAAATACCACAATAAGGTGCAAAGCCTACCGCCTGCATATACGCTTTCTTCTTATAGGGGTCACTCCAATATCACCGTACCTGCAATAAGGCCAATCTCACAGTTTGGATCCTCATATCCACACGTCATCATTGTCCCAACAGTGTCATTCACCACTGCTACAATGTCCAAGTCAAACTCCTAAAACACAAGTCACAGTCAGCAGTGGGGCCCTGGAGGAAGATGGAGGGTGCATTAAATACATGAAAAAGAGCAGAAAAGAAAAGCTCACGTTTCTTCTCCTAATGGCCTCTCTCAGCATATCAACAACATCTTCCCCCTCACAGTCCGTTGCCTTGAAACCTTTTGTCCATCCCACAAGCGTTCCCTGAAACAGAAGAGGAAGAAAATTGTACATGAAGATGAAGATAGAGAGAAGAGTGGAAGTTCCAAGGAACAGTCTTTTCTTGTCTCCACCCCCCTCTCCCCACTTTTTTTTTATATATAATTTATTTGCGTGGACAGGTTACAGTGACTAGTGCAGTGAGTGTGTATGTGTATCTTTGTTCCTCAGCTGCTGATGGTAGTGACTCCAGATTTACTCAGCTATTTATAAAGACACTGCCAACTCTTTGTCTTCTAATTCTCTTTTCTCATTTGGAAAACCTTCCCATCTCACCTTTTTCTGTGCATATAGCCGTTGCATTATTTGGATGAGAAAGACTGTAAAAAATGCTTTTGCTGTAAATGATTCAACATTAAGGAACATCCACTGTTAATTTTTGGTTTGTTTATTGATGGACACTTGGTATGATCCTATTACTCCAGGCAACACTACTTTGTTTCTTTTTGGAGAGTGACCTGGCCTGGCAGAAGTAGTTTTCCAGGTTACATGAAGCCTTCCACTTGCTAAGTGGCTCTGGACTGTCTGTCCAAACAATAAAAAAAAGAGGACAACTGGTAAAAAAAGCTGCTTTTAAAAAAACCTCAAGTTCTAGCAACAGTAAGAGATCAAATACACAGTGTGACATAATATGGGACCCTGACAAAGATGTGTCTCGGTTTACCACCACTGCTATGGAATTTGTTTCCTCATGATTTGTTAATATGCTGTAGGTTTGGAAGGCATATTGAGCTGTCTTCCTCACAAATAGCCAAGTCCTACTGCTATACTCTTAACTGTGATATGAAAATTAGAAGCTATTGTGAAGACCACCAGGACATAAAAACTTTCAATAAAATAGCAGTGTCTCATTTCCCCAATATGCTACATATTTGACTAGAATTAAACAGCACAACCTCTTCTGCCCCTCTTTGGAAATGCACCAAAAGAATTGAGGATTAATTCTTCCTAAATTTGATTTTTTTATTCTATTTTTTTTCTTACATCAGATCTGGAAAGATGAAGATATTATATCTGTCAGTAAACCATATATATCAAATTAACAAACTTAAGAGGTCCAACCCTTCCAAGCTGAACAAGCAAACTCAATTCTGCCCACTGACACTCAATAAAAAGAAACTAATGCACTGCAGAAGTTACACAGTCAGTGCTGTGCAGCACAGTTAGGAAAACACCCGGGGATTGTAGCTGAGCAAGTAAAAGGAGGCATCTGTTATCTCTTGCCATTGAAGAGTTAAGTCAGCATAAGAAATGCCTTGGCTGTTAAAAATATGTAGTCATTTTGCTGTCATAAGGGCTTAATCTTTATGGAATCAAAGGAAGTAACATACATCTCATCATATACAAGTGGTGAAAGTTCTACCTCCCATATGCATATAGGATGATAACTTCCTCATGAAACATAACTAATTTGCACAACAGAGTAATAAAAGCCCCATAAAAGAGGTTAAATATTCTCTCCAAAGACTAATTTGCATGCATATATATATATATGTACTTATATACATCTCTCTATATATCTATATCTTTTCAACTTTGTGAAGTCTTACTTGGAAGAAAACAGAAGAATAGCTTTTTGCCAGCAACCACCAAACCAACAAGTCCCTCACCCAAAATTATGTCATTTACCAAGAAGATGCATGGCTGCCGCTTGACCCATCTGTGCTGCAGTTCTTACCTTGTCAATGCTGGCTTGCCTGCACGGGAAGGAGAAGGTGAAACCCAGAGGCAGACGAGCACCTTTAATCCCCATATACTCCAGAAAGTCTGCTATGCACTGGACAATATGGTCAAAGAGCTGGAAGGACAGAAAAAGCGTATAAATCTCACAGTAATCCCATGCAATGGGCCTCGGTTGGATCAGTTGAACATTCATTAGAGATTACCTCTTCCCCTGTCCCTTGCATGATCTCCAAAGGAATGGCAAAGATTTTATTATACATTTGCACCGATCTTCTCCTCCCACTTCTGATTTTGACCAGCAGAACCCTGAAATTTGTCCCACCAAGATCAAGGGCAAGGAACTTTCCTTTCTCTGTAAGAGAAGAAAGGTATTTCATTTTGGCGCTTCTCACAGCATGTTTTCCAGTCAGAATGGCATACTCTGTCACACACAACCAAGAAACTTCACCTGGGCCAATGACAGCACACTGCTCCCTGTGGCGTTTGTCCCATCAGTCCGCTAGGACAGGGCTGAAGGGCCAGCCAGATAACATTGCAGGCAGCACCAGTTTGCCAACATAAATCACGCTGGCATTTGCCAGAATAATTGGTATATTCACCCCCAGAAAACAGACAAGCAACTTCCCTGCACCACCTCCAGGTCATCACGAAATGACTTCACCTGTTCCATCTGGTGTCCCACAGACATATGTGGGCAACATCTTCACTGTGGCACTGGCTTGTGTCTCTCGCTTTAGACCATATTCCAGCTCGGTCCTCATTTTGTTCTTAACTTCTCTGAGGGTCTCCAGGGACAGCAGAAATGGTGCAAGAGTGGCATCAATTTGCTTGCGCTGAGCAGCCAGCCTGTATGCCACCGCTGTGACCATGGCAGCCCCCTTCCCACTGCCACTCACAGAGAGGAGGAACCGAACATCACAGTTTGGGACCAGCCTTCTCACCACCTTGTGCAGACGTTTGGCATATCTATAGGAACAAAGTGTTTCTTTACTCTTTCACAGGCATTTCATGCATGGTTTCCTTTATATACACTTCTAATACATGCACACATCCAACAGCAAAAGCGCTGGAGCAAAGCCAGAGGAGCACAAGGTCAGAAACTGGTCTAGGAGACAGAGACAATGCTCCTGATTTCTGGCTGTTCTGCAGAACCTGTACACTTACAGGAACATGAAGATACCTCTAAACAAGCGTCAGTGCCAATGGAAAGGGACACTAGAAAAGCCAGGCAGCAGTGGAGAGTCACAATAACAAACAGAGGGTTAGAGTCTCTGGAGTCACTCGAAGAATTGTTCTTCCTCAGACACCATTATCCCATGTGTCATGTTGTTTCCACCCTACTCCAAGTTCTAAAGCTCCTGAGACAGCTTTGCAATAATTAAGCCAGTCTGATCCTCCACAGTCCACCAGATCTCGCCCCAACTCTGCAGCAAAACTATCAGTTTTCTGAAAAACCCCACATATATGCATACAAAGACTCTCTGCAACATCACCACATGGCTGGCAATTACCAAATCCTCTTTAGTTACTTACTGGGGGTGGGTTTTATAGAGTCCCCCATCAATCCCAACAGTGGTTCGCATCCGTAACAGTTTTTTATTCTCTCTCAGTCGGGTCAGTATGGCTGCTAGGGCAGCAGCACAGAGGTTGGCTGAGCGGAAGGAAACGATGGTGCAGACATGCTGAACAGCGATGCAGTCCTCTTCAGAGGGAAACAGGTTCAGTTCTGTAAGGATCTCTTTTGTGTTGCTCAGACCTTCCTTATATCTACCCAACACAAAAGAATACATCATCTAATGCAAGGATATTAAGAAAGCACAAAAATCAATATCTGCACATTGGCTCAAAATGAAATGAGAGCAGACCAAGGCACAACCTATCAGGCAGCATCACAATTGGTTCCCATAAACCAGTAATGTCTCTCCCACACAACTCCCAAAAGTACCCGCTGGAGACACCAGACTTTTAAGAGGCTGCTTCCTAGAGTTCAGTTTTTTGTGAGACATACCAATTAGCTGGACAAGAAGAGAACGGGATAAAATATTTAGTCCATAGAAGGACAGCGCAGAAATAGATGTACAGCTTCACTCAATAAAACACAAAAAAATTATTCCTGGAGTAACTATGCGGACCAGGATTCCTTTTCAAAACAGCACAATCTGACAGTTTTCCATGTAGTCATCCATTAGGTGATCCAGAGTCTGTACTACATCTCCACAACCCCAGTATGCCCACATCACAGAACCTGAAAACTGCAACAGTCATGTCATGTGCTCAGGTCTCCAAAGAAGTTATTGAAACAACCAGAACAGTTAACCTGATGGTTAACAATACATTTGCTACTGTGGTATTTTGCTAAAACTTTCTATTCCACCAATTCCTACTTACAGAAAGATCAACTTTTCTCCTAGGCAAAAGCAAAATCAAGTTGAACAGTTCAGGCTTGTTCCCAGTATTCACAGACTTCAATTACATGTTAATTATCACTGCTATGCTTGTGAAAGACTAACAGCCACTCTAAAACAGCATATTGCAGGTTCTTACTTTTCCATTGCAGACACATGTTTCATTTCAATCTTGCCTTTAGTAAGCAGAGCTGTTGACACTTTCCCATTGAAGAGTAGACCTTCCTTTGTCATTTTTAGGAGAATGAGTCTTACAAGTTCCCCCAAATACAGGCTGCTGATCATCTTTTCAAACCTGGAAGAGGCACAGGAAATATTACAGGTGTTCACCAGCTTGCCAGACCCATGAAAAATTTGAGCATTTTATGTTCTTATGCAGGTTGATCACATTTACCCATGTACAAAAGGGGCTTGGGAGTCAAGTTGTAAATGGGATGCCATCCTGAGGTCCTGGGACCCAACAACAGCCTCTCAGGTTAACAGAGTGACTAAAGAGAAAATTCAAATGGCTTGCAAGCAGCTCAGCCAGCAGAAGTAGTTTTGATGAAGCAGGCTTTAAATATACCCTTTGTTTACCTTCCTCCTCCTTCTTTACCCCTCCGCAGCATCACAACAGAGTAGCCATCTATTTTTAATAACACATTAGCAACTGCAGCAGCAACCCTTTGGTCTGTGAGGCAGGAAGGTAGGAAAGGTACCCACTCTTCCCAAAAGGGAAAGGTCTGGACGGGACAGGACTAAGATCAAGTCAACTCAGTTTCACTCAACCCAATTCCTCTTCTGAAGGTGGTCCTGGCATACTCTGGAAACGCACTCACAGAACTAAGATTGCCAAGGCAAATCAGTCAGGGGATCACTTACAACTGTTTTCCAGGATTGAGAGATCCGAGATCAAGCTCCCGATCAAATTCTGTGCGGAGGTCGTCCAAAGCACCATCATCTCCAAAGGCACCCCACTCTGTGTTAATGCACATCCTCCCTTCATCACCTTCCACCAGATCAATGTGCCTCATTTCCTCCATGTAGCATGCATTGGTGCCAGTCCCTGTGCGTGTTGGAGCCAGTGCAGATAAATCACCTTTTTGTTCTATGTTTGGTTTTTATTTGTTTTAAGTCTACATGTTTTGCAATAAATCAATATATTGTCTTTGGAAGAAAATACAAATACATAACCTTGTGGTATAGGATGCTAATATCAAGCCATCTGCACTTGTTAAATAACCATTTCACAGTAAGTGAAAGTATTAGAAGTTAATCTAAGGCTTGACTCGTTTAAAAATATTTTTTCTTTTTCAAATATACTTCTATGTGCCTTAAAACAGCCAGCACAGTGCATGAAGTGGAGACATTGTGGAAAGTGTAGCTGATCCTAACTACCAGACGTGAGAGGAATTCAGCTTTCTCTGGTCAGACAGGCAGTAATTTTCTACAGAGTCAGCAGAAAAGTTTAGTATGCTGGTCACAACTGAACACAGACAAAATGGGGACTGTGGTATTTGATGGCAATGTGATCAGCATAAAAACAGCTGCTTTAGAGAAGGCAGCCAGGCTTGAAAATGTGACCATTGTTTTTCCCATTTTCTTCCTGCTCTTTCCTGTACCGGGACACTCCCTTCTACTCCCGATTTGTTAGGTTTAAACAAATGAGGGGAAAAAAAAAAAAAAAAAACTACTCGGTGAACAGAAAAAATTACCAATTATAAGTCCAACTTCACAGCGCTGGTCATCATATCCGCAAGTCATCATGGTTCCCACGGTGTCATTGACCAGTGCCAGAACATCAACATCTACGTCCTAATAGCATAAAGATGGGTGATTAACAGAAAAAAAGCCTGGAAAGTCTCCTGCATGTTAAAGCAACAGCATGCAGACATACTTCCCAGGTTGTTCTTTGAAGGCCTGGTTCAGGAAAGCTCTTCAGCTGAAAGATACACTACTTCCTCTTATAATACCAACCCCACAACCCTGTAAAGTAACAAACGTCTCTGAATTCTCAAGTGCTTGGCCAGCCAGGATCTGTGCTTGCAGGATTTCTTTTTCCCCAATCCAACCTTGTTTGCCAGAAAAGTAACAACTTATTGGTTTGAATTTTATGGTATGCTAGCACCTGTGTATCTATCCCTACGGGCTGCTTGATGGGATAACGTCCTACCCTGCAGGCAGATCCCAGCAAACGAGGCAGAAAATATACATACATACATAAATGCAGCTATTAAACACAAGGCTGTGCACCAATATTGCACTCAAGTAAAAAGCCTTTTCATCAAAGCTATGCAGTTTTCCTTTCACACTGAGGTAATTTGATAAAGTAAAAATTAAAGTTATCAAAGGATTCTTGTAACATAGATGGCAACATCAGCAGGGGGCCAGACTTCACCCAGGAAGTCTCAGATCCTTTGTTCCTGCAAACCACAGCAAGACTGATGCAGAGAAAGAAGTAAACCAAGATCAAGGCTGGATTTTTACCATGTGAGAAAACAGAAGAATTTCCTCTTTACTACACAGATGTCAAGATATGTAAAGATGCTTAGTATTTCCTAGATGATGTTACCAACAGCACCAAACATGAAAATCAAGGCTTTCCAAAATACTAAAACATATTCAAGGACATATGCTAGTTCAAGGGCAGATTTAATCATGTCTTACTGCTGACCTTAAAAATTACTATCAAATACTTCATCCCACAAGTTGAAGTGGACGAGCAAGCCCTGGTAGAGTTAGGTGTGCCAATTTGAGATGATAGCTTCCCCCTCCCAACCTTCATCTCACAAGCCAGACTACAAAACATAGTGTGTATCCACATCTTACTGAATAGGTTGACAACAGACTCCCTTTACCTCAGATAGACAGTGGGGCCACACTGGTCCGCTTTCACGGCCAGCATGGTTTATCAGCGTGCAGTTGCCATCACTATTATACTGACCTGGGGCAACATGAGTTGCAGCTGCATATCCCCTTCCATGGCTTCAGCTCTAGGGGAGACACAGATCTACTAGATATACAGCCACTGCTGGATATTTTTTACTGGCTGTGCTTGAGGACATCTGACAACTCCGAAAACAACCCACACACCAAGAGCTGATCTCCCAGGAGGACAATCCAGAACCACTCAGGTTGACCTCCTGCAGGTACAAAACTTGCCTTATGCTTCTGGAGGGCCTTCCGCAGCGAGCTGACTACATCTGTGTCCAGAACTCCTCGGACCTTGAAGTGTTTTGTCCAGGCAAGAAGAACACCCTGCAAAGTAACAGTCCAGTGACTCAAAAACTCCACCTTTAGCATACAACCTACCACAAAGACAGTCAAGACCAAAGGCTGTGAAGAAGCCCACTAAAATTTGGGACAAAATAAGTCACAGCAGAACATCTCACCTTGGAGCGTCAGTACAAACACAACTTAACAGGTACAGTAATAAAGTCCTAATCCTGCAAATGCTTCTCCCTGTGCTTTGTTTAAAGCATGTGTGGCTTTACCAATGCTCACCACAAACTAACAGCATTAAGCACAAAGCATTTGGAGGACTGAGACCCAAAGCACAGACGCCTAGAAAGAAAAAAGAGAGGCTAGAATAAGAGGCTGCAAAATAACTGCAACCAGCCCTTCAATTCCCCATGCAGCTCCTCAAACAGCTCAGCTATGGGTCTTTCCTATTTAGATTCAATTGTAAAGAAATTGAATAAGTGTGATTAAAAAAGAAATGTGCTTCAGGGAAAAAAAGTGTTTGTTTTACAGTCTAACAGTCTTCATACAAGGGCATACGGTTACTATGGAATCGACTACTGATTAAGTAAAAGAATAGCTTTAGCCTAAAGATCATTTTGCCTTGGGATTGGAAATGAGTGTTTGAATGGTAGTCAAGCCTAGTTAAATGCCAATGGTCATCCACACCTTCTTAAGAGAGTTATGTAAACATAGCCCCACAAAAAAGCCACAGGGTAACAGTCCTATGCAATAGCTTCTCCAGGTTCTGCAAGGAGCTTGGTTTGCCAATAATATTTCTTTTTGCTTCTTACCTCGTCCAGTTTGGTCTGTTTGCATGGAAAAGAAAATGTAAAGCCAAGAGGTAACTTCTTATGCTTCAGGTTTTTGGTCTCTATGAAGTCTAACAGACAGTCAGCAACGTAATCAAAGAGCTGCATGAGAAAGGAGAGTACAGTCAGGCCGCATAGGGCAGGCACATGCTCAAGCACAGCACCACCACAGAAGACCCTGCGTGCCCTACCTCGGCTCCATTCCCCTGTATGATATCCTTGGGTGTGGGGTAAAACTTGCTCTCCAGCTGGCTGCTCTGCTTCCCGTCATCAAACACCTTCACCTGGTGGGCACGAAACTGGGAGCCACCCAGGTCAACAGCAAGGAAGTCACCCTTCTCTGCAACACAAGCGGGCAACTGTCACTGGTGATGGCCAAGAAGCACGGCCCAGATACCATGCTGAAGGCCACAGCCCAGAGCCCCTGCCTCACCGCAGTCACAGGTTCTCTTGCTCCATCATGGCAGGTCCTTATCCTATGGGCCTGGGAGCATCACCAGGGAGGATGAGCACTGGCAACCCTAAGCAACAGTACTTGGTCCCTCCTGTCAGCTTGCTGCACGGCAGATAATTTCATTTTTATTTAGCAGGCTGATTTTGCCCACCCTTCTTCCACAGCAGCATGTTTTCAAACTGCAAAGGGTCCAAAGCAGCTGTGAAGCCAACCAGAGCACACACAGGTTGCAAAACCATACACCTGAAATATGGGGAAATGGGAGTGAGAGCATTACCTACATCCAGTAGAGGATGCAGGATTTGCAGCCCCAGGTTAAGACTTGGCCCTACCGCAGAAGCCAGCTTCCAAGTGGGGCAAGATTAATTTGCCAAAGTCAATCAACACAAGCATTTCCAAATGCCTCTAGGTGTTCCTGTAAAAGTATCATTCTGTTTCTCAGTTGGCAGCACTCTTAGCTCAAATACATTCTTTTCTAGCAGGAGAACTTCAGACGGAAGGACAGTTTGACCTCACTGCTACAATAAAGCAATTATCTATTCATCCCACACACAGAAGAAGGCCCTTCCCCATAGGAAAATGCAGTGGCATGTGTGTAGCCTTGCGTGATCTTTGTTCCACAGTCCAAACATCTGACTAAATTTTATCAAATCTGTCCCTGAAAGGCAAGGAAGCAGGAAATTCAAACTGTAATACAATGGACAGATATCACAAAGGTGAGGAGGCAAATTGGGTTACTCAGTAAACCGTGACATCAGTCAGACCATTACTCCCTAAATGATTAAAAACTAACGATGTTCTATATGGGTTATTTCAGGTAAGAACACTGAGGGCACTGAAAAATTCGGAAGTTTATTGCTATTGCAAATGGGAAAATCCATACAAGTTTGAGGTGTTTAAATCTGCTGCAAGTTTTGTCTAGAAGCAAAATAACCAATAAAGATTTTGCAAGAGAGCAAAAATAGAAAAATCAATGGGATACTTAAAATAGGCAGTGTGTCAATAAGACAGCTCAGCTTGATTCTGCAGCATGTCCTTGACACAGTGGAAAGGTTTCGCAGATCAGGAAAGCATTGTGTAAAGCTGGCCTTGAGGAACACGAAGTCTTGCAACCGTGATGACACTACACGCCATTTTCCAAGTCTCCTGACCTCAGGGGCTCCCTGCTATTTCAGTACAGAGTCAGTGTCATGTAAGATCTCATAATCAGTGACAGGAACTGAGATAGCCAGGGTTAAGCAATTTTTTTTTTTTGGGGGGGGGGATGAAGGTAATAGCAAAAGCAAGAGTGCCTAGTTCCAGCCAAGCAGTCTGAGGGGATTGTGTAGAATTTCACTCAGACATCCTTCATTTCAAGGGAATAGCCTCCAAATGCTCCCTTTATGCCATTAAAGCCATTATTTCTCATCTAATTGCAGGAAAAATACCTTCAGAGGGAATAAAGTCCTGCATAAATGAGGTACAATGAAAACATTTCTCCTTTTTTGCATGAACAGCTGTTATACACCAAGTCCTGACCTAGGCCAGACAGAGTCCTGCACAAATTCAGAGACTTGGTTAAACCTGGGAAAAACATCATTTTCTATCAGCATGCACAGCCGGGAGCCAGCTGAACCAGGAGCGTTATTTTGGACGTGCACACTTCTCCAAACAAGACAGGCTTTAGGATCCTACCTCACACCTCACATTGTCCCAGAGGATACCACTGCACTTTCTGCCTCTCTGCTCAGGGGAAGCTGGAAACAAGGATCCAGCTGCAGCAGCAGAGCAGGCTGTTTCCTGGTAGACCTCACCCAGAAGCAGATTTTCCCAATGCAGAAGGCAAGGAAGGGCAAGAGGGGAGCACTTTTCGGGGCAACAGAGAAAGCAGCGCTGAATTTGCTGTCAGAAGCCAGGATGGATCTGAGAACCCAACCTTGCTGCCACTTTGCCACACCTTGCCTTCCCTGCAGGTCCGTGAGTGCCAGTCACAGCACTGCCCACATCCCCGCTACCGCAGCACACTGCGCTGCCGGGTCTGGGCTGTAGAGGCTGCCCTTGCCTTGTCCAGCCACAGCTCTTGCAGCAAGGCCTGCACGAAGGACAGCCACATTTGCCGGTGCAAGAGCCTGTTTTCTGAGCACTTACTAGGTCCTTTCCTCAAACAAGCAGCACTAGGTCAAAACCTACCTGTTGCATGGAAAAAAGCCCTCTGCCAGCACTCCCCCAAGCCGTTGTCTTGCCAATACACACCTGCTTTCTCAACATGAGATAGGCAGTAACCCGAAGCCACCAGCTGTCCTGTGTCTTTGCTGTGCTGTCCTTGAGTACTGGCAGCAACCCATCATCTTCCTAAACCAGCACTGCTGTGATGGAGCAGGGGGAACTCACCTGAGCCATCAGGAAGCGAGCGCACAAACGATGGCAGCATTTTTACTGTTGCCGTGGGGTTCGTGTCTCTCCCCAGGCCCTTCACCATCTCAGCCTGGAAGCGAGCCATCACGTCCAGCAAGACATCGTCAGAGAGACGCATGTGATACAGGTACCTGTCGACCTGGAAAGAAGGCAGGTGTTACCCAGGAGGCATCCAGGCCCCTCAGCGCTCGGCAGCTGGCTAGGATGAGCACTGCTTTTGCACTACAGAAGGATTGCCCTATGTGTACCTGGGAAGCTTCCTGCAAGCAAATGCAGGCACTTCCTAGCCCCTTCAGCTAGTTTTCTAGCCATGCATGAAGGACCTGAAAATCCAGAACTCCAGTCACAGCAATACCCCTGCATATTGCTGAGCAATAAATACTCTGCTCATTCCCACCTGCTTGATGAACATGAAGCTAAACAGACTCTAAGGAGACAAAAGAATTAGTTTCACAAATGTAACAGACTAAAGGTGTGCATAGAGGTCTCTGATTCTACAAATTCATTTCATTTTTGACCTCAGCACCTAAATTCCCATGAGCATCAGTGCAAGCAAAATCCAGAACATCATCAGAACATTTACTCTTATAAAAACTTTGTTTTGAAAATGTTTAATGCAGCCTTGGTAACATACATAAGTCCATGAGACCTGCTTGAGAGCCTGATAGCTGTTTTTACACCATTCTCTCCTCCTATATAAGGAACTAGAACTGCCAAGTGTCTCAACTTGGTGACAATTTGACGTCTCTAAGTCAGGTCCAGAAAATGCCATCAGTACCCAAGCATGTCATCCACAACCTGAAAACATCTATTTAGCTACTGGTTCATCCACAGACAATTAACTTTGTTGGCATGCCAGGCTGGAGCTCAAAGGCTTTTTCTCACTCCAGCTCTGCCCTCCATCGTCTTGTGATTCTAGGATTATATCTAAAACACATTTTTGGGTGCAATCAGTATCTTTTCTTAAGCGTCTATAGCTCGCAACTTACATCAAAAGAAAAGCCACCTGAACTAAAAGAGAATCAACAGCATCTGTGAAGTAGCAGACACTCATTCAGATAAACTGGCAGAGAAGTTAATCAGTGTTTCTGTACAGCTTCATCAGGGAAAAGCTTCAAGTTTTCTTCTCCAGGACCACACACTGCTTGGACTGACATTTACCTGCAGGGCTGGATACATGGCTGTAAGGCGGCCTAGAAACTACATAGCTGGGTACAACAAAGGATTAATGCAGTAAAATAAGCATCTGTTAACATCCAAATGCTTTTCCGTGGGGAGGCAGACTTTGGTGCTGTACGAACAAACATGATGCAGGCATAATAATTCTGTGCTCCAAACAGCTGGATGGTAATCCATGTTAACATCCTACTCCTCACAACATGAAACTTGGGGCCAGAGGCAGTGGAGAGAGGTGGGGACAGCTTCCAATGCTTCGCTAGTACAAACACTCAGCTCTTGCACCTATACTATATTACTATATTATTGTATTATTACACTGCTTCATCTGTTCAGAGTATTTCATCAGTCCCATTTACATAGGGAGGTCTGGAAGGTTGGGAGAACATGCACAAAACAAGTTCCACCAGCAACAAGGCAGGATTTAAAAGGTAGCATTGTTTAAACACAGGAGAAGGCAGGTTGTAGATAAATTGGCCACCTATATTAATGAGACACAGACTAATTACCTATTCACAGTCCCATTTTAAACTGATGGTCAGCAATGACCCACCTGAAAGAGCCAGGACCCTGAAAGTAACTCCAGCACTTACCTAATGGCAAAACATACACACATAGAGGAGAAAGTCCTAAACTACAAGATGTAATTGGCAAGGAGCAGCAGCTGCCTTTGGATACAGCTGTGCCTTGAAAAGGCCATTATTTAGATCTTTCTTTGTAGTCCTTGTTTGCACAAGCACTTGATTTCCTCCAAGGCTTTTTTGAGGCCCCATCACTGTGTAGGATCCACCATCTCAGCCCAAGCACCAGCACTGCTTTTTTGGGCATACCAAAAAAAAAAAAAAAAAAAAAAAAGAATACAATGACTGGAGACATAAAGCACTCACACAGACCCAAATAACCTGGTGACAAAGTCCTTGTGGAAAAAAAAAACTACACAGTAATAAAAATATCCACGTCTGTTTGCAGAGAACATGCACTAGCTGCCCACTCCCCACAGAAATTGCATTCCCCACTGTTCACATACAACCACAGGAGAAGACAGTCCTTTCTTAGGAACCAGATAAGGCAGAGCTCAGGAAACCCTGCTAACTCTCTAGCCTGATTTACTAGAGCAAGGGCCTGCTCACATACCATTTGCTTGTAAACACAGGACTGGCCAGGCTGTGCAACACCAAACTCCCTTTTGGTGCCTCCCTCTCACCACTCAAGTCCATGTTTTCAAGTGTCTTGCCTCAATTATGGGAACAGCATTGTTTTCATGGCAGGGAGGCTCTTGTTCTTGCCACCAGGGAGCAAATAAGCCTGGGAAGGGAGAGGTAGGAAGACATTCCTTCCTTCTAATTAGTCAGAAATCAATTCTGCTCAATACAGCCCACTCTGGGCTTCTTAAAAGACAACTTTAAAGAACATGTGGTTTCTTGCCTTCCGGCAGGGCTAGTTTGCACCTAGCAGAAAGATTTAATTTTTTAAACAGCTTTGCCAGTATCCCTCTGCCCCCTCCTCTCCACTGTCTACACTTCAAGGACATCCTTCCTCAGCTACACTCTGGATGTTTCTCTGAAGAGCCCACTCTACCCAAGCACTGCTCCATAAGGTCTCTCTCTTTCTTAGTAAAAAATTAAGATGAAATAGTGTTGCCTAGATGAGAGACCTTTGATTAGATCCTCACACAAGGGAAGGGCATTGGGGCCCCCTTCTGATCATATTAAACCCTGGGGATAAAAGGGCTATGACTGAGAGTCAGAGACATCTGACGAGATACCAGGACTGCTCTTGGAATGCTTCCCTTCAAGGCAGAATTAGTAGAAGCTGCCCTAAGAAGAAGCCACTCCATGTTTAAGCAAGGGCACAGAGAAGATAACACAGTGTTGCTCGCTTTGCTGATGAGCTCAGCAGCACAGGCAGATCTGCCCACTGGGACCTTGGCTCTCCTGCACTGCCACGCGTCTGCAGCCAGCCTTACCTCCAGCTGGCTGGAAAACAAGAGGACAGAGCCTGGCAGCAATGGCCACTAGAAAGCACTCAATGGAGACGCCAGCAGAACAGAGGACTTACAGGGGACATGTCTAGAAATCAGAGGACCTCTGACCCAAGAAGCTTACAGGCCCCATGTGGTCTTACGATGGGGAGCCAGAAACCCCTTTACAGTATGGCCGTGAAAGTAAATTAGGGAAGAGCAACCATTAGGCAGCTCACTCCCAGTACTGATGGCTTCAGATCTGGGCCATCTTGAGCTTCTCTGATTGTAATTAAAGTTCACATCTATAAACATCAGAATGGTCAGCCAGGTTTGGACAACCAGAGAGGAGGCATAGTCACTTCTCCCACACCAGCACTAGCTGGAACTGTCTTTTTAGCCCCAGAAGACCCGGCCCAAAGACCCCAGGATTTTTCTCTACCCCTGCTACAATGTGAGTTACTCTGATTCCTACTCAGCTTTAGAAATTCCAACCTTCACGCTACACTTGCGAAGTGATTCAGCAAGAGGTTCCATTCTGCCCTCTGGATTATACCACATCACGTCAGATAAAGTTTAAGCACCACCTTTCCTTACTGAAGATCAATTGCTCCATTACTGGAATAGAACTCACATCTGCACAGGGAAAAGCACTAACCAGACCTATTTTCACACTCGTCAGATGGCTTAGGGTCCAAATACCTCTTACCCCATTTGGCTGTATGGCTTCAGTAGTTAACACCATCATCTAGTCTGTATTACGTACTGCAGACCCCACAGTATCTGAGTAACACAGTTCTCAAAATAGGAATCGGCTAATGCTGCATCTTACCTTTTTTATTTGATCTTCTTTTAGCTTTGTGAAATGGAAAGCTAGCAAGTGGATGGCAAACATTTCCTTGAAGCAGATGGATGAGTCAGTAGTGACAGAGCTGCTGTGAGTAACTGCAAAGCAACAGGTCTTTAATCACGAAGCTGGAGCTAGAGAAACTTCAGCTGAGGCATTTCTCCCAGGGTGAGATAGTGGAGTTCCTGGGAAATTGAGTCCAGAAATAAATCCATCCAGTGTGATCGGTTCAATGATTAAACTTCTGTCTCTTTGTATCACCCCCTCACATCAACCCGAAGTCCCTCCCTCCCCAGCTACACACTTCATTGTGCCAGAGCAGGCACCTGGAGAGCTGCCAAGCTGAAGGGGAGAAAAATCGATTTTGTTACTGCCCTACTTGGGAATTGTTACCACTTTGCAATGTAGTTGCTACGCAGCCTGCCCTGCTTCACCCTGCGTCATTCCCGGGGGGGCTGACAAGCTCCCACCAGCACAGTGTGCAATACAGTGCTGCAGGAAATCTGAAAAGCTAGAGAGGATTTTCAGAGGTTAGTTCCCTCTGCGCAGCGCTCCCACTTGCGAGACAAGCTCTTCTGCACGAATTAACTCCGCTCTAGTTCCACACAGTGCACCCTTATCTACAGCTTTTTTACAGTTAAGCTTGAGCCACGTAAAGGAGCAAAGCGACACACAGACCCCTGCCCCCAGCTGAAATACCTCTTGCGCAGTTTCCAGCAGAGAGGTTTTGTACAGATTTTTCTCCCTTCACCCCTCGTGAAGACAAAGTTTCAGACCAATGCAGATCCTTGGTACTGCAAAACCTGGGGAGGGGACAGATTTACCTGGCAGCCAACAGTGCTGATAACAGACTGTCTCACCGGAAAAATGCCTTTAACTGGCAGCACAGAGTGCCTACACCACTCCTCACACCATTAGAGCTGAATTTGACACAGCTTTTAACTACTATTCTCAAAAGTTCATTGGGAATACACAAGTGTTTCCAGGATTTTGTCATTGTATCAAGTGATATGGACCACAGAAACATCATCCAAAGAAAACTGGGTGAGATATTGACACAAAGGAGAGAAACAACAAAGAGGAAAAAAAAAAAAAGGCATTCTCATGGGGTAATTAGAGGCTCACTCTATTTCTGTATCAATTATTTTGATAATTAGAAAAACAGCCTCGGGGCACAGGGAAAAGAGCAAGATGGAAAGCAAGGGGGAGGTACCAAGTAATGGGAGGAAATACAAAGAACTACTGAGCAGAAACAGAAAATTGTCTACAAAGATCAGGAGCAGGGCAGAAGCAGCCAGTTTGCAGAAAAGGATCTCAGGCTGTATCAATTCATAGCCAAAAGTGGGCCCCAAAAATCTCATGCTACTGTAAAAAAAAAGTATGATTGATCATCATGCTGGGCTGCATGAACAGGAGTATAATCCAGACACACAAAACACTCAACTCTCCACTCGGCATTGGTCTCGGGAAGAGGACTCTGCCCAGCCCTGGCAGCTACAGCACGTCAAAAGGGACAGATCAGAAGGAGATAGCTCTGCTGAACATCAGCAGCAGTCACAGGTTACATTCTTTCAGCCTCTGATCACAGGGAAAGACTGAAAGAGCTGAGGCAGGGGAAGGGAACTCCCTCTGCAGAGACAAATTACACAGAACCTCTGCTAAGAAAGGTTGAGGGGTTTTTTGGAGGGTTGTTTTTGGTTTTGGGTTCCCCCTCCCTTACATCAGGGATGAGCTCTGGACACTGGGAGATTCCACCAGCTCTATTTATTTTTCACTACTCTAGAACAAGAGTAAAGCAGAGTTGCTGAACAGTCCATAAATAGGTCTTGTTCTAAAATTAGGCCTTTGATCTTCAAGAGAAAGGGAGAAAGGAAAGAAGAAAAAAGCCACGCTACCAGCCAGAAAGCACGGTTCACTTCTCCTGTATTCATCTTTTAATAAATGCTGGCTCGTTAAGTCAGACACTGACTCCCAGAGGGACTGTCGCTTTCCTCATTGTTTACCCATGCCATCCGAGTCACAACCCCTCTGGCCAGCAAAATTGAAAACATCACCTTTCAAGCTCCATCCCACTTTGATCCAGAGCTCATTGTGTCTGTAATACAGTAGATTTATTTTTCATTCTCTCTTTTCTTTCTTTCTCTAACGGATGCCACTGGAAAAGGGTCTCAAAGATCTAAACACTACTAAACTGGCAGCAAGCTCTGTTAAATACCTGACATGTCAAAATCACTGTGTAACTTGTTCACTCATCCCTGGTGCATCCTAGCTTCAGGGAGGCTGTTGTGCAAGAAAAGAAAAGACATTATCTCATTTCCACGCAGACAGCAGTTCAATGCACTAAGGGCCCAGTACCCAAATATGTTACAGTCATTTTGTACGTACTCTGGCCAGTACAGGGGAAACAATCCAGGACCAAGTGAACAGATCAGCTCCAATTGCATGCAGCCTGGAAGCTTGAGGTAATGTTGTTTTTCCCCTTTGTTAGAGCTGCATCCAATAAAAGCTAGTCACAAAACCTCCCTTCGCCCTTTGCAAGGGCCAACAAGACTCCAAAGTTATAATACCCCTCTGTCTACTTTCTTCTCCTGCAGTTCTCCCTCAAAATCCTGTCTCAAGGCACAGCAGAGAATCCTGAAGAGGCTAGTGCTCACGTAGCACATCCACCTCCCACAGCCTTGCAGTCAAAGGCCTGCAGAGAAAAGGAGCTCATTGCTACAATGGAGAAATTCAGATAAATGCCAGAGTACATCACCTAAACATGCAGCCATTACCTCCAGAAAGAGGCACCGCAGTAATAAGCACTTCATTGCTGCAGAAACACAAATATCTTTGGTGAGGTATCAGCAGCAGCAGCAACATTCCTGAGTTTGGCACTCAGGTTAACAAGGAGACAGTGGACAAGGCTACAGGGAAGTCATCAGAAGAAATCCTTCTTCATTGTAGTTTACGTTTCCAATACCAACCCTCAGAACACATTTCCTCTCCCAGTACCAGCAGCTTTGTTCCCCATCATATTCCCACAAGTTCATCAAAACTCAGAATAGAAAGGGGTCCCTGCACTCCTCCTGCATATGCCCCTCTTAGAGCAATATCAGGCTGAAAAATAAAGCGGAACACCTGAGGGGAGTTACTGGAAAATCCACTCCAAGGACAGACACAATTTAGAAAAGATGGAGACAGCACAGACAGAAAAGAACATATTGCCTTAAGAGAAAGAAGGCTTTTACCCAAGTACTGCTGTTACAAGCAGCATTTTACATTTGAAGTGTAACAAACAAACACAAAAAAACTGTGAAATCAATACATTTCCAAACATCTGTAACATGAATGCCTGAAATTAATCTGGAAATCTGAACACCTGAAATGAACAGTTTTGCAAATGTGATTCCCGGATCAAGTGAACAATGTTGTTAATGTTGTTTAAAAGGAAGTTTTGGCACAGCCCCATGAAGAAGAGCAAGAGGCCACTCAATCCTCCCCAGGGGCTTGCTTGCACAGGGCATGTAAAAAATGTGCAGCTGCCATAGCTTTGCACCACACCAGTCCAGATTGCACTGTATGGGACCAATTTGGCATCCATTCTAATGGGAGTCAGTGACAGCCACACCATTAGCTCGGAAGAAAAGAAAACTTTCATAAAAAAGTCAGCCTGGAAACGCCTGAATAAACTTCAGAGCTTTTAAAACAGTTACTATGGAGTCACTATGGAAACAAGCAATGAGTTAAGCCAAGTGCTAATCTCAGTAAAATACAAAAAAAAGAATGCTTATAGTCATTTAGCTTCCTTATTGCAAGGCTTGCTGCTCAAACACAAGGTTGGCTTATACTCAGAAGTCCCAGTCGCTCTTTCCTTGCTCAAAAATACACACTAGTCTGCAGCTTAGCATACAATTAAAGGATAAATTCATCAAAACAGTCTAGAAGCAAAGTACAGTAGCAATGTGGGTCTCCTGCAAACCCATCCCACACA
This sequence comes from Caprimulgus europaeus, assembly GCA_907165065.1. The sequence continues at coordinate 36,707,005 of OU015529.1, read as the reverse complement.
CATTCGGGAAGAGAAACGAGTAGTCCTTGCATAAGTGTGGTTTCAAACAGTGGTTTGCAGAATCAGCAAGGAGTTTGCAGTCCAAGAGGTAAGTGGGCAAATGCATGCTGTAAAAACTCGTCTGCAGGCTTGAGCAACTACAGCTTCCCTTCAGGTCTGTCAGGTACAAAGGACACAAGGAAGCAATGGATACCACTCAGTCACGTAATCCATATCACACAAGCTGTTTGAATAGTATCCAATGGAATACATTCGTAAGGGTTAATTACAAGCTCGCATTCTGTGCAAGTCATGTTGCTGTTAAGCAGAGGCTGCCAGGGCTCTGGGAAAGCAAAGCGGAATTACTCATCCGCAAAGCAGAAAATTCACATCATTCACGTGGCCGTTGCCATGCATATATTGTTTTTTTCTTGAGGAAAGAAAGATGGGGCTTTGCAGGGGAAGGACCTAAAACTTTCCTTCCCCACCAGTCCGGTACTGCAATCAGCAGGAGATCAATGTGGATTAGAAATATTTACACACTGCTTGCTTATTAGTAAATAATGGGGAAAGAGAACATGAACTACACTGAAAACAGCTGTTAAAAACATTATTTAAACTGCTGCAGACTTGTTTCTGAACAGCAGCTTAAAGGATTGATACTAGGAAGAAGCAAAAGGGATACAGAACAAACTTTCAACCTGCAGAAATACGTGGTATCATTTTAAGAAGTATTTAATGTAGTGAAATTCAACCTGGCTTTTACCAGTATCCCAACATTAACACAAGCAGGCTCTGCAGACTTGTATACAGCCAACCCCAGAAATACAGTTGCTGCAGCACTGTTCTCTTCAGGCAGTCCCAGCAACATGTCCTAGTGCTGAAACCCATTTCTGTGAACACACAGCAGTTTCAGCATCTGATTCTTTCCACACTCTAGTATCCCCACTGGGAGCTCAAAAGCATACCCTAAAGTTGCTCACACCAAAAACAAATGACAGAGCATCTCTATGTGTATTAAAGAGGCATAGCCTGGTGGTGCACTGCCTTAAACATTATTCAGTGACACTGCATCAGGAAAAATAAGTCCTTTTCCCTGAGAACTTAGTTCCAACAAATTAAACCTTCCTCCAAGTGGTAAGCACCTAACTTTTCCAGTTTACGACAGCCACAACAAAACAGGTATTTGGAAATAATACTGGCACAAATATCAACCCACAAGCTGTTACTTAAACTATAAGCTGTTAAGTGAGCTTAAGTAAAATATTTTATGTCTCCCCTCAAAAATCAGATATCACAAACAAACACGCATGTGAAGCAAAAAAAACCCCAAACATTTATGAAGTGCAAGAAAACAAAATAATTTGTATGAAACTGAATTAGAGAAGTCAAGGAGAAAGAGATATCTGAATTTTTCAAAAGTTAATAAATTATACTTATGCCTCTAATGTCTCCTCCTTGACTCCAAAAATAATACTCCAATTTTTCTCTTTTTTCTCCCTCCAAACTTTGCCTGAATCAGTATGATGAGCTTTTCCTAGCAGAACAAATACAATTTAAAGAGGAAGGACAGATTTTACTTTGTTTCAGTAATTACCCCTCAGATGACAAAACTAGAATTTACTCAAAAATTCCTGTGGCCAGAATTTCATCATTCCCAAATGCATTAACAGAAATGCTTTTCACCTCCTTCCACATTACACAGGACACAAAGGTTAGAGGAGCATGACTCCTATCACTATTCCGACCCAGTTTCCTGCCAGATTGCTCATTACTTGTTCGTTATCTGTTAAACTCTGCCCTTTGGGAAGGGATGGAATGAGTAGTTAATTCATTACTAGTGAAATATCTGACGTTTATTAACGATGTGAGGATATCTTGCAAGAAGACATCAAGTTCAAATCTTCACATAGCAGTAGATCATACACTTAGGCTGAACACCATGACTGAAAAAGTGTACAGCTGACTGGTAAAAGCAAACTTATGGCCTCTGGCTTTTAAGAGTCCATTTCTGGGTGCTTCAAGTAACTGGTCACAGGAGAAGGAAAAATATCAAGGAGCTGCAGCAGTGTAAACATGAAATGCCAAAGAAGTTATTAAAATAATATTTTATTTTATGAATAAAAACTAAACATAATTAGGACATGGTTCTATTTCTTCTTTTTCCCCATTTCCTTTGAACTATTCTGATCATCTCTTTTTGAACCAAAGCCGTATCTACCATTCCTGTGCTGATCCTGCCACTCACTCTCCAGCTGTCTCAGCATTTCTTGTGTTAGAAGTCCTTCACGCAGCAACCTGTTGGCAAGAGATCCACGTCCATGGCTTTTCAGATCCTCCTGCCTTGTACCAGACCGATAGGCTTTCAAGTTCTTTGCTCTTCTTTCTCCTGGAGCCTCCACCGCAACAGAGAGAGCCTCTGTGGATTTTGCACCATGACGGTCTGGAACCACCCTGGTATCCCTCTTAGTCCTTGAAAGAGGAAAGTCTTCTGACACAACTTCTGCTGTGCCAGGAGCAACTGTAGATTGTGAAGCCCGGATAAGCTTTGTGATGTTGCAGACACCAACTTGTATAATGTCATCTAGTTTTTTCTGAATATCCCTTACAAGGACAGCATCAGGGAACATATCCATGAAGCGGTAACTGAAGAGAGGTAAAACAACACACAATTAAACCTTTTCACTAAAGGACTGCCGACTGGGACAAAAATGAGATACAGACTATGCAAAGTAAAAAAAAAAATAAAAAAAAAATTATTACATGTTGCATGGGAAGGCCACTGTATTTTAAGTGGCATTTCAGCTCCTCCAGTCCAGGATCACCTTGTTTCTAACCTTCTCTCTCTGTTAGTCACAAACTGTTCTCTGTAGAACCCATGACTTGCTCCCACAACACAGCTATATTTGCATTTGTCAAGATCCGCTAAAGGGCCAGCGGAGCCCACACTGCACCATATACACAGGCTCGAAGACAGTGCTTTTCTAAGACTGCAAGTCATAAACATTAGGGAAAAAATAAAAATCACTTTGAAGCACAAAAGAAAATACCTTAACCACAGATAGAGGTCAAAAACATCATGAACAGCTTCAAGGTGCACAAGTTCTTTGATGTTCTTTGGAGCAGCTAATGGCCATTTGGTGTGCCGACAGAGCCAATCAAACGTCAGAGGCTCATTTCTACTGAACTGTCTTGCAAACTGAAAAACAAATAGAGTCAGTGAAGTCTTCAGTTAGTCAGGAAAGAGGAAACCCCAAATGAGTTAAATTCCCTTGAGTCTGTATACATAGAATACTCCAGAAAATACCTGCTTTGTTTTACACCGCCCAAATGCCATACATTCTTTTACTTAATTACTCAACACAGGAGTCACCCCTCCTTTCCAGGGCCTCATTAACACAATTTGTCCACGGGTCATGCACAGAGTTAAGCAACAAAAGTATAGAGCTATCCAGAAAAGCATAACACTGAAGGCATATGATTTCATCTAGCAAAGCAGATGGACTTTGTCTTTTTTTCTTCTCCTGCTCCTATTCTTTTAACTACCTTGTTTCACAATCTCCAGGGTTGAGAAAATGTTAGAACTGTTCCCTGACTTTGGAAACAGAGTACTTGCAACCCAACCAGAGTAATCTACCCTAGAAATCAGCCCTTCTGAAACCTAGACATCTCAGCTCTTCTACTGACAGATAAACAAGCCAAATAAGGTTTACATTTAAAATTTTCAAAAGCATTGATGACTTGGAATAACTGCTTTCTAATTCCTTGATACCAAAAGGTTGGTTGTCTGGGGTTTTTTGCCAAGGAATGGGACTAAAATTCACACAGGCACTCACAACAGCCTACCTCCCTCAACACCACATTATGCCCCTCTGCACTTTCATTACTTGGGATCCAAATGCTCAGCATTTTCTTAATAAAACACTTCCTCCCCCCACCCCCCCTCCCAACTCTTTAAATCAATTGCTCACATTAAATAGACTATTATTAGCCATTTATGAAAATCATAGGTCTAGTATGTGTGACATGTAGGCACCACATCAGTTTCATTTTTACACTACTTCATTTAAAATGTTTAATGCAGTCTCTAAAAGAGGACAAAGGCAATACTGTCTAACAAAGTAGCAGTCCCAAACAAAATTATTAATCCTGAAAAACTGAAATCAGCTGACTACAAATTCCTCAAAATAATCACTCTGGGGGCACAGTGGAAAACAGTTCATTCAGTCCTGAAAAGTGGAATGACGTAATTATGAGAGCAACTTACAGTGCTGTATTTTCTGGGGTTTAAACTCTATATAACTGTGTTATAACATCAGCAATCACATTCTTTTCTTTTGTTGACAAGCTAACAACTTGAAGCAACAGTATCTTGGTTTTTAAGGACTACTTCTAGACACACTGCAGCACAAAGCTTAACAGTGCACCAGTGACTACATAACGCAATTCTGATCTCTCAGATCAAAGATCACCTGCAAGGCAAGCAGTAGGATTCTCTGAGGAAAACACTAGAAAAGCTAACCAAATTTTAATTTACATCACAAAATGAGAATCAGTTCTCAGAAATAAAAAGCTTTGGCCAATAAATGGTGAAGAATGCAATTAAAAAAAAAAATCTCCAGCTATTTTATATTACTACCTGTGAGCACTTTAAGAATGGTCTCAAATGATGACCTAACAACAAAACCTACAATAAATATAGCAGCTAGATACAGTCTCAATGCATCAAGACCCACTCCCTCCAATTTAAATGTCACTTTTTGGAGGAAAAAAATAACTGACCTTCAACAACGTGGTACACACAAACGGTTCTTTTCTGTTCAAGGGTGCAGTGCAGAACACATATCGTGATCGCAAATTTAGTGGAATGTGCTGAATCATATCTGCTAGAAATTTAAAGTCATCAATATTGCAGACAAAGTAAAGCCCATCGACTTGTGAGAGACTCACAAAAATATCCTGTGAAAATATAACCAAGAGAAAAGGACATTATTGCAGGAGAGGGTTGTTAAACTTTGTATTATCAAACCAAAACATGAATTAGTGTTTCAAAGGCTAGTCATACTGAAAGAACAGTTAAAAATATCAAATTCAATCACAGTAATAAAAAAGGGGGCAAGGGAGCTCCCTCTACTCTTTTAACAGGATTTTCATAAAATTCTCTAACATAGGATCAGAGAAGACATAACACACACTATGCTTTATTTAAGCATTTTCAATTAGTCCCCTAACTAAGAAACAGTGTTCTGAAAGTGTACATTTTAGTTACAAAGAACACCACCACAGGAACCAGTTACTACTACACTTAAAACTTGTTCCAGGTTTGTCACTTAGCATGACCCAAAATGCTAACTTTACAGCCTAAAATTTAATTAACTCAGGTAATTTTAGCCCAATGTCAGGAACAGATCTATTTTACGAAGAAAGAAATCACAAGATAAATACAGTATTGAAATAGAGGAGTTCAAAGAACACCTAAAACATAACCAGGGTTTGGAGAAACAGGACATAGCACTGTGTATTGCAGGGGAAATTTTTATGGGCCCCGAAAATTGTCCATTGTAGATCTTCAAAAGTTTGTGGTTTTTTTTTTCTTTTAAATATCTTTAAAAAAATACTGAGTTTCTTAATTAGGTATGTGACTGAATACTAAAGAGACCAATAACATGTTTTTTTTAATCTTAATACTTCTATGCTAACTCAGAAATTCTCAGTAGTAAAATTCTAAAGATGTGCTGCTACCCTACTAGCCTACATCTTTCAGGGAGGTCGCCAAGTATAAGCTTTTACCTTGAGGTTAGACTTTGCTATATAACAGCACATCAGCAGAGAACAATAATACACATTTAAATCCATGGAAGATGCTAAGAATTTCTCAGTGTACTAAAGATAATTATACTATTTTTTAAATACAGCATTGGAAGCTTTATTTCTACTTTGACTGATTTAGGCACTTCCAAAAATTCTACTATCCAGCTAATGATGAGATCACATAGATCCCACAAAATATGTTTTCTTGAAGTCAAGCAGATACCGTTTTACCATGAAGTCCAAAGAACCAGAAAAAAAGTCAGGTAGCTCTCAGATGTACAGAAGTCTGACATGACCAGCCCAGTTTCCCAGGAATTTTCACATAAATTTATCAAATTCAATCTCTAATATTTTCAGGCTGAGAGCAAAAAGTCTACATTTAAAATACAGGAAAGGTCACATGAAAAGGTTGTTGCACACACTTCAACATGTATAAACATGTTTACACACTTAAACAGCTTTCAAGTTTATTATAACACAGAAAAGTTTAGCATTCTAAATATATTTGCAGTCACTGCTGTGGTAGAAAGAAGAATCCAGCTGATAAAAGATACACACAAGGCTGTCTCTTAGGTTCCCAAAGTCCGTGTTTGTGCAAAAACAGTGACTAAAAGCAATGCTTGATTTTTAAGGTAGAAGCTAATATTTTGACCATTCTTACAATTAGATTGGAGAGGGTGGCATCAGGGAGATGATAAGCAAACATTTCTATCTGCTCAGGAGTCGGATGCAGGCCAGCTGCCTAAAGAGAAAATAAAGAAAAATATTTCCATTAATTCTCAATATTTTTCTTAAGTTAGTGCATCAGAAACAAAATCTGGAAAGACAAAACACAAGAAACTTAAGCACTCTATAGAGTCCAGTTTATTTAGCACACTTATCTGGAACTTAAGAACTTCTGTGTTTGAGGTTTTAATACTTAAAAGAGCAGCTTCAATATAAATGAAATATTGCAAGACTCCAAATGGGACATACGTGCAAAGTCACTCCAGGATGACACAATCCATTTTTATTAATAAGTTGTAAACAGACAAAAGGAAAAAATAATTTGAGATTAGAACATAATAAAACGCCTCCAGGGCACGTGTGTACAAACTGGGTACTGAGCCTCTCACCTTCACAGGGCGCACAGGCTCACTCAAAATTTCCTTCAGCTGCATAAGGTCGCCACGATGCATTGTAGTGACTTCTCCTTGTTTGAAGGATGAGCCATAACGCCCAGCTCTGCCTGCGATTTGTAGAGCCTGAGAAGTTGTAATGGAGTCTATTTCCTTTTCTCCTTTCTCATTGACACTTGGCTTTACTATAGAGTTAAAAATTATTCTCTTTATACACCTGAAATATTTGAACAAAAACAAAGAGGAATCCTTTTTTGCAAATTATTTCTAAAATACAACTTTTACTATGGAAGAAGGAAAGGTGTTTGTCTTGTTTTGTTGGGGTTTTTTTGAGCTTTTCCCCCCTTTATAAAGTAAGGGACCACAGATACTAGTTATGGACACAGTGTATTCAAAAGGGCAGCATAAGACTACTGGTTAGTTGCAGGAGAATCATCATCCTTACACACTTCAATCATGTTCTAACAGGGTCCCAATCCATTCATCATCACCTGCGTCAGTAGTTTATAGCAATGTGACTGCATTGCCCTCAGCAACAAAATATTTCTGAAACTGGACCGAACAGAAACAACAAGAGACTGATATTCTGACAGCCTAGCACATCTGACTCCAGTGAATCAGAAGGATCTTAACAGTGCCTACTATCACACAGAATTAGGCCAAGAGAGCCATTTAATTCCTAGAATCAGTTTTAAAAATAAAGGTAGTTCTACACAATCAAATTCATCACTACTTCAGAATCAAAATGTACGTACTGTTATCTATACATCGCAAATATCTAGCCAAATTAGTTAAGCTGGGGAGAATTAATGCATGTATCAAACCCCTTCCCCTGCCCCCCCCCAAAAAAAAAGTCATACCATAACCTGCTCCAAGTACTTACAAATTTAGTCCCATTCCAATTGCATCTGTAGCAACTAAAATTTTGCATGGATCATCAGGATCATTGAATTTCTTCGCCTGTTCAAGTTTTGTTCCTAACAGAATAACAAAACACTTCATATAGTAAATTCTTAGAAAATAAAGACAGAAAGTATCACTAAGTCTGATGCCTTTATGATAGGCTAAAGGGGGAAAAAAATGCTATTTGATTGGTATTTGGCTATTGTTGGGGGAAGGAAGCAGGAGAGATTTAAATAATTCCCAGAGCTGTGGATAGACCTCATTTAATTACATCTATCTGAAGATAAACATTAAGTACATAACAAAGGTCTAATCCCAAGATTAAAACACCAGTCAGCGAAAGTTGATTACTTTCTCTAACAATATACAGAGATGCAAAACTAGGAAAACTTGTACTGCTTAATTTTTAAAGTTTTTCTAAGAAAGTAGCAAGAAGCAGAAGGTTCCCTTAAAAATATAAGGAAGAGGGCTTTACCTGGTGGCAGACTGCCATATATGACGGCACATTCTAATCCTCTGGCTTCAATCTGTCGACTCACAGAGTAAATGTCATTCTTACTGAAACAGACAATGCAGTCCCCAGGCTGGAGGTTATCTAAGGATTCTAAAGCATAATCCAGCACAGCAAGAGGAGTGAGTCTCTTGTAGTTCCGGACCTAGAATCAAAGGACTTGTCAAAGATTTTTTTTTTTTTTTTTAAATAAAAATTTCCTGGTGAATATCAGTCAGTACGGTTATTATCACAATTGATTGTAACACTGAGGGACCTTTCACAGTCCTGAAAGGAAAATTACTGGGTAGAGGGTGATATACACCTTATGCACTTGCATACCTGCAGTGCTTCCCAAGCTGAGAACTATATGGTCTTTTCAAGAAACAGAAGAACATTTTTACATGTAAACTAGATTCAAATGAATAAGTATTCAGGCTATGCAGCAAAACTATCAAGAACTGAGAGTCTTGTTTTCACTGAGTCATCTGAATGCTGTAACTGGTCCCTTTTCAGAATCACATGCCCCACCGCACACAGATATATAAAGCTACAGCTAATTCCCCAGGAAATCATGCAGGCTGGACTTTTTTAGGACCAAATTTTATGCTTTTAAATACTTTTCAAAAAGGAATCTTCCCAAGAAAAATAAATATTTGTGACAGTAAAGTTGAGTTTCAGAGATCTTTCAATCACTTTCTTCTGCAGGTCTTAGCTCTTTTAACTTCTTTCCTCACCATATGGAGAAAACCTATCAAGATTCAGTAACTTCAGGGAGAGAACTATGTCCTCCAGGAAGAACAGAACTGTAAAGAAAGCTCCTAAAGAGCCATAGCACTCCTTGGTGGGAACTCAGCAAAGCACTTACCTTCTTTAAGCAAAACAGTACCACTAAAAAACAAACAAACAAAACTAAACAGCCTTGCAACATCTCCTTTGGTTTACAGGAATTGAGAACATTTTAACAAGAACTCCTGCAAGAATAAATTTGGTCAGTGATATCCCCAAGAAACACTATTTTTTTGTGTGTTTTCCATCAAGGAGAACCTGATGTTCTGTCAGTAACTTTACAGAATTAAAAAGCTTACTTCAACTTCCTCCCCTGTAGTATACATGAGCTCTGTCACCAAGTCAATAGCAGCAGCTTCTCCACAAACATGGATTTCTTCCGCACAGAGTCCTGCACAAGATCCAATGAAACAAAATGAAAAATGTTACATATTTTAGACAACAGTAGCTTTAGCTGACTCTTAAGGTACCCAAAAATTACATTTTACTTGCTAAACACATCAACGAGGACTGTATTTCACCTCCTCAGCATCTCAAATCAGTACCTAAAGCCTCTCCCACAATACATTACTTCCTTGGAGCTGCTCTTGATCTCCTATCAGCAACTGATGCTTCGAAATTAGAGCAGCTAATACCTTGTTGCATCCTCTCAGCCAAACAAGTGGTACCCTCAACCACTGAACAAAATGGTGCAAAGCTTTGAGTATGTTTTATTTGCTACTAATGTTTTACTGACTCTCAAATCACAGCAGAACTGAAGAGCTTTGTTCTCTTCATGACCGTCTAAAATTATTAATACGTCTCTAATGCAATCAGAATAGAAAAAGGAAAAAGAATATAAAAGAAAAAAATAGGAGGTAGGGAAAGTGTAATTAATCATCCTGTTAACCTTAGCATCAAAAGTAGTGAAGGGAAGGGCAAAGGTGAGAAACTGGATTCCAAACTTCTGTTCAAAATCTGAGGAAAAATGAGTTTCAAAAATTCCTCTTGAAAAATTCTAAAATTATCAAAAGGAGCATTCTCCTGAGAATTTAACAGATCAATGTAGCTCTGTAAATGAGCCATTTGAAATTAACACTGTAAAATATTTAATGTTTGCCATGTTGCCATACATTTAACAATATCTCTTCATAACAAAATCTCTGAAAAGTTGTGTTGTTTTAATTGAACAAAAAAGCATATTTCTAGAAAATAATCAGTGTAAAAGGACAGAGCACAGTGTAACAACACCAAAACTCTGTATTATCCAAAGAGGCAAAACTAAAAGAGGCATCTGTATAACTTAGAGAACAAAATTTTTTTAAAACACTAAGTAAAACCACCTGACAGGTAACTTGCTGCCATACAGGCAAATCCTTTGAGGCAGAATAACTCTCTCACTCATTGTGAGAAGACATATGAAGAGACATCACAAACAAGCTTACCTAGAAGGGCTCTTGTCCAAGCCCAGCCTCTGGCAGGATCTCTGATCATCTGAATTTCATCAATCACAGCAACTTCATCTTAAAACAAAAAAGAAAAATATGACGAACCAAGTAAGAGCATCTAGAACAGCAATACAACACAGGAAGGAACTCAAAGGCTTTCTAGAACAGGTTGCTCAAATCAAGTTAATCCTCTACCACCAATAAGCTACTCTAAGATGATCCAGGTTTTATTAATTGCTCTAACATAGTTCAGAAATTGTTCAAATAAAAATGAAAAGGAATAGCTCACCTACTTCAGAGCCCAAGCAATAATACACATAAAGATACTACAGATATGACTGAAACAATTATGTATACATACAAGGTGTATTAGTGCTGCACATTTCAATGGTGCAAGCAATATGAGGAGCTTGTCTGGCATCTTCATTGGCATATACACGCTCTTCTCCTGTCACCAAGTCACACGGCACATTCTAAAGGAATTCAGAAAACTCATGTTAAGTTTCTTCAATGTAACAGAATCCCCTTTCCAAAGGGGAAAAAAAAATCCATTTCTTAAAGTAGCTTCTAAGAGCATAATGGAAGCTAGCCAGAGAATAACTACTCAGCCTTTTGTGACTTATGCCCTGTATTTAAGTCCCATAAGACTGAAGGGCATAACGAAGAGGTAATATCTGTAGTTAGATGCCCTCCCATACTCCTCCAGGAGATTACAGCTTCCTCTGAGCATTTCAGAGCTCTCACATCTGCAACAAAAGAACTGTCAGAAGAGCTGTAGTACAAGGGGCTCATAAAGCAAGACCCAGCAGTGAAGGAGCCTTGCAAGCTCCAGCCTCCTCCAGTTCATCTGGTGATTGCCCTGTTGGGTGTCTCACCTGCTGCCTCACATTCACACAGCAAGAAATCATGAGGACCAGCTGTGAGAGACAGCAGGGGCCACCACTCTCTGACAGCTCTACACTCACTGAATCTCAGGCAGATGCCTACTCCTCCTCTATCTACAGCCACCTGTAAAGCCATGCAGGAAGCCCTGTTTAAGCCTCCAGGGGTGGCTTGATCCATGAGTAGCCAAGTGATCCATCACTGCCACATGAAAAGCCCTCATATACACTAAACACATGGGAAAAAAAGTGCAGTAACTCTATGAACAAGGAACATCACTACACGGTATCCACATTCACTATGCATTGACTCTCCTGTCTCCTAGGACAAGCCAGTCTTTCTTATGTGTTGCATTGAAAGATCAATAAGAATTAGAAATTCTATACGATAGACTTAGCAAAAAAAAAAAAAGAGAAATCACAAGATCATTTGGTAAACTCCACTGTACATTGTACATACACACTATGCTGCATTAAGGTGATGTGTTACTGTAATGCTTCAGAACTGGTGTAGTTCTGTGCAGCTGGAAACACACTGGTGAAGAACCTTCAAAAAGATGCTGAAAGCAATGAAAAAAGTACTAATGAATGCTTCCTCTAGGGACCTGATATAGGGCACTGCTTTCAAATCAACACCTCTGAAGCTGAAGAGCTTTTTATTAGATGGTTGAGTGAAATACATTTAAACATTGAAGCAGAAGGCTGAGGGGAGCTGAGCAAGGGTAATTTCTTGCGTACAAGCTACAATAAATTAAGTAATGGGCAAAAGAAGCCACAGTTTCCACACTGAAAAAGCTAATAGTAGAATCTGGCTAAACCCAGGGAGGGAAAAACTACAGGGAAATGGAGGTAGGTTACAGGGATGATTGCACAGCATGTGCTTTGGGGAAACTGATGCTTCATTTGGGGAAACAATGTTCCATTCCACACACCTAAAGCAGAAATCCACAAGTGGTATTCACATGAGCTGACACTACTGCAAAGCAAAGGCACCCATTCAAGCAACTACAGTACTTTACAAACATGCATTCATGACACTGTTCCAGCACTAAGGATGTAGGTAAGTAATATAACATACTGACAGCATCATTACTCTTTTGGAAGATCTCATGAGCCAGAAGTTTTAGTGGACCGCAGTAAATTCCAGATTTTGCTGACAAAAATCTCTGGATAGCATGGTAAGTTTTTCCACTGTTTGTAGGACCAGCATGGAATATTATCTTTCTCTGAATAGCCCTGGCATCTGGATACCTAAAACATACACAAAAAGTCAGATCTGTTGAACCTTTATCTAGTGTTCTGGGTACTGATTCAGGGGAAATTGCAAATTACCTTAAATATTTACTTATTAATAGGCTTTTTCATATGTGTTGAAAGCAGAAAGACCATGTGTGGTAGTCTGGGTGGATTCACCCTTTTTGCTTGCTTTTCTACACAGCAAAACCAGGGCACCATGTTCTCAAATAGAGACAGTATAAAGAGGTTACTTGTCTTACACATTCACCTTCTACATTATACAAGGCTTTCAAAGTTTTAGAGTGGAATTAATACATTGTGTTTTAAATAACTCTCATTACTGTGGTCTCTCTCCTTGAGTATATTAAATTTTTAATATTCTGGCATGCCACCTCCCAAACCGATACAGCCAGAAGGCAGCTTTCTGGAAAGGCAATGCCAACTCAACGACTTTCATAGCTGATATAATTTTATTTTCCTTTTAATTGATGGCAAAATATCTTGTAACAAAGATAAGAATTCCCGACACAAATTATTGTAAAAACAGAGAAATTAAACTTAAAGCATAATGCAATTATACATTATAAAGCTTAAGTCCACAGACTACAAAATTCTATGACTCTAAGAAAAGAAAACACTGCAACCATAAGCACACTGACCAGTTGGGTGGCAACCTTAGATCACTGATCTTGCGCAGATCATCCATACAGTCCAGCATCGGAAAGATTTGCTTTGCATGTCTCAGGAAAAATGGAAAGAGATCATCCACGTGACCTAGAAGACAAACCCTTTTAAGAAAGTTTGCATGCTTGTCTGAAGGCCTGTATCTCCATAATAAACTTAAAAAAAAATTTTTACTACTTCCATCACACACTTACGCAATTCTTTCAACTTCTGGCTTCCTACAAAATTCAATAAATATCTCAATGGCAGAAAGGTAAACTAACTGGAGTACACAGACTCATTAAGAAATGTAATACAAACATAACAGTATGAAAAAAAAAATATATCTCATTTTGGTATATTCACTCTGGTTAGCCTACATGTCTAGAGAATTTCTAAATAAAAATGAGAAGCTATAGAAAAGATGAATGAGAAATAGCTTTTCTGTCCCAAGATTTTAGCCTTTTGAATTTAAATTCATGTGCTTCCTTCGAATAAAATAAAATAAAATAAAAGCTTCTAAAATGCTTTTATAAATAAACAGATAAAAATAGAACAGTTTGCAACTTCTCTAAGCTACTAAGACTTGGGATCCTGGGTCAAAATTGTAAGCCTACAATTGCTAGGTAAGAAAACAAAAATAGACAAATCAACTCAGAAAAGACACATAGGTTCACTCTTCTGAATGTTTGCAGAGTAGACATGTGGCCTTAAAGGTGTCATTTCAGGTCACACTCCAATTGTCCAGCTCTTATAGAATTTTAAATTTTAAAGAACTATATGGATCTAAAAAACTGTTACTATCAAACACACACACACACACAGAAAAGCAGTGTTTTGTTTTAAATTGAGAATTAGTATTTAATGAATCAAAATTATTGTGAAAAATTTAAAGAAATTTAAAACTGTAGGATTTTAAATTATCCTCTTTGGACAAGCAAAACTCAACTAAAAAACTTCAAAATTCCAACAATTAACAACCCTTTACACTCCTACATATGTGAGTTTTAAGGCATACATAAACAATGTTCATATATAAGTGAATAAGGAGTGGAAGTGAGGAAATCATGTGGAAGATTTTATGCACAACTAATACAAAAAGACACTTCAAATTTCGCAAGATAGTAAACATTTAAAATCTACACATTTACATTTTAATGAACGGCCACTGTAACCTTTAAAATACCTTTATTAAAACGTGCAAAAGTTCTGCAGCTCAGACTGTGGAGAAGGCTGGTTTTGCTGTTACCAGCTAGCATCACCACTTAGTTACACGCCATTGATTACAATACACGATGCAGTAAGGAAGCAAACAACACTCATTTCTATTAGTGCCACACAGAAACAGAGCACAGTCACAGAGCTGTATTCCCAAACACCTTAAGCCACCTGGCCAGGAGAAAGCTCTCAAAGTGCCCTCTAGTGACTACTGAATTTTTAAGAAAGGTATAAACTGAACAGTACTGTTTTCACTTCAGCAATGAATAGATGCTATAAAAGAGGCTGCTTCTTGCTAAGACCTCCATCTCTTTTGTTTCCACTTCAGAAGATTTAAGGACAGAACACTCCATAGGATAGGCACAAATGTTTCTGAAGGGGAAGCAGTGATTTTTAACCTCTTTCACAGGATAGTAGGAGGGTCCACAGGTATGTAGGTAAGCATATAGATCAAAAACAAGAAAAAAAATGCATATTTTATTTTACAAGCACTCTAGACACTTACCTGCATCACAGCATATATCATTGAGAATAATATGCAAATCAGCACTCACAGAACTGGATTCCATTATATACTTCCTAAAGCTTATAAATGCTTGGTGAAACAGGCGAGCTGTAAGAAAAAGGAACAAAGTGGATGCGACTGGGATCACAAAACTGTATTTGTAAACACCCGACAAAACACTGACGTAGTCCATTAAAAATCTATCCCTTAATATGACATATTACAAGTAAATATAAAGGTTATTTGAACTGAGTGACACAGACAATCTAAACAAACAGTGTCATGAGACCCATAAAAGATCCAATCTACCTAATACTGTATGCAAATAAAAGCAATTTTGCATTAAAAAAAAACTTGTAATATTTTCTTACCATCTAATCCATTTTCTGCTCCTAGTCTTTGAATTTCTTTTCTTTTGTAGAACTTATTTAAGTTTTTTAGAACTTCACCTGGAGAAAGAAAGTAACATTTTTTTAGTTTGCTTAAAGTTAAATCAATTCTGCTGACCCAAAGATCATAGCTCATAATCTCATTACTTTGGAGACCGGGAGTCCTTGCCATGCTGAACAGGCTCAAATAATTTCTCCTTAAATTAACACAATCAATGAATGATTGAGCCTTCTGCAGAAAAGGACAATCTTAAACTGCAGCAGAGTAAGAACTGTCATGAAGATGAGGTCACTATTTGAGAGACACTCTCCTTGGTACTTGATAGGAAAGCATAAAGGTGGGAACCTGCAGCCAACATGTTATGGAACAAACTAATTAAGGTTTTGAGGTGTTTTCTGTCTGGTTTTCATTGGCACCTATCAGGAAACAGCAGGTTTTAATACAAAAAGTAAATCTGCTTAAACTACTCAGTGACAGCTTTTACTAAACATCCTGAGTCCATACTGCTTTCAAGACACACTCTCCAGAAAGATCAGGCAAACCAGATGCAGTATTTCCTATTTCTCAGGTTAAATAAAGGAGGGGAGAAGAAAATATAGATTTGTTTGTGTAAGATCTCTTATTATAAAGTTTAATAGTTAATAAACCCATTCCCTCCCCTGAAAGGCAAGATCAGAATTGCAACAAAACTGTATTTACCAATGTACACTCTGAATTTAGTTCATTAAATGTTAGTTAAATTACAGTGCCAAAAATGTGTCCCCTCTCCATCTACAGCAGATCAGAAATACACAAAAATCTAGCAAATATCATGAGCACCTATTCAGAAACTTATGTTATTCTTAAAATTCAAGTCTACAAACCCTGTATTACAAAATGCTAGGACTGATGCATAACAGCACACCCCTGGTTTGTCAGCACAAGCCACTGGACATAACACTGCCAAGCTCTGCTCTCTGCAATTAACTCTGTAACTCTTTCAAGTCTCTGCCGTGACATGGAAAGCTTCTCATGAGATCAGCCTGGCCTCTCTTTCTAAAAAAGCTATCATCTAGAACAGACATAACCCACTTTGCATAATAAAAATCATCAGGTGACAAGAATACAGCAAAGTTCAACTGCAGACAAAGCCAGAAGCAGGAGAGCAGTGGCTACATCCCATACCCCGTGCATGGTCACAGTAGTCTATTAACAGATTAATTCACAGTCTGAAATGTTTGCAAAGGGAACTAAGCAAGGTGCCAGCAGGCTTGCATTTACTACGCAGGCATCCATACTCTCATTAGAAAATGTTAAAGGGCCCAGAAATAAAAGACACATTGGAAAACACTATATGAGAAGAAAGCACAGGGCTAAATTATCTTCAGAGCTTCCATAAGAAGTTGTAACAGTAACACACCACCAGTCATGTAGCTAAATTCACAACCTACTGGCCTTACTACAAGATGAAAAGGTCAATGTCAGAACACTTGTTACTATCCAAGGCAACATGACATTGGGACCATCGCAGCCAAGGTCACAATCCTTCCGAAGCACAAATACTTGTCTTACCAATAAGGTATATCAAAACAAAACAAAGCTGGCATTGCAGTCCAGCTAGACATGCCCACATTAGCTTAACCCAACTGCACACAGCACTATCTATTTCTACAGCAACAGCTAGCAATCAAGGTACATACTCAGATGTGTCCTCTGCTTCTACCATTATCCTTTTTACCATCCGCTCCTGTTTTAAGATTTCCCTTTCTTTACCATTTCCTCATTCTATAACAGTATTTTAGCTCTAACTCCTCAATTACTTTGACTTCTCAGCAGCATTTTTTAAGATTCTGTGTAAGAAGATGGCCTGACTCTGCAGTTAAGTTCAGAAATTATGCAGTTAGCCCCCAGCCTATCAGGTTCATTTAGATGTTTCAGCTCCACTTGCAGGAAGACTTTTCAGCCGTGTTCCTGCATCTGAGACAACAGTTCATTTCAGTAAGCCTGTATGCTACCACTGCAGCAGCTGAACTGCTTTATTTTAAAATTTCTCCAGAACTATTAGACTTCCATTGTCCAGTCCAAGTGACTTTGTGCATCTAATTAATCCACTTGTTCAGGCACCTCCTGTTTTTGACGCATGAATTGGTGACACCACCTCGTCTCTCCTAGCTTGCATTTCTCACCAGTAAGCACAGCCCTGTGGTCTGACAGAACTGACATTCAATATGACAACTGAGTATTAGGGCTCCACATCAACAATCATATAAATGATTCTGTGAAGCCACATGGCACAAAGTGTTGATCTTTCATACATTATGATTTCTGTTTACATTTATTTAAATACGGATAATGGATGATCTCCATACAGAAGGCCCAGCATCAAACCAAACCTGATTTGTGCTGCCCACTGACCTGGCAACATTCAAGCCCGGTATTGAAGATCATGAAGCCAGGTACCAATCTTTCCCTTTCTGTATTTTTAGCAGATCACCTACCTTTATGACACCCCTATCTTCTCTCATTCCTCTTTACACTCCTTTCTTTTGATACTACATGCACAAGCAGATCTCTTGGCCCCTTTCACCCTCCTATCTAAGTTTAACATCACAGTTGCTTTTTTGTCTTCTTTTTTTTTCACATAACTGCTGCTTAGATACTTCACTATAATGTGCTCATGTGTTACCTAGTCACTCAGCAATTAGCTTGTTTGATAAGGCAATCATACAATGGGTTTAGAAAACAACTACTTAGATTTTAAAACCAATTTCATGTTGTTCTATTGTTTCCCTATAATCTCTGTAAGAAAAGCTCAAAAACAAAGCTTCTTCTAACTGTAACTTACTTAATACACCACAATTGAAAGCATACATCACCACTTATAAGGATCTACTACCTATGATGTCATAGAAATTATATGCAGCCGTGAATGAATTCCACTACAGGCCAGTAAGCAGCAGGTTTGTTATAAAGGTTTTGCAAAAGTAAGCTTCCAAGAAGGCCTCTGTTATATTGACAGTGTTTGACTAGTGTGAAAACTATGATCGCTGTCTCACTTCAGCAAGTAGCAAGGTAGTAAGATGATTCACATTGGAATTATGTGCACTGTAAGTAACAAGGTTTCTTCACAAGCTGCCATCAGAAAGCCTATAAATACAAATTTTTCTTTATGTAATCTAGTTCAGTATTTGGCAGTAGAATCTGAAAGAGCATCTTCATTCAAAATATCCAAAACCCAAATGCATGATAATGTGTGTGGTCAGAATCTGGCAAGGGGAAGAAGAGGAAGAGTAGTTAATTAAAAAAATGGATGGTATTTGCTAAGGAAAGCCTCATGCAGTTTCCTTGTTAACATTATTGATGGGTTTCGAAATACAAGTTTACTGAAGTAACAGAGAGAGAGACCACTACAGGCCAACAAGCCAGACAAGCACCATACTGGTTGCCCAGCTGGTATTCCTTGCAAGTCTCACATGAAAGAACTTCAGTTTGTTTGAAGTAGTTAATTTTCACCTGTGGGAACATAAATAATTTTAGTCAATCTATTCTCTCACAAGTTAGCAGAGACCAAACAGAATCTATACTTATTTTCCCAGAGTATTTTAGTTGTACCTTTGAAGAAATCCCACATAACCACTTACCTAATAATTGAGACAACAAGTAATGTACAAGTAGGATGCCACTACTCATGTTTATTGGCATCTGAGGAATGCACTACTAATATAAGCCAACACTCAAAAGACAAGTCTGAAAACAACACAGATTCTTTGCATTTCAGCTGCTCTGGATTTTTCCTCCTGGATAGATTTTTTTTTTTTTAGCTGTCAGGAACAGGTAGTCTTTTCTCAGGGGCTCTGAACAAATTAAGATCATTTTCCCATGCTTCTTATACCTGGAGTTCATACAAATAATATACCATCAGAACACTAAATTAAAAGAATATATGAAGGAAAAAAGTGTCCATTTTCACCCTGGGATCACCAAACATCAAAAGGATCAAGAACTTACTTCTTATTTACTGAGTCTTTAAAGATTAGATCTAGCTTCTGGCTCAGCCAGATAAAATAAGACCTTTCCTGAGCGTGGATAAAGAATGAACAGGATGTACAATTTATAATTAAAGAAAAGGAAACACTGAAAAAGCAGTTACAACTCATTCAATCATTCTTGATATAAATACATATAAAGACATCAAATACCAGAAGGGTAGAGCACTTAAAGGCCAACAACAGAATTTCTTCTGTTTCCACTTAAACATAAAAAACTTAATGTGTCAAGTAAAGTAACAGGATATATACCTATCAAATAAATAAAAGAGAATCATAAAATATTGAGAAAGATGTTATTTTATCTCAAGACTGAAGTTCCTATTCTGCTTCTGACATACTCAGCAGCTCTCATAAGACAGAGGGCACTGAAGCAGACAGTTCCTGATACAACTTTCCCCAGGTGATACACAGAAACCTGCACTTACACTTACTTGCTCGTACTTTCAGATGTGCAAAATCAAGAATACACAAACAGACCTGCTATACTTGTTTCTATCACTGGTGGCTAATATTATGGAATGCTTTCTGATTTTGATCTCAGCAAATTCACACACAGATGATGCTCTTCTGTATATAACACCAATATTGGAGAAAACTATGACTTCTAAGTTGAGGTACAGTTATGGTTTCGGAATGCCACAAGATTTCACTTTTGCTGTGGAATCTGCCCCCGTCCCAAGCACCTTTATCCTGACAGTGCTGAAACAGGGAGTGGAGGAAATAGGTCAACAGATTTTTCCTCCACAAAGAGCAGGCCTAAGGGGCCTTGGTAAAAACCTCACTATGGGCCGTATGACCTCACCTGGCAGCTTTATCCCACCCTCACCTTCGCGGCACGAGCAGCTACACCGGTCAGACAAAGCGCAGGGGAAGCCCCTCTGCCCTCAAGGGGTAAAACCCCGGGAAACAACCCAACCCGAACGGAGCGGCGGGGGCCAGACAACACCCGCCGCCAGGGCCGGGGAGCCCGCCAATTCCGCTCAGCCCTCACCGGGACCCAGCTGCCGCGGCCCGAAGGATCCAGCCCGGCAGGCGGGCACTAAGGGGCAGCACGCCTCCGGGCCCAGCGGGGAAGACAGCGGCCAAAGCGCACGCCGCCCCTTCCCGCCGCCGCCTCACGGCCGCCCGCACTCACCCTTGTCCAGGGGTCGCGTGAGCTCG
Source organism: Caprimulgus europaeus (assembly GCA_907165065.1). The sequence continues at coordinate 36,686,406 of OU015529.1, read as the reverse complement.
GCGCCCACATCTTCCTCGGCCGCGTCATCGGCAGGCTTCAGCGGCACGGGCACGAAGAGGGAGGTGTCGGGGGCCCGGGAGCTCCCGTCCCCGCCGCCTGAGGAGGAAGAGGAGGACGCGGCGACGGCAGCGGGGCGCAGCCGGGCGGCGGCGGCTCCGCCATGGCGGAAGACGAGCCCGGCGCGCGCCGGGAGCCGCAGCAGCGGCCACGCGCACCGCCTCATCGGCAGCGAAGGGCAGGGGCGGCGGCGCGGGGCCCACGCGTCATCGCGCGGCGACTGCCGGCCCTCGCGCCCTCCGCCGCGCACGCGCAGCACCGCCCGGCGGCAGGCCCGGAAGCGGTCGCGGTGCTACGGTGCGGAAACGGCGTCAGGGGCCGCGCCGGAGCCCGCCCGGTCCGTCTCTCTGCCGTTACCGGCGAGCCCGAGCCAATGACGAGACGAGCCAGGTGTTAGTGAGAATAACGCAGTTTTAATAGTTCAAAGAGAAGCTCAGGCTGTTTCCCGTTTATTATACATGGTTGCACAATCTGAGGCTAGTTAAATACAATCAAGTTTTTCAAAATCTCTTGGAATCAGTTCCAGATTACAACATGCAAGTGACCATGAAAATATTTGGCTTTTTACTTTAAATTTCTGAACAGGCACTTACATGAGGGAGTTAAATTTGCTCTCATTCAAAGATATCTGCGTTAGAAGTACCCTAGCATAAAGTACACAGTCTTTGCTTTATCAAAGTGCCACAGTAATAAAACAATTCTTACAGAAATGTAATTCGATTATTTACTTACTCATAAAGTAAGGTTACCAATGACACTTGCACCGGAGTTGAGCAGTCTTGGTTTAACGGCCAAGTGAACTACAAGCGCAAGTAGCCTTCCCCACAGCAGGCCATGTTGTACGCCCGAGCCCGTCTGATAACAGACAACATGCTCAGTTGTGAATGGATGAAGGCTAACTCCTTTAGGCTATTTCTTCAAACACTAAATGCATATGAGATGATTAAGACAAATGATCTGCTGTGCCAGACAAGCTTCTAACAGTTTTGAGGCATGCCTAGCTTCAAAATACCCTTCCAGAAGACCACAAAAAGCTTGTTTGCCCTCACAAGAGGCCTAGATGGACTAGGCAGCAAAGGGCAGGATGTCCTTTGACAATGTTTTGCCTCTTTTGTCAGGACCGTGAGGAGACAGACTGTGAAGATAGTGGGAGCAGGAAGCCAGGAGGAACCAGAGTTTCATGTATTTGCAAAAATAATCAATGTTACCAGTATTTATTTTACCAATAAGAAATTATGCTCAAATACTTTACCCACTCATCACCTGAAGGTGAAATCATGTCAACATCTCTACAGACACTAGTTACTGGAAAACAAACCCCCCCAAAGTCAGGAGTGACTCACATGAAAGGCTTAGAGAAGTATGGTAGAGAGAGAATTGAGGGAGGGAGGGCAAAGATGCTTCCTAACATTCTTTGCTACTGACAGATTAAAAGTTGCTTAGAAAGCTTGTAAGGTGTCTGAAGGCTCCACAGTCATAGTACATATACATGCAGTTTCAAGTTAAACCCTGTCTAACACAGCAATTGGAAAGTCTTAGGACAAATCCACCGTAAACTTCGATCTCTAGTGTGATTTAGTCAATTGTGTCTTACTGTATTTCCAAACAAAACAAATAAGCAACATTGGAAAGAAACATGCAATAAACAACATGAGAGAAGGGAAATGCTTTAGTCTACACTGCATATGTGATCAGCAAAAATCAAATATACCAGCCTACCATGCATGGAAATAACTAGATTTAAGCTTATGCATATCCAAGTGCATATAACATTATCAAATAAAAGTAAATGTGCAGTATAAAATAGTAGCTTAAGAAAGTTCCAGTGTTTGAGAAAGCACTTTATTTTAAATGTATATACATACTTGAATGTTTAACTGAAGAATGCTTTAGTAGTATGGTAAATGCAGCACTGCAAGATGAAGGAAGACAGTTGTAATGGGAATTTTGGCCTTCTTTTCCCACAGGCTGCTGCCATCTTTAACCTGCTGAAGCATTGCAAAGTTTTTCCACCTTATACCAGTTCACATTTCAGGTTGCTCAGCAGATGCTTGTGATTCTGGAGATTCAAATCGCTGGTGAAAGTTTGTTCGTTGTTTCCTTAGCTTCTCAGGAGCTTTTCTCCACAAAGTTATTTCCTATTTGAGGAAGCAAACACTTTTGAAACCACCACCTACCACAGCCAGCAGCATCAAGTATCTTAAGTTCCTGATAGGAAAAGACTTTGGAAAAAAAAAAACCAAACAAACCAAACACCTAAACCACAACCCCCCTCCCCCAAAAAAAACCCACTGCATCCCTATTAACTTATAGAAAAGTAACTTATGGAAAGTAACAGGAAGGTGACGCAATTAAGTTTACATATTTAGTTACTGCCTGAACACTTATCTTGATCAATCTTGATCAGTCACCTCTTCCTTAACAATTCTGCTCCCAATTTTGATAGTATTAAAGACTTCAAGAAGTTTTTCTTCCTCCTTTTATCAAAATCCAAAGCCCATCACAGCCCCTATATGTTCCAGTTACCTTGTTTTCCATGTTTAATTATAGTGCCTTGTCTATTCTTTAAAATAAGATTCTGATCTAATCCACATAGCTTCATTTCAGTGACTCTCTTTGCTATTCCTTTCCTCAGCATTACCTCAACTTTCATTATATTTTCAGTCAAGTATCTTAGCTCTTACTACAATTTTGCTATTTTGAACCTGGGCTAATGCTGGGAGGGGAAATTGTCTGCAGTAGTTTAAGAAAGCAAACCAATGCACCTGTAGCTCATTTTACCCAAAGTGTTTTGTCTGGATATTCACAATGCAAGGTTGTTTTACAGCACTGAGCATCCCATCCTTGCTGAAATAGTATCCATCACCCCCCCCTTGCTCCTTTTCCAAGCTACTATTTTCTATAGAGCTTCCAATACACTCGCCAGCAGAAATGCTTATGCCATACATGAAACACAGGTGACTTCTAAAGTGCTGAACTTTCAAAGCAGCATGCACAAGAGCCCAGATAATTCTGCAAAAAGATTCCTATAGACCATACCTGCTGTTTGAAGTATCGTCTGTCTTCTTCATCCACAAGCACTAGATTTAAGAAGTACCTCACTGAAAATTTTTTGTTCACATCCCTCATTGTTGGAGTTGGATCATAGCCTGCTAAGAACAGCCTTATAGGAATCGATTCACCTTAAAAAACCCAGAAAGTTTCAATTAGTTCCTTAAAACTGGATGGCATTAATGGAGTTTCAGAAGACATGAAAAATAAAGGCAGTTTCCCAAGCACTGTGCCCCTTCTTTGGCTACAGAAAAAAAACCCCCCAAAACACCACAACATAACACTGCCCAGAGGCAAGTGTGAAATCAAAAGTGAGAACAATTTCTCCGTAGAACTATGGTAGCCAGGCAACACAAAAGGTTCACTATCTTGAACTCTCTAGAGCTGGTCCACATCATGGAGTTAGGTCTGAACCAAGGCAATAAAAGGATCAGTAATAGAATTTCCAATGGCAAATAAGGATAAGAATTACTAGAATCCCAAGTGAAGTGCCCAGAGTCAATAAAAATGTCTGCTTTGAATAGGAAAATCCCACTATCATTTCAGCAACATAAGGAGAAGTGTGGCTTCTCCAAGAAAAATTTATACAAGTAATCTCTTCTCCTCCAGATTTTTTTTAAATACAGTTTTAACTCAAAATGCTTACCCTTCAAAACAAGCACAGTTATTTACCTTTAACTGGTGCACCATCCATTATTTCATACTTTGCAATGGTTTCAGTCTCTGTTGTGGTACTGGGTCCTGGTGAAACAAGTTTTCACCGTGAGAATACACACTTCAGTTTACAAAAGATTTGCAAAGTTGTACCACAGCAGTTTCTACTCTGGAGCATTTCAAGTACACAACACTGCATTTTCTACCTTTGTCTTGCATTTAAGTTACACACAGCTAAAGTAAGCAAAACTCTTTCCCAGAAAGAGCATCTATTTCTTACTCTCTCCTCCCCACGCTGACACATGGGAGGAGAAGAGGCAGGTAGTCAGAGCTTTGAAGGAGCCCTGGGTACGTAGGCTTTAAATAAGGGACAAGCATGCAGGGTAGGACTTATGGAACAGTTCCATTTGGTGGGCAATGCTAGTGACTGATGCTGCTAAGCCATGATCAGACTAGAAAATGAAGTGTTATCACCCACCACAAAATCCACCTTCTTCCAGAGCCTAAGGTGAAGAAACAAGAGTACCTGATTTATCCACAAAAGCCAACAATAGAGTTTTCTGCCCTTCCTCTATTGTTATGGAGAATCTCATTCTCCATGCAAGCAGCTCACTAGGGCCTCAGGCACAGGGGAATGAAGTAATGAGCCACAACCTCTTACTCTCTTCCTAGTTCCAGGATGTACAAGCCTGATCTGCAAAAATCAAGCTGTTTCTGCTTGAAAGCCTCCTGGTACTTCCATGGTATCAGTTTTAGGCTGACTGAAAATTACACACTTCTATATGAGAGATTCATGCTAATCTTTACCAAGCCCACTTTACCAGATTATCTCTGTAGAGGCAGGAGGGTGAGGCTGTCTTCAGGATACATTTTATACCTTTTTTCTTGTTCATTATATATCAAGACTGATTAAGCTGCTGCATATTTATGTCTGAGATCCATTTACAATGGTTCACATTTGTGAAGCTAGCCCAGTAGTCACAATCCCAGAACAATGCTACAGATTGTTGATGCTGACTACCGAGTATGATTACCAAAGCACAAAATGCATACAGTAGTCAGACTCCAGTGAGGAAGAAACACATGGAGCACTGGCTTAGCCAAAGTTGCAACTACTGACTTAACTCTCCAGGCTGGCACAACACTCAACCAGCATACAAGTTTTCATTTCTTTTGGACTTTGTTTCTCTTACCAATTCCAGTAATCTCCTTTTTGATCAGCTGCAACTCCATGTGCTGAATTTTTATTCTCACCAGGAGGAAATAAATTTTTCCAACAATCACATCCTTTAAGTGATACCTTTAAAAAGAACAGAACAGGGGGTTTCATTAAAGAATAAATACAACTTCTACACCTTCTTATGTACAAGTTATACAGGTAGTTACCTTATCTGCCTGTTAATTACTTTGAGCTTACTTCCCCAGTGAGCTAAGCTTCTCAGCCAAGCCAGTGCAATTAGCACCTTTCCATCATTGCACTATTAGTAAAGGAAGTACTAGAGTTATATTGAAAAACCATAAATGCAGAAACCAAGTCTTAAATATTTGCTAGTGACCTTCCTATTAGTATGGACAGCAGAACAGACAAGTATTCCTCAAAAAAGGCCATTGTGTAATTAGTAACCAAACAGCTCAACAATAATCACTGAAACTGAAAATGTTGCTGTACATTTTAAGTCTCCAGATGCCAGGCTGTTCATCAAGCATTACATCCTCTATTTTTTTATCCTGAGATATTTACTTGAATGTGTTCTGTTCTAAGTGGCACTTACTTTGACTTATTGTATTCAAACTCTATATGAAGACAGTCTTCAATGCCTACTTCCATTTTAATAGAGTTGTTTACATCTGGGTACGTAGCAAGCTGGTGAACAATCAGATCGTATTCTTTCACCAAGTCTGACAGCCGTCTCACTATTGTCACTTTTAGAAAATATCTAGGAAGAAAGCCACCAAGTTAGCCATAATTATTCAGAATTGCATAAGTAAAAGCCCTTATGTTCTGAAGTACAAGTATTCTTTGAAAGACAAGAGTACATTCTCTTAAGACTAAGCAGAAAAGAATATGACACCAAAACACAAGACAAAGCACTTACAGGCATAAATGTGGGGGTGTTTGGTTGGTTGTGGTTTTGGGTTTGGTAGTTTGTTTTGGGTTTTTTTTTAAAGGAAAGACATGGACTGTCTTCACTTGATTGAACTGAAAGAATTTTATCTATATGAACAAAACTGAGCTATTCCAAATAAAGCAGAAAAGGCTGCTTTATAAAACAATCTCAACAACTCTAATCAGCTACTGGCTGTTACATGTCTGATTTGAAATCCAAAAGAAGGAAGTGGAAGCAGTGGGCAGCATAATTACTAAATTATGAATTTGCTGCAAGGGAGGAGGGGAGAGAAGGCTTAACAGTTACAAACCTCAGTCTGACGTTGGCACCAATGTAGGACTCGTATGGCTTCTCAACCTGCATAAATTCAAAGTCATAGCTTCTGGTTTGGGTCAGTTCTCCAGGTAAGGCCAGTTCTTTCACTAAATTTACAAATTCATGGGTATTGCTTTTGTCATTGAAGAGTTCTAAAATTGAGGGAGTTAAAGGAAAGCATGTTTCAGTGTTTATTTTTAGCAAACAAAATTCATTTGGCAGAAGCAGGTGGGAGAGGACAACAGAAGCAATTAATCTAATTTAACTTACACATATTTGAACAGCTTTTCAAAATTACCTTCAGTTTCAGCAACCTACAGTAAGCATTCCTGAAGAGCTAACCGCAATGAACAGAACACATATTTGAAGCTTCACTAGCATGGCATCTTTTTTAGTGACAGTTTAGCTAGCTTTAATAAGTACTTCTTGCCCTGCATTCTCTGTAATTAGCATTGCTCAATTTTGGCCTCCAACAGCTGCTGCTGAAGGGACAAAATCCAAGCAACATCAAGACCAGCTCACTTAGGACAGACCCGTGACCCCAACTTGTCTCCCACAGATTAACACCACCTATCAAATGGTTTATTATTACTAGCCTACAATCAAATGGCTTATTATGACCACTCATCTAAGTCAGTAATTTGGAAACAAGTTCTTAATACATAAGCATAGACACACCAGTTTAACAGCAACGGCATCTCCTGTCCCCAGACCAGTGTCATTATTAATCATCCCTACATCTATGTCATGCAATTCTCACCAAGATAAAAACTTAGAAAGTTAGAAAAAAATTAACATTACCACAAAAAACCCCAAACACTTTAGTATATATAAAAAAATGCTTCTCTACAATTCATAACTGAAAATATCAGCTAAGAACATTAGTGGTAGTTGGCTTAACACAGACTGAAGCTTTTCAGAAGAGAAAAAACGAACTACACACACCCACATGATAAACATTTATATAATACAAAGTTTATTTATTGCATATCCAATACTTTTAGTGCCAATCAGAAGAGTTGTAGTCTGAAGAGTTAGTTTTAAAATACATTTTTGACACGCAGCTGGAGCTAGTGTCTAAGTAGTGCAGAGACAGACCCCACTACTGGGAAGCTTTTTGTATTACTATGTTAAAACTTGAAAGTATGCAAGAAAACATGGACACGTATAAAAGCAGTAGCTTAAACCACTTGTGCATACCTCTGAGGATTTCTAAACAGTAGCACAATGTAAAGTCCCAGAAACACACAAAATTCAAGAAACACTATATCAAATTAAAGTCATTCAGATAAAAAAATTTATGCAGAGTAGATGAAGAACAGCCTGAACAGCTATTAGAGGACAACAGACTAAATCAAACTGACACGTTAACTCTTTTTCCCCCCCCGACTCTAAATGCCTCATTCCTATCTGACTGCTGCTTTATTCTGAAAGTTTGCTTTTACAGCCCCATTGATCAAAAGCTCAAAACATAAAGCAGCAAGTGTCAGAACTCAGTCATATCTGATACATAACAGTTCAGACACAGGGTACTAGAGCCTACTGACTGATCAGGAATAGAGAATTTGTGAAATTCCAAAGTCAACTGTATGAGCCTGAAACTTGAAAAATTACTTTCAATGGGAACAATAAGATAAACAGCGCTCTAACAGACAGAGAAGGAATTTTAGCATCAGTCTAAGGGTACAGAAAGATTACCTTGACTGGTAAGAAGTAGTTAGATGTGATCAAGATTCTTCATAGTTCAAATCTAAACAGACTTCGATCCAGTTATAAGAAAATTACATCTTTAAGGTAAATATCATAGTATCTTGCTAAAAAGCACAGGGAATCTCTGAAGCATCAATACTGGTTTATGTTCACAGTATAAAACTAGGTTTTAGAAAATGAACCACCAAAGATTTTTCAGAAGTATTTTGCTATATGCTGCCCCATCACTTCTTTCAGAGACGCCTCTTCTCTTTCAGAGCCAGAATCAAAGACCACAAGTTTAGTTTCCAGAAATCTCTAGTAGTTCTTAATCAAACTTTTAACCAGTCTCAGACAGACAGAATACTCACCATCCCAGCCCTCTCTCACATGTGCATGTCTTCCCTCCCAGTGACTTTGACTAGCACAAATTAGTACACCACTTGTGTTAAAATAAGGAGTATATAATCTTCCTTTGGCACTTGTCATCCACTGACCTGATCAGGTTGCAATGTTTAAAACAAACTGCTAACAGTCACAAGTGCCAAGTTCCATAACCCACATGCACCCGACATCCCCTTTATAGCTTAAACTCACCAATTTGTCCTACAAATTCAATTCTAATTCCTTGGTGCTCTAGTCTCTTCCCAAGCTGCTTAAAGGAGATGTTCACCTACCAAGGAATAAAAAAAAAAAAAAAAAAACAGTTAAATTTTTCCAACATTTTCACTCTAATACATGATCTCAGTAAATAGGAAAACACTACTACATGCCTGTGAAAACTGAGATCTCTTCCGAAGAGCACTACATGAGCTTGAAGGCAACCAAATCAACAGCTAATTATGAAATTAAGCATTACCAAGGCACCACTAAAGCATTTAAGAAAAATCTAATCATCCATAAGACTGAATTTAATAACTAAGCTTGAAACTTTCAAGTCCCAAAGTTAAGAATTCAAGCCAGAGCTTAAGCAGAGCTGACATAAGCCAGTCGTGACCCTCCTGCCATCTTTGAAGGCAGAGAGCTTCAAAGCATCTTCTCACAGTCACATCTAGAAGTCCAAAAGAGAACTGCCATAAAGTGTATTCCTTTCAAGACAAGTGAACTTACTAAGTCCCTTCCTCAGCAGATAGCTAAGTATTGCTGTTAGAGAAGTCAATGAAAAATAACAGGTAACGAAACCTACTCTCCAGATCTTCATTTGTGAATTTGATTCTCACAGACCTCACCTCACAAGAAAAGACTCAATAAGGTTACTTTCTATGAAAACAAATAAATATTAAGCATATATAACATTTTCTTATAAGGTAGTAATGACCAGAGAAATTCTTGTACCTTAAAAATCCAGTACATGGTCAACATCTAAGTAGGAAGTAAACCACTTGAATAATCTGTCTTGGTGACGGAAACGAGGAGAGAGGTAGAAGGAAGTTGTCCAATAAATTACTGGTCTTCCAGATCTCCTCATCCCACTGTACTTGTGTTAGCCAAAACTCATTGAGCACCACTTGCATCACTGATAAAAGCGAGAAACGCTCAGGGCAGTGAACATCTGAAAGCTCATTCCCTCAGTTTCCCGAGTTTGAGGCCCATCTTGTGAGAGTTTCACATCCCAGAAAGGATCTTTCTAGAGAACCAAGATCTTGGCATGGAAAGCTACCTTAAGAGCAGGAAGATGCCCAGTGACAACAGGTCAGTGAAGACTGACGTAGGTATTTAGAAGTCAATTTCACAACCCAATGCCTCACTCAAGTTTTTTGGAGGAAAAGTGAATCACAACAGAAATATTCTGAATGAAAATGGCTCCAGTAAAACCAGAGTGATAGCAAGGAGTTTCTAGGTGCAAAACAAAGTAGAGAAATCCCTCCAGCAATCTCAAGTTTTCCCCACTCCCCCTCCCCCTTTTTCCAGAAAGAAAAACTCTTGTTGACTCAGCAGTCAGCTGAACCTTCCTCTGCTGCTCCTCTGATGCAATTCCAGGAACCACTTCAGGGCACAAAACGCAAAGTCTGGCTTCAGGGTATGCAAAGCAAGTTGGCTGCACCAGCCAAAAATTAGTCTTACACATGTTTGATTGTGGATTTTAGAGTTCAAGGGGAAGCAGGGGGATCCAGTTTGGAATAGTCTTCTTGTCAGCAGCAACGATACAATTGCACAAAAAGCTTATTCAGAAATACAAGATGACCAGAAACACATAAACACCTACTACTCAAAACATACAGTTTTATTAGTTGCCTGAATGACTAGGATTAAAAAGACCATATACAGAAATATTGTTTCATCTTCGAGTAACACAAGCTGAAATTGCAGCTCTTGCTTGTATCAGTTTTTCATTTACACTCCTACATGCACTTGCATGCCAGAATTAGTACTGTAATTAACAGTCACTAAAAAAAAAATAAAATTTACCTTTCCCGAAACAGATTCTCCATCATAGAAGAGAAAATGCTTCTCTACTTTACCATCTTCTGTTTTGATTTCTGCTGGTTTTCGTGTTTCAGCATCATTAAGAATAACATCAATCTCGCAAACAGGACGGAAAAAGCCTTCAAGAAAACTCTGGAATAACAAGAATTAGGTAAGTTACTACACAGTGGACACCCCATTTTAAATTGGTATTTACTTGCAGCTCTACATTATATATTGAGGAAAAACATTTGTGCTCCCATGAAGTTACAAAGCCATTATGTATTAGAGACCCAAGAAATAACAACAACAAAAGACAGTTGTCCATCTAGCAAATAACTGAAATCAGGCCAGTAGCAAACAATGACAGGTCTTACAAAATACAACATTTATTACAAAGTACAGAGCATAATTACCATTATTACTACTACATTAAAATACTAACAAATACTTAAAACTTTACTGTTGGCAAACACAACTTTGGCTTCTGTCACTGCAAAGTTTCCAATCACTGATTTACTTTAAGAGATTGATCATTTTTAAACCACACTTTAAAAAAAAAATATTTTTTTAAACTAATTTATTCCATCTGGTTCAGGATTTCAGATATGATGCCAAAAACTACATATTGCTTTATACCCACTATAACTTACTGCATAAACAGCAGCAACAAGGATGATTCAGAAGTAGGAGGAATAACAGAGCAAAATAGGGTGAAAAGAAGAAACAACAGGGGATATAACAAGAAGCCTAAAGCATCCCCAAGGCTGGCAAAGGGGAGCAGGGGCTTCTATTTGCTGCCTCCTCCTATGAGCCATAGTTCTCTTAGCAAACGAAGAGAGTACCAGTGGGTTCATGAGGTAGTTCTTCAAACAATCTATGTTAACTACACAACTCTGCCACCAGACAGAGCGGATATTACAAGTTTACCCATAATACGGCTCCAGGCACCATTATGCACATTAAATGTTTGCTCTCACCTTACAGCAGCATTCCTTAGGCATGAACTTTTGACCAGCACCAAACACAAGAAACTAGGAGAGACCATCTCTTGACCTTGTACAAACATTTCTTAAAAGAATCCTCAAAACATGTTAGTGGCTTTATGGGAAACTCAACAAGATTAGTACAAAAGCTCCTATTTTCTCCTTAAGAAATAGGCACTAATCTGCTTTGATGTACTAAAGCAGACATCACTTCAATAACTCAGTGTGATTTGGGTTTTTTTCTTGAAAATTACACTTATGTTCTCAAATGAAAGCATACACTTCAACTAGATTAATTTGGTACACACAAAACAGTTATTCTCACTTCATCAATTTAATCTCAAAAACTGAGTAAGAATACATTTCAAGACATTCTGGTGTCCTGAAGTTTGAAATGCAGCATTAATAACAGAAAGTCGAGAAGAATGTTTGACCTGAATGCTGCTGCCTAGCAGTAGGAACACTGAACAACTTTCTGCTCACTCCTACAAGTTAAGCAAAGACATGGTGCAATGTTGAGCTATTAAAACAGCAATTCACACACAGGACTAAACTGACTGCATTTGTTCAGACAGAAAGTAGCTGTAGTTCAATCCACAAAGATGTACATAACTGAAACCTAGTTATATCTACTTCACATTCTCACAGGAAAGCAGAATTAGATGACCAACAAGGTGGTCAAACTAAGACTGAATCACCCTCCAAGTCTCTGCCAAGCATACTGGCATATAATTGGCATATAATGCTTCAGCACTATTTGCTGAAGCAAGAAATAAAACTTTTGGGTTTTTTGATGACTGTACACTAGAACCATTCTTGATTTTTGGCTCCTGGGGAAGTGGGAGAGAGAAAGAAGAAAGTTGCAAAGAGAATTCCAAATCTTTATAGACTGTTTTAAATTGTAACACAGATTACTTTTGGCATATCACTTCTCACGACACTGTGTATGAATATTTCAACTGTGCCCCTTAAAGATTAGCCATGATCTCATCCAGAGAGGACAAGAACATATGGAATAAAGAAATCAACAGCTGGTATCTCCTCCAGTTGCTATTGAGGATACTACTGCTGGGAAACTATGCAAAACAAGAAGTATTTTAAGAAGTCATCATATGGCTAATTATGTTACAGAGCTTAAAAAAATGAAGACAGAGATCTAAGGTGTTCAGAGGCTTGCAAACCCTAGGCTATGCTCTTGATTTCATGCAAAAGACAAGACACTGGAAGTTTTGCTACATCAGGACCAAAATCAATCTGCACTCAGTCCTTATGTGTTACAGCTGTACTGAAGGACTTGCAGGACTCCCAGCAGCTGATATATGGTGCAGAAACCCCATCCTCTGCATGGAGCTCTAAAAAGCTTTGGCATGTGCAACAGAGGCTCTCATTAAGGAATTCACACACAATTCACAAACCCAAAGTGCACAGATTTAGCCGATTCTTTAAAATACGGGGTTTTTTTTTCAACTCTATACATCACAGCAGACCAAGCACTGTGCCTAGGCCAAACCTGCTCAGCACAAAGTGCCTGCTCCGGAAGGATCACCGCCAACCTCTGTCATGTAAGCGCTGCCTTACGGGACAGCCGAGAGCTTTACCGGGGATTCCAGGGCTATCACACGCACTTTCCCAAAGCCTCTCCGACAGCAGCTGCGCAGGGAAAACGGAAGCCGAGTCGCATGTCTGCACCTCGAGGGGCAGTGGGGGAACACCCCATAAACACCAAAAACACCCCAAACCTTTGGTTTTCGCCCCCTCCTTGCTTTGCCAGCACTCCCCAGAGCCCGCCCCGCATAGCGGCGGCGGCTCCCACGGGACGGCCGCTGCCACCACCTTCCCCCCCGGGGCGGCCGCGGGCTCCTCCAGGCCCGGCCGCAACTCGGGGCCAGGCGGGCGGCGGGGAGCAGCGCGGCCCCGTGATGCAGGCCGAGGAGGGGGGTGGGGCGGGTACGGTCACCGGGGGCGAGAGGAGGCAAACCGGGCCCCGCGCGGCGGCTCTCCTCACGCACAGCCCGGAGCCACAGGTGGTGAGGGAGGGAGGCACCGCCCGGCCCGGCCCAGGCCGCCGCCGCCGCTTCAGGCGGAAGGCGCTCGCAGAGCTGCGGTTGGCAGGTAACGGCCCGCGTAAGGGCGCGGCGAGGGCCGCCCCCCCGCCCCGTCCCGCACTCACCATGGTGCGTGCCCCTCCGCGGCCGACTCCCGCCCCGCGCGCCACCAGCACCAGCCAGCCCGGCCCGCGCCCCTGTCATGTGACCTTACAGCCCGCCACGCCACGCCCCCCCACCGCCGCGCCACGCCCCCTCCGCCGCACGTGACCGCCCCTTCCCCTCCGCCTTCCCGCTGCCCGCTCGCTGCCCGCCGGGGGCCGGCCTGGCCCGGGGTCGGGGCGGCGCATGCGCAGTATGGTGGGACTGCGCCGCGTAGCGGCCGGGAGGCGGCAGCGCAGTGGGTGGGGGGAGGGGGCTGCTGGCGGCAGGTCGCGGTCCCCGAGCGTCTGGCGAGATTTACAGATTTTGTGCTTTTTAGGGAAACATGGGCAAGGCGGGCGCACCGCAGCCGCTCAGGCGGATTTTACGTGATGAGCTGAGTTATAAAAGTGCAGGCAGCTCCCACCACACAAAGGGCTTTAATTGGTTACCCCTGCAGCGCAACGACATCCCCGCGGATCAGGCAGGGCCCCCGAAACCTGCCCTCCCCCGGCTCGGTGGCTGCCCCACCCGCAAAAAGCAAAGAGCGAGTTCAGACCAAAGTAAGAATTTCAATGAGTGACAGCAATAAAAGTCTTAAGGCAAAGTTTTTATTGATTTGGGGTTGGTTTAAAACCGCTTCATGGCCACCATGTCGGGTCAGGCGCTGGGGAAGGGGCACGGGAGGCGAGGGAGGCTGCCGCCGCCATCACGAGAAGGACAATGTCTCCAGCGCTACAGGAGCAAATCCTCCTCCGTTAGCTTCTGCTTCAGCTCACCGCCTCGCCGGCCCGCTAGGAAGATGGGCAGCTTCACCTCAGAGAAGCCATCGCTGTCACCGAGCCCTGAGCCGGAGGCTGGCTCCGCTTCCACCATGGCGTCAGCCCCAGAGCCAGACTCCTCATCCGAGAGCGGGAATATGTCACGCAGCTCCTGGTATCTCTTCATCCTGAAACACAGAGAGGCAGCTGGTTTATTCCAAATTTATTATTTTGTTTATTATCTCTGAAGTGACCAAAGCTTCATATCCCATGGGTGAGCCACACTGTGACAGGACCATCAAGACAGGAATACTGGACATTTCTGGGAGCCAGCATTAATGAAGAATGTGTGGCACATGAACTTACAGGGACGGGTCTGCCATGGGAGGAAGGATCCTGTTGGCTCCACCGGCGGGCATGTAAAACCAGGGCCCCTTCTCTTTGATGCAATTAGCGGACCAGGCGTCCGGTCGGCACCTCACTCTCTTGTACCTTGCCTTCTGCACCGGAGCACCTGATCGAATCAGCCGTGCATTATTCACTGGGACCAGGACTATTCACCAGGACCTGTTAACTTTATGAGCACCTAGTAAAGCTTAGAGTGAAAGAAAGTAACTTTTGTGGCCCTGATTGCTCAACTGCCAAAAAGTAAATTAACCCTGAAGACTTTTGTTAAATATGTACTGATATCCTAAGTGACTTCTCTGCTATCAGAGACATCAGGTTGCATCTCGCATACAGTGCCAGGAAGTCCACAGGAAGTAGAAATGGAAACCCCATGGGAAACCGCTCCCTCGCACCGATGTCACAGCAGGGCTCATCCCCAGCTTGGGACCTGTGGACTCAGCCACTTGCAGTTCTTCCTGAAGCTGGTGAAAGTACATCAAAATCTTGTGGGGACAAGACACCCCTGTGCCCTCCTTGTCTCTGTTGGCTCCAGCAAGGGTCAGAGCTGACTTTGCTTTGGCTTTGCGTGCTTCAGCTCAGCCTCTTCAAGTTCAGTGGGATGAGTTTTGGTGGGGAGGTCAGAAACTCAAGGCATGCCAAGGGCTGCCTGCCGTGAGAGCAGATTTGGGGATTATATAGGCTCTCAGAGCATGTTGCCAGAGGAGAAACGGTTCGGGCATCTCCGAGACATGACTCAGGCTTATGTAAACCCACAGTTTCAGTTCTGGTGCCCCGCAAGTGCCCGATCAGGACGGTCACTGAAAAGTGGGTCTTCAAAAAATACCAGAAGGAGAAAATGATTGCATAGTAAAGACAAAAGCAGTGGCATTTCGTCCTTCCTCTTGGTCTCATGTAATTAATTTGTTCTGAAGCCTCTTGGCACATTCTCTCTCTGTTGGCACTTTATCTATTTTTTCTCAGTTTCTCAGGAATATCTTTCTGTAATTACACATCTCTATTGCCCTCTGTATTTCCATAATGTACTAGATGACTTTCAGCTACCTCCTACACTCTTCTGTAAGAGAAAAAAGATCTCCCGGGTATAATTTCCTGCTTCTTTTACAGCGCATTCATTTTTCATACTTATTTTTGTCTCTGAGCATATTATTAAGAAGGTTTTTAATAATAACAGTGGCAACAAAATTAACAACTGCAGCTGAATAATTTGCAAATAGACGATCTACAAAAGGCAGGCTATAATCTCAAAGATCAGCTTCCGAGCAGTAGATGCATAATAAAAGCCTATCACTATCACAGCCTTGGTTTGGAGACAAATTATACTCTATGTGCATGAAAAGTGGTGGTCTCTCTCAAGAAACAAATCCGCAGGGTACATGTCATCATGAATCAACATTTCCTTTTAGTTGTTTTAAAGCTGCGTGTTGCAATATCGTACCGAAAAAACTGTTTAATTTCCTCATACTTACAACTAGTTTCCTTTCCTGCCCTCCCCAAGAAAGCAGACGGTAGTAGTTATGACATGGGAACTGTTACATACTTTGTCTGTAACTACGTGACTGAATAACAGTAGTAACCAGACCACTATGAAGGAGCTGGTTAAAAAAATACATACTGAAATATATGGATTGAAAATATACACACATACAGCAACATATTTTATGAAGTCTTTTTCTCATAGTGGCTGAGAAAGGGACACAGAAATACTCCACTATCAAAAAGCACCTTTTCTTACCATTCCCCCTCCAGAAAATGAAATGTTAGCAAAACAGATTTTCTGAGTAGATCTCATTACCCCTAGAGAAAGTCAGTATGAAAAATTCAGAGGCTACCTACTTGGTCTACACTGCATAGCTCAGAAAGAGGATTACCGAGAGAACAACTGCCCCGTTTTACCTTGCGCTGTGTATCCCACAAAGAGGATTAAACAAATAGCCAGGAAAATCCTCCCATTACATCTGATGAGGAGCTGCATTTTGGCCGGCATCCCCCTGCTTGCCACCAGCCTTCACCGTGGCTTCAAACTTCAGAACTACGACAGGGTGAGGAGATCAACTTTTAGAAAAGGTTTCCAAAACCTCAAACCCAACCCATAACCTGCGTCACTGCTTCCTGATTGACGGGAGTGAGACATCAACAGAAAAGCCCAGTATACTGGCTTCCTGGCCTCCATCACTCCAAAAAACCAAAATCCCCCACTGCCTTCATCTCTAGTTTTGCCAGGGGAGAAAAGCAAACCCAGGACCAACCAGCTCAACTGAAGGTGTGCGCTGCCAGCAGCTTGTGGTACCGGCGTGCATCCTACCTAGCGCCTGCCCAGTGCTCAGAGGGCTCCAGGGCATTTGCTGTTTCCTCCACAGAGAAAAATCAACACTTTGTGTCCCCCAACTTTCAACCAACTGGGTTTTGGCATTGGCACTGGTAGCGATTTTCCCTGCCTCAAGCCCATGTCAGTCCACCAGGAGGGTCAGGAATTACCTGTTTGCAGACAGTGCAAGTTTCACCGACTGGGAAATAATCTTTTTCCACAAAAGTAAATTATCTGAGGAATCTCACACCTCTTTTCTTTTTTTTTTCTTTTCTCTTCTTTTCTTTAGCAGGAACTTAGATATTCACAATAGAAATGAAAGAATGGAAAAAGAATTAGAGGGCAGATCCTGGTAGAAATGTGTCATCTCCTTTCTGAAAGGGAACAACAGATTTGCTCAGCCCTGATGGCTGATCCGGGGCAGCCAGGTCATCGCCACAGTGTGAGCACCCCAGAGAGCTTGGCAAAGGGTTTGGACAGCAAGTGGCTCCACAAGGAACCTGGCTGGGAAAGCCATGAAAGCCCTTATATAGATGTGTGCAAGCTGCCTTTCAGCTAGTTCATACCTTTTGCTTGCCTTTTTAGTTGGGATTAAACCAGGCTTGAGTTCATTTCAGAATAAATTACATACACCAAGGTTATCTAAGAAGTGGGAGTTTTTCTTAGTCATACTGCTAGTTGCTGGATTAACTGGGGCACCGACACGTGGGCCTAACGTGCTGCCAGCACCTTCAACGATGCTGCAGCTGATAGTGTTAAGTTGTCTGTGGTAAATCTATTTTTACGCAGTGGAAAGTCCATGGAGGGCCCCGGTGGGGATCTGGGCTGAGCGGTAACTTTCCACAGGGCATGGCACTCCACCAAAACCCCACAAGTGGTGGAAGAGACCCCTCCAGCAGCTCCTCTCTCTGGGCTGGGATTTACTGCTGGATTGAGGTGTTGAGCTACGCATTTGGCCTCAATGCAATTCATCATGAACCATTGCACATGGGGTTTTTTCCAGCACAGGAAAAATAGGAGACTTAAACCAAGCGGCCACAGAAGGACTCACATGCAGTGGTTACTCCTACCAGCCTCTTTTCTACTTTGTATTTTTAGCATCGACTCTTTTTTTCTTTTTTTTTTTTTTTTTAATGTGGGGCTCAGCATCAATAGGAAGCTGGGTAAACGCGTGCGGTGAGGCGATCAGCCTCCACCCGCTGAAGGCTGCAGAAAAGGTTCCTACAATAACACCTCTCATTTTCCACTGGTCACAGGTACACGCCGACCCCTTCCACACCCCTCCAGCGTGAGCAAACACCTCCCCACATGGGGGAAACCGCCCCTCTGATGGCTGTTTCTGCCCTTCATAGCAGCCCAGGGCTTTTTCCACCCAGCACTAGAAGTCCCCTGGGATGTGGCCAGTGTGGTGTCCACCAGCAGGCATGGTCATGGGGGGCCAGGGATCCTGTGGGAGCAGAGGGAGCTGCTGAGTGCAGGTGGGAGCTGCAAAACCCCCATATCTGGAGGGGGATCTTGCAGAGATGTGTTATCTGTCTCGTACCATCAGCCAGTGGGGGAACTTGTAGTGCTGGCAGTTTTGCCGCACAGTTTTGTTATTTTCTTCTGTGTCAGCAGCATGTCTCAGGAAATGAGATTGCTTTACAATTGGTAACTATGGGAAGACTGAAGTAAATTTTCCACTCTCCCGTGTCACGTGCACCTGTGTAGTGGGGCCTGTGGGGAGCATCAGCTTGTGCCCATCTCCTCCTGTCCTGCTGCACTCCGCCGGTGTCTGCACCCCGCTGCGCTTGGCAAGCAAATAGCTTTCCACCTTCCTACCAACATGGAAATGATACTTGAGGATCTGAAGCAACCTGGGATGTGCAATTCTTAGGAGTAAAGTATGCCCTTTTGTGCAGTATCATGGGATGCCCAAGGAATGCTGTGCAATTATTTACCTCTCTGTAAACCACTGAGGACATAAAATGCAAATAATCAGTACAAATGTAAAAAATCTCATCTTGACCTAGAGCCCACGAATTGCTGAAAGTTAACACACTTTTTCTAAACAGAGAACAGCAGACGAGCTATACTATATTGGAATGTTATATTGAAACATGCATGACTATCACAGTTTAAGAGAAAGAAAGTTTTTTTAAGTCAAATATTTTAAACCTACAGAGGAGAGAACAGTCACTGTACTTAGGTCAGCTACCTCAAATCCACCTCCCATAAACTGTGAGGAAGATTCATAGGATATGCTCCTCTTACATAGATCCTGTGTGTATAGATTAGGAAGTTTATATGCCTCAACAGAATAAGCCTATAAAAAGAAGAAAATAAATGAGGAGCAAGTACTTGAGAACGCAGCTCACTGCTAGAGCATTTCTTACAACTACGACTCCGAAGTGCTGCCATTATTTTCCAATCATATGCAACGCAGATTAAGAGCTTTGCATTTTTCTAAGGCATTCATTTGGGGAGTTGCAGGCAGGCAGGCAGAAGGAGGGGGCTGCCTCAGCACTGTGCCCCCAGCCTCTCAACCAGACACCTGGGACCCTTCGTTATGTGCCTGAAAAATCTGTGAGTAGCCCTTAAGCTATAATAAACATTTCAGAATCTAAAGTGATGAACTGCTCCTTAGTCGTAACTTTTGAGGCTGTTTTATCTCCCAGTGTGCTTCAGGAATAACATGTAATTTAATATCACTAAATGAAGACCACACTGCAGAGTGCCTGGCATAAAGACATCTATCCTGCAGTGGAGGGCAGGGCAAAAATATTTCCCATTTCAGTAATCCGGAGGGGCATCATTCCTCAGGGGACACCATCCCCTGCCCTGCTGTAGCCCAGTTAAGCGCTGCCAGCGCGGGTCTGAGCAGAGGAGCAGTCTGACATAGCTGCACCAGGCCACTCTTTCTGCTGCTTTTCCTTGCCCAGCAGCACAGGTTTGCTTTGCAACCTGTACTTCCAACAAGCAGCCAGCCAGTGGATGGGCTCCCATGTGTGCACAGGCACCCATGGTCCCAGCACTTCGCCAGGCACACAGGCAAGGCAGTATCTGTGCAGATGGGGGTCCTGATAAGGAAGTTTCTCATTCATAGTTCCTCAGAAATCAGATAAACCCTAACTGCTTCAGGGTCACTCTGCTCTCAAGGGTCAGGTTTTCCCCTGTCCCAGCCCATGGGAGCTCAGTCCTGCCTTCAGAGGGGGTCCAGGCTGACCCCTGCACCCCTCAAATACTCCTCCTCAGCAGAGTAGCAAAGCCAGCAGCCAGCTGGATGAGCCAGCTGACCAGTTGGGGGTCTCAAAGCGCTGGGCCCTGCCTGTGAGGCTCAGGTCTTTATTTGCTCCACTGGGAAAGGGGAAATACCTATTTTGTACAGGTCACTGCTCTGCGGAGCAGCCAGTACAGAAAAGGCTACAGCTGTTATGAGCAGAGCTGCCAAAAGGTTAAAGGGAGAATGGTGGCAACAGTTGAGAAAAAACAGAGGTCAAACAGGGAGCCAAGGGGAAGGGGGGAATGAATGGCAGCTGGGTTGAACAGGAGGATCGTTTGTTTTCCTACCTTGTCCTTTGGGAAGGCAGAACAGGTTTCCTCCCCAACACTCACTGCTGAGGTAGAAGGAGATCTGTTGGACCTGGACATTCAGTGGGCCCTGAGCACATTGATTTGTTCCAGAGATAACCCACGAGCTGCCCTGTTAAACATGCCAGAGTCACCCTGACCCCCTTCAGCAGCAAGCTCCTCCTGGGCAGGCAGCCCAGCTGGATTTAAGGATGCTTTCTGTCACAAGTTCATGTTTGACCAACCAACCTTTGGGGACTGAAAAGCAAAAACACAACCTGCCTCAAAATTGCAAAAAGATAGCAACCCAGGGAGGGAGTTTTGGGTCAATCTGGGGCAATTTCTAAATCTAGGCCTGAGCAAAGATGAATTCTTAACCTGGGTCATGTCTCAGCTCAGCACCTGGCCCCTGTGATCACCCACACACCCAGAGCATCGTGGCATGTGCAGCAGGTCAGTACGTGGCATCCCTCAGCCTCTCATGCCACCGCCTCTTGCCTCTGAGGGCAATATCAGGACCTGACCCATAAAGATAAGATTCAGATCTTGCAAAAAATCATTAACACTCACGTGCATTGTGCAGGAATCGGAAGTTCACTACCATCTAGATTGCACAGAACAGCTTCTTGCTTTTTCCCATGATGAAGGTCAACAAGCGCATGGGGAGAGATCTTTGCTGGAAAGCTGCAGCTGCATCAAGATGGAACACAGCCACTGACTGACAGGAAGCTGCAACGGCCTTTATCAGCACTCTCCTCTCTGCCAAAAACATTAACTGAGTGACAGGTCTGTCCTTCAGGAGTTAGAAAGCAGCTTTCCTTCATGCTGAGAGGTACAATGCTTTCTGCTTCCCAGTGCTGAAGGAGCACTTGGAGTGCAGCAGGAAGCTTTGGCTGGCAAATCCAGGACTATACTTTAAAAGCAACAACTTGTTAAGACATGACACAACAGCCAAGCTCTGGTTCCTGATTAGGGGGGCAATTTCAGTAGCCATCCTGCCTTCTTTAAAACCTCATCCCAGAGCAGCACCAGCCCCACAGTGCAAGTGTCCATCTCTCACTAGGAGTGGGACCTGCACAGCAGAGAGAGGGGGAAAGGAGTCCCCTTCACACAGCTGCCCATTGGGAAAACACCCCTGAAAACACAAGGAATTAACTAGGGAGAGAAGGACCATGGGACAAAGATGTTCTAAGAGCGAAGCCCTGTTCCTCTGCTGCTTCTCTCAGAGTCTTTTCATTGCAAACCAGTTGGCATTGCAGCATACATAGCTGGTTTGAGCTCTGTTGCCTGGGTATTAGACACGGATATTTTTCCGTAAGATGGTTTCTCCAGCACAGGACAAGATCGCATGAGTGAGCTGCCCAGCAGCTTTTAGATGTTTTTTATCAGCCCTGGGCTCTTCCCCCATAGATCCAGCCCAAGCAGCTCACCTTGCTTCCACTCCCTGTGTGAGTGTGAACCTATTTCTAAGCACAAACACTGCCAGTACCACATACAAACTTCACGCTGTGTGCAGGGAGAAAGGGCATCAGTAGATTTGGGAAGATGAAAAGGGACAGGAAGCATGGATGCTCTTGTGGAGATCTCCCTGTGAACCAGATCCGCTTCTCCCATCTCATGTGTAAATCAGAGTGGAGCTGGTGTTTGGGCCCCAGTTATCCAACCCTTTACTGACAGTCATAGTTTTGTGATCTTCACTGTATTGTTGGGGAAAGAGGTGAAATTACATTTAGAGTGAAAGAGAACAGGTTTTTTCTGTTTCCTATCGACCAAAGGAGCTGGGCAATTTTTAGCTAGTTTTAAGAGCATTTGTTTTAGTAGAAATATCCTTTTGTTTTGAAATGTGACATGCAGAAGAGAAAAATAAGGAAAGGTGTGAAAAGCAGGCCTGCCACAGGAGCCTCTCCTTGGCAGGACTGGCACACCTCAGCCCACTGAGCCCCTTCTGAAGGATCTGCTCCATGCTCTCAGGGTGGCTGCTGCTGCAGCACAAAACAGCACACTGCAAACTGCTCTCCCTCGGGTTTGGAAATGGCCCATGGTGCTGACAAAGCTGCTCTGCCCCTGGTAGAGTAGGCAATTTCAAGATGAGTACATTCCTTTAGAGAAGACAATTTCCATTAATTAGCAAAAAAAGCATTTTTGTCTTTTCCTGCTTCAAAGAGCTGGGCTCCATATTTACTCTATTTTTTCATCTCTTTTAGCACAGGAGAGGACTCAGACAAGGGTCAGCCAGCCTGAAAAGCCAAAGGCTGGGGCAAGATTCATCTCATCTGACCTTTCCAGCAGAGCGCAGCGGTGAGGCCAGGACAAGCCAACCAGGAAGGTAGGACTCACAAGACCCTTGCGCTTGCAATTCCTTGTGCTTTTATGGTGTAGAGAGTGAAGCGTGTTTTTCCATGAGCCCTATGTGACACCAGCAGCTGGGTGCCATAAGAACACACTAAGGCAAAACACACAGAGAAGTTAAAAGAAAAAGGATTTGAAAGTTATTTGCCAGAAGTTCCAGATGTGGACAGGCAACATGTGACACTCATCAGGGCTACGTGTCTGCCCACAAGCCACCAGCAAATATTTGGTGTTCAGAGTAGACTTTGCTGGAAGGAGGTTACGTTATTCTTTATTGTCCCCTTCTCGCCTGCAGATCACGTGCTGGCAATCAGATCCAGCATCACCATTTTTGCCTCCTTATCTGTACTAGATAGACATCACTTCTAGGGCGTCGCTACCTCTGTTATTTAAAATGCCCTGGCTTTCTGGTGGAAGGAGGCTTTTTTATTTTTTGCCCCACACATTTCACCAGCGGATCTTAAGAGTAGCTCTCTGACACAAGCACTTGTACTCCTCTTACAGCATTCAGAGACTAAAACCAGCTCACTCCATCACATCCCCATCACAATCTTGCATTCAGTCACCTACCCAATTCCTCTTTCTTGCAGCAGAAAATTGCATTAAAAACCTTGAACAGTGAAATCCTTGCATCCATTCCTGATGTCAGCTAGTGAGTCTCTTTTACATTAACAATGAGCATTTAAAAAGTATTTTGTGCGTACCAAATGCCAAAACCTCAAGCACTAAACATTTAAAACATTGCTGAAAACATCTGAATTACTAAGGTCTTTGGCATGAAGGGATCACATTGTTATCAGTCACTTCTCTCTAAACAAACACTCAATACCATGAACATTTTCTGTTCTGAAGGCAAGTAACATGTTTGCAAAAGGCGCTGTGTTTAGTATCCTCTCTGTCCAACAGTCTCTCTGGCACTTCATCCAGATCTTCATCTGTAAAGACACAACTGTACAATGGTTTTGGAAAAAAGGCAGATAGTCCTCATCAGGAAACCGCTGACTGTTTGCATGCCTACCCGTGACAAGGAAGAACTAGAAACCCAGTCAAACTGCAAAATTAAAAAGTACTAGCAGGCACTTTGGACTGAGTTCCTGGGAAGCACATAAAAGCAGCTTTCAAACCAAATTTAAAATCTGCATTAGTCATTTGTGGCGACTTCTAAAGTAGCCAAAGATGTTGCAATTGAAGAGGAAAGAAAGTTGACAAATGCTTCTCACCACAAATTTACACACTTGATTTTAACATAACAGTCTTTAGTTCTGTAACTTCAAGACTACAGAAGAGGTGGCTTTGGGAGCTGCCAATCCAGCTAAGTCTTCCTCTGCAGGACTATTTCTGACCTCTTACAATGAAAAGTTCCATGTAAAACATCTAGGTAACACTGACTATCTCATTCTTTTAAAAGAAATACATGAGTAAAGCTCATTTTCGTTCTCTCCATGCTCAACAAAAGGAAAGCACCAAACAAAACAAAAATGCATAAAGCCATGCATTAACAAGACCAGTCTTGTTTATCATTGTCTGATGTTGAGCTTAATCAGGCTCCTACAATATTTCCGGACTTGGAAGCGCAGCAGCAATCACACCCAGCACTGCACTGATACGTTGAGGCATCTCCCTTTTGCAGATAGAGAATGAAATAATCTGCCTTGCTAGGACCATGCAAGACTGTGCTGGGGCAGGACCAAAACTCCCAACAGAAGAGCTTTTGGTTGTCAAACAGAGAGAACCAGCCTGGGGACCTTTTACTTTTGCCACACTGAAGCAGCAACTGCCGCTGGCTGCTCCCTTTGCAACACAGGGGATCCGCTTTGCTGCTGCAAAGGGGAAGTGAGGGCCTGCTTCCCCCTGTATTTCAGCTGGCTTAAGAGGAGAGAACAGCAAAGGATATGGCTGTCACCTCCTGCCACTCTCCTCCAGTCCAGTCTGGCCCCCTCAAGGGAAAAAAAGAAAGAGCCTCCTTTGATGGGTTTGTAGGACAAGACAGGGAACAAGTCGCTGGGTTTCTTTCACTCCTGAAATATTTATGCACAGCACAACCTTCTCAATCCACCTGTTTATAACACGCACCGTGTCTCTAGCTGGCATGAGAATGAAGAGCATTTCAATTAAAACAAAACTTTTTTTAAACAAACCAAGTGATTTCTTGTGAGTATGTGATTAGTATTAAGCACTATTTGAAGAAGTATGCCAAGGTTATGGCCTCCGAGTTCAGATCTCACACTCGATATGAATTCTGCATAAACATGGGTTTCTTGTAAACCATGCTGCTTTATGCTGGGTAAGGAGAAAAAAAAAACAGTACAACAACAGAAAGGAGGTTTCAGTTGTAAGATCTCTTTTTGCCATACAAAAAGCAATAGACATGCAGGTTAAATGGAGTTCACAGCAATCTAATCTTTAATTAATCTTTGAAATAAATGCCTGACCTCACACATAGTTTACAGTTAAAACTCAACATTCCTGAAGGGAGCTTTGCTGCCTAATCCAACAAGCTCCCCACCTCTTTTTTTAACTAAATACACAATCTTGCTTAAGTCCATTCTCTCAAATCATTGAACAAACAGGAATTATTCAAAAGGTTTCCTTAAGAAGACATGTCTTAAAAGAAGCACAACATAGCGTGTTGTGCTGAGCATCTGGCACGATATAGTCTCCAGTAAAATATAGTTAGCTGGTGATAGAGTTCCGCGCTTACTATAGGAGATGAAGAATTGCCATCATTGGTTTCTGTAACTCTGTTTGCATTTTTATTCATACATACTGCAGTTTTTAAGAAAAGCTGCAATGCTGAAGCATTCTGGGCTATCTTCAGAGGACAGAGGTCGTCAAACCACTGCCTCAACCACACAGCTGTGTTGAAAAAGCTCCAATCCCTCTTAGTTCTGGGCCTTCTTAAGTGTGGAACCTCTCCTGCCTCTCTGCTGAGCTCTCACTAGGATTTTGGTGAATTCAGGGTCGTCTTCTGCCCACAACTGCTGGTTAAAAGGGACACATCCCCCCACAATTCACCCGGCTTTGCCTACCCTGCAGGTAGCTTTTAACACTCACTTCAGACCAGTATTTGAAGGATGTGACAGGAAAAAGAAAAAAGTTATTTTGTATGCTGGGATAGCCCACAATCTGTCTTTCCCCAAATTACAAGTAAACTAAGTTTGATGAGCCAATCCTTCCTCTAAAAAATTTAATCAAAGGCCCTCAAGGGTGGAATATTGCAGTATACAAGATAAAAAAAAACAAAACAAAACACACAATCATGTATCGCCTTCTTCTGCTCAAATATGAAGCTAAAACTTAGTAGAAAAAAAATAACTTTAACTGTCAAATTTGAGTTCATGGTAAAAGTGCCCACTAGCTTTAACTGAATTAAAACAAAAATAATGCACAATACAGCCTGCTGAGAACCATTTCACTGAGAAACTATGGGCTGCCCTACCTTCAGGCCATGGGAAAAACTGAATTCAAGATCTGACATCAGAGAAGAAACTCCTGAAGGCTGACTAGACAATTAGTAAAACAGAAACAACTCACACACACACGTGCACACACTCTCTCCTTCATTCTATATGCACGCAGGTAGCTGCGTTTTGAGGCTTGCTGCCTCATTTCCAGGACCCATTTGTCAGCCTATTTGTTTGTGGTTAGAAGACTTCTGCAGAGAATTCTGCAAACTAGAGAATTTTACCACACATTTAAGATGCACGTTTTGTTGCTTGTGCATGCCCCGCCCCCCACCAAGCTACTGTCATTTTTTTCCTCCTCGTTTTCTGGAATAATCCAGTTGTTTGACTGTTCTCCTTCAATGCCCTCTGTTGCTGTAAACACCTTCCCATGAACTTCACAGTGGTAAGACTGCCTCATCACCTTGTCCCTTCACTTTCCCCGTATCCTCTGGCATCTCTGACTGTAATCTTTTAAAATACAGTTGGACAATGTGCTCAGCTTTCATTTTATCTAAAACAGGTTCTGGTTCATAATCCTTCTATGGACACGAGAAATATAAAGTCAACCTCTGTGTACATTTTGGGTCAGAAATGCAGTTCCATAAAGAGTGAATGGGCGGCTAAATTAGAACAAGGCAAAGGTAATAGGCTGTGTAAGACCAGGAACATTGCCAGATCACCAGGTAATTAATGACAATTAGGATAGCTTTAATAGAGAGGTCAGCAATCAATGGCAACCAGGCAGATTTTAAACAGTGCCTTTGCAGTGCTGGATCTGCAGCAACTTCAGAGAGGTCCCTACTTGCAGCTCCTGCTAAAACAGCAGAAGCCTTCCATGACATCCCAGGCCTTTAAGCTGTATTTGGCAACTGTTTGGAGTGCTAGAGCATAGCACATCTACCCTGGGAATTCTCTACTATGTATTAAGAGCAAGGTGTCTCCTCCCACCACAAGCAAGAAAGTTTGCAGCTTTCTTGCTCTTAGTTCTGGCACTTCAATCGCTCACATGTTTTTACTGAAGACGCTCATGTGGAAACACTTTCACAACTATTTATTTTGGCAGACTTGTAACATATATTATATCTCAGTAAGACACAAGGAAACAGAAATCTAAGGACTCTGAAAAAACTTTTAACCAAGCTAGTCCATTTATTGAGCCTCTATCAACTAAGTTTTTATTAACAAGGGGGAAAAGAAAAACACTAAGCAACATACAAAATAAATATTGAAAATAATAACGTTCTCTTCATAATGACAAAGTTTTCTGGGGACAAAGGTTAGAAGAGAGAAAATATATTCTAGTTGGAAGTGCCTCAGGTTTCTTAGAAAAATTTTCCTAGAGAAACAGATTCTCTTAAAAGAAACAATTTTCATACAGCACTACATTTAGAAACTGAACCGTATGCCAAAGGAAAAAGCCCTAGGGTAGAAAAGGTTTATATGGACAAACAACACAAAGCATTAGCTAGACATTCACTTTACATTTAAAGTTTACACCATTAGTGTGGGTGAGCTACTGAACTGGAGAGCTCAGAGTTTCTCACAAAGTTATACTACTGTGGGCTCTAGGTGGACTGCCAGACTGTAGACACCTTAGTTCTATCAATCAGCACTGGTTTGGACAGACAACATTTTAATAGTGCACATTTCCTTCGAGGCAAGTATTTATATGAACGGACACAGTTTTGCTCTTAGCCTCTCCATTCTTGTTGGAAGAAGACCCACCATCTCCTTACTGAGTTCTAGTTCAGTTTCAACAGCACGAACAGCATTTGGGTACTTCTCACAATAGTCTACCAGAAATGTGTAATATTCCAATGATGTCTGCATATTTTCCAATTGCTTTTTGCTATCCGATGTAATAAGCTTACCATACAGTCGTGCAATATGAAACTTAGCTACCATCGCAGGGCGAAGAACATCTTCCTCAAGCTCTTCAGGAAACACCTTATCTGGGTTCCTCAAAGAATCTAAGAAGAGTTCATAATATTTGATTGCTAATTGAGCCAGGGAATTAATTTTTTTAATTGTGTGGGAGTCTAGCTCCTCTAACCTGTTACCAATAGCTACCTTTAAATCCATCATCTCATAATAGGTGTCAGCTAGTTCAAACTGAAGCTGCCTACTAATCAACAGATAGTACTGGGGATTCAAGTCTGCATATATAGGCTCCAGCATGTCTATTCTACGCTTGTGCATTTTGCAACGTCTCTCATAGTCTTCTTCGAAGAAAGCAAGTACCTTAAACAAAGCACTGTGATCCTGAACAATTTCAATATGGTCAGTAACGTAACCATCAACCTGAAAGAACTCTTTTGCTTCCTGAACATAGTTCTGACCAACTAGGAAGATTTCTCTGGCTTCTTGAAAATCTAAAGGATATACGCTGCTCACTTTCTCTTCCATGGCTAAGACAGAGTCACATATATCACTCGTCCCAAAAAGGACAGCTTTCTTCCTGCCCTTCTCTTTTTCATCCTCCTCCTTCTTCCTTTGGGCTTTAAGTTCCAATTGCCTGTCTGGATCCAGCTCTCCTATGTTATCCTGAAATGACAAAGCATACTAATTAAAAATGCATGTGGTTTACAAGGAGTGACGTACACAGAATCATTTCATTTATGAGTCCCCTTTGAAATACAAACTAGTGAGCAACAACACAGAAAAGACACGCTGGCATATTAGACATTATATCCATAAAATATAATGTACATTACAGTCTCGATTCTGTAAAAACATAAGACTAAGACAATTTAGTCTCCCTGCCCTGCGTAACAATATAGCCAAAACAATAAACGTAAAGTCCAAAGGCTCTGCTTCTGAAAAGCATTTCAGCAAATGCCGAGTTTTAAACATTCGATTGAATGATTAAATGAATTAAATGAACACTTGAATTAATCAAAGGCTTGAATGAATGAGAACACCAGCACACAAAACTGTTGCATATTAAGATGTTCTTACTAGCAACTGGGTAAGTGATCTGCCAAATCAAGACACAAGAAAACGCAGTAGAGAGGAGAAAAAACTGTGAAGTTGCTGCACAAGCAGCACACTGATCACACTATAGAGCTGATCTCCTATCCGTGCTTGTTTCTAGTGCTGCAAAGTCAAAGCATATTATGAAACAGCTGCAACACTGCGAGCATCTATTGTATTATCATGGGGCAACTGTTTCATCATTTGCTACCAACTATGAACTGATTTCTGTTACAAACATCAAAACAGACTTTGTTTTTAAACAATGACATCGACAGAACAGATTTTCAGTTACCTCAAGTAATTTCTGAGCACTTTGCAGAAGATTCAGGCAATACTTAATCCAGCATCTTGCAATTTCAGCTTTTCTTTGTCGAAGGTCCTGTTGGTCTTGCTCCGTTTCATCTATTAAATGGACATAAACACATAAAAGCCTTAGGGGAAGTCAAGCACTCCAGCAAGAACCTCAAATGTTACATGCAAATAATATGTTACTTGTATTTAATTAATTTTTCCTTGCTTTTAGACACAAGCATGTTCTCTGTTAGTTTATATAATAATTCTGTAAACTGTCATTCTGGTAGAAACCCATATAGATTAACATGGATTTGTCAAGTATGAATCCTTCCAAAAAAATGTATGTTTAAAAAGACCTTTGATCCTGGAGGTGCTTCACCAGAAAAGATTTTCATGTCTTTTTGTAACAAGAGAAACAAATTGGGACAATTTGTTTTCCAAGATTCAGCTGCCTGCCCAGTAACTATTTCTGAGGATGATTAGGGCATTTGTATTGCGATGGGCCCCAGACTTGCTACCAAAAAAGGAAACAAAAGTAGGGGAAACTGCCTTTGGTTAATCTACCTGGTACTAACTTAAGATTTATTAGCTCTACAACTTCTGTATTTTTCTCCCCAGAGTCTCCCCACTGTAACATGTAGCAGCACTGCTGATGTCTCAAGATAACGTTTTCAGAAACCGAATAGATTTCAAAGTGAACTCATTTCCCAGTCTCTAGGCAGAAGGCAGTAAGTTAGCTGAACAATGAGGAGATGCCAGCATTCCTGTTCACCAAATAAAAAGCCAACTTCAGACTCGGATCCACTCTGTTCATTATCTTTCATAGAGCAAATCAAGTTGTTCTTATTGAGGAAATAAGAACTGTTGCTCATCTAAGAAAAGGCACTTTACTAAATATCTGTGTTTGTTTATATTCCAATTAACGTGATAAAATGAATGTGCTTGAGTGGCCAGCGCTGTGTATTAGTCTTTGTGAAAGTTAGAGCTTTCTGCATAACAATCTTCAAGCCCACAGCCCAGCTCTCTGTACCGTGAAAAGGACGGGGAAAATAGGATAAATGTTTACTTCATCAAAGCAAACAGAAATAGCACTACTCCCAGTTGGTGCAGGAGGAAGTCAAGAGAGAATAAGTTAGTTGACCAAAAATCACACAAGAACTCTATAAAGTACAATTAAGAATAGGACTCTCATCTACCACTTTCAGTCTTGCAGCTGAATTTGAGATCACAACTGACTGTATGTTTCTACACATGTACCAAAAACATAATTTTTTGGCTTAAGTATCGTACTAATGAACTCTGACAACTGGGCAGTCACGCAGCTATGGAAGCCCATAAACACTGATTCAGACCTACTGAATATTTCGTAATACACAGTTTTCAAACAGCCTAACAGATTAGCATAACCTGACTCCACAGCTGTTTGCCTGAAACTAAAAAGCTTCTGAACATCATCCTCAAAGCACTTAAACAATAAGAACAGCAACTGCAAAGAGTTCTATATTTTTTGAGCTAAGAGAAATAAAAAAAGCAATTAATGTACTGCCATTGAACTTCAATTAAATAAAACACACTTGTGTCTATTCAGATTATATTTTAACCCGAAATAACAACATCAGTGGATTAAAGAGCTTGTGCTCTGAACAGTTCAAACCATTAAAAGTTAACCAATATATTCACTGTTCAAAGTCAGAGTTATGAACTCACACAGGGGCTACCCCGAATACTTGCACACACTCTACAAGTTAAAGCTCTATTGATTTGAAGCTTTCAGTGGTCCAAGACACAGAATGCAAAAGGCTGTGCTGTAGAAAAGCAAAGACCAAGCCTAAAACAGAGGATTTATGTTGAGTACTGACACTGTCATGTAGCCACAGGTCCTTACAACGTGGTCAGTTCTCTGAAAGTTTCTTTTATTAATCTTTGTGCTGAACCGCTAAGTTGTTCCTTTGAATCAATAACCCAAACAACAAGGAGGGGAGCTACAACTCCAAAAATAGCCGGAATGAAGCTGCAGCATCCAGCAACGAAACACAATACAAGTAACTTCTGGATTTGGGGTCTTTTTTTGGGGTGTTTTGTTGTTTTGTATTGTTTTTTAAAGAGCTGCAGTTTCCCTCCCTCTTTTAAAAATATTCCCAGCATCTGGTTTGATTCACTGAATCATCACCCTCTGATCACGGAGAAGCAAAAGCTGATTTTAAGCACAGGTACAAGAAGAAATGGGTGAACAGAGACACTGCTGCTACCAAAACGGATATTGCTTTAAATTTCGCTCTTATTCTGGTATGCTTTCTGAAACACTAGCAAGAAGCACTTGAGTTTTTCCTCACAGGGTTTACTCATAGTCAATCTTGCACTGTAGTAGCAGCTCTTCAGAAAAATTCCATTTGATTGTTAATTAAAAAGATTTTAGAAAATTAACAATGGGGTAAGTTTTGTACATACTGCTAGACTTCACTTCTAACATTAGGTATCAATGATGCTTAATTCACAATATTTTATTGAAAACTTTTATATGCACTTACTGTCTTCAGCAGATGGCACCTGTCCAGCTTGGCTAAAGATGACACTGGCTGCTGCTAAACAGTGTCGGGACTCCATAAAGCATTGCTGAGAGAAACAGAAACAGCAGCGTTTATCACTGGCATAAGCAGCCCAAGCACTGCTCTCAGCTTGGCTAAACCCCTTGCCTCAGACAGTAAAAATACATGAACACAAGGGAAATGATGGAACTGAGAGACTCTGGAGCATATTCCCCTGGACACTGGAAGAAGAGATACAATTTTCCCACATCTGCTACTGAACACAGTATTTTCTAACCAACTATTTCGTTCGTACCACAGCCACAACAGCAAGCCTTGCTTTTAATATTAGATACATACACTGTGAACATTCTCACTGTTCTGATCTGTGCTACTATCGCTTCCTCGCGGTAAAGGAAGTGATGCCTTGTGGTAAAGATTGTATCAGGGGGTGTTAGTCACAATGAGCTGGACATAAAAGTCAACGTTATGAGTCAGATTTAGATTCCTCTACTCCTATGCGGCAATGCACTGTTTAATGATTAGTGCTATCAATGCATCAAAAAGACATGGGAATTACAAGTTACAATTGAAATTAGCATTAGCTGCCTTTGGTATGGCAGGAGTCTTTTAAGCATCAGAAAAGAGCATCTGAATAGTCTGGAACATAGAAATTCCTAAATAAACCTGAAGTATTTCCTAACATAGTGGATTACTTAGAGTCAACACAGATGTGTGGAAACAAACAGATACCATCTTACATGTTTGCTTGAATATTCACATAGGCTCAAACAAGTCTTAAGCACATGCTAAAGTACAAAGGACAATAATTGATAGGAAACGTACAACATGCAATACCTCAGTCCTAAGGTGTTTTTGTTTTTAAACTCTGTATTGTAAGAGAACAATATGATTATAAGAAACAATTTAAAGTTAATTCAACATGGTACCCTTTTTCAAACAACCTATAAAGTTGCCTTACTTTATAGTTACATTTATGATGTAATTACAGCAGAAAAACTTTTGGTGTATTACCTTAGAGAGATAGTACTGTGACAAAGTAGCAGCATTGAGTGCCCATTCTACCGGGTAGTAGCCACAATACTCAAGCTGTCGTTTAAGAGTAGTATGGCAATACTGAGCAGCCTTCTCAATCATCTCCAGGTGTTGGTAGACTTGTGCCAGGTAATACAGAGTATGTGTATAGGCTTTTTCGAATCTGGAAAAAACAACAGTCTCTTTAGATTTCTTCTTTTTTTTCCTCCCTAAATATACCCTCATAAATTACAAAAGTAGTAATAATCTAGGTATGCTGTTATGCACCCACCTTTTGGATCTTTCTTGGTCTGTGAGTTTTTCCTCTTCTGACATGAAGTGTTCACTGGGATCCAGGGGAGGATTTCCATCCTGCAAGAGTACATGATGCATCCAGTTAACTACATTTCTCTCACTTTGTAACATAGTGCTCCCTCTTCTGGCTGCAGGCGATGAACCATTTTTCAATCCCAAATTCAACAAAAACTTCACATAACCCATCTCCACCTATCTATCTGAATGCCACATCTCTGGAGCAATTCCACAGAACTCAGGAGATTTAGAGGAAGAAAGCCACAATTCTACATGGAATTACAAGGTTTTCAGCTTGTAGAAGACTTCTGCTTACATATTTTAAAGTAATACACATGCAGTCTGCACCTGAAATATTCAACCTGGATTCTACAGGACTAAATTGGGTATTTTTAGTTTGAACAATAACATAATGGTTTTTAAGGCATCCATTTAATACTAAGTGTGCTTTCAAGTATGAAATATAAGCATGCTCAGCTGCACTAATCAGTAACAAGAAAACATCCTGCAGGAAGTACTGCAAAGAACATTATGTGCAGAGTGCTCAGCAGATCTGCTGCATAAACTGCTTGTTGCCACTGTGAAATTACACCCTTGATTCACAAGCTAGTAAGACTATTTACTCAAATACGTGAATGAGACAACAGGCAATGTCCTTGGAGGATGGAGCTGCTAAACCTTGATATAAGGCATGACCTACACGCAAGTTATTAACAATGGGAACTACTTCATTTAGAAGTGCTTTTTTTTTTTTTTAAATCAGGAGTTCTGCCAGAATCCTTATACAGAGCTAGCTCTTGTGACATAAACAAAATAGTTTCTTTTCCTTGCTCAAGGATGGAAAGTAAGATATTGCTGTGCACATAGAAGTAACTCTGATTTTAAACTTGTTTTTGTTCATTCTGTGGCATTAGTTTCTGAGATGAAAGCAGAATGGTGACAACTATACATCTTTCAGCAGTGCTCTGTTCAACCTCTCCTTAAAACAACTGTCAATAAAGTTACAGTCAGCATAACTGGCAAAGCCAACAGATGAACATTGCTTATGGCAAAGTTTTATTAGTCTATGCTTATCTAATTTCCTTTGTAATTGTGAGTAAGTTCAGATGCCAATTCTAACACACTTCAAATGAAAATGTCTTTCTTAAAGGTGGCTTTTTACCATTACACAGTGCATCCTGAAGGATGTTCAACATGTCTGCTAGCAACAGAGCTCAGCTTTGTATGCAATTTTCCTAGCCCTTTCTTAAATCTATTAGTAACTCAGCCCAAGAGAAAGTAAGGCAATAAATAAGCAGGAGTCCAGAGAAATACTTGTTATAAGATAACATAGACTCAAGCAGGAGCAACAGTAGAGAATGCATTAACTTTAAAGGGAAGAAAACATACTCTCATGTTTATTTTTCTTATTATTAAAAAATCCTGAAAGGATTTGTTTGTTTGCTTTCAATGGAATTTTTAAAATTCATCTTCAAAGATAAAAAATGGGTCTGAAACAGCTGGTGACAAATAAAGATATGTTTAACCTACCAGAAAGGTATAAATTTTTATATGACCTTTTAATCTTTAGGGTTTTCTGTTTATACCTCATTAGTTTTTAAGTTATGAATTTATAACCCTCCCTCTTTAGAGGAGATTATTTAGATATGAAGGCTTACAACCTTATAAAGGCTCTCAGATCTTCCAACAAGATTTGCAGTATATTCTAGCAAGACTAGAGCTAATATTCCTGCAAAGAAACCAACTGAAATGACACAGTAAGCGAGACCCTTGTCTCCTTCCTGTATCTACAGATTTATCCTCAGA
The DNA here is from genome assembly GCA_907165065.1 of Caprimulgus europaeus. Next base: position 36,651,187 of record OU015529.1, on the reverse strand, counting down.
TGTCAAGCCTTATGCCTTTAATCATCCCAAGGAAGAGCTCTGCAACTCTCCTCTTCCAGGTGGACTTCAACACCCCAAGCTCCTGCCAATAGAGTTCAGCACCCTCAGAGTTTCACTGTATTGCACTAAACAATCAAACAGCTTTCTTAATAGCAAGATGCTGTTACAATAGCTAATTATTTTTTTAATAATTTAAAAATAGACATGAACTCAAAGAATTCAGGAGCGGAAAGTAAAAGAATCTTTTAATTCTACCAAAATAAGTTTTTTCTTACAATTGCCTTGCTTGTGCTCTAGTTGCTTTAGGAGGTAGAGGGGAAACAACATCACCCAACTGGTAAGTTAAGGAGACCCAGTTAATAAACAACTAAATCCACTAGTTCAGGAAAATGCCCCGATCACCAACAGTTTACCTAAGATTCCCAGACAGGAAGGCTTCTCAACAGCCTAAAAATGGGGAACATTAAGAAAAGTATATTCACTTTTTTGTAACTTCTGAATGATGGTTGTACAAATCTTAAAGATCAAACACCACTGCAAGGAATTCAAGTCCTCTTTATAAGCCATAAAGCAGCTAAACAAGGTCCCTCATCCCCTGCTTTTTTTTTTTTTTTCCAATTATTTGCAGGTTATGTCAAATATAGTTTATTTTTTTCAGAGAAACATGACACAAACCCAATAAAGTTACCACAGAAAGAGTCTTCTTGGTGTAGTTGCTTAAAAAAAAAAAAAAAAGTCTTTAGACATAGATACATTTGACTATATAATGCCCTGAAATATAAGTGTCAAATTAAAAAACGTTGAGGGGAAAAAAATGTGATCAGTGATCTAATGTGGGCTTATTGACAGTCATGTATATATACCCTAGCCCCGTGTCAAAGCCCCGAGAGGAATATTCATTAGCCATTACCCAAAACCAAATGCAGATCACTAACAAAAAAATAACCCTTTCAGAAAAATCTTACAATAAAAACATGAAGCATTTGGCAGTGTTGTTTAATCCACCAAAATATATGGTAATAACAGTACAATTCCATAATCACTGGAGGAAATGCCAGAATCTTTCAGAGGCAATGTGGAAGCCAATAATATCATGCTTGGCTGGGTATAAATATCTAAAATATCAAAATATCTAAAAATCTAAGGAATTTGTAAACAGAGTCTATAGGGAGAGGCAGAGTATCTAGTTAAACCAACTGATCCAGGGAGCGGAAAATAAACAGACGAGATTTTCAGCACAAGTGGCTTTTCTTTTTCTTCCCTAGCTCCACTACCTCTCCTACCACTGTAGACCAGCATGACTAGAAAGGTGGTAATACAGCAACTGATTAACCCATTCTAAAATTTCCAGAAGAATAATCCATGCTATAAACCAAGCTCATGTAAAACCTGAACTGCAATTTCATTAAACTAAGCTATGTCCAACCTTTATAGCTGTCCTGAGACACAGATATTGCTCCTTTAAGGACAAAAATGGTTTTAGTTCCCTCACAAGCTGTCCCTGAGGCAAGTCAGTGTAGGAAGAGCTTTAAAAAGAGCTTAAAAATAGCACAAGGGAGTCTTTGTTGATACAAGGCAGAATCCACAACTCAAAAGGTTGTTTAATATGCAAGAGAGGTTTAGCTGTTTGTAAGATTGTCCTCCTGGATATGGAACTTAACTACTTGCCTCTACACAATATTTCATGGTCAGAGCAAACCATGAAAATATTAGTTTTGTTTCCTTTTCCCACTGAAAGCAATGGATTAACATTTTACAGCATTTCCAAGATAAGATTAAGAACAGTCTTAATTAAAAGCCAAATTCTACCTGGCTTCAACTCTGGATTATCAGTTCAGAGAGCTTTCAAAAAAGACCGTTGTTTTTGAGCAAATTTCTTTTCCTGAGTAAATCCATTTTGAAATTAGCAAGTGATCCTCTGGTTTGCCTCTTCCTATGCTAGCAGTACAAATGATATCACTTTTCAAAAGTATCACAGCAGCCAGTATAAAGCTCAGAAACTCAAATTCCACCGTATGTTTTTTCAAAGATTACTAAAACTGTAAGTAGCACATCAAAGTAAGACCTACCACAATATTAATAAACAAAATACCTCTTTCATGTATTGATTATACAAGGCTTCTGCAGATTCCAAGTAAGTCTGCGCAGTTTTAATTTCATCCCTTTCAGACCACAGGATACCTAGATTGTTCTAAACGTAAAAGGAAAAGCAAAACAGTTATTTTCCCATTATGGTCCATTTACATTACACATTTTCTCCAAACAATTTATCAGTCTTCATCTATATCTATATCTATATCTGTTCTAATACAACAGATTTCAAAAAGCAGAAATTGTGCCCAGCCATTTTTTCACAAGTTGCTCAAAAAGGAAGGCCCTCACACAGCGGCAAATATGTACCAAAGTCACCTAACAAACTGCAGTTTTCTGCATTTACTCTGCTAAATTAGAACTGGTGTGTTCAAAGAACGAGCTGTTTCCACACAGTATGTTCTGCATGTGATTCATGCAGCTTTTGTATCATATAAAAATATCATTAAAAATATCAAGGAATTAGAAATTTTGTCATCATGACTCTAGAAAAATTTAACAGTAAAAAGATATGCTATGAATGAATGCTTGTATATTTTCAACAATTGAAAGAGATTAAAAGAACTGTTAAGATGCAAAAGTAATGGATTACTGCCTTCAAATTTAAATTATACCAATGTACGCAGTAACTTGTTACTACACCTGTGAAGCCACCTTTTACAGAAAAGTACCTTTAATTTTGTTAATAAAAATGAAGGCATTAATAACAATCTGATGTGCTAATTTAATTCCTAGGAAATGTTATAAAATCCAACAGGGCTAAAAAAAAAAAATTAATGAGAGTTAGAATGTATAGTTGTACACCAGCCCTGTGTTCCTTTCAATTTCATTTATTTTATTATTTTTAAAAGACAGCACCACATAGGATGATGTTTATGAACAGAAATATTGTGCCCACAGCCAAACACTGGAACATACTAATTTTAATTAGACAGAAACTGTCATACACATCCTTATGCAGAAGCTCAGAAATTAGAATTAGGGCTACAGAAACAGGCTCAGCAAGAAAAAGGAATGCTCCTTCTTTCAAAATAGAAGTCAGTGCCATAACAACATACTCTATACAACCTAGAATGTGCCAATGGAGGAGTATGGCCACTGTTGACAATTACTGCTTTTATATCAGATTTTTTTGTTTATTAAATACTCAAGTCTTTTACAGCCCTGAGAACAGAAAGCTGAGGGCACGCCCATTCACCATCACTGTTCTCGGCTGCATGCCTCGTGATCGTAGACTTATCTTCTGTTGGACCACAGCACTTCACGTGTGTAACACAGAAACTTTATCCTGCTGTTTCCTAAAGGCCCTAAAAGAGGAAAATCCATGCAGAGGACACCGTTTGTCCCAGAGAGAAAAGTGCTGCTTTCCAACACAGTTCAAAAACACAGTGGAATCCCTGGCCCTCAGCCACAACAGCAAGAGCTCCCCAGGAACACACACTGGGAAGACATTGTTTTATTTCGACTGGCTTCTTGGCAACCTCCGATCTTATAATGGGCAATAGATTTGCACCTGAACCATCACGCTGAAGGACAGTGAGCAGATGTCACCTCATGAATTCCAGACAATTCAGATAACCAATGTAAGACAAGTCACTGCTTAACTAGCACCCTTCCACATGAACACACAATTCCTTGACAGTTTTGCAATGTTTGGCAAAGTAGTACTAAGCCTTTCCTAATTAGAGCAGCCATTTTTGACAGAGACATCTAGATAACTGCTCTATTTAACTTAAAGTCTAGAGATGGATATCTAACTATACATCAGCTGCCATGATGCAGCAGTTGAGCAAAGACTCGGCTCTTTTGTGAATCTTCATACGACAAGTATTAATTTTGTTAATAGTATCACTTTCTTCAGTATAAAGTGGTGGATATTATTACTTCTAGTCCTACAAAACCGTACGTACTCACCGGGAATAAAATATAATAGATGAAGAGACAAGAGGCAAGGCTGAAAAGTGAACAAGTGACAACTTTTGAAAACAATTTACCTTCTCAGGATATTGCATAAATAAAAGAACCCCTCAGCTTGACTTGGACAACAAATGACAGTTAAGGAATCACAAGTTCTGGACCTCCTGAGGTCTTCTCCTAATTTACTGTTGTTCAGTTCTTGAAAGTTCTGTCTCAGTCTATCCTGAAGAGTGCACTGCTTTGTCAACACTCAGTTTCTAACAAAACACACCGTTAGATGCTCTGCATGCCCAGAAGCATCAGCAGCAAGCCTGCAAGAGCACAGCATCCCTCAACTCCCTGTGCATTTCTTCCAGCAGGAACTGGACACCAGCAGCCCCGACGTTTGTTGCTATTCCACAACCCATATCATCAGGGGATCGCAGCGCCACGGATCCCCGTTACCCCCCTTTCCAGCCGGCTGCAGAGACCAGGCAGCACGGCCCACGGACACAGCAGCCCCCGGCCACCCAAACACACCCCCGCCTCCCAAGACCCCCCGGAGCCTCCGGCCGCAGGCTGCCGGGGCAGCCCACACCCCTTCGGGCTTGGCAGCCCCTGCCCACCTGGGCCTGGATGTAGAGGGAGACGCAGTCCGGGGAGAGGCGGTGGGGCTCCAGGAGCTGAGTGCAGCGCTGCAGGTGCTCCTCGCCGGCCGACAGCTCCTCGGTGTCGGTGTGGTTGACACCCAGCTCGTACTCCAGCACGGCCCGCCGCACGGCCAGCAGCCGCGCCTCGCCGCCCTCCTCAGCGGCGCTCAGCAGCTGCTTCACCTCCTGCAGCAGCGCCCGGGCGCTGTACTTGGAGCGGTAGGGCTCGGTCTCCGGGTCCTTGCGCGACTCCACGGCCGACAACGTCCGGGCGGTGCGGAACTTCTGGCACACCGCGGCCCAACCGCCGCCCGCCGCCGCCATTTTCCCTCCGCCGGCCGCACAGCCTCACACGCGCCGCCGCCTGACGCGCCGCCGGCCAATCACCGCCGAGCGGCGAGGGCGGCCCCGCCCCTCCTCCCGCCCCGCCGTCATAGCGGCCACCGCCTCCGGCGCGCTGCCCTCTGCGGCTGCTTCTCCCCACAGCCTCTGCCGCGGGGTGAACGACGGCGACAGGGAAGCGGGGCCACCCCAGCGGCCGCCAGCCCCGCGGGACGCTCCGGAGGAACGGTGCTGAGGGGCTCGACCTCCATTTTTTCAGAAAAAAAAATATTTTTTAAAACCACATTTTTGACACGGGGGCTCCTGAACAGACAGGGTGCGGCAACTGCATGTTTCGAAGAGCGTTCACCTCCCACAGCGCCAAGTTCCCGGTGAAACGCTCATCCCTCAAGACACGTACGGCATTTAATGGCAGGAAAACGGCAGCAGCAGATTTGCTGGGCAAACAGCAAAGTCTTCCAAAAAACCACAGTCATCTCAGCAAATGTGATGTTTAGCCATGCCCAAAGACAGGCCACTTTATCAAGGAATAGAGACAAAGAACATCATCTAACAGGCTTTTACTTTTTGATAAAAAACAGCTCAGTCCCACATCTGTACCAGAAGTTAATCACGTGACCTGTTAAAATCAGGCCCTCGGTTTCCATTCTTAAACCAGTTGTTTCTCCTGAAGCCGCCATCACCTTGCCTCCCGTTTCCAAACCTGGAGAACCCTCGTCCCACCTCCTCTTCCAGCTCAGGCAATTCCTTTGCCACTGACAGTTGCCAGCGCCTGGTGTCCCTCCACTGTTCCTGAAACAAGAGCAAAGTAACGAGACTTTACCTGCCTGCAGCTGTGTCCAAGGTATCCTGTATCATTAAAAGCAACATTGAATGCAAAGCCATTTCCAGACAAATCCCACCCGTGCCAAAGTAGGTCGTCAGATCCCTCCTGGGAGACAATTCACAGTCTTGTGACAAAGGATAAATGATCACAAAACAACAAGAGGCAGCAAAGTGGACAGAAAAATGGTTTAACTCCCAAATGCGCTGGAGAGCTCAAAACCCAGAGTAGCCAAAGAACACAGGATTTTGCTTAATAAATCAGGTAATATAACGAGAACTGAAATGAGAAAGAGGCATGACAAGGTATTTTCTAAAGACTGTGCTGTGCTCTTTCTAATGACTCTGTTGCCTATGCAACACCCTTATTAAAACACACTTTATCCTCCCAAACCACCCTATATTCAATCCTATATATGTCAATCACCAAATCTCAATCACCAGGTTCCAAACCCAACTCTGGCTACAAAAACATACCTGTATGTTACTCAGTTCACCAACTGGGATGTCAAAGCACACTCCCTGTAACAGAAAAAGAAAGAGGCAATTGCTTTCCAAAGATACACCCAAGAACAGACACACATAACTCCAGACAGGCAGCACCTGCAACCACTCAGTTGAGTGTGGAAACCAGAAATGGCAGAAAGCATGGTCTTTTGGGACAAGCTTTTTACAAGCTGAAGAAAAAAGCAGTTAAAACACAAATGCCCCAAACAAAACACAGATTCAAATGCTCTGTGCTGACAGCAGCATTGCCTGTAATCAGCCTGTGTGTTTAAGACAGGCAGACGTCATCTGGCACCACAAGCTCTCTGAGAACACACTTGCTCAGGAGACAAATGTCAGGCACGTCAGGAGCCAGGCTGACAGTCAGGTGAATGCTGTACTGCTCAGGTCAGGCAGTCAGTCACTGCCCTACTCTACAGCTCAATGCAGTGGTATGTAGCATTAGCACGAGTTTACAGTGAAATAATAAACAACCACTCCCACTATATACATATTTCTGATGGTTTGGTTTTGGGTTTGGTTTTTTTTGTTTGTTTGCTTGGTTAGGTTTTTTTAGGAGATAACACTGGAAGTAATGTCTCTATTCAAATAAGGGGCTTTTAAAATGCTCAGCTAGTGTCAAGGCCTTTTTTTTAACGGTGTATACATAACCAGCAGTTTCAGGGGGCCTCATGATAGGTTACCATTTTCTGAGAAGTGGGATTTGAGTAGGGATAGAGTGAGGTATTAATATTTCTGTGCTTGTATTTCAGAACTGCCTCAATCACTACAAAAACCAGCCATACATGTAGGCACACACCCTGCTTCTTCCCCAAGGCTGGGCCATCTTACCGTCTTCCCCTTGAGGAAACGCATTGCAGATACTTTGGCATCTACTTCCTCACCAAGCTGTTCTTTTAGTCCTCGCCAGGCATAGCTCATGGTATGCATTTCTATTGAACACTTCAACACCATGGTCACAAAGCCCTTCAGGAAATAAACAGAGAAAAAATGTTTACAAAACCAAACTTGGTTGGGCAACCTGTAACTCACTAACTAATGAACTATGCAATCACCTGTTATTGCAATGTAGTATTTAATGCTAAGAAATCAGCTTCCCAAAAGTGAAGTAACTAAAAGCCTCCTAAGAAGCTGAGGGCATCCATCTAACCTAAAATTGCTCACTGATATAAATGCCAAAAGCATTTCTGTATCTTAGCCAGAAGCAGAGACACATTTATTCAATACATACAGTTATTGCTAGAAAAGGGTTAAAAAAAACCCCAAACTGATACAAGGAGCACAGTCTAGTCATATGCTATTTCCAAAACTGTGTTACCACACAACAAAGTGGGCCAAGTTCTCCCTCAATGCATCAGAAAAAAGAAGGGCTGTACTTTTCTTCTGTCAAGACCTCTTTGAAATCAGGTAATCACATGCTAGACTTACTTGAAATATTACAGAAACATGAAAGCTTCCTGGGAAAGGAAAACTAAAATAGTAGAAACCAATCTATTAGCTTGTAAAATGTTGTTAGTTAAATGCCCTTAGAGTGTCAAAGTCTTCTGTCACTGAGATTTCTGGAGAAATTCTTTTAACTCTCATTGCAAGAAAATTTACTAACTGATTTAGAGTTTCTCTGTTTGCCTGCAGAATGCCAGTAAGAGCTGATTTCAGTTAAGGAATGTGCAACAAACCAGAAGCTGGGGATAAACCCTACTGAAAGAGCCTGAGAAGAAGATGCCACACTCGGTACTGGATGGAAGCAAATTCATGTATCCATTCTTGTTAACATAGGTATAATGTTATTTACCGCAGTTGAGTTGAGTAAGGAGCGCTGCTGTATGTGAGATGCCCCAGAAATATGGGCTAGAGCTGCAGCCAGAGCAGCAACCGCCCCTTTTTCATCTATGAGCTCTTGAGCAGATTTTCTGAAGTAGTCTACTGCAGAAGGAGGAATGGCCTCCAACAACCTACATGGTGACAACAAAAGTTTAAGAGATCAGCAAGGACAATGTGAAGTGCAGTCATATTTAAGACAGAAACTTTAGACAGCTTTCAAGATTAACGATGTATCTAAAAGCCTTGGCTATCACGCTGCTCCTTCACTACCACTCATTTAACTCAACACCTTCAGGATGCTGGATATCCACCTTTGCTGTTCATTAAGCCAAGCCTCTTGAAAGATGTGTTCAAAACTGAGGATGTACAACATGGCATTGATAAAAACATCAAGAGAACGCTCTAAAATATCAGCATTCTTAAGGCCATACCCAAGAATCCACAAGAAAGGTTGCCAGCAAACCCAAGAATGCCTCGCTTTTACTTCACAAGGAAGAGAAGCAAACCACTAAAATACCACTGCTGGGTTGGGGCAAGGGACGTTTTGCTCTCAGTGCAAGCTGATTAAATTGGTTATTTCTAGGAGAGACAGTGAAAACAAGCTGGGAAACTGAGAACAGCTACTTCTCTAATGCTATTTTTGGTACATTAGCACCTCCCACCATTTTTCAGTGAAATCAAACACCATGCCAATGATCAGATCCTCACTAATTATGATAATCTCTGTCAGTGCAATTTCCACCAATGAGGCAACGAATGCAAAGAGAGCTACATGGAATAAAAAAACCCACAACCCTTGAGAATAGAATGATACAAAGAAACACAGGACAGGGTTACAACGCCCTCACTACTGCAGAGTAACTCCACATCATACCACACGTTGCTCTTTACACACTGCTACTGTGTCTTCTGAGTGGACAAAATCCGTTTTCCTGCACAACAGTAATTCCCTGTTCTGCTATTAATTTCTGATGATATAAACAAAGGTTATTTTTTACAAGAACTTAAGAGAGAACTTTATGTTCTATGAAAAGGTCTATGTTCAAGCACACAGAGTTTTACTGATACCATCTTATGAAAACAAGTCAGTGTCTACATGCAAAACAGCTGACTTACACGACAGACAGACATGCTCACATACAGGTCTGATCCCTTAAAGCTTTGCATTAACAGCATCATTGTTGGCAAGACCTCTAGACATCCTTTAAGAACAGGCAAATAAACTTACTTTTTGGCATCATTACTTGAAGCTTTAATTACATCTGTAGCAGAGGGAACACCTATGCGCTTAAATGTAATCCCCTGAAATCAAGAAAACAAATTAGTTAGAGGTGTTTTCAGTACTCTACAACTCAACCCTACTTAAGTCACATTACTGTGACCTCTAGTCACTTACTGTTTAAAACATCAAAACATCAACAGTCTTTACTTCTAAAGCAAGAATAAAGCTTTTATTGAAGTTCCTGCCTTTGTTAATCTGGAGCTACTGCACATCAATTTACATGCAGACTGTAAGGAAAGGCAAGATCTCCTTCATGCATTCCTGTCACAGTCTGCCTGCTGACAGCAACAGAGTCCTGCCAACATGGGGAAACTCATGAGACATTAGAACAGGCTGATACAAGAGCATTTACAAGTGCTTACCAAATATCAACATTTTACACCTACTGCACATGAGTCCCATGAGCAGCCCATGGTTACAAAGTCTAGGAGTGGCAGAGTCTTTTTAGGAGATGAGTAATTTCATTAAGCAGGGGTCTGACGTACAACTCACCGCTTTGTGCTCAACTTGCTTCAGAAGATCTTCTTCTCTTCTCTGAAATAAGCAAATGCAGATCCCGGTCCGGCCAGCTCGACCCGTACGTCCAGAACGATGGATGTAGGAATCAACATCCTTCAGAAATCCAATTGACAAGAGAATACCTTATGTGATTTAAACCGTTGACATTCATGCATGGTAAGAGAGAATATGGAAACTAAATTCTAATTCAGAAGCCTATGGAGTGTCACATTATGTCTCTACACCCAAACTTGTAACTACATCCAAACCACTGAGGTTTGCGTATGCTACCCTGCCCAAGGTATGCTGCCTCAGGTTTAATAAACACTACTGACCCAAGTTTTCAAAAAGCTTTGCTGGAGTTTCAAAAGAAGAAAAAGGCAGGAGGAGTATTTTAGAATTGTTATGAAACTGAACAACATTCAGAAGCAATTCAGAAATCCTGAAATAAAGTCAAAAGCTATCCGACAACTTTCCAAAGTAAAAAACATCACTTTTATCTTAATCAAAGTTCAAAATATAAAAGCTTAACTAGGAAATTCTAGGCCTGCATTTACAAAAAATCCACTTCATTTGAGAACAGAACATAATTCTGGTGAAAGAGAGAAACAGTCCACTGCTCTGTCACAAAAAAATAAATTACAATTTTATTTCCCCCTGACTTACTTTTGGTGGTGAACACTGTATAACAAGGTCAACCTCAGGAATATCCAAACCACGGGCAGCTACATTTGTTGCAATCAGGACTTCAAACACACCATTTCTAAAGCCTTTTAATGTAATTTCTCTCTGTTTCTGTGGAATGTCACCATGCAATGACTGGGCATCCTGTCAGTGGAACAAACCAGAAACACTTAATTAAAAAGGGGATTCTAGGCTGCAGTATCTGAAGACATTTAATTACAAACCCCAAAATATTGTGCAGAGCAAGAGAATTACACAGATGATACCAAAGGAATATAAAGCATCCTACTTTGTGATTTGATTCTCCTTTGGGACAATAATACTTATAAGCAGTAGTTTTACTGTAACGTTATTATTTGTAGCATACCAACAGCAAACTACAATTTGCACTCTGCTACATCAAAAGTGCCCACTTCAGCTTTCACTTCCACTGGAGCTAATGGAAGCAACTTTACTTCAGCAGTGCTAGTGAAAATCTAGCAAGAGACTTTGCTTCCTTCCCTGGGAAAAAACCCACAGAAGCTGAAGTGAAGTTTTCAGGGCATTCCCAAACCCTACAGGTGTTTTGAAAAACCTCCACTTTTAATGGGACAAGAAACAGATCCAGTGTTTGACAAGGAAAAAGGGGAGAGACACAAACTCAGAATTCAAACAAATAACATAAGAGAAAAGCACATCACATACTGACACAGAACAAGGTAATTTGATTTACTGTGAAAGCAGCAGGGCCAACAGGCAAAAACTGTTGCTGCAAGATTTTGATGCAGATGGTGTATGGCATTTCTCAAATACTGGGCAAACCATATATTCCCACCACTGCTCTTTCTCCATAAATTAGTACTTAGTAACAAGCAGGATTTTCTCTGAAATAAATCCAGCATATTTCCCCACACTCAAAAAAATAGGGTAGTAATTCAAGCAAGCATAAAAAAATCTGCTCAGTGTATCACCTGAGTTCTGAACAAACTATTAAATGACCTTCCAAGGGCAACAAGACATTCCATTCTACCATATTAGTTGAATTTTTCTGAACATTGACTGTTCAAAGAATAAATGCCATTGAGAGACAGGAATCTAAAAAGCACCAACGTGAGATGGAATATGCGCACTATACTAGCTCCTGTTCGTTACCATTATTACTATCTCCTGATTATTCAACATAGGCTCTGTATTTTCCATTGATCCTGTCCTTTTAATGATGTTAAAGCCAAATAAATAAATTCATAATCACAGTCAAGAGGGTATTTTAACTGCAAAACTCTTCTAAAAATAGCTTTCACAATCTTTTGAACCACCCACAGAAACAACTTCATCCACATAGTTGCAACGGTGTATTTATTTCAGGGCATTCAAGCCCTGCATACCCATAACTGCTTCTCTCCATTCCGTCCCCTGTACCTGTTTGAGCGAAGCATTCATAGCCAGTTCATTTGCTTCCTTTTTGGTCTCACAAAAGACAATGGTCCGCCCATGGCTGCCACTGTAGACCTGAATGATATCTCCAAGAACTCCTGCTCTCTGAGATGAGCGACACTGTATAGCCAAGTGCTGTTTGGGAAAGAAACATGACGAGCATCTATGTTAAATCTAAGCCACACACAGTACAGACAAAATGAATGCATAAAGATTTTTTTTTTTAAGCTTGCAAACTACTGCCCCATATGAAAGCTTTACTTAAAAAACTGGTCTGTCAATCACGTGGGAAGTCACTCCACATCCCCTTTTGTAAAGTCAGTGCAGAACCCATTTCATCCAGGCCACACACCCTCAAGACCTGCACTACTCTGCACCAGAATCACTCACTTCCACAGTTGTTGCAGTCCTTTGAGTCTTCTTTCCAATAAGGTCAATCTGTTCATATTCATCTTTCATGTATTTTTTCGCTACATCATACACCCATCGTGGACAAGTTGCAGAAAACAGCAGTGTCTGGGGGTTGTTCTCAGAACCTGTAAGGAGAAGCCACCGATTTCAGTCATTAAAATAGACTCTGAAACTTGAGAACTGATAAAAATAAAGCAGAGTTGCTCTCAAATTGAGATATTTATATGTGCAGTAAGTCAGCTACAAGAAGAAAACTTAGAAGCAATGAAAATATTTTTAATACCCTTTAGACACCAAAGGCACAATCACAGTAATTTTAACTGGACCGAACTGAATATTCATCCTGCCTGAGAAGAAATGCAAGACTTGTGTCTAGGTCGTGCTAAAAACGGTTTAGGCTGTGCCTGAAGTCCTCCCACATACTTGAAGGAACTGTCTCAATCCCTCCTTGCCTGGTACTCCAACATTAACTAGCTGTGAACAGCATAGCTACCTGCAAAGGAAAAACAAGCTAAAAAGAACATTCTGCAGAATGAGAGGAATTACATAAGATAATTACCCCAGGTAAGAACAGTTTAAAAAACAGTTACCTTGTAAATGTTTAACCTTCATGGCTCCACAGGATCAGACAGAAAGAAACACACATTGCAAAAGAATGCTTATTACTCCCTACAATTTATTTTCTAGTGACTTAATAATTACAACTACTCTTCCAAAACCTACACATATTTCCTTTTTTAGAAGATGATCTGTACTTTTTGACTGTCAGGACAAAGATCAGCTCTATAGAAATGGAGAGAATGTAACAGTCGAGTAAAAATGACAGGGGTTGTATGGGGTCAAACCTAAGATCCATGAAGCTCACATACTCTTTCCAACAGCAGGCAAGTGTAGTCAACAAAAAATATGAAGAAACACTGCCAGTAATTAGCTTTTTGTGGCTTTCAGAGCCACAAGTGATACCTTTGCTTTCAGTTATCCTTGATATTTCTACTTCCAATGGCCCAAGTCACTTTTCAAAGTTTTTGGTATTAGTACAATGTGGCAAGGAATTTCACACTATCAAAATAACCTTCTTCTGTTCTTCATCTGCTACCTGGTGGCTTCACTGAATGCCCATTACATCAGAAAAGAGCAAATATTCCCTAGTTGTCAACTCTGTGTGATGACAAATGTACAGACATATCTAACCCTATGGGCAGTCATCTCTCTCAGGATGAGTAACACTAGGGCTTAGGGAACCCAACGGTTGGGTTTTTTGCCTTTTTTCCTTTTTCTTTTTTTTTTTACCCCTCTCCTTCCAGAAATGCCATTGCAGCCCTCCAGCCATCTGTTACCTTGCTCTGAACCTTTTCCAGCTTTACCTTACCCTTTTCTCTGAGGTCCAATACTAGCATCACACAAAGGATTCAAGTTGGGGGTGCACCAGCAGTTTTCAAAGTAGCATAACTGTGTTTTCTGCATTGTCCCCTATTCCTCTCCTGATGTCAGAATTTACCTTTTTTATAAGCAAATCCTAAGATTTCTTCCACTTGTTCAGCAAAGCCCATGTCTAACATGTGATCAACTTCATCCAAAACAACGTGCTTCACACTGGAAAGTTCCAGCTTGCTATTCTGAATGTGGTCTTTGATCCGTCCAGGAGTTCCCACTAGAATATCAATGCCACTTTTAAGGAGATCAACTGGAAGAAAAGACAGAAAAACAAGGACAAAGTCAGAATACTTAGAGACAATAAGGTAAAAAGCTACCAGTACACAGCAACATTTCTGATTTTAGAACCAAAAAGTTACTGCCCTTCACTTTAAACTCCGAATAAAGCACTACCTCCACTCCAGGTAACATACAAGTAAGATTAACGGCTGCCCAAGTTGCTCTGTCACAAATACCAGCTAAACCACAAAGTTACAGTAAAGTACATCAATTTCAAGCAGCAATCAGTTGGCACTAGAAACCTCCACAGCTTATCAAAGAAAAAAGGCTTTAGTTTTTCAACTAAATTATTTTTCACAGTTACCTCTGGAGAGAGACAGAACCACATGCACATAGAGTTCTCTTTTCCTTGGATAGTTGTCTAGTCCCATAAAAACAGGGACTGTTTTTGTGTCTAGTACACAAAAACCAGACAAACATGCAATAAAGAAGAAACTAAAAGGACTAGTCACTTTGCAGACCTACAATTATTCTTTTAAATAAAGATTTACTGTAACTAAAATAATACAGCCCAGGCTGTATGCTTCCTTTGAAAGCAAGGGGGAAAAAAAAGCCAGTTGTATTCAGGGAATGTATTTGGAGAAAGTCAATTCCAATCCAGTTGTAATTCCTTAGCATTTACTTACGCTGTGCTTTATACGGAGTTCCTCCATAGAAACAAGCCACTGACAGTTTCCTGGTGAGATTCTTGAAGTCCTTGGCTACCTGAGTGGCCAGTTCCCTGGTTGGAACAAGAACCAGCACCTGGAGGGAGTGAAAAGGAACAAAAACGCAGCTGCACATGGGAGAGGGTGCTCAGAGAAAACCGTTTACTTCATGTCAAACAGCTTGTACTCCCATTCTTACTCTACACTGTTGCAGAGGTGCCCACATCTCCCCACCATCCCAGGAAGATTTCCTGCCACCTGCAGCCTGCACAACACAGCGTCATGGCAGGCAAGAAGAAACAAGGCAAAGCACTACAAGATAACCGAGATATAGAACAAAAACTTTGTTTTTCCTGAAGTTAATGCCGGATAAAACACACTTCAGTAACTTTACTAAGGACAACGAAGGTGCAGTTCAGCATCAGTTACAAACAGACACTGAACAATTTGGAGTAGTTAGATCTTAAACAATACATAGCATGATGCACTCTAGGCATATATCTTCCTTTTCCACCTACCTGCCTTCCTCCATTATCTATCCTTCCCCCCTCCATTTTCTTTTATGAATGAAATGGTAAAACAAAGAGCTGAATTCTTCTCTAGAAATCTTTCAGACAGCAAGATTTTAAAACTTACCTCACCTTTAAGTTAAGTTAATAAAACAGAAGAATGAAGCAGGCAACAGACTGCAGACTGTAACAGTTTTTCAGTCTAATGATAAATATATATACTTTGTGTGATCTCATCTAGGTGTTCCTGCTCCGGCAGGGGGATTGAACTAGAAGATCTTTTGAGGTTCCTTCCAATCCCTAATATTCTGTGATTTGCACGGGAATATGATATCTGATCACAGGTATCTCATTACCAATTCCATCTCATGCTTAATTAAAAATGTAAACAAAACTTGCATCCATTAAGTTGAGTCTCCAGACATTAGGGAAAAATAAAAAAACAAACCCCATCAATTATCACCACGGAATTTATAGTGAGAAACAACCTCAGTGAATAGAGACAAGCCCAGCTGACTCAAGGACCACCTGAGAAGAGGCAGGGGACTGAACCCCAAAGCCACACACTGACTTCCTAAGGACAGCAGTCTGCAAGTCCGCTAGCTACTACTGCAGTGCCCTGACCATTCTCTCAAATCAGGTCACAAGGAGCCCTAAATGTGAGGCCTGCTACCACTGCAATACTGCAAAACCTCTGTCACACTGTAGCTCATGAGCTGAGGAAAGTGTTCAGTATTACAAACACCAATAAAGGCAAAATAAATCCCAAACAAAAGTCCCTAAAGCAGCTACAAAATCACTTTTGAAAACTGCCATATTCTAAGGTTTTGGTGTTAAGCCCTAAGTGGTAAGTTACTTTTGGTGCACGGCCTCTTTTCCCATCTGGTGAGACACTCTGAAGTTTTTCAGTCAGCGGAAGAGCAAAAGAAAAGGTTTTCCCGGTTCCTGTTCGAGCTTGAGCAATTAGGTCTTTGCCATCATATATGGGCTGAAAAGTCTTCACTTGCACAGGGAACAGGTACTTTACACCTCGAGCTGTAAAATAATCCAAAGAGGTTTAATTAAAAGGTGCTGATTCTACTGAAAGCTGAACAACCAACTAGAAGCCCTTACATATAACTAGCCCAAACATGTAGGACACATTATGTCAAATCCTGTACACAAGAGCAGATGCAAGTTAGAAGAGATACACATCTGTGTGTTTCCCCTCCTACTCTAGATCAAAAAGTATTCCCCCTTAAACCACAGCTGAGTATTCACAATGAAATAAAGCCTTCTTTATGATGTTTGACAGAAAACAACCAGAGCATAAGAAAACAAAAAAACAAACAAAAAACCCAAACCCAAATAATCAACCAAACATTTTTCCTGATATAGCCCAAGATTTTGTGGTAGCTTGGTTTTGAGGGTAGGGGAGGAGGTGAAGGTGTTTATTTTAAGATACTCTAAAACTTGAGAGAAATTTTGCACAATGGAAGTGCAACAATGCATCCAAGAAAAACTTCTGAGCAAGGAAAACGTAAAGTAACTAGGATAATTTTGTCAGGAAACAGGAATTGCACAGTTTCCCAACACAGAGACATGAGCTTTACAGAGGTTACATCCACAATAAAACTAATCTAGAAGGAACATAAAAATGCCTGAAAGTATGAGAATAATCAGATAATCTGTTCACAGGACCCAAGTAGTCCTCATATGGGAAACACCATTGCACTTATATAAGAAGTGGTAGTGTAGACAGCAGATACTGGAATAAAATAAAGAAATATAGTAAGTAAAATTATCCTGATAAGAAGAGAAACTCTGTCTCTAGAATGCAGATATAGGAATAACTACACCATGGAAGAATAAAATCGCTTTAAACTGATAGAACTTGAAATGGAACAAAACAGAAACTATGTTCCTACTAACAACAGTAGATTCTTTGAATCTAGTGACCACTGAAGCATGTGTTCCTTACCACACAATAAATATAAGACAATTTAGGACAATTTACCCTTGTCTTTTGTCTCTGCTTGAATGGGTAACATGAGTGCAATTCTGAAAAACATTTACAAACATTTTTTTTGCCACATTAACTAACCTTTGAGAAGTTTGATGGTGTCTTCGGAGAGAGGAAAATTGGAGAAGGCGCCTTCTTTTGCTTCTTCTGTCAGCTCCTAATAGGACAAAAGAAAGAAAGAAACAAAAATACTTATTAGCCCCAAGAGATAAGCAAATAATACATCTTACCTAGGCACACAAGAGAAGCTGTGTATTTGCTTTACCACTGCAGTTTTACCAGCTAATGAAAAAGAAAACCCTTGTGATGCATGCACTTCACAAACAAAAATGTCATCACAGCATAAAGCAGGAAACTTGAATCCAGCCACCCCATATTAGAAGACACAGTGACACAGGCTGCACCACTCAGTGTGACACAATTCCTACAAGCAAATCCTGTTTTTACATCAGTCTTCAGTAAAGACTTCCTGACAAAGGTCTTCTTGCTCTTGTCACCTGCAACAACTCATTCAAAACCAGGACGACTGCTATCTCACCCCTAATTCAGATATACCTGCACAACCTTTTAAGACCCACGGCAAACAACAGCGAATTGCCCCTTCTGTGTGTTTTTACCGCATCATGCATATGTATATGCTTAGCAAGTCAGGAAAAGGAAACTAATTGTTAAAAATCTTAACTGGAGTCCATCAAAATAATTAGAAAACTGTTTTTCACAGTAAAACATGTTGGTATCACAGTTTACTGTGTGAAACAGGAATATCTCTCTAAATCACACCTACTTGGTTCACCATGCAAACAGCTTCTTAACTTCGTGCACCAGAAGATACTTACTTAAAATTCACAATTTAGTTTCTGCTTCAAAGATCCAAGAGATCACATCATTACACCCAATGCATAAAAAGCATGAGAGAGAGAAAACTACCCACAGAAGGCCCTATACAGAGGAGGGCAAGCTGTGGAACCCTCTTGTACATGTGTGCAAGGCCAAGGGCAAAATCTGAACAGGGAGGAATTAATTAATGAGGATAGCTGTGAACTTCCCTTACAGAACATCTTGCCAAATAGTTCTTCAAAGGGCCTGCCAGCAGAGAAAGCACTGTCACAGCACAAACCAGAGCACATTTCTGCAACAGTGACTGCCTGTGCCACAGGGAGAAACCTTTGCGCTGCAGGACATAAAACAGGTTGCTACATGAAGATGAGCTAGCACACGGAAACTGCTTCCTGCTAGCTAGCCTCCTCCGCCGGAGGATAAGCTACTCCAAATGGCTTAACGTTTACCACGAGGAGGAAAGCGTGACACGGAGATGGCTGCCACGTGTTGGTGCATACGCTCCTGTGCTTCACTTACCCACCTGCAGCTTGGGTGGGAACGGGCAGGAGGCCAGGCACTCCCCAATGCCCAGGACTGGGTGCTGTACATCCAAGGGGAACAGCAGCAAACGCTGCCTACGACAGCAGCCTCACGCTCCCACAGCCCTCACGTACCCAGTTTCCACACAGCCCCCCTGTCTATGTTATTAAGCCTGGTTATTACCAGGGGAATTTAATTAAGCAAGACCAGGGCTCGGTGGGCAGAGCGTTACTACCTCTGCATCGCTGTCCTGCTCTCCAGCAGTCGCATCGCGGGATGCACTCTGGGCTGCCAGGGACGTCGCACCATTGCCACCAGCGGAGGATGGCTTCACCGTGTGCTCGGAGCTGTCACTCTCTCCCACCGGACCGTTGCTCTTGATTTTTTTTGTCTTCTTGGGCAGAGGGGGATCAAGGTCAGCGTCGCCCAACCCACTCTCCTCGGGCTCGGCCTGCTCGCCCGTGGCCTTACCGCGCCGCTTCAGTTTCTCCCGCCGCTTCAGCTTCTTCTCCTGGGCCTCCTCCTGCGAGGGACAGCAGGCGTTACACGGAGGACCCGTCTCCCTCCCTCGCTCGCCCGCCCGCTCTGACAACGCGCCATTATTCGGCTTAAACACCTGAACCGTCGCACCCGGGCCCCCCCAAACCCGCGGCGGGGCCGGGCCGGGCCGAACCAGGCGAGGCCTCACAAAATGGCCGCCCCCGCGGCGGCACATGGTGCACGGCCACCCGCGCCCGCTCCCACTCCTGCTCCCACCTTGGCCTTCCTCCGGCGGCCGCGGCGGAGGGACTCATCGGCCGCCGGCGCCTGCGGCTCAGCGGGGCTGGCGGCGGGGTCAGCGGCGGGCATGGCGGCCACCTGCTCTCCGTCGAGGTGCGCGGCGGCCCTGCTTCCCGTCTCGCAGCGGCGGCCCCAGACCCCACGCCCCGCCCCGGCGCGCAGGAAGTGAGGCGCGGCGCCGAGGGCGGCCGGCGGCCGGACCGGGCCGCGGGGCAGCGCCGCCGCCAGCAGCAGCAGCGGGCCCGGCCCGGCGCCGCACAGCCAGCCCAGCCGCTGCCGCTTGCTGACCGCAGCCGCCGCCCGGGCCGCGGGGAAGCCGAACCGCGCCGCGCGGCACCACACGCCGCCCATGCAGCCGCTGCCCCGGCCCGGCCCGCCCCTTCCGCCGGCGCTGCCCGGCCGGTCCCTTCCGCCGGCTTCCCCCGCACCCGTGTCCCCGCGCACCGGGTCCTGCCCTCGTCCACGCCTCCTCCCTCCCCTCACGGGGCTCCCGCCGCCGCGCTCCAAACTCCATCAGCTGCATCTCCCTCCTCTCTCCCGGCAAAACAACGGCTGCCAGCAGTGACACTGCATGGAAACGCCTCCGGTACCATCAACAACACCCTCCCGCTGCGCATACTCATCTACACTCCTCGCCTTCGCCTAACACGCGTGCTTTTAAAACCTCTGAACAGGATATGAAATTGTAAAATAATATTTTACTTTTTTGGAAAATGTACAGGTTTGACTGGCAGTTAAGATCTGTAATTATACAGCGAGTCAGGCTACAGTTTTGAATGCAATAGACACATTCTGGAATAAAGATTCAGGTCTTAAGAGGTGAAATGGCAATACAAGAAAGAAAGGAAACAATAAGGTTTTTTGTTTGGTTGGTTGTTTTTTTGTAGGTTTTTTTGAGGTTTGGTTTTTGGGGGTTTTTTTAAAGTGAAAAGCATCTGGTTTATGACCAAAGTAGTATTGAGGAAAAAAAAAAAAATCTGAATGACAGATTTTTTCAAGTGGTACAAACACAAAGGAACAGCCTATTTTATGGTAATATAAAATATTACAGTCCCATTTTTTCCACTTCTGGATTGCTGAAGTTAATCAAATGCTCAGTCAAAACTTCGTTTTTGGCCTCTGCTTCTGAATCTGTTTCTACCGGAGCTACCACGCCGCCCATTCCTGGAGCCTGAGAAGCTTCGGCCATTTCCTCCCCCTCCTCCTCCTCCTCGCTGTGATTCTGCTAACTCTGGTAATTCAGTTGCCACGCACAAACGCCATTGTTTGGAGTCTTCCCATCTTGCCTATTGAAATAAAGTCAGACATAGCAAGTTAAATTCTAAGAATGCAAATACAGAGTATTTAATAATTACTAATATTTCTGAATTTAAAAGGAAAAATTGTGAGCTAATACAGGGGATTCAAGTTTCTAACTGAAGTGGTCAATACTGGTTTAAAAAATTTAAGCCTAAGAGTAAGCTAAGAGTATACCTCAGAACAGAATGGAAACCCATCTTAGAGCTTTACAGAGCAGCCTCATCAGTCAGCTCTTTCCCCATCTTTCATTTATTAAGAACACCACTATAATTATTACTGATCACAAATCCACACCCTCCCCTCAACTCCCCTCTAATCCAGAGCAAAACATTGATTTAGGAGTGAATGAACGCTAGAGCATGAGGGTAAGGAGATGCACCAAAGAAGAAATACCTGAAGGAAAGATTAGAAGTCTAGGGGAGTTCTGCATGGGGATACTAAGCCTAAGAAGCAAAAACCTGGAGTTCACTTCCCTGCAGAGAGAATTCTGGGTGAAAAGAATGGGGGCAGGGAACAGAAAATAGGGGATTTCATAGTGTAACAAGACTCATTGACTATAAAGATTAATGCAGCAGCAGCAGTAAAAAAAGGGGTGGACTGTACATGCCACCACTCTTCCTGGTGTAAAAGTTTCAAGCTACAGATTTTTTGAGACAGGGGAATACTTTAAGAAAGGAACACTGTATGCTTGTTCCGTTCTTCAGTTCCTCCAAAGCCATCCCTTTTGCCACTAGGAAAGGCAGGATACAGGCTACATAAAGTTTTCTGCCTAACTCAGTCCAGCCAGTTTCATCTACAGTCTGCTGTAACCAGAAATTTCAATTAACATACCTCTATTTCCTTGTGGTCTGCTGCAGGAATATCAAAGCACACACCCTAAAAAGAGAATAATTTTAATGGATACAAGTCTAGCCTTTTGATTGACTGCAAATAAAAAAAAAAAAATAGAGCCTACAACTCTATGTACTAGAATAGATTTACATTCCAAAGTGGTTTTTAAATAGATTTAAGATCCTTTGAACATTGAGAGTTGCATCAATATTTCTCAAAACACCAATACTTGCACTTCCTTAATGTTTTCCTCAGATACATATTTTTCTTTCCTCTGCATAGCCAGTACTTCAAAGTCACATTTTCTTGCTCTTTAACAATAAGGTTATAACCTTCTCCATCCTAAATTGTGGTCTATTGGTTTCTACATTACTCATTTTGTAAATTCTTTCAAATCAGAATTTTTAATCTATGCTAAGAAATGTATACACGCAGTAAACTGAATACTTAGGTTCAGATCAAAAATCTGAAGTTCAACTACTTGGATAATTAAGTACAATACAAAATTAACATGTTAAAATGCTATTCTTTGGTCAAATGAGCAATCTGGATATTGAGAACTACAAATCTGATGTAGCAAAACCAGTCCATAGACAGTGTTCCACACATCAAATACAGAACAATGCTGTGAATAAAGACAGAGGCAAGGACAATAACACAAATCTCACCAATTAACGCAGTATCAAACATCATGCATGAAGGGTGCATTAAGAAAAAATTTCAGAGATGGAACTAGTAAAAATAGTTCACTGACATAAAGAAGTGTCCTCAAGTCACATTTAAAAATCAGAAGTGTCTGGCCAAGAAACTTGGTGAACTACATGTGAAATTCATACAGCAAGACATACAGGTTAACTTTTACACAAAGATGGAATGTAGAAGAGAATACACACAGCACCTAAGATGAGAATTTTTTTTATTTAAAAAAAAAAAAAAAGTCTTTAAACTGTTGTTCAAGTGTAGGCTGACCCTTATTTTAGGCCTTCTAGTTTACCAAGTCTGGGTACCCTCAGTATTGGCATATAGATGTGCTGTGATTTTGATGATTTGCTAAACTAGGCACCATCAATACCTGCCATTTTTACATTTTTCTCCTTTTGGTACTTCCAAAAGGCACCTGTTCCACCTGCACTCGTACCAATCTTAATGCTTCTATTACAAATCTCTACGTAAAAGTTAATTCAACATCTGCCTCTGAAGTGTCCTCTCAACTCATCTTCAAATAGTTTTGGGGTCTTTTTAGTTTGTTTGCTGTTCTCATCCCACACCACCTTAAACCACATAAAAACAGGGAAACAAACTGAATCATTCTCTGTAACAACACTTGGTACATGGTGTGTGTGATGGAAATTTCAACATGGATATGAATGAAGTATGCATGGCAATCTAAGTGTGTGAAAGCACTTGAAAAATAGCAGCAGCAGAAGGGATAAAAGAACAGCATGTGTTGACAGCATGCAACTTCAGTCATCAAAGATCACAGCATCTCTGTTCTGTTTTATTGATCTGGGTACACTGAGAAGCAAGAAATACACCCAGAAAAACACAAAGATGGAGCAAATGAGCAATAATGCCTAATAACTCACTAAAGCAGGACACAAGCATTCCTTGTCCTGTGTGTCACCACAAATAATTCTGGACAGACTATTTGATTGTACATTTCCATTTTTGTGAAAATGCATGCGAATTCTGAGAAAAAAGCAGTGAAGGGAATAAGTTTCGTACAAAATAACTGTCTCTGTGAGTTTTGCTAGAGTTGTTGCAACACTGTTAAGTAGGCAGACCAAAAAGTAACTTTGTGATCTTACAGTTTTGGGTACCAGAAATACAGGTGACATGTACTAGCAGAACTGACTGTCCTAAGAAATCCTGTTCTATGACTAAGGAACAGTAAACACTGTTTGTACCTTCTTACCTGTTCTGCTATCCCTATAGCCACGCTGTATACTGCATTCTACTATTTCCTTTAGCATGTCAGTGGAGCAGAGCCCTAAGACCCTGAGATGCCTAAGCCCTAATAAAACAGATTGAGACCCATCTTTCTACCCAAGTCATGTGCTTATCAACAGAGCCTGGCATGGGGAAAAGACGACCAAGTATCTCCCCCGACAATTGCTGAGAAAAAGCTACAACCAGAAAAGCTCAGCAGCAAAGATACAAAAAAGCTTACTTTTTTCCCCTTGAGGAAACACATTCTGTTCACCTTCCTGTCAACATCGTCACCCATCAGTTCTCGCAGTCTTCGCCAAGCATAGCTCATATTGTTTATTTCTTCAGAGCAGCGTAGTATCATCGTAACAAATCCCTAAAGAGTAAAAAAGTGGGCGAGCACTATTCAGTCAGAGGAACAAGCTTCAGCACATCTATCAGACAGGAGAAACCTGCTAATTCACAGTTTATACAAGAAGTTTGCAAGTGGATACTGTTATGGAAGAGCAAGTATATTTATAGCCACTGTACTCTTGCTTTTAACTACATCACCAGTTCCTAGTGGCTTAAGTACAGTTCCCATAAACAAAATCATAAGGAGACAAATAATTATCCGTTTAAACAACATAGAGGTGTGTTTGGTTTTATTCAGGTTCAAGACAAATATTAAGCCGTACACCCTTACCGCATCTGAGTTCAGCAGGGAACGCTGTTCAATGGAAGTAGCACCTGAAATATGGGCTAGAGCTGCAGCCAGAGCATTAACTGGTCCCTTTTCTTCTATTAGCAACCGAGCAGAGTCTTTGAAATACTCAATAGCAGTTTGAGGAACAGAATCCAGGCACCTAAGTAATTGAAGAGGGGGGGGAAAAAAAAAAAGTTATACACTAGCATTTACTAGGCTCTGGAATAGAAGAGAAACAGCAGTTCAAGACTTTAATAGTGATCAGTTCAGGGAAACAGCAGCAAGCTATCCAAACAGCCCATCTGAACTAGGAAGATGGGAAGACATAACAGGGCTTGAGTCACTGAACACACCTGATGGCATCTTTGCTGGAAGCCTTGATTATATCTGTTGCAGTAGGAACACCAACTCGCTTGAATGTAATGCCCTGAAATTTAAAAAGCAAAATACAGATCAAAGTTGCAGACCATAAATAATGCAGTTCTAAAGAAACAGTATTAGACTCCAATGAAACAAGCATTTAAATCTATTGTTTTTCTTCTTCTTTTCACCTTTAACTTCCAACCTTTGGCTAGTGAAAATTACAAGGTTACGCTTACAGGGAAATGGGAAACACTTAAAAGCCTTCTATGTACCAGGTCAGTTTAAATGATCCAGTGACCTTAAACTGAAATAAATAGAGACCATTTTGGCAGATTCCAGGGGAAAAAAAAGTCCCACAAATGCTAAATATTAATCTAAGTCTGAGTTTCATGTTCCAAGACTAAACCATCGCATCCCAACTGAATACTTCATTGGTGAGAAAACTACCATATGGAACAGTGTACAAAGTGCAAAATTTGAGGTAACTGTTCTCAGTAGAGCTATACATATGCAAATCACTGATCAAACAATAAGCACAAGTGAACACTAAACTGAAATCCTGCTAGCTTTCTCTCGTTTCCACAGGTACAATCTTACTGGCATTTGTTGAAAAAGCATGGGCAGGAGAATCTGCAGCACTTGCCCTGCTCCACAGTAACACAGTGTACCCAAACTCTGCAAGGTAACTGAACCTCAACTGGATGCTTTATAAGGTATATTCTGTAATTGAACTATTGAACAAAACATGAAGATTTTATATGCTACTCTAACACATTGCACTTGAGTGACTGTGATTAGAAGAAAACTATACTTTACCGATTTTTGTTCCACGTATCTTAACTGATGTTCTTCCTTTCGCTGATAAAAACAGATACAGATCCCAGTCCGTCCAGCTCGACCTGTGCGTCCAGAACGATGGATATAGGATTCCACATCCTTCAAAATAAATAGCCTTATAACTCATCTAATTTATTGTAAATTAATCAATTCATTGCACTCAACATAACTTAGTAAAAGTAAACAGTAAAAGCTATTACAGTTACACCTGAGCAATACACAATGATTGCATCAGAGAATTTAATTAAAATAATTGTTTCACTAAAGTAAAACAAATAAGCTTTTCCATAACCCTTTAAAAATCATGGTTTGAAAGCCAGAACCATGAGAATGGGTAAACTAAGTCTCATTTTGGCATCACCACAGAGAATATGAGAAAACATTTTGAGTGTGTATACCTCTGTAACAATCCCACTCACCCTTCTGCATATCAACTTGACCATGATTACTTAGATATTAATAGGGAATTCACTGAAAAATTACCTTGTTTCTTTTAAACTCTCTTAATCCAGCCAAGTTCTCACTGTTGGGGTCCCCTCCTCATATATGCCCCTACTTAGTGAATCATTCTTGCCTTAAAAGAAGGCACTTTAAGAAGACCATCTTTAAACATACTAGGGACTGACACACTGAAAAAAATCCTCTAAGAAATTGCTTCTATATATGAGGACATTTCTTACCCTTAAATGCTATGCTGATATACTCTCTCTGGTGAACACCATCACCCAATAGCATCTACTACTTTAAAACAACCTTATAAATTACTACAAGACACCCAACATAACCATCTCCTACCTTTGGTGGTGAACTTTGTACAACCAGGTCAACTTCAGGAATATCTAAACCACGGGCAGCTACGTTGGTAGCAACCAGAACTTTAAATGAACCATTTCTAAAACCTTTCAGTGTGATCTCTCTTTGCTTCTGCGGAATGTCACCATGCAACGACTGGCAATCCTGAAAAACAGTATTATTATAGGATTGTACCAAAATCCAATACAGTGATCCATTTTATGATGAGTTTTGGGTACAATATCTTGGTATTTGATAGCTATCATATGGCAAGATACAGAAGAACCGAATTACTATAGTTTATATTTTAGATGTCTTACAATATTTACTCAGTGCTTCTTATTCACATACCTCAAAGACCTTTAACGAAGGTAGGAAAACAGAATCACAACATTTCTTATCTCTACCTCCAATTACTGTGACCTATGAAAATAACTATGCCCTAACTTACCATCAACGCTATCTATGCAAGGCTTAGCTGTTTCAAAAGTCATTGGCAATTTTCTCAGACCTTCTTAGTATTCATTAAGACTTTTTTCCAGAAGTAGTGTCGCTTCTTAATCCCCCTTAATATATTAGTTTCCCCCACTACCAATTAAAGGCTTATAATATCAGTGGTCCTAAAAAAAAAAGGAACTACAGCTTCGAAGATTTTTTTTTATCCAAACATTCTGAAAGTCCTGTATCACAGCTATAACAACTATGAAGATCAAACATACAAGAATTGCTTATTCCTCCACATTTCACAGCTTGCCTGTAGATGGTTACCATGTTTTCCACATGTAAACAGAGATCGACTTGAAAAAATACTAACACAATGCTAGGGTAAGCACAGAGTTAAAAAACTCTTTTTCAGACAGTTTTAGATTAATGTCAACTGGTAAGACATATATTCTGTTAGCAAGTATTAATATGCTAAACCAGAAACATCTAAGTAATTTCCTTCTCTTACCTGCCAAGATCAGAGTTCTGCATTGCCTATGCAAGATTTCATACCACTAACACCACCAGTAATGCAGGGTAAGGCTCCACGCTCAGGTTTAGCTGCTAGTGAGGTCATCTGGGAGTGTGGGAGAAACACTCCTGAACACAGTTGTGGCAGATGAAAAAACTTCTCCTTTCCCTAGGAACATAACGCTATGCTGCCTTCTAGATGTAACTTAACCCATTTCCTCAATGAAAACACTTACAGAAAAAGTAGTTGCTGTGATACCACCACCAAAAACAAGCATGCAGTGCCAGTGCCACTATACATCATAAATATTGCACCACCACATCAACAAGTTCTTTTCCACCAGTGCTAGAGTGTGGTGTACCACAGATCTCAGGAATACACTAAAGCCCGTTCACAAGAGATAACAAATTTAATTATTTCTGTCTACGCATCTATAAACTCTTCATAACAAGTAATAAATATCTTAATGAAAACATATACAGCACCTGGTACATTACAGCTCTAAATTCTACCTGCCCCTCACAACACTATTAATTAATGTCAACATCACAGCTCAGTAACTGCTATAACCTATTATCCTAGTAGTTCTATAAGTCTACCATCATTTTTTAATCCAATACAGTCCTCTCTACATAAAAAATAATTCATAACTGTTTCTTTAATGTCAATAAGAATTCTTCTTTGAAGAAAAAAAAATCCTTTGTAGCCCAGTCTGTTAGTGCAGCCTAGTCCTGAAGACTATCATGCTGTAATCTTTCAACTGGTTTGGTGGGTTTTTTTAAAGATTCTTTTTGGCAGTTTTTAAACTATCTGACCACCAAAAGCCTGCCTCATCCACTTTGAAAGTCTCCCTTTAAAACTTACTCAGCATAGGTCTGGTATCAATATAACAGTTGATAGATCTCTGACAGGTTTTGTTACTTAATACAAATGATAAAATACCTGTTTGATTGAAGCATTCAGAGCCAGTTCATTTGCCTCCTTTTTAGTCTCACAAAAGACAATGGTCCTCCCATGGCTGCCACTGTAGACCTGAATGACATCTCCAATAACCGCAGCTCTCTGAGACCAGTGACACTCTATTGCCAAATGCTATGGAAAAGAATACATAAAAACACAAGATTCTTTTTTAATACATTTGAAACTACAAAATCCAGAAATACCAAAGAGTTACAGTTTCCTGATGGGAAAAACATGCTAACTTTGGTTCCCAGAACATGCAAAAGCCTTAAGGCTCTTCTGTCCACCTTGATTAGTCTAACACTAAGCATAATAATTACAATAAGAGGAAAAAAAGATGACAGTCTACAAATCACTTTTTAAAGCAAGGAAAAAAACAAACCAAAAAACAAACAAACAAACAAACAAACAAACAAAAACAAACCCAAAAAAACAGGAGATGTTGCATTATTTCTCTGGAAGACAGTCAGGGGTGCAATATTCTACCACAGTTCTATCAACTAAAGCTTTATGTCAGATGAAGTGAAACAAATATATACAGTGTGTTAAAGTGTTAAAAGCTTTTCTTCAATCACAAGATTAACATTCTTTCAATCCCATCGATACAATTATGGTATATCCAACTGATCTGTCAAAGTAACTGTAAGCAGTACTTAAGCAGAAAAAAATCTTATTTTATCAAGTAAAGATAATAAATCTGGGCTTCTAGCATTTATGCATTGTACTCCTTGCTATGGCATTTAATGCATAATAAGCAAAGGCCTATTGAGGCGAGACACCACTGGAAGGTTGAAAAAACCTCCTGTACACAGAATAACAGAATTCAACTGTGATGTCTGTGGTGATTTAAAAGAGCCAGGCTGATGTTAACGTGCCTTTTGCTTCCAACTCAGATAAATTCAGATAGTGCTTTTCTCTGAAAACCAACAAAACTAACTGATAACTGAACCCTTACTCTACCTGAGATGTCCATAAGGTTACCAGATGCTGTGAGAAGAGAGACAGAACCCAAACTACAGTTTGAGTAGCTGTAACGTACCTCATGCTTAAAAAATAATACTCAAAACAACTTTAAACATCTTCCTGATAATGCACCTTAGAATGGGATGATCATTTTTAGCATAAAGGAAAAGGGAAGAGGCCTGAAAATTTTCCACATTAGATTGATTACTCACTTCTACTGTTGTAGCAGCCTTTTGAGTTCTCTTCCCAATAAGGTCAATCTGTTCATATCTAGACTTCATGTATTTCTTAGCCACATCATACACCCAGTGTGGGCAAGTTGCAGAAAACAGTAGTGTCTGGGGATTGTCTTCAGAATCTTAAAACACAGAACAATGTTTCACAAACTTCGTATGTTTCATCTTACAGATGTATACAAGTTGATCATTCAAGTTATTAAAAATATGAGGTCAAATATCAGTATATAAAATAAAGAAGGTAATTCTGCCTTTTAAAGTTATGCATTCCCAATATCTGGAGAAAAAATACCCTAGAAAGTCTAAATATTTTCAAGATTATGAAAAAAGTTACTATGACTCAAATACAGTCTATTTTCAAGTGCTGAAAAGCGTAAAAAGCTTCCAATTCCTTTTAACTGGAAGAAGTCCACGTACAACTTATAGAGAGGTGTTAAAGTTATTTAAAGACCCCTAGGTACTGGATTTTAAGCTCTGCAAAGGTCCCATGAATGATTCCCACTCTCGCATCACTTCCTCATGTACTGCGTTCACCGTACATTTCCTATGATATATAGTATTCAGTAATTTCTAAACAAAGCAACCTTGCAACTTTCATTAAAATATACCTGAATTTTAGCAGACTAAATTCTTACTAATATTTAATACTATCTTTTAAATATTGAGATTACCCTTCTTGTATGCAACTCGTAAAATGTCTTCCACTTGCTCAGCAAATCCCATGTCCAGCATCTGGTCAACTTCATCAAGTACAACATGTTTCACTTTGGTAAGGTCCAGCTTGCCACTCTGAAGATGGTCTTTGATTCGACCAGGTGTCCCAACCAAAATGTCAATGCCACTTCTCATGAGGTCAACTGATAAAACAGGAAAGAGCAGAAGAGAAGTTAGCAGTGAACTAGGGAGCACACTCTACATTAGAAACACATGGTACATAAATAATAATGAAGCAACTTCTTAAACCATTTATAAGTCCTCTTCTTACAAATGTGAGAACAACTGAAGAACAGGAGGAGAAAATTTTGGAGGAAAAAACCCAGAACTGGTAAGGTAGAAAGAAGTTCTACTGCTCTTCCTGAAGGAAAAAAGATTTCCCATTGCCCCTCTCTCTCCCCGTGATTTAAATAAAGTGGCAAAGAGCTTCTTTTAACATGCTTTGGAAACAGTTAGCTCTTCCCAAATTGTCTACCTTAATTGGAAACTTTAAAAAAAACAAACAAAACAACAAACCAACCAACTTTATTTGACTATACAAATTGCTGAAATCCTCCTTACTGAAGTTCTGCAGGAAAAAAAAAAATCATCCCTAATAACTCAAGATACATTATAATGAAAGAGCTTATTCTCATCCCTGCTCTCATCTGCCTTGTTTACAACCATTAAGACAGTAAATGATGCTGTCACAATATATTTTTCTCCACTTTACAAATCCTCTAGATATCCCCTAGCACAGAAAAAACCCAGTCACTTACAGCTCTAATACCAAACATTTTTTAAAGAAAATACAAATGTTTACAAGAACCTAAAACCAAATACTGTGTATAACACATTATAATCTCTTTCACTTCAATTGAAAGTACATGAGTAGACAAGGAACACCAAGTATTAATTCAGAGCTACAGTTATTTCTCACCATAACAAGTTATATTCTGAGCTACTGAATTCCCCATGAATACTCTCCAGTTCTTGAGTTGAAAGTGTGTGCTTGAAAGGACCCAACTGCATTTCTCAAATATGTCAGTCAATTGACATTTCAATTATTAGTAAGTAAGTTTCACTTACTTTGTCCATTATATGGAGTTCCTCCATAAAAACAAGCTACTGTTAGCTTTCTTGTGATGTCCTTGAAATCTTTGGCAACCTGGTTTGCCAGCTCTCTCGTTGGACAAAGAACAAGTACCTAGACAGAAGACAGATGTTCTCTCAGCATGGCTTCTGCCAAGAAACCACTAGACTTGTAATCATTAGTTTAGTTCTGACCATTTATATCATTTAAAAAAAACCAAAACCCACAACTGGTTTAAATCATTATCTAAGCAGAGATTAGAGAAACACACTGCTTAAGTCTCTTGTATCATCATTAATCTCCTTCCACACATGCTCATTTACGACAGGCTAACTTATTTTTAAATGAGACAGAGGTACTTAAATCTTATTTAACGCTTGAACAGATCAGCTACAGTTTCTTCTACATGCACATACGCTGTTTGAGTACAAGACTGAAGGTTTTGGGTAATAAAAGGTTTTTACACAAGCTCAGTAATGCTTCACAGTCCTGGTATAAGAAAGAGCTATCAACTGTCTCTCAGCTTCCTTATGACTCAGGGAAACCTATGTTCAGTCTGCAGAGCCAGTGTTCAGCATGGTTCTGGAGCCGATGCCAATATCCTTGCAGAACCAACCAAAGACCCATCCGCTGTTCCAATACACAGGCTTCTCCGCAGGTGACAGGCAAGCTACAAGCTAGGAGTTCTATCTGATCTAGTTTAACATGTGACTGCAGTACTGCTCACAAACCTGGTATCAGCGGCTTGACAAAAGGAACCTTAAAAGCCTTATCCTGCTACTTCTTTCAACACTGAAACACGTTACAAAAAAGAAAATGGGACTGTACTATGGTAAAGTGAGGCCTGAATTTTTTTTTATGTTAAGACTTGTGGCTCCCTCAAGGAAGCTGTCCCTTCTCCGCAAGATTGTGACAAATCTAGAGCCAGCATTCTCAGTCAGACGGCCAATATGATGGAGAGATGCAAATAAAACAGCTAGTACTTGTTTTGGAATGAGTTTCAGGTAACCTATGAGATGGGCAACAAGATGAAATAAACTGACAACAAAACCCCTGCAATACTAATAGGGATATGATAAGCTTTGGTCTACTGAGTTTTGGAAGGCATTATAAGAATTCAGTGAAAAAACAGATCTGGTATTCCCTAGAGGAATGCAGACAGCTCATAATGAATCTGTATTCTCAGGAGCAGAAGCTTCAATCTCGGGTCATGGTCCTAGTGAAAACTAAGTCTATTTTCAAAACCTCTCACTATTTACATGTTTAAACAAACATATCTAAGTAGACAGCTTTTATCAATCAGAAAAAGTCACTAATTTGTTACTAAAACAAACTAGAAGTTTGTTACACAAACTTTTCCAGTGGGTTAAAACTCTGAATCACTCAGATATAAGAGAAAGCAAAATCAGCATTCTAACTAAGCACAGTTACCTTTGGTGAACGGCCTCTTTTTCTATCCTGTGATTCTCCCTGAAGCTTTTCAATTAAGGGAATAGCAAAAGAGAATGTTTTCCCTGTTCCAGTTCGTGCTTGAGCAATTACATCTTTGCCAGAATATACTGGGTTGAAGGTCTTCACTTGCACAGGAAACAGGTATGTCACTCCTCGAGCTGTAAAAATTTCAACAGACTTCCTCAATACAATAATTTTACAAGTGTTCTTGCATATTCTTCAGAGGAAGTTATCCCAAGCAGAACTTTCATCAACTCTAAAGTAAGTCAGGACAATATCACCACCTCAACCGATTTATTTAATTGCAGAGGTCATCTGTAAAGAGTCTCCTGGAACTGTCCATTTCATTCTCCTACTTCATACCACCAGACACAGTGCTCTCTGGGACAGACAAAGGTACTAGGCTTTAAGGAAAGTCTTAAGTACTGTGGCTTTAAGCATCTAATACTCCCCACCTATCTATGCAAACCTCTTTCTTTCAAATAAAACATATGTCTAAACAACTTCTAGTCTCCTCTTAATTTCATATTAAGTCATGCACAAACTAATATCAAGGATACTAAATATAACTGGTTTTCCTTTACTCACAATAAAATAACTGTTAGTTGAAAAATTTTCAAACAGGAATTTTTTCTTTTTTTTAGCTCATGTCATTTAAAATTCTACTGTAAAGGCTGAACTGAGCAATACTGCAAACACAAAAGTCTATATTCAAAGATGTATTTAGAGTAGGCAATCAATATGTCTTCTGTACAGCACCTGTGCTTGCACACATGCAAGCAGAGCTCATCTCAAAGCTCACCGATCGAATATGTTGAGCATAAACACACGACAGAGATAATTTACTTTCTATGGTCACATCATGCCAAGAAATTTACCTTGAAGAAGCTGAACAGTCTCTTTGGAAATAGAAAAATTGGAGAAGGCACCCTCTTTCTGTTCTTCTGTCAACTCCTGTTAAGTAAACAATAAATCAGACAACATTCCACAAGAGTATCCTATGACCATCAGAAAATTCAATGTAATGGCACAGCCTCTGGTGTCATACCCAAGGGTCAAATTTTCAGTGACAGTAGCTCAGATGCAGCTAAAGAGCCTTCTTTATTTTACTTACTGTGATATTTCAAAGTTAGACAAAAGTGATCTGTAATTTAAGACTGCTTCATATCCAATGGCATAACCAAGTAAAAGCAAAACATCCAAATTAAAACCCTGAAAACTCTGAATTGAATTTTAACATTTGATTTTAAATAATTGCCAATGGCCTAACAGATAGGTTGTAATATGCAAGAATCAGGCTTAATATCCAGCCTATTTCCTACTTCCCAATTAATACAGCAGTGATTTACAGATACAGAAACCAATCCCCAAAAGAATAACATCAAACGCACCTACTTAGTCATGTGTCACTTCCATGCACTTTTTAACAGCATGGTGATTAAAATGCTAACTGAGGAAAGAATGCTAATCCTGGAAACCATGGAAACCCTGGATGCTTTGTGAAGCATCACTTGGAACAAGAAATAAAACCAAGCAACAGCAGACCATATAGGTATAAAGATTTTTCAAAACAAGTTCTAAGTACAAAAAGATGTTACCCTTAAAAAAACCCAAACTGTTGTTCATGTCAAGCAATTTTAAAGGAACCTACATCAAATAGAAATAGTCAGACCAAATAAAAACATTCTTACAGAAAGGCTTAAAAAGACTTATAAAACTATTACAACATTATATTTTATTACATTAAGGACCATCTTATCACATTAAGAACTTATTTTAAAAGATAATACATAAAAAAACCATAACTTTTGTTTTTCCACTAGCTAAAACCAAATAATTCTTGTTTCACTGGAGAAATAGTCGTAACACCAAGTAGTTAACTAAACTATATTTGTGGCAATTAAAATAATATCTAACAATGCTGAATCATATTAAAGTACCATCTCACTGCAGCTTGTCTGTCTGCCAGCAGCTACCACAGTACTGGACTGTGGAAATGAGGAAACCATGGTGCGTTGATCTAGAACTTCAGGACTTTAATAATTTAGAGTTTTTGCAAATAATTGATGGAAGGGACAGCTCAAGTACCTTTAAACCCTTAAAACTTACAGCAGTCTTTCCACTGATAAGGAGAAAAAAAATAAAAAGGAAGGATAACCTGTTCTAACTTTAACCTTGTTGCAACGCAGGAGTTGAAAGCTAAACACATCACTACAACTGAAGCAATCATTACTCTTACCTGCTCTGGCTCACTGTCACCATCACCACTTGACGTTTCACTGGAACTACTGTGATTTTTTTTGTGGGTGGATTTAACGTTTAAAGAAGATAATCTCGTTTTCTCCAGGCTTTTTTCTCTCATACCACCGTTTTCTTTAACTCCACTCCTTGATTTCTTGAGTTTCGGGGAATCAGCATCATCCTCCGACTGCTCACTTTCATCCGTCTGCGCCTTTCTCTTCCGAGATTTCTCACGGCGTTTAGATTTCTTCTCTTTTTTCTCCTTCTGGTAGGGCACAGAGCAACACAGGCGAAAATTAAAATACACGGAGATGGTCCACGCGACAGGAAACAGAGAAGAGGTTGCGGAACAATTAAAACTAAAAGTCCACGGTCTCGTTATTGCCGTGGGGCCGGTACAAAGCGACAGATCGCTCCCTGCCGCGGCGCAGGTGCGCCCGGGAGGCATTTCCCTGCCCACGAGGCACCCGGGCCTTCATTTTCGGGACTCTCCGCCCCGCGGGGCGCACCCGAAAGCGCTCCCCGGCCGCTGCGCGACAAGGAAAGCCACACGCCCGCTCCAGCCGGCCCACCGTCCCCGACGGGGCCGTTCCGAGGCGAGGCGAGGCGAGGCGGGGGCCATGGCCCGGCGCCACAGGCCTAGGCGCTCTCCGATCTCCTGGGAGGCGCCGCCGCTGCCGCCGCCGCCGCCGCGCACGTGGCCGAGCGGCCCAGCACGCCCCGTGGCCACGCCGCGCAGTCCCGCCCCAGCCCACGCCACCGGAGGGGCGCGACCCGAAGCGAGACCCGCCGGATACAAGCCCTACTGTGCAGGCTAGGCGAAACGGCGGCACGGAGCGGAGCGGCCAGGCCGTATCCGGCCGCCGAGGGCCCCGGAGCCCTCCCCGGTACCTTGCGCCGCCTCCGGCTGCCGTCCAGGGCTGACTCGCACTCCATAGGGCACTCGGGATCCGACTCGGTCCCGCTGCTGGTACTAAACCGGGTGGCTTCAGGCATCTCCGCTCGTCCCCAGCAGCCCCGCACCACGCCGCTGCCGGCCGCTGCGTGACAGAACCAGAACACGCCCGCTACCCCGGCACCGCGGGGCGAGGCCACGCCGCTCAACCGCCGCCCGGCAGCCAATAGCCTGCCGCCCCTGCCTCCCGGCAGCCAATAGCCTGCCGCTCAGCCGCAGCTCGGCAGCCAATAGCCTGCCGCTCCTGCCGTCAGACTACAGGGCCCAGCCTGCCCCGCGCCCGCCAGGCTGTGAGGCCCGTAGCCAGCCCCGCGCCTTTCCCGTCAGTCGACCGCCATGATGGGTGCGGACCGGGGCCCCCAGGCCGGCGGGGAAACGGTGTCTTGCTCCTGATCAAGCGGCTTTCCACCGGGGCTGGCCTCATGCCTTACCTCTGCTGCGCGTGTAAGCCCCTGGGAGGGGTTTTTAAGGAAGCGGAAAAGCAGCTGTCAGGCCCCGGCAGCGTGAGGCGCTGAGGTCAGAGATCCAGGAGAAAGCTCAGGGGGAAATCTCGGTACCGGCGTGACTGAAACCGGCCGTGGACTGAGGCGGACAAGAGATAGCGGGGCTCTGCTCAGCCTCAGCCAGCACCAACGCGCTTTCTTCCACTTCTTCACAGGCAGAGACACCTTCCTTAAAATAAATCTCCAATAGCTTTAAAAACTGATAGCTACAACTTTAGCCTTCTGTCTCCATAACTACTTTTCAATAGTGAAAGAGTCTGACATAGTAGCAGTATGGCTAAGTGCCCCTAAAAGATTTAAAAGGACCACAAGCCTTTGTTGGTGGTCAGAGTCATTCAAGGAGCACAGTCTGCTTTTAGCTACAGCAAGAAACCAGGATTAAGAAGTCAAAATTAGTCTTCTGAACTAAAAGCCATCCTGATGGCTGCTAGGATATTCTTTCCTTAAGAGAAGGAGCAGAGCAGGAGCATGCTGGCCCACAGCAGGTTTTCTCTCAAAGCGATGCTGCTGACCATACCTGTTGTCTCCTGCACCAACACATTTTCATTTGCAAAGACTAAATCTTATGTGCCAGATATAAACACACCAAGTAGATTCAGGAGGACAGCTAAGATTTCTTCAGGACAGAGTGAGAAAACCTCGGGATTTTAAGAATTTTTGTAGTAACAAGGTGCGTGCCAACCTCGTTCATTTGCTTTGTTTCCTGACAGGGGAGGCAAAAGTGGGAAACACTTTTAAGAATTACAGTGTAAAACAGTCCTGTCCAACAGATACAGTTCCTGTTACAGCAACACATACCCTTTCCAGGTTAATGGTGTGATGTGGAAGAAATATGTCAGTTCTCACTTTTATTATCACAGTGGCACAAAAATAATTAAAGAGGAGAGCAACAGAAATCAGCTCTCACAAATACTACTGATCTCACACATCAGCTCTCCAAATACTATGGTCAAAAGTTTTAACTAACAGCTTTGATTTAGAGACAGCTTCACAGATGTAACTGATCACATTTACAGTATGGTTATGTTGTTACAAAGGAAAGTTTACAAAGTTCATTAAAAATATAATCAAATATTTATGACTAGAGTTAGCTGAAGCAAGGAGTTTTGTTGTGCTTTTGCTTGGTCCTTTTTGCATTAGTATTTATGCTTTCAGAATTTGGCAGGAAGCTCCATCTTCTTTTCAGTCCATCTAAAAGAACAGAATTATTAGACATCAGGCTTCACATTCTAAAAATAAACTGAGATGGCCTAGCTTCTGGTACAACAGATAGCATCAATACAAACAATCAGAATTACCTTTTGAAATATATTTGCTAAAGAGTGTCCAACACATTTCAAGTGTTCATGTCCAAGTAATACAGTAGAAGTGTGCTTGAAAGAGTGTACAACTAAAAGCTGCTTAAGTGAAAAAAAACTAAAAAATCAGCAGAATATCCTTAAAAACTGTAGTATGTGATTTGTTCCTTCATATACTAGCTTCTCAAGGTGACAGTACATACCTAATGGGAATTCAGAGGGTTTAATTACACTTAAAGGCCAGTCGTTTAAGATCTTAAGAATATGTGATGCTATTAAAAAAAGATATGATTTTTCCCTCACAGCATTTTAATTTATGTTTGTGACAGTTCAGTTTACAGTTTTGTAGGTTTTCTCCACATGGAACTGTGGGAAAAAACTGTTCCATACCAATTTGTTTTCCTTTAAGGGATTTTTCAAGTATAGTTACAGGCAAAATGTACCTATGAAAGGAAGCAAAAGCTTCTAGCTCAGGTGATGTACACATTCTCCTGTCTATTGTGAGCAAGTCAGATGGTATTTTGTGCTTTACCTTTTGATTGAACACCTCTATAAAGCACTATTTACTCTTCATCTAGTACTGGGGAAAGTATTAAAATATCCATAATGTCATATGGCAAGATCAACACAAGTTGAACCTGCCTGCTAACAGGAGTTGATCAATCACCATGTTTAACACTGAGTTTATCAATCACTATGTTTAACATTTCTGCACCTGACCATCTGCAAGGAAGAGCTCATACTATTTTCTTGCCTCATGAAAACAAATGCATAATACAAACAGCAGCATTTGTATAGCTGATTTAGAAGGAATGTTCATGTAAAAAAGATACAGCAGAACTACACAGTTTGAGTATTTCTGGGACATAACATTGAACTTTTTAAAGATAATCAGAAATTTGTTGTTGGGGAGGGGGTATAATTTACAGCAACATTTCTGCCTAAATCTGATTGTTAATTTGAAGATAAAACATCTAAAATAGTTACAGGTGTTTTCTTACCTTGGGGAGTCAATTCCACTGTCTCCTGTAATGCTGTGGTTTTCTGTCCCTTCTGAGCGTTTCTGTCCTGATAACACAGTACATGCAGTCTTAAAAGACAAATCTTTTTTTCCCAGAGGGTTTCTTCTTTCTTTGGTTTGTGAGCCCAAAGCATAGTGTGCCACTGTCTCATAGGTGGAGTTCTGCAAAGTATCAGCATCTGAGTCAGCCTCATTAGTGTGGCAGAAATCTGCTACAGCTGAAGTCTTTGTGCATTCAGTAAGGCCAGTTTCTTCTTCCTTTCTGTGAACTATCGGAAGAACCTGACTGCACAAACGACTTTCTTCTGTGAAATCTGGAGTTGGATGCTCTTTTGAGCCATCTATTGTTTCTGCAAAACTATCACTTTCCTTATATCCATGCTCCCCAGGGTCACGTTTATTTATAGTTGTGTCGGACTGGGTGGGATAAGTATTAACTTTACAGATTTTTAGGGACATAGTTGTCCCCAGCTTTTGCACAGCTTTACTCCAGTCTCTTATATCTGAAAAAGTGTGGCCAGGAGGCAGGTGTGGTGGTTCACTGCCTTCAAAACTGTCATCCAGATGTAATGAGCTACAGGTGTCACCATCATGTGCTTTTTGGTACAAAAGATGGCAGTTCTCAGTAAATCCTGCACTTTCCAGCTTCATTGATCTAGGATGGCTGGCACAGTCATATTTAAATATATGTTCACTCTTTTGATCAGTCTTTTGTCTGTATTTCACACCAAATTTTTTTGCCAGGTTAACACTGTCTGTATAATTTGAAAGATGGACATTTTGAAATTCATTTGCTGTTTGATCTAATAACTCACATAC
Organism: Caprimulgus europaeus; assembly: GCA_907165065.1. The sequence goes on along the minus strand of OU015529.1, from coordinate 36,611,835 downwards.
AGCGTCAGTTCTGTACCTGCAGTACTCATCTTTCAGATCTAATGAAAACTTTGCGTTTTCTTCGCACACACCATTATCTCCAGTGTATGAGTGAGGGGATTTTTTAATATCCCCAGGATTTATTTTGACTGTTCTTCTGTGGATGTTTTCTTCAGTAATATTACTCTCCAGATGGTATTTGCATTTATTATCTGTTTGCAAAGTACTGCCATGTGGATAACTGAAGTTTTCACTTAAACTACATTTCTTTAGTTGGAAAGAAGACCTATCAGCATGGAGTGGTTTGTTTTGCTTGGCTTTGTCAGCCTGTGTTTCAGTAGCCAGCAGTTCACTTTCATAGTTGAAGGTTTTTGAGGAGTCCAAGGACCATGGCGTTTGTAAAGCCCTTTCTTGCTTTCGAGTCCTGGAATTCAGTTGGCTGCTAATAGCACCTTTGTACCCTTTCACATACAAGCTGCATCTCCATGGCAGACCCTGAAAAGGGTTCTTAATTTGTTTTTTATATATAATATGAGATTCCACTGCTACATCACATGGCTGTTGGTTTCTGATAGGCAATGAAAGGTTCTCTTCCAGTTTCTCATTTTGGGATGTTAGCTCATGTACATGAGATTTCTTGTTGCTTCTGCTCATCTTCCTCTCTTTGTTTGATTTGGTTTTCCTGGTGTGTTTTGCTGTTTTACTTTGTGTCTTTTGAACGCAATCCTTCGAAAGATGGTTTTGCCTGGCTGTTGACACTTCAGCGGAGGTATCCTTAATGGTATATTTTTTCTGCTCCTCAAACTTCTGCATTAATATTGTGTGCTTAGTCAAATTATCAACTGTGAGAGTAGGGTTAATACGTTTGATGATTTCATGTTCAATATCACGTGGAATATTATCTAAGTCATCTTCATCCCTGACTGGCCACTCCTTGGGAGGAAACTGGGCTGAAAAAGTGGAGTACTCCTTCTTACATTTTTCTTTTTTAGAAGCACTTCTCCAGAAAAGGCCAAGGCCAAACCTCTTGCATTTCAGTTTCTCTTTCACAAACGTCAAGGATTTGATGGTGTCCCAGGAATGGTTTTCAGCAGATGTGGAGATCCCTTGAGATTGAATTGAAGGCTTCAATTCACTGCAGCCTTTCTTACCTCCTGCATTAGGTTCTTGGTGCATTAGCTGCGGATGTCTTTGATCACAGAGCATATTCTGGTCAGGGAAACAATGGCAGGATCTGTAATGGGATACTGCAGGAATGTTTTCTTTCACTAAGTTTGCACAGCATTCAATGTTTACAAGGTAAGTGATGGAAGGTGATGAACAGCAACAACTGTCCTCCAACAGGACCCTTCTGTTGTCTTCTGAGGCATTGCTTGTGATAAAGTACGTGTTTGGAGTCACAATGAAGTATCCTTCTCCTGTGTGATAGATTTTCCTTTCTTTAATTAGACTGCCAAGGATATTATATAAGATATTGTGGGAGGGAACTGCAATGCCTACAACAAAGATACAGATATTTCAAATCAGAAATAAGTTTTCAAATAAAATATTTGAAATTAAAATTTATTTTCAAAAAATAACTTAGAGATCTAGAAGTGACTGAACATGAAATACCCAATGTATTTAGTTGACAGGATTCTGAAAGAAGTTTGAAACTGACCTGGCAACTGAAGTTTGCGTAGAGTATACTCAATTTCAACGTGGATGTGTCCAGTATCACTGGACAAAAGGCAGGATATTTTTTTTAATACATCACTACTCTGCTGAGCTTCCAGAGCCAGTAGTTGTGCTTGCATCTAGCTGTCCCCCACCACACCCTTGGGCTCCCGGCTCAACAGGGACAGTCCAACTGTGCAGCGGTGTCCACGTGTGGAGGGTAGCAACGGCTGCCCCTAATCATGGACTCAGCACAGGCTGCAGAGTTAGGGAGAGCCCTTCTGGGCCAGCCAGGTGAGGGCAGCACAGCAACATCATCCAGCCGAGGGCTCTGGTAGGTGCAATCCCGCCTGTCTCTTACAGATCAGTAAAACCCTTTTTAGCTCTGCCAAGGCCATTCCTCACTGTTGAGGCAAGGTCACCCCTGAAGACACAGAATCACAGAATGTCAGTGATTGGAAGGGACCTCGAAAGATCATCTAGTCCAGTCCCCCGCCAGAGCAGGAACACCTAGATGAGATCACACAGGAAGGCGTCCAGGCGCTTTTTGAATGTCTCCAGAGGAGACTCCAAGACAAAGGTAACGACCAGCTGCGTTTCTGCAGCAATGCTGTGATGGAGCTTAGGATGTTTGCCGCCTTCTCTTTGTGTCTGTAAGGATATGATATTCATGAGAGAAACCTTCTGCCAGGTACAAGCCAAACAATGTGTTGTTCAAATCATTTCCCTCTTGGCAGGTTATTTTACAGTGGCTTTTCTCCCTCTCTCTGAAGCTTCTGGTATAATTTTGTCAGATAACAATTGCTACCAAAGTTTACCTCACTGAGACTGGTCTCAGTTGCTAGTTTCCCCTCAGGTGTAACAGTCCCAGTCTAGTGACATCGGATCTGCTGCCCCAGGTTTCTGCTGATCTCCTGCCCACAAGAATGAAAACTTCCAGCAAGGTGAAAACATGTCAAGAAATACGCGCTCTCCCTACAGACTTTGAGAGTGCTACTTCTCTCTGAGCTAAAAACGCTATGCTGTGGTTGTTCCCGTGCACGTACGGACTACATCACATTCTTGGCAGGGTTCTGGGCCAGTTTATGGGACTGTATTAAAAATTTTCCCACTAGTGAAAATGCCTACCAGATCAACCTGTAACATTTGCAGAGCTATAATATTATGAAGACTCAAAAGAGGAAACTCAGTATCAGACCAAGAAACCTCCTGCAGAGGGCTATAGTGAGCCTTCATAAAGTCTCACATGCACACACACACACACTTGAATGTTGCAGATCTCAGGGAAATGGAACATTTTCCAGATTCGAAAGAAAACACAGCATTTAAGGGAAGTGGCTGCTACCCCATCAGAAGAGAAGGAATTAATCTCATTTAGTGTAAGTAAATGGAAGGGGCTTCCTTTCAGGAGGGAGGAATTTGGCCAATGAATCTGAATTTGGGATCAGTTGTATTTTTTGATAGCAAACACCAGCTGTAGACTCCTACCCAGTCCTTTTGCCATCAAAATCAGCTGTGTTCCTGTCTGTTAAAGGAGAACTCAAAGTCTTTGTGATCTGTCACACAGTCTATTTTATGCTGTTCTACATCTGGCACCTAAATACCTCATCTATGCTTTCCCACCTTCTAGAAAGAGCATACTCTCAACATGCTACTGCACTCAGTTCCTCTCTTGTTCTCAAAGATTTATTAAAATCTGCAAAAAGGATTAAATTTGAAACAATGTTAGTGACACCCACAGACTGACGAGGATAGTATGCACATTCATGTATTCTACCAATTGCCTGTTAATTTATTTCATATGACCAGCTTTGCTTATAAACATTCAATGATCACTTGCCCAATATCAGAAACTCATGCTTGATGATACAGTCACTTTTAAAAGGAGGGAGAAATGAACACATTACCTGGATAATTTTTCACTAACTGCTCCACTAAAGTTTCCTGCGTGACTATGGCATGATCTGCATTCATGTCTGATATGGTACGGCATATTCCTTCTGACAGAGAAATGGAGTGTGACTGCGAGAGAGGATTCATGAGAACAGGGGTCACATCACCTGAAGTCCAGAAGAAGGAAGGGGGAAAAAAGGATTGTTTGAGTGGATTAGTGTTTCATTTTTTTTATTAGCTGTGGCAAATTTTCACTGAAAATGTCTTGTGTTGCCTCAGAACAAGCACCTTATCCTCAGCTAATTTTCTTTGGCTAATTAGTCAGAAATATTTCTCAGAGAAGGGAAATGGCTCTAGCATTTTTCAAGTGCCTTGGTAATGAAGGAAACAGAAGGTTACCTTAATCATATTAGTTTGGTATTAAATTCCAGCTTAAACCATCATTTAGCTTAATAAACAGGGAACTGAGAGAAAGAATTGTCTGATGACTGCTGACTTCTTAGATGACTGTTTACATATGAAACCATGCAGAACCTGTATTTCTCTAAGTAGCTAAGAAATTACTGGATGTTCACCTTCATCAAGTACAAAACTTTTCACCAAGTCAGAATGCAGGGAAAAAAAAGATTATTGACAGGCGGTGTCCTTTGCATAGCACTCAAATTTGAATAGAAATAGTAAAAATTCCATTTTTAGACCAGGCTCTAGAGCTAGAGCTAGAGGGCAAAAACGTGTTTTTTAGGCTACCTCACCATCTCTCTTGGTGAGAGGCAGTAGCATTGCCCCTGTTCGGCTCAGAGGGGCTGAGCATAGCCCAACTTCCCCAGTAACTCTGCAGCCCCTGCCCAGGGGGCTGAAAAGGGTCTTAGTCCTTCACCTCAACTCCCTCATCCATAAACACAAGGATAAACACTGCCCTTTCCCCGTCACAAAATGGCATGGCCAGTAAGAGTAAGCCCAGCAAGTACTTCTGACACAGTACCAGTAAATGATGTAGAAAAACCCAAAATAAATATTTTCCCTGATGACAAAGCACGACGCAGAGACTCACCTGAGGACTGTGCGTACAGTAAGACGACTGCATACACCTTCTCAGACAAAAAAAAGCTTCTTTTTTTTCACAAAGACTGGTGGTCTGTTCCCCCTGCCTGGTGGTGTTCAGTGCTTCCCTGTTCTGTGTTGCACAGAAAGCCCCTGGGCATCCTCAGCTGCCAGAGCAGGCAGAAGTCAGCAAGGACTCCTGGTTACTTCACAAGGCAAAAACTACAGTTAAATGCTAACCGTAATTTTCCTGCAAGTGAGAAATGACATCTTAGATGAAGCAATATTCATGTTTAACCAGACATCAATTGGATAGTCTGCAGGATGACTCTGTAACCTGATATTTATCCTTTAGGCAGAAAACTACAACACAAACTTTTCCCTGACTAAATGAATTAAGCAACAGCGCTTTTAAGAGCTTAAATTGCTCTTGACCTTTGCTTTACAACTGCTGCTATGTTCAACAAAAAGCACTCAGAAAGAAGTCCTGGCATACACTTTCCCTGGTGATGTTGCTAGGATACTCCTTGCAGGTGCAGAAACCATTGCAAGCTTTCTTTCTGTATGAGAAAAGGTCATCAGCATTCAGTAATAACTCTTGTGACTAGTTTGCTGTCTCAAGTCTCTGCTGTAGGCACTACCATGCTGCTGCCAGTTTTATCATTTGCTCCTGCAGAGCACCAAAGTGCTAAGGAGTAAAACACCAAGTGTAGTCAAAATGTATTCTTTATTTTTAGTATTATTATCTTGCTAGCATTGTCTGCATCTGTCTTTCAGCCTCAAATCCCATGTCACCATTCAGGGAAGGGCTTTTCAGAATAATATTTAAAACAAAGCATTAAGCAAAGGCCAGCTTGATACTGAAGGAAAAAAAAAATCCACAAAAATAATATTCAGACACAAGTCTATTTAAAATAATTGTTGCAGATCAATAGTGCCAGAGTACACACATGCTAACAACATGAATATTAGATACCATTCCATTCTTCCTTTGAAATAAAATCTGAAATAGTGAAAGCAAGAATTAGATCATTGGCAACACTGATAAGCAGTGTGGGAAAAAGCCCAGGCAGCACCCTACAAGTGTCTATAAATTTTGTATTAAAAACTTTGTTGATTTACTTTCCATAACTAAATAACTGTTGCGGTTGCACTTCAGATGTTCTCCCAAGTTTGATGGAAATACATAAAAGCTGCATCCCTTAGATTTGCACCAGGAGCAGTCTTAATTTATGTAAGGTGTCTCATTGGCTTGATGCAAAATCACCAAAATAGTGTGCTCATTAAAGCCCTTCAGTATCTGTCCCTTTATAGCTCAAAAAAGACTGCAGAATCCCCTGTCCCCTTTTCCAACTCTACATAAATAATCTGATAAGAATCATCTTTCTTGTTTCTTCATAGATTTTATGAAGGACTTGCTTATATCTGTGTGCAAGGTATCTATCAGCAGTCAAGGAACCCAGGATAATCCTCTTGAAAGTTTAAATGCAGCACAGTTCCCGTTTCACACTCTGTAACTCTTATAGAATCATGTTTACCAATGCCAATCCAGGCAGCCTGCCAGTACTCATGCATTATTATTCTTCAGTTTGGTTTACCTGCCTATTCAAACTCTGCTCATTACCTGGACACCTGAAACGCCAGAATACCCTTTTGGAGCATGTACAGGTCACAGTGTGGGGAAGTCATCTGCATCAGATAACAAAGCAGTGCACAGAAAAGCCTCTGGGTATTCTTGACTAGCACAAAATGATTTTTTGTTCCATCTCTGTAATGTGAGCTTTACCATTTTTCGCCTAGTTGTTTAACAATTGCAGAATTTTTACCTCTTCTGACTCTAAGAAAATTTCCACACAAGACAAGTTTTATCTGGGTAAAAACCAGGCTAGTTCTGGAAAAGTGAACTGAGAAGTATGTTATTACAATAGCGCTCAATTTACTTCTCAAAAGTTTGGGTAAACAATTTGTATAACAATAAAGGGTTAACAGTAAATTCATTCTGTAAAAAACCAAACCAAACCAAACAAACAAAAAGACCCCCCACAAATGCAAATCGAGAATAAACTCGCTTGTATGATTCCACCTACATCTGCTGAGACAGAGAAGACACAGCACTTGGAAATAGAAGACTGACTTTTCTGGTTTGTAGCTGGAAAGATCTATCTTGGAATTGCTTTGTATACTCTGTTAAGTTGAACATACAAAAGATCCCACAAACCCTGTACCTCTCTGCAGGAGAGCCCTGGTATATTTGATGTACTTCACTTTTTGCAGAAATGCACCAGGAAAGCCAAAAGCAAGTACAGTTCTGCTAGAACTGCAAGGCTTCTGCTTTTCTGTAGACAAGAGTGCACCGTGGTCGTATTTTATAGCAAAAATTACATTTTATAACTAAAGGCAATTTTAAGGAACAAAAGGTCAATAAGAACATCATAGAAAGTTAGGAACTGTAGCAAAACACTTTTTGAACGTTAATGAAGATTTTACAAGATGTTTCCTTATTAAAGAATAAAACTTCTATATAGATTATAAGGACAGCTAAGATCATGAAAACATTTTCAATTTTAAGTATATAACAGGGAAACTCTATTTTGACACAAATAAATTGTACTAGAGCCTGTTTTGAGAAACATCCTTTTACTGAAGCAAAGAGTAAATAGTTCAGTTGCTTTAAAACTGTCAAATCTTGTAACATTTAATCTGTTACTGAAAAACAAAATAGGAAGGGCAGAGAATATCTTTCTGTTGTTTGATTATTTTCTGCAACTCTCAAAGAGAGAAACAAAACAATTAAGTATCAGTTAAGGTCACTACACTTCTTCAGTTGACATTAAAGAAAAAACTACAAAGACATCAAAAAGTCAGATTTTTATACTTTCTGATTCCTGCAAGAACTCCCAGATCAGGACAATGAGGCAAACAATGTCCTCCATTTGGACTCAGTTGCTGGCTCTTACAAATAGAGGATGATGCCATGCAACTTGAAAGAACAAAAAAAAAACAAAACGCCAAAACCCAACCACGCTTGCTGCCTTCCTGACAACACTGAGAAGTCTAGTCCCAGCTGCAAGTGTTATCAACTTTTAAATGTATGACCTATAAATGCTTCCTGAGGTTCCTAGCAAGAGCCATGAGATCTGTACTCTAATCGCTGGGCTAAGGGCAACCCATGGCCATGTTTTCTTTCATCAGCAATAAAAAAAAAGCGACAGGCAGGATTTAAGAAGAAAGACAAGAGTTCTCTCCTGCAATCTTGGATCAAGCCCCCAGATAGGAACAAGTTACACAGTGGGCACCAACATGTTCACTGTGGTACAGTTTTCGTCAAGCCAAGCATGGTGGGAAAGTTTTTTCCCATTGAAACATGTATCTCTGATCTTCAGAGAGATCAACCCCTTCAGCAATTACTGAGGCCACTGACATGGCTGCTTAAATGTGCCAAGAACATCTTGAGAACAGGTTTCAGGCTACAAAGGTACTGACTGAACACATGAGCAAACTCCCAGCTTCAAACAGACTGTTTAAAAGAAAACAGCACTTCTGCTTCCTTGAAGACTAGCAGGCAAGTTGTCCAGTAGAGATCTGTGTTTCACCTGCAACAGCCGGCAAAATAGTCAACAAGCAAAGCCATACAAACACCTCTGCCTTTGGGGCATTCCCCCTGTTCACTGCATAACTGGCAGAGAAATTCAACTATGAGCAATGGCACTCAAGATAGTTATTTTTCATATACTTTAGCATGCTGATAATCAAGTCAATTCATGTATGGCAGCGAACACAACCAGCACAACTGATAGCAAGGAATATAATCTTTAACCATTTCAGGAATTCAGCATGAGGCTTGACAAATGTCTTCAAAAGCTTCACTGCAGGGAGATAAAAATAACAAAATGAAATGGTCCCAGGTAAGATGCAAAACTGTCAATGACTAGCCCATCAAGACAAACAACAGACCAGGAATAAACAAGTCACTGGCAATGTCTCCAGCTCCCATCCACTGCTATGGGAATTTGACACAAGTACATCTTTTCCACTTGGCCTGGTCCAGAAAAGCCCCTTCACAACCCTGGCATTTTTCCACTAAAACAGCTCTGCCTTTTCCTTGTTCCCAGCCCTGGCCTCTCTTCTGCGGTAAATCTCAGACCATCCAAATAGCTCTTTAATGTCAAAAGCCTTGTTACTGGGTGTTGGTTAGGTACTTACCTATACAGTGAAAGACTTACTATAAAAACATCATCATGCAGTTGTGCATTCTTGTGTCTGTTCAGCTAAAGGTCAGCTCCAACTGCTGCAATATTCCCAGAGCCGACTCCTTTGCCTAGAAATGTGCTGTCACACAAAAGGCAGTCACAAAAAGCACACAATATAAAGTTGCAGTCATGAGAATGAGATATACCTACAGTCATGTCGTCCCTCCCCAGAACTGACCAAAATTCACTTCTTTGCACACTCCCTGGCTTCAGCTCACAATTACCCAAGCCAAGGAAACTCACACACCATATCTTTCAGAGACACAGCACCCACAGAGTTATTCAAAAGAGAACATAGCCCCCTGCAGAGGGTTTCCAGCAAACCATGAATCAGGAGACACATAGCAGCACTCATGTCCAACTCACTCCCAGGCAGCATTTGGCCAAATTCCACCCACAGCTTGGTGCAGCTTCCCTCAGGCCCCTGTTTTGCAATGAGGACAGGAGCAGAGAGCAACCATCACACACCGAGGTGGAACGAAGCAGCCCTCAGGTCTTGTTTCAGGGCATATCCCACTGCAGGGAGTTTATTTCAGTCAGCTGAGAACAAAGTTTTGACAGGAAACTTCACACCTGCCTGAGCAGTGCCTGATGTTGATGGATGTGCTCAGCTACTTTTCCTTCCACTCTCCCTATATGGATATCCAACTTTAAAGATGTTCCCTATGTTATAAAATAAGTTTCTGGAGTGTTTCATTGGGCTGGAATTTATAGCCCACAGGAAAATATAATAATTAAAAAAAACAGTTTAGAAATTAAAAGCAGCATCTTTATCATTGCAGGAGGCCTCAGAGGAGTTGTTTGGACACTGCAGATTGAACAGCACTAGCTTGGACTTGAGGACCTTAGCCCACAGTTCTCAAACCTTTCTCCATGGCTTTGACACTATTAAACATCCTTTCCATGTTTTAGTTCATCTAAACTTCAGCCAAAAGAAAGTGGTAGAAGACAAACAGAGCAACTGAGCACCTCTATTTCATTACAGAAGACTCAGTAAATATCAAAAGCTGGTTTAGCAGAACCCTTACAGAGACAATACTGAGTTGCTGGATCTCAACAGACCAAGGTGAAGCATCCAGCAGAAATTACAGAAATGTGCAGGTGCCTGCAAGATATTGAAGATATAGAACAATTCCAGAGGAAAAAGTAAGTTATGCAGTTCATAAAGTACCTAAGCAAGCGATCTCAGTGACAGTCTTGCTTTGCTACAATATTTTATTGGGAACAAGCGAAATATTTTATAATCTCAATGGAGTTTTCAGCCTTGAGGCGGCCATAGCCCACAAAAGAGAAATCCAGTATCTGGAAAAAAAAATATTTCTACACAACAAAAAATAAAGCTTGCTCATTTATTTTTTAAAAATTCTTTTGAAAATCAGAATAAAGTTCACAGGGATTCAGTTTATTTCAGTTTTTAAAAAAATCAGTGTTTCAGCTTTCAAAACAGACTGAGTTTGCTGAACAAACAGCAGTTGCAGTTTCAGTTGTTTCATTGACCAGAAATCTTCCTGCTTCAGTACAAGTCAGGCTGCTTGCAGAGAAGCTGCACACCACTGCCAGTGAATGGAACATGGATTGCTGCTGATGCATCAGGATAAGATAAAGCACAGTAGAAAAATATTTTTTTTAATATCCTATATTATTTATTCCCAAGGGCTTCACTGTATTCTCACCAATGAGAGCAGTTTGTTGGGTTTTGCTTATTGAGCTTTCTGTTTGTTAGCAGTTTGATAGCACTGTGAGAATCACATTCATGATACACACTACTAGCATCTCTTTACTTCAGTTCTCCCAGGAATGTTTTCATAAAACATAGTAAATTGACAGAGTGACTCTGGAATTATGTTGAATGCAGATACCTACATTTCTCACACCTGATTTTTTTTTTTTCTTTTTAAGCAGATAGCAAGAAAAATCTTGTGCAAGTACCACAGCAATTTTATCAGGTTAAATAAAACCATGCTGCCATCAACCTCAGCTTCTCTGTACACATCATGCTTCATTCTGCAAATTTTTAGCTAATCGACTGTATAATCAAAAGATCATTAAAGCTAAGTATGAAACAAAAAGCAAAATTGCCTGAATAAAGCCACTCACCTCTTTCTGCTGATACTTCTAATCAATTTTTATTTGGCATTGAATGAAAGCTAGCCTTTTAACAAGGCTCTTCAGTATTGAGGCTCATATCACTCACACAGCAACAAAGGCCAAGAGCATCCTGGGCTGTATTAACAGGAACAGAGCCAGCAGATCAAAGAAAGTTATTATCTGCCTCTACTTCATGCTTATTAAACCCCATCTGGCATACTAAGTCTAGTTTTGGGCCCCTAATATAGAAAATAAATCTGTAAGTGGGGGTGAATTCAGCAGAGGGCCATCAAGATGACCAGGGCTGGAACATTTGCCCTGTGAGCCAAGGCTGAAGGAATGGGGTTTGTTGAATCTGGAGAAGAAATAGCTTTGGGGAGATCTGACAGCAGCCCCTTGAGAAGATGGAGCTAGGCTCTGCACAGCAGTGTGTGGTGGGAGAATGAAAGACAACAAGCATCAGTTGGAACAGGAGAAGTTCAGACTTCCTATAAGGAAAAATTTTTTGCATTTAAGGACAGTGTAGCAGTGGAGCAGGTTGCCCAGAGAGGTTGTGCAGTCTACAGTCCTGGGAGTTTCCAAGATGTGACTGGATAAAGCCTTGAGCAACCTGGTCTGACCCCATAGCTGACTGTGCTTTGAGTAGAGGTAGGATAGGCTCCCAGGAATAAAATAGTGGTCCAGTCGTCTGGTTTAGTTGCATGCCGGTACCTCTGCCTCCCACAGCCACTCTCACCCCCACTTGGACCACCCTGCTCTCCGTGATGCGATGCAATGACCCTTTTGACCTCCACTAGCTGTGAAGTTTTCTTGGGTTACACCAAGTTAAAGAAAAAAGGTTATACTGACATCATGCTGTTATTGAGGCCATGCAAAATAGCGTGCATATGGTAAAACTATTGGTTTTTCTCTTCAACCTTCAAATAAATAGCTACTGGTTTTGTTACATTTTTTTCATAATTGAACTCCATCTGTATGGGCTTGTTGTTAGAGCTGGTGCTCTCCACAGTGATGGAGTGCACATGTGCTAAAGCAAGATAGCAGTATGGAAAAGCTAAACCTAACCTTGAAGTAAAGTCTCCTTTTGAAATTGTATCAATTACTATAGAGGAAGCACCACTAACAAATGCAATTTATTTTTTTAACTATATTATATTAACACAAACTGTTGTTTTTTCTGACTGAGACAGAGAAAAAATTAGCACTGTTCATATTACCCTCATTCTAAAAGAGCATTAAGGTACTTGAGATCTGCCATTCAGGATTCAAGGTACAAGAATTCAAAAGACTGAGGATAGCACAGCTCACCCTGTTTTCTTGAATTTTGTTTTCTCACTCAAAAGACAGAAGCGAGAGCTTCTTCTAGTGAAAATCTTTAGCAATGAGAAATACATAATACACATCAAGTTCTTCACAACTAATCTTGTTAGAGGTTGTTTTTAGAAAAATTCAGAATAAATTAAACTGAATGGAGCTTATTATAAAAAAAGATAAACAGTCCTGTTCAGTGGTACTTAACCAGCATGACTAGAGACTACTTGCTGAGACAGTGAAAAAAATTGTATGCACAAATGCTTTTGCAGATTACACCTCCAGGTAATTCAATCTGAGCAGATCTAGTAAATGCATCAGGATTTTGAAGAATCTTACAGTACCTTGGACCTTGCTGCTGTGAGTTCAATCAGAAGTTCAAATATAGCATTTTGGTTTTGTGCTATACATATTCAACTGAGAAAAGGCTTTATAGGATTAATACCTTAGTAAGAATTTGATATGGAAATGCATGAAACGTGGGGGTATCATCTCATCTGAAGTCAGTGGTAAGGGCTGAATGCCAGTTAAAATTAGGTGCTAAATTTTATGAAATAATGTAGCCATTACACAGAGAGAATTAAATTAATATGCAAATAATAGCAATTTAGATAAAAAGTTGTCCTTCAAAGAGTACAAATGTTTTCTTCCTTTTTTTCCTCCTGAAAATATATTATCAGAGTTACCACTGGAACAACTGTGGTAAACAGAAAAACCTTTTATAACAGAATATGCAAGTTAGTAAGTTCTGAATCAGATACCTTACTGAAAATAACTTTAGAAGTAATGCTTGAGAATAAAACAGTTAAAAACCCAATTAAATTGTTCTTCATATTCTGGCAGCCTATACATAGCAGTATAAAATGAAGCACCATTTTAGGTCATCCATTCTTTCCAAGCCTGAAGAAAATAAAAAGGAACAGAACTCTAAATAATCCTAAATAGTCCAGTACCAAGTATGACCACATACTGTGAGTTACACTTCACAGAAGCCAGCACCATTGAAGTACAAAATTACTCTCCTTTGACTTGCAAACCTACATCCCTGTTTGTGAGGCAGGATGAAAGGCACTGGAAGAAAGGGACTCCAAAAGAAAGGAATCCCATGAAGCACATCTCCAGCCTCTTGCTGAGCTGCCATCCTCATTAAGATTTTGTGTTCCTGTGTGTAACTACAGAGTGCCTGACAAACAACATCCACTTCAGAGTCATGACCTTTTGCAGGCAAAACAGGACTCAGGTACTCACAAGGCCATAATTTTGTCTGTAGCTTCATTAGACACGCAGCAGAATGATGCTGATGCTGACATTAATTGCTGTGAACAGATGTAAATTATTCAAATGAGAATAAATCTGTCCTAAAAACTTGTCAGGTCTGTTTTGGAAAGGAATTTGTCTCTCATTTTAAGCAAGGTTGAGAATTGCTAAGAAGTAGACAATAGAAGTACACAGCTACAGATCGACTCCAGATTATCTAGTGAGGCTATATCGAGCTGTAGCCTTATACGTAGTACCAAATATCAGTTCTGCAGGTGGCACTTCTCAACTGTTCCTGAAAGCTGGCACAGCTCAGCATGCGAGGACCTCCTGTCCTGGTTTCATCTGGGATATTGCTTATTTTCTTCTTAGTAGTTAGAATAGCGCTGTGGTTTGGATTTAGTATGAGAAGAATGTTGATAATATACTGATGTTTTTAGCTGTTGCTAAGAAATCAAGGACTTTTCAACTTCCCATGCTTTGTAAGTGTATAGGTAGGAGGGAGTATAGCCAGAGCAACGGATCCAAATTGGCATTTGGATATGCCAAGGGGATATTCCATATCATATAACATCATGTTCAGTATATAAGTGAGAGTTGGCCAGAAAGCTCCCTCTCTCTATCTTCCAGGATTGCAGTTTTGTGATTTTCTCTCCTCTGGGATCACTAGCTAGGAACAGGCTGGGCACCGGTCAACGGGTAGCGAGCAATTGCACTGTGCATCACTCAATTTGTATATTCTATTAGTACTATTATTATCATTATTATTTTAATTTTAATTTATTTCACTTATTAAATTGTTTTTATCTGAACCTATGACTCTCCTTACCTTTACCCCTCCAATTCTCTCCCCTAGTCCCCGGGGCGGGGGAGAATGAGTGCACAGTTGCATGGTGTTTGGCTACCAGATGGGTTAAACCATAACACCTCCAGAGCAAGGCAGCCAGTGCCCTCAGAGCCACATGTCAGCACTGCAGAGGTCACCAAATAAGTGACACTTAGGAGTCATCACACAGGAACAAAAAAACAGTTCCTCAAAACTGCCCTGCCCTTGGAAAGTAATTACAGCCCATAAATACAACAGAAGTTTTACTCCTTATTTCTCAAGGTATTGCTGAACCTTTTTCAGGAGTTTCAATTCCACGCTTCTCCTATCCCAGGGATTGTCTGAATATCAGTTTAGATTTAATCCCCCCAAAATCAAGGAGCTTAAGAGACCACCTCTGCCCATATTTTAGCTCCCTTTTGGCGTGCATGCTTCTCTTCTCACTAAATTCTAGGAGGGATTCAGACAAGGGAAAGCGAAATGAAGAACTAGACTTATCAGATTACTCCATCAAATACACAAAAAACAGGAACACAAAACAATTCCTTGTCTGATCTCATTGCAGTTTGGTCAATACCTTCAGCAAAAATGGATGAAACTTAACACTTCACAAAAAAAGTGTACTGTCCTTTCAGTGTTACTCTTCAATAGCTTATTTTTGAAGTGAGATAAATTTGGAGCCTGCAGTAAGGATTTAAATACTTAGTAAAGCCCAACAAGCAGACCTCTCATTAAGAGAGGTGATCAACATGTTATGGGACCACAGAAAATTCACAGTCTGAATGCCAATCCCAGCCTCAGCCTAACTGGAAAGTGCAGGGCTTTCTTAGCTTGCTTTGTGAAAGATTTGAAGCCCTGCAGCTGAGCTGCTGAACGAGCAGCAAATACAGCCTCTAAATGCCTCTAAAGGTTAAGCAAAATGTTTCAGTTTTTTATTGTTCACTTCTACCCGTCAGGAACCACAAAAAGAAGTCAGGCAGTTTAAGCACATGGAAAATGCTGCTGCCAGGGAAGAAGGCAGGCTGCGATGACAGAAACGAGCTGTTTATGACCAAGGACAACAAGCAAGCAGGTACTGAAATGCATTTTCCTGGACTGATCACCCCAGTTTCTCCCTTCAAAGGCTCTGGAGGTCAGTGCCCTCAAATCGAGTTATTTCCAATTGCATGTAATTTCAGTTGAGAGTTTCTTACTCCTCTCCCAGCACCTGTCCTGCATGCATCCCCCGTGGCTGTACAGGAAAGGTGAGAAGGAGCAGTTTGCCCCTCATTTGGTTAACAATTGACTAAACAACCCAGATAAGCACAGGAGATGGCCCGACAGAGATATATTAGCATTTCGACAGAGACTGCTCAGTTATAAGATCAAGAGGGAAAGTTTTTTTTTTCAACTAGCCCCTACTTCACCCTCTGAGAGAGATCTGAATTGCTCTGATTTTCTCTTCTTCCCCTCCATCCCTCCAGGAGGAGAATATAACAGCTTCTACCCAGTCCTGGGTGTACCATGCAAACTAGACTTGGGATCCCCATCAAAAGGGAAAAGACATTTTGGATTTTACCTGGGAATAAATACAGCAAGACAGTTTGTGATCCTTCATAAGTTTTTTGGGATTGGATTTTCCCTGTATTTGATTAATTTTCCAGTGGCTAACATCAATCAAGGTGTAGTCTATTCTATAAAGCCAGGACTTCTAACATCCCAATATGTTTCTCTAGAATAAACCTCATTTGAACTGCTGAGATAAAGAGTAACACACAGATCTGTGGGACCACAGTGTCTCCTGATGACAAACAATTGCCCGCAAAGCTCCTTGAGATACAGCAGTGAGGAGGACTCCTGAGTGCTGAAAGCTTTAAAAACAGTGTGTGACAGGGACTGGAGCATGCCAAAAGCCTAGTATAATTCTTCACTGAAATGTGGCTCGGGAAAATTAGTGCTGCAGTGCCACATGCCCATTGCTTCTCACTTGCTGTCCAGCCAAAAAACCTGGTCGTGGATTAGAAGGAAAAAACTTTTTTTCTTTTTTTTTTCCCATGACTCTGAGTCTCAGCACTTTGTGTACCATGGCCAGTGATAAAGATACTGCAGGCCAAGTGATTCCCATCACTGACACCTGGTGCCCCCAGATATCTGTGCAAATTCACCAAATGCTACTGGAGTTTGCAGACACTGCTATTGCTACGTGCTGCAGGAAGTGTTAGGACATTGCTTGGTTGCCAACATCCCAGTCATCAGTCATGAAGCATGAGAAACCCAAGTGGCTTGAATTCCACATTACTGCAAACAACATAAGAATAGGTAGATTGAAAAAAATTTAAAAAGACCCACAACAGTCAAATCTCTCTCTATATAAAATAAAGACAGCAAATGTGATACCAGTAGCCTTATTTTTAAATATTCTAAATTCTTTTAAAAAATAAAAATCAAGAAACCTTTGTCTCTTGCATTTTGGTTGTCTTAACATGTCACTTGCTTTCCTAGAGCAAAATACATATAAGGAATGGGAGAAAGGTCTTCCAGAGCAGAAAATGGTCGTTATGATGACTGATGGAAGAGGAAGCACAGAATACATCAATTTTAAACAGAAAATTACCTAAATAAAGACAGTCCAATTGCAAATTGGTTTCAGTTAAACTTCCAGAAACAGCAGTAAAACCATGAAAACATCACTTCAACAACCTTCTTCAAAGGCTTTGATTAAAGAAACTGTGAGAGAACTCTAACTTGTTAGGAACCCCTTTGGATATTTCTGCAGTAAGAAACAAAGTGATAGAGGAAATTATGTAATTTATTTACCCAAGTAATTTACATTTGGATTCAGCCAGCCATGCTATGAATTAGAAGAGAGGTTACTGGGAAGCAAGGAGGTAAAAAACAAAGGAGTCAAGAACTCTCTCTAAATTATCCCCAGGAGACTGGCAAGTAACATATCAATATTCACTAGTAATATAAAACTTAACTATAGTGAGAGAGAACCATTCCCTACATGGAGATATTACTGCTTTTTAGATGGAGACCAGTAAGTAAAACACTGTTCTTCCTTATAATACCTCACCTGGACTAAAAGTTAAGAGGTCAGCAGGCTACTTGTGATCAGGGAAGATGAACTCACCCTGGAGCAGATGTTACCAGTTCAGTAAAGTTACCAGAGTGCCTGAGAAATGAGACTGCATTAAGAGATCAATTGTCTAGTTAGAAAATGGGGCTGCAACAGGGAGTGGCTATTCTATACAAATTATTGGGAAAGAAGGGTAAACACAGGAAATAAGGGGGGGAGGTATTTAAGCTAAAGCCAGTGCTAAGAGAAGCATAAAGAGCTGAGCTGTCCAAGGACAAACACAGGCTAGACATCAGAAATTTTCCTGTTGAAAATTCTGAAAAGGAACTTTAAGAATCCCTCAAGCCTTAAAAAAGTTGACAAATTTCTTGCTTCAAGAAAGAATTCAAAACTGCACTTTTACTTGAAGTACTGCTAGTTAGCTTCAACAAAAAGCTTTTGTGATCTAATTATATCTAGTTCTACCTGAGGTAAAATGTACATCTAATTTAAACTATGATTCATCCCTAGACAGAGAGGAATTACCCTGAGCTATACTCCGGGAAAAATAACAATAAAATTCTCAAAAAATGACAGCTATGAAAATCCCTACTAACCTCTGGAAATCCAACTGAAAGGGGATTTGCTTGCACTTCGCCAAGTACCTAGTAGTTCCTGTGCGGTTGAACAGCTGTATGTCTTCACTTCAGCATCTTCTACTTGGTCTTTGTTAGCAGCATTCCTGGTTTGGCTGCTAATGCTTCCCATCCTTTACTTTTGGGAAAGTTAAAGCACAAGCGGTTCACATCGAAAGGTTAAAGCACACATCTGAGCTGACATGAAGCAAGGACTACACTGCTCACTTATCACTCACCTGCATTATGCTTTGTAATTAGAATTTATCTCCTATAATCACCTTCAACAGAGAGCAATCCAAATTAACATGCTCTGCAGGTCGAGCTGACACAAGCCTCACAGGACCAGGGTAAAACAGACTCAAGGATTAATGACCCCACTATACCGAAGTCTGCCCCTCCTCCAGGAACTGCAAACAGTAAAGGGATTTGCTGACTAAAACCAAGGCCTTGAGTGAAAACTGAAGAGCTATGAGGCAGCAGTCAATACCAGGAACAGAAATTTAATCTGCTTTGCTTGTGAACCACGATTATCACGCTGCCTGGTGTATTCTGCAACCATTAACATTTCAGAGGACTTTCCGTGGCACCCTTGCATTAAGAGCACTCAATAATCCAGCAACGATACTTTTATGTACAGAATAAGCCTTGATTGCAGCCTGGCCCCATTAGACTGCAGAAGTCACTAGCACAATTAATTGAATATGAACTAATTGCAGGTAACAATCAGAAATGATGGCTAAATATCCATCAGTATGATCTAGTTAAAAATAGTCAAAGAATTTCCCCTTGAGGTTGTTCTGTCATTGTTACTACTGCCAAATCTGATAGCTTTTTCTTTATGTATCCCATGAAAATTAATAAATTCAATTTAAATGAAAGGGGGAAACAAGATTGTGCTGGAATATGTAATCTGCAAAATTATCATCATGTATATTTTTAATGTGAATAATTACTATTTAAGGTAGCAACCTGAATGTGCCTGAGCCTGATTTCTTCGATCTTCCATCAATTTCACTTTTATGCATTTTTAGCAAAGATTTAACAGATCCCTTTGTAGTTTTCTCTTTTTTTTGATCAACTTTTCCAGAGGAATTAAGACTAAAAGCAGCTGCTGACTTCAGAGCATCATGTCTGCATTAGGTAGCAAAGTGCCTTCCCTCCCCATGCCGTGTGCCTTCCACCTTTAACTTCTCCAGTGGCAGCATGTTCTGTAGCTCTTCCTCAGAGAAATTTATGCTGAGCCAATCCATAATATCCAGCCCCAGTGTTTCTTTTTACACATCATCATTTGTCTACAAATGTTCATGATGAGTTAAACTAATTCAGTGTTCCACTGGTTCTCAATGCACCTTCCAGTTCACTGCAGGATCAGTCTCTGGACACATTATACGCAGTCGCCTCCTCTAGGAAACAACGTTACCCACAACAAAACCCTGAAACCAACCAGCACACCTGGCTCCTATCACATTTCTCATAAATATTAAGTGTTCCATCCACATTGCAATAACTTACCAGGTCACCACCAACTTGACTTCAAACCAGACTACCAGTGGCTGAAAAACAGTTTGTTCCAGTGTCTGTACTGATGGGGAGGTTGTGCCACTGGAGAAAGCTGGGGTGGTGATGCCCTGCTTGCTCCCTGCTTTTCCGCCAGCCTGGCTGCAGGATTTTTGCCTGCCAGGATTTACACTGACAACGCTAATCACAAAATGCCTCAGACAAAAGTTACCTGCCCTCAGAGAGTGGTTTGGTATTCCAGCTGATAAAGCCTCTGATGGCAACTCGGGCCATCCTGCTTGAATCAACCAGCAGCTTAGCAAAACAGAGGGGATCTCACCATCGGGATCACACAGGCAGGCAGAGAAGGAGATAAGAAATAGTCAATGAAAGCAAATAAATTCAGTGGCACTGGAGGACTGCAGCACTGGCTAGCTGCTGTGGTCAGCCTTGCCCCAGCTCTCCCCTCCTGTCCCTGCTGCTCCAGGATGGGGCACTCTCCCTCCAGAATATCCCACTCTGGGCTGGAGGAACCTGCCTCTATTTCACACTGAAATTTCACAGAGACAAGAGTCCCTCCCCACGCCACTCCCGTGTTTCCCCCCCCCGCAGTTATCAGGGCTCTTGCCCTCTCTCAGGTTACACTTTCATCAAGTGAGGCCCTGGCAGAGCAGGCAGGGGAGGCACCAGTGCAGAGGCACACGGGCCACGCTTCAGCACCGCTCCACAGTTTTTAAATGTTACTTGCACACAAGATAAGGGCACTGCTTACTTTGGAACCTAGTGCTTATAGAGTGATTTTGTGTTCAATTCAGTGCATTCTTTAGGGAATTTGCGTAGGTTCTTAAATTGCAAGCTGCATTTGAATAATCTTTTTTCAAACTGTCTTCATAAAAAAAAAAAGACCTAAAGTGGGTTATTTTTCCCCTTCTTTAAACTTTAAGCACGAAGTAGATATCGGAATGAATTCACTGCTTAGAATATCTGCACAGCCATCTCTTACCAATCCTACCTATTCTAAGTCCCTGCTACCCAAAGGTCACACTATACCACTTCTGCTTTTGTGCACGGATCACAATTATTGCACATTGTATTACCTCCACAAGTCCCCTTTTGCGATGTCCATCATTAGATAACCCAAACACACTGAAAATGCTGACTGCACATGCCTTGCAAACATATTACTGGATCTCTTGGATAATCAGAGAATTTACAGATGTGCTGCCATCCATACATGTCCCAGTACTAAAGGCCATCTATTTTTCATCTCCTCAGTATAATGAAAAGATACCCCACGCCCCACAAAAAGAAAGGCCATTAGCTTGATTTCAGGAAAGACTAAGGCAGAAAATCAGCTCCAGTATTGGTAAGCAGTTAATTTTCATTATCCTCTGTTTAGTCACATTATGCAAGGCTTCCTTGTATCAGAGGAGATACTTGACAAGTATAACCTTTTCTCCACAAACAAATATTTTAAGAAGTCACATTTGAAAACCCTTCCCCAAGATTTTACAACTTGTAACATCAGTGTTCTAATAGTTACATTTAATGTGATGTACTTAAGAGAAGTACTTAATTTGCTTGAATAATACTTTGACAAAACAAGGCATCAGGAGACAAGCTGAAAAGGAAAGTCTTTTATGGGAGACCTAGACTAACTCTTATGAAACAGACAGGAGTCTTTCCAGATGTTTAAGAGAACTTCCAAAATTATCTCATTTCTTAATAGATCCAAGCTGAAAGTGTAACAGCCCATCATCCCACCCACGTGTACATTATACTTAGTGAAAATTGCCTACTTCTTAATTTTGTGTGCAGTGGACTGTTTTACAGTAAATCAGGTTGGTCTGCAAGACAAGTGTTTTTTCAGACCAACATTGCAAGGTACTTTTATCTCCAACTTATCATTTCTGTGGCAGCAATTGGTGCTTTTTTATATGCAGATCTACTGGCTACCATCCAGCCCTGCTAAAAAGGGACCAAAAATGAAGACTGCTGTTCTCCAGCTGTTTCTGCCCCTTGCGTGACAAAACAGGAATGTAACTGGATGACCCTGTGTCAGGAAGACCAAAAAGAATTAAGTAATACAGGGGGAAAAAAACCACTCACACTCAAGCAAATCCCCCTTTTATATACCACTAAAAAAGTTGTGAGCAAATAATATATAGCAAATTAGTACTCTAAAAACATTTGCTGAAAAGCAGAGTGGGGAAGAGTTCAGGCTGGGATTCTCTGCAGTGTTCTTCCTCTCCACTCTTCCCCTCTACCCAGCTGTTTGTTCACAATGAAATGTGAACAATGATTCAGTCAACAGGATCGTGTCACTTGTGCCCCTCACTAGACTGAAGGAAAATAATCTAGGAATCAATTTCCCATCAAAACATGAGGCTTTGGGAATCTCTTGTCTTGGCTGAAATCCAGCTCAAGTACTTTCTCTGAATATTCAGAGCCCCCTGACAGGACTATCATTACCTACTTGTTCTAAAAGATCACTACAACACTCCAGTAACTGCTAAGGTGGAAGATCCCACAGCATGAGAGAGGACAGATTCTGAGAGGCATAATTTGCCTCCTACAAATGAATGAAATGGTCAGACCTCACCACGCTGGGAGACCGCTTCCCTAGAGGAAGTTAACATAAACATGCCTTGACACTGCAGACCAAGTTAATAGCAGGAATAAAAGCTAGTTACACAAGCTCCTTCCTCAGCCTGGGGGAGATATGGAAAGGAAAACCATTAGTCTGATTAGAAGGCCATGCTTCAATCAACAAAGCATTTCAACATGCACTGGTGCCTTGACATGCTCTGTAAATGATTCAAGTGTAGTGAAGCACTGCAGGAACTAGAGAAAAACTCTCGCAGTTTAACCTCATGATCCTGCTTTAAAAAAAAAAAAAAATCAAATTACAGCATGCAACAAACAAATCTACTCAGCACTGTTATTCTGCTGTCATTTTAGAGAGAATAAAGAGAACTGAACTGATATTGGGCTAGATTGAACAGCTTGCAGGATTACTGAATCACACCTGGAAAGATACTGGCTCTTAAATGCACTGTAGGGTACTTGATCTGAATCCTCTAACAAGCTAGAATCTACCTGTTAAAGACAGCAACAATTTAAAAACCATCAGGATATAAGAAATCAAAAGCAGCATACAACTGTGGCGTCACATGTTTTCAATACAAATTCAGGTATCAGACACCTAGAAATTCAGAAGCCATGTTACTAACCAAAGTTAAAACACTACAAAATAAATTACTTCAGGCAATATTTGGTGTGTTTCAGAAGTTTAAATTTAGACTCTGTCATGAAGTTGTGCATGATATAGTAGATAAATAAAAAAGGAAAATTGCTTGAAAGTAATGTGTTTTGTTATTGGAGCTTTTTACTGTAACTGCTTTTGTGCAATACATCTGATCAGTCCCAGTATGCAAAAAACTGGTGGGAAAACACTGGCAGTTTTGATAGCCAAGTAGAGGTATCAGTTACTTATGCCATTTTTATTGTTGCTCAACATGGCAATAGACAAGTCTCAATTTAATTTCTACTTGAACCATTTCTGCTTTCTGGAAAATACCAGCATACGTGTACTGACTGTGCTACCTACACATTTTACAATCTATTGCTGGCCATAAGACTCAGTCACTCAAAATGAATTATTTTATATATTCAAATATAAACTGTGCTGAACAAATGCATTCAAGGTAAGAACCTAGGTACACAAACATTAGAGAAACAAGAGAAAAAACATGTTTTGCACACATTCCTGATAAAGTTATCAGTGAAAGTTAACTGTGTTACAAAAGTCCAAACAGATATTCACATAGTACATTATTCACCAGAAAGATGGTCTGAAAGCCATTCATCTCTCTCAAAGCAGAGAAACATTGACAAAAATGTTATGATAAAGGATTAGGCTTCACAATGTAAGATTCTGAAACAATGCAATTGTAAATACTGCAATCTATGGAAACCCACGGCACCAGACAGAGAATTCCAGCTTCCCCATTGTACACTTCAGGGTGCCCCAGGCTGAGCCAGAGGACACTGGATAAACCAAGCAACAACTGGGAAGGGATTTTGCAGCAGTGCCCAGGCACTACAGGCACAAGCATCAAGCACTGGGTGAGTCAAGAAAACATTACATGTCTTCATAGTGGTAGAACATGCAGCGGTGCTGGAAGCAGCTCTGTTATCCCATATGCAATCCCCAATACTTCAGAAAACTTTGGCAGAAATTCACTATTGGTCTATTTGCCACTGTTGCTATGTAGCACTTGAAACTATGTACTTCTGCCTTTTCATTACCAGAGCAAAAGCAAAGGGGCCTCAAGAAAATCTACTTTATTCTAGACCATTTTGCATGCAGATGTATCACTTGGAACTTTCTTCCTCGCCTTATTCACAGGCATCCCCTAGTGTGAATATCACTTTGTAAGGGTTTAACTCATTAATTCTCCCATACTAGACAAAATACAAATGGGAAGGGAAATAATCTATAAACTGTCATCAGATTCCATTTACTCGCCTGCTGTAGCAGTGCTTTCTCTACAGAACAAAGTCTGGTGTTTACTACTTTCTATAGGGCATCTATGATGATTTTAAAACTACCAAAAAAATTGGACTTTTAGGCATCAGAGTAAGACTGAGCTTAGGCTCACTTTTACCAGCCTTCTACCAGCAACTGAAATGAAAGACTTAGAAGTGCAAAGCCAGACGGTAGGAAGTGTGGACATAAAATCTATAAACATTCTTCATAAATTAAAAGTGACGTAAGATTGCTTCTCCAAACCTCCATTACTGATACTCTATTCAATTTTCTTAAGAATTAGCTACATTTCTCAGAATATTACCAAGAAGCTTTAGCTAACGACCACCACTGATACTGTGTACGTACAGAACCTTGTGCTGTTCGATAAAGCAACTTAAACAGGATGTAGAGGTGTCTGCTCTTCCTCAGATTATTTGTGCTTCAGGAGACTGGTCAAGCTCTGTACAGGCTGTAAAACATTTCCTTGCTTCCCCCCCTTTATTCTTTACCCTTTTAATTTTCTTTCCAACATAAATGCAGATTGTACATAGTATCAGAAACACTATTACGTCAAAGCAATAGAGAGAAGATTACACTCATTCTAATACTCCTTTTTCTTAAATACTGTAAAAATCTGAACCAACTATATCAGAGGGCCACTCACTGAAAAATAAGATGAGGTCTGCTCGTTGTGACACCTGCTTCCAGCTCAGCAGTTTAAGGTAAAAACGCCCCAGCAAAATATTTCAACAGATGTCTCAGTGTGCCTAAAAAGATGTTATCTTGAATTCTAGAATTATTTTCTTGTATGTTCACATGTACTGCTGAAATTCATGAACAAAGTATTTCAAACATGATCCTTTCAAGTCTGTTTGAATAAATGGTGCTCAACATCAAAAATGAAACATGCTGTCAACAACTTCTACAAAGGTAAAGGTGAAAAATATGATTTGATCACAAAAGAATTTGTTAACAGCATCGGTACACCACAGATAACACTTTTCATATGAAATTTATCACCATCCTCATTCATTTTGAGATGTTATCTCTTAATTCATAAAGCATGCATTTTCTGTGTACTTCTATGCAGTAATTAGTGTTTTTATAGTACTTTTTGCCTTAGTGTGAAAAATTCAGATATTATACAGTGACTCAACTGAGATGAATGAGGGGGAAGTTTATACCTGCTATTTTAATGAAGAGATATTTTACTTGTCTAGCTCCAAAAGAGCCAAGAAAGGGTAAGTGATCAAAGTACCAGCTTAGACTCTTTTGAACATAAATTCAGGCATTTTAATGTGTATCTCAGTAAAGCTACATGAGTTTCCATGTAGGTGATTCATACATATTATGGCACTTGGACTCATATTTAGTTACCTAGGACATCTAGGCTAAAAAAGAAAAAGTCTGCTAAAATTAACCATTTCTATAGGAAAACACTTCTGTCCCAGCCTTCAAAACCCTTAATTTTCCTGGTAGTTGTGCCAAAATACAATTGTTCATATTTCACATTATTTTAATAAGTTGCCTTTGACAATGATGTCAGGTCAACTTCCGAGTTTAGATCTCTAGTGATTCTGGAACACAGAGGAAGGCAATCTTACCCGCGTTCAACAAACCAAGTTGGGCCCTGCTCCTTAGTAAGTAATTATAACATGGAGTATTGATACTTGTGTATCCATTCTTTTGTTGGACTAAAGTCTTCGAAGTAATTACACATATTAAGAAAGAAGCCCAAATTTAATTAAAGGTGGCTTACAATGGTAGCTTTTTATCCATGTAAGGCATTGTTCTGACATCTACTGGCCTGGTATCCAACCATACATTTTAAAACATT
This sequence comes from Caprimulgus europaeus, assembly GCA_907165065.1. The sequence continues at coordinate 36,585,991 of OU015529.1, read as the reverse complement.
GCATTTGTTATTAAAAAGGAGCATATATATTAATCCAGGGATAAGAACAGTTAAAGGAACACAAATACATACATTTAAAACAGGCCTATGTATTTTCATATAAATCTCACAACCCTACCAGTATTCTGGTAGGTTGCTATTGCTTTCTTAACTCATCTGAACTACTGTATATTATGAGGCTTTAATACAAGCAGATTTTGGGGAAAAAAGTTACATTTGGAAGGGAAAAGAAAGTTGTGACAAGTAAAAAAAAAAAAAATCCAAGAAGCTTTTAAAAAAAAAAAAAATCTTTACTTGCAAAATTAAGCAGCATGCTACTTTGTGATTTATATTTGAATTTAAAAAGACTAATTAGAATGAAATAAAAATAAAAACCTAAAAACGGCAATTCTATAAATAATGAAAATTTTGATGTCACTAGACTTTAATGAAAAACATTTGGTAATTAAATACTCGCTACTGTTCATTACATTGATGAACTTTATTAGGGTTAAAACTATAACAAAGTTCATCCTAAAACATTTTGCAATGCAAAATTATTTTCACTTGAGGAGTGTCTCAAATTGAATGCTAAGAATTACAAGCAATCTTCAGAAGCTGACACTCACATTCATAAAACTTTATACATCTTTTGGAACTAAGATATTTATACTACTAAAATCAAACATGCATCACTTCCCATACATTCTGGTATCATGATTTATATTACATTATATAACACCATTCTTCTAAACAGCAGCAGTTTTATCATACGTTTGCTCCATTTTCTTTGGATTTCTGATCTTTATCTTCATTTTTCACAATATCCTTTAAAAGAAAAGAGGGAGAGAATAACATGAATTCTAGAAGTGATATTTCTCAAGTGAACTGTAAAGCAGCATGAGACAAAAGATAGTTTGGTGCTAACTTTAAATACTACATAAACTGGTATCTTACTCAGTTTAGTTATAACCAATTAATATTTCCAGTATCTTCCTGAAAAATTGAGGGAAATTAAATGTGACCTAAGCACTTCTGAAGAGAAGCATAAAAAACATCCCCAGAAGCCTTACTCTATAGTCAAAAGGTCTGAGGGTTTTGTGTCTTTCTTTTCTTCCTGTTGGTTGTGTTTTGTGGGTTTTTTGTGTGGCTTTTTGTTGTTTTGTTGGGTTTTTTTCCCTTCAAAAAGAGCAAGTGAAAACTGTTCTTGCAAAATCCATTAAATCAGGACAATAATATTGGTCAAAGCTGTCTGCAAACACCAGGCTCACAAGGTATTTTCATCTCAAAAATACCATGTAGAATGAGCAAGGCTATTTAACTGAGCCAAGAGTACAGCAAGAGGGTTATGCAGTGCCTTCAGCTGCCGGTTCTGGTGGAGTAGATCTACAACATGTAGTGAAGCACAGGACTGCTTTAACACATTTGACAGTTTTCTAGTGTTTTGCACGTGTGTGTGGTTTTGTTTTTAGAGCTTTTGAAGATGCTATATTGTATTTTCAATGGACAGAAGTAGAAGCAAGGGTCCCTCATAGCACCAGTGTGCCACTCAGTAGCCTTCATAACCTACTTCTATTCAGCCTTACTTAGTGGATCCCCACAGCATTCCTCGGGAATACACGAGTATCTTTCTGTACAAGGACAGAAATACTCTCGAGTATTACATACAATCGTTTGGAAAAGACCTTTGAGATAATCGAGTCCAACCGTACCTGTTCACTACTAAACTGTATCTCGGAGCACCTCATCTACCTGTCTTTTAAACATCTCCAGGGATGTGCCCAGGAGGTAGCCCATTTCAGTGCCTGAGAACCCGTTCAGTGAAGAAAGTTTTCCTGACATCCAATCTGTACCTCCCCTGATGCAACTTGAGGCCATTTCCTCTTGTCCTATCACTTGTTACTTGGGAGAAGAGACACACACCCGCCTCACTACACCCTCCTTGCAGGTGGCTGTAGAGAGCGAGAAGGTCTCCCCTCAGCCTCCTTCTCTCCAGGCTGAACAACCGCAGTTCCCTCACCCGCTCCTCATAAGGCTTGTTCTCCAGCCCCTTCCCCAGCTCCGTTGCCCTTCTCGGGACATGCTCCAGTGCCTCCATGTCCTCCTTGTAGTGAGGGGCCCAAAACTGAACACAGTATTTGAAGTGTGGCGTCACCAACACTGAGTACAGGGGAAGGATGACCTCCCTGGTCCTGCTGGCCACACTGTTTCTGATACAAGCCAGGATGTCATTGGCTTTCCTGGCCACCTGGGCACACTGCTGGTTCATGTCCAGCCGGCTGTCAACCAACACCCCCAGGGGTCCTTTTCTGCCAGGCAGCTTTCCAGCCTCTCTTTCCCAAGCCTGAGCGTTGCATGGGGCTGCTGTGACCCAAGTGCAGGACCCGGCACTTGGCCTTGTTGAACCTCATACAGTTGGTTGCAGCCCACTGGTCCAACCCGTCCAGGTCCCTTTGCAGAGCCTCCCTACCCTCAAGCAGATCAACACTTCCACCCAGCTTGGTGTCATCTGCGAACTTATTGAGGGTGCACTCAACCCCTTCGTCCAGATCATTGATAAAGATGTCAAACAGAGCTGGCCCCAAAACTGGGCCCTGGGGAACACTACTTGTGACCAGCCTCCAACTGGACATGGTTCACTTAAAACTCATTTTACCAAAATAAACTGAAATACTTAAGTTCTGTCTTGAAAAATTACTCCTAACTAAATCAAAGAGAAGAGCAGATTTGGACTTTTGGGAACGGACAAGATCAGGACAGGAAAACATTAAGATGGTTTGACATTTACATTAATTTTTATATATTTAAAAAAAACAGTTAAGTCAAGAACATGTGTTGCAAACTTAGAAAAAATACTTGTTATCTTTAAGTAATCAATATCACATTCAGCACCTTATATACATTAAGATACTACTGCCCTGAATTAATGTGAAAATTCTTTTTTATTCTGAAGTTTTTGTTCTAATAATTTAGTCTACAGGAAGCTTGTGTTACAATAATAAAAAATAAAATTAAACAATTCTAACCTGTTTAAGAACACTCTGTATTTCATCCATAACAGTAGCTAAATTTTTGATTGTCTTATTCAGCTGACCCTCAAATTGCAAATTTTTATCATCCGAGATCTTCAAATTTTCTTGCAGTTGGCTAAGGTCCTTTTTCACTTCTTTGAGCTCTGTAGATAGACTTTTGTTAGAATTCTCCAGTTGTAGTATGGTCTTTTCATCCTCATCTTAGAGAAGAAAAAAAAAAAAGCAGTCAGTCATTTCCAATGCAATGTACTTTGCATCTTAATATTCCATTTACATTCCAACAATTTCACTATTTATTTTTTAAACATTAAAAATGACAATGCATTACCATTTGATAATACTAAATTCTGACTATATTTGAAAGTCTTACATTCAACTTGAATAAAAAAAAAGACAACAGCATTTCAGTGTGGTGACAGTGGTACTGAACAAGTTGGTGTGCAAATTCAAAGGACTTGGAAAATAGAAAACAGAAGTTTATGGTAAGCAAATAGCTAAGAAATTTAGACCACAAATATTACTCAAATTGGTGCATCTACTCAAAAAGTCTTAGCATCTTGCATCCAATGCAAGTACCACCTTCAAATAAAGTCCCACCTGTTTTTTCTTCTAATAGCTGAAGCTTTTGTTCTATCTCTGCCCGTACTCTTTCACTCTTCTCCAGCTTCTGTAAAAGGCTCCCAACATCCACCATAGCTCCATTGTACACAATGAGGCCGACATTTTCTTCTATGGCTTTTGATTCTTGCTTTATAGTAGGCGATGGTAACAGTAATCTGTTTCCTGTATTAGATTAAGTAGCATTAGGAAATAATAGGTCAGTCATTTTTCAGTTCTAGTGACTCATCTCAAAAACTTCTTAAAAGAATAAATATAACCTCAAGCTTGCTGGTCTATCCTCCATTTCTCTCCTCCCTCCTTACCCTGATTCCACCCCTCTCAAAAAGGAGCACACTCTTTAATGACATTCTTCTATGCCTCCCTTCTGCAGGAATTTGTCTTCAAAAATCAGGTTCTGTTCTACCACCTACACTGATACTCCTGACTGCAAACTGCTGTGAATGAGAATGTTGTTCATCGATACTCAGTGTTAACCTCTGTCCCCCTTCCTGTTCCAAGATACTAAGATTTATCCTAGAGATGCAACAAGATGTGTTGGAAGCCAGAAATACTGTAATTTATGAACTGCCCAAAATTTACTTTTCTGATCTGGCAAGTTCCCTGTAGACCTGAATTAGTTTCTGCAAGAAAGCAAGTATCTCAGAACTCTTATTAGCATTTGCACACAAACAATTCTCTGGCAGTTGGTGTCATAAAAAAAAAAAAAATACCACCTAACATATCTTCCTGTAGCTCTTCAGACTCTTCTTGATTTTCTTCATCTTTGGAAGTATCTGTTAGTCTTCTGTAAAAGCAAGATTCTCTAAGCACTACTTTATTAAGTAGCTTCTTGACCTAAAACACAGCCATGGAAAGAAATACAGTGTTATTTAATACACAGACATTGTGTTACCTAAACAAGAATATTTAAACTTGGAGAACTGAACAAAATTGCACAGCTTTTTGAACTTTAACATACCGGGGCTTAAAATGAAAGTAAGCTAGAAAGAAAAAAAAAAAAAAAAAAAAAAAAAAAATACAATCTTGAGATAAAAGCTACATATACAATAGGGGCATTTTAAGAGCTGCAAAGTTGACCTTTTCATTCCAAGACAATTTACAAAACATTAAACTAATATTTAATTGTAAATAGGAAGTGGCTACATAAAAACAAGGGATAAAGTACGTAAGCAACAGCCTCTAGAAGCTAAACTATATTCTCCCCATGTACAGCATTCCTGTAATATTTTCAGAGAGATTTCTACTACTATACAAAACCTGAGCACGTGACAGGTGTAGTCCAAGAGTGTACAGTATCTCCTCCATGTCCTTCTCCAAAAGATATCCACAATGACTTTGATCAAAATAAACAAAAGCCATCAGAAGATCCCTGTTAACAGTTACCATCTGTGTCTTGTCTTTCTCCTACAGAAAATGAATTATGGAATCATTAGGAAGTTAAAATATCATTTTCCTGTAATCTACTAAAACCAAGTCAACTTTTCAGTTAACCAAGTTTTCCTTTGTTCATTTTATGGTTACTTTCGGACACATGATTAATATAACTAGCATTTACCTACTGAGCTCAAATATAATACAAGCAAGCTACTTAAGACAATCTTTTTCAAGTATTTAAAAGAATCACAGCACAATAGGAAGTAACATTGGTAGACACACTTTCCTTTAGTTCATGCTAATATGCCAAAAAAATTTGAAGAATTAACCTAGTTAAACTAGTAAATATCCCTTCTCCTCCCAATCAAGTATTTTACTCAACAGCTGTTTTCAAAGTGAAGTCTCCCTAAACATGTAATGAAGGAGCATCCAGCTCTTACAGCTACAGCACTTCTGCAGTCTGTGTTTTCACATTATTCCTATTCCTACATCTCCTATTTTTCCTTAAAGGAAAAAAAATTAAAGATAATCAGAAATTTGTTTTATTCTTGCATTTATAAAAAAAGTTTAAGCATAACAAATTGAACATATGCTGTTCCTTAATCTGAACTGTGAAGGCAAGCTATTGGCCTCATAACACAAAAAGCATCCATTTCCTGCAGGAAGATATGACATAATGATTCCAAGCTTCAAAACTGAAAAGCCACTTTATCAATCAAGCTAAGCTTCTGCTTTTCTTATGCAAGAATACAGCAGTTGAAAATAATGGGTAATCACATCTGCCACCTCTTGTGTGCAAATACAGCATTAGCCCTCACATCTTTCAGGCAGATCAGTATCTCATAAGAAAGTTTTTCTAACAGTTTTTATCCAATGAATGAACTTTAAAATGTTAGGTTGTAATGTCAGGAAATTAGGTTGTAAGCACCTTGCCCAAAGCTGTCACATGGTGCCTAACTTCTATATACACTTAATGTCCAAGTCCAGAATTGCTGAAGGAATCAAGGAGTGCAAATAGGTCTCATAATAAAAACAAAGCTCTAATTAGGACACCTCTAACAGGGTTATAAGTAGTTAAGAAAGGTGTTTATTACTTTATCTTTAGACGACCTCTCTTTACAATGCCTATTTCCCTCTCTTCTGTCCTCCCGTTTGTTCATTTCCTCTTCATCCCTGTCTGTGAAACACAAAGAAAATTCAACATACCCACAGCAAACGATTCTATTACTGTTACCTCAAAATACACATGTTCATTAAAACAGTTCACATAAACCCCCAAATATCTGAAAGTAGTATATTTCAACGAAAAATAATACAAAAAAAAACCAAATGGCATTTAAGTGAGTTCTGTTATATTTTGATTTTTCTCTGGTCTTATTTTAAGATAAGCCTTTTTTCATTTTCCCCTCATTTCTTTCACACATACAGGACAGAAGATCAGAAATAAATGCTAACTAAAATGAGTTCTGCCAACATCACCATCTATTTAAATGGTGTGCAAAAAATTACCACACTTCTCCCTAATGAGGCTTGGCAGAGTCTGCATTCAGCTATGGTTATTCCTATGAGGACAAAATTAGTACTGTTTACTCTCCAATATTTTATATCAAAAAAACTGTATCAACTATATAATTAAAAGCATATTACTCATGTCTGAGTGAGGTATTACTCATCCTCTGATTTAGATTCTCCAAGAAGTGCAGGTTTTACTAACTGCAGATTTTTTGTTTAAAGATAGACAGTACAGTAAAACCAAATCTAAAATCATCTAAAATCAAGAGAGAAAAAAAGAATGACAACTACAGGGATGGATTATGCCACGCAGCTCTGTACCTTATGTGCAAGTCTTTGGTCAGAGAATCATGTGCCAAGTTCAGCTTTAATCTCACCTTTCTTGTGAGGAAAACTTTGGAAAAACTGTTATCACAACATTTGTCTAATTTTGCCAACATGTTTCTGAGAACCAATAGTTTTCTCCTGCACCTCCATGGCATGTTGGATTGGTCTCAGCAACTCTGACTGGGAATGGCACAAGGACAGATTATGGGAAGTAGCAGCACTTGTACAGAACAGACAAGCCCAGGGCACTCTCAAAGTCAGATTATGAGCAAAAAATAGTTATTTTGGAAGCCACAGATTAGCACTAATTTTTAAAGACTGGTGCAGTACTCTGCCAATAACACAAGTGAAAATGATGGTTAGAAAATGCTGGAACTGCTGTATCTAAGCAGTTTAAACCTGTATCTCTAACAACAACTCTTCACAAAGACAAAAAACCCAAAGAAGTACAAACCAAAAAGCATACACCATGACCTATGCCTGTCTGAATCTCTGAGCCGGGAAAGAGGGCTACTGCTGCTCCCTGGAGACAGGGAAGTTCCCCAGCACCTTTCCTCATTTCTTCAGCCAAACAGAACTCCACCCAAACACAAATCAACTCCTCATAACATCATGTGAAGAGCACCCCACACTACATTCTAGCCTAATAAAAACAGGATGACATGTCAGAACTGAGGAACAGGAAGTCAGGCACTTAAAAGTGGCTTGGTTTTTCAGAGGTGCTGAATACTCACATCTCCTACTGACTTCAATGGGAGTTGCGAGTGGTCTGCATTCTGAAAAAAATAAAACCACTTCTATATGCATGCCTTACTTTGAGTACCACAGCTAGTTTATAATAATTACGTTCATATAATGCCTAGCATAAAGGCACTTACATTTTAAGTAGATCTGGTCAGAATTACTAAAATAAAATAAGTCTAATAATGCAATTTTATATTGTCTAGTTCCAGTGCATTCTCCAGCTTGAAAGAACATATTCTGTGGCAACAAAAAAAATTTCTGAAAGCCACAAAATCAATAATTCAAGATACCTTCATCTTCATCTTCAGCTTCTTCTGCCTCCATCGGATCATATTCTTCTTGATTATTGTCGTCTTCAGTTTCTTCTTCATCTTTAGAATCATCTTTCCTTTTATCTTCCCTCTGTAACAAAAGATCCTAAAAATTTATCCAGTCAGAACTAAAAGAGGAAAAGAAAAACCTCACTGCCATTAATTAAAAATTTGTGTATATTTACATTTAGTCACTCAAAAAACCAAAATACAAATCTATGTGATATAGCTGAAGGTTAAAATGGCCCCCAATATACCTGTAGAATTTTTAAATTACTGACTATGATTGGAGCATATTTAAATAGATCAACGAGTCTAGTCAATTGAGTTGATTAGATGATCCGAGTTTTTGAAAGCAATAAAGTAAAATTCAAATAGAAACAGTTTAATATTGATCCAGACAGGACAGTATGAGCTAGGAGCTGCAGACCTTCTTTTCATCTCGATCTTCTTTTTTGTCTTTATCATCTCCAGATTTTCTCCTCTTAGGTTTTGGATCATCTGTTTCATCATCTTTTTCTTCTTTTTTTTCTTTTCTCTCATCTTTTTTGCTTTTTTTGTCTTTTTTGTCCTCCCTCTCTGGGAGAGAAATCAGCGCTTTGTAAATCCTGACACCAAAATCTCTCTGAAGCATTTCATTGAAGAGTTCTGCAAACAATGATACCTGCACAAAAAAAAAACCCCAAAAAACGGAAGAAGTTTTAAAATATATATTAACAATTTGTACACTTATGATTAAATGGCTATGAGGTGCAATCTTACCAACTTCCACCATGTCAGAATTTTATGTAGTGACAGATTTCTTACTATGTACTTTGAATATGGAAACCTTAAACAACTTCATAAAAATGCTTCTTTCCTGTACTGCAGTAGTTTATGACCTAGACTAGCTATATAAATTATAAACTCAGTTCTGTATCTGGAAACCCATGCATTTCTTCTGGATATCATGCAGTGACTATACTGCTATTGTAAACCATGTATCAAAGACAGGACAATTTTTTCTAGGTATTGCACAAAGAAACTAACTTAAGTTGTATTTCATAAACTTTTAGAATTTAAGCATACTCTAGTTATCACACAGAATTTAAAAGAAACAAGAATGGCTAACTGTATGGAGCATAGCTAAATTACCTCAAAGGAATGTTCTTTATTATCTTCTAATCTATAGTCCAGAAGAACACTAAGAGACATAATGCTACAGTCAAACTTCCCACTCTTTGCTGCCCAGTTAGGATGTACAATGATCGCTGGTTCATCAGGTAAGATGTATCGTCTCTCACGCCGCTGACGTTCCATTTCTTCTTGACGTTTTCTTTCCTCTTCCTAAACAGGCAAAAAAATAACATACAGCATATTGAAAAGCTGAAGTTCTAGTCTATGTATTAGTTTTTAGGACTTACTGCTTTGAAGAAAGTCAAGAAAAAAGCCTAAGCTGCTGAATGCAACACATAATACACACAGAAGTCACAGACCAGAATTTCCAGAATGCATACTGTGTCCACTGCCAACACTTGCCAAAGTTGACAGGAAACTTCAGCAACACAAAGCAGGACATGCACTGTTGTTTAGACCACAGAGCAACACACACCCTCCAGCTATCTTATGGTGCTAACCCACAGCATGTTTACTCAACATTGGAAGGACTCAAGCTAGTTGTCAATGCTCCTGAGGGGTCTTTTGTTTGTTGAGGGGTGCTTTTAGAGCTGTATAGAACAGTAAGCTTATTCCTTCATAGGAAGAGTAAAGGCTTCGTATGTCATCTTCCCAAAGACACCCAACACAGCTTTGTGACAATTTACTCTGCTCTTCTGATTATGGGAAATGCAATTTCTATAGATACAACTGATGCAAATCAAACAAAAGGTTAAAAAATTGTAAAATACCAAGCAGCTTACTGATTGCCAGGAGAAATATTAGTCTTATGAATATGGAAAAAAATGTCATACCAGAGCTTTTGCTTCTTAAAAAAACAAGTACAATCAAAGCTCCCTCTGCTAATCTTAAAGGAAGCTGTGGCAAGAAACCCCAAGATTGTTGATGCCCATCCAAGCTGTGAGAGAAGGCAGCAGCAGACAGAATTAGCAAGCACATGGCCTTTGCTCCCTCAACAAGGTTTACACAGGTATATAAAATTTCAAGTCATCCCACATTAGTTAGCAGGTAATACACAAAAAGGCAGGTTTAAGAGCAACTAACACAGAATACATTCTCCAGACACCTATGTCTCTTTTCTGTGGTTGAGCTTTGGCTTTATTGCACAGATCTTGTTTATCCTCCCAAAATAGCCAAACAGACTACAGAGTACTGAAGCTACCAACGGCAAAACCGAGAAACTTCATTACACTGGAAGTTTATCCAGAAGCAAAAATTAAAGCTTCATAATAAAATAAAAAAACCTAAGCACACCATTAGCCATGTGAAGAAACTGGACTGTTTGAGACACTATGACCTTCAACAGACTGGAACCTGCCCATCCCCAAATTTCCACAATAATTCCCTAAGACTTGTATACCACTAAAAGCCAGTACAACTAAGCAGCTGCTTTTCATGTAGGTTTAAGAAGTTAACATCTTGGTAATTGTGTTCCCCTGTTCTCAATCATGGATTTTCTGGGGAGTTTGTGATTTATTTTTCCTTACATTTAAGGTCTGACATTAATTCAGACACCCTTAGTAGAGTTGCCCAATTTGGCCAACTACGCTGATATAAAGAAATTCAAACTTGCCAAGATTTTGTTCCAACTCAGCAGCTCAAGTTACAGCAAGAGTTCCCAGTATAGTAATCAGAGAACTATAAAATCCCAACAAAACCAGGCATATTCCTGTACTTTTTATACTTAAATATGTATTTATTTATATACATATAATATAATATTTTATGTGTATTTTATAAGACTTAAACCAAGTATGTTCAAAGCCTAACCTCTTTGTCATCTTCAGATTTCCTATCCTCCTCCTCTTCCTCTTCTTTCTCAGACTTCTCTAGCTCCTTTTGCTCTTCTTTTTGTTCCTCTACTTTCAGCTGCTTTGTCAGTCGAGCTATCAACTGAGATTTCAGTCCTTTAGAGCTAAGGGTTCGACTTTCTAATTCTTTGCGAAGGTCATTCACCTGGTAAATAAAAACTCTGTAAGTGGTATCAACCAGTGACATTACCAAACACGATTAACAAAAAAGGTGAAATAAAAATTAAGAGCACTGAAAGTCAGTCATTTTTTAAATCTGTACTGAAAAACACTAAAATTTACTGCTATAAAACATACAACATTTAAAGTTGTGTTCTCTAAGAACCCCTTTTTGATGGGCTTTTCACAGGGGTAAGAAAAAGATCTTACTATAGTAAAACAGTTTATTACTATTAAACCTTTTGAGAAAACTTATTACATCTCCTGGCATACATTTTTGTATAATTATTGCCTTTTTAAACTAACATTAAAGTATTTTAGACCCCACATTTTTTAATGTGATTAGATATGACCAGATTACTGCAGAAATTTCATTTTCCATTTAGTGCATCACATTATACATTTTGATCATATGTGATACACTTTAATTGTACAAAGGTCAAAAGTTCAGAATAGTTTCAGTTAGCTGTATTAACTTATTAAAATCAGGTATGTCATACTGTGGTATGACATCTAACATCTATAAAATCAGCAAGGAAAATAAAACACAAGGTTTTTTTGCTCAGTTAACGGAATATACAACTGTATTTCGTGTTGTGCCTTAAAAATGAAAATGTAAAATAGAAACAAATTTAAAGAAGAGTGTTAGTTACCTTCATTGTTTTTGGATCCAGTTTAGACCAGTGTGTAGGAGTAGAGATCTCTTTAGCTTCCCCATCATCCTTTTCCTCTTCATCCTGACAAATAAAATTAAGAAATTATCATTCAGAAAGCTTGAAAGCATTTAAGTTATTTTTTAAATTCTGTTGCTGATCTGTGCAAGGTCACAACTGTTTCAGATAGTCTTCTCCTAAAGTTATTATTTAGACACGTTCACACACACATTCTACCACTTTATAAATGATCACAGTGCCACTCAGCCAATACAAGCCAGATCTGTGGAACACAAAAGGGTGATAAGCAACACCACAAATACTGGGGTTACACAGACACTGCTGGTCGCCACTAACCACACAGTGTGTGATCTTCCCCCAGATTTTAAATCCCCCAAATTACTCTTTGTGAAGTCAGACCTTCCTTTATTCCAAGATGTTGATCAGCCACATGGCCTGAAATTCAGATGTTTCAGACTAGCGTTTGTTCACTTTCAAATATCACAATTGGAACTGGCCACAAGAGAGAATTTAGAAATTTTAGAAAATGGCAAAATGTTTAAAGACAGCTATTCATAAACTGCAGCTCACTCAACAACTGGTCCCAGATTCCAGCAACTATATCTACAATAAACAATTTTCTGCGCATCATAAGCACAATTTAATTCCATTTGTGGTATCAGCATACACATTTAAAGTTAGTAAACTAGCTGAAATAAAAATAAAAACCAACATTCACTACACTGCTGAAAGCTGGTTTACCAGTCATTGTTACCAGTTATGTTCCTCCTATGTATGTATGTTGTGTAGTATGTGGTGTGCATTTTGTGCCTGTGTTCCTGTGCCTGTGAGAAGCAGAAATAGAAAAAGGGATTAGCGTTCAGTGCCTGTTCTCCATCAGCCTCCTTGCGTTCACCCTGAAGCTTCTCGACCAGCTGCTGCTTGTATCCTCGGGAGAGGGTTTCCCACTCTGAGCGGGTGGGAAGGCAATGCCAAACATCCGGGAAAAATAAAACCACTGTCTCCACATGAGCTGGAACTGTACGCCCCTTGTGGGTCTCCTCAGGGCGATGGTAGCGAATCTCTGCAAAACGGTACCTGTTGCAAGGGAAGAAGCATGTTGGAAAAAAAATTCTACAATACATTTTAAAGAGCCTAGTTCACTTGTAGCACATCAAGTAAAGAAACTTTGCTGCAAGACCTTGAAGTTTATCTAAAGAAAAAAATTATGGAAGCCATATTTTCTCTTTTGGTACATTTGTAGAAAGGTATCACAATTGAAAAGGAGGAAAACCAACAAACCTTTTTTATATAACTCGTTGTTTAGCACACAAAGGTTTAATGTGCAAATAAAAGTGGTTGAAGCACTTTAAATTTGGCACACAAGAGACTTTCCTGGTATTAGTAAAATTGCAATGAATGTTAACATAGGACAAAAAAAGTCATCAAGAGAAAATATGGCTATATAACAAACAGCTATTTATTTACAACAAAAGAACAATGAAATGAAGTTCTCTTGACGATCTTCTCCAGCTATGCACAAAATGAAAAATATTTTCAATGCACATTCATTAAAAAAAATTACAGTATAACATGTCAAAATAAATTCAGAATTTTTAATTAGTTCTTAATGCAGTATTCAGCACAGTTGGCACCAATCAAGCTTATTATAAAACAGAACACCCTTTGAGTAGTTTACCTGCACTACCATGAGCAGCCGACAAAGAAAAAGAGGTTTTTTCATCTTTTTTTTTTTTTTTTTTAAACTGCTGGTAACAGACAAGTATCCCTACAGTGTACTCTGCTTTGCAGTACAGTACTTACCATTGTGTGCACACACTTAAGTCAATCCCTGTAAGAGCCTTGCAACAACGAATAGCCGTCTTTATCAGCACGGAAGGGTCCTTTTCTGGGTCAGGTCCATCCAGTGATGGGGACCAGTGTCCTCCAATAGCCATAGCTTCATCTTTGCCTTTCATACCCACTAAAAACTAGACAGAAAGAGTCTTCTGAATGTTCCCCTACTAGGAGTAAAGAGTCATTTTCCCAAAGCTCAAATAATATTTATGAATATTTCACAGCACACGCACACTGAAATCCGTGTGTAAACTGTCACATTATTTTGAAATCTGAAAATGAAAGTCAGTCAAGAAAGAGTTCAGTTATTTTTTTCCACAGAGAATTTCAGAAATGGAATAGGTTGAAAACATCATCACTCATTCTTGCTTGCAAGACTTTCCACCAAGTTTCTTTATTGGTATAGACTTGTTCCTTTGCAATTAAAAGCCTTCTAAACGCAAAAGACAAACAGATACTAATTTAAATGGTGTCTTAATTCTGACACACATTTGTAGATGTTCCTGCTTAAAAGTGATAAAGCAAAGCTAAAAAAGATAAGACCAGGAGAGCATTGTATCTATAAATTCAAGTACTCCCATTTGCTTTAAGATGATGGAGTTTAATTAGAAAACAAGTCTGTGTGTCCTGAAACAACATAGCACTTAGAGGTTGTTCAGTTTAACAAGTTAAATTTCACTTAATACAATGGTTACTTAACTGTTAATTCATTTATATTCTCTTCACAGCTGAGCCCTAAAAAAAAGTCCAAGTGCTTGTAAAAAAAAGGCTAACAAAGTTAACTATTATATAATTAATACAGGTTTCTCCAAATATCTATTGTTTGGATTTGACTAAGTTGAGAAAGCAGTAAATATGAAAGCAGTGAAGACGGATCTCCTATAAACTGGAAAAAGAACTGAAATATAAACTAGGTCTCTTCAGAGGAAAAATGAAGCCATCATTTAGCTGTCTACAAACTCCTCCTTTATTGACAACTATTTTAAAGGTCTATAACCAACCTTTATTGCCAAAAGTGTCTGGCACTGAAGGATATTTACCTTTACAAGTCTAGCAGGATGCTGAAATCCATCACGAAGTTCTTGGGGATCTTCAGCCAGAGCGCATGACTTGTGATAGAGATCTTCCATACTCGGACTAGCCATCAACATCACCTGTGGCATAAGTCAGATCAGTCTTGTGAAGGTCTCTCACCATGACTGGTAAACAATGACCACAACTTGCAAACACACACATACCAGTACTTTTTCCTTAATTTTACAAAAAATCAGAACAAGTAAAGATAAAATAAAATTGTAGAATTGAGTGTTAAAATGTCTGCCAAGGACCAATTTCCCTGCATCCCATATGGATACAATGTGTGATTTTACTAAAAAAAACCAACCAACCACCAAAACAAAGAACAACCAAAAAACCACCAACAAACTGAAAGCATACAAAAGCAACATGCCTCGCATGTTATCACTATATGCCAAATATCCTATGCCCAGAAGCACACTGAGCACATTTCTTGTTTCAGTAACTGACTCCTGTTTTGTCACAATCACAAGAGAACTGACCAATACTTTCATCTGCATTGTTATAGCATCCTGTTAGCCCAGTCAAATCTAACAAGGTTGCTTTATATCCTCAACAGGTTAATATTATGAAACAGGATGCTATTCCTTAGTCACTGAATATATTTTGAAACTTAACCTTCTGGAAGAGAGCTCTTGCTCTGCATCAATAGACTGAAAAAACCAGGAAGTCTGATACTTCAGCCAAGACTTCAAAGTTTTTATACACAGAAGTCAAGTAAAGTCGTCTTTCAGAAATACAGGAGTCAAAGGCAGTTTTGTTTCTAAACCTATCTTTAACATGAAATACATTTAAAACAGATTGACCTAAAAATCTCAGGCCTATTTTAAAAAAAGCAATTTCAAATGGAACAGGTTTTAGGAGGATGTTCTGACACTGAGGTCTTTTAAACAGCATTACAGCCCCTGATGTAGCATTTTTTGACATTCAGATAATCCAAATATACTCAAACTACTTTCAACAAAACAATAAATATTGAGATGAATCTGAAAGAAGAAAGAAAGAAATTATCACTCAACAGAAGAACATAAACTGCACAAAAAGGATCTTTGAAGTTTTGGTGGGGTTTTTTTGTGGGGTTTTTTGTTGTTGTTTTGGGTTTTTTTATTTTTTTTTAAAAAAAAAGCTCCTTGAATTATTTAGAATGAATTGCCCAAGAAATAAATTCAGAGATCTTGCAGACCTGGCTTGCTTTCTTATAATCAGATCAGTGCAACAGGGTGCAGAGAAGAGACCTCAGTAAAAACAAGATTTAGAACAGCTCTCATAACAAAACCAAGCTGAATTTCAGTCATGATTCTCCAAGCTCTATGTACTAGCTCTTTACCAACAAGTTTAAAATGCTGTATTTTACTAAAATCACTGGAGAATATTTTCAGTTCAGCTATACTATCTTTTTCACCCCACTGGTAAAAAAATTTTTTAATAAATAATCATAATACTGGAAACCCATACAAACCTTTGCACTGTATAGATGATCAGCATCAGGTGGATCAAGGACAGCAGCGTTTTTATCTATAGGATCTACTTCTCTATGCATTACGTAGAAATTACAGTAGTTTCCCAGTTGAAATGGTCTAGACATAGGAAAAGCATCCACCCATGTAAACTGGGCATCAAAGAAATCGCTTGGGATATACAAGTTCTGGTAGCGCCTCCTCAGCTCCATCATATCACAGCTACGGCTGAAATAAGCAACATTATTTTAAAGGTACAGCAATAGAATCATTAATAAAGCATACAATTAAGAGGTATATTAATTTAAGATACAATCATTGTACAATTAATACTATATAAATACATAGCTCTTTAAATTTTATATATAAGTTAGAGTGTCATCAATTGAAATTTAAAATAACATAACTACTAAGCACTCTTCCAATTAAGGTGTTTGTGTATTAGGGAATATTTATTAAACAGGGTTATAGAGGTATTTTGCAGGAGCATTCAAGAATAACAAATAACCTTGAAAAAGGTTATCATACAAGGTTCTCAGCCACTACATACGTGACCTTTCTTTAAAGTTAATACCATCATTTAACACTCACTACACACATGTGTTGACAGGGCTCACAGTAATCTGTGCCCACAATTAAAGTGAAATGTAGGTAAGTATCTGGCACTGTAAACCTACCAGTCCAATGAAAACTTGGAAAACTGAACCGTGTAACGAGGAACAACACGTCGCGGTCTTCGAGGTGACCTCTCCCTCTCTCGTCTAGGTGATCTCTCCCTGGAGCGTTTTCTCTGGGGTGATCTTTCTCGGGACCTGCGTCTCTCTCGTTCTCTTTCACGACTTAAAAATGCACACAAGATACAAGTATTTTTGCACACTGGTAACACAAAGTGATTTTTAGCACAACAGAAGCTAGATCTGCAGAGATGATTCACAAAAAGGAGAGGAGAAGTTCCTCATAGTTTGCTTTAGTACACTGTCTCTTTACAAAGGAGGTTGATTATGCAATTCCTTCATTTCAGACAGACAAGAACTCTACACTAATATCTAATGCTAAAGCCACTTGTGCGTATCACAGGCTCACTCTGGAACAAGCAGCTCAAGCTATGTTTGAAGACAGGTCTCCAATAGAATGCTTTGATTATAGTCTAGTCTTCTACAACATACCTCCTGTCATCTTTTCGGTTTGGCATAGGGTCTCCTCCTCTGTCATTCCTCCCAGAAAACCTGGACGGTGGGTCTAATCTTCGAGCTGGTTGAGGCTGTGAAACTAGACGCACAGGGGGCTGTAACAAACCACCTGAAACAAAAATTTACAAGATCAGAACATAACAGGGGGCAACTATCTAGACTTTACAAACACTGCTGCTTTACAGTTGTTTCACTTGTGCACATTTTCTAAACTAACTCTAGAGTCAAATAAATCTATTTACTAGTAACACCTACTCCAAGAAACTCGGGAGACCTATGCTTTTCTTCACTGATGGAAACTGAGACTCTAGCAAGTGAAATCAGTTTAAAACCATCTTCTTAAGATGGAAGTTAATATAATCTAAGCACACAGAAGCTATCACAGTAAGTAGCTAAGCCTTTAATTTGTTTTAATATAGATATACAACCTACTCATTGAATTCAAGAAAACCTACAACTTATTTTTGAGGCTATTTGTAGGTAAAAACAATTAGCTTCCTGAAAAATTATCCCTAAATCAATTTATTATACTGCTGCATCAATCCCCCAGGATATACCTTTGCTGTCTCAAGACATTTAACCAACTGATTGTAAATGGAGCAAACATTACTAAACACCAATGAACAACTAGGACTAATTTAATTGTAATAAGCATTTATCTAAAACAGGATGTTTGGCAGTATTTCTTCAATCAAATGCCAGCTTCGCTAACTGAAATAAATAAAACACAAATATAGAAATAATAGTTTTAACAGTAAAACTGTGTGAAACCTGATCTTACTGAACACTCTAGAAGACACTGAAGAACTACACTGCCATTAATACTTTCAGCTCCCCAACTTGTCTGTGAAAGTGTCTGTCCTGGATTCAGTAAGATAAAGCTATTTTTCTTCTTAGTAGCTAGAATAGTGTTGAGTTTTGGTTTCAGTATGGGATTTGTTACGAGAAGAATGTTGCTAGTACACTGATGTTTTCAGTGGTTACCAAGAAAATCAAGGACATTCCAACTTCCCATGTTTTGCTAGCCTGCAGGAGCAGAAGAAACTCAGGAGAAGCATTGTAAATTAGCAAACTCAAATTGGCATGTGGATGTGCCAGCAAGATATTCCATATCATACAACGTCATGTTCAGTATATTAATGAGGGCTGACTGGATCTGGGAGATCATTCAGGCTTGCTCTCTCTCTCTCTGGGGATTGCTGTTTCCGTTTCGGGATTGCCTCTGCTCTGGGATCACTGGACAGGGACCAGGCTGGGCACTGGTCAGTGGGTAATGGGCAACTGCACTGTGTATCATTAATTTGTATATTCCATTATTACTGTTATTATTATTATTTTAATTTCAATTTTATCTCTATTATTAAGTTGTCTTTATCTAAATCCAGTTCTCTCACTTTTACCCTTCTGATTCTCTCCTCCATTTCCTGGGCAGAGGAGGGTGAGCGAGCAGCTGTTGGTATTTTGGCTGCTGGCCAAGTTAAAACCACCACAGCATCAGAATAAAAAATACACTGAATTTGCTTTCAGATTATGAAATCTTAACATGAACAGAGGTCCATGGGGATTTCACTAACCAGGTGATTCTTGAGCTACTGCAGGCAACATGCCTTGCACATAGCTAGAGAAAGATGCATATTCAGACTGGAAATTCTATAGGGTCCCTTCCACATGAATTTCAACTATTACTTCAGCCTTCTGACTAACAAGAAATAATAATCACACACTAAGCATCAGAAGGAACACAACAAACTTTGTGCACTGACAGAGCACCTTTCTGCTGTGGCTGCTGCAGTAATGGCTGAGGCTGTGTCTGAAGCAAAGGTGTGATTGAAGCTGCTGATATCTGTGCCTGCAGCAAGGACTGTGGCTGTGGCTGCGCCTGAACACCAAATGCAGTCTGCTGGGCAATAGGCTGGAGAACTGCCGGAGGTGTCTTCAGTAACGGCTGAGCTTGCGTCTGGTTCTAACGGCAGAAGAGAAAATGAGTTGTGAGTGAGCTTGAACCAGAAGCAGTCAGTACAAGTTACACTGGGTAACCCCACACACCTGATTTGGAAGTGTCTGGATCCTCTGTGCATTCCATTTGAATGGCATATTAGGATTGTAAGTAGCTTCTACCAAAACTCTGTCACCCACCTGAGGAGTCTTTCCTTTAACAGCACTGTAAACATTACAGAAAATGTATTGTGAGAGTCTTATTTAGCTAAAACAAGTTACATTTAAAGTTGGGAGAAAGTAGATAAAGTTCATTAAAACAAGCTTATAGGAAGAGCATTTACCCTCAAATTCAGTGAAAGTACTATATGCTTCAGTTTAGAGTATGCACAGGAATTCAATTCCTGTCTTTAGCCCACAAGCAGAAGTTTCCCAGAGTAATGAGTTACGACAGGCAGAAAGCAAGTTTTATGCATTTAAGCATCCGCAAATTCTGCAATTTCATATTATAAGGAGCTTAATACCTTCTAGGCCTCCCAGCTTTGGCTTTTCCATTAAGAAAACTCAAAAATTCACGTAAAGGAACTCAGATCTAGTGTCTACGAAATTATTTGACCATCTGACTTTCAGATGACAGAAAAAACAGTATACTAACTGCAGGCACTATCAATGGAGTCACAAAATTAGTCACAAAATGCAATAATCTAAACCTTTTATTTAGTGAAGGTATCACAGAGTACATCCACAGGCAAGTATTTACATCTTACCTAAGCTGAAAAAAGACATCTTCATCCACAAAACCAAATGTATCATGTAGTTTAGTAACTACCCCAGTAAAAACACGCTGCTTTTGTGGTTGGGTTTGCTGTTGACTTGACCGGGGTGCTGGATAAGAAACAGTTATCTGGGCTGCAGGTTGAGGAGTAGACAGGCTAAGACTGGTAGGTAGCGCAACAGCTGGCTGTAAGCAAAAATAAAGCAAACTATAAATCTTATAACCAGCTGACATACCTCCAAGGAAAAGTTCCTTGACCCATGTAGGCAGCAGTTTAAAATGTCTCTAAAGCAATTATTCTGAATAGAGATGGAAGTTGGGTTTTTGGGGTTGGTTTTTTTTGTTGTTTGGGTTTTTTTTTTTTTTTTAGAATACTTTTTTCCTACTTTGAATGAAGGCTGGCTTTGTTTATCCTTTTCTTTTAAAAAAGTAAACTTCCCCAAAATATGCATACTGTCTAGGAAAAAAATGAAGACTGTTATTGTTTACAGGTAACCCGTACAGTGGGTCTGAAGAGGAGATAAGTTCCTAACTTTGCTAGGAATACAGGCTTAAGAGATTATTCTCCATTTATATCCACCTGTAATATTGGAAGTTAATAAAGGTTGAGGCTAACATGAACCCTTCCTTAACAGTTCAGATGCTTGCCTTCTTACAAAAGCAGGATACAGTAAGATTGTGCAATTAAGTAACCTATTTTTACCTTTTTTTAAAAAGCATGTTTAAAAGGTTAAGTGAAAACAGAACTGGAGCAACTTACAGTGTATTAAATGATTGCATGTTTTAAATCTGTTAAGCTCAGCAGGATTCTTTTTAAACCCCTCTATACACACACTGCAATACTGTTAACACAGGATGTTAAATTCCTTCTCAAAGGAGAGAAAGATTTTCCCATTTTGTTACTTAATGCAAAAAAACTGAACATTTGGAAGTTCAAAGAAAATATAATGTAATCAACACACATATTCCCTTCAAGATTAAGGCAAAGTGGTTGCCATTAATTTTTGAAATTAAGCCTATGCATATTTTAATATCTGGATAAAATAAACCTATACCAATAAATTTGCCATTCATATTAGTTCATTTCACAGATTAAACTACCCAAAACGTCACAAATTTGCACTCTTGGATTATCTGTGTTTGGGGATGAAGACCAAACAATAAAACCAAACTAACCTGAGTTAAAAGGGTCTGCTGAGGTTGCTGCAACTTAAAATAAATAGAGTTATAAATTAATTTTATATGCTTAAGGAAATTGTACAATTTTATCTCCTCTTTACAAGTAAGAGTTTTTGCTTAATCTGAGTCAGTTAATAGTCTTTTGGGGTTTGGTCATTTCAGCTGTTTGCAGATGGATAAAATTGGGCTCTTGTGGTTAATTTTAAGATTGTATAATCCAGGTTTCTTCAGGAAGCAGAAATGCTGGGTTTTTTATAACTCAAAGTTAATAGCAACACCAAAAATGTTTTGGCAGCTGGAGAAGCTTAGGACTGTAATTTTCATATCCTTTTATTCTTTTTCAAAATTCTGTTAAGTTCAAAGACCATAAAAAAATGTAAAAGGGAACTTTTTTTTGGACAGCATATTTCCAACAGTTAAAATACACGGCCCTCTTCAGAGCAAGTTTAGCAGGAGTCGTGTACACATGGAATAGCATATATTTTTAAATCTTCCTTTTGCATGAAGGTAGGCAGGCTTCCATTCTGGATACATCTCTCCAAGTTTATGAACTTCAAGCTCTCTTTCACTACAAGAAATATTACTTAGTTTCCTTAACAACTTCCCATATGAGGATGATTTCGGAGACAAATCCTACAAGACACACAACCAACATTATTTTTAAAGTTATTTGTGATGTACACAGTAAGAATCACACAAACCTGTTGCTGTACACTATAGAGAGTCTGCTGAGGTTGTGAATATTGCTGAAACAGATAAAAGTAAAATATCTCATAAACAGGAAGTATTATTACCCCAATACCACCAAATACAAGTTATCTGCTAAACAAGTTTTAGACAGAAACTATTCACATTTAACAATTCTAATACAAAACATAACTAATAGTATCAACATAACACTACTTTAATGACAAATACTCTTAGCCTTTCAAATGGACTCTGATGTCCTCTTTCTAGCTAAAATCAGCAGGTTTTGTTAAGCTTGACACTTATACGGTATCTAGGGCACAGTATGAAATCATGCAAATGCTATTAAGGATACGTATAGTGATGGAAGATACTTGGAACTTGAGATTCTCAGTTTAGGGGCAGCAAAACGCCTTTTCCCAAAAGGCTTTCCATAGCTAAAAGTCAGCATCTCCATAGTCAAAACTCCCACCTTTACAGATCAATGTAACTATTGACAGCTGTCGACCTAAACCCCACCCCGCTTAAAAAAATCAGGTTGATACTGCAATGTCCATCACTTCCCATTCTGCTTTTCTCCTGGACACTTCAGCTTTACAAAGCCACTGGTTTATATTGTTAAAGTTCATACAGTCAACAGCAAACGCTCCTTTTTCTTTACCTGCTGTAACGCAGCTGCTGCAGCGGCAGCTTGCTGCTGTAAAGCAGCTGTCTGAGTTAGCTGATAGTTGGTTGGTGTTTGTGTAGTGAGGCCTGCGGCTGCCAACGCCGTCTGCTGGGTGTATATTGTAGGAGAGGCTCCAAGCAGCGATGGCTGCTGTACACCAAGAGCAGCTGAAAAGAGAACACACACAAAAAGCGCTAAGAGCAACTCTAAACAGCTGAGCATTCCAACAGTTATACTAGGCGCAGTATGCAGTGCGTCACTCCTGAGTCAACCTCGTGAAGTACATCAATCCAATTCCAAAATTCAAGATAAAGGATCACACCTCACTAGCTTCTCTTCTAAATTCATTTACAAATAGTACACCACAGCAGGGGCCCAGAGACCACTTACTTTCCTTCTCTCAAGTTGCTCGTGATTTTATAGCTCTAGTAGTTCTCACAGCCTTCTGTGCCCAGCCTCAACACATACACACACTGTATTCTTTCTTGAATGTATTGCAGGTTTTAGATGAGCCAGATGAAGATTGGTGCTCTGTTCCGTATATTAATACATTTCATTCTATTTGAGGGCAAGAGAAATCTTTACTGTAGTAGGAGCTATGAAACAGAGGCTTATGGACATGCACAAGGCTTCGCTTCACTCAGTACTGTCTTTGTCCCTCAGCAAGCTGGATTTTGTAGATGTGGGGGCTGGTAAAGAAGTAACAGCCTTGTAACAGCAAGGAGTTTAATCGGTCCCCACACATAAAAGGACCAAGTCAAGCTCTCTCCAGCTCTTACTAGGAAGGGTTTATGCTGCTCAGACTCAAACTGCCTGGTGGGAAAAATTAGTTTATTTTATTGCTGTATCAACTTTTAATTCACTGAAAAAGATTAAGCAAAGCATGAGGAGCAGCTAGCCACAAGCTATGCTTCTTATGCATCCAATACATCCAAACAAGGTATGCTTAAGTCTCACAGACAGAACTTTTAAGAGACACAGAACCCTGCACAATGCAAATCTGAGTGAAGAACTGCAAACATATCTGGAAGCCTGTTCTCTCTGTCAGGAGGTTTTTTAAAAAGTTATCTGCAGCTGCATGATCAGTCCAGTCCACGTGTTTAAATAAAACCAAAGAGAAACTCAGCAGGGAAACAACTCAGCAGGGCAAAAACAGGTCAGCCAGCCACCTTTGGAACTGAAGAACATGCAAGTGAACAGGGTTCCCTCCTCTTCCAAAACCAATAGAGAGGCACAATGAAATGAAGAACAGATTTCCAGTATTCTTCCTGCAGAGTCTGTGTTCCACACCATTCTTACTGCTTCAATATGAAGCTGTCATTTCTGACCCAGGGATGTAGTAAGAGATTGCTTGTAATTGATCATCACCACAGAAGACACAAAAATGCTGTAACCAACTCAATAGATTCTGAATGAGGTAATCCCCTCCACTACACTGTTCTTTCCAGCAGAGTACAATCCTCAGAAAACAAGTCGATGGCACTGATCATCTTATGATTTTGGAATGAAACATGAGAGTAATATGTAAGCAACAGTGAAAATAATCACCACCACTATGATCTGCATCAAATATTGTCACCTAAGTATTCCAGGAAATAATAGCATTTTAATAGTGAAATCAAGCATTCTACAGTACAGCAAAATTACAGCATTTACAGTATTACGTGACTTTTTTCCCTGGAAAATTCCAACATTCAGGTTTCTGTAGAGGCAAAGCAAGCCAAATCTGAGGCTTCTCCCATGACAGGCCCTCCTTTCTGTTGATCTTCTTGACTCCTGCTTGTCCATCAGCTCCAATCTGAACATGCATTTTTGACCATCCAGAAGCACACACTCATCTGGAACCTCATCAATGTCTCACATAACACACCTTAAACAGAGCTTTACAACTAATGAAAATGCTTTGCTGCTGCATCCTGGGACAACTTTCACTTTTCTTGGCTGCATTACTTTGCTGGCTCACTCAAGGCAAATAACCAATGCATTAACCTTTCTCCTCTTACTTCCGTGTGCTGAGCAGAAATTCCTATTAGTGCATAAATTAAATTCATGCTATTATCTTTCAATCTGTTTGACTACACTAGTTGTTGTAATTCAGTCTAGTCTTCTATTCTAATGTACCAACACAGGGGGATGGAGTTGGGAGGCGTCATCAAGCAAGTTTCACAAGTTCTCTCCTACTTTTTGTACCAAGGATTCCCACAAAAATATTAACACACTTGCTCCCCAAACCAGATCTTGGGGTTATTCTGCTCTTCAGTTTCCACACTGTGTTATTTCCCTTCCAGCATAAACCATAATTATCTCAATCCCCAGAGCACACAGTCTCTTTTCCTATTTTATCCATTAGGGGGGAAAAAAATTTGCCATCTCTAACATCACTTCATAAGCATTTAATATTAACTTGGTATCATGTAATCTACAACACTGCAGATCAACTTACTAACAAAGGGCAAAGACAAAAGACTGTTGAGATTTCCTCACAGGCTAACACATGTAGTAACAAGTTTTTTAAAGCTATATTTTGTTCCTACTGATTTGCCCTGAAATAGTCCAAGAGTTTAATTTTACTACTTTTCATCTAGGTACTCATCTCAGTGCAACAGTTTCTGAATAAACAGGTGACTTTGTTTGCATGACTAGTTAAAAAAAAAAAAAAGAAAAGAAAAAGGAAAAGGAAAAATCACACAGAAAAACAAGAGACAGAGAATGAATCGCAGACTGAGCATGGAATTGACATCTGACTGCTGTATTATTACTGGCAACAAGCATTTGCAGTGACAAACAATAGCTTTTTAGGATTTGTAATTATCTCAGCAAGTACAGTGAGAGAGATGTCTTCTTTCAAAGACAGTCTAAACAACTTCCACTCGCCCCGAATACTGCATGGCACAACTATCTGAAAGGGCCTGGATAGAAGTTGGAGTCCTAGGCTGCAGTGCAAGTATCTTTCTAGGTAACAGAAATTCCTGTTGTAGCAAACAAGAAGACAGTATTTAGTAGTCCCTCTTGCTGCTTCTAAATTCCAGAGGCACTTTAAGGTTAGGGAAACATCTTCAAAGTATGCAGCTACATATATGTCCTTGGTAAGTGATGTAGACTTACTAGGATTACAGTAAAAGCGTACCCTATCCAGGGATTCAGACACTTTTCACAGTTGTCAGAAATCATGAGTTTGGATCCTTGGGTTTTGAAGTTTATTCAAGCTTAACATGCTTGCAAGACAAATGCTATCAACGTAATAAAAAAGTCATTCTAACAGTCACACAACAAACTAGGCTCAGCGTATTCATCATGGGATGTCCTTTTTACAGCAAGCCAGCAAACTGGGCATCAGCTATTTCTTAGTGGCTCTAAGATCACTACAAGCTTGTTCTGTTCATACTTTTCTTCAGTCACCTCATAGGGACCACCAGCAACAAGTAACTATGCTTCAGGCACTTTTGCTTTCATCAGGTGCACTGTTCTCCACTCTAATGCAACGAAGCCTTGATAATAGCAAAGACAACAACGCTCATCAGCCAGAACTCTAGTCACAGCTAGGACTTCCCTTTGACTATAGTTCTATAGAAATGGGCTTCACTATGCTACCAGAAATCTTAACCCTGAAAACAGTATATGCCAAATGCTGCAATACAAACAAAAATCATTTCCAAAATTAATAGCTGAGAGAATAGGAGGGGATTCTCCTTTATGGGCATTTCAGGAACTTGCACATCATTATACAAGTTAAAAGTATAGAGGCTACTTGCAAAATGCAAAATGTCCTATCTAGAAATTTTTTAAACTTCAATTTTCTGTAGCAGGCATTATTTAAGCCATGCTTTAACAGTGCTTAACCAGCATAGCAGGGACTTTATTGTTTTCAGTCATGTTATGCACAAAACCATGGGACAAGGAGTAGAGAAACAATTTCACTGTGTTACAAGTAGGAGTCTCCACACATAGATCTTTGCTAGCACCTGGAATTACTTCTCTCTCTTCTAATACTCAGGCGCAGACAGTAATTAGTAAGCTACCCCAAAGGGATTCCAGGAACCCTTCATTACACAGCATGTCACTCTACAACTATCTTAGAGCATCACACCTTAAAAACTAAGAGCCTTAACTCATATAGTTACTTCTTCACAAAGGATGGCCAAGACAACATCCAAGTCAGTAATAAAGAAAC
This sequence comes from Caprimulgus europaeus, assembly GCA_907165065.1. The sequence goes on along the minus strand of OU015529.1, from coordinate 36,559,318 downwards.
CAAACCAACAAACCCCAACCCTGAAATTACCTTTTTGCAATTATCAAACTGTGTTTAGAACACCATCACTCACCATTTTTCACAACAGCTTAGGAAAAGCTATATATCATGTTGCTTGTGTTATAAAAACCAAGACCTCTTTCTCCCATACCCGAGCACCTTGATGCTTTGGAGAAGGAACCTGACACTTGGATAAAAGTAGCTAGCACTCATAAAACACCTTTTGCCAATCTTCTGAAAATACGTAAGAGTATGGTAAATGTAGTTATTTTAAATCAGTTTACAAACACTGAGCTTCACAAGGGTAAGCCAACCTGCACAACTTCTTGAGAACAGTGGCAGATGAGGAGTACATGCTAGCCAGCATGCCTGAGCATGGACAGCATCTCTCCTCATCAGGCAAGCCACCTGGCTGGACAGCCATAGCTTTATGTTGAAAAGTGCATGAAAGCTGACTGCGTAGCTGCAGCTCAACACTAAAAACTGTTCTCCAGCTCTTAGCAGGGCAAATTAGCACTGCATACTTTTCAAAAGAAGTTTCCTGTTCTCTGTATTATAAATAAGCACTGCCAATAAAAAAAGCAGGGGACAAAGTATGTACATGGGCAGTAAAACAGAAGCTGGGTGGAAGAATCCCGAGGACTGGATTCAGTAGTACAAACAGGGAAGGAAGAGGACACAGACATGGTGATTGTGTATTGCAATAGGAAAAGACTGCACAGAAGGACGCACGGAGCTAAATGCCTTCAAGTGGTACTGGAGAGAAGATACTGCAGTGTGAAGAGGGACACTAGGAACATAAAGGAAGGTGGAACTAGCACAGGAAGAAGGCAAAAGTGCAACAAAATGTTAGTCTTGAATGACTTTCAGGTTTGAGTCAGGAGCTGCTGGATCAGATGAACAGCTAAAAATCCCTGGAGATACTGTCCTCATTGAGTAGGTGAAAAACCTCTCACAGCCACTGATGCTGACTACTCCTATCCCAATTAAATTTTGCACCTCGTTTAATTTAAGGAGGCTCAGAAGTAGGCTAACCAAAGGCAGAGTCACAGGAAAACAGCAAAATGGATACGTAAGAAGTTGGTGTGTGCTTCCAGTGCCCTTGCTCCATCCACCTCTTCCCCAGGGCCCCCTTCTGGTCCTAGCTCAGCAAGGTCCAAGATGGCTGCCCACTCCTCCCCTTCAGCAGGTTTTATGCAGCTTTCTCTCTGAAACAGGACATGGAGCTGGCCCTCAGTCTTCCACCGCTATTTTGATGCCCTAGCTGTCACATCAGCCAACATAGCAAGAATACTCCAGCCCAGATGCTGTCATGCTTTAAGCACTCCGAGGCATCACCCAGTCAGACGCAAGAACCAAAAGCAAAGCTTGTTTTTCCCATGTTCACAGTGCCAACCCTTTCCAGCTGTTAAACAATTTCTTAGAGAAGGAAAGTAGTACCATTTGGAAAAGGTAAATGTGAGGTACTCAGAGAAACAGTGGAAAACTCCTTGTAGGCAGCTGGTTAGGTACAGCAACAGTTTAGGTAGAGTGGGACTGAACAGGCATGGAGGAAAAGGAAAAGGCAGTCTGGGACAGAGCAGTGTGAAACACATGGTGGGAGTGCCAGTTCCCTAACGATAAGCAGTCAGACTGGACCAATGTCCAAAGTAAAAATTGGAGATGAAGGACTCATTTCAGAAAAGAAGAGAGAAGTCAGGAGAAAGTTTTGTTCTTTTTTTGCCCCCAGACATGCACCTTCAAAGAACGGCAGGCATTCCCAACTAAGTTCCCAGATGACAAAGGAATCATTCAAGCTCTATCAAACTAGAGCAAGATGCAAAGGACAACTGTAAAAAAAACATACAACTCTTTAGAAAGAAATCTCTTCAACAGAAGTTACTGCCTGTGCTCACATTTTGACTTCCCAAATCCTCGAAGTACTCCAGCTCTGTTGAAGCTTTTTTACATCACACAATAAAATTACAATATTTAGGAAGCACTTTGTATTCAAGAAGAGAAAAAGGCAGCCTAGAACTGGAAATGGAAACACCAAGATTCACCACGCAGCATCTTACCTCAAAACCTTTTATACTATAAAACAATGTGAAACATGAAAAATCTAACCAGTCTAAGTTTTTAGATACACCAGCCTGTGATTAAATAAGGCTTCTTAGCTAAATAAAAATACACTCTCTATCATTATCAGGGCAATACCTTTGGTTATAGGGACCCCTGAGTTCTAACCCTGCATTAAAAAAAGAAATACATATACCCCCTCCCCATCCAAGCAGCAAATTTCAGAGACATCTTCACTCTGTGAGGTACTTCTAATATATTAGTAAAGGCAAAATACTTTGTAAACATTGATTTACACTACCTGGGAAATAAAACTCTGGCAGCACTTTAAAAAAATCTGTAATGCCTTATTAGTGCTATTATTATTTAATCTAGAGCAATGCAATTTGATGAAAGGTAATTTGATTTACGCATCTTTGGATACGAGTAATTTAATATCTTGTTTACTGACCAAGAGAATCAATAAAAATTCATCTGGGATTTTACTTACCATTCCTTAAGAGAAAAACAACACAACAGCTAGTATTAGGCAATGATCTTTAGTGTTTCTCCCGTGTGAAAAACTCCCAACTTAAACTATTTAAATAGAATTTAAATAAGTTAGCTAGCACAGTGTCATTCTTAACAACATACCCAACTGTGGAATCTCCAAATCTACTAGATGTCAGAGTTCAAACATTAAGTGATATGTAAACTGACCTGGCTGAGATACTGCAGTGGCTGTAAACTGAGTAGCCCAAGGGGGATTCTTCTGTCCTCCAAACTGAGCCATGGTGAAAGGCAAAATCTCCTGGGTGTCTATCTTCTATAACTGTAATCTATTAAAATAAAGCACAGCTACAATCTTTGAAGAATACACAATTAGGCTATTTTAATTCTGGGTCACAGGGAAGAGAAAAAAAAAAAGCGTTGAAATATTATCTTTACACCCCTAAACTTGGTGGGCAACACACACCAAAAGCAGGATACACAAGATGTTGCGAGACAAGTTAAGCTTCCTACGGCACCATCTTCCACCCTCCCCGCCTTAACAATGGAGCTAACGCTATTTAAACTAAAAAAATTATTCAAGTTTCCAACAAAGACGAAGAGAAAAGTGACTCCGCAGAACAGAGGATTTTTAATTTTTATTTCTTTTTTAGGGCTCTCACCACGTCGGGATCGCTGCCGGCTGAGACCCACGCACGTTTCCAGCCACGCCTGGGTCGCCCTCGCCTCCAACCAGGACGCGGTGACCAGGCGAAGGCGGCCGGGCCGCTCACCCTCTCCGCCACTTCCCATCCCCGCACCCGCCGGGGGACCCGCCCGCTCCTGCCCCGCAACTATTATTTTTAAAAACTATTTTAAGCCGCTCAGCACCCCTATTTATTTATCTATTTATTTGCGCGCAGCCTCCCACACCCGCTGCGTAACCGGGCCCCGCCGCCGAGGAGCGGAAAACACAGCGCGGGAGAAAGCAAGCGGGGAGGCGGCGAGCGTCGGCCCTTCCTCCCGGCGCGGCGGCAGGCGGGAAACAGGCACCTCCCCACCCCCCGCCGCGGCGAGGCGGCGGCCCGGCCTGGCCTGGCCTGGCCTGGCCCGCCCCTCCTCCTCCTCCTCCTCTCACCGCCCCCCCCCCCGCCGTCCCCGGCCAACAATGCAGGCCTGAGATCGGGCCTGTGCCCGCCGTGCTCCCCTCCACCCCAGGCGCCGCCGGGACCTCCGCGCTCCGCCCGGGCCCCTCCGCCGGCCCGTACCTGAGTAGCGCCTCGCTGGAGCCATCGCCAGCCCTCCGAGCCTCCCGTACCGATCGCGTCCCCACTGCGCAGGCGCGCCCGCCCCCGCGGACGGCCGCAGGCGGCGGCGCACACCGCTTACGTCCCGGTCTGCGCCCGCGCGGCGCCGGCGGGCTCGAACGCGCAGGCGCGTGGCGGGGCCGGGCTGGCGGCTGGGCGCGCTCCCGGCCTGCCGCGTGCAGAGAGGCCGTTAGGTGAGGGGAGGGTCCCCGGCGCCATCTTGGCCGAGGCAGGGGGAGGTAGGGCGGGGCTGGAGGGGCGCCATCTTGCAGCTGAGCGTAGGTGTTGTGAGCGCGGAGGTGCCTAAGCTGCGGTCATCTCCGGCCGCTGGTTAACCCTCTCCTTCGCCCCGAAACCACTCATAGCAGGCGTCAGTCTGGGCAGTTGCCAAACACTTCTCATGCTACCTCATGGGTGCCTTGTTGCTGTAGAAAATAGGCAGCCCTCTGCCTGAAGCAAAGGCACGCAGGAGCCCCTGAGGGCTGATTTGATGAACACCAGCATCCAGGCTGTTATGTGGGGGAGGTAACAGGGTCATCTGAGGTGAAGGGAGAGCAGACTCACCAGAGGGACTCATCAAACACAAATAGCAGTAAAGAATTATTGCATTAAGTAGTTCAATAGTTCATGGGCAACAGTAATTTCTCTTCCTTCTTTCGATGAAGTAATAAAGGGCCTTCCGTACCTTAAATAGTTCTTTACGCAAGTTTGCTTTGAGGTGAAATAGACACATGGGATACTACCTAACATTTGAGAGTAAAGTCACCAAGACACACTTTGTAAATGAAAATGGGACTTTTAGGTGTTTTATTTCTTGTAATTAAAAACAAAGTTAGTGATGGAATAAAATCTTGAGAGGCAACAACTTTAAACTCACTTGCAGTGGGCTGGATTATGTTTTGTAGGAGGGCAACTAGAGAAAGAAGCAGGAGATCACCAGGTAAAGGTAAATTTCTGTCAGTGTTTGGTACACAATAATATTCAAAGGCAGATCTGCCCTAGCCTTTTACAATATAGTGGAAATAACATGAGGGTTTGGATGTTTTACACTGATAGACATAGTTCTTCATTGTTAAGTCTACACATTTTAAACCTTCATGTCTCTTCCTGGCATAACTCCATCCAATCTGGTTGATTAAAGCAGAATCTTTGCTCTTTAACCTGGAAATAAGATTAGAGGTTAAAAAGGTAACAGGGCTCTTTCCCATGCTATAAATTCAAAGGGCAGTGGCGAAATTGTATTAAAGGTGAAAATAATTGTCAGTGAATGTCAGAATTTTATGAAGTAGCTCTATTCTTCAGTCTTTTGGCCCATAGCCTTTTTATCAGAGGATGCATAATTCTTAGTGATGCTTCTAAAGAAAGCCTTAGAGCCTCATACGAAACCACAAGCCTGTTTTCCCGTACCTCAAGTAGAACATTACTTTGTGTACTTTCTCCTTTCCACATACATACTGTTACCATTAGCTGGCAGATTTTGCCATTTATGGCACACCAATTACTCCTTTTTAATTGTTTAGGTCTTGGTATCCTCTTTTCAAGATAAACCATGCTGTTGTGGTAAAGAACAGTTGTAATGGAAATCGCAGGAAAAAAATGTGATACACACTAGACACTTCTAGTCTTGTTTCTTAAAATAACTATAGGTGCCCTAACTATCTTTAAGTGCACTAGACAATTTCATCCAAAATTGATGAAGGGGCAGAAGTTTGAAAAATATGGCATTTCAACAAGTTACTTTGAAATAATGAGGCAAGTTGAAAAAAAAAGATACAAATAAATTACAAGGCAAAAACCATAAAATATATCCTGCTTCCAGCCTTCTTGAGGGTTACAGTAGCTAAGAACAAGCCGGGGGCATTGTGGAGAGAAATTACGATTTTTAGAGCTTATAATGAAGGAACATCAAAAGTATTTTGGTACAGTCAATACATTTAACAAAGATGAATGGAAAAGTGCAAAGAAAAAAACTTTGGTATCGGGAAGTGCTACATAGTAGAAAAATCTCATAGTGCAAATAGTTAATACTTTGGATCTCTGGCCTACGGTACTCAGCTGCCTCTCTTTGCTCAGAAAGGCCATGAAGTTAATCTGTGGTACCTTCCACAGTGGTGTACTTGCATCTTTACCAAGCAGAGTTTTCCTGGAATGAAAGCACTTATATCTCCTTTGAACAGGGGCTCATTCGGTGCTTGATGAAATACTGTTATTTAGAAAGGTTTAAAATGTAACAGCTTTCTGGTTTGTTTTTTTAAGGATCTGTGACTAAAACAGCTCTGAGAAACACCTCTTTCTATACCACTTAATCATAGAAATAAATATATTTTTCCACTACCACAACAGCACCCAGCATTACTGATTCAGTGCTGCAGAAGCAACAGCTAATACATCAAAAAGTATAAACGCTGAAGTAGCAAGTAGAAGCATGCTGATCTTGATATTGGGTGTGGGTGGAGTGCAGACTGAGAAGTGGATCTCGCAGGTCTCTAATGAGCATACTGGCTGTTCAGAAAGCTAGTCTATGGCTTGCTGTGAGATAGAGCATTACCTTCCATTAGCTCAAGGAATATGAAATTTTACTGTTTCTGCATATAGGATAAATTTGGGACCTGTACTGATGTTGATATGTATCAACATTTGCCACATTATATTTCTTGTTTGGTGCAGTATCTTACCTTCAGCTGAGAAAGAAAAAAAAATCCTGTAATTCATTTCAGAGATACAAAAATATTTGCCCTTTGTGAAGCTAATTACTCCAACTTCAGATCCCTGAGATATTGGAGGAGCAGAAAAATAATCACATTGGTCATTAAACAAATCTTTACTATCTTCAGAGTGCCCCTATTTGTCTCAAGTTCCCCTATTACCTACACTAGCACATGTTTCTCAGTTCCTGAATTAACTTTCAGAGCTATGTATGTTATTACTGGAACCTGCTCTCTGTAGCTGTTGATGGGTGTATTTATTCTCTTGAGAAGGTCAGAAAAGATCATTCAGAGATTCAAACACAGTTTTACCTTTCTAGATCTCCAGGAATACCTGATTGTAACAACAGTTCGGTTAATGGCTTTTTTGACACTTAAGTTGTAGGAGCCAAGTATTTTAAAATTTTATAAATTATTTTATAAAATTCTCACCAAATTATCTTAGTTTTTTTCTTGCACAAATGTTTCTGTTGTAGTCTTTATGACTGTAGTAATATGTTTGGAAACTTTACACTTTCCCAAATGTGAGACATTTAGTATCATAAGTTTATTACATACTGCTTTACAGAGTATTTGACAAAAGCGTTTCTGAACTGGCCAGACCCCCTCAAGGACACAAGAGGGATGTCACAGAGTTAAATCAACCTGATCAGGCTTAGCAGATTGCAAATAACATTTATTTATTTGTTTGTTTGTTTTTAAGAGTCAGAGGGTGAGGAAGGAAGAGTTTTTATGGTCTACTATATTGGGACAAAATTAAATGGGTTGAGAATGGACTGCCGAGAACGTGTGAATTAGTATAAATGCTCTAGCATAAATAAACCAAATTTTAATTATTTTGAAGCTAATATACACAAGGAGACTAGGGAAAAATTTTCATCTTCATATAAGAAAGAATTTTTTTACAGTTGAAACGATCAATCACTGGAAGAACCTCCCCAGGGATGTGGTGGAGTCTCTGTCACTGGAGGTTTTACAGATGCAACTGGACAGGGTGCCAGAAAATCTCATCTGGAGTGTCTTTTCCACAAAAGGTTGAACCAGATGGTCTTCTGGGGTTCCCTCCAGCCTGGGGTGTTCTGTGATCTATGAACATCACATACAACATGTTTAACCAGTAAAGTTCGCTGTCTAGGGGAACTGGTAGTGGTTCAGTGGAATGACTTAAGATGATGCTTTCAGGGAGCTCAGAGAAGAGAATTGTATCTCGTGGTGAAAGTTGTTGGAATTAATGATGTTGCAGAAGTAGTTGGAGATCCTAGTCTGCTAAAGGTCCCTTTTCTAGAATTTTTATGTAAGGACCTTTACTGAATGGGTTTTTCGTAAGTTTGAATCAGAACATTTACTGTCCAGGATTAAAAAATGGCAGTCTTATGGAACAGAGAAAGGGCAGTACCGTCTTTGAATCCCCCAAATTACCATCTGTGAATCCCCTGAATTTCTGTCCCATCTCTAGCCTATCATATACATTTGTGAGGCTGGATGCACTTGTGACTATTGCCATAAATTTAAACCAGGGATACATGTGCTTGACAAGAGGTTGGATCTTCCTAAATTCAAGTTTGACACTCTGTCCTGGACGGCTGAACCCGAGAATATTTTACAGAGCATTGCACAGCTTCTGCATTGGTATTACATGCAGAGGTTTGACCTCGTTAAATTATTAGGGGATTAGTCTTGATACAGCTCATTTTACTACCTCTCACATTCATGCCACTCGCCTCTCTTAACTCAAGAATAAGCATTTTGCTGTAGTTTATACAGACTGGATAGAGCATTTAATCCCACTGTGATCTCAGCTAGTGGTACAATGTTTATTTACACTGAATTTGGAAGGTAAATGGAATGAATGTCTTCCCCAGACATAGGAAAAAACCCTCCTTATTAAGGCCGGTAGGTGTTCATAGCTATCATTTAGCCTTAGTTGAGTATTTGGCACTACTCCTGGTGCTGACAGATGGTAGTGCAGGGGGGCCAAGGCATGCTTTCACCGAGGTACCCCAGTGAACTCCATTAAAGTACCAAGAATTAACTCTCAGATAAGCTTTACAGGTCTTTAGAGGTTTACAGAATTATTTAAAAGGTAGAACTTCTCAATACTCCACAGCTGCATTGTGAATAATATAGTTCATACAAAGAGTATCCCATATGTTTCACATAAGGTTTATAATTGTTCCTGTGATGGATAAGAGGGATATGACAAGGGATATATGACAAGGCTGGCTTAGTTCTGAAGAGTGCTAACAGAGAAATGAAGCAACTCCCATCCTAATGCAGTCATGTCCAAAGCTGATTTATAAACAAATAAAAATATTCAGAGAAACAGTAGCATTTTTAGAAATTTAGGATTTGAAATGAGGTAGAAAATATGTAGAAAAATTAGCCTATTAATAGGATAGTGCTGCCCACAGTGACAGCAGGACTGGAAAGGAGAGGGCTCTTTAGACGGAAGCGGTGAAGATCTTTTCTTACTGAACTGCTTTAGTGTAGGCAATGGCAGCGTCGGTGCAGAAGAGAGGCGTGCTATTACATGTAGCCCTGCTGTTACCTGAACTGTAGTTGTTGGCTGCAGTTTTGGCATGAAGCCTTCCACAGCCTCTGCGGTTACATTGGAAAAAAAAAAAATAAAAGGAAAGCAAGCTGAGGTGATACATAAAAATATTCAGCTAAAAAATTTGGAGCACAGACTAGATTCAAGAAAGAGACATATTTCTGTAAAAAAGAGAAAAAGAAACTCTTTACATGTTTCTGCCAATAACTTAGAGGCTAGTGTGAGGTAAGTAGAAGAGCGAACAGATTGACAGTGGTGCCGAGATGAAACGTAAGCCAAGTACCGTCTTGGTGCCCTGTTACTGGGGCAACTCACCACTAGTGAGGTAACTTCTAAAACCATTTCTATTTCAGTTCTGAACTCAGACCCCTACCCAGAGCCCTGCAGGGTCTATGTTGTTTCCGCCAGTCCCATGAGAGCTTGGCTTTGATTCAGTTGAACCAATGTTTAGGCACAGTAGTTTTATATGAGCAACTAAACATCTTTTCCTAACCAAGTATAAGATATATTTTTTTCCTCTGGATACTCCTATTTGACACTTCAAAATTAAAAATATATGTTCTTATGATTGAAAAGATGTATTAGAAGGAAACCCTTCTGAAAATTGTTTTGGATTATCATAGTTAATATGAAATTTCAGAGAAACACCTTTCTTGCAAAAAGAGGAAATCTCCATTTGGAAAATGTGTCTTTTAAGAGTAAAGTAATTTCTGAACTAAAGAAAGACAGATGTGGTTTCAAATTTTATTATGTGGTTTTGCTTAGCCATTTAATATTTGACTTTAATCAGAAGTATTTACCTGAGTCTTAAAGTTCTTAGAGCAGTACAGGATAGGTCTTACCTAAGGCTGGTTGAAGGAGAAAATATGATGAACGTCAGTTTAATGTGAGGCTTTCTGTCTAGGGAGAGCTGTAATGTTTGGGTCATTCCTCATGATCCATGGAAGATGGAGAGGCATCATTCACATTGACCAGGGAGCACAGGAATAGCTGCCCTGCATAAGGGCATAGGTTTTAAGGATTCCTTTCTTATTAACCAAGCTGACTTGTATTTAAGTGCTTTAGGAAAGTCTTCAGTAGTTTTAGGAAGGTGCTGTTTTTCTAGGTGTATCAGATTTGATTGTGTATATGAGAAAGGATTCCTCATCTATCTCCGTATAATCTTGGGTAACCAAGCTATATGAAAGATGGAGTTAATGCATTTCTATAGACAGGCAATAAAGAAGAGAGATCAGAACAAAAAATCCTGAACCCCTTTAAAATCTTAGCTCCATTCTTTGAAAAGCAAGAGATTGAGAGCTGAGGACCCAGTTCCCTCCCACGACTACCTGCAATGTTTAGCCTCTTCCCACAGCAGAGCACAGGCATCTGATCTGAAGGACAGGTAGGCGTGATTCGCAGCGCAGTGCAGCTGAGTGTAGAGATTCAGAGATTTAGCTTGCTGTGGACCATGCAGTCAGCAATTTACAGGAAGAGCAGGGAACATCTTGAGAACTTCTGTGTGCAGTAACAGCCCCAAGTAATGCCTTTTTCAGTGTGAGATGGCAAAGGAGAAAGACTGAAACACTAATATTTGCTCAGAAGCAATAAAAATTACATATAAAGGGAATACTTGCCTGTACTCTTTGAGGTGATCCAGAGCATCTAGTACTTAAAAGGCTTGCTAGTGAGCACTCTACAATAAAGCATTTCTCACAAGAGCTACAGCCTAAGGAGGGTTGTTAAGCAGTGGCACACCTGAGCCACTTACAGCTTCTTCCCCTCAGGATAATTTGCAACAGCCCAGCAAATCTCACTCTTAAACTCTGTAGCAGCTGTAACGCAGGTGAATCCTTACAAGGCTTTCTGCTATTGCAGAAGGGAGTTAGGGGCTATCATAGAAATGTTTGCCTGATGAAGCACAGGATTAGTATTTCATTTTGCTGAAGGGATTCCTCAAGTGAATGGGAATCAGTCATCAGCATGCAAAACCAGATGTTTGCGTGTAAAACAAAGTGGTCACAAGAAACTGAACTGCTGACTTACTGTGTCACAGGAGGCAAGAGTTTTACTGTTCTGAGCTGAAAAAAAAAGCCAAGCCAAGTTGCCTCCAGCAGCAATTCAGGACCTCTTCAGGATCAAACAGTGGAGTGTTACTCAGTTATGTTATGAATGAATGGAGATGGACACGTGATACAGAAGGGATTTTAAGTAATTTTTCACCTTATATAAAAAGACATGGACATTTTCAAGAATTCAACTGCTAAGAAATTTGTATGGTGTATTTCATAAAAGCAAAAGTATCCACAAGTAAGTAGACTGTACAGGAAATTAAGAGGGCCATCCTAGGAATCGTGCTTTGTCCAATGGTTATTGAAATAACTGGATTTAAATTTCCACATTTTAAGTATTTTTCCAGAGTGTCTTAGATTGAAAACATTGATGGGTATTAGTGGTGATTATTTAGACTATCTAGGATGTTTCTTAAACCAAAACACTACTAATTGAAGTATGATCTTGTGTTTAAGTTACATTTGAATGTGATGCTTGTTCTGATGTAGAAAATTTACAGAAAGTCCTATGTTTCAACAAACAGCCCTTTTGAAGATGTAAACTAAGATTCTATAATAATATGACAGCAGTAATCAGCATTAGCCTTATCCACCAGCAGTCAAACGCTGTTTTATGATCTTTGTCGGGTATTAGAGTACTGCAGACGTGTAACTGTAGCACTAGCAAAAAAGTTTATTTTGCAGTTTAAGCTATTGTTAACAATTAGTACCATTTTAGTAGGTATGGTAATTTAAAGCTATAGCACCTTAAGAATTAAAAAGCAACCAACTGTACTATGTCAATATTCTATTAACTGGATAATTTAGATAAGAAATCTCAAATGTGAGAAAGTACCAAAGCACTTTTAGGTGTTGAGCTCTACAAGATAAACTCATGTTTGGCAACCATTCAGGGATGCCAGGGCAGGAAGAATTGGTTTGGTTTTGTTCCCACAAGCTACAGGTGAAGTTGTGCTTTAAAATCTCTCTATATAATATGCTTTAGAATGTATGGAGAAATGTAGCTGACTGGGAACACACTAGGCAATGGGAATGCCAAGGAGGCAACGTGCAGTTGTCTGGCAGTTCCTGAAAGGGAGCTGGAAAAAGTTGTTTCTCATCAATGTCTGTCCCTCAGTAATGAAGTTCTTGGGCCTGCTCCCAAGTCTCTTTAAGTGTCATTCAAAACCTACATGCTTTGTTAGACACCTGTGCTACAGGTTACAGACCTGACTATCAAACCATGGAAAGCACAGTTAGGCTGAAAGATTGCATAGTACCGTTGAGAGAAGGTCTGGGGCAAGATGGGCGATGTTGCTATAAAACCCCAGTAATGATTATCCTCTAAAAGTGCAGCAAATTACACAGGAGGGTAAAGGCCTTCCTGTTGGATTCCTGCATTCCTCTCCCAGGAACTAGATGCACCTTATCATAGAAGGTTATTACTGGGGAATTACTGAAGTCTGAGGAGAGCAGCATTTTTCTGCCCTCTAGGAGATTCTGGTTGTCTGGAAGATAAATGTAACAGCGGCTTTTGCTACTGCAATTACTGGAGAAGGAAAATAAGCAAACATGAACATTTGAAGTTGTATACCTCCTTTTCTTCAGAGCTAAACAACAGGAATTCTGTCTAGTACTGTTGTTCTGCACTAAAATGTCACATACTAAAGCAGATGAGCACTGAGGGATGCTTTGTCTTGAGACCAAAAAAAGAAAAAAAAAACCCTCTGATTTGAAACAAATAAAAGCTGGACTGTTTCCACTGGATGGGAATTAGAAGTCATAGTAAGTTACTCCGATAACCTTGCTCTGCCAGACAGGGCTTGTAGAAAATACAATATAGATGTGTTTACAAACCATTTTGTGCTTTTTAGTCAGAAGATGAAGTTCAGAATTTTCTGGCTGCTTCTCTTGCTGAATGGCTCTGCCTGTGACAGTTCAGTCCTGCACGAAGCAAAGACAGACTGATGACAGGGACCAGATAGCCAAATAATTTATGCCCATCCCTTCCCTCCTGACTTGGGGGAACCTACTGTAGTCCTGTAGGGCTGAGTTAATTCATAAATATCTTTCTACATGTAACAATACATATTAGTGGTAAGGGCAGAATTTGTGCAGTGGAAACGGCTCATAGAATGGACATACTTTTATTAGCAATTCTTTTCTTACTCCTCCCTTAAAAAGATGTTTTACTGACTATAGGGTAAGTTATATAAACATAGAGAATAGTATACATATATGTAAACATATTTATATATCTATATATATAAAGACTGGTATTTTTATTAGAGTAACTCCTTGCTATTGTCAGAGCATGCTTGATGAGGTTCTCAGCACCCTCAGATATGCTGCAAGACTAGACTGTTTCTAGCTTTAGAATCAGTAATTTTTTAGTTCCTTGTCTAAAATTTCAAGCCATGTAACGGTTTTAAATGGGGCACATATGTAGCATTATATGCTCTATTATGAAGCAGGGCATTAATTTTGCTGTCAATGGTATGGTACAGGCTCTCCTGGCCTAATTATTTTAGTCTTTACTTACTTCAGCATGACTTTGTTTTGGTTTGTATTGGGAAAACAATTTGCTTTTATTTCTCAAAGTATTTGACAAGAAAAAAATGCATGAAAAATGCAGGAAAGAAAAATTAGACGACTAAGTGCAAAATAGAAGTATAAAATTTATTTAAAACCACCCACAAAGTTCTGTGTAATCAGGAATGATACAATTTGTAATAGTCTTTTTAAAAACTCATGACAAGATTTAAAATATATTTTCAATTACAGTATTCATTTAGCCTTATTCAGTTAGGACAATTAAAAAAAAAGTTTACGTTCTAAACAGATGAGACACACAAGAAAAATAGAACAGAACAGACAATTTCCACAACAACAATTTTTACATGTATGTTTCAATACTAGTATCAACATTTCAATGCATCTTGCTACATAAACATGAAATCATGTACAACAACTGCTTGCACCAAAAAAACATAGCTTAATTAGATCTTTCAAGTAACATGCAGTCACAACTCACAAGTCTTCAAGTACTGCTGGTAAGGGTTCCCTTGTCTGCAAAGAAGATTTTAAGGTTCAGTTTCTCAGCTAGCATAACTCTTCACAGCTCCACCAGCCTCATGAAGCTATGCCCAGTTATACTAGGAGGCCCCAAATGTTTGAGAAAAGAATTTTTATGCTTTCTCCTGTAAATACTGTGACATAATGAAGTGCTTTTTCTTTCTGATTTTTTCTCCCTGTACATCATCTTTTGTTTTAAGAAGTGAATTTTATGTTCCAGATCCAAATACAGTAGGTTGGTAACTGGGAATAATCCAAAACATCAAGTTCAAAATCAAAAAATAAATATCAAATGCATCCCAAAGAAAGAAAGAGAGAAAAGAAAAAAGAGAGAAGGAAAGAAAATGCTGACTTTTTTTTTTTTTTTTTGCTTTGGCATACTGTTAATCTTTTAATTTTGCAAAGCAGGAAAGAATTCATTAGCCATAGCATTTCAGTACAGTGTGTCCTTGCATATTAATGTTTGTTCTTACAACAGCAAGTTCTGAACAGTATTTATGGCCTGTATGGTATTGTCACATCATGAAGAGCTTTTTCTTCCAAACTGAACAAATAATCATAGAATAATTAATTGTTAAAGAATGAAATGTCTGAATGTTTGTATTTGTTAGAACCATCTTTCTTTTATTGGTGGTATTGGGATGTCACATTTGTTTTTCTTGCCTACAGTTATTTTTTCATTTTGTGGACAAGAGATTAATGAAGTTCAGACACTGCCTTTGAGTTGCATGGATTAGACTGGTACTCACAAAGTTAGTACAACATCTGTTCTCATGAGGCTCTGCAGTATCACAGCAGTTGAGAAATTTAAGAATGAAAATATATTTCCTTTTCTTCAAACATTTTTGAAAGAGAAGTTTGCATTGCGTTGCATTTCGTAACTGCAGTGTAGTGGGGACTGGTGCCTACATGAAGCTTCCTCTGGCAGCAAGGCGAGCTCTGCATGACTCAGGCACGCAGAGCGGTGCCAACGGTTTTGTTGTTGAGGAGCACCACAGTTAGGGCAGTCAGAAAGTGTTGGCTTTCAGCTTTGTGTCTCAAAACTCACCCGAGTGTGACAACATCACACAGTACTGCACACCCTGTTGGGTCTTAAGTCAGAAGAGAATGGAGTTCAGTAGATTGTCAAATAAAAGGGATCAAGTCATGAGAAAGAGAAGCAAGTATTTTAAGAAAAACTAGAGAATTGCCAATAATACTATTTGCAATTCTGTGAGATTTCTGGCCAGGCCGTCACCTAGAGGTACGAATCTTTTACATGTTCTCTTTGTAGATGACGTTGGGAAAAGGATATAAGCCAATATAAGTGAATACTTAAAACCTGATAAAAAACAAGCCAGTTTCTTTTCAACCTGTATTTCTAAACTAAGAACAATCTAGATGTTACTGGCCAGTATGTGCACAATAGGGGTATCATTAAATTGATTCCAGATGATTGTTCAAATCAGTTATTTGGTAACGGTTTTGATTTATACTACTGACCTTTTATACCCTTATCAGTGTAATGGGGTACTCTGAAGGACGTAAGCTAAATTGACATCCATTTAAGGACCCTTTGTCCTTTTAATGTGATGCAAAGGACAGTAGTATAAATGAGAATCAGGGCCTTCGTTCCTATTTGAAGATTCCTATTTGAAGATGATTCCCAAACCTTAGACCCTTTTCCATTACAATATTATAATAAAAACACAGATATACATGTAAAATATTGATCAGGTCACAAAACTTTCCACAACAGTATTAAAATGTTCTGTGACAACAGCTGCAATACTGAACATCAAACTAGCAGTTCCCTCGCTCCACTGCAACAGCACTTCTTTGGAACACAGTTCACCTGCTGTAACTGGTACCTCTCTCTAGGTTCATTGCCAAATCTGTCCTCCTTCTTACGTATGTAACTTTTTTGGTGTCTACACCTGCGTCCTGACTTTATGAGGAAAGCTGGTAAGGTGTGCAAAGCGTTGAGAACAGCACAATACTGTTTCAGTCACACCAAACGGAGCAAGTCACCTTCACGTTAAGTTGTTTAGCACCTCAGCCTTGCATTCACTGCAAGAATGCTGTTGGAAGATTCTAGCATTTCAACCTAAGTATGTGGGAAAAATTACATCTATAATGGTCCAGTAAAAGAAAAGAGAAAAAGATACTGCTGAGGGAAGAATTAAGTATACAGCATCAAGAAGCTTCTTGTATCTTTTAAACCTGAAATTACAAGTATGTGGTTAAACACTGGAAACAATGTTGGGATGATGAACTGGGAAACTGGATCAAAAAAATCATCCTAAAGTCTTTATGTCTTGGAAAGAGGAAAACAGTGATGCTGACACCCCTATACCCTGTAATAAAAGGCAGTAACTACTTAATTACTTTCTGCTCAAGCTCAATCAATTCCACTTGATGCTACAGAGGAAGAACAACAACAAAACATCCCTTGTTCCACTCTTTTTCCCAAGCAGCCCTATGTTAGTTAAGGCATCAACTTCCACAACACTTGGGTTTCTCAGAAGGACTATGACTGATCTCTGCACAGGGACATCACCAGAAGATGTAAAGGAACACTCCTGCTCTAGTAATTGTGCAGGGTCTGCAGCACCTGTCTGAGGTCAAGATCTGAGAAGAGTTGCCAGAGTAACTCAAAAGAAAAGAGGGCATTCCCCGGAGATGCTAGCAACAGAAGCACAAATCTTGTACTCCGAGGAGGGATAACTTTCCCTTCTTAGGGGGTGAGCACGTTTCTAGTCTTGCAGTCTCTATTGTTTGGCTACTTGCAGATGTAAGAATAGGGTGTAACAATTAGATAAAGAAATCTGAAAGATAACTGGAAAATTGATTATTTGATTTTAAAAGCAAAAAAACACTAATTGTGACAGATGATAAATTGTCCCTCTTTCTTGGAATTAAAAAAGGTATCCACCTGCAATATTCTGGGCTCCGTATGAGAGAACACAAAGTACAAAAAAACCTCCTAGAACTGTCATATATAGAAGATGACTGAAATAAATCAATTTTGGAAGAGTCACAAGGAGAAGAAATTCTTATGATATTCCTGAGATGAAAATGTGCTGATTTACATACAAAGCAGCAACAGTATGTGTGGGATGGGGGGAATTCACAAACAGGCTGACAGCGATACTGCTAATGCTGAGCACTGAAGCAGATCTGCAGAGGGACAGGAAGAACTTCTGGAGCAGTTACAAGCATTTAGAGCATCGAGCAGCAGGTTCTAAAGTGATCTAGCGCTGACTGTGAAAACTCCTAACCACAGCAGATGATCCATACAGAGACCATGGAGTGAGAAAGGTTGCTGTAGTACTTGATGTCACCTGTACAGAGAAAAAGCAATACCTACTAGTCAACACTAGTCAAATTAAGTGTTCTTCAGAGAGACAACACAGCATTATGTAGAATTAAGTCTTCATAATTTAGTCAAGTATGTAAATGACAGTATTAAACAAAAATTTTTGCTCACGCCTCCGAAATAACAAAAAAAAAAAAAGTGTTTTCACAGGGAGGTAATAAATACAAAATACATTTTAAACCACTCTTTAGAAGAACTGATCCATATATACACTGGTGCCTGATTAGATACTATTAGAATCCTCAGTCTTTGAGAAAACCAGATCTCTTTCCATTATGTAATTCTAATATTGCAGCAACATACTGGAGCAGCACGTAGACAACTTGTGAACACTGTCTGACTAAACACCAGGTAACTGCAGAAGACAACGAAGCCAGTTTCTCTACTGCTCCACTAAGTAGCCACATCCTCAAGACTTTTGACACTGACCACTCTGTTTAAGATTAAAGGAGAACATAAACGTGTCACAGACTAAGCACAGATGCTGTGCATCCCGTCAGCTTTCCACATTCTCTTAACTTGATGGTGGGAAGGAGCAGCAGTCTGGTGACTGACAGCCACACTCACTACCTTGTTTGTCTACACAGATTAAAGAAAGAGCGACCAGCTCCCTCCCTCCTCTTTGCCTTTTTTTTTTCTCCCCTTAAACCAGTATACACAGGCAGAGAACAAAGAGATTACTGTCTGCAGAGCAACTGTGGAAAGAGATGAACTTGTACATATATCCACAGCTGTGTGACACGGCACATCCTTACTGGTTAGAACAATGCTGTAACACAGATGTTGCAGTGCAGTACCATGGCATCACAATAATCAATGGCAACTTCCTCTGCTGTTTAATTTTACAGAAAGCTACTCCCCCTACACTTCCTCCTGAAAGTCACATCAACACCTGATAAAATTAAGAAGAAAGCCAGAATTTCCAAATGTGATTGGACTGTTCCTCATCTCTAATTGTGTTATTTGAGATCAGATCATGGACAGCATCATGGGGAGCAGTTGTGCAGGCACCTTCCACACAAGAAATAAACCACAATTTTATGGAAGATATGTCACAAAGACACTAATCTGAATTTTGGCAACCACAATAGACCTGAAAGAGAGTTTGTTCAACACTGTCTGAATGTAATTGCTGTTACACATAAAAAGTGTGGGAGTGGACACGCAATTTAGTTTTTCAAATATCTGAGGGCACAATTATTTCTGCCTGTTAACCTACAAATTACAGGATTTCTGTGGAAGAAAAGAGAAAAATCATACATATATATTTATATATATATAAAACAAGGCTAATGATTGTTTGATAGAAGGAGCTAATTTCAACATGAAAGAAATTCCATGGGAAGTAAAAGGGTAAGATTGACCTTACATTTTAAATATAAAAACATGACAATGCAGTTTTATTAGCCTGCTTCCAGAACACCTCTCTCACTGAACAACCTATCAGATATGAAAAAATAATAATTAAAAAAAAAAAAAGCTATCAAGAGCATAAGCGTGAAGGTGCTCCAAAGCAGACCTGCCTGCATGCCTGAAACGAGAGGTGAAGGTATTATGTCTCTACAGACCCTGAATCACTTCTCATGCTACAAACAATATAACGTCTCTGTTTAACCAGAAGTGCAATATTTACTCCAAATCTCTCTCCATCTGTCCTTGCAACATCTATGAATTGTGGTAGGATTGCAAGGCTCCGAGTCGGCACAGGCTTTGGTCAACTGTATCCATGTCCATCCAGTTAAATAGAAAACTGCATGACAAATGAGCACGGTGCAGTCAGTGGGGCTGCAGCAACGTAAACGGGAGCCAAATTTAACCCACCAAATTTAGCGTAATACTGCAATGATATTAAACAGGTCTTTAAAAACACCCTAAACAGTTGTACATTACAAATAATACTAAGTTCTAAAGAAGCTGTCATTTACCCATGCTTAACATAAAAAGTTAAGATACTACAGTATTTCCTGTTTTAAGTACAGAGAAGCACTGTCATAGGTAAAATTAGGACTTCTAACAGCAGTTATTCCTAGGTAAAAGTTAGTTGAGAAAGTCCTTGAAAAACCTCATAAATCTGAATGTAACTGTTACAGCTAGAAAGTCACAAGTATTTCTAAGTTCTTAAAAAGTGTTTTGGATCTTGTGACTAAAGTACTTATAATTTTTTCTATTTTCTTTAACACAATAGCATGTTACAAATCAGTAAGCGCAGAGAAACTGCATGAGTAAAATTCATTATTTATTTGGGCACAACTGCAGGAACTCCAACAGGGACTCAGGGAGCCTAACAGAACCGGCTCCTGTGGAAAGCACTACTCCTTCCCTCCAGAGTGGAGGCAGAGTGGTGGTACTGGACGCAGTGGACAAAGGGAAGAGAGAAACGTTTCTTCTGGGAAGTCAGAGGTGTTGGTCCCTGTTGGACCACGACAGTTTTTCTAGTGTACTGTGAAAAAGAATCAAAAAGACAACCACAACCTACCTCCAGCCCTCACCTAAATGTATTTTCTGTTTTTTTTTCACCCAGAGCACAGTGCCAGCTGTTGGAAACCAAGTAAAATATGCAGGACTGACCTACCCAGCTACCTTAATTTTAGATTCAGCTCCTGATCTGGCCATCCTAGAAGGACTTTGTTAAGGGGTAAGAGCAAATTACAAGTGGTTGTGTGCACTGCAAAGGAAAGCAATGGACCCACAGATTTGTAAATTTTAAGAGGCAAATACTGTTACAAAACAATAACCTTACTCAAAACAACATAACTGGTGTACAAGACTGATAAATATTCTGAAACGTTAAAATAAATAGCACAGAGTTGTAAAAAGAGTTGCATTTTCTATACTGCAGTACAGCACTCGAAAATACAAGCTTCTCAAATCACAACCTGCTATGTGCCACACAAGGAAATAAAAGCGGCCAGCTAACCTGCCTGTTAGGTACACGTTGAAAAAGTAGTTATGTGACAGACAGTCAAAGAAAGAGCACCACAAATGATATTTTATTGTAGAAATTATATATTTTTCTCATGTAAGTAATCTTAATAAAGTAGTAACAGGTTTAGCACCTATCAGTTAATAGCATTAACTATTATGTTAAGATATACCTTTCTCTGTTAAAGTTGCCATTTCAAAAAAGATAGACCTGGACTATACTGAAAGTCTATCGGTGCAGTCACCTGAGCAGTGACTTGCCAGGGGCTATGTTTTGAGGTATCCTTTTAGATCCACCTTTCAGTTTCTCACTTCTTTGAGGGAAGCTGCTGGTTTTTTCAATGGAACATTTTTATCTTGAAGTTTCCAATCTGTATATAAGTTAAACATGGGCATTTGCAGGGGAAGATTCAAGTAAAAATTACCCACTTCAATGATCGGAACATTTTAAGAGGTAAAGAGATCGCTCTGTAACTTACTAACTTTATGTACAAAAAATTGTTATTCACATGGGAGCGCTGAATGATAAATGATTTTTTCAATTTGCATTATGGAAACTAAAGCTGTCAACACTATCAGTGAAACCAATAAACTAATCTTGTGGTGTTGGACAAGGGTTTTCAGATAGCAAGTACACAGATGGAACAGCTAGAAAACATACAGTACTACTTACTGTAGGACAGCTGGCATTCTTTCTAATCTTCGGCTCACCAAAAATATACAAGTTTTAAAATGGAAATCTAAGGCACACAAAATACCATAATGATTTGATGTATACTGTATATTACATAGTCAAGAAGCATAAAACTGCTGGTACAAAACGATGGCATAATATTGTTTTTGTTTTATTATTATTTACAATCCCTTAATATCCTCTATTTGAACTAATATTAAGCTTTGAACTAAAATTTGCAGCATACCCGGTTTTTTACAAATTTTACTCAAAATAGGTAAGATACAAAGAATGGGTTCAATTCGGCCATCCTCTGCCATCAACACCTTTGTTAATTTTGACAGAAATCTGTAGAATTGAACCCAAGGTTGTTACATAGCGATTGCTACTTCAGACCTTGCTCCTGCAAACACCACGCGTGTACACACTTGCATGGGAGAACAGCCTCACCTCACGCATTTAAGTGTTTGTAGCACCAAGGTCCTAACTGGAACTATGCGTTAAAAATACCATATATGTACCGGCCGTACCGGAACTGTAACTATAGCGCTTACAGTTCAGCTTTTCACGGAAAAAGCACCTTGTCTAGGTTTTAAATAAAGCAGATCTAGATAATTCATATTCCTCTGTTACAGCACCACTACTTTATAATATTATCAAGTATATTAGTATGTTTTCGCACTGGAAAACTCCGACCTCGTTATACCTACAGGTTGCCCAGCCGGGGCGGACGCCGAGGCAGAACTATGGTACAGCTTCACCTCTGGGGCCTGGCCCTGCAGCTCTCAGTCACGAGAGGAGTCCTGGCTTGAGCGGTCCTCCCGGCTCGGACTGGCAGGTACGGCTACGCAGAGCTGTTCTCATGGAAGTAGTTGCAGGATGAGGTCAGTCCTTAGCTAACGTTGTCATTTGGTAATTAGTTTAAATAAATAAGTTTACAAAAGAAATACATAGGAGAGGAGAATCAGAAGAAAGAGTGGGATGCTACAGTATTTGAAAGCAATGGAGTGTCTGTTTTTCCTCTGGTTTAGCAAATAGTAATTTCATATGTCACTTTTTCAACAGAAACGGAGAACATAAATTTCATGTTTGGAAGGAAGAATACAACCCTTTCTACATGAAATGTATAAATCACTTTAAAAATTTACAAAAGAATTTGTAAAAAAACTGAACTTAGAAATCTGGTGAATATTACAGATGGATTATTCTTAATTAAAATTTTGCTGTTAAATATTAGAAATTTCTTACTTTTCCAAGATTTCCTTTGTATTTTCCCCAAATTTTCTTTTTTTTTTCTAGAATAGAATAAGGCAACTCTAGGGGGTATTCTTTTTATCCCAAAACAACCCTACCCCTGAGGCATTAGGAACATTTGGTTGTCATGTTACCTTCTAATGCTCCAAATGAATGAGACTTATGCATTTATTGCTCAAAGAAATCATAACAAATGCTGCCTTTAAAAAACCAAATAATATTAATAACTCCCCATAGCAACACACATCTTGACAAGATGTCTCCTAATTTCATGTTTGTACACTCTCTTGAAAATAATAAAATGTTTCTGTATTTTATAACTTGTTTATATGCAACATAAAATCTTCAATGAAAAAGGGCAAGTCTAAAAACAATCACATATGCTATGAGCATACATACTGCAGCTGTAACAATATGGAACTCTACACAGCAAGAATAAAATGATTTCTTCTGTAGAGTATGCACAAACCTTAGACAATATGATCCTTATACTATACTATTTCAAGTTAATTTTAAAAATAGAAAGTGCTTTTAAAATATATATTTACAGCTTAAAAACAACTTCCAGCCATCATTACCAATAATTTCATTTCGTACATAATGACAAATCTAGAGAAAAAAATTCATTGGTTTTCTAAAAGATTTATCTGTAATTTGGACTATATAGCAATGGTTGGAAGTTGTTAAAGCAATGGCACCATGAAGTAATAATTCAGCTTATTTATTTTTAACTGTTTGATGTGGTTAAGCACCAAGAGCTGTGTAGAGCTATTACTGTATAACTTGATTTAACACCGTAAAATGTGAACCTGTTAAAATCCCTATAAATGATTTTTTGTAGTAAACAGATTTGATTTAAAGCACCAAAATATAAATTCCTAAAGGTAATAAACTGAATGATTCAATCAAGGTTAATAACCTAAACAAAATCTTTTTTAGAATGTATTAAAACTATACAACTTTTTTTTTGCTTAAAATGTGCTTGAGCACCACCAAATGTTAAAGTCACAGTTTAAGAAGAAATCCCCCCCCCCGCGTTTTTTTACCTCAGCCTTAAAATGGTTGAGATGAGCAATTAGTAAACGACACGAGACTTGTTCTTTAACAGCACCTTAAAGAAACACTGTGTAACACTGCACCAAGAGGAGGCATTTGATCCTAAAACCTATGCCCAATGGTTGTAAGGCCCTGCAACTCGTGTAAGGGCATAAGAAGATACTGTTATTACGTTATCCTTAGTTACTGTTAATGCTCTGCGTGATGGAATTTGGTTGAACTCATTGTCTTCATAAAAAATATCTCTGTTTTCACTTGTTTGTTTTGTTTTCCTGCTGCTAGAGTTCAGTTCAGTATTCTCTGTTCCTAATTTTTCTGCTTCTTTTTCTTTCTCTTTTGCCCTCTCGGCCATCTTTGCCTCCCACATGGCTAAACCATGTTTTGGCTCATTTAAATTTTTGTGCTGGTAGAAAACTAGAGAAATTCTTGTGGGATGATTGCGGTTGGGTTTTTTAATAGGTGTGGTAGCGTGGAGTTCCCGTCTCGCACATTCAATTAAGATAGAACCATGAGAAGGTGCCACAGCAACCCCGCCAATGTCATCATCCAAAAAATTGTGCTCGCTGTCTGACCACATTTCCTCAGCCTTTTCCTCAGAGTCAGTCGGTTGTCCCAGTGCACTGGTTTGCTTTTCATCGACACAGTCAATATCGCACATCTGTTCTCGATGGGAGCTGCCCTTTTCCACCGGGCACCCATGGGAACAGCCAGCTTCGGTTCCGACTGCATCCTTTGCTGGAGAGCTTAACGGTACTGACAAATCACAAGAGCTGATCATCTGTGAAGAAGGAGAGTTGTCTAACTGAAGCTGACAATTCTGTTTGTCTGGCTGATGTTCAAGTATAGTGGGCAGGGGGTCTTTATGGGCTGGGGGGCCTGGAGCAGTGACCTCTGGAAGAATTGGTGGCACACCATTCATCTTATCATTCAGCAAAATTCCAGTATAATCTTTGACTGACATATCAAAGTTCTTACAATTAACATAAGGTGTCATGTGAGGTTGCTTACTACTGCATTCAAAATACCCGTAGGGAACTGAAAAATCTTGTTGAATATTAGTCACTGCTGTTATGCCAGGCTTATGTGCTAAAGATGAATAAGGATGTAAACTATCCACCTTAAAAGGAGAGGAAGTCGTATACTGTTTTAATAAAGAGCAATTTTTAGTAGTGTTTGAAGTATGTTTCACGGCATAGAGGTGATCAGAAGTCTCCGTTTTTATTCCAGGTTTTAAAGCATCTGTTTTGTTCCCTGAAAAAAAAAAAAAAACAGACCAAAGTGTAAGTACTTTTCCTCACTTAGTTAATAAAATGTACCTTTTATAATATTTTCATAGCTGCTTTCTAATATGGAAGACACACATAATGACTACATTTTTTTCAAAATGGTTATTTTTTTTTTAGCTTTTTAGGAATATCTCTATGACTGCAAGTACACACATAATAACCTTCCTTAAGTGACACATTAACCTTTTCCAGTCAGACTGCTGGCATATAAAATAGAAAGGTATTTCACAGAGGGATGAATAAAATACACAGATAAAATTAAATAATGACTCGGTCCCGATTCACACAGCCCAATTCTACACAAGTGCTTCCCAGCAGCTGACTGCTGGCCTTCAGCACTGCCCAGGCTAGCAGGAAGCACTTTGTAAAAGTTTTTACATAAATGACGAAATTTAATCTGTCTGAAATTAAGCCTGTGAAACATTAAAAATTCTTGGCTGCCTTAGCCCCGTATTATGATCAAAGGAAAAAGTGTGTTCATAGATCTTTGTCCACTGTAGCAAAACATTACTGAATTATGATGACTTGTACATTATCAAGTAACTACTCAGAAATTTTCTTAAAAAAAATCTGGCAACATACTCCAGGTAAATGCATCCTTACAAAGTTGCATCATGTGATGTGTCTGTCTTCCACTTAATTGCCACATATTAATTATTTCAGATCCTTATGGAGACATAGTTGTTCAATTTATGTCAGCACCCTAATCGATTTCTACTCCTGGCACCCTGCAGTTGTGCTTGTTTGTGGTACAGTCTCCTCAAATGGCTCATTCTCATCATGGATAAATTCAATCCAGAGTACACTGGAGTAATGGGAAAGAATTCCATCAACTTCGATGGGCTTTGCATCATGCCCTGAAATTGCTTTACACATGTTTTGCTGGCAAACTGGATCCCCACAGGGAGCTCTCGCACATTCTCATAAAAGACCATCTCTGCCAGTGTTTCTTCTCTGTTCCATAAATACACAGAATGTTTAATTGCTTTACTGAATATAAAACTATTATTTCTTCTGTTTTCTAATAATTACAAATAGTGATGGATTAAAAAACCATTCTTTCAGTAGGAATGCAAAAAAGACAAAGTGGCATAGATTATGGACACAATCATTAGTGTGCAAATACCAAAGTTGTGGAGGGACATAAGGAAACTGCACTAACTCTTTAAAAACCTTTTCTATGAAATCAAACTCAGCATTTCACCCCAGACCAATGCCTTCCTCCAAAAGATGTGAAACACTGCACTTTCCATTGTCTCTGAAGAGAGACCTACATTCTCTGAAAATAAGTTTTAGCAACACACAGCACTCAAAATGGCCACAGCTCCAGCAAATTCTCCACCTCTTGCCAGAAGCTCCTTGCTCTGCAGGGTGAAGTAGCAGAGATTAAGAGAAGTTAATTCAAATATATGAGTAGAGGGAAATCAGTAATGGTTCAGATGAGGTGGCACTGCTCCCCAGGAATACCCCTGTTCAGAGTCTGGGGTGCCTCCACTGGGAACCCTTGGCTGAAGTACTACTCTGCTGTAGCCAGCTGAGAAACTGTCTCTAAGTTGGGGGTTCATCTCCTGTTCTATTCCACACGGGCTAAGAAGAATTGCTGGTATTTATGGAGACAAAAATCGAAGCGTGCCTATTTGTAACTACAATGTCATGTACAGGTAGGCAGTTCATAACTCTACTTCAGTGTTTCAAAACAACTTTCCAGTGAGATCAGACAATTTCAGAATTACTTCCCAAACCAGAACCCTCTACTGCTTCCAGGAGTTCTAGTCCACCCCGAGCACGATGGAAGTTTCTAATCATTGCTTTGGAATTGTTGTTGGATATCGTCCTCAGCCTGACGGAGTCCTTTTCTATTCATTTAAAAGCCTGGACTGTGTCTCCCGAACTTGCATGTAGATTAACTGAACATCTGCCTAATTTCCCAGGAGCGTCAGGAATACCACTTTTCTTGTTCTTATTCCATCTCACTATATGCAATGTCTGCTGGCTGCCCTGACTCCTCTACTGAGACATATCAGGGTCCTGAGTGCAAATTATGAAAGCATGTCAAACGGATTCCCCCCTGCCCTAAAATGCAGACGTTCCTCTAAATACATTTAACTATTATTCCTCCTCTTAAATCTACTACATATATCTGGATGTCTGTCATGAAATAAAATTAAAAATTTTAGCAGATAAAAGGCTATGCTTTAATTCCTTTTATTTATTTTCCCCCTCTAATCACAGAATCTCAGTCCATGGCTTCCTCTACCTCGTCCTTCTTTTCTACTTCTCATTACTGCAAAGTCCCAGAGAAAAGTTCTAGCCTCTGAAGTACCAGTCCAAAATCTGACCCCAGGTACATGAACAGAAATCAAAAGCACCTCCACACAGCTCAGTAAAGTCATGATTCTGTGTTGCGCAAACACGTATTGTGGCAGAAGACTCTGGCCAAAGTAATCTCCTTGTAACAGAACAAAGAGGGCAGAGCTTTTACATACCTGCTGACAGATTCCCCCACTCTCTGGTCCTTGCTAATAATATTTCAAGGAACAATTTGAGAAGCACTGTCTTAGATAAAACCTGGGGTTCTTTTGAAAACCTCCTGCTTTGCAGCAATATCTGTGCCATTAACGGGAAATTATCAACTCAGGTTCTGAGAAAGCCTTTCTCTTTCACAGGAAATGGATTACATAGATCTTGTACTTTCAAATGCCAGAATTTTGAACTGCGTCCAGTTCTGGAGCCCCCAGCACAAGAGAGACTTGGACCAGTTAGAACGCATCCAGAAGAGGTCACAAGAATGGTCCGAGGGCTGGAGCACCTCTGCTGTGGGGACAGGCTGAGAGAGTTGGGGCTGTTCAGCCTGGAGAAGAGACGACTCCGGGGAGATCTTATAGCGGCCTTCCAGTACCTGAAGGGGCTACAGGAAGGCTGGGGAAGGACTTTTCGTAAGGGCAGTTAATGACAGGACAAGGGGGAATGGCTTTAAGCTGAAAGAGGGCAGGTTTAGATTAGATAACAAGAAGAAATTCTTCGCTGTGAGGGTGGTCAGGCACTGGAACAGGTTGCCCAAGGAAGTTGTGGAAGCCCCCTCCCTGGCAGTGTTTAAGGCCAGGCTGGATGAGGCTTTGAGCAACCTGGTCTAGTGGAAGGTGTCCCTGCTCATGGCAGAGAGGTTGGAACTGGATGATCTTTAAGGTCCCTTCCAAGCCAAACTGTTCTATGATTCTATGAAATCATGTCTGCTATTTAGATAAACATTCCCACATCAGTATTTCAAGATGATCTTACTGCCATTATTTGTTAGAATAAGGGAACTTGGAAATATTTCACTGCTGCCAACACGGCATCACAAACTTACTTTTGGGTTATCACCTACTTTTTCACCTGTACCAAGAGAGAATATGGACTACAATGATGTGCTCATTTGCCCCTAAGATGTAGAATATGCAAGTATTTCATAAAACTGAGTATTAGGAGCTTTTCTGTACCCTCTGACAGGCAAGAGGCAACAAAGTATCAGAAAACATTGTCAGAATTCAATAAGCACCACTCACCTAAACAATGCAAAGTGTTGCCAAGATTTTCCGGGACTTCAGTTTTCACCTTTACGGGTGTTGAATATTTTTTATCTATTAATGGCTGCTTTTCAGTCGAGATCCTCCTTGTGTCTGGTTTCTTTTTCTTTGTGGCTCTGAGAGGCTCCGCTAACATTCGTACTTCTCTGGGGAAAGCTGTGAGCACCTGTATGGCTCCGGCTTTTATCTTAGCTTCCAGTCCCTCTTCGGTGCCGAATTCATCTGTTTGTGAAATTTTGTAAAGAGGTAACACATGGAGCTGTTCATCATTTGGAATCACCCCCACTCTCCGGTTATCTTCCTTTGTTAACGTACAGACCTGGCAAGAACAGAAACATTTACAAATACAACTACATGCATAAAAGAGAAGTTGTTTAAATTTTTAAGCAGTCATCCTAGACTTCATTGGTTTCTTACATTTGATGGCCTCAATGCTATGGGTCTTTCAAAGGGAAACATCTGACAAATATTTTATTTGATTTGCGATGATGCAGAAAATCATTGGTACTTGAAGAATAAGCCCAAAACACATGTCCTAGACATGTCCAGGAAAAATGAAACTTTGGCTCAACTCACACTATCCACAAATATATGCCAACTTTGGTAAATAATCTGAGCTGGAGATATACTGTAAATTCCTAAGCATTCAGAATTTTTTTGTATGTTTGTTTGTTTTGATTTTATACATATTTGATGTTCAGATTCATTTTTAAGGACTAAAAAATACAAAAAAAAGAAAATATTATTTTTGGACTGAACAAGAATTTTTTATGACATGGAACTGGTTTTGATTTTTGCTTTGGCTGGCAAATGAAAAAACCCAAACAGCTACTCGATACTGGTCTACATCTTTAGCAAATCTCAGCTCTTAACTCCCCCCCTCTCTCTTTACACACACTGTCTTCAATTAACACCCTTCCCCGACTCTGACTGCCTGCTACAATGAAGCCTCAAGACCCAGCAAATGTTTGGTCTCTCTTAGGCCACTGACCTAATTTCTCTTATTAAGTTATGTGTTGCGAGATACTGGAGCCGAGAGCAGAATGCTGGTTAGATCCAGTTTGATAAGGGCACATCTGAAATGTGGATAAATATTGAAACTTATTGCCACAGTTTTCTTACTAGAATTTTTCCAAAGTACTGCTGAGCCTTTGCTCTTCTAGAGTTCTGGCCATCATTAATATTAACCCTTCACCTTAAAAGGCGTGCTAACAGCAGCAGTAGGCTTGCTGGTTTCATCTGTGCTTTCCAAGGGATGGTGACAGTTTTACACGTGTGAGCAAGCGTGTGAACAGTCACGCCATTTATAGCTTTATTGATTACATTCATAAGAGGCTGCTGACTTTCACAACAATGTACGACATTACTAGAAAGCCATGTGTTAATATCATGGCTTAGTTAAGCTGCTATTTCACAAGGAGTTACTAACTACACACATACAGGAATTTGAGTGCCATCCAAGGATGAGATGATACCCCCTAAATGGAAACGTTATCATTCCATCACTGTGTCGGCTGAATGTGATGCCTATCGCAAACAGTTAATCCAATTTCCCAGAATCTTGTCACCATGCCTAACATTCCAGGGAAGAAAAATAATATTATTATTTAGGGGGCAAAAAGCCAAACTTTAAAAAAAATTTATTTTATAGCACAGCTTTCACATAAAGGCATCACACAATTATTTCCAGAATAATAAAATTACAGAGTCACAAACTAAAAATCCTAAATCAATAAGGTGGTGGTTAGGGCTTTATAAATAGCTATATGCAAAGCTTGACAGTTGCAGAGCAGCAAAAGGAGAAAATCTGAGGGGCACAGACAAAGGAGAAGAGCTTTTCAGGTGGCATTTTGAAAGGATCGAGAGAAGGGCTCTTAAGAAGGCAAAGTGAAGGGGCAATTAGAAGCTGATGAGTAGCGCTCACTGAGGTGCTTGCTCCATGCGTACTTACCTCCACTGGGCAGCCTCTGGACTACGAGGAAGATTTAGAAAAAACAACAAGTTGTTCCATGAGCAGCAAATGATGCCTGGTTCCCTACTGACTCCTCCATCCCCGCGCTCCCGCACGCCCAACCCCAGCACCGTTATCCCTGCTCCCTTTCGTGCCCCGCTACCACCTCCGCTGGGCACCAGCCAGCAGAAGCAGGGCCCGGCTGAAGCTCGGTGCCTCCCGGCTCCCAGGCCAGCAGGTGCACACGGATTAACCTAGGGCTGTGGCTGTGAGGACCCTGCCGTCTCCTCAACGGAGGAGCTAACCTGGATCTGTCTTCCAGACTCAACAGGGAAATTTCACAACTTGGAACAAGAACTTAACACCTCCAAAGACAATTCCATTTCTGCAAAGTTCAGTGAAACCTGGTTGAAATTTGCCAGCAGAATCCAAGTTATTCAGGAAGGGTGAAAGAAGGCAGGACATACAGAGAGTACAATTACATCCAATTCATGTTCTTAGAAAGCCCAGCACATCCTCCCCTTCTCAATTAGTAACAAAAGCACTAATAAAATAAGCATGGAGGGGCCTAGCTCCCACTTGTTCTCATCAGAAATGGAATGATACTCACTTGTCTTAAAACATTCTGTCTGACCTGTACGTATCTGGACTCACACACTAGTCTGAAAAATGTCCAAATCTTGAAGATTCAATCCATAATCTTGCTTATTTTGAAAAACTGAGACCCTCGTCCAATTTAAAGTTCTAAATTTTCACGCATTTCACGAGACACTTACACGGAAAACTGATCTTGTGCATTTATTATATTTGTTATTTTCCATAAAAATATTTACTGTTAAAAATGTATTAATTACCTTTCATCTGACAATTAGGCAAAGGTAGATTAGCTCTACTTTTTCACAATGCTTGGCCCAGGGGGAAGCATACAAGCAGAGGCAAGAATCAAAGCTCGTATTGGTTGAAAGAAAACTCTCTTTAAGCAAAAATGAGTATTTGTCACTATCCCAAAGCCAACACCCTCTTCAGAACAAGAAAGCTAAAGAATTGTTTTGAGAAACCAAGAAGATAAGGGCTACAGTATATTGGCAGAACTATGTTGGAAATATAGTCAACTCCAACACACACAATATATTAAATGAGTTAAAAATATATACAGTTAAGAAATTAACATATATTAAAAATTTTGTTAAAAAACTTGAAGACCAGTGCACCTACAGCCTAAATACACAACAGCAAGTTTTATGTATGTACAATTTCAAGGTCAGTGTCCCTAATAAGATATTTTACTATAAAAGCAAAGACACAATAGCAAGTGGATAGTTGCAAAATTAATGTTACAGGGAAGACAGTTTTAAATTAAGGCCTTAGAGATAAGCTAGCAATTTACAGCTGAAGTAATCTACCAAATCAGAAACATCCATTTTAAAAGCCAGTCTAATATGCAAATCTGTGCAAAATATTCCATTAAGAAACAGAGAAGCTATTGCTGAGAAGTTAAAAACAGCATTTTCCATTGGTGCTGATACTGTGCTGCAAACTGACCAGAATTAAAGCTGACCATGAGAAAGTCATGGACTCTGTTAAAGCCCATTTACACAGTGAAGCTGCATATCCTGCTACTCTAAATACTTTTTCCAGAACATGCAGCTAAATCATCCAGGATGCTCAAAAGCCAAACAAAATGCTGGCCAAGTGGTTTGTTTAGGTTTCCAGTGTGCTTGGTGATCAAAACCATTACCTGTTCTGGGTTTAGTGATGTCATGGTAAATCTTGCATATTCGTAAAACTTTTTTGTTGTTGTTTTTTTAAAACTTAAAATACACCCATGAACTCTATGAAATTCTCTCCAGAGATCTCCAAAGAAACATCTGTAGCCACACAGCTCCCAGTGCATTATTCTGGGACTCTTTGATCTGCCTTTGCCCTCTTGAACTTCACATGTAGAAATGATGTAGCCTTTTCCACTGCGTCATGAGAACAGATGTTTTAAATTCAAGTTTCAGCAAAGCAGCCAAACAGCCATTCTAAACTAGAAAGATGGAATCAAGCTTCCTACACTCATCTTGCCTTTGCAGATGGAAAGCAGTGGGTGCCATTTGGGACTCTGAGGTGCTGCATCATCACTGCTTACCAAATACGAACAACATTGCTTTTCCTTTACAGCTGAGACAAACTGTGTCATTTTATTTCCCTGTTGTACCCTGAGTAAGGGTGCATAAGTCTGAGAGTCAGAGAAAGGAATGCCAAATGTTTTCCATTTGACCACTCTATACACACATAGGAAGTGTCATCAGACAGCATTTCTGTACCGTATGCTGCAACACGGGTATGGGGCACAAATAAAGTTATGGGTGTTTGAGGTTTGTAAGGCAGTGCAAATCATTGTCATTCTGTTTATTACCACATTATCAGAAAATAATCATCTATGTGAAAGCAGTCACCTCAGTTAGATGTATTACTTGCACAAGTGACAAAATATGTCACAGTTATGTAAATGACTCCTCTATCATTATTAAGAGTGACCTGTAAGAAATCACAGTGTATTTTAACTAAGTAGGTAGCCAAAGCAGCTTCTGGAACTTGATGGGAATGTAGGAGGAGACCAGACAGATGCTACAAACACAAGTAGTAATTTAATTTTGTGTTCTTACCAGTAGTTTTCCCATGTTATCGCCAGATTAGGTTGTAAGCTAGAATTAACCACCCTAATTTTGATCGTCATCAAACAAATCTAGATTGAAGAAAGCCCCACGTGTCCTATAACCCTGTTTGCAAAACAACAAAATTCTTTGCTTTAGGTTTCCAGCATGTACCACTGTAACTATAGACCTAGACTGACTCATAGACAACAGACGCGATGCGTCCTAGGAATCGCACCCACATCTTCTCACTGTGAAGGCTGTATATAGATCACCAGGTAACTGAACTCTAATTCTCCTTCCAAATGCCCCAGTTCAAGCATATATAAACTGAGTGTTAACACTTGCAACTGTTTCCTATTCATATATAATCCTTTGTCGCAAGTATTAAAATAAACAGATATCAAACCTAAATAAAGAGAATATCAGGTATGCAATAGATATTTGTATGGGTGAGCTATCTGATGAAAATCAGATTTGATGGCATCATTTTTGGCAGTTATGATGATTTGATAATGGTCTGTAAGACTTACAAAATTTGGCAGAACTTGATAGAAAGACAATTTTAAGTTCTGGCCTACATAATGAGATATCTTACACAGCTCAGTTTTCCGTGCTGCTTAGATTTGGAATTAATTACAAACACACGAGGTACAATCCACAGAAAGAAAATATTAACACTAGCAAGCATAATCTGAAGCTGAAATAACATCAGCTGATTAGAGATAAACACATGTTTGTAGAACTATTCCTCAATAAATTCCTTAAGAAAAAAAAAAAAAAAAAGGGCTAATTACCCTTCCAGCCACAACTTAGGACTTTCCTGGGATCCAGCATGGCAGAATGAGTAAGCAGGCTCAGTTTTCATTTCATTTTGTCTTTCAGCTAAGAAGCAACACAGCACTTAACAAAATGTTACTTTAAGAATACCTAAATTTTAATTAAAAAGTATACCATGCAGTTTGTCATGAAAAGGAAGTCTCATTTTCAGATTTGGGATCTTTAAGAGGTTTGAATTCCTATGCTTCAGAAGCTTTCAAGTGACTGTACTTACATGAGTTTACTCATAGCATTTTTACTACTATTTTCCAAAGTATGCTTCCAGCATTTTCTTATAGAATATCTGCATATAAGTGGCATTCAATGCTAGGCAAAGATAGCAGTCTGTTCAGGACTGGCATTCCTGGTGAATCCCAAGACCTGCTTCCATATGCTAAAGTAATGGACATTTGCCAAACATAAAAGCACAGAATTAATATTAAACAATTGCTCCAGTAATTTCATTGACAGCACATACAAATGCTAAATGTTAAGTATATGTGTAAATGCAATGTTTTATTGAATCACAGCAATATAATAATTCAATTTTCATTTCCAAATTTTAAAATAGACTGTTTCTAGAGTAGGCAGACATTTTAGATTTCTTTTTCCAGATATGCATCCTTTGATAGAGAAATTATTCTTGAGTGTTACCTCCACTGATGTACAAGAAGTCATTCTAGCTATTTAGAGTTCTCTTATGCTCCAACTACTACAAAAACAGATTGTCAGTTTTATTTTATTTTATCTTTTTTCTTTTGAGATTGTCTTTCTTCCAGACTATCATCTCAATTTCTAAAAGATCACTTAACTGAGTAATTCCCAACTGATTTTCTCACTAGAAGTCCAGCAAGGTATTTGGTACAGTGACCACACCACTCTTCATACTGAGATTTAAAAACCGTAATAGTCGCCCAACTCCACTGTGATACCATACTCTCTACTTTCTGACTAGTAACCGTACTAACGTGAAGCCGTTAGTGCAAGAAAAAGTAAATTTGATGGGAATTGAGCCTGAGGGAGGTAAATTAATAATGAATCAGTTTGGTTTAGCTCTTCCTCTACAGAAGTTGGTAGAACTCCTTAGATAATTACTTGTTAGATAATTATTTGCCTTTGAACATCACACCTCTACTGTGAATAGCTTATCTGTCCTGTGGCCAGTCCTCTCCAAAGGGCCTGACTGTCTCAAAAGAAGGTATTTTGTGGGAAGGATCACTCCCATGTCCTTCTTTATCTGTTCTGTAATAAGATGAACTTATATCCTCTGTAGACCAGTGACAGATATATGCAAATAACGTGGGAATTTATAAATGGCAACAGGCAGTTAATTTCATAATACCTTAAAAACCTTCATGCAAATGCTCCCACTCAATCAAGCAGCATTTTAAAGCACACAGTAATCACAACAGTAAACGGTACGAATGAGAAAGCGCTATGTACGTACCACAGTGCTTCCATTGTGCATGTTGTGTGTGTCCTTATGGGCATGGGCACAGAAATCTATGCAAGCTGTTACACCAGAGAAAGGCCTACCGTCCTTGGATCCAAGCCGACAGTCTGGGCCCATGTGTTCATTTTCCACCTGAAAGTAAAAATAAACTACAGGTACTTGGGACTGAAAGTGAGCAACCTGGAAGCCCACAAGCCACAACCGCACTTGTGATGGAACAAATACAGTCAGTAAGAACAATCGCAAAGCATCTGTTTTCCTATGAAACATGCAACTTTG
Organism: Caprimulgus europaeus; assembly: GCA_907165065.1. The sequence goes on along the minus strand of OU015529.1, from coordinate 36,523,868 downwards.
AGGACTGGATGTCAACAAGATAATCAGCTCGGCCAGAGTCAAAAGGTCTTTAAATAATACGAACTTTTCATTTAGAGTATTATCTTTAAGCCTTTTATGTGTGCACAGCTCAGGGCATAATTAACCATCAGCTGAAATAAAGGTGCGATATTTTAAAACTAGCCTAAAGAAGGAACAGTTGTAAGCAAGCAAGGGGATTCACCACACCTGCAAGGTCTGTGGCTTCTACCCATGAACATACTTTGGGGTTTCATCTTGTTTTCAAATTATGCTGCCTGTTCAGAGCTAAACTAGTTGAATGTCACAGACCTACCTGGTTCTGGAAAGCTTCAGGAGCAAGCTTTTTATAAACCGGAGCCACATCAGTAGCTAAAGTTTGCAAATTATTTTCAAGAAGTTCCTCCTGCAGAGAAAGGCAACATTGAGAGTGCTGTAATTTGCTTTAAAAGAATCTAATCCAGTTTAGAGATGGCTGAAAAGTCAGCAAAGCTAAGAAAGTCCACCTCTACCTCTATTTTATTCATCTGACTTCTGTTCTGCTGCCTTTTGTCACCAGCCATACATAAATAAGCCTACTTTTCCACGACTGAAACACTAAAATTGTTAAATATAAGTCAACCAAATTAACAATGGAGGATGTCTGCTAGGGCAAAGAAACCCAACACACACGGAACCAATTTCTGCATCATTTCCCCTCTTCCAATACATACAGTCAAGGAATGAGGTATGTTGCATATAAAATAGAGAAGTAATATCTAGGAGAGCAAAATCATACCACATGCTGAGTGGAGATGGAACCCCAGGTCTTCTTTTAGTGTTTTGCTTATGGGGGCCTTAATTTATGTTGATACAACCCAGCTAAGAGAGTCCTAGGTTTCCACCTTCTTTTTCTTTTAATCGCATGAGTAAATCCCAACAGCACTTAACATTAATTTCAGCTCTTAGGGAAAGAGTTATGTTTCTAACATTGCAACAGAACTCTTGCCAGTAACATTTGCTAAATATTTTGTTCTTTGGAGGTGCAAAACTCAGGACCTTATGGAAATATCTACTAGATTAGGCAGTAATATTCCTTTCCTTGGGGTAAGCCATATAAACATGGAACTAGCTAGGCGGGCATCTATGGCAATGTAACATTTAAGTTCTTATTTATAGAAACAATCCCTAAACTCTTTTCCCAAATTTTTTCTTTCCCAGGAAAATCACCAACCAACTGGGGAAGAAAAGGGTAGTGACATACTCCCTACTTTGTTTTCCTCCAGTGACCAGGCTTTGAAAGGAAACTGTAGCTTCAGCTTTGCATACTGTATAGTGGCAACAAAAAATTTTTGTTTAAAAAAAAACAAAAACACAAACAACACTTATCACCATACATTGTAAACACCAATGAATATAAACATATAAGGATACTTCCACATTTTTCAGTGTAATGTTACATTACAAAATGATGCTGTATTTTTAACTCTTACTGTAGCCAGTTTATCAACAGTTGATTGCTATCACAAGTTTTTCTGAACTGCACTGAAGATAACACATCCTTAATTATCTATCCTATGTACTATTCTTACCTAGGTGTATTACACCCTTAACCTCATCTCACTCCATCCAGTGCCTCAAATGATCCAAATCTCTCTGGATTTCGAACTATCTTCTTAATTTGCTCTACCTCCTAGATTTATGTCATCTGCAAAATCATCAATATCCAGTATTTAGCTAAAAGTAGTATCTGCTAGAAGAGTTAATGACAAAACCAAATGAAGAGAAAAATTATTTACCAGTAATTGCACTTCTCTGAGGTGCACTGACAGTGCCCAAGCACCACCGCTGCCTACAGCTGGAGGGTTTTGCACAGTGGCAGCCTAAGGGCGCACACGTTTCTTTTGCAGGCAAACACACTTGCGGAGTAGCTGTCTGCCGTGCAACCCTCATCCACTCTTAACTGCAGAATCCAAAGAGGCTTTAAAACAACTTCCATGGAAAAGGGAAAATAAGGGAATGCGCTTTTAGATCACATCGCTAGAAAATGTCCTGGTTAAGTAATCTTCTCTAAGATAAACACAGGCAACTGGTTTTACACTGTGGCAGAAGGCAATCTCCTCCCAAAACCTGCCGGTTACCTGTCAAGTGATCAGGCCATGCCAGACAGCTCTCATAGGAGGGGTATCTTTTCTAGATGCTGCTGTGAATGCTGTTATGCTTGACTAGGTATCTGAATGGAGCTCAGGGTGGCCATCTCCCAGACTCCAAGGAAGTGATACCACTAACAGAGCTTGAAGTCTCACAGAGCGTATTCTGATCAAAGATAGATCTATTTGAGCTCTCTCAGAGATCTGTCACAGCCTAAGATTTCAGTAGACAGTACATATGAAGGTCACTGCTTTTGTTGAGTCCCCAGCTACTGTTATTAAGAACATTAGAAACCTACAGAGAAAACACATGCACAGAATGCTCCATATACAGCATTATGCAGGGAGAGAAAATAAAAAAAAAAAAAAAAAGGTCATAGAGACTAAAAAGGTACAAAGGAGAAGGAGCAGGATTCCTAAAACGAAGAAATGCCCAATAAGCATGTTTTTTTATTAACTGGAAAACTATAAAACAAACTCCCTCTTAGACAAGCAGGGCTACTTTCAGCTTGTACTGCCTTAGGCATGTGTTCAGTGAGAAGTGCAGAAGGGCTGTGTGTGCTCTGTGCTGCTGAGGCAGAAATCCCCCACTTTAAGCACTAGTGAAGTTAGTGAAGACCCACAGTGTGAGCAGACAGCACAACTCAGGAGACTGAGGGTTTTGCATTCATGCACATATGCATAAAAGATGCTTCATCAACTCTTTCAAGAAAAAATTAGGACTTGGGAGGAATATTTAGCTCTAGTGAACCAAATTATATCTCTCTCTTACAAGAAACAAAGTTTCACATGGTGCATACACACGTGTGTACATTACACTTTAAAAAATGCAATAATACCTCTGCTACTCTCTGGATTTCAACCAGCTAGGTCTTTCCTGTAGCTAGCAGCAGAGAAGCCAAGAAAATTGTTGGCAGGGTAACCCAAACAGAGAACTAGGTAACTGACTGCCCTATAGTCTATGTCTCTCAAAGCACGCCAGATGTGATAGTATAAACATGACTTTCATCTAGGAGTTGCACAGGGAAGTGGGGTTAGAGACATCTACAGTCAGAATAAAAGGCACTTCAGAGTTACCCTGAAAAACACAGCAGAATATAGTGCACCAGGAAGCAGTTAACAGTTTACAAAACCTTTATCCCTTCTTCATGAAAGTATTTCCAATGTAAAAAAGCAATTTGGTTAGTTTGGTTTTGTTTTGGTTTTTTTTAGAGGTTTGTTACTTCACAGAATCCATCACTGTATTCTCCCTGCTATTTCAGCTTTATGTCATCACTAACATAAGCAGAAATTACAGTATCATTTCACTGCATCATATTTAGTGTACTCATTCCTTCACAAGTGTTTAAAAAACATGTTGTCCACAGAAAAAAAAAGTTTATTCTAGGTGGCAGACAGAAGACCAGGTTGTCAGCTGGTCAGACAGCAGTGTGAAAGCAGTGTACCCAAGGTACAAAATTCTCTGACAAGGCAAAAGGACTGAATCTCTGAGGTGCAGCCTTTGGTGCTTAGAAAAAACCTTCAGCTGTACTTTGAACTTACAAAGAATTAACATTTGATACAGTTACACAGTGGAGCTAAATAGGTATACAGCAAAAAAAAAAAAAAAGGCAGTAAAAAGCATTTAAAGATAATTTTAGGGTATTTAAATACATAGTAAATGACACTGAGTTTTCATACAATGGAAAAATTATAAATACTACAGTTGCAAAACATTTAGTTGTGTGTCTGTGCGATAAGCTACGCACAGACGTGAGAGAGAGAAGGGGCAGATATCTGTAGATTTCATTTTCTAGTTCTGAAAATCATCAGAATAAGCATTTGGAGGAAAAGAAAACAATAAACCAAATAAAATAAATCTTACTTGTTTAGGGTCATCAGTGAGAAGCCTGAATTTCCTGGGGTTTTTGCTTCTGGCAAACTTACAGCCATTGAAATACATACTCCATGAACAGCCAAATGAGAATGACGCTCCACAAGTTTCTGGATCAAGTCCTTGACACGCACAAGTACGACTATGAAAGGAAATAAAGACACATCATGTCAGCTGACAACACAGGTGTTTTTTTTTTCCCCTTTTCTTCAGATCAATGCTATTTGCTATTTCTTTTATAACACACAGCATAACAACACAGAAATTTATAAAATATATGGTCTAACCAGCTCTTTTCTATTAAGGAAATATTCGTGTGCAGAAGACTGACTTTTTCCTGCTCCCCCACCATTAAAGACGGTCTCAACTCCCCAGACTCCCACTTTTGGGAAATACGTAACACTCAGTTACAGCTATGTAAATATACTCACGCTATTTTGATTTTGACTTCTCCAATTGTATAAAATCTTTACCCAAGAAAATACCACTGCTCCGAAAGGCTACCCTAAATCCAATAATTATTTTGTTCTGTGTGGCAATACCATTAGCTCCAAATTGATCTAACTTTTCAAGTAGAAAAACTCTACTCAGTCCAACCCCTTGAGAACACAAGCATGAGAGTCAGGTCACTGTACAGCTATTAAGAGTCTCTTAAATGGGGGCTACACCAAAACGGGCACAACGGCAGCACTGCTCCAGAGCCTCAGTAGCTATATATCATCTAGTCAATTAAACTGCATTCCTCTCAGAGGCATAGAGACGAAGATCCTAATTTTGCGAGTTAAATCTCTTGTTTATTCAAAATGTCACATATCACCTTCTTAGCAGCTCTTCAGCACAGCCATGTGTACAAAGGGCACACTGACTGTCTTTGGGCAGCGTGCACAAAGCTAGAGAGAAGTTCACTGCCACCCCTTTCCCTGGATGTAGTGTGTACAACTATCACTTACAGCCTGGTCTCTAGGAAAAGCCCGGAGCCAAGTTTCATACTGAAATGACACCTAGTGGTTTGTAGTTTTAAATGAGCTCTCATATATTTGTTTTACTAGTCGAACTATTGAATTCTCAAGTGTTTTATTGCAGAACATTCATAAGGCAACACAACGGTCATTTACTATTAAAGTCACTTACTCTTCATTTAACGCACATCTACGGCTGGTGGGACAGCCGTATTTTCTGAGACTCTGTGTCAGTTCTTTGTACAGCGTATCAGCCAGGAGATGAGGGATCCCTTCCCAGGCCAGTATGAGAATCACGATGACGGCGGTTTGACAGTGGTGACCTGCACGCTGACGTACCAAGCACAGCAACTTTTCCTCGTCGCTACTCCTTCGTATCACCTGGAAGAATAATTTTGTTTATTCGTAGATGAGCACAGGAAACACGTAACGCATTATTCTTTCCTGGGACACACAAGGCCTGGACGAGTAAGAAATATTGCTGCCCAGAGAGTGTCCATCAGCAAGCAGGGCTGGAACAGCATCATGCACTGATCTTTGGTGTAGAACATGATTTTGTGTTTCCTTTTTACCTGTAGAAGAAATAGCAGTATCTTTTTACAGGAGGAGGAATATTTTAGGTGTTCTAAGTAAACAGTAAAAAAGATGGATTAAGAGGAAAATAATCACTAGAAGGAAATAATAAACCTGAGACAACAGGTCCACTGCAGACCTAACAGTTACCTTGAAAATAATACTGAAAACATTGTCAAAACCCAAAATACATGTACACAAAAGCACATATTTACACGGGTTAGGATGGTTATGAGTTACATGTCAATACATAAAATGATTCCCACCTTGCAAAGTAACATTAGAAGAAAGCGATGAAAATAAACTGTGTTCTTCGAGAAAGAACCAATGAGACTTTTCAGGACATATCCCTAGATAAACTACATTAAAGTTCTTCAGAGTGCTGAAGATTTTACTAAGCTGTACGATATACAAAGCAATCTTTGTCAACCTTATCCATAAAACACAAAGACTAATACAATATGGAACAGTAAACTATACCACTGAAATAATAATAATAATAAAAGAACTAGACAGTCCTACTCCCACATATTTAGGTTTTTATCACAATCTGAAATTAAGTTGCATTGTAAAAAGGACAAAAAATGCCTTAAAGCTAGGTAATACAAAAAGAAAATAAGTTTATCTGTTCTTCAAATGTGTTTTGGCCAACATAGCCTGTACGAGGTCTCCAACAAAGGTGTCAAGACCTCAGCATTAAGCTTCAAACACATTAGGCCTGGACTTCTCTCATGCACTAGAGGCTAAATCCTCTTCCTCTGCCCTGTCATACACAGGATGGGGACCAGCAAGTCTCTCTTCCTTGCTGCAAGCAGAGAGCGAGCCCTTACGTTGCAGATATTCTCTGCCAGTGCCGTAGCAATACGTTTGCTCGGGACAAGCAGTCGGTCACCCTGGCTTTCCACCCAACACTCCCTCTACATCAGCAGAGCTCCCACAGACGCGTTACGCGTCACAGACTATGAAAGCAGGAAGGCAATGGAAGTTTCACTTACTCTTTGAATACCTCCAGTATCTGAGTTTTCAAGCAGAGTCCCTACTGGACTGACATGAAAGCTTCTTTGTGGCCAGACATGCAGCTGCCACTCCTATGTGACCCCCAGTCTGATCGGCTGTATCTAAATTACTTGAACTCATTAAAAGTGGGGACCAACATATGCATGCAATTAATCTGCAAATGAAAAGGTTTTCAATAGATGAACAGTTTCAGAGGGAATCTGTGAAAGCTTAGCAGGAAGAAGGAAGCTTAAAGTTAATTTCTGTCAAGAGAGAGAAAATATCACTCTCCTAAAGTTAATCATAGAATCTTACGCTTAAACTTAATGAGAAAACAAGCAAATGCATCTGAGAAATCATTCCTCAAAAGAAGTCCTGGTTGTGACTGACCAACCAGTATAATGTTTTTTATAAAGAAAAAAAAAAAAGCAACTCATTTGCATTAAAGAAAATCTATCATGGCTGATATACAATACAGGTTATTCATGTTGGTGTGAGTCTTACTCAGCAGCACACAGTTTCTTCAAGTCATCAGCTCTTCCTGACGCAGCACAGTTTCTTCAAGTCAGAAGAATTTAATTTTGTTACTCAGCAGGAAGGGTGAAGCTTTTACTATTTTAATTTTTTTTTCTGGTTTCTAGGCATTGTAACTTCCAATAAGAAAATCTGGTACCTCTCAGTTTCTCAGTACAATACCAGGTTGCCCTTTTTGAGTTCTGATAAAGTTCTAAACTAGAAATACACTGTTCAGGAAAAATGACAAATGGACAAGAAGGAAATTTATAGTTTTCTTTCACACCATACTTCCCTGGAGTTAAATATAGCTGGAGTTTGCTTCATTATGCATGCAGTAGAGAATGCAACACTCTTATTAGACCCAGAAACATCTTTGAGTCCATCATCTTTCAGGCCACAAAGGTAGCTAATGGATCTATTAGTTGTCTGAATTTAATTTCAGTGGCTCTTAAGAGGCTACACTGAATGCTCATCTGACTAATACAGCTGGAGTGCTCCCGTCCTTTTGTTGCCAGAGATAAGGCACCCCCCTCACCTGACTCTTGTGGTCTTAGAAGAGCACAGCTTGCACCAAAACAATGACGGTTTCTCCGGGCCCGCAGACAGAGCTGGAGCTGTGTTGCTGTGCCTATCTATATAAACTGACAATGCCCTTTCACACTCTATGGCTGACATTCTCAACGCTGCAACAAACACAGCCTCCCTTTTGTAATAGCAATAAATCCACAGCCGTGCCACATTCAATATACAGAAAAGCACATTTGAGCAGGACAACTGAAAATTCTAGAATAATTTCAGCCAACAGAAACACCATGTCATTCCTGGTGATTTAACAGTTTTTCTAGTGGGGGAAACTGCTGCTGCACTGCTTGACTTGGTGACTTCTTAGCTACACTAACACTGATGTAACTCTGTTAATTTCCAACTTCGCATTTGTTTTCCAGTGCCCAACTATATCAAATAAATTTTTGAACTCTACAATAAGTTCTACGTATACTGTATGATATGTATACACATACTAAGCAAAACTGACTGCATTTGCTTTTGTTACTAAACTTGTGGTTATCTGAGTAATGGGTACAATCCAAAATATGACTACAAGCTGTGTATCACTTATTGAGATTTTGCCTAATGTGCTTACAGATCCGATTTCTTACTGGTTTTCTAAGTAAGGGACATGGTAAGGCTTTAGTTAACTGATCATCACTTCAATTAGTCTTTAGCCATCTCTGGTGTATTTCTTTATTTCTATTCCAGTTTCTGCAGCTTGAAATTACTGGGGATGGTTCTAAAAAAATCTTTTCTCCCTTGAGCACCTCCAAATCATACAGTGTTTTAACCCACTGCCCCCCACCCCGCACCATTTACTTTATTGAAATATTATGCTTATTAAATTCGTACAACAGCAACCCATCTTAATGATGTCATCAGAAGAGTAGCATTTATAAAATCTCCACCTATGCTTTAGTTCACTTTTTTTCTTTTTTCAGTGTGCATTTTACAGTGTCCCCCTCAGTAAGAAAATGGAATCGGTATACTGTCACAGCCACAGAGAATATGATAGTAATACAATTGATTAATCAGTTCTTTATACAATAATTTAAAATGTGTATTTATTTGCCATTGCAAGTTTGCAAATGTAATTCCCAGTGTACTTACACTGTTTACCTATGAACCACTCAGATGCCAAATATTAAGTTAAATATGCAACGAACAGAGCAAGCCCCTGAATGTTTCCTCAGACCGTGAACAATGCACAAATCAGCTGGCAAATCTTGTCTCCAAAAGTTGTTGGTACTACTCATAGTTTCTGTGACTTAGTTAACAACAGTGACGAAATAAATAAATTAATACTTCAGTTTGTTAAATTTCAGTCCTTAATGCTTTTAAAAGGAATGAAAAAAATAAACATTTGTTAAGTGTTGGAACTTTAAAGCAAATGTTTTGAAATGCAATAATAAAAACTTCTCCCCTGCAATTACTTTTCCACACAAAATAACCACACCTTCTTAGTGACTCACATAGAAAAATACTATAATCAACAAAACAAACTCGTACTACGTTTGTAAATGCCGTTTCGTCATCTTTTTGCAGGTACCTAGGGACAAGATTATCCCTGAACACATTTTAGCAAGCAGTAGCTGCCACCAGTACTGAGTACTGCTGATGAATACATCAAAAGATTCCCACATTAACGATGAATAATCTGCTTCAGCTGCAACACAGCACTTCTGGAAAGCAACAGACTGGACAAACTCCCCCACAACGCTTGACCAATACCTATCAGCCCTGTTCTGCACTCACAGTAACTGGGCATGGAGTTACACACTACTCACTCCCTCACCTGCTTGCTAACATAACCATACCTAGGACAAAATGAAAAACTGAAATGCGACACACTTCCTTCCAAACAGCTTTCCTACACACATGCATATTTGGACACACACTACCAAAAGTATCATCCTTGTAGGCTGATAATTTGGGCAGGATGCTTATTTATTTTGATAATTTTCAAAACCAAGTTCTGTATATCCTTCCTGTGCTGTAGTTATGCTCCCACCCCTACTACTTCTGTACGACGCCTGTTCTGCATTACTATGGCTGTCCATGGGTTCTTGTTTATGTGTACATCTAAAGAAAGGCAACAATTCAAGCCCAGATATTCTCCAATAGCAGAATCTGAGAATACAAGCAAACCTTCAAAGTGAGCCACAGCCAACCAGGAAAGACAGAAAGACAGTCAACAGTCATTATGGCCACACACCACAGCTAAATTTCTGTTTAAATGGTAGAATGTAACCCAATATTCTTAACAAATAACATGAGCCAAAAGCTAGAGCGTATTTACTGACAAGGTGCCATAGGCTGCAGAATTTGCTTTGGCAATTTAGCAACAAGTTATGGGGTAAACAAGAGGAAAAGTTAGCTTTTCACTCCCTCACATACAAGGATAGCAAAGAGACAGAAAGTGATGTTAAGAATTAAAGAACTAAAGTATACAAGAGCAGGACAAGGTCAGAAGAGTGGATTGTCCAGCCTTATCCTCGTTCTGAGAGTGACTAAGAGGAGTTGCCTAGGGATGAGTAAGAAAGGCACTCGGATGTGGAGATGCTTCTCAACAACTGCCAGGCACCTTCCAGCTACCTGCCAGCAGCTCACTGGATGTGCTATCTCCCAGCTTCTGATGGATTTGCCTTCTGTGCATTTGTCCACTCACTTCTAAATCTATGCAGCATTTTACCATCCACTATATTCCTGGACAAAGCTCAATTCCAGACTATGGGAAAGAAAAAACACGACCTTTTCTTTGCCCTGAGCTCACCCCCTGCTAGTGCCCTCTATTTTTGATATGGGATGAGATAATGAATAACAGATTGCTATTCAGCTCTCCATGACAACAAAGACTTCAGAGCCCTGCTTTTTTCCCTTCCTGCTCTGCCAGGCTGATGAGTCTGTACCTGTCATTCCCAGTTCTGCTGTGCTTTCTTAAGTTGGAGGACCAGAACTGGACAGTATTCAAGTTTGGGGTGCAGCATGCTTTCTCACAGAAGCGTGTTTCATGTTTTCTTTATTCTTCTCCAGTAGCTCTCACCAGTTTCTTTCGCTGTTTCCATCACTATTGAACACTGAAGCTGATGTCTAATGAATTATTATCCCAAGCAATAACCCTGAACCTAGTGGCCATCACTGTGTATATGAAACCACAACACTCTTGTGTGTTGTGTAACTTCATCAAGTGAGTTTTATCTATCATTTCAATGGCCATTCATTCTGGACCACAAGTCCTTCCTGCTCTTTGTGATATGTGCCCCTCCTCTTCATTATCCTGAACAACTTTCTATCATCGTCAGTTTGTCACCTCAGCCTCTCACACTTTTTTCCAGATCATTTCTGAATGTATTGAACAGCATCAGTAAGTTATGCTATCAATAAAACCTGCTTCAGCTGTCCAAATGCTTGAGTTCTACTTACTTGAATTATTTCTTTTAGATTGTTGAAGCAACTGTCTCAACCCTTGGCAGCAGCTCTAGAACAAGGAATAAGTACACTGTGAATAAAAATTACTCAATGTCCTTAAACATAAGCCAGTCTATCTAAATTAGCACGTACATGACCTATGTAAGTAGCTAAGAGTCAGACTGCAGCAGCTCAGCATACCAGATGCTGAATTACCACATGAATGAGAAATTACTTTCCAATTTAGGATCACCAGAATAGTTATGTTAACTTTAACATGATATAAACCAGATACCACTAACAAACAGTATAAAATTTTGATTGCAAGTTAAATTCACTGCTATAAATTACTGGGTTAAAAAAAATAATGGGACCAACAAAAGATTCTTTTTAGATGTATTTCATCTCCATGTGGTTTCACTGCAATATTCCCTCCAGCCCATTCTGAATTTCTTCACTAAAATCACTATGCCTCCTTTGCAGGGTTTCAGTATCACAATCACACAATCACAGAATATTAGGGATTGGAAGGGACCTCTAAAGATCATCCAGTCCAATCCCCCTGCTGGAGCAGGAACACCTAGATGAGTTCACACAGGAAGGCGTCCAGGCGGGTCTTGAATGTCTCCAGAGAAGGAGACTCCACAACCTCCCTGGGCAGCCTGTTCCAGTGCTCTGTCACCCTTACTGTAAAGAAGTTCTTTCTCAAATTTAAGCGGGACCTCCTGTGTTCCAGCTTGCACCCATTGCCCCTTGTCCTATCATTGGTCATCACTGCAAAGAGCCTGGCCCCATCCTCCTCACACTCACCATTCAAATATTTATAAACATTAATCAGGTCCCCCCTCAGTCTCCTCTTCTCCAAGCTAAAGAGCCTGGAGATAGTAACATCAACAGTAGTTGATGTTAAAGTGAGAACACAGCTTAGCTGTTCACTGTGATTTCCAGAATCATTTAGAACTGTTTGGCTCCAAGTTTTCTAACCTGCAGATTTTGCCACTGTGCACAGCCCGTGTATGGAGTCCTCTCTGCACAGGATGAGATTCTCTGCTAAACTACAATTCCATAATAATTTACATCAGCGCAAAGTGAGAGCATGGTTCTGTTGAAAAACCGTTGCTGTTCCAGCAGGTGATGCCACGTAACAGACAGCAAGAGAAACATGTTCTCATTTGCCACGTAAGTCAGCCAGCCCTCCTTTTTCCTAACTCACCCCTACACACACACATTAAACAACACTGAACTCGTTTTTACTGGAAAACATTATAACCTTTTATTCTTAGCATGTCTAAGAAATATTAAAACAGAAATAAGTTCCACTTCCCTAAATTCTCTCTCCTCAAATACTATCAGACTACATCAAAAAAATTAGCCAAGAACAGTCACTGTCAATCACAATATCATGAAGTTACTTAGCTATTTTTACAGGAATATCACTGAAGTGGGATATCTGCAATTATCTGCAAACACCTTTTTGAAGGTTTTCAGATGCAATACTGGAAGCAATATTGTACTGTTTACAAATGAGAAAACCACAGTACAGATAGGTTAAACAATTCTTCTATAATCATGCAACCAATACTGCAGAAATGAGGACAAAATTCAAGCCTCAACTCCCAGTGCCCTCTCACCCTCCCTACTCCCTCGACATTCCCTTTCTGTTCTGTTGCAGGCAATGGTAAACTGCACTTGTATGACAATAAGATGACAATAAGAAACTACTCAGTTTGTTCAGATATCCCATTTGTTTAATTAAAGCAGTGACAATAGTAACTTAAATGTTTGCTTTTTTTATAATACTTACCTTAACATAAGCTATTTTGTTTCATGCTTACCCTATTAAAATATTTTAGTAGTTCTTCATATTAAACAATATTAAAACACTTCTATTTACTTCAGAAACTATGTAAAAGTTTCTAATAATTTTGAATCTCAAAGCACTGCAGTACTTAACAAAAAACAGCTTTCCTCTGGATAACGTTACAAATATTTTAGTCAAAAAATAAACTCCTCTAATTCTGTATTTAGTAGGTCTGTCTCCTAGCAAACAATAAAACGCCTGCACAGCTATAGTACCTGCTACACCCATTAACTTAGTGTGTTACAACATTATGGCAAGAAAGTGATGCTCTAATACAGTGTTGTCCAAAAGATGAACAAAACCTCCACCACCCACCCCTTCCATGTGTCAAAATTAATTTCCTAATGAGAACAGAATTTAACCATAAGGACATTTTAATAAATGAAATAAAAGCTTGAAGGAAAGTAAGCTGTTTAAAGCAGAATGGAGCTGCACATTCTACTTAAACCTGTGGCCAGGGGACAGTCAGCCCAGGCAAATTTACTTTAAAGCCCTTTTCAAATATATTACAAAAATTCCCTGCTCTATGCTGCTCCAAATAGCACATCAGCTTCACTATCCCCGAGCTAGCAGGGCCACACCAGACCTGCTGACCATCTCACTGCGAAGCAGGCCACAGAAATGAGCATCAGAGAGTCTGCTTACAGGTGCCTGACTTCCCGATAAAGTGGTCCCCGACAGCTTGGTTGATTAGTAATGATCATCCACTGCAAAGTACTTTGCTCATTCATCAGTTCATCTTCTTTAATAAATTACACATCTCTTCTAATACTAACAATAACTTATAAGAAGAGAGCCTAGAAGCTGAAGCAACTTCTCAGTTTTCTTGCTTTTTCGATTCCCAATTTCAATCACTTTCTCAACTCAAGCTAAAGTAGCAAAACTGAAAAAAAATAATCTTCTCTGCATCTGCAGAAGAATCTACTGTTACTAAGGCTCATTCAGCACTCAACAAATTGTAGTTTCTGGCATTTAGCTACAAATTCCTATCAGTTCAATGATCTATAAAATCCTGTTTGTAACAATGGGCTATCTAAACATTACTTTTTAAAAATTGATTAATTTCAGTGACTAATATTAGGTACAGGTCCATACAGGACTAATTTCAAATTTAACTGTATTTTAGAAGTATTTGTAATTAGGTTTTTTATCTATTTTTAACCCACACCTACTTTTTAATTATTTATATATCCTATTAATATACAATCAACACTACAGAAAATATAATAAAGATCTATCAAGTTATAAATATAAAACCCAAAAAAGGCAGACAGTAGAGAAGCGAAAGAGTTGAGAAACTACTAATAAAAGGCATGAAAGCCCCATAGCACTGAATTTTCAAACAAATTAGGGCCACTAGCAGCCTAACAGAATCTGAAAGGTCAACAGATCATCCAAGTGTTAAAAAAAAAAAAAAAGGCAAAAAAAAAAGCTCAGAGAAGATAAGGCTCCAGAGGCAAAATCCAATTCTGCTGTGTTCACAAATAAGAAGTTTGGGAAGACTCCTACCTCAGAAACCTTCTTCACAGGGGACAGAGACAAGGATTTTTTTTTCTGAAGTTAAAGTCCTGACAGAAGTGGTTACATGACCATAGCGACACACACACACAAAAATACCCCCAAATCAAACAACCATCCCCCCAACCAAACAGCAGCACTTTGCCAAGTTCAGATGATATCCACCAAAGGAACTCAAGGATGAAACAACTGAAGCATTAAATGTGAGTGCATCGCCTTGATTTATAATATATTAGTACCAGAGGACCTGAAGAGTACCAAGAGGATACTGCTTTGTAAAAAGATCCAAGAAGTATGTTGATTCACTGATCACATGAGGTGGTGATTTATCTTAGTGAAACCAGGGCATCACATTAGCCTGGTATCTGTGTGAGTCAAAGCAGTGATCACACAGGAAAGTGTGATGCACGGGGAGCCAAGTCAAATAAACTTTTCTGAAGTGAAGTCACAGCTCAGTCATACTGAGGTCTTTCTAGATTTCCAAAAGCCATTCAGTAAGGTCCCTTAGTAAAGGTTCTTAAAAAACCCTAATGTGTCTTGGGACAAATTAAAAGACCACACATGAATATTTGGTGAAAAGTCAAAACAAAGGCCAGTATGTCTCCAATGAGAGCTCTGTAGAACTGTGTTCAAAAGCTTGTGCTCTTCAGAATGTTTATTAAGGGTAAATAAAAGGATGATAACATTTGTTGATAACACCAAGCAATTCAGAGTAGCATAATCTGCAATCAAATGCAGGAGGAATTCATACTGCTGAGTTGGCAGTAAAATGGCAGATAAAATTCACTGTAGATGTGCATATTTAATACACATGGTGAAAACAATTCTATTTTTAGACAGAAATGGACTCTGAGTTGGCCATTACCATGCAGGAATGAGAATCTGGCATAATGATGGTAGAAAGTGCTATGAAAATGCCAAATCGCTGCTCTGCAATGGAGAAAAAGCAAAAACAACTGCTAGAAATTACTGAGAATAGAGCACAAGGCTGAAAACATCATGCCAGCATTTTAACTCCTAGCATAAGGGAACAGGAAGGAAAAGTAGAAATCAAGATGATAACATTTATGAAAGGCAACTGAGCACAAAGACACCGCCTCCAGCTCAGGGAACTACAGAGCTATGAATTACTGGAAACTAAGTGACTCTTCTGGGAGGCAACTGCCCTGCTCTTACACCTTTCTGCTATCAGTCAGCGCTGGAGACAGGATATCAGCAAGAAGGACCTCTGCCCTGACCTGCCCGTTTTTATCACTTCTTATCTCTTGTCTTTATTCAGAGCTGGAGCCTAAAAAAATTACATTACAACTCTGAATAAAGACAGCAGATAGCAACGATAGCTTAGCTGACCCAAGCCAATGTGCACTGAAACCAGGAGAAGGAACCCACAGGAAATGGGTTTAATCCAGAAAACATTAAGACTCAAAGCTGACCTCCTCTGAGGACAGTGACATGTATCTTTGACTTCAGAGCAGTAATATGGTGCCTACAGTTATTCATGAACAACTAACAAATTCATAAATTGTTTCACATAAACAGAGGTAATCGTAATTTACCATCAGACATACTGAGAGGAGGGAAAAAAAGCCCACAACACATCTGTTATCAGCTAAAGAGCTGATAAAACTATGGGACCAATATGAGTTAAGTCACTTGTCACTGGCTGGTTATAGGAGATGCACATTAACATGAAACTTTTTATTATATGAATGGGCTACTAAAAATGATAGACCAGTAATTTCAGTACTTCAAACATTTTTTTCTTTAACTTATTATGAAGAAGTATGATGAACTTGGTTAGACAAAGCAAAAAAGCAAAAGGAATCCAAACAGAAAAGAAAGAAGAGCACATTTACCCCAGCACATGTCACAGAATGCCAAGTTATCTTCTAATCACACAGCTGTCACCTATGCAGATATCCACACATTTGAAATCTCTGGCAATGCTCTATTGATATAAAAATGAGACGATACAATTTGTGATGCAAAAAAATCAGAGGTCAAGCAGTCTCCTTGCTGCCCCATGTAGTGAAAATAATAGCAAGCTCTTCTTCACTGCACACGGTTTAGCTTTGTGGGTGTCAATCTAATGCTTACACACATAACTATCATGTTTCAAACCCTAGGTACTACCTACTGATAATATTTAGGTTCAGCTAATAGGAGCATTCTTGTCCACATCCAGAGGGACAAAGTATCACCCTAAAATACTATCTATCAAAAAAATACAGAGGAGACATGTTTATTTCTTCTCAAAAGAAGGCCGAAATAAAAGATTCTGCAAGCTTATGGTAACCTAAAATCTAAGAAAGGTAACATCAGCTCCTTTTGGGGAAAGGAGTCTGTCTCAGTAAATGTTTAACACACCAGGCACATTAAGAGAAATGGAGCTACTTAAGCAAAAAACATTTAGGAGGGAATCAGTATTATGAAATGCAGCCACTACCAGAAGAACATATGGACACAGGTATTTTAGAAAGCCTCCTTTAATCTTAAAATGTTTCTAGTGAACCAATAAGACAAAATTATCTAGAGGAAACAGGGAAAATTAATTAGGAAAAATAGTTCGGTATGATCCCCAGATACATCAAAATTTCCTTGTCATTTTTGCTTCAGCAGAGCTCCATTCTGGTGCTCTCACGAGCCAGTCTCCTAGCAGCCCTAAGGGCAATAGCTTGTCCATCTGCAAAGCAGAAATGGACTAAGGTACACTGTCAATGAGTAAGTGGAAGTCTCTGCGTAGCTGAAAGTACCTTGCGAGTGCAATTATCAGAGAGCACAGGAAACTTTTCCCATATGCATTCAAACGGTTTTCACCATTATGTGGCTTTGGTCATAGCCAAAACCCAAATTTGCTCCGTTATAAGGATCAACATTAGCATTGCCAGTGAAAAGTTAATGCAACACATTAAGAATACCAACCCCCAAAAGTGGATTTTATACAGGATGAAACAGTTCTACAGAGATCTGGGTGATTTCCTTCCCTCTCTTGTATTGAACAGTCACTCAGTAACAGTTAGAAGACTTGGAAAAGCATTCATCCTCTTCAGGTCTGAACTCACACACAGAAAAAAGTCACTGCTGCATAAAACAAGATTGGAACTTCAGTTAAATGAACATTAAAGTTCACTCTCGCAAACACTTCACATATAGAAATGTGAAAATCTAACTAACTGGAGAGCAGCTTCCCATACCTTAAAATAGACTTTTCTGTCTGTATTCGAATGTTTTCTGTCATATTGTATACACATGTTGGACATTACAGCCATGCAGATATACAATAAAAATCTATCATTTCTGTTTTACATAAAAGACAGTATGTTGATATTGGCAACAGAAAAATCAAGGTTAAGAGTTAGTTTTAAATTACTTCTTCCTTTCAACTGCTCACAACTATTTCCAAGGTAAGATTTTTAACTCCTGTCCTCTGTTAAAACTGAGTGTTTTAAGTTGAAACAGTGAGAAAAGTAATTCCATTCTTTTTGGGTCAGTTGCTTATAAAATCAGTTTTACCATCTTTTTTTCTTGGATGCTGATTAAATATTATCTGAAGCAACATGCACATATGAGATTCCTTTCTGAAAAGTAGTTTTTGTATTGAGTATGAAAAACACATTTTGACTGTTCCAAACATAAGCAGTAAATGTTTAGCATGCAATACCATTCACGTACAATATGTAATAACCTTATTTTTGTCATGTAGTTACAAATGCTAGTCTACCAACTGTACAGTCATCATCATTTTTTCAATGACGTCTGAAATTCCTAAATACAGCAGTAATTTTTTTTTCTTTTAACAACCAAGTTTTTATTATTTTCCAAAACTCAGTTTACAAGATTTCCAGTCTACTTTTTACCTCCCTCGGTGGTTTCAGCAAAGATTAAGGACAATCAATTCTTTCCAAGCCCTCTCCTGGAGCTTGTGTCTGTTACATTTCCTGGCTCCTATGAAGCAATGTGAGACAAGACTTTGGTGAAAACTATCACCATAACATTTACATTTCCAAACACTGAGTTCAGTTCCTCAAAAATAGTCATTAACTCCGTGGCATGTGAGATTGAACTTCCCATCCATCACATTCTCTTTTCCTCAGACATCCATACAACTAAGGAGGGTTTTAAAAAATATTACTGGATAGTTTTCCAACTCTCCCAAGCAACCATCTCTTCTTTTCTCTCTTTCACACTTCCCAATAGCATATTTTACTAGATACTCCAACTTTGGACACTGTCAGGGTCATCTGACCCTTAATTTAGTCAACTCTGCTAGCTCTGTTAAGTAACTCTCCTTCACACTCATTCAAAACACAGCATAACATATAGCACCACATCCTAAATGTAAAAAAAAAAAAAGTTTTCCTTAGCTTCATCATTCGGGCAGACTTGTAGATCAACTAAAGATTCATTAAAGACCAGATTTAAGCGCAAGGACTACACATAATTTGATATTTAAAAGCCACACAAAACAATTCTACTGTTGTAACAAAAACTTACCCACTTGGCAATTGGACACCCCTGAGAGCTTTTTCCTTCCTTTCCTGTATAAACCACTACCTCTATTCTTACAGCGCTTCCTTTTGCTCCATACCTGCATTAAAAAGAGTTCATGAGTAAAACAAACTGCTGTAGACCATTTTAAAACAGGAAAGATGTTCAATAAAACAAGAATAACATTTATTTTATTTAATGAGAACAGCAGAAAAGCAAAATATTTATAATGTTAAAAAATACTTTTAAATTTAAAATCCTATTTGCAAGAGTGATTTTTGACATCTCTCTTCTGATAACAAGCTTCTGCCACTAAGGAAACATTATGTGGATAAGAAAATGTTATCTGCAAGTCAATCCTAGTGCACTTAGTCACTAATGTGACCTTTCTGTCCAGTTTGCCACCGCTTCTTTGCATGCAGAACACTAGAAAACCCAATTCTGCCAGCTGCTGGTCTCTGTCATTCCTATTGACTTCATCGGCATCTAAGAGCACACTGCACTTAAAATTCAACCCTGAAGTTGCAAGAGCTCAGAACAGACACATGAGTTTGGAACTGAAATGCTAGTGCTCACCTCATGCACATAGGAACAAAAAACTCTTTATAAATAAGTACTGCAAAAAGTTTAGAAAAACAAAGCTAAACAGAGCACCTGATTTCTCATAGCTCTTCTTTCCCGTTTAGACCATCAAAAACACCGTGAACTTTAAACGCTGAATTTTCCTCACCTGTTCTCCATTATTTCTCTCACAGCAGCAACACTTGGTCCTGTCCCGAGGTGTGTGTAATATGGGCCTTCATCTTTCTCTATAATTTGCTCTGTAAGCAGTTTGAAGAAACTAAGTTGGCACAAACTTATTTACATCGTTACAAGTAAGCTTAGAAAGAGTTTACAGAACCATCTTACAAATTATACTGTAACACATAAAATTTGTCCCTGAAATGTAACGAATAAAGAATATTACAGATTTTTCTCCTCAAAGGCATGACAGCTCTTTTATACTTGTTTCCTCCTATTAATCTGCTACTAGTTTGCCTTTATGTTATAAAGTAATCCTAATTATACTAATATTTTGCATTCTTCACAGATTTTCATTACAGGAGCTGGCATGTATTGACTAAGTGAGCTTCCCAATATCCTAGCCGGTAGGAAAACATGAATTCATTTTAGACAAAGAGAATTGAGGAGCAGGGGGGTGAAATTAACTGCTAGTCATACACTACAGAATAGAAAACATAATCCAGGCCTCTTAACTAGCACGCTGTTGATTCAGAACATTAAAGCAAAGATGAAACAATCTGCCTGTGTACAATTTGTTGTTAAATCTCCGACTTGTTTTTCCATCTGTGCACTCTGATAGTCTGAAAACACAGCACGTCTAACGCCATCAATCAAGCTGTATTTGCAAAATCCTCAGTACCGAGTTTGGTCTGACATCTCACCCTGCAGCGCAAATTATCACATACACGGCCTCACCCAAACTCCACCTTATCCCTCCTCTCTGCGATGAGGGGTGCCTAGCAGTCTTCGACATAGACTCTTCAAGGCAAACTGACAGTGGTCATCAGAACCACCAGTGACAGTAACAAGACCACACACAACTATGCCCTGCCGCTTACCTAACAGCATTTAGGCAATAATGACAATATACTGGGAAACTTTTGTCCAGCCCATCTCAGGCAAAACCTAGGTCTAGACATAAAAATCACAATCTGATATACTGCAGATAAATTCACATAGAGCACAAGTCAGCAGAAACAAAACAAACAGAAAAACTCCTTTTCCTCCTGGGTTAAATTTAAGTAGATAATTTAAACCTGCCAGCTACAATACCAAAAATACTCAATTCTGCTGTACTTTGCAGGCCCAAAGAACTCCAGACAAAAGTTACAGAAAGGGAAAAAACAATATTCCCCCATTTCCTAAAGGCAAAACACTCATCCTTTTGCAACAGCCAAGTTAAGTGTTAAGTACATTTCCTCACATTAAAGAACACAACATGAACACACCTCCACCTGAAAGGTACAGGCAAAAGGTAGCAAAAAGACTTACCAACACAATCACAAGTTGGCAATTCAGATTGTCCTTTTTTTGTAGGTGTATCTATCAAATTTTTTGTAGGGGTATCGAGAAACTTCATAGGCGATTCAAGGAAACTGCTGAGCGTGTTTTTTGCTGGAGAACACCCTGAGTCGCCTGTGCTCTGTGGGTGGTCAGTACCCAAACTGGTTGATGTCAGAGCCGTCACTTCGCCCGCACACTCCGTATTCCTGAGAGTTTCAACAGCACCTGGTACCTGGGCCCCACCACAGGGAACAGGCAGCACCTGCGGCTTCAGATCGACTTGCTGTTCAACAGCACCCTGCTGAATATAGGCTTTGTCTTCACTGCACATTTTGTTAGCTCTCAGGTTGGACTGATTAAAAGTTTGAGGCAAAGGATGCATCTGACTGACATTTGCTGTTTGCTGTACCTGAGAATTACATTTTTCTGTAAACATCTGTAAGTTTTCACTTGGTCTGTTCAATAAGGATGCGGTTTTGAACTGGGAAACAGCTAGAGGATGATGGGAGGACAGGTCGCTATACTGGCTACGTGCAGCAACTTCATTTTTCAGTGGATCAATGCCTAGTGGGTCTCTGCAGCCAGCAGTTTTGATTTGCTCATTCACCACTTCACAGCTAAACAACCTGTCTTTTTTTTTCTCCTGCTGTACCTCAGGTAAACATCTATGGAATTTTATTTGCGTTTGTGGGAGAAATAATCTAGTTTTTTCTTGTGATGCTAAAGTATTTTGATTTAGTGCTCTCTGCACTTTGGTTCTTGGAGATTTTTTTTCAGATGGAGCTATTCTGGAGTCCTGTGGCATGGTCTGACCAAGCTTGTGCAGTTTTGATGATATCCAACTGTCCTGGAACTCACTACGCTGGCATGACAACAGCTCTAGCTGGTTTTGATTATTCTGTTGATAGCGTGCTTCTTGAGGCTTCTTTTTGTGTCTTGGTTTCCAAGGTACAGTGTTTCCTTTTTTATTTGTTGGTTGTTTTTGCTTTAATAGTAAGGAACTATAATTATGCCTAAAAAATACAGATTCTTTTTTCTGCAACCCATCCTGGTTATACTTTGGCTGCCTCTCATGTGATATTAGATTAAGCAGTGATGCCTTTATGTCACTCTTCTGCTCTGGATTTGTCTGGTTTGATTCAATTAGTGCTGCAAGTTGAGTTAGTTGTGTAGCTACATCCTCTTCGTCCTGGCTGTGAATTCCTCCTCCTCTAACCAAAGAACTAGTTTCCAAGTTCAAATCTTTACATGCTGGCTTTTGCTCTAACTGGCCAAGAGTTTCCAAGTTGTTACTTGTTTGCTGGACACTACGTGAAGCACTGCAATACCGTGCAAGGGTGACTGGATCATAATTTTTCTTGGTTGTATATCCTGAAAATGATTTTGCATTAGATGTTAAGTCAGATAAAGTTTTGGTATCTCTTGAGGATAACTGTAATTTATACATCTCACCAGCCAGATTGGCAGGTTTATCATGCAATTCAGAAACTGAACTTTGGCCATTGTATAATACTGCCTTATTAGGGAGCTGCTTCTGCGAGTGAGCACAGTGAGCCAAGAGCTGTTGCTCATTCTGTAAGTAAGTGTCTTTGATTTCTTTTAATGCAGAGGATGTGAAGGAGGAGGAAATATCCCTTTTGTAACTATGGAGCAAGGTAGAAGTTGTTTCTTCTGCACGTTTGGTACTTTCAGTTTTAGCTGGTGAAGTTGTTTGTAAAGGGACTTCGGACAACTGTGTTAAAGCTTCAATAGCTACAACCTGCTCTACAGTTAAATTTCTGGTTTTAATCAGGGACAAGAAAGTTGGCTGGAGCAAAGAATCCTCATGCTGCGTCTCTGCGTTAGGTACTTTAAAGCCACCCTTCCCTACATGCACTTCCTCTTCAGGCCGTGGAGGACAACATGAGCTTTCTTGCAGATGCGAAACAGAACCTGTCTGCAAAACTGACTTATCGGAATCCTCAAAGATGCTGCAAGTGCAGTTTTCCTCTTTCACTAAAACATTTCCTTGTTTTTCTAGGTGAACGCAGCCAACACCAGTCGTCAGAGCGTTTACTATGTTGTTCAGATCAGTACCCTTCACCCATTGCATACGGGAGTTGCTTGTCAAATCTGTCCTTTCCTCTATGGATACTTTTTTCAGCGAAGTAGCTGCTTCCGGTGGCGAATAACGTAGGGTTTTTATGCCATTTCTGATGGTCTGTGCAAATGGTTTTTTTGGCTCAGCTAACTGACTGGGAGAGACTGCTCTTTCACTGTCTTCAGTGTTTTTCAAGTGTTCGTTGCCTGTCACAGTTCCATGGATATCTCCATTGATATGGACACCAAAAGATGGCTTCTCATTATGCGTCCACTTCTCTGCTTCCAAGCCTGTCATTCTTTCTTTCTCCTTAGACTGCACATTTTCAACAGGTACTGTTTGGTTTGTTTTCACCCTGTATTTTTCACCATGACCACATATGCTGCATTCCATGAGTTCTGGTCTGCGGCCATTTACTGGTTTGTTTTCTAAATTTGCCTATAAAATAATAATAAAAACATTTTGTAACAGCTGTTCAAAAGTATTAAAAATAAGAAGCATAAGATTTACAGCACTTAAACCCTACCTTGACAGATATAAGAAATATCCTAATTAAGCACAGGCACAGACACTGGAAAAAAACCCAGAAAGTCATAAAAAATCCTAAAGCCTAAAGACCCTATCTGTATTTATATCTATTTTCCCCACTGTTGGGGGCACAGAGGAAGAAAGTGTGTGCATGTGCTAGTGGGAGACTAAAGAAATGAACAAACAGATAAAAGACGTTAATATTTAGAATCAGATCTGAGGATTCAATTCTTAATGAATTTGCATAAGCAGATGAAAGCCTCCCTTGAGTTCAAAGCAGGACTGAAATCTAAAGGCTTGTACCACAGAAAATTTAGCAGTAATTTGGTATAATGATATTGATTTGGCTAGACCAATAAACTGATGCAACACTTGGTTGGACACTAGCAAGAAGAGCTGGTTTGCAGGCTTAGTTTCAAGTCCTTAAAAACTGTCAAAACCTAAGCTGAAATGGACAGTAAACCAATTAACATTAGCTCACCTGAAAGTGACCCTCTAAACACTGTATTTAGCTTCTGTATTTAGATGGTGATTTCCAGGCTTCTGAACAGTCTCTCATTTAACCTATCCTTAACAATATTTTAGTAAACCCTAAATTCTAATATTTGGTTAAAAAAATTATTCATCTTCACTGATATTATAAATTTCATGTGGTTAAAGCAACATCAAAATCTAGAGTCAGAATACCATGTCCTGGAAAGAATACGTATATGGGCCTTAAGATAATATCATGGATATGAAGTAAGAAGTTATGTAATTTAAGTTAAAAAAAAAAAAAGGTAGAAGCTCAGGCAGAAATAGCAATAAAGGCAGGAATCCTATTTACATATACACTCATCAAATTTTATTTCTATTTATATTAAACTCTCTTTTTAAAAAAATGTTAAGTCACAATAGACAGTGTTGGTACTTGACCTTATTGTAGCATCTATGAGTTATTTAAATAATCTGTAGCCTGAAACCCTAATTAACAAGAAAACCAGTACTGCTTTTTAAATAAGATATAAGCAATACAACTGGCTAATTAACCATAGGTTGGCACAGTACATCTTAGCAGTTCCCAGAAAACAGCACCCAGTTTAATACAAAACATTCAGTCAAATCAGACATGGTTTTGTGGTCATACCAACTAAAGCACATGGACTTCTCTGAGAAAATAACTCAGAAAAACAAATGCAAAATAGATTTATGATTAATCATAACCATTGAGATGGAATTGCCAGAAACTCCCAGGCAAAACAAAGCATACGGACCCAGCTCCATCTGGAGCCCAGTGCTCACCTCACAACCGATTCCCGATCGATTGAAAACAAACCTGGGAATCCACAGCATACCTTAGATATTACAAGAGGCATCATAAGTTCTCATGGAAATACTACATAAAAACATGTCCAGCACCTATGCAGCTATGTCAAACTTATGGAAATTATGTTAAGAAAGAAAGATACCTCGTTTAATGCTTTTTTGTTACACACAGATGCTGACTAACGGCCTGTGCGCCTGAACTTGTCTGGATCCTGGTGACTTTCAGTCAACGATCCACAGACCCGGGGGATCACTGAGCAATTTCTAAGGGATCCACAAAAGCGGGCAAGCAGCTCTATTGTTAGCAGGGGTAAATGCATTACACAGGCCTCTGCAACCGTACCAGAAAGTATTCTAACAGTCTACCATGGAAAAGTAAAAACCCACAATTCTATGCCTATGCAAAAGCTGAATTTCCATTACCTTAATTTAACTTCAGAAAGGACAAGGATACAAAATTGCTGTTTTTTCTCCAGCAAAAGTATACCTAAGATCTCTATCAATCCAGAAGTTGTCCCAACCATGTAAAATTGTTACTAAAAAGTATTTAGTTAGACAGTGAAGAGGCTGAGGACACAGAAGCAAATAGATTAAAATTATTCCTCAGCATTTGTATGTTTTCAGCATGACAACACATTTTTGTATTCCCTTCATTTTTAGAGGGTGTCACTCACTACATTAAAAAAAAGGTCTAAGTTTGGTATATTGAGAGCAATGAGAGATGGGAGGAAGAATGAGGGTTCATCCATGATCAGCAGAGATTAAAAGATCTGACACAAAGTCCTCTGACAGCACTCAAAGTGCAAAGATGTCATCACACTTCTCTCTGAACTATGTTGTTCCTCAATAAAATACTTTCATCTCCTCAATAAAATACTTTAATCTGACCAAAAAGCACTGCCACACTAAAAAATACACAGGATATTCCCAAATATGCCAGTAGTGTACGGGCGCAGTGCTGTGTCCCCATAAGTCTCCAGTGATCCCAGCAGCAAAGTGGGATTACTTTTAAAATAAAATTATTCCTCATACATCAGAATTTCCACTAACATTACTGGAAGCTGCCCACATGCAATGAGGAAGAAAAAAGAACCAGATGAATCATATCATTGGCATGATTTGGTTCATATTTTATTTTTCCACACAAAAAAATAAATATTATCATAAAATCAGATATACTTTTTCAAAAATCAAACTGCCTTCCTTTTGAGCACTATGTTGCTTTTTCTCTTCTGTTACTGAACTGCAATGAATCCTAAAAAATACCTTTTTCTTTTTTCTCTTTACAGGCTTTCCAGTGGCCTTTTCTATTTATTATGTGAAGTTACTGTTTCCCAACATAAAAATAAATGCAGTTGAACTAGCAAGAGCAGAGCTTATTTGATTCTTCTCCTCAATGTAAGTCTGAAAGACCAAAAGTAATAGCTCAGCAAAAACCCTCTGAAGCTGAACTACCTAGGAGCAATCTATCTTCAAGTCATGAATAAGGACTCAAAAAAAAAAAAAAAAGGCAGTGAAAACTACAGACAAGGATATCACAATTCCAAGCAACAGTCTTACAATTCATGGAAGTTAAGCACAGAAGGCTGATTTGATTGATTCCTAAATCTTTTACACTAGTGTAATGAAAAGCTGAAGAATAAACCAGATCAATAAAAGTAATTTCCTCTCTTCATCATTAAGGAGGGCACTACTCTATCTGAAGACATAAAACACCAACAAATCATGCTCAGGCTTAAACCCTGCAGTAGTTAGTGCTATTAGGAGAGAACCACAGAGCACAGTCTGCTGTAGCCACTGCTGTATTACTTAAACTCAACCAGACATTATCTCTTATATACACATAAAAAACATTCACTCCATGAGCTAATGCTTCCAGCACACATGAAGAGCCAGTTACAGCAAATCATTTCACCATTCTGAAAAGGGTCAGTCTTTAATATTAACTGTTCTTTTAACACAAGACACCTCTGAGGTAATACAAAGAATTCACCAATTCACAATAAAAATACCATGCTAAAGCTACCCTAAAGACATTTCCACGTCTTCTATACAACAGAGAGCAGGCCATACATTTATGTCTCTTGTTTCAAGCCTCTAGAGGTGGTAACAACACATTATTTATTAAAGGACACAACCAGAAACAATTACTCTCATAAACAGATGATGCCCGGATCAACTACTGATAAAATGGCTCTATGACCAAGTTGCAACAAGTTACATGATGACCAATGCCAAGTTCCCCTAACTAGCCCTCCCTATAAGATTCTGCCCAGGTTCCCACAAAAAAATACAGTACCCAACAGATAAAAAATACTTGCACCTCCTAGTTTGTGCCAATAACCAAGATGACCCAAAAGACAGTTCTTCCAAGGTCATAACATTCATCAACATAAAAGGATGAGTGGGTGAGAAGCAGTTGCACATTGCATCTCTTTTCCATTGCAGTGCAATGGGAACGCTTGGATCCTGCTGCAGTGTCTGCAGCCACGTAGCCAGCCCCACATGCCCTTCCACGTTGGCACAGAGCTGGCAGCTCCTTAGAGCTCAAATACCACAACAGAAGTTTTCTTTCAGAAAAACCATTTGGAAAAAAACCCAGACGTAGTTCATTTAACATCCAAACAGGGTGTTTTACTCACGATCCAACTGTCAGATGTCACTGCTTCACCAAGAGGTAAGAAAGCACCAGCTAGCTGACCAGCAGCAATTTCCTCCTGTGCAATTTATTTCTACTCTCTAGCGTCTGCTCTCCGGGACCTGCACTGCACAGGACCAAGGGATAAGGAGGTAAGATATGAACAGGACAAGGAATAGGGAGACACAGAGCACAGGTGTGGAGAAATCGTTCCTTAGGCTGCATGCTATGTAGAAAGCTGTGCTCTGGTTAGAACAGAGGCAAATGTAAGGTGGGATGCTGTGGAAAGTACAGGCCACCTTCTAAGTACAGACAAGTATTTTTGCATTCCAAAATAAATGCAGATACAATAATACATTTAAGGATAAATTTATATTTAAGACCACACTACTTCATGTTGAACTACTGTAATGCAGACAACAGCAACATGCTGTAAATTGCTGCCCAAGGCTGCAGGGATTCTGAGCAAGCTACCAACAGAGAGAGGACGGCTGAGGAGGGACCAAGCTACACATTGGGGCATATTCCCATGAACCTCACCAGAGGCATAAAGCAATTGCCACCACACTTGCATAATAACCGTGGACATGAAACAGTCTCTTAGTACATGGCACTTCTATGGCAGCTCCAGTAAGGCACATTTTCATGCAGAGAAACAGATTGGGGCCCTTTGTTAGTGTAACACAGCCTGCACATACAAGACGTTTCATTGCTCAAGAGAACAACGTTCACAGATGGCAATGACGCACAGGACATGTAATAATTCTGCATTTTAGACACTACTGCAACCAAAGTAAATAATCTCTATTCTTGGCAAAATGATGTAGTCGAGTTTTAGCAGAGAGGCTGGGTTATACAGAAACTCAGGGGAACAAGAGGTTCTGCAAAACAAGAGAGAGCAACCCAACCTGGGACACACAGCAGAGATTGCTCAGGCCACCTAAGCTTTCCTGGAGAGATCCCACTCATGCCCAGCTTCCCTGCCCCTCAGTATCAAATCCACCCCAAGCCACCAACTTGAGCATCATAGCAAGTATCATTTCCCACTGGTTCATACAACAGCTGGAAAGTCTGCTCTAGATGATAGCGTATTTTTTTCATATCTGTACCCACAAGAGCAAAGAACATTTTCCAAGCTATAGCTTAGCACCCTCCTTCACAGTTTCATCTCCATTTTATCTATATTTATATACTTTTTGCTATGTTCTTCAAACACCAGGCAGTTTTTCCTTCACAAAAGTTCCTTATATTGTCTTTCCATGAGGAATTAGTACATTATGACCTTAAAAGTCTTTACATCTTTGTTCTCTTCATTTTCTCTACTACACCATTACCATAGTCCTCCTGCCCACCTTGTGTAACAACTTCAGTGAGACCACTTACAAAGACGATCTACAGTATCAGACCCTAAAGGATGCACTTACTAAGGAAATAAAAAAACTACAGCATATTAATTCTGGCTCTAAAGGCTTCAAATGGTGATCCCCAGAGAAGTATACTTATTGGATTACTACTTGGAAATAGGTTCTCTCAGCCACAAACTCAAATTATTGTTTCCAACAACCCTGAGCTCTTGGTTGCGAAAACTACAAACAGGAGCACAAAAAAATAGAGTGAAGAACACCTCATTCTCCCACACAGGCACCCAAAAGTGGATGCGTTAAGAAAGAAAAAACCCAAAACATTACAGTAATTTTTCTGCCACAGAAGCAAACATAAACAAGCATCTTGCTTGGTGGTTTTTCTTTGGTTTGGTTTTTTATTGGTGTTTTGAATTACTCAATCATTTGTCTTCAACACTGAAACTGAGCACTCAAAGAGACACTGGCAGCTCTGGAAAATATAGCACTCAACTAAGCCACAAAAGAAAAATGATGCAATCAGCAGCAATACATATTCCTTAATAAAATCTTCCCCTAATGTGTTTTAACTCAAAAGCAGGGATGAAAGAAATTCAATCTTTGAATTTATCCATTCTAGCTAATGTCTCTTGTGGTCTACTCATTTATGAAACCATCACCAAAGCATTAAAAAAGTACTGCCTGGCACTTAGCTGTAAATGGATAATCACCCCAGTGTCTGTAACAAGGTCTTCAGGGAACAGATCACAGCTATATATAACATTTTTAGCAATGATCTGAAAGAACAGTGAAATTTCTATGGATAGAAAAATAACAAATAATTAAAAGATCAGATATGATGCTTCCTAAATTAACTGGCAAGCCAGCTGCAAGCACACATTTCGAAGTTGTGTATCTACCAACAAAGACATGGGACTATATCTACAAAATGCAAGTTTCTATCTCAGAAAGCAATGCCTTTAAGGAAGACATTAACATGTCAATAATCAACTGTGCAGTAACTACAGAAACTCCTGTTACAACTTTATGCCTAAAAGGGTTAGTGAGATTCTTGGTTGCATAAATAACAATATAATTAGGAAAAGACAGGCTACTTTCAATCCTGTACTGGGCACTTTTGCACCTGCTAATGGAATAAAGTGTCCAGTTCTGGCATACCCAGTTCAAGCAAGACATTGATATGGTGGGGAGGACTTGGAGGACCATGACAATGACAAAGAATTGGAACATCTTGAAGTGAAAGCCTCAAGTTCATTCTTTAATCTCTGCAATTTACCAAAGAAAAAGAAAATTTAAAAGCCACAAACTGTGGCTAAGTCTATGTAGAAAAGAAAGCTGATCACAGAAAGCTCCTTGTTCTAGCAGACAAAAGTATAATAAGACTCAATAAGTTAAGGTCAGAGAAGTCTGGTCTTGAACTGTGGTGCACATTTTTGCAGATGGACAGAGTAAAGAATCTTTTAAGTATCTTGTTACGTGTTCTGATGCACTTTTCATCCACAGGAATTTTCAAATTCATGTTCATTGAGCTATTGTTAAAACATGATCCTTAATCCAAATAAATTGATACTGTCTTACAAGCTCTCAGCACAAGAACAAGTGATTACAAAGGTCTTGCCTGGGTTTACCACATGTGAACCAAACTGATACAAGTTAATAATTTAACTTCACTTTCAGTTCATTAAAGATTGGAACTGCAAAAGGTAACAATATAACCTTCCAGTTCCTCTAATCTAAGCAGGAAGATAGCAGCTCCTTAATTTAGCACTTAGTTGAAGTGCCTAACCATCTATGGTACAACCAGTTGTACTATTTGCAAGTTGCTCCTCAGTGCCCGTAGCTGCTCCCAGACCAGATCTGCTCAGGACATTTGCTCACGAGCTCACACACATACATACCCTTTTTTACCCTCACTCTGACATAACAGCACAGGTCTCAAACGCACATTGCAACAAATCACAAGGCTTCTCCAAATTTAAACATCTATATTGTGGGTATATTCTAGCCTGGTTTTAAAGCTGATGAGGGGCCACAAGACGAAACCAAACAACTAATACATTAGCAACAGCAAAGTTGGTGACAGGTTAAGTCAGAGGAACAGCTAAAGGCAATTCAGTTAAAAGAAAGGAAAATAGTCATGCTGATCACTTAAGCCACCAAACTACAAGGGTGCAGCACTATTCAGGATTTTGCATTTGTTTTGCTTATCCTCATGAGGAAAAAAGCCTAAAAAATGGCAAATTATTTTTCTCTTCTGGCTTTAGCAGAGCGAGCACACCTATGATTTTAAATAAAACTTGAAATGGAATTTAGACCATATATAACTTCCACTTTCTCTTTACAGGAGTACCAACTTTCATACACATTTTGGAATAACAGCAATGTTGTTTTGGAGCCGCACTGCAACAACAGTGGTGTTTGCATTGCAGAATTCAGACACTGATAATCTGCCACAAAAGGAAATGCTTCACATTTTTAAATACACAGAAATTTTCCTTCATATTTACAAGTTCATCAAAACCTTTATTTTAGGAAAATTAAACACAGAGCCAAACTTTACTACAGAGCATCAATTAAACTATAATACAATACAATCAACACCAACAAAACACTGATTGAGAAAGAAATTCACAGTCAAGTGTTAAGACACAAACCACTCAATTTTAAGTCAGCCTTGAAAAATCATGATGCTCCAAAAGTCTTAGTATTAAAGCTGTTAGGACAATAAGGATAGCCATATATATTCTATATACTAATTACACAGAAGTTAATGAAAAGAGATTATTGTTTGTTCCTTATATGTAATTCCTGTTTTATTTTTTCTTGATATTGGTTAAGTTCCATGTATTTGACATTTTAAAAGAAAACATCTTTATAAGAATGCATGGATTCTCAGCTCCCAAATGAAATCTTGTATTTATGAATTATTTTAGTATGAACAAAATATTTTGGTCTCTACATAGGCAAGGCTCCTACTAATGACAATGGGAAAGTTTGCTGCTGTAGTATCTGCTAAACTAACTTTCTCCTGCTCAGTAACACTAAATATGAAAATCTTAGTATAACATTGCAGAAAGAAAAAAAAAACACAGAAGTTAAAATCTGCTGCCACTCAAGTAAGTTTGGGGCTTCTCACTGGTTTACTCCAACTTCAGTTACTAAAAGCAATAAACAAATTTCCTTAACGATATGGTATTGGACTCTAAACAAGTAGTGCCCATTTACAAAGCATTTTCTAGCTAATTACTACCTATAGATGTATAGACAAACAGCAAACACTGCCAACAGATCCCTGGAATTTGCGAAGTCACCTCAATTACCTCAAATGCCTACGCTACATACAGCAAGTACAAGTATTCAAAAAAGTTCATAATTCAGTAGTAAATACAAATTATATCAACAAAACTACATACCTGGAATAGGAAAACAGTGCTTATATTGTAACACTAACTTCACTAAGAACACCTAAACAATGCATCAATATACCTACGCATCTGACCTTCATCTACACATGTAGATTTTCCTTCCTTCTCAGAAACTATGTTATATTACTGACTATTTTATGACATTTTTTATTACAAATGCATTTTCTATTTTTTTAAGCAGCTCTAAATCCACTGAAGTAGAAGACCCATCAATGCACTAAAACACAGTGACAATCAAGATCTACAAATAAATAGTGATTTAAAACACGCAAAACCCCTCCAAAACCACTGTAATCACTAAGTTCAGCCCGACCTTACTCAACACTTCCCAGCCCCATTGTGCCTCTGCCTCCATCATTCCCTGAGGAGCAGCGCTATCCTCACAACTGCTGTGCTGCAGCAACAAATGAGTTAAAACAGAAACCCCTCCTCCTCCCTATCCTTCTCTTAAAGGACAGGGTCCCTTTCTTCTTTCGGCATTTTGGGGAGTTGGGTTGTGGGGACAAAGAGCAGCATGACAGTGCTGCTGGGCAAGCAGTGCAGGGGTCCTGCGAAGGAGGCGGGTGGGAGAGGGAGCAGCACCGACACTGACATAAGGGATGTCTGCAGGAACACGGGGGCAAGGCAAGGAGAGCATCTCTGCATCCTATCCAGATCACTCTGCAGCACAGGAAAAAGTCTGCAAGGGACAGGCTTCAACTTCCCCAGAAACTGGCTGGAAAAATTAATGAGATTAGAAAATTACTAGAGTAAGATTAATAATTTACAGGCCATTTACAAAGGCCTTCTTTGCTAGGGCTCCATTCAAAAAAAGTCTACATACGTGAGTAGTCTTAACAGTACTGGACAAACAAAATACCCAAGTGCTTCACTGTGTTCACATGTGCGTTCATCTGCAAGCGCCAGAAAGGCTGCATGTGGAAGTGTGCTACCAAATTAGAACCACAATCATGCCTGCGCACATCAAGTGAGGTGCATGAGCCTATCAAGAGAAAATAAAAGTTTAATCCCATTCAGACAGATACACATCCAGCGTAAAAAAAGTCAAAATTCAAAGAAAATTTCTTTCAAGAAATTATGTCTAGACTTTTTAAAACTCAGTTAACAGCTAAGTTACTTATCTTATTTTTTTTAAAAACTGAAGGTAACTTATTTGTGTAGGCTACTCACATACCAAAAGTAAGCTCTCCCTATCAAAAAAAGGAAGCAAAAAGGCACATAAAAAAATAGGCAGACACTTTTAACCAGTACTCAAAGCAATTTTAATTGGTATTTACTGAAGGAATACGTTCCAAGGTGATAATGTCCCTTTAAAAAACACAAAGAATAAGGTAAGTATTTCCTGGGCAACATCCTTTCCAACTTGTATCACACCATTCTGTCTTCTTCCTCTAAAATTCCACTGCAGTGCGATTCTGTCCATTGACTTGCTCATATCTTATTTTAAAGGGGAAAAAAAAGTAATAAATTTTAATTTCTTCCAGCTAAATATTCTGGAAGATATTTGTGCTAAAAAACATACACCATAATTTAGAATAAATGTTCAAGGTCAGTTCAATCCATGCTCACTCAAAGAATTATTATGAACACTAGCAGTTAGTTTCCTTAACTCTTATTAGCATGTATATGAACTTGAGAAAAAAAGTAGTTTTTAAATTTTTTTAAGCAGCAAAACTAAAACTGCACTGTAAAAAGGAGAACAGCAGGTCTGACAAACCAACTCCATATTTTAAATTTGTTTTTGATAAGAAAGATTATGCTTTGTATGTGCAGAGGAGAAAAATAAAGAGAGTGCTCAAGTATATACTTGTAGCTTTGATGGAAATTAAACTTTTACTGGTTCCTAATATGATGTTTATAAACAACCCAAAACTTCCAGATACTGAGTCATCTCTGGCTTTTGGCTTGGCTTAAACTGAACAGATTTTTCAGAGTTTAGCAGGCATCATTTGCACTTTTCTGGCACACAGAATTACCATTATAGTGTTTATGCATAAACATGCAAACAGAATCAGAGAACAAAAAAATGTGCATGCAGTTACAATACTCACTTAGCACTGCAAATATTATTCTGGGTCTCTCTCACAGTCTCTTTCTTTTTTTTTTTTTTTTTTTTTTTAAATCTCCATCAAGGCAGCAAACATCTGCAGCCATCCAAATGGTAGCTTTGGCTCCACAGAGCCTAGTAGAAAGACCATGGACTGTATTTCTTGATCAGCTGTATCTTGATCTGTGGGAGTTCTCCTCACTGGTGCCACTGCTGTCTGTACTTGGTAAGTGTAGATTTCTCTGACAATATGTTCAGCTGTCCCATTCTTCTGAGCTCTGTGTTAATAAACTTGAATGTGACTGCAAATATTTCCCCACTGTTAAGGAGAGGTACACTGCACTATCCAAACTGAGTGAGAACACTGCTAAGTGGCTAAAGGAAAAAGGAGAGCAAGTGCAGCAGGGTGTATAATATGCCTTTTGAAATGCAGGCAAATGAATTTTTAAATAATAATCCCTTCTATATAGACTTTCCATTATCAGATATAAAATTAAAAAATAGCCCACTTAACAGAGGAAAACACACAATGTAAACGGTAAGAAAAACCATGAATATATTCCTTCTTTAGTATCCATTACTATGAACTCACAAAGACTCTTTCTTCAATGAGTGTCTGCTTGCTAGAAGTGATGAACATTTCAGATGTTCTTTGAAAATAAACATGGAGAACCTAATACAGTATTTATGGCACAGAAGAATTTCCTAAATGACTCCTCCTACCATAACCAGAAAGGAACACTAAAACACAAGTGTGGAAAACGGGAAATAGTAAACGAAATGTACAGTATAATATCACGTATCAATTTTAGTCTTAATATTTGCATCTAGCCTGTTTTCAACAGGAAAGTATTGCTTATTTTCACCCTGTACAGAAAAATTTGTAAATATGTTGGTCCTAAGAAGCACAATCAGAAAGCATGCTAGCCCTCCAAAGAAATAAATGTGCATCTATAAAACTTAGGGGGATTAGAGAAATACTAATTCCATTTCTTACTGGAAGAGAGTACTACAAATCCTCTTTTAGGAAAGTTTACAATACTTTTTGAAGCAAAATACAAAGTGGGGGGTGGGGGAAAAAGAGGGGGAATATTCTGTTAAAAATTTGAAAGTGTTACGGGTCAGGTGCCCTCAGTCACTACTGATCATTAAATTAAAGGCTGAAGTTATAATTCAACAGATACAACAATACCACCTTACGCCTCCCAGCAACAACAGAAGCCAGGACAGAGAAAGTAATATACCAGAATATCATATTTATAAAAATGCCCTTGTAAAGAAGTCTGCAAATTAGGTAGCTTTTAGTAAGTTTACTGCGGCTGACAAAGATATGAAACCTAACTTGAGATGACCAACCTCCCTCCTCCCATCCAAAAAAACAAAGAAAAGCCCCACCAACCCCAATCTAGATGTTTCATGAGATGTCTTCAGTGGTTCCATGCCTTACTTGGTGCTTGCAAGTGAATAAACTCTTACGAAATACACTCCAGCACCACAAAATAAAGACAAATACTAGAAAACACAAAGAACAGTACCTAAAACCAAAGAGGAAACACTGTAGAATCAATTCAGCAAAGGAAAAGTCAAACCAGAAATAAACACAAGTCCAATGACTAACATAGGATACTACGCACACACAAAAACAGACAAGTCTTTCCATTTAAGAGCCAAGGAAAAAAACTCTGCAAAAGGCTTTTTGGAAAGGAGAGGAATGACAGCATCATATTACATAGCAACCTGCCCTGCCATGAAGTTGGGAACAGTGGCAAAATGAACTCAGAGAAAAATCTGAAGACCCACTATGAACCTCTGCTATAGACAGATGCTTAATACAACATATCTGCCTATCACAAAAAAAAGTTTCACACTTTGACAGAACAGGTGTCACACCAGTTACACGTTACAAAGCTGAATGACTCATTTACACAGTCCTTATTTTGCACCCTACTACCAACTTAACGGCACAAAACATAGAATGAACACACGCTAAAGTTTTAACTACACCTATGCACCATGTTACAAGAACAGCAGTAATTAAAATGAGTAATTAAAAACATAACCATGACTTCATTAAAATGCTAATTAATCTACTGCTAAATTTATTAATTCATTTAATGAAAGAAAAAGAGCACTTGCTAGTATTGTACAATCACAGTTCCTGTTGGCATACAGGGAGGTGGTTTCCACAACTACTCCCACATGAAAAAAGACAGACACCCTTGAGGTTGGACACACTTGCAAGTCAAATAAGGTTACTTGCTCCTTGCTTAATCTTAACTTTTAACTTTGCTTTGTCTTACAAAATTATAACTCCTTTAAGCAAGTTTCTGTAACGCGTAACAGTGAAGACAAAACTGGTTACACATTGGGATGTTTTCAAATAAAATTACACTACAAGCATTCAGTATTTATCAAATCCACCAAGTTAAATAACTTCTGACATTTTAATGTACTGAAACAATACTAAACTGTCTTATATAACATTTAGCTGGTGTCAGAGAATAGTTCTACAAAGTTTGACAGATATTTTTTCTTATTTTCCTTAGCTTCATCTCACACGTATCATCTGTCTTACTGCCATCATCCATCCTCCCAACATGTTAGCTTGAAACAACACCATGACTTATTTCTATTCAAAATATTCTAAAGACTAACTGAAAGATACAATATCAATGTGCTACCTGTTACTTTGGTTTAAAAAACATCAGCCATTACTACAGAAAGTCTGTATTTTGCTCTGAGAACTAAAACGTTTCAACTTGAAACCTCAATCTTTTGTTACCATGAAAGACTGCCATCTTAAAAGTCTTGAAGAAACTTATTACCATGTGAAACTGAAGGTTGTTGAAAGTTTACAGAATTTTCAGTTTCACTTGAAGCATTCTAAAGTTTAAAGAAAAAAGGATACAAAAACTACAGTAACATACATATAAAATTTTGAGTTTTGTTAATTTGGTTTGCTTTATAACATTGACTTACTGCATTAAACTTCAGATGACATAAAATCTGCGTACTAAAAAACCCACAAATGTTCAACTGTTACCTTTGGAAGTATGAAACTAGGAACAGAGGAAATTAAAGTGAATCTTCCATGCAATGGAAAGCAAACTTTTTGGTCTGCAGACAGACTCAAATATGTATACAACATGCTGGAGAGGGGGGAGGGGGGAAAAAAAAAAAAAAAAGGAACATGTTCTGTGCTTTTAAAATTAGCTAATCTCCTGAATAGCTGGAAAGCACCGCTTCCCAGAAATTAACCCTTTGGCTTCCTTATCTATATGATAAGAAAATGTTGCTTAAAACAGGAGGGGATAAATATTAAAGCAATGATCGGTTACCTTTAAAACTCTTTGCTTCCTCCTCTGAGGTCTTTTGTTTTCAGTTAGAACCTAAAAAAACACCAAATTGCAGAGTAAGTTGTGGTCACAAAGGCAGGCACCTCCGATTTTATTATCAAACTGCAATATTTCTTAAATACCCAGAATGCTTTACATGCGGCACTTTAGAGGGCTGGCGAGGCTCTACGCGGCCCCTCCGCCGCCACCCCGACACACGGCGACGCCGGAGACGGCCGAGGGGAGAGGCCCCGCCGCCGCCGCCCCCCTGGAGCCGGCCTCGCTGGTGCCCCGCATTCCTCACAGCGGCGCCCACGAGGCGGCCATCTTGCTTCCTGCCGCAGCGGCGCCCTCCTCCAGGCGGCGTCGCGGGCGCGAGCCTCGTGCGGCTCCGCGGCGCGCGCCGCGCCCGCCTACCCCGCGCGCGCGCGCGCCGGCCGCCGGCGCGAGGACCCGCGGGCCGGCTCCAACCAATAGGGCGGCTGAGACCCGCAGCGCCCACCTCCCCCCCCACCACGCGCCGGCCTCCTCCCGCGCTCGCGCCGGCCCTGCCCAAACAAAGGGGCTCCTGTGCGGGCGCCGCGGCGGCCGCCGGCAAAAGGCGGCACTCAATGGCCGCGCGTGCGGGTGCGGAGCCGCTACAGGAGCGTGCACGGCGGGGGTGGGGAGAGGCGCGGGGTTGGGGCATCCGCCCGGGCCGCGGACCCGGGGTCTTTGGGCTCCGCAAGGGCCGCTGCACGCGAGGTCAGGCGAGGACGCAGCCCCCGTGCACCCGCACGCAGGTACGCGGGCCTCCACGCGCACGCAGAGATGCGGGCGTGCGCGCGCGCGCCTGCACAGAGGCACGTGCACAGGCAGGCGGGGGCCGGCAGCGAGGCGCTGGACAGGGCCACGCACCCTCGGGGCAGCGGCGGTCACGGAGCATGTGCGGGGTCTGTGCTGGTCCCGCTCCCCCTCACACCACCGCTCACATGGCAGAAGCTGCATCTCTCTCGCTGTTCGCCGCCGGGGTCCTGCCTTCAGCGGCTGCCCGGAGCCGAGGGAACGGCTGCACGGCCCCAGCCCCCTCCAAAACCTCTGCCTGGACTAGGAGCCCAGCACCCAGCAGGCTCACACGGACCCCACTCCCCCACCATAGCCTGCTGCATGCAACCCCCACGGCCCCGCTGCAAATAAAGCTCCATCTTCATCTGTTCCTCCAGCACCTAAAGTATCTGCTGCAAACAGATCATGATGTGGAAGGCCACCGTATAAACATGAAATGCAATTAGATTCCCACCTCTCCACCTGCTTCAAACATTCATCGTGTGGGAGAAGGATGGAAGGGTCACGGCTCTGCCACAAGTTTTCACACCCAACCCAAACACAGCACAGCAACAATTGCTAATCCTGGACAACAAACAAATAACATATCTAACCCATCACTAACCACCCAGCATTTACTGAATCAAGTTGCAGCTGGCATCTAAATCAAGAAAGCATTTATCTACTGATAAATTCCAAGTGTAATTCCTGTCCAGTTATTGGTGCAACTCAGTGACGTAGCACAAATGCTCAGATGTGGGCACACAACTCATTCTGCAGCACATCAGTCAAGCAAGAGAAAACTGTCACTCATTTTTGTTGTCTGATGCTACCTGGTATTTAAGCTCCTTATTTGTTGCACCAGAGTACTGTATTAAATAGGATTTAGGATCACGTAAAATAAAAGTACAGATCTGCAATGTTTTCCCAAAAACACCACAAGACTGCAAGGGTCTTTAAGCACAATAAAAACAAGAGACATATGTATACTCGGTGATCTGATTCTTCTTTGCAATTTTGGCTACTTAAGATACTTTACGGTCCAGGAAAAAAAAAAAAAGGACAAAAAAATACTTATTTTGTTTGCTTAGAAACCCAAGATCCAGTATTCTGATTTAGTCCCCAGTTTGTTGCATGCACTGGACAGCACTTAGGCAGCAGTTCCCCCTCCCGTTAGGATGGGTCCTCATACACAAGGGAGGAAAGAAACCTCTTCAAATAAAAATTTCTCTGTAGAAGCTGTA
Source organism: Caprimulgus europaeus (assembly GCA_907165065.1). The sequence continues at coordinate 36,484,167 of OU015529.1, read as the reverse complement.
AGAACTGGCAGAGAAAATAAGGAGCAGTGAAGAGGCAACTTTTTAAATGCATCTCTGAAAGTAACTAGATCCCAAACTAACCTATTTCCCTGTAATTTAGGCTGCATTATAGTCCACACCCAGGATCACAGAGAATGGCAAAAAAGTGAGAGCAATTATTTTACACACCCACGTAACATGTGTAAAATACAAGTAAACTGCACTATTCCAACTCCCTGCCCTTCATCCACAGAGTAGGCTGTACACAGCTTTGCTCATCTTTGCCACGCATGTTACCAAACTCCTTGAGCCCGTGTGCTATTCCCTTACAAAACTCTCAAGTATCACATTCAAGAGAAGTGTTTTTATGCACACTCATCTGAAAATTTAACTGGCTTAAATATTTCTGGAGTCTATTGTAAAATAAATACCACAGAGTCTAAATTTCTTGATTATAACTAGGTCTGGCTAGAAAACAAGAATTCCATTTTGCTTTTATTTTTTTGAGATTTCGACATTTGGTTGTGTTCCAAAAGCAGAGCAAGCCTTTTAAAAATTCAAGAGGAGACAGATGGGATGTGGGAGACCACAGTTCAAGCCCCTGGTCTGCATCAGGCAAAATGCCCTAACCACCAAACTGTTCTGATAATTCTCTCCCCCTTTGTAAGTTTTAAGCAGAAATTTCATTTGGAACCTTGAGAAACTTTCCCCCCCCAAAACAGTTGCATCAAGGCACATAGTAGCTGTGAAAGCTTTCTGTTAAATCAACATTTTCCATTCAAGGAATGGCTTACTGGAAACTTCCCAACCAACTCTAATTGCAGCATCCTTTTTAAATATGTCTGGGTTTTCGGCAGCACATTAAAAACCCACAAGCGAGCAGGCCCTTATTGTTATTTAATATTTCCATGTTACTCACATTACGGCCATTAAATAAGACGTCTCAAGACACCTTGGTCAACCCAGTGAACATGCACTCAGTGACCTGATTTTTTTTCAGTTTGTTGACTCCAGGTCTCACTAAAGCATTAGTGGTCCCTTCCCTAACACAAACTACAGCTCTCCCTGCCAGATGCTTTCAGCCCAAGAGGGCTCCCTGCCTAGGTAGGACCCTAGAACATAGGTGCCTTGGCAAGCCTTGCAGAAACGAGCCTTTGGAGATGAGGGCTCCTCACAACAGCTCTACAGCAGCCCCGTACGTTTACAGCTTTCTGGGCAAGAGGGGCTCAGTGGCAGGTTATGAAACCCTGCAAGTTCCCCTCGGTAACTGGAGCCGCTCAGCTTGGCAACCTCCTGGGCCAGGGCTGGGGCGATGGCTACGCCCAGGAAAGCGCTGGCCAGCTGGGAGCCAGATGAGATCCGAGTCCGTCTGCCCAGCCAGGGCCCAGCACACACAAAGTGCAACTCCTGCTTACCACAGTCAGCTCCATCACCGACTGCAAGCACCCAGAAGGCAGTGTTTTCATCCTGAGCATGTGCTGCCACATCTGCAACACCTGCCTGTGCCAAACAGGAATCTTTCTCCAAGGAGAAAATAAAATAAATGATGGACCACCCTCCCTATCTACATGTTGGTTCTGAAGCCTACGAAATCCTCACCCCACACTGCAATGCATCCGTACAGCCTCGACACACGTGACCATGCAATAGCAGCAAAGCAGACTGCTTCTTGAAATGAAATATGCCTTTTGGTAAAAAATAGCTGTGAACTAGCCTTCAGTAACTGCTATATTATTTCAGAAAACAGCAGTCTTGGAAAGACGAGACAAAAACATGGAAGCATCACACTCTTGTGTACATAAACTTCTCAAACCCTCTTTTTACTATGAAGCATTCCCACATTATTCATTCTGAGAAGGATAGTAATCCAATATAAAGCCTTTTTCCTCTTCTTTTCAAAACTTATTTACTTTTTTACCTGGCTGCTCTTTCAAAAAAATTCAGTAAGCAAAAAAAACCCAAAACACTTTTCCCCCATTTATTTTAGAATTTTTCCTTTATCAGCTTCTAAGCAAGCAGCCAGGGTGTGAGTCCCTCAGGAAGAGGGGCATTACATATAAAAATATTGCTACACCCAGTGGCTGTGAACTAGAGCCCACAATGCTTTATCCAGACCATCATGATGTCACATCCCTGCAAAACCCATTACATTCAGCAAGGTAAAGGATCACTGAAGCTTTATGTGGATGTTATTTTTAAATTATATTTTTCAAGTCCAATATAGTTTTCAAATCTTTATCTGGATTATGTGTGAATTAATGAAAGTAACAGTAATGTAACTAATACCAGCTCCAAACACGCAACCGATACTCTCTGAGGGTTGAATGCTTGTGTGCACATGGGCATATGTGTTGGAATACGCACTTCAGTCTACATTCATGCTTCTACCAGCCAGGCCTTACTCCCTATGACTGCAAAGCCACATAAGTTCCTAAGGAAAACCAGTGCTTTTTGGGTTTGTTTGGGGTTGGGGTTTTTTTGTTGTTTGGTGGTTGGTTTTTTTTAAACAGTACGCATGGACTGCCAACCCCTGCACTGGTTATCCCACAGCCTTTTAATGTACAGAGCTCTCATGGACTTCATTGTGACTTTAGCATTGTTTAGTTAGAGTGAGAAGATAACCCCCTTTAAGACAATATACCAGTGTTTAAACTATGCTCCTGCAGAGCATGTCTATCCCCTACACCCTCCTCCCAGTGAATCATCTCTAAAAAATGCTTACATTGCACCAACATGAGAGAGAAATGCACGACTCTTACGAACAAGGAAGGCACTGAAGCCAACCTCACTTCTCTTAATTATTATGTTTGCTTTCTATACCATGGACAGAGACCTACAGGTTTGTTTTTTCCCCAGCTGCCCTCTATTTGAAGCACATTACTGTCATAGAAGTCACACCTGTTGCAGTCCTAGTCCTACCAGTTTGGGAAAACACAATGGGATTCCCTTCCTGAGTGCTACAATCTTATCTAAAGGACAGCTGCTGAACAGAGAGAAACAGTGTTTCCCACCCCCAACAGCTCCCTCTGTACCTCAACATCTTTAAAGAGCTCTCATAACATATCTGCGTTGTAGAAATACTTTCCTCTTTCATTTTCTCAGAATATGGTTTCTAGAAATTACAATGAGGCAAGGCTTGCTTCTAGGAGAATCTGAAACGGCACCAGGTTTCATTCAAATACAACTTTATAAGAAAATACCTGGCATGTTCTTAAATGTCAGGAATATTTCGTTTACTCCATGCGTTACTCTGAAACTTCATACAAAATTTAACGAGAAATGAAGGAGGTCTCCGGTGCAGCTCTAAATCTATTGTATAAAATGTGCCCAGTTTAATAAAATAAAAGCTCACCAAAAAAAAAGGCTGGCAAATAAAAGAATTAAAACAAGGAATCTCTCATAAAGAAAGCAAAAGGAGTGCCCAAAGAGGACAAAGGTGAAGGGGCAAAGCTAATCTGCAAGGAGGTCAGCCTGAGCAACAAGAAAAGAAGTATGTTTAGCCTGGAAAACAAAGGTTGACAGAAAAGCTGGAGTGCTTCCTTTCAGCAACCCTGTCAAAACCCTTTTTAAAACATAGCTTTTAGATCACTTCCTACCTCAACTCCACCAATTCTCGCCCATGAGCTTCTTCAATCCCACTGACAAAATATACAAAAGGACATAATGTCACTACTCTTTTGCTGTAAAAAGTCAGATCAGCCTCTATCACCTTTATTGTTTTAATATATGTCTTAAGTCACATTACAGCTGTCCCTCCCCTCTTTTTTTTTTTTTTTTAAACATTTAGGAGCAGTTCAGGCACAAAGATGTTTTTGAATGAACTCTGAGCCAAGCTGTTTAAACCTATTTCCCTAAACATTACAACTTAAAATACACTTCCACCCCAAGGAGGAACATATCATATACCCTCACTGTTACAGGACTTTTATTTCTCTTGCCTGCCTTAAAAACAGAACTAACTTCTCTGCAAACCCTTATAAGCACAGGACAGAAAACAGGAGGTGTCCTGAGACCTCTGCAGCTGATGGGAATTTCCACCTGCTGCAAGAACACGCCATTTTAACAAAATTGCTACAGAGAAAGGTTTTTCAGGAGCATTCTCCCCAGTGTGAATTGCTCCACTCAGAGTACAAGCTGGTGCAGAGACTTGAACCTCAGTTTCCCACATCCCAAGGCAAATGTCCCCGTGACTTAACTACTGAGACAGCATCTCCCCCTCTGTGGCTCAAGTACCAGTGGGTCACACAAAGCAGAAGGCTTCCAGCAGGATGTGGAGGTGCAGAGGTTAACTCTGCAGTTCAGAGACCAGGAAATTCAGTTGGGATGTGGGAAATTATGTTCAACTCTCTACTTACCTGATTTAAAGCCTGATCTCGAACTGATATCTCTCAGAAGGTCAGTGCTGTTATCACAGGGGCATACAGATTGTCTTTTCCCCTCCTCTTTGTTCCAAATGTAATGACCTGGGTTATAAAAGGCTGATGGATCAGAAAAATGAGTAAGAAATACAGAAAAAGGAAATTATGTATGGGGGATGTGGTAGAAGACAAAGGGAGACAGGCAAAAGAAATGAAATGAGAGAAACAGAAGAATAGACAATTAGAAAGGCAGAGAGATGTGAAAGGGGAATGTAGCTACAATTTGATCCTGAAGTTTTTAACTTTATTTCCATGAAATCTGTCATCACAAGCAAATTATTTTATCTGAATTAAAGAGCAAACAGCCTGCCTTCCTTTGCTTTTTAACCTTAAGTATTTTGAAATACAGACCCCCTCCCTAATAATTTACAGTCTCCTGAAACTACCTTCATTCCCCCCCTTCCCCACATTTTGCACCTAAATCCTAATCTCTTCATGCCTTCAATTAATTAATTGTTTTGGCCAACATGCCAATATCTGGAACACATAGTTAAAGCCATACTTACCTTTTACTTTGTGCATTTACACAGCAGGAACAAGAATAACTCCACCTCACTTTAATCTACACCTCTATGGATGACAAGAGAAAGTTACTATACAACCTGTTAGCTCCAACAGTAACCCTAAGCTCTCTAAAGCTGTACAGTGACCAGCGTTTCCCTTTGCAGAATTTTAAGATGTACCTCAAGCCTCAAAAGAGTGACTTAATTTGCAACTCCTTTGGCTTACCTCAAAAGGTAGTGTGATTGGCGGCGGTGGCTTTTTCAGTTCTTCACATTTTCTCTTCTTACATATCCGGTGACTAGTTTTGCGTTTCCTGCAACAGCTGCATTCTTCACAATTTGTTTTCCGCAGACAGGGCTCACAGACTCCACAACGCCTTCGTTTCTTTTTCTCTAGCATAGGGAGCAGAGATGAATATGGAGCAGGGTAACCACCAGCTGGATTTTTAAGAGAAGATGGCCCTGAGGCCTCAGCTACTTCAGTGCTGTCGCTCACATTATCCTGAAACAGATTCAAGCTTACTCCGACTCTTCCCAGCTGTGATGAATAATCATTATGCTGCAGTCTTGAGTCAGCTGGCATATCTGCATTTATGGCTTTTTCTGAGGCAAGAGCAGAGGTTTCTGTGTTTGAAGGCAACTCTGAAACAAAACCTTCAGACAACTGTCCGGAGCTTTCACCAGAGATTTTATTGACTGTGCTTTTTTCTAAATCTGGAGATAAAGTGGGGACATAACTTGAATTCAAAATTAATGTCTCTGCATCAATACATTTAACAAGCTGTTCAATGTCCTCCACTTCAATATTGTTTAAAGAGGTATAGGAAACTGGTTCATGTACTGTAAATATGTTTTTTGAGTCAGATTCTGAATTCTCTCTTGTACAGCTCAAATCCAAATTTGAGTCAAGTTCTTTGTGAATGGGTAAAAAGTCCACAACCAGTTTCATGTGGGATTCTGCAAGTGAGCTTGCACCTTCAAAATTTGATAAATTTGATTCAGTGGCAGCTACAGAGCTGGAATTTGAACCAATGTCTTTATTCTCAGATTCAAAATCCCAGCCTGCCTTCAAGCAGGACTCTGCAAGTGAGCGTGCATCTTCTAATAAATGTTCTTGTGAGTTAAACTCAGAGGTAACTAAAGGTGCAGAATCCAAGTCTTGTTCTTTACTAGGTAGCACCAGGTCCGACTCTGCTTCCACATGAGATTTGGCAAGTGGGAGTGACTCTTCTAACAACAGTACTCCTGAACTGAGGTCTGAGGTATCAACAGAACTGGAGTCAGGTTCTTTACTGTTAGGCACCAGATGGAAGGGAGTCTCTGCACACACCTTTGAGTTTGATTCAGAGGTGATTACGGAGTCAGAAGGAGAAGACTGAAGCATAAGCACAGCACCTTCAATAAATGCTTCAGGCGAACTACCCGTATCGAGATGGCTGGGTACCTGCTCACAGGGCAGGTCTTCATGCTTGTATTTCACCTCTGACACTTCTATACTGTCATCAGTTACCTGACTGCTTGGAATGGAGTCATTTGTTTCAGGTATTTCTACCTCTTTGTCTTGACTACATGCAGTAGCAGGCTTTTCGCTGACACTACATGGAGTATCTTCTACAGGCAGAGGAGCTAACTCATTTTGTGCTAAATCTTGTTTCAGAACTCTTTCGCCTGCTTCAACGTTTTTTCCTTCTACTACTGCCAGGGCTTCTTGTTCATGTTTTTCCTTTGTTTCTAGCCTTTTTTGTGCTGCAGCTTTCCTGGGTTTTGCTATTGCTGGAGTTTGGGACAATCTACGGGAGAACGATCGGTTACGGAGAGACATTGTAAAGCCATTGAAGTTGAAAGAATCCTGGTTGTGAAAGAGGATATTGTCAGCTTTCTCCAAACTCACCCAAGATGCTCCAGACAAGGTTCTGGTTACACTACTCCTGAGAAGTCTACCTGAAGAGCTCATGATTGGTTTCTTTTCTTGCTGTTTTTTCTTAACATCTTTTTCTTGTGCTGGCTTTTTGCCTTTTCCAGAACTAACCGCTTTTGTGGAAGTCTTTGTGGTTTTCTTTCTCGCTTGGCTAGATTTTTTTTTACCCTGGTTAGTTTTCCTTTTGCCTAACTCTTCCTTTTTGACTAATCTGGAAGGCCTCGCGTGGTGAGCCATGTCTGCGGAGTAGCAGAAATGTTAAGAAGAGAGAGGGGAAAATAAATCATGAGCTCTTGAGAGAACTTTTCAATAGAAAACTGCATACTCCCATTGCTGCTTTCTGTGGTGATACAGCATTAACTCTGAAACAGAAAAAGATATAAAATAGCATTAATACCATTCTAATTAATGAAGGGTGCACACCTATTAAACTGACCACTTTTTAATATTTAAAAATACACAGGTAGAATGAAAAATACTGGTATTGGACATTATGTTCAATTAACGCAAAAGCTTTGAAAATATGAGTACGCTGCAAAATTGAAAGCTTGCCAAAAATGTTTATAACACAAATGAAGAGGCAAACTAAGCTCAAATGACCAGGTAATATCACACATTTACTGGTTTATGTCAGTTCTAAGAAGTTTGAATATTCTCAACCTTAATAACAGTTCATTAATCATCCCTTCCCTTGAGTAAGAACGGGTAGAAGTCTACATCCATCGCTTTATGTTCAACGGCGTATACCTATCACTGTAAAGACATTCAGGAAAAAAATCAAAACTGAGTTTATTGTGTGCATGTGCACCTATACACCATCACCAGGGCATTGCTCACTCTTTTACTATCCATTGGCTGCCCATCATGGTACAACTCCAGATAAAATGGGAGAAGTAACTAGTGCCCCCAAGATGTCTAGCTTGTAGTGTTACTCACAGGTGAACGGGACCAGGGAAGAGTTGCCTTTCCCAGTGTCATCCCCCAGAATAACATATCAGCACACTGTATTACATTGCAAGCCTTGACTGTATCCTGCCTAGCTATAGCAAATTTATTATGCAGTTGTCTCTGCTTCATCATTATGACTACTAACATTATTTGCCTTCAACAAAATACCACACATTTGTCCTAAGCTTTCATCCCAAAAACAACCGCAACACAGAAGTCCCCAACTCCCCAAATACAATTCAGTCATCTCAGAAGATACAACAGATTCTTCACGCTTCAAATCAATTTCCTTCAAGGTGGGTTGGGGTTTTTTAAATGTAAAGCAATTCTCACAAGTACATAGTTTTTAAGCACATGGTGCTTTTAAGTACCTCTGGAAGGCTTTTGCTTTATTTAGCTGTTTTGATAGAGCAGATGGGTAGACAAGGGCAGCCTAAAACTGACAGCAGGCAGAACCAGAGCAAGAGGCTCTATAGGCAGGAGGGTGCCTTCCCTTTCATCATTTTTCCTTTGAATTCCTTAAGTCCAAATTAAGTCACCTATAGACCTTCACTGATGAGAAGAGGGAAAGAAAGGAAGAACAAGCAGCATGGGGATGATATCTAAAATCCTGTCCTCTAAAGGAAGTAGAAAAAAAAAAAAAAGGAATCCTGGCTTCTGAAGGACACAGAAGAGGGAAGAAGGGTGCCACCAGGCTCCCGACACCACCACTCCTTCCTATGACCTCAACCCCACCTTGAAGCAAACAGGGTGGAGGCTGCACTTACCCACAGCCTGGTCTGAGTTCTGCTGAAGGTGGGGAGAGCTATGCTAGTGCAGACCAGTCTACTTGATGCCCCAGAAATGTTTAATGGTACTACACCAGACAGGTCTAGCTGGTGTAGGGCAAATGAAAAGACAGGCTCCATGAGGAGAACAGACCCTCAGACCAAAAAAACATATCTACAGCACAAGGGGTGCAGAAAGCTTACAACCACCCACATCAAGCAGTGCTGCACTGCGCCAAGATAAGCTGATTAGCCCACCAAGGGGATGGTCTAGCACAGACAAAGCACACAGCCTCTGCGTGGGACCACCAGCTCCTGCTGCTCACCAAACCAGCACACTGGCAGCGAGCTTGTTGCTGACTGTCCCAGCCCTGAGCAGGCTGCCCAGTGGCCACAGTACCTACCAACACTAACAGTAACTCCCTGAACTCCTTAAAATAGCTTATTTAGAGCATTTTGAAGCCTAACTTCATTGTTCAGCGGTAGTAAGCCAACTCATCCTGTGTACCACAACATATAAAACAAGTATCTTACTTAAACATGCTGTTAATATTTTGCATCATATCTTCATATTACATATCAAACGAACATTATTACCAAAACAGGAGTTTTTCCACACACTTAAATACCTTTAGAGCCGGCATTGCTGTACAAGATAAGGGAGAACACACTTATAAAGTCAGATCAGAAAATAATGCCCAGCAAACACACAATATATGTACTAAGAGCATCTTTGCTCCATCACAGCAAACCACCCAACCTGTAGAGACTAAATAGACATATGTAACTATTTATAATTGCAGGTAATGATTCAGAGGCCACAGAAGAGACCTGAACAGCTCCTGCAGAAGCACTCTATAAAAGTTAGGTCAGACACTAGTAAAACAAAGCTGAAACGAAGGCAACCCGAGTGCTCTCCCCTCCACCCTTCTCTGGAGACCCGTGGGGGAAGTGGGACATGGCCAGTACTACTCACTCCAAGCACTGAGTGTCAAAGACGGCATCGGCATCACATCAGCATGTCCATGAAAGTGTTGTTGGCAGCCTGCAAAAAGCTTCCCCAGTTTCTTGTGGTTTTGACAGAGACTGGGCTCCTCATTCCAAAAGATAGCCTGGAGGGCTGCAAAACCAGTTGGAAGCAAACAGCAGGCAGCCTATCTGTAGCCATTAGCAGCCAGTGCTACACAACAGCGGCAGGAGAGGAAATGTGAGCTACTTTCAGAGACTATAGCCAGGAGAGCAAGGAAGAAAGCAAGCAAACAACAAGAAGGGCTAGGCAACATGGGAATGTGTGAATCAGGAGGGGAACTGAAGAGATAAAGTTTTTTCTCTTTATCAGCCCTGAAGCAGAAGCAGAATGACAAGAGAAAACAGGAGATCTGGAGTGGAAACAAGAGACTGGATTTTTGAAGATACTGAATGTGTATCATGCTTTGCTCATATTACTTCTCTACACAAGCAGTTGCCACTGCTGTTCTGGAAGTCTGGGAAGCATGATTATCAAAATTACCAATTAGAAGCTTAATTTGTAACCATTCTGTTTTGTGGTTTTTTTGTTGTTGTTGTTTTTTTAATTATCATTATAATTATATTGTAATATGCCTTTACCTGCATTTTGAAATTGCAACATGGTTGCTTCAGGACTGAAGAAGCAAGACCATCCTGTTTGGGTTTTTTCTGGTTTTGTTTTCTCTCCCCTTTTCATACAGAAAAATAGACCTGTCTAGCAGCAATGTATAAAAGTATCAAAGCCAAAATGTTGATTCTTTTCAGGGCCAAATTAGAGGCTATGAACACAAAGTGGTGGAAGACTTCTCTTTTTCTTGGTAAACGAAGAATGCTGATATTTGTAGGACACTGACTGGTATTTAAATACTGTATTAAAGAAGATGGCAAAAGCTGCTAGTATTTGTCCTGCTCAGAGATGGCAATACAGGGGCACAAGAACAGCAACAGTTTTATCCGTTTTGTCTCAATTTTGTCACTGAAGTGAATTTAGGTTTCTCAGAAGAGATCTGGAAAATAGAACCCTAACGGATATTTTTTTTCTTAATAAATATTTGGCTTCAGTTACATTTGTCTGGGACTCTGAGCACCTGACCCCCAGGGTGACTGTAAGCTCTTGAGAGAAATGCCTGTTAGCAAGAGATCTTTACTTCCCTTAAAGAAAGCCTATAGTCTTGATGAATAGTAGTCCGCCACAATAACCTTAACTGCTAGGCAAAACTAGCTCATATTTTTTAAGTAAAGTACTTAATAAAACTAAATTACATGGTTATTTTTTTGGTTTACTCTTCCACATTTAGGACCAAACTATTAGGTAACTACAAGCTGAGTATTCAAATTTTGTTTTCTGTAACACTAGGAAATATTTTACCTTCCCTTTTCCATTTAAAGCACTGGCAATGACTCTGTTGATGCCTGCAGCAGTTGCAAATTGCCTCATGTCACTTCTTAAGGACAACAAATGGCTGTATCACATTGGTCACATTTCATAGTAATAAATTAATTTTATTTCCAAAATATTTAGGAGGCCTTAAACCTCATGGGGTAACATAATAACCTGGCAGTTTTCCATAATGCCAGAGAGAAACAAACTTATTTCAATGCTCTTTTCCAAAAGCCAAACCAGGTGGGACCTACCATACCATCCCTAAGAGCAGAGGACAGGCGTCTCTATGAAGTAAAACGGGTAATAGGTAGGGGAGGGTTTGCATGGACCTGCCCTAGATAATAACAGTGCATCCCAAAGCTGTTTGTTACTTGAGCTGACTTATCTCTTCTAATTCATGTGCAAAGCTGAAAGCTGGTTTTAAGGCCAGTTGCTTAAGTTTTGCTCATTCACAGTAATAAATCTGGAGCAATCCCACTGACTGCTATAATCCTCAACAAATACTGCTAAAAGCTAATCATGGGCTAAATCTTTCTTGGTCAAAATTCCAAATAATTATAATGAGAATTCCGCCTACAAAGTAACCGGGGAATTTAACCCCATACTGTCAGAATGCCTCCAAAACCAAAAAACCCCACCCACCAACCCCTAAAATCCCCTGCTTTTCTTATTTACTTTACACAAAGAGATAACAAAATTAAGTAAGCTTTCCTTTTAGAGGTAGTGTTCATCAAGATTCTGTTCCATAACTTGATTCTTGTTGGAAGATGGGGCGAAAAGAGAGATTAAAAGATGTGTTTTCATAAAGTGGTGATAGCTTTTTTTATGGCATCATGAAGAGAACAAGTGACCCCAGCACAAAGACAGCTGCATGGGGGAAAAAAAAATGAAACGGCTAAGACCAGTTGCATCTGGTTTTACTGCAGTCAGATGCACTAATTAAATAAATTTTGTTTCAGTGTTTAGGTATCTTTTTAAAAGTCACTTGAGATTGATTTACTGAGGAAACAAGGCCTGAAAGCTTCCATAAAAGCCACTTAATAACACACAGGTCCCAGACAATAAGGGCTACAATTTGACTTAGAAGTTGTCACATGAGCTCAGATCTACAACTTTGAATTGAAAAGCATCTCATCTTCCAGCAGCAAATGCTCTAGAGGAAGATGTGAGAGACACCAGAGAAAACAGACATTAAAAAAATTTGACCCTCATTTTACATGCAAAAGCTTTTTTCAGTCTTTTCAGGATTATGTCATATCACCTGCATATTCTTCCCAGTTGCACCAATGTCAACCTGCTTTTCAATCTTGCCTAATTTCTTGTGTCTAGCAATTGCTCTGTACTACACCTCGTGTTTGAAAAGAAGGGAAATGGGTTAGGAGGAGGGAATTAGCTTTAATTTTTCCCTTTCCCCCCTTCTTTAATCCTTCAGTACCCATTCGGTTCTGGTTAAGAAATAAAGTGAAGCTTTTCATCTACCTTCTCAGTGCCACAAGTTATTTCACACACAGCCTTGTAAAGAGGCTTCTCCCCCTTCCCAGGACAGGCAGTGGCATTTCTCCGAGCTCCCTCTACAGAGGGACTCCTAAGGTCCCCGCCTCACTCACCACCCTGCAGCCCCCCAGACCTCTCCTCCTGCAGTGCTGTTTCACAGAACCTCAGAATGGTAGGGGTTGGAAGGGACCTCAGGAGATCATCCAGTCCAACTCCCCTGCCAAAGCAGGTTCCCTACAGCAGGTTGCACAGGAAAGTGTCCAGGCAGGTTTTGAACATCTCCAGAGAAGGAGACTCCACAACCTCTCTGGGCAGCCTGTCCCAGTGCTCCGGCACCCTCACAGTAAAGTTTCCTTAAGTTTGTCTGGAACTTTTGGTGTTCCAGTTTTTGCCCATTGCCCCTTGTCCTGTGACTGGGCACCACCAAAAGAGCCTGGCCCCATCCATTTGGCCCCTGCACTTCAGGTATTTATAGACATTGGTAAGAGCGGTGTTTCTACAATCTCACACACCATTCAAGGTTATGGTTTTCCATTTTGCTATGTAAAAGTTTTCTGCTTTACTTTCTAGGATTATGCCACTCAAGGCATATTTTATCCACATATATTAAACCTTGACTTAAATCAACATTTTTCCAGTAGCATAAGTGCAAATCTGGGACAGGCATTGCATGATGCCACCTCTGTTTCTCATAGACAGAGGCGTATACTCAAAACACAATCCTTTTCTCACTGACATCAGTAACACCTGATGATGTTGAGCAGACCAAGCACCAAGGCCTTCATCCTAAATTTTTGTCCTCACTGGACCTAGAAAGCAACCTCTGTGCTTAGAGGAGAAGTTTGGGTAGGGCAGGACTCCCACCACATCCTACTTCCCTCAGCGGAGCTGACAACAGCTGTGGAATACACACCCACAATGAATTCAGCAAGAGATGTCGATGTTTAGCATTTTGCAATGTCATGACTTCAGCATGCACCCTGGAGACTGCATAGTGAGTGAAACAGATAAAAGAAGACCACAAAAAAAAAAAAAGCCCTCCTGGTTTAGGGAAAGCTGTTAGAACAATAATAAAAAAACTATGCAGCAAGGAACCACACATACTTGAACCACAAAGCCAGATTAAGCCTCAGACAAACAAATGGCAACAAAAATCTATTTTAAAGATTCACACTGCATGTGCAAGTATCCTCCCTCCTGCCCAGGCAGGAGCACAGGCTTGCTTTAAACTCTGTTCAGTCCAGCCAAACACTGACCTTAACAGGGAGAATGCTAAAAAGTAAAAAGATATCAAATAATTTTTAAGGGTTCACCAAACAAAAGCCCTTTCCATCAGAATACTCCAAGTATTTTTAATTAAAAAAAAAAAAGCAAGCAACCCAAACAAAACCCCTCAGCTAATCATATGCCCCTCTAACTCTGCATTTATGCTGTTTTAAACCCTGACTTTCTTTTTTAAAATATCTGACTCCATTCTTCTGGGGGTTTGCCTTTTCTTAACAAACAAACAAACAAAAAAAAGAAAAACACACTAACTGAATCACCTTATCTCAAACTCAATTAAAAGAAGGGGTAGGTGGAGGGAAGAACCTTCAGGCAAAGATTAAGCCTGGAAAATTTCAGCCTGAAAGGTGTTTTGAAATGTAAGTAACTGAAAACAGAAAGCAGGATGGATATGCTTAGGCCAGCTTTAACAACCACGGGTAGAGGCCAGCTGTAATAAAATGCTACCAGTTAGAATTTTGAATTACTATACAGTGAAGACTTGGGTCTTCCAGAAACCATAAATATCACAAAGTTCCTTGGTATGTGTCCCCTTGAATCCTTCCCCAAATATCTGCTTTGTGCAATCCCAGCCCTCCCTTGTCTCCTCCAAGCACAACCAGCCCCCCTGTCCAGAAGGGCTGAGCCTCATCCTCAGAGCAACCACCAGCCACCCTTATGCTGCCAGAGAAACTGCTCCTGAAAAGCACAAACCAGCCTTCTCTTCCTTTACAAACAGGGTCGACCAGGCTACCTGCCCAATTTTGTCTAGACCAAGAATAAATGCTATGTTTTCTGGATTCAGTCTCTACTCCTAATTTGTATTGACTGACGTTAATTAAAACAAGGTGATTACTGCACAGGATAGCCTTCTGCCTCTCCACGAGAGTACCTTAAAAATAGTACTGAGCACAACTGGGAAGATCTACTGTTTGGAAGGTTATTTAATTATTATTATTTTCACAGGTTTCTCCATTGGCTTTAAATTTTAAAGAGACACCTTTGCCCTAGAAGTCTGCTCGGTCACATTTGAATATCTAAAGCTGCAAGTGCATCTTTGCCCAGTTTTGCCATTAATGCTTCTAGAAAGGAAGCTCTTTGGCCAGATCCACGCTGGTGCATCTGCCCTGGCCAGCTGTTTATGGGGGCCAACTGTCACCATGACACATGCGGGTGTGCGCCTGCTGGTGCCCTGCTTGACATGCCTACTTGCACGCTCCTCTCTCCCCCTTAAGGGAGTAGCATCTCACCACACTGGGCTGCTGCTACGTAGGCCGAGATGCAAGTGATGTGGACTACATGGCTCTTTAAATATCTCTGGGGTGCAGGACAGGCTGGGGCACACAGTTGGCACGACTCCTTTGACTACTGATGTGCCTGGTCCCTTTGCAAATCCAGCACGCTCCACCACTCGCTCCTCGGGTGTTAGCAGCCGTACCTTTGTAAGGTTAACTGGTCCTGCTGCCCAGCAGGCCTCCTGGTCCTTCTTCCTTACCCATCCCATTCGGTGAACTGCATCCTTCTCCCCTAGCTCCATCACGAGCCCGGCAGGGACCATCCTCACCAGCACAAACCTCCCCAGTCAGCGACAAGGCCACCACCTCTTCTCTGCCAGCTCCTAGAGCAGCTGGACGGGAACTGGGCACCCAGGAGCACCTCGGGGGCTGCAGCCCCGCCGGGCTCTGCTTCCTTTCTTGCGGGCAGGCGGACCCCGGGGGGGGAACGGGCAGGCCGGGCCCGCCTAGGGGGGGAGGCAGCTGGTCCTCGTGGCCCGGCCCTGCCGCTGGCCGTGCCCCCCAACCCCGGGAGCCTTCCCCGGGGCTGCAGACAATGGGGCCGGCCCCAGCGGCAGCGCTGGGGACCCGCAACGCCCACCCGGACGCGCCAGGCTGCTCCCGCGGCAGAAGCGGGGAGCCAGCCCCGGGGATGCCCGCCCCCCCACACCGGCGGCACCTCCCGAGGGTGACGCTACTGCACGGCCCTCGCTCGCCTGTTTTTCTGGAGGGATGGCTGCGGGGGTTTTCCGGCTGGCCGGGTCTGCCGGGCAGGGTCCCTTTAATTGTTCCCTGCCCTCCGCGGAGGCTGCAGGCAGTTTCTCTCGCCCGGCGGGTTTTTCCAGGCAGGCTCTGGCTGCTGCAGAGCAAACACGCTCCAGCCCAGCCAGGGAGACCGGACTTTTTCGCTCTTTCGGCCAACAAACTGCGTTTTGCATTTGAATAACCCCAGCCTGCCCTCCTCCCCGCCTCGAAACGGCCCGGCCCGCGGGGCTCCAAGCCCGGCCGCGGGGGTGGCCGTGCCTCCCCCTCCCCACTCCGCCCCAGCTCAACTTTGCAACGAGCCAAGCGGCCAAGCGAGAAGGGAAGAAAAAAAAAAAAAAAGAAAAAAAAAAGAAAAAGAAAAAGGGGGGAGGGGAGAAGAAGTCCGAAAGCGGCGGTCTCGGTCGCGCCCCCCGCCCGCAACAGCCCCGGGACCCGTCCCGCACACGTACCAGGGCTGCGGCGCGGCCAGCCCGCAGCTCACAGGAAGGGGCGATGCTGGCATGGCTCGCCGCGGCTCACGGCCCGGGTCCCCGCGGGCGAACGGCTCCCATGGCGCGACGAGCCCAGGCGCGGGAGAGGGAGCGCCGGGCCGCGAAACGTGCTCTCGGCGGCGGCGGCGGCGCGCGTCGCCCCTGGCCGGACCCTCCGGGAGGGAGCGGGGAGGGGGCGGCTCGGTGGGGCGCTCGCCGCACCGAGCCCTCCCGGCAGGCGGCAAAACGCGCCCTGGATCCCCGCGGCTGGAGCGGGATTCGCCACCCCCGCCCCCCCAGTCCCTATACACCCCCCACCCCCACGCTGCGGGACGACCCGGCGGGGGAGGCGGTAGCGGCGGGGGAGGCGGTAGCGGCGGGGTCGGCACGGCACGGCCCGGCCCGGGGAAAAGGGAGCGCCGAGAGGGTGGCGGCGGTCCGTCCCCGGCTGCCCCCGGGAGCTGCAGTCGGCCTGCCAGGCTGGTAACGGCAGAGGTTATTTAACAACAACAACAGAATAAATAAAATTACAATAATAAGAGAAAAGGCAAATTATTCCGTTACTTTGCGGAGGCTGCGGTTTGACACCACATGCCTCCCAACCAGCAACGGAGGTGACACCCTCTGAAATAACCCCCTCTTTTTTTTTTTTTTTTTTTTTTAGACTGGAAGACAGAAAGTCTGGTCAGCAGTGACAGGCAGGGGATTCGTCAGGCAGCCAAAGCCCCTTCCCCTTACACGTGTCACCCAGGAGGACCCCCAGACCCCTGCTTCCACCCGGCCTCAGCTGTCCCACGAGTGGAACGAACCCACCCAAATGCATGGAGAGATGCTGGTTGAGAGGAAGACCTGCTGAGCCACCATCTCCCTCCTGCAAGGAGGGGGAGAAGTCCTGCTCTCCCCATCCCCCACCTCATCCATCAAGAGCCACTGATGATATTTGCTGCTCCTTCCCAGAGGGGAGTGAGGGAGTGAGTGAGCAAAATGTTTAATGCGAGGAAGAGTCAGTACAGCCTTCTTACATGATTCTTTATCACTACAGCCTTTTGTCAGAGTGGAAAGCAGGCCACCAAGTCTAATGTCTCTTCAGACTGGAAAACAGATGTTGGAAATGGGATCTATGAAACAATATACCCTAGCACTACTTTTTTTAAAAAAAAAGCTTCATTATTAAGTCTCTAGCTGTTGCAGTATAAAGCGTTTCAAATGTGAACTGACCCATTCAAATGCAAGCCTGCAGAGAGGCTTTTCTACTGCATACAAGAGAGCAGTACTGTCCACAGCCATTCCTATAAAGATGTTTTAAATGCCAGAGTTTTGCTATTTTAATTGACATGTGGGAAAGGAGAAGCAGTGGCACAGACCTGCACAGCTTATCATTACTGCCAGCAGATAGGTAGCCCCCCATTCAGTGCCAGTGGATAGGTAGCCCATCACCAGTTTGTACCTCCATCCTTTCCCCTCCTCCCCTTCATTTCCTTGCAGCAAAAGAGGAATACAGCCTGGGAATCTTAGCCAAGCTCACAGACATTTCAGATGCAACAAGGTGAAAACAACAACACATACACCTGAATTTTGAACATTTGCCTGATCAGCTCTCAGTGGCAGGTAATTTTAGCAACACACATGAGTTATCTTCACAGGGTGTAACCATACCATTGCCTACTCAACCTGACAGTTTGATGAAAAGACTGCTTTTCTAGAGGGCTAGATATCAAGACTTCTGTCATTCCAAAGACCAGCCCTGCTAAAAGAAGAGGTAGCACAAGCTATTTTTATAAGATAAAATGGATGATTTGAGAAGTAAAAGAACTATTGCTCTCCAAGTACTGCACGTGGTAAAAGTAAGTAGAAGGAACTGGACCTTGATAAAGCCCCACATAAGCTGAGTATGTTTCCTGGGAAGACAGTAATAAATTGGAAGCTGTGGGCTTGAACAAAATGTAGAGCAAGAAACAAGTAACTTGGAGGAAAGCAACAAGCAAGGAGGGCTAAGGGTTGGTTAGAAAAAGCAGATTAATGGGGGCACCCAAACACCAACACATATAATCACAGCTCCATTATAAACACACTAAAGGCTAGGAAACAAACAAGAATTAACAATTGTTCATTTTCACAGCCAAAGACATATATGCTCATGGTCTTTTTCAACACTAATAAATATCCTAGTAAGCAAGTAGCACCAGGTGACAATCTTTTCTGGCAACATTAAGATACTCAGCCTACCAAGACAAGCTGAGGATAAACGTTTGGAGAAAGATCTGAGAGTAATGACTGGCCGGGCAACAAAATGGTGGATGAAATCCTTTCAGTAAAATGCAGAAAGAGGCACATGGGGGGAAATCATAGTCTCTGAATTAGCTATTATTCAAAAGAGAGATGGTGGTACTATGACAGGTACTTCTGTGAAACTGTTCTGTGTGCTCAAGTGAAGTGTTAGGAATCACTACAAAAGAAGGAAAGAACAGAACAGGAAACATCACCACATCATTGTTATTTAGTCTAGATCTATTGTCTGCTTGCATCTTGAATATAGCATGCAGTTCTGGTCTGCCTAAAAGGTACAAAGTGGAACTTAAAAAAGGCACAGAGAAATGTAGCAAGAATGGCCAAAGCACAAGGAGCAGCTAAATACACTAAGATTTTCACCCTGGAAAGAAGGCAACCTGGGTGAAATGCCAACCAATATACTATAAAAACAAGATCAGCACAGAAAGTGTTATCAGAGATTAAACACTCACTGTTTCTCCAAAGTAGAGGATATCAAGTCAATTTATCAAACAGATGCATCAGAAGACAGCTACTTCTTCAGGCAATGTTGTCAAACCATGGAACTCACTGCTACAGCACCCTGTAGGTGCTAAAAACACTACAGGTTAAACTTCTTTTAAAGCACAATTAGTGGAAGATAGTTTAATCAAAGGCTACTTAACACAAAAGTACTATTTTAGCTATATATTACTTGAAGCTGGAAGAGTGTGCTGAGGAAATAGCCCTCCCTGTATGCTACTCAAGTCTTCTTCCCTACGCATGTATTACTAGCTGCTACCAGGGTAAAGTTTTAAGCTGGTAGACCTTTGGTCCAACACAGTACTACCATCCCTGTGTTTTTATCCAGAATAACATGCAAATTGGTACACACCCACAGAATGAACAAAACTGAACAACATAGTACCAAGGAATACAGTGCACAAACGTGTAAGTACTTCTGCATTGCAGGCAGCTCTGGCAAAGTTTGAGTGTGTGGTGAGTATCAGGGAGCTGCAAGGGGTAATTGCTCCCCGAGAGACAGGGAGCCCCACACAAGTGCCAGCAGGACAAAGACCTCACTAGCCAGCCCCCAGCCCCACTACACACACACAAGGCAAACAGGACAGGCCTAAGGATGATACCACATTCAGCCAGGAATCAAGATAAACCAGCTTCCAGGAAATGAGGCAGGTTGACGTTTGAACTAAGAAGTCAATCCACAGGTCAGATTGACTTCTGGTGACCAAGCATGCAAGCAAAGTTAAATACACCCCAAGCAGATACTGAGTAGGGTCCATGATGACTAAACAGTGCCAAGGCCAAGTTCCAACTCAACAAAACCCATAACTTAGCCAGGGCTGAGCTTAAATAGAGCTCCTGGTCCCATGGGCAGAGGATGTGGGTAGAGGCCCCAGGTACAGCTGCTCAGGTCCATTAAGCCTATTAGTGCCCTCAGGACCATGAGCCTGGAAACAGAACTACTCGGGTATGTTGTCCCACAATCCATCCTGCAGGGTCATCTGGATCAGACCTCTACAACAGGTACAGCATCAGTCCAGGCTAGGGAAGGTTAGATGTGTCACTTATGCTGAAACTAAATTAAGCCCTTCACAAAGCAAAAGCCGTTTAAGATATTAGAGCTGGTCCTTGTGCAATTACAAAGCATGGACTAAAGCATCTACCTTGCAAAGCTTCCCTCACATTTATTAGCTTGGACTCCAGTGTGACAAAGTGACCAGACGTGACCTAGGAAGCTACATGCTGCACTGACGCGGTGCTGTGCCTGCGAACCCAGCTGAACACGAGCCAACCACTGTTAATGCCTTCGTATTTGTAATACAGATGATCAGATAAATCACCCACAGCATTGTTAGTTGGCAGCATCTGAAAGGGAAAGGTCTTGAACAACATGAGTTTAACACAGAAACTCTTGAATTCTAATTGTGGTTTTGACAATGACTTCCTCCTTTAGTCTTTCTTGGCCCTGGTTCTGTAGATAGTATCTACCTGCCTGATTGGCACTGAAAGTAAGTTAACGTTTGTAAGCATGCTGAACACAGATAGTTTAAGCATTAATACCATTTTATGTGAAGTAAGGCCAGAAGGGACTATGATTTCATCTTCTGATGCCCATTATACAGGCCCATTGCATTTATTCTAAATAGTTCCTATCAGATGTTCCTCACCTGCAGTAGACAGCAGTTTGCCCCAGTTTCTATATTTATTTGGTATCTTGGCCCTTACTTCACTCCATGATTGTGCATGAACAATATAAAGCATGAGTGCCGAAGGACTGTGTTGTGCCTGGCTGGTAAACACATCTGGGAAGACATGGCTAATTTTGCATGCATGGCCCTGGCATTTTTGGATGCTTCAAGTCTACTGCACTTTTGCGGTAAGCCATGTGATACCAGAGGGCATGAAGTGCAGACCTTCTTGACTGTGTCACCTCACTAACATGCTATGGGTAGGGACTGCCAAGGTCCTGATGGTGCCAACAGGTGTTAATGGCCCTGACCAGCCTCACCTGGGGCCTCCACCCACACACCTGGTACATGAGCCTAGGAGCGCCATTTAAGCTCAGGCCTGGCTAAGCAACCACTCCTTGTCTAAGCTGTGTTACAAATGTGTTTGTTTTGAGTCCTGGCTCTGGCCTTGCTTCTTATCTAGACTTGGTTGCTAGATGAACCTCAGACTTGTCTCTAGCTTTGTTTTGGGTCGTCTCTTCTGCTGTTCCTGACTTGCCTCTCTAGATGGACCCTAGACCTGCTTTGTGCCCTTACTGTGAATGTTGATGAAGCCTGTTCCCAGTGCACAGCTCTGCCTGCCCTGCTACAGGACTGTGCCCTGTTGGTGGGAATACCATCCATATTGTGGTCACCCTTGGTTCTTAGCTCATTGCACCTCAGAAAGCAGCATTGTCCTGACTGCTTGCTGACAAGGATAAAGAGAGCCTAAGATGCCACACTGGAAAGGAATTGAGATTTGCTCAGGTATTTCCAATCTGTAAGCCACAATGCCTGATGCAGAAGGAAAAAAAAATCCTCAAATTCCTGAGTCTCATGTGGGAAAAGTTCTTTACTTCTAGTAGTCTTGGATATAGTTTAGGGCAAATAAACAGACAACTAGAGAGACATTAGGTCAGAGCACTAACTAGTAAAGACCAGAAGCAAGTAAGGAATGGAAAACAATCTTTCTGATCCCCACAGCCCAGAGGCATGACACTTGAGGATAACTTGTACAGCTGTCTCAAAAGAGAGCTGATGTACATCAGTATTTTAAAAGCAGTGAAAAAAACCCTTTTCAGCAGCAACTGCCATGAGAATAACTTATCAAACTTTAGTCTTGATAACTTATTTCAGTTGGTAAATATTTGAAACATCTTTATGAAAACAAGGATCCTCAACAACAAAGGAATTCAGAAACAAATTGCAGCTATTGGTAAAGCTGCCTACCTGCTTGACCTTTTCTTCAAGTTAGCAGCTCTGCTCTTGAGTATTTTGACTTTAATGTCTTCTCCTGTTGTATCATCAATCTGCTAGGGAAGGATGACGTAGTATCAGGCATGAGTGTAACCTGGGTGACATTAAAAATGCTGATGACTTTTTAGAATGGGTCATAAAAGGAAAGTCACCAGAGAAATTCTGCAAAGGGCATGAGCACTTCAAGGTAAAAAGATGAAGTAACAGCCGTGAGAATGTTAAGATTTGAATGTACATATGAGCTACTGCAAAAGCTAGTAAAGGAAACAGAACTTAAGAGCATTTTATACTAGCAAGTAACATCAAAGTATTGAAAAAAAAAGCTATACACATAAAGCTTATTGCTGAATTCCTTTGTGTGTTAATAGATCTCTATGAAATGTTCTGTTTAATTTTGCAATGCAAATTTCTCATTGCTTTCCTAAACAGTATGCACTTACGGCACACACTTCCCTAAATTACAAGGGTTAAAAAAGCACCTTCCTGAAACATCTTGCCTGTATCCAAAAGAAGTAACAGCCCATTTATGCAGTTATCAGATTTTCCTAGTCACTGGTGAAACTCTAGAAACTAGATGACTTTCAGCTGTTAGTGTAGTTGCAACACTTTTCTGTGTGAAATCAGTAAATAAATTAAATTTCTACAGTTGGAGTTGTTAAAGCAGTATGATTGCTGTGGGGGAGGGAGGCTTTTCCTGAGCAGAATCCCAAAAGAATACGAATTGGCTGGGGAAAACCACATCAACAGTGACTCTAAAGCTTGCTTCAATAACTGACGGAACATTTGTTTTTCCATTACAGACTTAAACATCAGAGAAACTTCAACAAAAATTATTAATTTCCCAGGTATATTAAAAAATGTAATAAGGCTTGAGAGTTTTCTGCTCCAAAGGACATATTCCATATTTTCTGGAAGAAATCTGTCTACCTTTGCTATGTATTTTTGTATTATTGGAAAAAATGTGTATTCTAACAGCTGTTTCCCAAATATACAAATGACATAATGATCAAACAGAGCAAAATTAAGTTTTCCCAATGCTGAAGCAAGCTTAATATTAAGGAATGTAACCTATTAAAGGAAAAAATTACTAACTTCTGTTGAAGGCAGTTGGACACAAGCAGGAAGAAAAAATGTTCCAGCAAATTTGTTTGGAAATGGGTTCATTCTACTTGTGTGAGTGATGATATCTGTTTGAATGTTTTCTTCATGTTGAAAGACTGGCTTTTAAAAAAAAGGATTTTAGTATATGAAATACTTGAAACTCAAGAGGTATGGAGCAGCGTTAACTTTCTCACCAGTGTCTGGCATCAGGTATGTTCTCCTTATACCATACACCAGCATTCAGAATGGTTTTTGTTTGGTTTTTTTTCCACCCAAGAGTTGAGAACAAAAGTTTAAACGTCTCCTGGAAAGCCTTATGAACTGTGTTTAACAGTGACATTGCAGAAAACCTAAAAAAGGGGAAAAAAATGTTGACAGCTGCAGAGATGATACTGGGTTCAACCTTTCTGATTCTAAAATAGCTGATCTTTCTTTTGCAATATCTACTTCCTTTTCTGATGCATTTTGAAACTCCAATGTGAATAAAATTACTTAACTTTTTGCTAGATAGAAACTGTAAATGTAGACAAAAGAAATACTGATGTTCTAGCTTGACGTTTAAGTGGCTATTTAAATGCTTAAAAGAACCTCGATGTGTGTTATTGTATAGCCTAATCAAAGCTATTTAGGTGTTGGCTGCGTGCACCTACAGCTCTAAAAATACGTGTTTTGGAAGAGGGCATCGCTGCCCATGTTTAAGCAGCAGCAGGCGACCACCGGGGGTAGTAGCGATGGACACCCCAGCTGAGAAGCGGGCTCCCCGCCCAGCCCTCCGCCCTGCTGCATCTGCTCTGGACCAAGTAACCGCTGCGAACCGGGCTCTGCGGCGGGCTACGCCGGGCGATTCCCGGCCGCCGCTGCCCGCGGAAAGCGGTGGCGGAGGGGCGGGCGGTTCCACAGCCTCCGCCGCCTCTGACGCGATCGGCAGGCGCCGCGGCGCGGCCCGGCGGCTCCGGTCATGGCTCGGCGCGGCCGGGACCGCAGTGAGGGCGCGGGCCGCCCCGAGCTCCGCCCCTGCGCCGCGGCGGGGGCTCCGCGCGGCACCATGCGCTGCCCGCGCCGCCCGCTCGCCGCCTGAGGGAGCCGCCGCCCGCGCCCAACGCCCAGCCGTGCCCCATGGCTGCCCCGGCGGCGGCGGGGCCCGGCGCCGCGCTGCCCTCGGGCGCGGCGCGCCGCGACTTCTACTGGCTGCGCTCCTTCATCGCCGGAGGTGGGTGCCTCGGGCCGGCTTCTGCCCGCTCGCTGCGGGCCTCCCGCGGGCTGCCAGGCTTTGCCGGGGGCGAGCAGGGCAGCTGGGCCGAGGGTGGCGCGGCGGGCAAGCGGAAGTTGCTTCGGTGTCAGTATCTGCGGCAAAACTGCGGCCGAGAGTATCGGCACCCAGGGAAGCAGCGGGCCCTCTTGTCCCTTTTTCTCCGCCAGTGTGCTCACGCCGGTGACTCGGCACACGCGAGTGACTCGCACGTGTATCAGGGCCCCGCGAAGAGCCCCGGGTGGTCTCCAGTCCCGTGTCCAAAGAGCCCAAGCCCTCATTAGGGTCCTCGGGGAAGGCGGGTTATCCACATCCCGAAACTGTTGTGGATGCTGTTGTGAAGATTGAGGTGGTGTGAAGCAAGGGATAGCCTAGCAAACCCCACGTTATTCGCCTCTTAAGAGAAAAAGTCTATTTATTCTTCCTACAGAGTGTTGCCCCAGCAGCCTGGTTTGCAAGGGGGTAGGAAGATGCCTTGTTTATTTAAAGTTTTCACGTCAGGCTGCACACGCTGTTGGATCTCAGACAGAAGCAGCGCAGGGTACGCGGCGGGCACGTAGCCTGCTCCGCTGGGAAAGCAGCTGTGGCTGTTTTCCACAGAAGGGAAGGAGGAAGTGGGGTGGAAAATCTTGAGTAACTTTCTCTGAAAGCTTCTGCTCTGACTTTGGCAGCTGAGAGATGGTAGCCTGGGTTTTTGTATTGAGGAAAAGTAGTTTATACATTTAATTAAGGTTGTAAGGGCTTTGTAACATACTTCTCATAGAGGCTGTTTACATGTCACTGGGGCTTTTTCCTGTTCCTAATTGAGTTTCTCCTCCTCTATTCCATTTAAAAGTACATTAGAAAAATCCCTTATTTATCTGCTGACATAAAGAACTTTTACATCCCATTGCTTTTCTTTCTCCCTCTTGGAAAGGTGTTGCAGGATGTTGTGCCAAAACAACTACTGCACCACTGGATCGAGTAAAGATTTTGCTGCAAGCTCATAACCACCATTACAAACATCTAGGTAAGATGGCTGCTGCGTGTCTAATTTTTGGTTTTAAAAGCAATGTGTATGGTTTGGGTATGTTCATTTGTTCAGCAGTGTGGCTGATAAAAAAAGGCACTAATCAGAAGGTTTTATCCCTCTGGTCTGTCTCTGTGCCGTGTTTCGTTAGTGTTTAACAAGAAAAACAAAGCCCTGCAGGAGTAAGTTGCGATATTGGTTGATGTGTTTGAGATGTCAGAATAATCCTCAGTAAGGCCTACAAGAGGTGGGCTTCATCTGGCCCTTCCTGAAGCCGGCAGGAGACTGGTTATCGCAGGTTCAAAGCTGGGATTGTTTATGTAGAAACTGTCACCGCTGGTAAGTGCTGCGGTCTGCTCCGGGGTTGCCAATTCCCAGGGGCTGTGGGAATCAGTGCTTTTCAGAGCTTGGTAGCCCTTACGATGGCTGGTGATTACAAGTCAGTGGCTGCTGAACCTTGCAAGACTCGCATGCACTAATGCTCACAGGGAGGAGCATGGTTGATCGGAATTGAAGATAGATGTGGATTTCTGCTCGGCGTGAGGTGCAGGTGACCTGCATTCAGCGTCTGTGTTGCATCATGGTGAGACAATAAAGTCTCTGTTGTCAGCATGTTCAGAACCATTCTCTGTGGGGCTGTAACAGTGCCCTCTTGTGCATAGTATCTGAGGTATTTTATGTCATATGTTCTTGAAGTGTGTCATAACTTATGTTCTGAAATTTAAGCGTGCTACAGTTGTAATGAAAAAAAAATAATGTTTGAGTTCATTAATTTTACATGTAACAAAACTTTGGAGTTTTCACTTAGACACCAAAGATATTTTTTTTAAAGGTTGGAAAAATACATCTTGAAACAAAATTCAGTGGATATATATATATTCACCTCATTGTACCAAAAAGGGAAATACAGTAAAGCTTTGTAACACAGTCACATAAGTATGCACTCAAATCTGCAGTCTAAGAATTGAAGGATGAAATAATTTGTTTCACTGACATTTAAAATCATTATGTTTTTATCCTTTTCTGTTTGCTTTGTACTGTGCCATAATTGGCAAGTAAAATCCTATATTCTTCCCTACTTAGGCTGTTAGATAAGATATGCTGATTATTTGAAATGTCTCTGACTTGAATGCGTGTCCTTATGTGTAGGCAAAAAAATAAAATTGTGTGGATGAGATACCTGTAAGTGCAGAGACACGATGGATTAGTTCATCAAAGTTCTCACTTAATGTTTGTACTGCCCTTGCTCTGTGGAATTCATGCCATGTGGATCTTGGAGCCTGTGTTTTAAGAAATAAGAACAGTGACTTCTCATTGCAGGGTAGAGAGAAATTCTAATTGTGGCCTAAGTATTTTCAGAAGCATGTAATAAGTGTGACATCTTAAAAATATATTTAATATTGTATTCTTAGAACCCCAGAAACTAAATAATACTTGTTTTATTTAAGCTTCAAATGAAAGCTTGTCAACTACTCTTTCTTTCCTACCAGAAAGTAAAGATAAATGTGTAAGCCTTTTCCATGTTCAGCTCTCTTACTATTAAGTAGTTGCATATGAATTAAAACTGTTTAACTGTTACAGTTTATTCTTAAAAAAAACCAAACTAAAAAGTCAATTTTATAGCAATTCTGAATAACTAATAATATGTTTAGAATAAAACTGTAAGTTTTGCCCAGACTTTGTGTGATCTTGTATTATTTCTCACCTATTAAAATGGAATAGGATTACTTCTTGTTGCTGGGACAGGAAATGTGAGATGTTTAAGTTGTAAGTAATGACAGTCTTAAACTTGTTTACTTTGTTTCCTCAGTGATGGTATTTAATCTGTAATTTAACATGTAGCAATATTAGTTTTCTCATGGTTTTAGATATTTCAGTATTTATTTATTTTGAATTGAGTGAATTGCAAGTCAACTGGATTCCTTCCTTCTGTTGCTAGTATTGGCTTCTGTGGGTGGATGGTATCACCTACAGTAGGACTGTCTGCAGGCCGGGCAAGTCATGGGGCCTGAATGCATGAATCTGAGTCTGGGAGGTGAGAAAGCTGATAACACTTAACCTTAAACCTCCTTCTTCTGGCAATGTTTGGGCATTGAAAGTGGATTTTCCACTCTCCATAGTTACATGTGCAACATGATCTGGCCTTAGTTCTATGCGTACTTTCTTATTGTCAGTAATAATTTGCTTGGCTTATTTTTTTCCCCTCCCCCTCAGTGTGATTGTTAAATACCTCTTTTTGTATTGCTGGCAGGAGTGTTTTCTACGTTGTGTGCTGTCCCCAAAAAGGAAGGTTACCTTGGGCTGTATAAAGGAAATGGGGCAATGATGATTAGAATCTTTCCATATGGCGCAATTCAGTTTATGGCATTTGACCAATATAAAAAGGTAGTTGAATTTATTTTGTTTTCCTTTTCTTTTTTTCTGCCTACAATGAATATAGATTCTATAAGTGAGCAAAACTACCACTGAAACTTCTGTCTTATTAATTATCTGCATGTCTTTTCTAAGACTGCTTAATTTTACCTGAATCTACCCATTAAAAATGTCAGGGCAACAGCAAAAGTTTTTGCAGTGTTGCTTAAGGAAAAAAAATGCCACTGATTTTTGTACTTTTGTATTTTTTAGAATAATACTTTTTTAATTAATGAAAGAAAAAGGTAATCTGAAGTCTGCTGCTATTTGTATTGCTCTAAGGTAGCCCTTTGTGAATAATGTAGGAACAAAATGTAAAATGGAGCCTCTTCATGATACTGTGTTTGGTTTCTTAGTACTTGATGGATGGAACAACTTAAACTTGAAAAGGTGTCTGGATATGACTGCTATATTTGAGCTGACAAATGACTGTGTCAGACTCTAGATAAAAATGACCTGGAAGAGAAAATGCTCATTTTGGGGTCCCACAAGATCTGTAGATTTCTTTCTGCTCTCATGCATTTACTCTTTCATAATAAATACATAATAAATCCCTGCAACATCTTCTGGAGGTCAGGTTTTAGCATGAACATGTCTTTAAACATTGCTTTTATGTGGGGAAAAATACCATTTTACTCTTAGCAGGGAGGAATTCTGTGTGAAAGGTCAGATTTAGTACCCAGTGATGTAAATTGCATGATCTTTACTGAAGACAGTGAGACTGAAATTGTGATTCCTTTCTCTAAAGAGCCAATTTCAGAAGGTTGATACAAAGAAGTAACTGTAATGAGTTTCATATGTTCTTTTTTTTTGTGGTGTAATCACAAATGCTGTCCATTTATGCTTGTTCTATGTTGTGTTGAATAAAAGACTGCATGCCATGCTTTATAATAAAATGATATATGAATCTGCAAATTTCAATAAACCATTTAGCATCACAGCAGTTTCTTTTATCTATTAATTACAACAAACACTCAAGATATTTTGCAGGAATGTGTAAAAAGAAAAAAACTTTAAAGAAGGAAGATATTAATTTATCTTCTTTATAGCAGAAACTGCTTTTAAATAGTCTTAGTTATTTGATAAAAGCCTGGAAACTAATTTTTAACTTCCTTACAGGATGTAATGTAACTTAGGAAGTTCTTGCTCTCAAATGCTTGTTCGATTTCTTGTCTCCTTTTTTTTTTTTAATCCAGTTAAACAAAGTCTTATATATATCTTTATAGTAGTATATTTCACATGCTATGCATAGAAGTAAAATGTACTCTTCTCAAATGTGTGACTTTTCAACTTTGCTCAGTGTCCTTTGCTCTCTATCATGCAACAAGGATAGTATTCAGTTTGCAGTTTGACACACATTAAAGATAACTAAATAAACAATTAATCTAGTTTCTGAAATAAACATTACAAAAGCTTCCAAGTAATCGTTCTGACTTGTTAGTAGAATTTTATCGCTTTCATGTTTTTAATAAGAAATTGGTAACAGCAGCAATGTTCAGAAAGTTCTTTTAACAGTAATGAAGTGCTCTGGTTTTAATTTGTAGTGTTGTAAACTTATTGGAAACAGCTACAGAGTTTGCAATAGTGTGCCAATAAACTGTGTGATGTACTTCTCTGTATTTTCTGATGTAGGACTATTGTAAATGTTCCATATTTTGTAGGTAATAAAGAAGCAACTTGGGATTTCAGGGCATGTGCATCGATTAATGGCTGGATCCATGGCAGGTATAGTTTTGTACTTGGATTTTAGACATCCCTTTTGCTGAAAAGTTAATATTTGTTTAGAGGATGATTTTATGTGTATTCAGGTCAAACTGTTGCAAATTTGTATTAAGCAAAAATACTAGTAAATGGTTAATGTGACAAATGGTTGCCTAATTGAGAACTGTTTGTCTATGAGTAGTCTTTAAAATGTATTTGTTCAAGCATTAAATTCTATGCTATGTTGTAAAGCATAGTTTTTGTAGTGTTTATTACGACTTTTAAAAAATGAAAAATCCAGTGTCATCAAGATGAAGTATAAAGAAGCAGGTTTTAGTAGAATTGGCTTATCAGCCTGTCTGGCACTGCTACTAGATTGAATATAAGCCCATAAAAGTAGAAAGAACTGCATGTCCTTAAAGGGGTGGATTCTTTGGATTTGCCAGAAATGTCTGTACTTTTCAACATCCAGCGCAGGATTGTCATGATACTGTTTAGATCATATGTGTGAACGTTAAAAAACATCATTTATCAATTAGTGCAATAACAGTAGAAAACCCACTTGTAAACTGCCAGTATATAGTATGATTATACATTTCTGTTTTCCTCTTGATAGTCATTCAGCCAAAAGTAGCTAAGAAAAAACACGGAAAGGTAAATCAGTGGACTGATTTCTAGTCAAGGTGGTTCTTCATATGCTTTTACCTTGTAAAACAGGCTTAATACTGTCTGGTGACAGTCCTTAAATAGTTATGACATGGGTGTTAATATTTAGCTTATTTTGGACTAAAAATACTGAGGTTTGTTAATACTACCCTTAGTTAAACTAGGAAGACCTCATTAAAGTATTTTGGCTTTGCATGCCATCAGAGGAAAAGGAATTAAATGAAACAATTCAGAGATCCTAAAAACTAGCAAAACCCATTTGGCAAGATATATTCCAGAACTTGGCTGGCTTTCTATCTGATAGAAAGGGAAAAAATACATAGGTGGTTGGTTTTTTTTTTTTTCTTTTGTCTTTCTTCCCCCCTGGCTTTCACTGTACTAAAGAACACTTCAACATTTCTTCCCCCCACCCCCCACCAAAGGCTTATTATTAGCTTTTTCAGGAGCCTTGTCAGAGACCTGGAAACTGACTTGTGGGGCACTGTGAAAACGCTGAATAATCAGCTTAACTCTGTCAGTGTTGGACATGCTGGAATTCTTTGCATAGATAAATTAATAGCATCTGGCATCATTTTAAGCAACTTACTGGTTAAACCTGTTTTGTGTGGTTAGAGTAACAGAAATAAAATTAATATACAGTACTATCTGGAAAACATGATCAAATGAAGTACTTTTTGTGGTGCATTTAAGTACAATATACCCAATAGCCAGGTATTGAGAACCCCAGAACTGCGTAGATGAGCTAGACTTCGGTGTGCACTGAATATAGCAGTCAGGTATAGAAATAGTATCACATGTGAGTGTCTTACTATTTGTTTACTAGGTGGCATTAACTGCTTTTGGGGATATTCATTAGATAAATAAGAGGGAAGGGTTTATATTGAGTATGCAAAGAACATATACAGGAGGAAGGGGGCACTTAGGAGAGTGTGGAGTTTGAAATCTGATACAGAAGTTCTCTAGATTTGCAAACAAAATAAGACATTTAAAAGCTTTAACTCCTGTGGCTTAGTCTCTTGCTGACTCCAATAAGGGATATGATTCTGTTTCTTCAATATTTAAATGACTAAAGGAGACAGTGTGCTGCATGCACCCCAAAGTTGGTGGAGAAAGGTCTTTACAGTTTCCTGTATTATGCAGTTGAAAATGGATAACCCTTGTTTCCTTTTTGTCCTTTCTACGCCATCTAGCCACACAGCTGTCTGCTTTCACTTCTGTGTAGCTACTGATACTTAAATCTTGCTTATGTCAGTGTTTCCAACATAACTAGCAGTCAACAGACATGCTTCAAAGTGGTGGGAAACATTTGAGTATCTTCTGGAACTGATAAACAGGATCAAAAGCATATCCACAGGGAAAAACAAGGCAATGAGGATGGGGGTAATGGAGTGAGAGAAAAGAAAAACCTATTGTCATGCATATATTTAAGGAGGCCAAGTTAAAGTTACTGTGGAAACTTTAACTCTGAATTTCCTGAGCCTTGTGTAATTCAAATTTCAGCTGTAACACCTCATTAACAGATAAATGGTGTATAACTGCTTTTAAGGAAGGACAGAGCTGGGGAGAAGATAGAGAAATCATAGAGGTTAGTGGGGTTCAGGAAATAAAATGCAAGTAACACCTGTATCACAGGATGATTTTGCAAATCTAAACCTCTTTTTAGTTTTCTAATGGAGAAATCTGAATTAAAACACAGAAATGGGTATTTCTTCCCCTGCACTTGATTAACTTAACATCTAGTTTTTAGCTTTTAAAAATTTTTATCTAGAATAAACTCAAGTTCCATTAAACTGATACAAAAAGCATGTTTTTGTTTTTTATCTTTTTACTTTTAGTAAAAGTGATTGGGAAAGTAGTACTGATCTAGGAGGATACTGACTGTCTCATTTTTAAATAGTATGTAATTAACAGTTATCTATTTGAATCAACATTTTAAAAGAATCTGTGCTGTTTATTTCAAGTGCAGTTCAGAAACAGAATTATATATTAGAGGTCTAATTAGGACCTGTAAATTAGGCAGTTCTTTAACCTGTCTGAAAAATTTTCTTTATCATCAGCTATTTCTCTGTATTTGTAGTTCCTGAAGCTTTGTTTTATTCAGAATATGCCTCCTTGATATATTAATCTTTATACTAGTTAAGGAGCATGTCTCTTCCACAGTTTGAGGCTGTGACTTGTGCTTATCACTTTTTGAACTGTATACCTCTGAATCACCTGGTAGTACTTAATTTGATCTACATAGTTATTGATAAATAAGTACAAAGAGCATAATATAGAAATCATAAAAACTTGTGTATCAGGTATGTTTGCAGCACCTGATCTTGGTAATGTATTTCACTTGCTTTTTTTTTTTTTCCTTCCTCCAGTTGTTTTTTATTTTTATTTTCAAAGAAAGAAAATAACTAAGAATGGAGGAATAGTAGGGAAATTGGGAGATAGAGATAAATCCTTGTATAGCTAATCTCATTGTTAACTCCCAAAGCCTGGGAAGCAAATCAAGGACAGTCTAATTCCTGTTGTGCTTCATTTATGCTAAGACTCAGTAAAGGTCTGGGTAACCCAGTATCTTTTCCCTAAGGGTGGTCAAAGGTACTTGAGGACAATATGGTAAATGAAGAATGGTCTTTCCCTGACTTCTTTGACTTCTAAGTCAGCATTTGCAATGAAAAAGTCTGCTGTTTTTGAAGAAGCAGTTCCTTAAAGGAGCAAGGAACTCCATTGCCCTATTACAATTATTTCAGATCAGACACTGGGAATTGCACTATGTATCTCTTAACTATTGAGATACTTCCAATTCTGTCCTGTTCAACCATGAGAGAGATTTTTGGCTCAGTTCTCATTAACTGGGATAGAATTTGCTTTCTCAAGGCAGGGAATCAGCCCTAAGGTGCTATGGTCTGATTTTAGATAACTCATAATATTTAGGGACTAGAGATGAGATTAGTAGTTTCGTAGACTTCACCACAACTTTGTGTCCCAAAGCTGGCTGCTATTCCTCCCAGAAAGGACAGTGACTCTTCTGAGCTTCAAAAGAAATCTTGATCCCTTGTATGTACATTTTGCTTATATGAACAGTAAGCAGCAACATGCCTCTCCCAGCTGCTTCAAGAAAGCATATTTTGTGGCTGATGTTAGAAATATCATTTTTTTTCAGAATGCATGGCTAGAGGATTTTAAGTAACACAAAAAAAGAAAATAATCTTTAAATCCTTACTACATATGGTTTCTTTCAGTTCCATCTGTTGTTTTTTTTTTTTTTTTCAATCATACTATTTTTGGACTGTGTTCACTAGTTAGAGTGTTCACCAAGCTCTTGGTTGCTCTGTTTGCTAGTGTGTTCACAGAATATTCCTGGATACATATCGGTGCATGACTGGAAAGAGAAGAGGGGATAAAGTCTGTTTTCTGAAGTGGGATTACTTTCCTGTGAACTCTTTTTGTAAAAGCTTTTTTCCCCTCTTCTGATTTTTTTTTTTTCAAACTGTTTGAATTCATCCATTTTACAGTATTTCTGGACATCTCAGGCAATCCCTTAAGAAAAGGCTGTAGTCTGAGGGATTGCATTTAATAATGTAGGTCAGTGGAAACAGCTCTAAAGTTGCTTTGCTGTTTTGCAGCTCCCAACTTTTGAACCCTATGGGTGAGACATCAGAAATCAACTGCAGATGTCTGCTTTTTGTTCAGAGGAATCATCCAAAATCTCTGAAAGAGATGTTTTTCTTCTAAAATAAATTACTAGTAGGATACTCCAGAAGGCCTCAAACTTTACTCTCAGTTTACAGTTGACCAGTGTCAACTTTTTGGATGGCTCACAGTGTTAATTTTTTTTCCTTCTTCCCATCTAATCCTGGTATCTTCTGTTAGATCATTCAGCTTACTAAAGTTGCTTGCTTTTTTTTTTTTTCCCCCCTCTTCTCTCCAGACATAAAAGTTATGAAGAGTTTGTTTGCTGGAGTTGTGTTGTGTTTGGGTTTTTTTTGTTTGGTTGGTTTTTTGTTTTATTCCCATCGCTGTTGTTGTTTTCTCCTGACCCTGTGGAAAGGGGGGGAAATGATACACCTACAAAAAGAGATATTAAGAGACTATTAAAACTTCAGAGGAAGTGGCAATTTCCTGCCAACGCAAAAAGTGTGCTTGTCTTCTGTAGGACCAATTTTAAAGGCTGATGTTTAGCTAAATCAGAGCAACTGCTAGAAAACAATATAAATCACAAAGTTTTTTGCTTTCTTTTTTTCCTTTTACCAGTATTGGGTTTTTTTTTAGTGATGGTGGTATACCACCAGAAAATGACTTCTGTTTTTAGTAAACAATTTTAACTATTCCATCCAAATAATTTGTCAGCAATTGAGTGCTTTACCTCAAAAACTTGCAGTAGGAAAGAATTTGTTATTCAAGTAGCTGTTAGAGTTGTTCTGTTGAACTGGAGTTCTGTTTCCAAAATTACAAGTTGGTCAGCATCTAATCAGTTTTGAAGCAGTTCATAACTGGATGAATCTGAAGGTTTGATTTTTGTTGTTGTTGTTTTTGCATCCCAAGTCTAGAAATAGCTTTTTTTGGTCAGAGTTTTAAAACGCAAGTGCTTGTGTAACATGAGCTATTAAAATGTGGTAATATAATGCAGTTAAGTACTCTTCATCAGTATAATCCTTAAATGTCATTAGAATATATTTAGTATTTTCAGATGCAGTAGATACATGTATTTATATGCAGTAATCACATCAAATTCTGACACAATTTTTTGAAATTATACATATAAATTTGGTGGTTTGATTTTTTAAAATTTTTAAATTTTTTTTTAAGATATGGTAGAATTAAGTTTCATGGTTGCAATCCAGTAAAGCTGATGTACTTGACTAGCCTGATGTTTATGAGCCATGGACTTGAAGAAGATTGCCCAAGTGAATACAGTTAGGCCCATAAATCTTTGGAAAATCAAGGCGTAGGTGTGCAGCTTCAGTGAACACTTAAGTATAAACATAAATCCTTCATGTGTTGCTGAAGTTAGTTTTCCTGTTTGCTGATTGTAAGTGACTTTAAGTGTTGCTTTAACACAATAATTTGCATATGCTAGTATGTTTACTGCCACAAAAGGAAATTCTAATTTTCAAAATAATCCTAGAATCAGATAAGGTGTAGGTGAGTTTTGTTTGCTTGTTTTGTTTTTGTTTTTAATAAAGGTATTACAGCAGTGATTTGTACTTACCCTCTTGATATGGTTAGAGTTCGTCTGGCGTTCCAAGTAAAAGGGGAACACAAGTACATGGGAATTATCCATGCATTCAAGATGATTTACACAAAGGTATTTTTTCTTTTAATCTTCAGTCCTGTCAAAACAAAATATGCTCTTTAAAGAATGTTGCACTGTATTGAAAATACTGGCTTCTTGGAAAATAACATGACTTAATTGTGTGCACATTGATTTTTTTAATGTAAAAAATTATCTGAATGCTTCCTTCTACTTAGGCTGCTAAGATGTAGCAAAGGCTCATGTAGTGAGAAGTCAAAAACAGCAGAGAGAAGTTGTTTTTCAAAGAACAAGTAGTAATGATACAAAAAAATTTGGGGAGGAGGGATGTATAATGCAGAAATGTCTCCTAGATTGTGATGTTGGGTGTAGATTTTTGCCCTTCATTTTTACTTCTTTATCTCCTATGGAGCCAGGCAGTTGTCCCCTCAATTCTTCAGGCACAAGAAACGGAACCTGATGTTAGCTCCTTGGTGCTAGATGATGCTAGTCAGATTGCTGTCATGTGAATCTGTATGAACAGTTGTCTAACTTGTTAAGACATTTGTTGTATTTCTTGCCACAAATGTACTTGTATTTTCTTTCTAAGGAAGGTGGTTTTAGTGGTTTCTACAGAGGGCTGATGCCAACTGTTGTAGGAATGGCACCATATGCAGGTAAGGTAAAAACAGAACGTGGCAGTCCTTCAGCAGTTATGTGTGCTACTAAATTTCCAGAATGTATTTGCACACCTAGTTAATTAGCTTCTGTTAAAATCAAGGCTTCGGTTTTTTACTGAATGGAGAGGGGAGGCCAGTAGAAGCATTTGTGACTCTTCAGTCTTAATCCACAGCTGATCAATGTGTGTTAAAGCATCTTCAATCGGCAAAGCCTAGCTTTTCTGAAACTTGGAGTTGAGAGAGAGAGGGAAAGTAGTGGTTCTTTCTCTTCTCCTTCCCAGTTTTGCCACAGGAAGGGATGGAGGATGTTTCTCAAACGGGTAGATCCACAAGAGAGCAGAGCACTCTATAGATGGAGACTTAGAGCCTCTGTACTGGCTCCATCTCCTGGTGACTTTTATGTAGATACTTACACAAGCTAAAGCAGTGGCTGATGTGGGATGGAGGAACATGAGAACTGTCCCACTCAACTACATTCCTATATAAATGAGAGATGTCTTCAGTTAAAAAGATCTTAGGAGTTACTCTTAACAGCAATTTAGTCGTTTAAAACCCACGGTCTAGCTTATTTAAAGCGGTTTTTTGATGTTAATGTTCCTGTCAAAGTTCAAAATACTATTTGTCTATTTCTCTGTGCTTAAGAAAAAGTTCTAAAAGAATTGGAAAATACTTTCATTCTGTAACTGCAGCTTTTTGTTTATGATGATGATGATGCATCAACAAAGTTTGCTTTTTTATGAAAGTACATAAAATTAAATTTCCTTTTAGGTTTTTCATTTTTTACCTTTGGTACCTTAAAGAGCATTGGACTTGCTCAAGCACCTAACTTGCTTGGACGGCCTTCATTAGATAATCCTGATGTCTTAGTTTTGAAAACACATGTAAATCTGCTGTGTGGTGGCATAGCTGGAGCAATAGCTCAGACGATATCGTAAGTTTGGGTATTGTGTTTGGTTTTTTTTTTTTTCTTCTATATAGCTGTTGATTCTAAATAAACTTTTATCTGAGAATATGATTTTATATAAGTCTAGTTATTAGTAAGGTTTTAAAATCAGGTTAATCAGACACTGGAATTCAGATATTTCCTCTTCTTTCATTTATTAAATATCTATTTAATCATCAGGGTCAGATATATGCATTAAGTCAATTAAATTCAGACAGATCTCCTAAAATCAGTTGGAATCTTGTTTGGTAAGCTCTGAAATTTTGATCATGAACATAGTTTACAGAATTTTATTATTCCAATTTATTTTCA
The DNA here is from genome assembly GCA_907165065.1 of Caprimulgus europaeus. The sequence continues at coordinate 36,446,947 of OU015529.1, read as the reverse complement.
AAACAACGTAACCTGTGAAGCCATAGAATTATAAAAAAGAAAAAGGAAGTCTTAGATATTGTATTTGGCATTTTTTTTAATTACTTTGCCTGTTTTCTCCATTCTCATGCTGTCCTTGTCGTATTTTATTTTGTCCATAAAATAATATATTTAATGGACTTAGGGCGTCAGTTTTTCACTGAATCACTGCATTTTAAATGTCATTTTCTATTAATCCTTAAACTGTTAATTTTATTTTTGATTCAGGTGTCTTCTCCCTCCAGCGCTTTAGAAACTGTTTTATACTCTCATCTGATCTTCATGTGTCTTCCTTACTCGTGCCAAATGGAATATATTAGGAGATCTGATTTGCTGGTTTTGGTTGTATAGGGGAGGTCTCCCTTTTTGGAGAACTTTCAGCTGTGTTGAGAATCTGAGCCGGATTCCTGACTCACTGAAAAGGGAGTTTGGAGGTTGCATATGGACTTATTTGTATTCTTTTTTAAACAATATTCACCTAGTCATCACACATCTGGTTGAACTCCTGTTCAAATATCTCCTCTGTAGATATCCCCTTGATGTAACTCGTAGGCGAATGCAGTTAGGAGCGGTTCTCCCAGACTCTGAAAAGTGCCTGTAAGTATATTATTTTCATCCATGGTAATTGAATTCTTGGATATTTGAGCAAAGTTAAATTCTTAGTTTTAAAGTTTCAAAACAAAACCCCAAACTACTGTGTTGTTGATGTGTTGATGTCTTCATTCTTTTAATGAGTAAGTTTGCATGCAGACAAAAGCTGGCATTATTGCTCTGGAGTTAAAAAAAAACCAAACTGAAGTCACAATGGCACTTTTGTTAGTAATACCCTGTTTGTATTAGTAAATTTTTCTTTTTTAAAATTTTAACTCATAATGTCTTTCTTTAATATCAGCAGGATACCTAAGAGAGAGACTGCATGCTTCCACTGAAATGAAATGTGTTTTTTAATGGTGTAAAATCTGTTCCATATGATGATTTTGCATAATACTGGTTTATTTGACCTTTCTTGCATTTATGGTAAAGTCCCACATCCCACACGTAGTTGGGGTTCCTCCAGTAGAAGTACCATAATATCCTTAAAATCATAGTATTAAATCAGCATTCATCTTGAAAAACTTTCGGAATTTCAAATTGGCTCAAATAAATTCAATTCCAGGACAGTTTTATCTTGGTTACTTTCAGTCTTGTGGGATTGTGTATATCTGAATCCAGTGTGATTCAGTGTGAACCTCCTGCATGGCAAATTGGATCTTAGTAACAGCAGTCTGACTTACTGACCTTTCATAAACAACCTAAATGTTGCTTACTGTGAAAGCTGCTCTTCTGCTTTCCTTAGCAGCCTTAAACCTGGTTTTTGTTTTGGGTTTTGTTTTGTTTTGGGTTTTGTTTTGTTTTGGGTTTTGTTTTGTTTTGTTGGGTTTTTTTGCTACTTCTCCACTCAGTATACTTTTAAAACAAAAATGTGTTAATTCTTCTTGGGATTTTACTTTCTGCATTTGTGAGAACTACTTTTACAGACATTAGGCTTCCCAGTTTAATAATATTGTTGTGACTGTATTTGGAAAGAGCTGTGCCTTGAAGGAGAGTAGGCATCTTTAGAAGATGAGAGGATAAAACAAATAGGAAATCTTGAAGCTTTGAGGCATATGGAAGATGTTTCTCAAAGAGCAATGTCTTTAATAGCTTGGAAATATTCAACACCTTACAGATTCTTTACATTGCATTTAACATCCACTCACTCAGTTTCAAGATAAGTATGTGAGGAAAATCATTCTCCTTGCATATACACTGCAAATTCTGCTTTTAATAAGGTCAAATATTATACACTTAAATTCTAGCATTTCCCATTTGAGAGAAAATACTAGATCTTTGTCATGGTGGAGGAAGCTACACACATGCAAGATGTAGAATATGGAGCTAATAATAAATTTTATATGCAGAGCTTTAGAAGGATGAGTAGTATGATTGAGTGCTCAAAGAAAGAGAACAGGATACAAGCCTAAATACTGTCCTTTAATGCAAGAAGTGTGTATTACATTGGTCAAATTATGTGTTTTGTTTTTTTTTGTTTGGTTGTTTTTTTACTCTGTATTACATTTGTAAGAAGAATTGATGCTTCTCAACTCCTTCCTGACAGATAAGCAACAGAATATGCACAGCCATTCTGGTGTAAAATGTCTTAAAATGTCTTTTAGGGCAGGTGCTTTCAGATAAAACTTCTTTAGATGGGATGGCACTGTCCTCTTTTCAACTCCCAGCCCTTGTACCCAGATTTCTTGCAGAAGCTCAGACTGTCTTCTGAGTCCTCATAAGAACTACATGGAGTCCATGGTTTTTTCTCCATAGATCTCTTAAGAACCAAATCAAACAAGTGTCTTGTATTTTAGAGAAAGTGATTTTTACTATTGAATATGTGTATCCAATAATGATTTTAATTCTTTTTTTTTTCCAGTACAATGGTGCAGACACTGAAATATGTGTATCAACAACATGGAATACGAAGAGGATTATACCGTGGTTTATCTCTAAATTATATTCGTTGTATTCCTTCCCAGGCTGTGGCTTTTACCACATACGAACTTATGAAACAATTCTTGCACCTCAACTGATTTTTTTTTTTTAAAGACTTTCCTGTAAAATGACACTTATCAGTCCTCAAATTATATTGGTGAATAAATTACTTGAAGTGTAAAAAAAGCTATCTGTTATTGTGGAACTGCCATTGTCTGATATTTGTATTTTTGCCAAAATGTGGTTAATTTCGTGGAATCAAACCAGGAGACAGATCAAAATAGACATTATTTAGCTATGATCATCTTTTTGCACTTGATCTTCTAGGCTTCATTAGATTAATTTTAGGAGTTGTGCCATTTTAAAACTATACCCACATTTTATATGGGTTTCAAGCTGTTAGTTATTTAGCTTTATCACCATTCCAGGAGTTACACACATGGTTATATTTATTTTTAATCTAGTAGTTGGACATCTGTTCTTAAAAAATTAAATTGAATAAACTGATTTGAACAAATGCAGTGATTTTCATCTTCAAATACTTTCCAACTCTGTAGAAGCTGAACTCAGCAGACAACAATTTAAGCATCTTGTCATTATTTTTTTTTTTTCCCAAGTCTTCTGTATGCAAGAACAATGCGTGTATCTTCAGATGGGTACATGAGAGTCTCTTTAACCATTTCAATAAATAATGAGAAGATGTATTTAACATTATTAGAAATCTTGCAATTTGGAAACCAGTTTCTTGGCATACATTCTGTTCTAAAAAATGCTGTGTCTACACAAATAAAGCCAGAGAGAACTTTTCCTGTGACAAGTGCTAGAAAAGATCTTTTAAGGCAGTTAGAATGGGCATAATCTCACAAGGCATTTCTGTAACTTTTCTGTGGAGTTTGATTCAGTTTATTGAAGGCTCAGTAGTTTATGTACTTTCCAGTACTAGCTCATGTAAACGGGTTTGTCCCTACCTTCAAACATGGTGACAAACAAGACTGTATGCTGCTGCGTTTACTTATTTAGACATATGGACCATATTCAACCTCTCGCACAAGAAAAGAAAAAGAAGATTGTATTGGAGCCTGTAGATGTGTATATGTACTGTTTCTCAAGTATGGTATGCAATAGACTGTTATGTGTTTTTCTCCTCCTATAGTTCCTTTTGTAGAGGGGATTATTTTCCAGACTTGTTTATACATGATTCACATTGGTACTCTTGATTTTACTCACTTGATTCAGGAAACTGTAAAGCATTTACTTAAAGTGATTTAAGTTATTTATTTATTGTAAATATTTTAGCAGTGTCTTCTAAGAATTGGTAATGGTTATGTTAAGTGGTGGGTGGTTAGATTGATTTGCTTAATTTTGACAAATTTGACAAACTGGATTTTGAGTTATGTATTCAATACCAACTTTTGTGGCTCAATTTTTTTTTTTCCCCGATTCCTTAAAAGTATGTATTTCTTTTATATTTAACAATGTAGCTATGGACAGAAAATGAGATGTATTTGAATTTATTTTATTAAAAATTTTGAACCTCATGTATTTGTGTGTTGTAGCCAGAAAGAATGCATGTTTCTGGAATTAGCTGTATCCCCTTGTAGGTAAATGTGCATAACATTGTCATTCTTAATTAACAGACAACAAATGAGATTTCTCATCTGATCTTTAGTCTCACTTTCCTCACTAGGAAAACTAGCTAATATCACAGTGATTTTTTTTTTCCTTTAAAGTCCTTACAGTCCTACAGTAGAGCTAAATCCATCGTAATAAAAAAAAAAAAGAGATGTGCCATTTTTCTTTCCTGTATTGTTTTACTGTGTGAGCAAATGGCCAGTTCTTTTCCATGTTAATACTGTTCAAGATGTTTAAATTTAGAGTTTTGCAACTTAATTTTACTAGAAGTGGTACGTTTGAGGAACTCTAATAGGTTTGAGCTGTATCATGAAAAGTTAAGCATTTTTTACACAGAATAAAGCAGAATCCAGCATATTCATTCTTGAGAGGAAGAGAGTAGTAAAAAGTGTCCCCTAGATAACTGAGTGGGATATTAAATGTGAAAAATAGACTTACTAGATTAAACTGTGCTACATTTTCAGGATTAGTTTTTCAAAATAACATTTAAAAGCTCATGAATAATTTTAAATTTGGAAGTATTTTAATACTTTTGAGCAAGGTCTATTAAAGAAAAATAGTTTTGGCCAGGGACTAGATGGGAGGAGACTGGAGTTTCTAATTATTTTTTTTGTTGCTATTTCACACTCTTTCTGGAAAGCCTCTTCAGTTATTTCTTATTCAGCTAGAACATAGAATTTATTTAGAATATCTGACTACCACAATGAAGACATGGGACTGAACTGGAAATCATTTTTCTTTCTTTGCTGATGGCCCTATGAAAACTGTGTTTATTTTCATTTTGAACTACTGAGGAATTTATTCCCTTGATTTTTCTTACCTGTCTCTTCAGTATTTTCAGTGGACTGAACAAGCAACATCTAATTTTAGCCAGTAAAAAGTACAAGATTAGGCTCCAGCCAAGCTAATTTCTATGCCTTAATCACATATTTCCTATTTTTTTTTCTGTTTTCTTTTTCAGCAAATGGAAGGGGCCTGAATATCTTTTTTTATTTCCTAAAAATTCCTAGAATAATAATCTCATAACTAACACTTCTATCCAGTGAAGTAGTTATTTTTATGAAGCACTGATTATGTAGCCTTGGATAATATTTTAAATGCTGTTAAACCCACCTATTTCCAATATTCTTTGACATAAATGTAGAAAATAAAGCCTCACCATCTTAGGACTCCTTCAGGTGAGACAGTCTTATACAGGCTTATCCATGATACATCTTGAAAATCTGTCTCGAGGGGGTTGTTCCCAGTGATTAAACGTTGTGTCTTTCAAATAAACCCCGTACTTCATCTCCACATTCTTACAATTCAAAATTTTGCCTGCTGTAACTAAGGTGTTTATGTATGACCAATGTTGCAGTTTGCAGTCATTACACAGAAAAGTTCTTGTCATGTATTTGAACCAATTTTTTACACCGATTAATTCCAATGTTTCTTTTTATTTGTTTCACTGCTAATATTCTCCACATGTGTTTTGTCGCTCATTTAAATGAGCTGAGACCTCAAGGTGGACAAGTTCTATTGACACCCTTCACATTCCTCCCCTCCTTCCCTGAAAAAGGAGCGTGCAAGGCACTTGTTACAAGCCACCTTTTATGTTTGCAACTCAAGACTAGATTTGTTCAATTCAGACAGGTAGAAAAGATCTCTGTGCTTGGTCCTTAACTGTTTTTTTTGTTCGTGCAATTAGTCTGAGTGAGTCTGTTCATCTCTGAGATAGCTGCTCCCTGAGCATCCTCAAAGTGGATCCCAGGATGCTTCAGGCTGGTCTGAGTTAGGTTTCCTGAACTCTCACTCTCCCTTCCACTCCTGTTGGCAGGATCTGATCTGTTCTCTTACCAGGGTGCTAGCACGGTAAGCACGGTTGTATAGTCAATCAGTTCAAGAAGCTGACAGCTTTCCTTGGAGCTAATTTATTCTGCTGTTTAACTGCACTTTTGGGTGCTGTTTGACATTTTGCCTCATCCACGGTTGAAGGACTAGATACCATGGTGATTCCACTCATCTGATGAAACGTTAACCCACCAAAGGAAATGAATGGATTTTATTTGCGTCACCTTCCTGAACCAGCTCGCACTGTGGCTGCGCACATGCTAGATTTGATGCAAGGTAAATTTAATCTCAGATTTAGCTTTAGGAATAAACTTGCTACCTGGAGTGGCAGCAGGCAAGTATATATTACTGAGGCAGTTGCTGAGGAAGACACTGCTGTAAGTTCCCCTCATAGATTTCCCCCATTAAATCTGTGGCCTAAAAAATGAGGGCATATAAAGCATATTAAGTTTGTAAGTATAGATAGCTAATTCCCTGTTTGTCACAGGACTGGAAGGAACAAATCTTATTATCTTGTGATAACAATTTTTTGACAATAAATTTGTGAATTTACACAGTTCAAACTTGGAGAATGTTGATGTATCTTAAAATTTTAAGAACATTTTTCTCAACCACTGATGCCAGAAAAGAATTGAAAGACCCATAGTTTGAACACTTTAGTACAACTTTTGGTACTCAAAGTATACCAATCAAGTACGATATGGTATTTTTCTGGATTTCACAGACTCTCTGTAGAGATTCCCTAGACTGCTTGGATTTCAGGTAACTTGAAAAAATATTTAAAGCATATTTTGGACTGTTAGAACCATATTATGTTAAGATATTTCTTTTTGAGGGCATGAAAGATGTATAGGCAACATGAAAGGGACTACAGAACACAATTTATCAAGTGTATAAAGTAAAAGTATTTATGTAATCCCTTTTAATACCATACCAAATTTTGTGACTGTGCATTTAATAGTATTGACACATAACTATTAAATTACAAGTAAGCTTATATTAGAGGTTCTGCAATGTAAAGTGATAGTAGTAGTTGTTTACTACTGTGGTATGTAGTTTACTGCATACATGTCAAGACTATCACAAAGAAGACTAAAGGGGATATTTTAAGTATGTTCTTACCTTTTAAAATTCAATCTTTGATCCTTCTGTTGGGATGTCTGATCATTGGCCAGAACTGTCTTCTTTGCAGGACTGGAGCCTCATACTGTTTCCCAATGTTTGGCTACGTTAAAGAGATACAAGGGCTTTCGTGGTAAGACAAGGGGTAATGGTTTAAAACTGAAAGAGAACAGATTAGTTTACACTAGATGTAAGGAAGACATTTTTTACACTGAGGGTGGTGAAACCCTGGCCCAGGTTGCCTAGAGAGGTTATAGAGGCCCCATCCCTGGAAACATTCAAGGTCAGGTTGGACGGGGCTCTGAGCAACCTGATCTGGTTGAAGATGTCCCTGTCGCTGCAGGGGGCCTGGACTAGATGGCCTTGAAAGGTTCCTTCGAACCCAAACCATTCTATGATTCTATACAAGACCAAACTCTTAATACATTATTTTCCTGCCACTTAAACTACAGAACAGTCACATTGATTTATTAAGAATAAATGTAATACCCGTGTCCTTCAATCGTTGCTAGAAGTGATGGTCTCAGATCCAGAAGTTTTCTTGAAGTAGTGGTTTTGTGGCCAAAAGAAAGTGAAGGAAATCTGTGTGTTTGAAACTTCTGTATCACCTCAGAAAGCCTGACTGGCAGTGAACAGTGCCGAAGGTAACAACACGTTTTTACCAGAGAAACAGTTCCACTCTCAGGCTGAGATTTACCCAGAAGCAGCTGGGAGCAAAGGGCACGTCTCATTTTACCTCATACTACGGCACTGGTGTCAGAAGAGAGGCCACGGCTGAGGCAGCACTTGGCGCTGTGGAAATAAAGGACAGGCCGAGCTGGGACCGCCCCTCCCCAGCACAGCCCTCGGCGCTGCGGGCCTCGGGGGACCTCCAGGCTCCCGCAGCGCACGAGGCCCGCCCCACGGCACCGCCGGGGCCAGCCGCGTGCGGCTTCACGCCTCTAACCCTCTGCCCGCGAGCAAGAAGCGCGCGCTCTACTCCACCCGGCTGGAGGTCCGCCCTCCCGCCACCTTCTATTGGCTGCGCTTGCTCTCTCCCCGCCAATGGCCGAGCTGGGAGAGAGGAAGGGGCGGGGCTCCTCCGGTGGCGGGCGGGCAGACGAGAATGGGGCTGTACTGCGCTTGCGCCTTGGAGGGCGGAGGGGTCTTGTGAGGCGTGGGGCTGAGGGGAGCAGCACTTACCTGTGGGGCAGGGTTGCGGGCTGGGCCGGGCCGGGCCGGGCCGGGCCGGGCCGCGGAGCTGAGGCGGGACGAGCCGTGCGCGGCAGAGAACCTGCTCATGGCGGAGAGGTAGCAGCTGAGCGGGGGGAAGGAAGAGCAAGGGGGCGGAGACGGCTGCGAGCGCGCGGGCTTTGAAATTTAAAGCGGGGCGCGCGGGCTGCCTCGCGCGCTCACTTCACTGCTCTGCCTTGAGCCCCTCTCGGTACCTCCGGCTCCGAGCCCTGAGGGGAGGGAGCGGGGCGGCGCGGCGCGGGCCTCCCTGGGGTGGGCGAGAGGGCGGAAGCGCTCGGGTGAGAGGAACCCGCCGCTGCCTAGCGAGTGACTGGTTTTCGGGCTGGGCAGGATCGGCTACAGGGCAGTGGGGGAGGCAGGCGCCTGGCGTCAGCTCTGACCTTGCTCGTGCCCTGCAGCTCTGGCAGGCATCGTTCCGTGTCTGGAGAGTGGCTGGCCTGACTGCTCTATCTGAAACTTCGGCCATTGGCCAGGTGGAAACTGAACCTTGAATATTAATTTTCTAATTATCTTTATGTTGATGTTAAGGGGGAGAAAAGTTAGTTCTTTATGTTTGATGTACTCAGGTGATGGTGGGAATTTTTACGTGCTTTACAGTGTTCAGAGATACTTGCTTTCTCACAAGCACCGGGTTGCAATACAGTTGTAACTAACTTATAAATGAATACGAATACTTGAACACCAAAAGGAAGCACTAGCTGCAATAAATAGTGACTTAATTTTTATGTCTTCTTCCTTATCTCTCATGTGTCCAAATACTTGTTTTTCACCCCTGTCATCGAAAGAGACAATGTAGAAATGTTACCAGAGAGAATATCTGCTACACTTTACCTGTATAGAACTAAAAAACCCACACTAACTCTATATAAAAATTGAAGAGGGTTAAAATGTAGAAGCTTTCCCTCTTCTTGTGTATGGGTTAGCTGTTGTCTTTTCAAGTAGTGTTATTTCTTTGCATTAATGACTTTTTACTTCAGTTTTCAGGAGAAAGTGACTGACTCTCCTGACACAATACTTAGGAGTGGGTTGAACAACAGATACCGTGTGCTGGAAGTCAGCCTGATACAGAGAAATGGCAGTGACCCTGAGAAACACTTGACAATTACAGCATCTCGGTCACTGGAAGATACGGAACTGTGCATTCTTAGGAATGGCTGGTAATCCATACAGAAATGTAGAAGTCTGAAAAGAGGATGAAATACTGGATTATTAAATCAGTTTTCTTTGTGTTGCCTTTGGGATGGGTTTTACCGTCTTAAAAGTGATATGAAACCCTCAAGCAACCTTTATCTAATGTACTCCTGTCAGTATATTACTGTAATGGATATTCATCTTGAGAGAACTGATGTCATGTAACTTGTGTTGAGTTGATATTGCTACCTTAAAGTTTTAGTTTGTACTAATAAACAGCAAGACAGTAAAATTTAGGCATTCCTATTTATATAAGTGTTGTCTTGCAACAATTAGAAATGTACAAAGCTATGTCTGTAAAACCTGAGGTTTTCCAGTCTGTTAAAATCACCTTAGCTTGAGTTCTACTGCACAAGTTTTTTCAGGTAAGGATAGGATTCAAATTTAGGTGTTTGTGCATTGCATGTTGTGTTACAGAAGAAAACACTAGCTTAGTCTTTTGAAACACACGGGCGTGCACATACTATTTGGAACTGCTTTTCACTTTCTGTCCAAGTCTGAAAGATGGAGAAAAGTATAAGTCTATTTCTTGAAGGGAAAAAATATAAAAGACCTTGAACCCTGAAATTTCTAAATTGATAAAAATATTTTTAGATTTTGCTGAGCTTCTGAAACAAGTAGAATTTTTAAGTAAAAAGGTAGATGGCATGTAATGAAAAAGTATAAGACATAACAATACTGAAATGGCTCAGTACATGGATCTGGAATGACTTGAAGTCAACAGGATTTCTCTATGATCAGGCTGTCCTGATGCATGATACTCTAAAAATATCAAAGTTTTGTCAGTAAAAATTCCTTTAGAATTTACTTAGGTCAGTTTCTTCAAAAAGAATCACTAAAACCTCTTGTTTCAAAGTATGTTGGCTCTGATATATTCATGTATAATTTCTAATACATTGTGTGTGTAGTTTGCAAACAGTTGTTCAAATGTATTACGTTACAGGGAGTCAGTTCCGGTTGTTCCAGGAGACATCATTCATTTAGAAGGAGAGTGTAGTTCTGGTACCTGGGTCATAAATGAACAGTCTGGATACCTGGTTCTATACCCAGACCTGCTGCTTTCTGGCACTACGATATCAAATAGTATTCGATGTATGAGAAGAGCAGTGCTGAGTGAAAGGTTTAGGGTAAGTGTTAATTCTAGAGCATCAAGCATATTAATGGGTTACTGTTCGATTGAGACTGGTGACTTAGCTCAATATTAAAACTAGCTGAGATGCTGTAATGCAAAATGTCATTATTAGCTGTTCATAATGCTAATAATTTAGAATGGAAACTCTCAGTCTCAGATTGAACTTGCATTTTGAATTGCAACTGAAATAATCCTATATTCTTAATACAGCTGCTAAGACAAAGAAATGGTCTTCCCACTTAAAATTCTGGCAACTTTTTTTATAATGTCTTGCCACGTTTTGTGTGGATATAAATCCTTTGTGAGGGATGCGCCACTTGTCAACAATATGAAAACATAACCACACTTGGCCAAGTTAAAAGCCTCTGAAAAAATCAGCCAATTCCATAGGAATCAGTCTGGGCTAACTCTGGAATCTGAATCCAGCTGCTGGAATTTGGAAAAAGGAAAAGTTTCTTGTGGTAGTGTTCTTGCTGATACATGGATGGCAAAGAAGCAACAGCTGCCAGTTTCAGCTGAGGAGAACTTCCAGACATGGTAGGAATATAAATCCACATGGGCAAGGGAATTGTAATGGAGTGGTAAGCTGGCTGGCAGCCTGTGACTGGAACAAGAAAACTTAAGTGCAGGAGATTAAGACTGTGAAACAGTGTCAGCTGTTCATTAGAGGAGTAATGGGAATAAACTAATCATTTGGAAGGGACAATGCAGAGGGTCCTCACCCGGGGATAACACCATCCACCAGTTGAGTGCATCCCACAAGTGCCAGGTCTGTAAAAGATACTGGTAAATACTTAAACCACAGAGAGTAGATTTCAAGTTGTTTGGTGGTGGCTCATGCAGAGGTTGTAACTTACTACTACTTTCAGTTCTTATGAGTCTACAGCCCTGGTGATTGTTCAATGGGTTTCTGAGCCATTTTGGTGATATTTGGAATAATTTTGTCTGAGTTTGTAACACATGGGAAGCTGCTTCATGCAAAAAAATAGGATCTGTAAGATTGTAGAGGTAAGTATTTGTATTATGAAATACTGCTACTGGTACTGCCCACAGGCAAAACTTGCTCAAAATTCATTTTAATCTATGCCTTTGTTTCTCACTTGTCAGTCATGTAGTGTTTGTATCTAACATTGTCAGGGTTGGGATTAAAATGGGAGATAAAACAATAGAAGTGATCCATATTTGTCTGTTTTCACAGTCAGGTTTGAATAGATACTAATTAGTGGGGTGAAAGCTCTAATGATCTTGCAATTAAATAAATGCAGTCCATGATGTGCAGCATATAAAAATCAGAAATGTAATAGAAAAGTTGCCATGAAGTGGGTGTAAATCTTCAAGTATATATGTGTGTTATATAACATCTGTTGCAGGGCTCAGACTCCGGCTCACGCCAAACGCTCATTGGTACAATTCTTCATGAAATCTTTCAGCAATCGGTAACGAATAACTTGTCACAAGAAAAAGTAGAAGAACTAGCAAATAAAATTGTGTACGGACAAAAGTATCTCAGAGAAATGTAAGTGGCATTGCAGGTGTCTCCTATGTTTGGAAAACAGGGTGGGAACACTTGAACTAATAGATAAAGTTGTAATTTTAAAAACGTAGCACTAGTATTTGGGAGAATATTCTGCCAAATGACCTTGCTTGTTGGAACTTGGGTATCTTAATAAGATAATTCTCTGTTTCATAATGTAATTTAATTTGCCTTCACTGCTGAGCTACTTACATAGATCTGAACTATGTTTCTGGAATAATTGTATGTGTAGGTTTGTTTTATTTTTTTTTTTTTCTCCTTTTCAGGCCGAGCAGGGTAGAGTGTGTCTGTCTGTAACATTAGATTTCCAGGCATCTCCCAAAGCTGATGAGCATACTTAATTTTGATCCTCAGGAGATGAATTTGAAACTTGTGACTGACCAAGCACTGAGATGTCTGGTTTTCATATTCTTTATCAGGTTACTTAATGGCTCAGTAGTTAGAGGACCTTTAACTTATTTTCTCTGCAAAACTGATAGAAATGCTAGCCAAAGAAATAAGCTTTATATTTCCATCAAAAAATGGCAAGATGAATGGCTGTCAGTTTTAAGATTTTACTGCAGACTTGATTAAAATCTAATTCAAGTCATGACAAAAATTATTATACCTAGACTATTAGAAATTGTATGTAGGGCAATGTCAGTATCTGTTAGCCCCAGATGAGTTGGAAGTTAAAATTGTAACAAGTTTTATTACTCTAGTTCTGTTATGAAGGTAGATATTTTGAATTGTGACTGCTAAGATTGCTTAAAGGCTTCTGTGTCACTCTGGACTTCTCTTTTTGAAACTGTTGATTTATAATTCCTCTTTGTAAATGTAGGCTACTATCTGTTGGGATTGGAAAGTAAGTTACATAAGTCTGCTGGCTGTGGTCATCGGTGCCTGTATGAACCTTTCTGTGCAAAACCCACTTGTATTTCTCTGTTGCTGTAGAATAATGACATTTCCAGTAAATGCCAGCACTGAATTACCTAATGGCACATGATTAGGTTCTATTTAATGAGACTTCTGCTTTCTTGTGTATTTGTAACTGTAGCAAATGCAGAGGATCATGATTCCTTTCCAATTAAATGGTCTGAAGCCTGTCAAAATATATGTGAAGAACAGTGTTTTCAGGCATAAAGCAAATGTTTTTTGTTGTTGGTTTTTTTTAATATTTTCATTTTGGCATAAAGCATAGGAATAGCCATTTTTAAATCCATGAGTCTGGTACTCCTTTCTTGCAGTCAGGCTATTAGTTTTGTTTCATCACATCTGCTTTCATTGTGCTGCACCTGTAATTTCAAAATCGGAAACTAACAGTGTTTTCCATCTCTTGTAATGGATGTTCAGGTATAGCTTTATAAACTGATCAAGTTGAACCTTAATGAATCTGTCATTATCTACAATTTATAGATGTTTATAAAAACTTGACAGTTATTTCCATTAATCTTGTTGCTGCTTGAGGAAAAATTTTGTTAGTACTTGTAGCAAATCTAATATTTCTGTTTCCTTAATGTGTGTGGCTTTATTTTTTAGGTATCACTTAAATCTGAAACAAACAGAAATAATGCAGGAAGTGGAAGAATATCTACCATCGTTTTTCAAGTGGGCAGAAGACTTCATGCACAATCCAGCTAACCAAAATAAAATGCAACTAAAACTGTAAGAAGCCAGAATTAAAAGTTAAAACTGTTCTAAGTTGCATATCTTGTCTGGTTCACTTTTAATTTTTAGGACAACGCTTTTAACTCGAATCTGTTCAGTGATACGGAGCTAACTCATGACCTTACTGCCAAAACAGCTAATCTTGAAAGCTGCATGTTTAGCTGCCATTTTGAGTACTGCAGAATACGTTAAGACTGAGGGTGCACTGACATAAAAATCTTACTGGTCTTAAAATTCTTGTAAACTGTGTGGTAAAAAGTAGAAATTTTTGTAAAAAAAATCTAGTGCAAAAATATTAAATATTATAACACATATTAACATTTAAATACTAATAATTAAAGGAAATTATTAACTTCTGACTTAATTTTCTTCCTAGGTCAAATGGTGAAAAACCAGAATTTTCTTCTAAGATAGAGATTGTAGATATTTTAGACATTGAAGAGAATATCTGGTCTCCCAGATTTGGGTTGAAGGGAAAGATTGATGTTACAGCCAGGGTGAAAATCCATCGCCAGTCTGGAGTACAGTCTAGGATAATGCCATTAGAACTCAAGTCTGGCAAGGAATCTAACTCCATAGAGCACAGAAGTCAGGTACAAAACCCAAATGTCTAATTTCCATATCAGTGGCTATGTATACTTTTTTATTTTATTAGATAACCTATTTTGTCTTATGAATGTGAAACACTTTGTTTGTATGTGGTATTATCCAGATTTATGGATGACAGATCTTGGCATGCCCAAAGCTGCTGATGCAAAATGAAAGTGAACTGAGGAATGATATATATATTTATATATATATATATATATATATATATACACACACACACACACATTTACCACTTTCAAATACTTTTATAGTTTTTATCCTGAAATATCTGTTCTTTAATCTCTTCTTACTACATTCAAGTATTAGGTTGAGGCAAACTGCTTCAGGAATTAGTGTCATATGTCTTTCTGTGATCTAAAGGTAGTAGCCTTGTTATGAGCTTTTGTTAAGGAAGATGCCTTTTAATTGAAATCCTTGGTTAGATGCTTACTGCTTACTGCTTCTATATTACTTGTGATGGTAATGGCTGCTTAACCATCTAAATTACGGGAAAACTAAATACAGTTTATAATGTATTTTTGTTTTAATACATTGTAATAAGTTTATGTCTAATGTTTGCAGGTTATTCTGTATACACTGTTGAATTTAGAACGGAGAGTAGATCCTGAAGCTGGATTTCTGCTTTACCTTAAAACTGGTACTATGTACCCTGTTTCTGGAGCTCGCATGGACCGAAGAGGTAAAATTGTTGCTCTTCCCCAGAAACCATAATTATCTTTATTAAAATGAAGTAATAGCTACAAGGTTTGCTCTCATGAACATGTCTACTTAGAGATGTATCACTTATTTTAATGTTAATTCCAGTAAGCTTATGTTAAAAATTACTTGTTTTGTTAATCCTGCACTAGGACTTTGCTACATGAATAGTAATTTCTTAGGTGACTAAAAAGTTGATGGCTATTTACTTTTGAGTTAGAAATTAATAAAGACGAACCCAAAAACATCAGCTTAGGTTGTTCTTCCCTTGGCAGAATTATTGAAGCTGAGAAACCACGTGGCTTTTTACTTAACACACAGTACATATAAATCTTCTGTGGGAAGACAGCAGTCACAGCTTGCTGCTTTGCCTCCTGTAGTTGATGACAGTCAAGCCTGTAAATATTGCTCCCAAATACACAATTGCTTTCTATACAGCAGGTAAGTTTTAAATAAGCCTGTTTTTAAATAAGCTTGAATAATTGTAGCTCTTGGTACTATGATTTCATTTCTGTATGTTGACAGTTTCTTATTTTTTTATTGAGGACTCTTGCACCCCAAAAGAATGTTCCACAGACCCCACAGCAACTTTTATAGTGCAAGGGACTTGAAGGGACTTAGTGTTTGCTTGGGTACACTTTCTGCAAGACAATCTGAGATAAATCTCAACAAAATCTTGATGATAATAACAGATTCCTGTTATATTTAAGTTAATAATAATTATTTTTAAAAAGTTGTATTCTTAAAAGTCCTTGAATGGACAATTCTTTAGAGCTGAATTATGGCTGGACAACAATTCTTTAATTCTGCAGAAGATCATTTCTCTGTAGAACATCTCGCAAGTAATGATGCTTTGATATTACTCTGCTGAAGTGTTATTGCATCTCTTAAATAGAAGTCATAAGCAAATGCTTTATAAATTTTCACATGAAGTTACTGAATTGTTTTAAAAAGTGTTGTAAGTTTTAATCTTGTCCTTGTTTGTGCAAAAAACAACCAAAAGTGTATACTAAAGAGATCAAATGAGAGATGTTAGAAAAGGAGAGCTTTTGGGGTGAACTTGTGTAACTGTAATGCCTGATTGTTTTTAAAATTGTAGGGGTAAAGGTGTATGTTGAGGGATGTAGCTTTGTGGGTATACATGGTATGTCTTTGTAAACTAGTTTTTGTGAAATATTACTTCTAATACTCAGTTGTTACAGCAACAATTTTATTACTAACTGGGTAGCTATTAACTTCTGAACGAACACTTTTTTCTTTGGTTGCGTTTTATATATATGATTAGGTATAATGTCTATTGATATTTAGTTCTGAGATAAATTGACTTGAAGTCTGTTTTTGTATTAACTATTAAATCCTCTTTACTTAGCTAAATCTCAATATAGTATTCATATGTTACAAAAAAAGGAATAAAAGATCAACTATCTGTATACAGTCTTTAATTGGTCTTTGACTAACTTGCTGTCCTTAATTCAAAATCATAGAGATGATGTAAAATTACTAATAGGAGATTGTTCGTATGAGCAAAGGATACTTTATTAATAGGATAACATTATTTTAGTGATGACAGATTAATCTAGCTGCTGTGTTCCAGCATATATATATAGTTTTGCATTATGGACATATAGAATTGGAAGAAAAAAAGATACAAGTTGATACTTTACTGTGTTTGGTTCTACTCCTAGAGCTGTAGAACAAAAGATGGCCAGTGTGTCTTTTCCTGCTGCTATGGTACCCGTTATTGAAAGAGAGACCCAGCACCTGAAACCCCCCCACTTAGAGTATTTCAGCCTGTGGTATCTAATGTTAACCTTGGAGCTGCAAAGTGGAGAGGGAAAAAAGAGATATAAAAATATATGGATGATACCTTCTTTGGAAAGGTAAGATGTAATTTCTAACCTGATACAAATGATGCTCCCTTCAGCAGCTGGAGAAGAGGCATTGTCAACTTGTGTTTTCACTGCAAGGAAAACTGGATGTTTTCTAGTGTTTGTAGAAATAGTAAAATATGCTATTTGCATTGGTAGCGAGTTTTTTTTGTGAGATGTGACTTAGAGGAGTCATTAGCCTAATAGATTTACTGGTTTTGTATTTGCAATATGATATTTGTGTTGGTTTGTTTTATTGTTGTTATGTCCCACTTAGGAAGCAGCAAACTGCAGCCTCAGTCTTCAGAAGCAGTAGTAAAATTCTGCTTTGTTTGTGTCTCTGGAGCCTAAGGCTGGGTGTGGACTGTGAGCTCAGCTCACTGTGCTGGTTTCCTGAGGGTTTACTTGGCAAACAATGGTGCGTTTTGGACCGTACACCTTGTCATGGCTAGGAATGTGGATAAGAGCTCTTTTTGACTGAAGTAGCATGTTACTATACATCACCTAGCCCAGCAGCTGTGGAAAAAATAATTGGTGGTTTATAGGCCCATTTCAGGGCATCTGTAGAAGTGAAATGTAGCTGAGTTGTTTTAAGTGAAACAAGTAACTCCGTAAACAAGTATGGAACATCTTACTGAAGTGAATCTATACATTTCAGTATTTGGTTTTTATCAGGAAAATATAGGTAACTTTAGCCTAAATATTAGAGTCTGTTCTTGAAACAAATACAAAGGTCCTACATATTTCTACAATCCTTTTCTGGTTAAACTGGTTATTGTAAAGTGACTGTTTAATCTTCCTGGTTCTTGTGTGTGTTTGGGTTGGGTTTTGTTGTTGCTTTGGGGATTTGGGGAGGTTTTTTTATATTTTGGTGGTTGGCTGTGGGTGGTATGTTTTTTTTACTTAGGGAGAGATTTAGTATTTCTCTTACTGAAAGGATTGTAATATTAAAATATATTTCTGTTGCTAATATCTTTAGAGAGAAGGCTGGAGACTGTGTTGGAAACATGATCAGAGTTGATGAAGTGCAGGAAATTTCCGAGGGACAGTATCTACATTTTTTCCAACGTAGAAATGGTGCCATACCTGGAACAAACCTATTGGTTGGTGATCGAGTGGTTGTGAGTGGAGAGGAAAATGGTTTACTTGGTTTGGCTACTGGCTATGTTAGAGAAGTCAGTGTGACAAAAGTCTCCTGTTTGTTGGGCAGGTAACAGAACAAAAGGAAAAGTATTTGTTTGAAGACACTATGATTCTGGCTTCAGGAAGGGTACTTCTAGATGTCCAAAAAGCTCTCATATGTTCTGACTCTTGCTGAGCTTGGGGAAGTACCCTTCAGAAATTCTCTTATCTTGACTGAAAATGTCAATACCTGGTCAGTGTATATGCCTGTCTATTTAACTAGGTTGAATAAAAGCATGCCTTCAAACTCCATTCACTTATGTCTCCAACATGTGACTATATGGATACAGTGATTACGGTGTTACTAGTAACTTTCATTATTCAGACTGTATTGTCTTTAAATTGGGCTCTGCTTGTGTTTTATTTAGATCAGTTAATAGTGTGTTTCTTCTAGCTATTGCTTCACTGTGGGACCTCTGCAAGATATCACTTAACACTTAGTAATAAGTCTTTAATCATCAATATACTGTTCGTAAACAGAAGTATTCTGTCTGTGTTACTGTCATCCTTCAGGAATTTGTCAAAGCTCCCCAAGAACACCATATTTCGGTTGGATCACGAAGAAGGAGATTTTGGTATAGGAGTCCCATTTGAAAACCTTTCGAAATTGATGAAAGATTCCCCAGTCAGGTATGAAAAATCAAAATAATTTCACACTTTCAATGTTTTCAGATAAAGTTTCTCAGCTGGTCACTCTTCTTGGTTTTTTTTTTTAATCCACAGTGAAAGGCTCCGCAACTTGATAATTGACTTCCACAAACCACGTTTTATTCAGCATTTGAGCTCTGTCCTTCCTCCAGAAGCAAAGGAAACTGTTGCAAGTATTTTAAAGGGTACAAAGTGTCTTTCCCCGAAATCCTGTATTTAATAGTACTTGTCCATAGCCAATGCATTTATCACACTAAATATAAGTTGTTTTTTTTTTCTTACTGTGGGGTCCAGTGATAGTTTTCTGCTTAAAAATTAGAAGCAAGTTTTTACCTTGCATGTCTTCCTTGATTAAATTAGTCTTAAAGTAATTGGAAGACCTGACCAAGATACTTGTTTACAACTTTATTTTACTTTCGTTAGTTGCTGCAGCTTGCAGTTTTCAAACAGAGGGCCATGTGATTATCTCTCTAACCTTTACAAAAGGAAGAAACAGGGAAGGCTCTTTAGAGGAGGCAGACTCTGTGGGAGTGGAAGGAGATGGGCTTTGGTGTAAGCATTCACTTGTATAATCACTCTTCCTGATTTGTTGGCTGCTCTGTAGTGTGTGATGCTTTGTGGCACTCTTTTTGTTTTCTCTTTTTTCAAAACAATTTGTTTAGGTATGTGGCAGTTGAAAATATTTTGTTGTTCTGACAGAGTTGTCTGTGAAAACAGAAGTTTAACTGAATTCTCTTAGAGCAAATAGAACCTTTTATAAAAATTCAGTCTGAAGACTTATTTTTTGCTTTGCCTAGTCCAAATAGCTGGAATGTGCTGCTTGTTTGCATCAGACTGGGGAAAAACAGCTGTGATATAACACTTTTTCTAAACAACATGGTGCTATATGTGCAACTCATTTCCCTTTGCTGTGAGCTGTAGGTTTGGATATGAAAATGTGTATGACAAAATAGAAATGCCCATACACAATATCATATGGAGGTGGTAATATAGGATATTAGAAAAAAATCGCAAAAGATCTAGGAATAAGAGTGTCTTCAGTCATAAAAATGTCTTTCTAGGACTGTTGTGCAGATCCTGTACTTTTGTATTATATTTATTGTATATTGTATTATATTTAATACCATTATTTCATTAGAATCTACAGACTTAGTCTGCTCAATTCTTTTCTTTAAGGGCTTTAGTGGAGAGGGAAGCTATAGTTTTGTTTCATTAACTTTAGCAATTGTTACAATGATTATGAAGGGTAGACGTTTCATTTTTATTTTTCTTCTTAAAGGTCTAAATAAGCCTCAGAAACAGGCAATGAAACAAGTGCTACTTTCAAAAGACTACACGCTTATTGTGGGTATGCCTGGAACAGGAAAAACTACTACAATATGCGCTCTAGTAAGATTGTGTACCTTTGATGTTTAAATTTTTTTCTTGTGATTTCGGGGATAGCATTAAACAAACTATGTGTAAAGCATACTGTGCAAAATTAGTTGACATGACTTAGTCTACAGCTATCTGCATAATTTCAAAGAAGAAAACACATTTCTTTTTACTTAAGAAGTTACATTTGGTACAACTGAAAATGTATTTTGTGGAGTAGGATTCTCTCCTGTGTAGGAATATATCTGGGAGGGAGGAGATTGAAGTGTGATGTTTAATTACTCTGTGAAACTTTAATGTTAAAATTCTGTGGTCCCAAATGTCAGCAAGTCCTCAAATCCTCAGTTACAGTTCAAAAAGAGGACTCCTTGGGGAAGTCAGTAACTTGTCCATTGTAAATTGCATAAACCCTTGGTGCTGAAGCTCTGGGCAGCCTGCTAGCTGTCTCCTCCTTGGCGGTTCTCTTTCCCCAGGAAAGGACTGTAGGAGCATACTGGATTTAGGCTGTGGGCCGAGTCAGTTTTTCTTGAAACAGCAGTGTCATCTCACTTCCAGCTGTCATCAGCTTCTGAGGAAAGAGGAGGCTGGAGAGCAAGCAGAGATGAGCACGTTCTACTGAATCTGTTGTGGCTTAATTGTCATGGAGAACAGTGTTTGTGGGAATGGGCTGTGCATGACTTGTTCTTGCAGTGCGGATCTTTAGAGTGCAGTCCCTTCTTTTCAGTGCAGCTTGCAAGTGCGCGTAGATGTTCTTGGCTCTCGCTCCTCGCAGCGTGCACAATGAGCCTGCTGTTGATGAGCACCATCAAGTCTATTGCCTGTATTGCTTTGACAATGGCTAAATTGCAGATCTGTCTGGAAGATTGATATAAATGAAGTCATACTTGTTGCAGCCCTCCAAAACTTCTTGTGTTTTTTATCTAGTCAAATATGGGATTGCTGATTCTTGTACATGAACTAATAATTTTTCTTTCCCTTTGCTACTTATTAGGTGAGAATTCTTTCTGCTTGTGGCTTCAGTGTGCTTCTGACTAGTTTTACACACACCGCTGTAGACAATATCCTGCTAAAGCTAGCCAAATTCAAAGTTGGTTTCTTGCGCTTGGGGCGAGCTCAGAAGGTTCACCCAGATATACAGAAATTTACAGAAGAAGAAATTTGCAGATCCAAATCAATTAAATCTGTAACAGATTTGGAAGAGGTCTATAACAGTCAGGTGAGAAAGTGTTTTTTGTTAGCCCTGTAAATTAAGGATAATTACATTAGTATTTGGGTTATTTGCATACTGCAGAGAAGGAACCCATCCCAAGGGTGTGTTACTACTATAAGAAATCTGAGCTGGAAAAGATACTAGATCTCTGCATTGCTTCAATTTCTTTATAGAAAATAATGATTAACATTAACAATCTGATAGTTGAAAAGCATTGTTTATGTCCACACAAAGTAACTTATCATTGTGCTTTTATCTGAGATCTTGTGTGTGAGGGGTAGAGGAGATCTCCTCTGTCTTTATTCACATATTGCCAACATTTGTCCTGTTTTATTCCCCTCCAACTTGCACTTGTGCCATTTGTACAATCAGCAGATGGGGAAGAGGAAGTGGTCTGCTGTGGAGCTGACCTGGCCAAACAACTTTTGGTAGAAGTATTGGTGTTGCCTGTGTGAATATTAATACAAACCACAATGGGAGCTGAGTAAACTGAGTTAGTGGCAGCTTTAAATTAAATGCATTGAAAGAATGAAACTTTGTGGTTGTTGGAATAAGTGCCAATTTAGCAAAAGCTGCCATTGACTTTTTTGTTGATAGGCATTGCAGGGGGATGATTGAAGTAATGAGGGAAGTGGCTTAACGTTTCATATTTTAGTCATTTTGGATTGCAGTGGAAGCACAGGGGTGGGAAGAACTGTGCTGCTGTTGTTGTTTCATCTTCTCTTTAGAATTAAAAAAACCCCAACAAAACAAAACACGTAATTTTCTACAGTAGTGATTGCAGCACACTCCATGAATTGTGTGTACATAGAACCTAATATCACCCTGAACACATGGCAGGAACAAGTTATTTACCACAGTCTGCTCTAAAGCTGTTTTTTGTTTGTCACTTACAATTGATGCAAGAATATGTGAGGCTGATAGGTATGTGAGGTGTGCTGGTCCGATTTTGAAGATTAATAATTTGTTTTATTTTACATTTAGTTTAATGGAAATGCTAGTTTTTCTTTTAACCTGGAAAATGTAGTGCTAAGGTATATAAGACATATCTTATCCTTAAAATGTGTATTTTCAGCCAGTGGTAGCAACGTCTTGCATGGGAATAAATCACCCCATCTTTGTTCAGAAGCAATTTGATTTCTGTATAGTTGATGAAGCTTCCCAAATAAGTCAGCTCATCTGTCTGGGCCCACTATTCTGCTCCAAAAGGTTTGTGTTGGTAGGGGATCATCAGCAGCTGCCTCCACTTGTACTGAATGCAGAAGCAAGGTAAGATAAAACGCTGCTGGACAATTATTAGTAACATGAATTCTAGGAAAGCTCTTGAAACGTTTTGCCTGATACATTTTTGGTTTGTGTTTTTCTTTTGTAACAGAGATCTTGGTATGAGTGAAAGCTTATTTAAAAGGCTGGAACAAAACCAAAATGCTGTTGTCCAATTAACTGTGCAGTACAGAATGAATAGGTATTTTAAACTTTGATTTATTACAGTAGTGTGTTGATGTGGGATTGAAACGGCAAGATTTGATGTCTTTTTTCTTGTTTTTTAAATCTTTAGTAAAATTATGTCGCTGAGTAACATGTTAGTGTACGAAGGCAAACTGGAATGTGGCTCTGAAAAGGTGTCAAATGCCACTGTTAACTTGCCCAACCTAAAAAAATTGAAACTGGAGCTGGCAGATGCCTCAAAAACATGGTTGAAAGAAGTACTTGATCCAGACACACCTGTGTGTTTTCTGAACACAGAGAAGGTAAAGTTTTGTTATGTTCTCCTTTCAAAATTGTATTTTTGATGCAAGTTCTCAGTAGAGTCGGCTTGTAAAACTTCATACAGCTTTGTTAGGGTAAAATATCTAACTTAAAATGGTTTTCATGTAAAATGTGCAACATGTAAAAACTTTAGCTTAGCTGATCATTTGGAGTGGTACAGCTACTGCTGGAAACACTGCATCTAAGAGCAGCTGACGAGCTTAATTCAGATAATATTGAATGTACAGTGAACTTTGTTCTCATGCACAGAATGTAGCTCCAAGTGTGTAGCCTTATTGGATGCCCTGACAACCACAGAATAACCTCATTTCCAGTGGCTGTGGGTCAGCAGTCTCTAAGCTGTGTGCCAGTGGCAGGACATCCTAGACACTGAAGTGTGAGGGAGGAGTAGGTTGGTTTGGGTGTGTCCTTTCATGGAGACTCAAATGTTTGACAGAAAAATAAAACTAGAGTGGATAAAAGTAATGCAAAGAAACTATGTAAAAAGAGGAAGAGTTTAAATGCATGTGGAAAAAGATTAATAAATTGGTACATATTTGTGGTCTCCTGTACTTGCTGTCACTGTAGTTAGTGATTGGATTTCGAAGATTTGAGTCTGTTTTCCTCTCGCAGGTTTTATGTTGATTCCTACTAATACTGTTTTTTGTCAATAACTGTATCAACTGGTGATCTTTTATGCTGACCCTGGGAAGAACTCTTCAATTTCTTTCTGTGTTCTCCAGGACATTCTACGGGATTCATTTTTTTAAAATAACAGTTCTTGTTGAATCTCTTCAATGATCTGAAAAGAAACAGCGTTTACTTTAGTGACTTAAAGGCATTTCTAAAAAATGCCTAAACTAAACAGAGGGACCTTTTCCAAGAGTGCCTTCACAGAAGGTCAGACAGTTAGTCCCAGGCAAGAGGCTTGTTCCAATAGGAAACTGGCTGATACACTGTTCATCTAGTAATCAGACCAAAATTGGTAATGTGAAAGCTAGAGTTTCCATTCCATTTTAATTGTTTTCTTCCCTAGAAAGCCCATCTCGAGTAAAAGACAGCTGTTCTGTTTGTAGAACCAGCAGGAAATGTTCACTTTCCAAAATAACCTTGGTTTTGTTGAGACATTAGGCTATAATGTCATATTTCTTTGGACTTCATGTCAGAACTCCATGTGTTGTTGTAGTCACAGAGGAAAGGAGAAAAAAAAAACGGGAGAAGGGAAGAAAAAAACCCCAACCATCCCACCAAACACAAAACTGGCATTTGTTTTGTTTCCTTTGACTTTATAGTATTTTTTCCCTGTATGCCATTGTTCATAATATAACCGGCAAAAGCTTCTGAAGAAACATATTTGGGGGGGATATGAAAGGGGAGAAAGGAGAGAAGCAATATTGTATGACAACACCAGGAAGCTTGCATTTATTATGCTTACTGTTAAAATAAAAAAGCCTCTACTGTTTTCTGTTTAATAATGTGACATGTTTGTGAGAGTAATTGGAAATCTGTTTGTTCCTTTTTTGTCAAACCCTGTGCCAATCTGCATGTCTTCTGACAGCTTGGCTCTGAATGTTGAAAAATTACATCCTTGGTTTAATGCCAGTCTTCCAAGAAACTCTATATCAAAGTTGTTCTGTAGGTTTTTTTAATCTTTTTGTGTGATATGCTAACATATTAATTACATGTTCTCATCATCAGCAGGACCCAGCTTTTAGAAATTTTTTTTTTCCTCCTAAAATAGTTTTTTGCAGTCTTTGGCTACATTGATGCTAGTGTGGATAGAAACCAACTGTTTGTTAAAACAATGCTTTTCTGTTTGAAGACTTCAGCACAAGCAAGTTTGGAGGCTTCTTAGGTGCAGTGTTTTCAGATTAATAAATTAAAAAAAAGAACCAACCAATCAAAAAAAAAACCAAAACACCAACCCCAAACCAAACAAACCCAAAACAGTGTAATTATAACAGTAAATCTTAATTCAGTTGTGATATGACAGGTCATAACAGTTAGACTGAATGCATGATGGCAGTGTAAAAACAAGTTAGCTTACAGTAAGTATTAAGCTGTGTAGCTGTTGAGACACAAGCTATAGAGAAACTGCTGTTCTGGGAAAGGCAATGGATATTCTAATCTGAAGGGAAATATTTTCAGCTTCTGCAATCTATGCAACATACTGAAAACACAGTGTGTCACATAAAAAGCTTGGAGGACTTGTTGTGGAAAAGTAGGATTCTTGCTGAAGTGTATAGTACCCTACTTAAGCAACACAATACAGATGACCTTTTTTTCATGTGGCTGGAATCCTAAAATGAAGTTGTGGATGCAGTAATCTACCACATATATATAGTG
The DNA here is from genome assembly GCA_907165065.1 of Caprimulgus europaeus. The sequence goes on along the minus strand of OU015529.1, from coordinate 36,421,415 downwards.
GCCTTGAAGACTGCTATATAGAGTTCTAGCAGTGTTGCATATGGGTTGTCAATCTCTATTAGATTTTTTTGTTGTTGTTCATTTGCAGTGCTTTAGTGTGCTAGGCATTGAACATAGATTACATTTAATGAGGTAAGAGCCCTTTGAATTCATGGATTTATGAAGCTTTTGATGCATATTGTACACTGAGATTCTATACACGTGCAGTGGGTACTGCTCTAGCAAACAGATACTTCCACTTACCTGGAATACTCTTACTAATATTTTGCATTATTTTACCCACACATTAAACATAATAGCAATCTCCAAATTCAGCCATTCAGATGATATTGGGGTGGTTCAAAGAAGTAAAACTAGTTATAACAGTATTCTGAGAGTGTTGCTTTAAGTCAGACTATATCACCTCTCACTTCAAGTGACAAAGCTGTCATAAAAATTTAGAAGGAGAACTGAACAAAGTGGCATCTAAGAAAACAAAGTTGATGTTTGTCACTAGTAACAGAGGCAAATACTAGAATGAGTGAAGTAGTAAATGAGTAAGGTAGTAAATGGAATTCAGAGCCAGAAAGCAGAGGCAGATTTAGTGTATGCTCAGTTGCAGAGTGTTTTAAATCAAGAGGTTTGTTACTTGACCCCGTATGTTGAGCTGCATGCCAGTTTACTAGAAGGGCAACAGCAGGGACGCATTAATTGCTAATGATACAACTTAAACTTTTGCGAAGGCAAGAGCTAAGCAAAGAAAATAAATTATAAAACTGTGGTACTGAAATGACAAGAAGTTACATTCTAAGCTTGTTCCTGGCTTTCTGGTCTTATTCATACATGATGCAGGGAAAGGGAGTTAATAGTTAAGAAATGGTAAACTGAGTTTTTGGGGGTTTTTTTGTTTTGTTGTGTGGTGGGTTTTTTCCTAATTTGGAAGTTAAAATTTAACGCTACCATTTTGGATAGTATCAAGTGTAGGCTTTCAAACACTTAAAAAAAAATCCTTTCTGCCATGGAAATGGGGAAAATTTACTGTAAACATTGTATGAAAAGCCTTATAACAAAAGTCCCATGTTCAATACAGTTTGAGTTTGCTCTTTTACCTTGTGAGGCTGGGAAAAGTCAATTTTTTTTTTCATGCTATGTATTTTGTGAACTATAAAGGCAGATGATGAAGCTTTGGCAGTTTCTTTAAGGTGACTTACTAGTACTAGAAACTCATTTCAGCAGATATTTTCAACTTGTTTTGCAAACACAGTATTCTGAAATTACAGTATAGGCTTTTAAGGTCTGTAAAAATTTAGCATGTAGCCTTATTTTTTATTGCTGCTGTTACTATAAAACCACATATGATATGGTGAGTTAGGGATCAGAATGTACTATGCCATTGTAGACAGCAAGAGTCATGCTTTTCCATTTATATTTTTGAAGGTTCCAGCACCAGAACATGCAGAAAAAGGTGGTGTAAGTAATGTGACAGAAGCTAAACTAGTATTCTTCCTCACATCCTTGTTTATTAAGGTATCTTTTACTTTATTACACTGTTCAGAGGGACAGCTTTATAGTAATTTTTATGTTGCTATAGTAACGGTGACTATATGTATTGGGTTATTCTTTGAGGGATAACTTCAATGATAAACTGAAGGTTGGCTACATGTCAGTATAGTGAGGAGCTTGAGGTCTGCATTCAGTTCCCTGTTCCTTGCCTGGCTATATTTGGGGTGCAAAAAAAAGCTGGATGCCAAATTCTTTTGAGATGGGGACTTCCTTGTGAGGGAAGGGAGAAGATTTGCCTTTCTTCCTTACTTCATCCAGTCAACTTCAGGAGTAGTACAGATTAGCGGTTCTGAATGTTCACCTGATGGTTTGAGGAAGAAAGAAAAATGTAGATTTCAAGGATATCTGTCTTTGTACCAGCTTAAGAAAAAGCTTGGGAGCTTGTAGTAACTAGTATTTTCTCTGGTTAATGCCGGTCATACCTAGTGTTCCATTGATGACTTAGTGTAGATACAGTATCTTGCAGCACTGTTTAAAAAAATCCACAAAGATCTGCTGACAGTAATGAGTATCCCAAGATAACTGCAGTGACAATTTTTTTTCCTTCTGTTTCTTCTTCATTCAGGCTGGCTGTAAGCCTTCAGACATTGGCATTATATCGCCATACAGACATCAATTGAAAACAATCACTGATTTGATGGCAAAATTGAAGGAGAACAGAGTGGAAGTCAACACAGTAGACAAATACCAAGGAAGAGACAAAAGCATCATAATTGTGTCTTTTGTTAGGAACAATAATGATGAAAATGTAAGTTGGTCATATTAGCTCTGTTTCAGTCAATTTTAATAGTTATAAACCTCATTTTCAAAATGCATCTACATTACATTCTGAAATTTAAGTAGGAAAAATAAAAGCAAATTACGTTCATTTAACAGCTTGGCGCCCTTCTGAAGGACTGGCGACGTCTTAATGTTGCTATCACAAGAGCCAAGCACAAACTAATCATGGTGGGCTGTGTTCCATCCCTGCGCCGCTATCCTCCGTTAGAGAAGCTACTCTGCCACTTGCAGTCTCAGGCAATGATATCCTTTTTTTCCATGCTGTTTTGTGAAAGGGGAAAGATAAGATTGACTTACTGAGATCTGAGATAAGGTTGGGAAGATCTTTGATTATTTAGGTTGTGTTTTTTACACTGACTGGCAACACAGTACAAAATGTGCTAATTAAATATGCCAAAAATATACTTGAGATCAAACTAATAGATGGGTTTGGAACCTTCAGTGTCTTCAAAAGTAGAAAAAGCCCATGCTGGTTTGCAAGTCAACTATGACATTTATTTTAATTTTGCGGCCTGAATTTTTAATGTTTAATGCTTTTGCAGTTTTTTTTATCATCCTAGTTTCTTGGCAGCTTAATGTCAGTGTGATTGTTTTCCTCAGAAGTACCATGCATTTAATTTAAACCCACCCGGTTCATGAATAATGTTGCTAGAATGGTGTAACTTTCGGATAACTTATTTTTTTCTTTCTCTCTGGCATTGTACTGAGTCTGCTCTAGCTATGGCTGTTTCCATCTCCTATTTAATTAAAAAGTCCCTCATTAGCTGCTTTATTTGCAAACACCGATACATATTGAAAAAGGTTTTGTGTTTTTGTGAAAGTGATATGTTACTGAAATGCTTCCTTAACTTGCTACATTTTCAATCTTCCAGCAGGGACTCAGGAAAGTATCCACAAGTGTAACATTTTATGATTGTGAAGATGGAGAGTTTTAAAGGCATTTGTGTATTTTCTTCTGGTGCTGCTTGATGTAAATAACTCTCTAGTGGGGTATGAGTGCTGATGGGCATTGTTTAATCTGAATGAACCCAAAACAGAAATCACATTCAGTTATTTTAAAGGTTTCCTTTCAGCAAAATAACAATCAGCGTATTAAAGAAGGAAAAGTGTATTGTTAAGAGGGTTGTTTTAGTACTGCTGTACTTGGAATAAACTAGAAATATGAAGTACTCTATTCCTTCACATCCTGGATAGCTACTTCTATATTCATTTTTATGCAGATAACTGTTTATCAAGATAAGTGAATGGGGAAACACTTGAGGAGGAGGAGGGAGTAAACCAATGCTGCATTGAGTCATAGTTTTCTGAGCTTAGTTTGGTTTTAAAGACTTTAAAATGTAGTTTACATATAGTAATTCAATTTATTAGAGTTCTTAATTAAGGTATTGCGCTGTTTGAGAAAAAAATTAGGAAAAACTCTCTCCTTCAAAGCCTCGTGTTCTTTAAAGTGTGCTTCTGTTTTTTTAAATACTGAAGTCTTTTATATTTATATATATATAATGTAATTAATATCTCATATGAAGATCCCTTGATGACTTTTCTAATCTCTCAATTTTGTATACATCTGGGAGAAATGTGATGTTGATTCACTTTGATGAATTAACATTATTTAGCAGATAAATCTTTTAAAGTGAAATGCTGCCTAGTTGAAGATCATAGTAAAACTCTGGTTTCAGCTTATCTGATCTGTGGTCTCTTAAAAAAAAAAAATCTCAACAGACAAAACTAAGAGATGCAGCTTGATGACTAAGTTCCATGCTCAGGTTCTATTTTTTGTAAAGATGGTAACATATGTATAATACAAAATATCCTTTACTTGACAGAACTGTTTTAGTTTATTTATACTACCTCATACTCTAGACTGTTACTGAGATGTTTCTTTTAAAGATCGCTGGTGGAAACATCAAATTTTTTTGTGATGTGTCAGAATCATTAGTATTTGTTTTCTCTTGGATAATGCTAAGTAGTTGTGTGCATATAGTTGCAGACAGACTTCTAGATGTTAAATGTAGGCATTTTCACTCTTTTAAACTGCTCCCTAACTTTTGTAATGTTTGAAATAATAAAAAATTGATGTTTGTTTCATTATAGTTGTTTATACTTTGTTAATACTTTGCTTCATAGAGTACAAATATTTTGAACAGCACAAAAATAATTTTAATAGTTGACAGGATATCCTCTTTTTCAGGTGAACATACATGCTTCATCAACTGTGTTCATGGCTCTGTGTCTTTCAAAAGATTAAAAAAAATAGGGTAAAATATCCTCTTATTACACTAGTGATTTTACAATAACATATCCTTGTATAGAAAAGTTTATTTCTATGTTTAGGATCTATGTGTGCAAAAGTATTAAGATTAATTTTCTTATATGAAATTATGCTTATTTAGGAAATTTTTTGTGTGCTACTGAAAAGTTAATAAATAAATAAATAAATTGGAGGTATTGCCATCCCTCCACAAAGTTGCATGAGCAACAGCCACACAAACAATCCTGTATTTCCTTATCTACTTGTAAAATGCATTCTTTCTTCTTGTTCCATGGTAAAGATTGGCTTGGGCAGAGACCTACAGTTTAAAGAATGTTTTGATCTGGTCCTCTCAAGCGCAATGGAGATATGATTCTCCAAAACACTCTGCATTCTAATGCTACATCCATTCTAATGGGCTGTGGCTGCCCTTGTTCCTTAGTCCTCCTTCCTTGCAGGCCAAGGCACTGAGATCCTTTTTCTCTGTGCTCTTTTGGATGCAGTTTCTGAAATTTGTTCTACAGCTTGCTGGTTAGCCTTTCCTAAGAAGGGGAGAGGAAAGAGCATGATTTTGAATAATAAGCAAAGTGAATTGTCATGCTTAGGGTGTGGTAAACATGAACCAAGATCCCATCTCTCTGGCAAAAATGCTTGGGGGTTAAACACCTCAGACCTCTGGGGTTTTGGTGGTTTTTAGTTTTTAATATTGAGAAACAAAAACTTGGAAGTAACCGAGATATCTATGTTTTTTAAAGACTGATTTTTATTTCTACTACTTCGATTTTTCTAGAATAGTATCGAGTTTTAGAGAGCTATTATTTGGAATAGGGGTTAGGGGTTGAAGCTTTTAGTCACAAGCGAGAGCTGGCGCGCTCTGCACTCTCAGCTGCTTGGTTGTGCTTATCTGCCACTAACGGCCTGGGGAACACAGCCCCCTCACTCTCGCCTCTGGGGCCGCACAGCCGCCATCTTTACTGCGGCCCTCCCCAGCGCGGGCAGCCTTGTGCGCTGCGGTCAAGGGCTGTACGATCCCCGGCTGCGGGGACTCTCACGATAGGAAAGAAACCGCGGTGCTGCCGCGGCCGGAGGCTGGTTCTCCCGCCGCCGGGGGCGCCGTTGTTGCCGGGCGGGCTGGGCCCACGCAGCGGCGGGACGGGAGGAGCCGCAGGGCCCGCAGGGAGCGGCTGAGGCGGTGGCTCCTCCTCTCCAGCCATGGGTGAGCGGCGGCGGCGGCGGCTGCGGGGCCGGGCTGGGCGGGGGGCACCGCGGCCGGCGGAGGGGGAGAAGGGAACCTGCGGGGGTCGCCGGGACTGGCGGCTGCGAACCGCGTTGCGGCGGCGTCTGCAGAGGCGGAAAATGTCCTGGGGGTGCCGACGGCCTCGGTGGGTGGCGGCGGTGCCGGCCCGGCGTCGGGGGCAGCCTCTGGCCCCGCGGTCAGTCAGGCGGTGCGGGGCCCGGGAGCTGGCGGGTCCCGCTCCCTCCCTGTCGCCGGGAGGTGTGGGCGGCTCTCGTGGGAGAGCCAGGTGGTGTGCGGGGACCGTGCCTGGGGAAGGCTGAGGGGTTTGTGCTCCTGAGGACGCTTTACTGGAGGAAAATTTCCAAGACCGGGTTGGATGAGGCTTTGAGCAACCTGGTCTAGTGGAAGGTGTCCCTGCTGATGGCAGGGGGGTTGGAACTGGATGAGCTTTAAGGTGTTCCTTCCAACCCAGACTGTTCTGTGATTCTGTGAAAATACCCGTTTTCTGCTGACTGCCGGGTGACACAGGGAGACCTTGCTCAGCCTGTAGCTGTAGCGACTGCATGCTTAGGTTTTTCTTTTTTGTACAGATCCTGTTTGCAATAAGGGTTTGGCTGCTCATCCAGATTAGGAGAGGAATATTGTCTCGCACCAGGCCTTGCTAATCAGATTCTGATGAGGCTGGAGACATCAGTGTCTCCTGCAAATAGTCCCTTTTGGGAGCTCCTGCTTTGGGGTGAGAAGAGCCCTGCAGAGCTCATTTTGCACCATACCTGTATGGGCTATGCCATACAATCCCTGACCAGCAGTTACTAGAAAACAGACTGTGTGAAATTCTAAATCTTGATCTTATTTTAAGAAGCAGGTGAAGAAAAATAGCTATATGCAGGTAGATCACACTTTAAAACAGACCTAAAATGCATTTCTGCTTCAGAAACGCCAGCCGAGAGGACTGACAGTTAAAAGGACAGTGGACCAGAAATCTGTCTGTAGGGGAGATCAGCTCCAAAAGTCAAAATGAGGTCACCTGAAAAAGAAATTTATAAGATGCCTTTGGAGAAATAGACTTGAATATGTAGAGAGGGAGAGCTGTCTACCCAAAGTCTCAATCAAATGAGAAGTTTTCTACAATAACATTAGTATTTAGTACTGTCAGTAGCAAACCTAATAAAAAAGCAGGAAGCCTGGTAAGAGCCTTACCAACAGCAAGGCTCCTGTTGTTGCAAGCATTCAGCTGTTCCAGACAGGGGTACTCATGCTGCTCTTGGTAGGTTTGCTCCCCAGCGGCTGAGTGGGCAGGAAGTCAAGAGACAAACTAATGAGCTGTGACTGCTAACTGGGTAAATTTTTGCCAGAGCGCTGTTGCTAATTGTCTGCTGTGTCTTCTAACACTTTTCAGTGTTTTCTGTTGAAGTACTGGTAAATTGAGAGACTATAAAAGTAGTATAAAAGTAGTGTTTAAGGTTATCTATCAGGTACATCATCTCAGTCTTTTTCTCAAAAAATTGAGAGAGGTTATGTTGTATGGTATAAAGTAATTTGATATTTGACAGGCAGTTAGGAATATGGAAAATTAGGAAGCAATTTTCTAAGTTTCTAATACCTAAATACCTAAAGCTGTTGTATGCAAGAAATGAGACAAGTAATTTCATTGCTGTTTGAGGAACCGAGAAAGTGTCCATCTGTTATATGGGGGGTTTTTTGTTTTTTATTTTAGTACATAGAATTCTTTATGCTTTCTGATATGCAAAGAGTTAAGGTCATATACCAGTACTCAAATTTGCAAAGGAAGAGGCTCATATTTTTTCACAGACACAAATCTATACAGATATTTCGACGTCTGTGTCTCAGTGTCTTATAAAAGATGATGTGTTCTTTGTTTGGTTTTTACTTACTTTGTTAGATTTAATTGCAGAAAACAGTAAATCATGAACTTTTTTGTGTCTTTACAAGTTACTTTGATCATGGTGAATAAACAGAGGGTTATTTTATCGCTGTTTCAGTTTGGCAAAATAGAGGGTGGCCTGAATATTTTAATTGCTTCATTACAAATGCAAGTGAACTAAGAATCTCCTGAACATTCTGGCTTCAGTAGCAGGAGCTCTGAGGAGAGGAACCATGTCCACTCTGTCAGATTAAGAGGATTTTAAAAAGCTATGGGTTTTTTACTGACTAGATTTAATCCCCAAATGAATTTTTGTAGTGCACATTTTGTAAAGTTGCCCAAAACCATTTTTGAGTTAAAACAAAACTTCTAATTCTTAAGCTTTTCTGTGTAGAAAATATTTTGTAGCTATATGATAAACTGAAATTTCAGTATGTAATAGGTAGTATTTTCCTGAAACTGCTCCTGGTTTACTGGCTGAGACTATGTACAGCCTAAGAAGGAAAGCGTGTGTTCCAGATTTGGTTTTTCATTCATCTATTAAAACAATGTAAGGGTGTTTGTTGAAGCAGATGCTTTTCTATAACATGGTGGTTCATAGCACTTACTAGATTATTCCTTTGAGTTTATCTAGATTAAGATAAGTTTTTCTTTGAACAAGGTGGCCATGAAGCATTTTACTATTTTGCATATCTTCTAAAACTTGAACCATAATTTTTTTTTCTTTATTGTCTTAGCTGTAAAGGACCCTACAGCTGTAGAAAGGGCAAATTTGCTGAACATGGCTAAATTGAGTATCAAAGGACTCATTGAATCAGCTTTGAGCTTTGGCCGAACTCTGGATTCTGACTACCCACCTTTGCAGCAGTTCTTTGTTGTCATGGAGCACTGCCTGAAGCATGGCCTTAAAGGTATGGTAATTGCTCTAGCTGCATATTTCTCATCCCAAACATGCCATTTTTCTTCCTTTCTTTCTTGAATAAGATAAAATCAAAGTGTGTTATGTTGCTTTAAGATGTGAAGAAAATATCTGAATTAACTTGTATAATGAATAGTGTCATTATTAATATTTCACAACATATATTTCCACATTTACCAACTTTTTCTTTTGTATACCATTTGTTTTAAGTGGTCCTGGGATTAACACAAAAGCATGTATGTACATAGCTTATGTTTTTCATTAGTCATCCTTTTTATATTACTTTGTTCCAGCACAGCAATTTTATGTTGACAGCAAAGTAATTTGGAAGATGGCCTTGGTTACTAGTGGACTGTCCAGTGCTGAAGTTATCTGTTATCTGGAAGTCTAGGCTCAGCAGTTAACCCTTTTGTCACACCAGCTATTTTGAAGGAAACTACTTCAGTAATATAAGTGAATTCCATTAATTAATTTTTCTTTTCCTAGTAAGAAAATCATTTTTAAGTTACAATAAAACCATCTGGGGTCCTCTGGAACTTGTGGAGAAATTATATCCAGAAGCTGAGGAAATAGCAGCAAGTGTCAGAGATTTGCCTGGCCTCAAGTAAGTACTATTGGTAAAATACAGCAAGAAAATAAAGGACCTGACTGAGAATCTACTGATGTCTCATTATTTCATTTGGCATTAATCAAGCCTTTGAACAGGTATCATGTGATATGGTGGGGAGAGCACAGGTGAATCTTGCTGGCTTTTCATGTTCTGCATGAAATAGCTAAAACCTAGTATTTTTATGTTCTTTTCTGATGTTCCTGGAAGAGAAGTTTTCTCAGTGACGGACAAAAATGGTGCAAAAATGAACAGGTTGTATATCAAACAGTCTGCAGTCTGTAACTGCAGCAAACACGTGAGTCTAGTCAGCAAAGGCTGTATAAAAACAAAAGGTAACATACTGAAGAGGAAAATATTAGGCAGCTTTTCAGATTCTTGTGTGTAGAGTCCTTCTCAAATGTAAATTTATGCTGTGAACTACAATTTTCTCCTGTTCCCCTGCACTCTGCTTTTATATTTAGCTTTATAATTGGCCGTATATTAAATTCCAGAGGGGTTTGCTTACGTTGTGATTGGTGTATTACACAGAATCCCAGAATGTAGGTATTGCAGCGTAAGGGCTGTAATTTAATAGCTTTAGACTGTATCTAAAGCACATAAGCATATAAATTATTATTTACTTTTGTATTGGGCCAGATGAAATAATGCCAGGTGTGTTACATTCTTCCTATCCTGATATAGCATGAGGGTTTGGGGGGGTTTTCTTGCATGAGGGTTTTGTGTGCTTACCACTTATAAGTGTGCAAGCACTAGAAGAGGAGAATCTAAAGGTCCAGGTTTAATTTGTTGGATATTACTGTTTGCCAAATATATACATTTTAATCTTTTAAAAATTGTCTTTCTAAGCTACCACTGAATTTGTAAACAAATATGAGTTAAAGCTAGAATTCAGTATGTGTTGTGTGGACCCAGAGAATAGGATTGGTCAGGCAAGCTTGCATGATGAGTTGTAATGGACGTTTGGTTACTTTTCTCACAGCTCTTCTGGAGGCTTTATAAGCAAGTTGCAGAAAGGAGTCTGAATTGTTGCAGATGTTTTACTTCAGCTAGAAACAGGACTGCCAAGATTTTCTTTACGGGCACTGTCAGGTTAAGAAGGTGGTACTTACAGGAAAACAGCACCACTCTTAAAAGTTCTTTCCATGCTGCTAGCTGTGTACTGTGTGAGAACAAAGGACATTGAAATACAACAGTGTATAGAAACTTGCATGTTTTCACTCTCTGAGCAAAACAGTTAATTTTACTTTCAGGCTCTTGTACTTTCTCTATTCCTGTTCTTTCCAAGGTCTGCTCCCAAGCCCAGCTGAGTTGATGAAATTTTTTCTATTATCCCAAAGCTTGCAGTTAAAGCCTAGACATTACAGCTTCCCAACTATTAGTTTAAAATACCTTTTCAGAAACACCAGTTGCTCGAGCAATAGACTGGTAAGATGTTTAAGACAGTAAATTAATTGATATATTGTTGATTTGGACTGGTTGCCTTCATGCCCCTTTTTTCAGAACACCGCTGGGCCGTGCCCGGGCCTGGTTACGGCTAGCACTGATGCAGAA